>OZ010800.1:452990118-454322268 GCA_963932465.1 Maratus speciosus | reverse complement strand
TGGCGCCACGTGTTAGGCCAACAATGTAAACAAACAGAAACGCACGTGTTACCGATGAAAACGATATTTTAATCGATATAAACCGATTGTTGCACAATGTAAACAAAGGAAACCAACAGAATGTAAACAAACAATGTAAACAAACAGAAACCGATTGTTGATTCACAATCCAGTATTGTTGGAGACCAACAAACAGATAGGTTGTTGTTATTGGATTGTTGGACAAAGAAACACCACGTGTTACCGATGAAAACGATATTTTAATCGATATAAACCGATTGTTGCACAATGTAAACAAAGGAAATGCCGGGTGGCGCCACGTGTTAGGCCAACAATGTAAACAAACAGAAACGCACGTGTTACCGATGAAAACGATATTTTAATCGATATAAACCGATTGTTGCACAATGTAAACAAAGGAAACCAACAGAATGTAAACAAACAATGTAAACAAACAGAAACCGATTGTTGATTCACAATCCAGTATTGTTGGAGACCAACAAACAGATAGGTTGTTGTTATTGGATTGTTGGACAAAGAAACACCACGTGTTACCGATGAAAACGATATTTTAATCGATATAAACCGATTGTTGCACAATGTAAACAAAGGAAATGCCGGGTGGCGCCACGTGTTAGGCCAACAATGTAAACAAACAGAAACGCACGTGTTACCGATGAAAACGATATTTTAATCGATATAAACCGATTGTTGCACAATGTAAACAAAGGAAACCAACAGAATGTAAACAAACAATGTAAACAAACAGAAACCGATTGTTGATTCACAATCCAGTATTGTTGGAGACCAACAAACAGATAGGTTGTTGTTATTGGATTGTTGGACAAAGAAACACCACGTGTTACCGATGAAAACGATATTTTAATCGATATAAACCGATTGTTGCACAATGTAAACAAAGGAAATGCCGGGTGGCGCCACGTGTTAGGCCAACAATGTAAACAAACAGAAACGCACGTGTTACCGATGAAAACGATATTTTAATCGATATAAACCGATTGTTGCACAATGTAAACAAAGGAAACCAACAGAATGTAAACAAACAATGTAAACAAACAGAAACCGATTGTTGATTCACAATCCAGTATTGTTGGAGACCAACAAACAGATAGGTTGTTGTTATTGGATTGTTGGACAAAGAAACACCACGTGTTACCGATGAAAACGATATTTTAATCGATATAAACCGATTGTTGCACAATGTAAACAAAGGAAATGCCGGGTGGCGCCACGTGTTAGGCCAACAATGTAAACAAACAGAAACGCACGTGTTACCGATGAAAACGATATTTTAATCGATATAAACCGATTGTTGCACAATGTAAACAAAGGAAACCAACAGAATGTAAACAAACAATGTAAACAAACAGAAACCGATTGTTGATTCACAATCCAGTATTGTTGGAGACCAACAAACAGATAGGTTGTTGTTATTGGATTGTTGGACAAAGAAACACCACGTGTTACCGATGAAAACGATATTTTAATCGATATAAACCGATTGTTGCACAATGTAAACAAAGGAAATGCCGGGTGGCGCCACGTGTTAGGCCAACAATGTAAACAAACAGAAACGCACGTGTTACCGATGAAAACGATATTTTAATCGATATAAACCGATTGTTGCACAATGTAAACAAAGGAAACCAACAGAATGTAAACAAACAATGTAAACAAACAGAAACCGATTGTTGATTCACAATCCAGTATTGTTGGAGACCAACAAACAGATAGGTTGTTGTTATTGGATTGTTGGACAAAGAAACACCACGTGTTACCGATGAAAACGATATTTTAATCGATATAAACCGATTGTTGCACAATGTAAACAAAGGAAATGCCGGGTGGCGCCACGTGTTAGGCCAACAATGTAAACAAACAGAAACGCACGTGTTACCGATGAAAACGATATTTTAATCGATATAAACCGATTGTTGCACAATGTAAACAAAGGAAACCAACAGAATGTAAACAAACAATGTAAACAAACAGAAACCGATTGTTGATTCACAATCCAGTATTGTTGGAGACCAACAAACAGATAGGTTGTTGTTATTGGATTGTTGGACAAAGAAACACCACGTGTTACCGATGAAAACGATATTTTAATCGATATAAACCGATTGTTGCACAATGTAAACAAAGGAAATGCCGGGTGGCGCCACGTGTTAGGCCAACAATGTAAACAAACAGAAACGCACGTGTTACCGATGAAAACGATATTTTAATCGATATAAACCGATTGTTGCACAATGTAAACAAAGGAAACCAACAGAATGTAAACAAACAATGTAAACAAACAGAAACCGATTGTTGATTCACAATCCAGTATTGTTGGAGACCAACAAACAGATAGGTTGTTGTTATTGGATTGTTGGACAAAGAAACACCACGTGTTACCGATGAAAACGATATTTTAATCGATATAAACCGATTGTTGCACAATGTAAACAAAGGAAATGCCGGGTGGCGCCACGTGTTAGGCCAACAATGTAAACAAACAGAAACGCACGTGTTACCGATGAAAACGATATTTTAATCGATATAAACCGATTGTTGCACAATGTAAACAAAGGAAACCAACAGAATGTAAACAAACAATGTAAACAAACAGAAACCGATTGTTGATTCACAATCCAGTATTGTTGGAGACCAACAAACAGATAGGTTGTTGTTATTGGATTGTTGGACAAAGAAACACCACGTGTTACCGATGAAAACGATATTTTAATCGATATAAACCGATTGTTGCACAATGTAAACAAAGGAAATGCCGGGTGGCGCCACGTGTTAGGCCAACAATGTAAACAAACAGAAACGCACGTGTTACCGATGAAAACGATATTTTAATCGATATAAACCGATTGTTGCACAATGTAAACAAAGGAAACCAACAGAATGTAAACAAACAATGTAAACAAACAGAAACCGATTGTTGATTCACAATCCAGTATTGTTGGAGACCAACAAACAGATAGGTTGTTGTTATTGGATTGTTGGACAAAGAAACACCACGTGTTACCGATGAAAACGATATTTTAATCGATATAAACCGATTGTTGCACAATGTAAACAAAGGAAATGCCGGGTGGCGCCACGTGTTAGGCCAACAATGTAAACAAACAGAAACGCACGTGTTACCGATGAAAACGATATTTTAATCGATATAAACCGATTGTTGCACAATGTAAACAAAGGAAACCAACAGAATGTAAACAAACAATGTAAACAAACAGAAACCGATTGTTGATTCACAATCCAGTATTGTTGGAGACCAACAAACAGATAGGTTGTTGTTATTGGATTGTTGGACAAAGAAACACCACGTGTTACCGATGAAAACGATATTTTAATCGATATAAACCGATTGTTGCACAATGTAAACAAAGGAAATGCCGGGTGGCGCCACGTGTTAGGCCAACAATGTAAACAAACAGAAACGCACGTGTTACCGATGAAAACGATATTTTAATCGATATAAACCGATTGTTGCACAATGTAAACAAAGGAAACCAACAGAATGTAAACAAACAATGTAAACAAACAGAAACCGATTGTTGATTCACAATCCAGTATTGTTGGAGACCAACAAACAGATAGGTTGTTGTTATTGGATTGTTGGACAAAGAAACACCACGTGTTACCGATGAAAACGATATTTTAATCGATATAAACCGATTGTTGCACAATGTAAACAAAGGAAATGCCGGGTGGCGCCACGTGTTAGGCCAACAATGTAAACAAACAGAAACGCACGTGTTACCGATGAAAACGATATTTTAATCGATATAAACCGATTGTTGCACAATGTAAACAAAGGAAACCAACAGAATGTAAACAAACAATGTAAACAAACAGAAACCGATTGTTGATTCACAATCCAGTATTGTTGGAGACCAACAAACAGATAGGTTGTTGTTATTGGATTGTTGGACAAAGAAACACCACGTGTTACCGATGAAAACGATATTTTAATCGATATAAACCGATTGTTGCACAATGTAAACAAAGGAAATGCCGGGTGGCGCCACGTGTTAGGCCAACAATGTAAACAAACAGAAACGCACGTGTTACCGATGAAAACGATATTTTAATCGATATAAACCGATTGTTGCACAATGTAAACAAAGGAAACCAACAGAATGTAAACAAACAATGTAAACAAACAGAAACCGATTGTTGATTCACAATCCAGTATTGTTGGAGACCAACAAACAGATAGGTTGTTGTTATTGGATTGTTGGACAAAGAAACACCACGTGTTACCGATGAAAACGATATTTTAATCGATATAAACCGATTGTTGCACAATGTAAACAAAGGAAATGCCGGGTGGCGCCACGTGTTAGGCCAACAATGTAAACAAACAGAAACGCACGTGTTACCGATGAAAACGATATTTTAATCGATATAAACCGATTGTTGCACAATGTAAACAAAGGAAACCAACAGAATGTAAACAAACAATGTAAACAAACAGAAACCGATTGTTGATTCACAATCCAGTATTGTTGGAGACCAACAAACAGATAGGTTGTTGTTATTGGATTGTTGGACAAAGAAACACCACGTGTTACCGATGAAAACGATATTTTAATCGATATAAACCGATTGTTGCACAATGTAAACAAAGGAAATGCCGGGTGGCGCCACGTGTTAGGCCAACAATGTAAACAAACAGAAACGCACGTGTTACCGATGAAAACGATATTTTAATCGATATAAACCGATTGTTGCACAATGTAAACAAAGGAAACCAACAGAATGTAAACAAACAATGTAAACAAACAGAAACCGATTGTTGATTCACAATCCAGTATTGTTGGAGACCAACAAACAGATAGGTTGTTGTTATTGGATTGTTGGACAAAGAAACACCACGTGTTACCGATGAAAACGATATTTTAATCGATATAAACCGATTGTTGCACAATGTAAACAAAGGAAATGCCGGGTGGCGCCACGTGTTAGGCCAACAATGTAAACAAACAGAAACGCACGTGTTACCGATGAAAACGATATTTTAATCGATATAAACCGATTGTTGCACAATGTAAACAAAGGAAACCAACAGAATGTAAACAAACAATGTAAACAAACAGAAACCGATTGTTGATTCACAATCCAGTATTGTTGGAGACCAACAAACAGATAGGTTGTTGTTATTGGATTGTTGGACAAAGAAACACCACGTGTTACCGATGAAAACGATATTTTAATCGATATAAACCGATTGTTGCACAATGTAAACAAAGGAAATGCCGGGTGGCGCCACGTGTTAGGCCAACAATGTAAACAAACAGAAACGCACGTGTTACCGATGAAAACGATATTTTAATCGATATAAACCGATTGTTGCACAATGTAAACAAAGGAAACCAACAGAATGTAAACAAACAATGTAAACAAACAGAAACCGATTGTTGATTCACAATCCAGTATTGTTGGAGACCAACAAACAGATAGGTTGTTGTTATTGGATTGTTGGACAAAGAAACACCACGTGTTACCGATGAAAACGATATTTTAATCGATATAAACCGATTGTTGCACAATGTAAACAAAGGAAATGCCGGGTGGCGCCACGTGTTAGGCCAACAATGTAAACAAACAGAAACGCACGTGTTACCGATGAAAACGATATTTTAATCGATATAAACCGATTGTTGCACAATGTAAACAAAGGAAACCAACAGAATGTAAACAAACAATGTAAACAAACAGAAACCGATTGTTGATTCACAATCCAGTATTGTTGGAGACCAACAAACAGATAGGTTGTTGTTATTGGATTGTTGGACAAAGAAACACCACGTGTTACCGATGAAAACGATATTTTAATCGATATAAACCGATTGTTGCACAATGTAAACAAAGGAAATGCCGGGTGGCGCCACGTGTTAGGCCAACAATGTAAACAAACAGAAACGCACGTGTTACCGATGAAAACGATATTTTAATCGATATAAACCGATTGTTGCACAATGTAAACAAAGGAAACCAACAGAATGTAAACAAACAATGTAAACAAACAGAAACCGATTGTTGATTCACAATCCAGTATTGTTGGAGACCAACAAACAGATAGGTTGTTGTTATTGGATTGTTGGACAAAGAAACACCACGTGTTACCGATGAAAACGATATTTTAATCGATATAAACCGATTGTTGCACAATGTAAACAAAGGAAATGCCGGGTGGCGCCACGTGTTAGGCCAACAATGTAAACAAACAGAAACGCACGTGTTACCGATGAAAACGATATTTTAATCGATATAAACCGATTGTTGCACAATGTAAACAAAGGAAACCAACAGAATGTAAACAAACAATGTAAACAAACAGAAACCGATTGTTGATTCACAATCCAGTATTGTTGGAGACCAACAAACAGATAGGTTGTTGTTATTGGATTGTTGGACAAAGAAACACCACGTGTTACCGATGAAAACGATATTTTAATCGATATAAACCGATTGTTGCACAATGTAAACAAAGGAAATGCCGGGTGGCGCCACGTGTTAGGCCAACAATGTAAACAAACAGAAACGCACGTGTTACCGATGAAAACGATATTTTAATCGATATAAACCGATTGTTGCACAATGTAAACAAAGGAAACCAACAGAATGTAAACAAACAATGTAAACAAACAGAAACCGATTGTTGATTCACAATCCAGTATTGTTGGAGACCAACAAACAGATAGGTTGTTGTTATTGGATTGTTGGACAAAGAAACACCACGTGTTACCGATGAAAACGATATTTTAATCGATATAAACCGATTGTTGCACAATGTAAACAAAGGAAATGCCGGGTGGCGCCACGTGTTAGGCCAACAATGTAAACAAACAGAAACGCACGTGTTACCGATGAAAACGATATTTTAATCGATATAAACCGATTGTTGCACAATGTAAACAAAGGAAACCAACAGAATGTAAACAAACAATGTAAACAAACAGAAACCGATTGTTGATTCACAATCCAGTATTGTTGGAGACCAACAAACAGATAGGTTGTTGTTATTGGATTGTTGGACAAAGAAACACCACGTGTTACCGATGAAAACGATATTTTAATCGATATAAACCGATTGTTGCACAATGTAAACAAAGGAAATGCCGGGTGGCGCCACGTGTTAGGCCAACAATGTAAACAAACAGAAACGCACGTGTTACCGATGAAAACGATATTTTAATCGATATAAACCGATTGTTGCACAATGTAAACAAAGGAAACCAACAGAATGTAAACAAACAATGTAAACAAACAGAAACCGATTGTTGATTCACAATCCAGTATTGTTGGAGACCAACAAACAGATAGGTTGTTGTTATTGGATTGTTGGACAAAGAAACACCACGTGTTACCGATGAAAACGATATTTTAATCGATATAAACCGATTGTTGCACAATGTAAACAAAGGAAATGCCGGGTGGCGCCACGTGTTAGGCCAACAATGTAAACAAACAGAAACGCACGTGTTACCGATGAAAACGATATTTTAATCGATATAAACCGATTGTTGCACAATGTAAACAAAGGAAACCAACAGAATGTAAACAAACAATGTAAACAAACAGAAACCGATTGTTGATTCACAATCCAGTATTGTTGGAGACCAACAAACAGATAGGTTGTTGTTATTGGATTGTTGGACAAAGAAACACCACGTGTTACCGATGAAAACGATATTTTAATCGATATAAACCGATTGTTGCACAATGTAAACAAAGGAAATGCCGGGTGGCGCCACGTGTTAGGCCAACAATGTAAACAAACAGAAACGCACGTGTTACCGATGAAAACGATATTTTAATCGATATAAACCGATTGTTGCACAATGTAAACAAAGGAAACCAACAGAATGTAAACAAACAATGTAAACAAACAGAAACCGATTGTTGATTCACAATCCAGTATTGTTGGAGACCAACAAACAGATAGGTTGTTGTTATTGGATTGTTGGACAAAGAAACACCACGTGTTACCGATGAAAACGATATTTTAATCGATATAAACCGATTGTTGCACAATGTAAACAAAGGAAATGCCGGGTGGCGCCACGTGTTAGGCCAACAATGTAAACAAACAGAAACGCACGTGTTACCGATGAAAACGATATTTTAATCGATATAAACCGATTGTTGCACAATGTAAACAAAGGAAACCAACAGAATGTAAACAAACAATGTAAACAAACAGAAACCGATTGTTGATTCACAATCCAGTATTGTTGGAGACCAACAAACAGATAGGTTGTTGTTATTGGATTGTTGGAAAACGGTCGACCGTTAATATTAAACTAAATTTTTAATTTGATATAAAAATAAATGTAAAATAAGAAAAAGCAAATATGTCAACAGCACGCGTTGTTCTGAATCATGGAGCTGTGAAAATTAAAAGGAGACGAGACATCAGTCTATCACCGAGGAGAGCGTCGATGCCGAAATACAATTTCTTTCTCCCTCTCCGGTGTCAGTTATTTTTGAGTAGCCGTTGATTTTGGCAGCGAGAAAAAATTGGCTCACAGCGCAGCCCCTAATATATATTAGAAGGGGGGGGGGGGGTGTAGGAACATCTTCAAGTCACGTCATTTACGTTGTCTCCTTTAATTTTCATAGCTCCATGTCCTTAATTTCTCCGCCTTATCAATCATTAACCGCGACCGAAACTGCTTGAATTACTATGTTGACATATGTCTTTCTTGTATTTACTGTATTTTGATACAAATCTACGGCTCTTTGAGTCGTTGTGCTGCTGCGTTTTCGAAGCAGCTCACCAGCAATCAGCACGTAACTCAAAATAGTCATTAAGCGTAGCATCTAAAGAGCCGCTTGACTCATTTTACTTAGATTTTTAAGACTGAAGTTTTTTGCCGCTATTTATACTTTTTGGAATATCTCGAAATTTTTCTCTTAACTTTTTCTGGTTACAATTCAGATTATTTTTTGAACGTGAATTTATTGCATTGATAGGGCGGAGCTTCACAAATATTTTAAATTATGCTAAATTGAGATAAATTGCACAGTTCTGGAAATAAGTATGACATAAGAAGAAGAAAATTAATTATTTGACAAGTACAAAGTTGCGAAGAAGGCAGAACAAAAATTAGCAGAATATTATAGAAATATATGGGCACCAACTTAACCGGAGGGGGGGAACGCGGTCAAACTTCTAACATTAATTTTAAAATGTCATTTTTAACTTAATAAACCATAGTGATTATTTAGGACAAAAAACTTTTAAAAAATTGTTGCTTTAGTATGCATGACTGCCTTTGTCGAGTGCGTGAAGTTGGTAAATACCTGAGGAATGTGGAAATAAATCCATCAGCGAAAGACACTTTCCCTATACTTACTCCTTTTTAACGTGTAACTAGATATTAGTTTAATATTTTTATTACACAATAATAATAATAACTAGCAAAAGCCATGCTTTGTTTGGATTCGCGAAGCATTATTTAATAAGATAAATATTTGAAAGTAAAAATATTTTTATAATATTTTTGCATCTTTATTACGCAAAAACGGTATTTTATGTTTTGGCGAATTTTAATTTTAGAAATGTAAATTCAGCCAAATAACTAAGAATTTCCTCGGAATTTTTTATTTATGATATAACGAATTTAATAATTAATTTATTTGTTTACAATTATTTTGTTGCCACTTAACAAAAAAAACAAAAAAACAAACAAACAAAGAAATCATAATATAATTCTTTTAAAATGCGTAAGTATCGTCTGCGTAAATGATTTCACATAATAAGAATAAATTGTGTATTGGAAACGTTGTGTATTGGAATTGTGTATTGGAAACGTTGTGTATTGGAATTGTGTATTGAACACTGAAAAATACTTTTATAACTGAATTTAAATAAGTAAATTTCATAAATTTTAATTCATTAAAAACATGCTATAATTTTCATAAAAAGGGTATTTTAAAAATTTCATAAAAGAAATCGTGAAACTATTTAATTAATCATGATTCTATCTATAATGACTAACTCCATGATTTATTTTTTTCTTCTGAAAGTATACATGTTTCATTTTTTATTTGCAAAACTGCGTCCGTAATAGAAAAAAATGTAAAATAAATTAATTAAAATAATATTTTTTTAAGGTTATTCTGCAAAAAAAAAAAAATAATAATAATAATAATGTGCAAATCTACAGATGATAATTTATTTTTATGTTTAATTTCAAGTCAAAATACTGAATAGTTTTTTGGTACAGTGTACGACAAAATGTAATTTGTGTAGCCTAGTGGAGGATTCGCTTCGCTCATCCTAATAGTAATAATAATAATAATAATAATAATAATAATAATAATAATAATAACTAGAAAACAGGAATTCTGCTTTTTTAGAATTTAGTGTCACGCCCGATGAAAAAAATATATATTTATATAAATATAGATAGTTCAGTTTTAAGTCTTAAAACACACGCTTTTATTTTATATAAAACGACGTCATCCGCATCCGCTGAAAAATTCCTCATTTACGATCCAGTCTTAAACGCCCCTTACCCCCCCCCCCCCCCCAAGGAATTTGATATTTCAGAAAATTTATCTGTCATCACAACAGGTCAGACTCAAATTGTTTTTTCAAAAATTGCTTAAAAACTAAAATAAATTGTCAGATTTTATTTCAATAAAACACATGCAATAAATAAGCACTTTAGGCGCAGAGACTAAGAGTTAGGAAAAATATTTTCTAAGGACTTTGCTATTCCAAAATTCTCAAGGTGAGACTTTTATCATTAATGAGTATTTTGGCTAATTTTAAAAAGACATATGAGAAAAAATTCTATTAGTTGCTTCCCAGCCGTGCGCAAAATGATCACAGGACAACTCGTCCCCCTCAGGCCTAATATTTTCGAGGTGAAATTTCCCCCTTTAGCCCAAAATGTAGAAGGGATTTTTTTTTTTTCTTAAGAAGGGGGAGTCAATTTAAGTTCTTAGTTACATTATTTTTTTATTTTGCAATTTTAGTGTCACATTACATTTACTGTAATCAATACAACGCTATCAAATCATTTGCTTTCTTAAATCGTATTATATACAGTAGGTTCTTAATAATCTCCTCAGCCTGATACTAGAGTTCTGCTAGGATCGGGTTGTACCCTACCCGAACCCGACAAATGTCGTGAACCCGAAACCCGACTCTAGTCCGACAAACTGCAACCCAAACCCGAAATATTCATATCCGAACCCAAAGTGAAAGAAAATGAATATATATTTTATCACATTTATGGAAAAGTAGTCAGAAATTTTAACGTTTATGTACAAAAATGAACATATATGCTTGCACCCATTGATACTCAGATATAGAGCTTTTTCATTTGAAAATTATTCAGTACTACCTTTCAAAAAATCAGTTTATCCCGAAGCCGCCAAAGAGAGACAAAGCATAACCAAAAACGGCTTAAAGTTAACCTTACACCCGGCGAAAAAAAATAGCATAAACCTGACCTGACTCACCGCTCGAGTTCGGGTAAAATTGGGTTACGCGACCCAATACAGGACTGTAATTTACAATCATCCTGAAAAGCGCAAAAAAGAAAAAAAAATCCATTATAAAAGGCAAATTAGAATTTCATTTCGGAAGCTTATAACTTGAGTTGTGCTGAACAGATTTTGATGGAACTTGGACTGTTAGTTAGATAACTTTTCAAGGAAGGTTTGAAAGGTTTTAGGATGTAATATATCGTTCTAAATTGCTTAGTTATAGAATTAAGGTGGAAATTTCTATAATCAGATAAACCCAATTATGAATGATTAGCCTTTTAAGAAAGTTTCTGCTGAATATATTACAAATGAACTTGAACTGCAAGTCACACAATTTTTCAGAGAAAGTTTTAGTATGTAAGATAACGTTATATGTTGCTTAGTTATAGAATTAAGGGGAGAAGTTCTATAACGACGTGAATCCTATTGTAAAAGATTATCCTTTCTCAAAAGTTCTGCCAAACAGATGTGGATGAGACTTGCATTGTTAGTTACATACTTTTTCAGTAAACGTTTTAGTTTATATCATATTGTTACATTGCTTAGTTATTTAATTATAGCTCAAGTGAACCCATTTATGAAATATTAGCATTTTTAAAAATTCTGCTTAACGGATTTTGATGAAGCTTTCATTGTTAGATACTTTTTCAGGGTTGGTTTTAGCATATTGTATATCGTTCTATCTTCTTTACCATGTCCTACTATAAATGAACAACTAAAAGGTTTGATCCTTAACAGCCCAAATTTTGTATGACACATTAGGAAATATAATAGCGCAGTGGCACTCGTAGTTTTCAGGAATACGGAAGGACATTACAGGTAAAGATCCATATTGCTTTAAAACACAAGGCCAAATTCACTGATATTCGATTCAAAATTCGTTTAATAGAGAAACTGAATAGTGTAGCGGGCGAAGCATGTTAGCATTTTAATAGAATTATGGAAAACTAGTCTGCAATTCTATCTCTAACATTAATTTTATTTTTATGTAGAGATATGAACAAATATGTATATATATATATATATATATTATTTGTATGTGTTCAAGTATATAGTTTTTTCATCTGAAAATATTCAGAATTTCTTTGAAAAATCGGGTCAATACAAACCTGACTCAATGTAGTGAAAACCCAAACCAAGCCCGAAACAAGTAACTCTTTGATTACAGGACAGGATTGGCAACTATTTTACATTTAATCATACCACAATTTCCCAAAATATTCTTTGAGGTAGATTTCTCTTGAAAATATCTTGATATAAGTGTATGGCAGAGATTAGTTTTCAAAAAGTGGCAGAATAAAAAATAGCCCACAGGGATGTATATATCCGACCGTAATCAAATGGTCAAAGTCAACCTGACCCGAAACGAAAAGAAGAAACTCAACCTGCCTCGATATGTGCCGTGGGTCGGGTCATGTCGCTTTTGGGAAAAATCAGGTTGCCCGGCCCAATGCAGACTCTACTGAGACCAAGGGTTTTGCAGATTTCTGAATTTTGTAAAATTTAGTTCATAGTTTGAAGAGGAAGGCAGAAAGTGATTAAAGAAATTTTTTTACTGACAGAAAATCATTGGTGAAAATTTCTTATATCTATGTATCACAAAATTTGCAAATTTCCTAAGTTTGTTGGCCATGTTTGTGTGCTGATTACCTCGTGACCGATTGAATTTCACGATTTTTCTTTCGAGACCATTTGATAAATTTCGCGATTTTTCTCCGTGACCATTTGATAAAATTCGCGATTTTTCTCCGTGACCATTTGATAAAATTCGCGATTTTTCTCCGTGACCATTTATCAAAATTCACTATTTTTTTGCGACCGATTAACGAAATTTGCTATTTGTTTACGAGACATTTTGAGGAAATTCGTTATTCCTTTCTACGATCGTTTGTTGAAATTCGTTTCTACCCCCCGCAGCCGACTGACAAAATTTGCGATCGTTTGACGAAATTCGTAATTTTTTTTCCCGAAACCTTTGATGAATTCTCGTTTTTTTTTTTTAAGCGATAGATATGGGGCATTCTCACAATCTTTTGACTTTCATGTCCCTGAATAATAATTTTTTATTTATTACACTTTTTTGTGTTTTTTTAATTTCATATACTGGGGGACATCCCATTGCATGATTGCACAACAATATTAACGAGATAAATAAGTTTTGAACGATGTTGGGGGTCCAAATACCTGGAAAACTCCTATACCGTCCCGTGTCCCTGACGCTGATTTTTAAGTTTGGAGTTGTCTGGATAAAATTGTTTCAATAAAAATAATTCGAAGTAATTTTTTTCTGAAACTGGAACTATTGTTTTATATAAATATGTAGCTAAAAATTGACCTGCACACATTGTTAGTGTTGTTATTATTTTTTAAACTCTGTCCCTGGGTTTTAGATTCCTTACCATCCCTCTTCTAAAATTGTACAGAAAATCATTTCAGATGCAGCCACAGAATTTTTTTCAAGTTTTTTCTCATGCAGAAGTATGCTAGAGAAATAATGTTTGAAATTCTTTGGCAGGAAATCTACTGTAGAACTTAAACCAGCATTTAAATATCAATTTCGAGCATCGTAGCTTTATTGATAGTCTGACCGTCCCCAAGATCTATTCCTGCACTTTTCGAGGTAAATTTAAAAAAAAAAAATAATTTAATCCAATGTTAACAATTGTTTCTAAAAATCAATGAACATTGTGGCTATCACTTAGTCTTAACACGATTTTCCTAAAAATAGGTGGAAATTTTCTTTACCGTTCCATCCTTACCGTCCCTTTTTTTACCATTTCGTCCCTTTTTTCCAATACTACCCCCCTTTTTTTACCTTACCGTTCCTTCTTTAGCACCCCTTTAAGACAAAGTTATACAAAAATTCTATATTAAAAATATTACATTGTTATTATTTCTTATTTGAATGTCCTGTGGGTACTATGCAAATTCATTATAAGTAAAAATTTAGAAGAAAATAAAAAGTTAAAAGGGTAAAATGGTAAGGAAAATTAAGCTCGCACGTTTAACTTAAACCTCAGTTAAATAAAGAATTTTTCGCTGCTGACCATTTTTTCTTTATTTTGAATCATTAAGGCATTCGTCTATTAGATAAAATGTTATTTTAGCAAGTTTAATTTTGTCAGATTTTTTCCCCCAAAAGTCAAAAGATTGTGAGAATGCCCCATATTCGAAATTTGCATTTTTTTACACGATTGATGTACAAATCTGATTTTTTCTGCGATCGTATGTTGAAATCGGCGATTTTTTTTTTTCCGCAACCGATTGACAATAATTGCTGTTTGTTTCCGCGATCTTTGCACTAATTTTCTACGGTCTTTTTTCGGAAATTATATTTTTCCCGCGACTAATTAGCCAAATTAACAGTTTTTCCAAGTTTAATTGGCAAAATTCGAGATTTTTTTCCGCGGTCGATTGGCGAATTAATTTTGCGTAGTTCCGAGGGAAAAAAAAAACTCGTGGTCTTCTACAAAAATTAAAACATATTCCTTGAAGAATCCCATGCTTGTGAAAGATGTTAAAAGGGCGAAATCCGTACGCTATTTCAAATCCTTCTCCTCAAAGAACCCCCCCCCCCCTCCAACAACTTCTTGAAATGGCTCTCCACCACTGCAGTAAAAACTGCAAAGAAGAAGTCGAAAGGTCAAGAAAAAGCTCATTTTATACAGGGCTCTGTCTTAGCAAGTATAATTATACGGTGCTTTTTTCACAGAAACTTTATTTTTTCTCCGTTAGCGAAATAATTCTTTTTTTGACAATTTTCATTTTCACAAGCTTTATAGTAAATGTAGTATGTATACCTATGCTCTTCAGAGGTGTACTATAGAAAGGATGTTTTAACAGCCTTAGAGGATACTTGCCACAACGAAAACTATATATAACGTAATCCTGTCTTAAACGGAAAATTTTCTTAGTCATTATCTTGAAACTATACCTGCTAAACTTGCTTAAAATGGAATTTTAAATCGGTACTCGTTGGGAGTGTATACGCCTGCCCCCCCCCCCCCCCCGAACCTCACACTTGGCTATGCCACTGCCTTCAGAGAAACCTTTGCCCCACCCTACCCCAAGGAAGTTCTGAATTGGGTCCCCTGATAATACACAAATCCAGTAAAAAGAAATCAGCAAGAAACTCGACAAAAAAATCGGCTATCTAATAATTCATATGCCTTCATTTGTTTGTAAAATTAATATAGATACTTAAAATTAAATTTAGTTTATAATAGCTCCATGTTTTATCAGAAATCATTCATTTATATTTTTCCAAAATAGCACGTATTTTAATTATATATTTTTTTCAGTTTTTATGAGAAAATGGCAACAAAAAGATATAATTGATATTTTCCGACTATTTTTCCTTTACTTTCTACAGAAATTGAGTACTTGAGTTGCCAAAATTAAACAAATGGTGCTAAAAACTACAAAAAAATTAATATCTCAAAAATAAATTGAGATGCAGTTTCAAACAAATTGCATTTAAAAGTACTTTTTTTTTCCAATACGACGGTAACAAAATTGAAAATGTGAGATGCTTAGAAGTTTAAAAAATTGCAATAGAGTATTTAACCAACCAGTGATACATCTGCTTTGTTTTACGGCTGGCTTATACAACGGAACGTTATTTTTGGCGACGACATTTTAATTGCCAGGAGAAAGAAATACCATACCGGGGGCTAATAATAATAATAATAATAATAATAATTAAGGATGATACGGTTAATAATAATAATAATAATAATAATAATAATAAGGATGATACTGATAGTAAAAATAATGATGATAATAATATAATGATATAAGAATGAGTTAGTTTAAAAAATTGCAATAGAGTATTTAACCAACCAATGATACATCTGCTTTGTTTTACGGCTGGCATATACAACGGTACGTTATTTTTGGAGACGACACTTTAATTGCTAGGAGAAAGAAATACCATACCAGGGGCTAATAATAATAATAATAATTATTAAGGATGACACGGTTAATAATAATAATAAGGATGATACTGATGATAATAATATAATGATAATAAGAATGAGTTAAGTTCATGGGTTTTAAACATCTTATTACATATCTTTTCATATCCTTTGATAAAATTAGAGGCATCGGCATAAATTTGGACATGTAAAAAGTGAAAAAGTACTTTTAAAAATATCTCAAACGTATTTTTTCTACTGTAATTGATTCGAAAAACTAGCTTTCCTTAAAAACAATTCTCCGGAAAATTTCTACAATTTTTTTCTGGTTTTAGAAATGTAATTTTAAGAAACTTTCTTAACTCTAAAAGGAATCTAATATGAATAAATAAATATACATTTTTTTGTGACATACAGAAATATACTTAATAGTTTTCATAATATGTATAAATCAGTGCAGTTTATCTGGGCCTGGGTTGTCAATTGAGCTTAAGTCGAGTAGCATAGCTGATATATTTTTCAAATGTAAGTTAAATATTATCACATCAATGCTAATTTGGACTACATATATCAATTTTAAATAGATTGAAATTTACACTTTACATTTTAGATTCTTGCAGTTTTTATAATGACACAGTAAATTATTTTAATCTGGAAAATTCATAGATCCTCCCTCTCCCCTCTCTCTCTCGCTTTAATATGAACGATTAATTTTCCGTAATTGAGTCCACTTTTCAAACATTGCCATCCTTTGTTAAAATTAGAGACAGCTGCAAAAAAAAAAAAAAAAAAAAAAAAAAAAAAAACATATGAAGAAGTACTTTTATATATAGATGCTTTAACTCATAGTACAATTATTTAAAATGTTAGTTGATTGATTTAAGGAGGTCCGGGACATAAAAATCTTCAAATTTTCATTTTTTTTTTTTTTTTTTTTTTTTTTTTTTTTTTTTTTTGATTAAAAATTTCTCTGCCGTTTTCTGCTTAAAATGATGTTTAAATCATGTTTCTATCTTAATTAGAACAGGAAATATTAACTTTTTCGTTTTGGTTTGTTTTTAAAGTCTGCCTTTCAAGCTATGGTTGTCAAGGAAACAAGTTCTTGTGAAATTGCGTTTTTCTTCATGATAGGTTTTTTTCACCATTTCTCATATTTAAATTCTTATAACTCGAGAACCGTTAAAGATACAGCGTTGAAACTCGGAACATATCTTTTTCAATTATTTTACTTTACTTTTGAGCCAGCATATTTGAAAAAAATATTTACTTTTGAAAATATGATTTTTTTTTAAAAAGTTACACCACTTTTTTTGTAATTTTTTCGTTAAATATTTTTAATTTTTTTTTAATTAATATTTTTTTAAATGCTGGCTCTAAATTAAAAAATATATATTTCTGTTTATTTAAATGAAATACAGTTTAAATTCTAGAAATAATATTTCGAGTTATAACGATTTTAAGTTATACCACTTTTTTCATAAATTTTAAATTTAAAATTTTTTTAAAAAGCTATGAGAAGTTTTATCATTTGACTTTGTTTACAAATGATATGGTTAACCATCACAAAAAAATTCAAAATTTTAACTCAATAAATAAAAAATTTTTGAAAATGTGTCCCTTTTAAACACGTGAAAAATATTTACTTTTTGCATGTCCATCTATGTTTATTTCAAACAGATTTAAAACTTGGATGTTCATTATATAGAGATTATTTTGTAAAAATGATTAGCTTCTTACTAGTACTTTAATCGAGGTGCCTGATATCTACCCCTTGTATATCTGCCCCCATACGTCATTTTGACGTCACAGTAGAAGGGGACACATATCCAGTGCTACACCATTTCACTTTATTCGAGAATTGTATATCCGACCCCTGTATATATGCCCCCATATCAGAAGGGGGCACATATCCAATACAGAGCATTTTATTTTTCTCAAGAGCTGTATATCCACCCCCTGTATATATGCCCCCATACGTCATTTTGACGTCACAGCTGAAGGGGACACATATCCAGTCCTACAGAATTTTCCTTTCGTCGAAGGGTGTATATCCGACCCCTGTATATATGCCCCCATACGTCATTTTGACGTCATAGCAAAGGGGACACATATCAAGGGGGCAGATATCCAAAGCTAGGACTTTTACTTTTGGCGAGAGAGTTGGACAACCGACCCCTGTATATATGCCCCCATACGTCATTTAACTACACAGCAGAAAGGGACACATATCAAGGGGGCAGATATCCAATGCTAGGACTTTTACTTTTGGCGAGCGGGTTGTATATCCGACCCCTGTATATATGCCCCCATACGTCATTTTGATGTCACAGTCGAGGGGACACATATACATTGCTAGAACATTTTTACGCTCATCGAGAGTTGGATATTTTGCATATATGTCCCCTTCTACGTATAGATTTTATTGTTGTTGCGAAGGCCTTATTTATCTAGAAATCTGTGAAAGACATTTAAAATGTAACTCAAGAATTATGTAATTATATACGAGGACGGGAGTTTCATAACTCACCTTATCCAAACTTTAAAATATCGAGTGTTTTTTATCAATCTATTCTATAGGTGAACCTGCATAAAAAAAAACACTATAATCTGAAAAAAACCCTAGTTTTAACGTGTATGTCTGCCATTGTAAAATATTGGTTTACAATGAAAACCAACGGGTTTTATGCGATTTCCCAAAATTAGATTATCTGGACAGGGCGAGGTTTGAAACTCACGTCTTCATATATACATAAAAAAATATATATTGAAAATTTATAAAGTTAAAAAAAAAAATTAATCATTTTGCTTCCATTTTAAAAAGTTATAGACAGTTATGGTTCGAATAAATGTTATAGTCAGAAACTACGATATAGTTACTAACATTGTTTCTTACTACGATATAGTAAGAAACTATGTTAGAAACTATATATAGTTAGAAAGAAATATTATTGCTGGTTTTCCATCTGAGGTTCATTCCTGCAGATAGCACATGTGACCAAAATGATAAAGATAAATCATGCCGGTTGTATAGATTATTAAACACTTCCCAACTACTTTTATAATTTACATTTATCCAACTTCAGTTTTTCGAAATACTCTGTACTTTCATGCAATGCTTAACATTACATAAATTTCGTTGAATTTGTCCGAGAAAAACACCATCAAAATGCACTTCAAATAAATTTCTGCTATAGACTCTAATATATCCCAATTCTTTTGTTTGCCCCCTATAACAACTATAATTGTTAGATACACCCTCTTTTCTCTGAGAAACATTCTGCAGTATAGCTGAACACTGCTCTCGCATAAAAGGAAGGTACTTTCTGACATATTTCTGAATTCATTTATGTTCAGAAAACCATGAAATTACCCTGTGTTCTTATTCAGAAACTGTGTAACCGGAAGACTTTTCCGTTTTTTGTTAAAAGCAAAAGATCTTTCTTAAAAATTCTCTCAATGCCGGCTTTTAAACCAAATTACCGACGCGGAAGCGCGAGAAAGGGTAAAGACTTTTCATCACTAGACAAAAATCGCTTATAGCTCGATAAGTAATTTATTTGTCAAAAAATAGTAAACTCATTTCGATTCCAAATTGCTTCAATAGCTAGTCTTTCCAGTTTTGCCTCTGCGTTTATAAATGAGCCAGATAATGTGTCAGAAAGTTTCTCGTTTTTGAGAAAGCCATTTTGATAAGCAGTTATAGCTTTTTTACGTTCTCTTTTCTACCCTTTTGTTTCTTTGTGAAACATGCCATTTGAAATTAAATTTACGCGGATTTTTTTTTTTTTTTTATTTAATCACTTACGGCGACAAGGAACATACAACTCATTTTTTTATTTTACTTTTTTTTTTTCACTTTAAATACTAATCAAGGGCACACTATATGCATTATGGTATATATTTATCACACAAGAAATACTAAATACTTTTTTTTTTTTTTTTGAGAAAAATAAGGAATTTTCCGGGATGTTTTAAGTGTTAGAAGAACTTTTCAAAATACAACATGAGCATTCCAGATCAATTCAAAACCCCCAATATTTTTATTCAAGTTTGCTATATATATACAAATAAAACGCTGCCTCGAATTTTATATATTTGAATATAAAAGTAAGAAAAAAAACTTTCTAAATTTTATGAAATTCTCAGAATTTTCGCTCATATTGCTGCAATTAACTACCTTTAACTTTTGATCTGTATTTAGTTTTAAAAATTCAAGCATAATAGCAAACAGCTTCATTTCAAAGCATTCAGAGGAAAAATTTTGTGCACATTCAAGAAAAAATGGATAGCGACGAAATTTTCTGAAAAAAAAAAAAGACTAATTTTAAGATTTAGTACAAGCGCAAACATTAAAATATAAAAGTTTATTTCTACGCTAACGATGAAATGAACACTTCCGATGATCGTCTGAATTTGGTCGAAAACATTTTGGAATTCTAATTTGATTTTTAAGGTATTTTAAATATTTTTATATTATATACATACACATAAAAACAATTTTATTACTTTTTATTTATATAACTAAAAATATTTAACTGCCGTACTTTAAATTTTAATACGTCACTTTCTCAAGTTTTCGAGATTTATTTTCAGGATATTGAACCATAAACTGGGGATGTTGTACGATAGGGCGTCGTTACATGCTTGATTGTTTTTACACAGGATTTCTATAGATTCTCTTATAGTGCATGCGTAATAACTGGATGTTGGGAATATGATTTTTGCATGATCAAAATCTATTGCGATATTCTGATTGAAACTTAAACGATTGACGGAATGACACAAAAGAAAAATCAAAGAAAGAATAAAAGAACATAAAGCAGAGATAAAATTTTGTCGTCCACCCACAACTCACTCTTGTTTAAATTTCTATCAGAATATCACAATAGATTTTGATCATGCAAAAAATCATTTTCCCAACATCCAATTATTACGCATCCACTATAAGAGAATCCATAGAAAACCTGTGTAAAAACAATCAAGTATATAACGACGCCCTATCGTACAATATCCCCAGTTTATGCTTCAATATCCTGAAAATAAATACTGAAAACTGGAGCAAAGTTACGCATTAAAATTTAAAGTACGGCAGTTAAATATTTTCTTCTACCCATGAAAAGTGACGTATGAGAACAGAGTGATGCCATAAAATAAATGGAACTGTAATTAATAATAATATATATTTCCTTTGCTGCTGCTACTTCTACTTTCAACTCTGGTAATTATTGGTTCTCTCATCTTCAAAACAAAGTGACGTATCTGTATAAATAAACAACATTTAGTTATTAAGATATTCTCTGATGATGAGCTTGGAAAGCTTGAAAGTACTAAGAAGTTTTAAATAAAATGTATATTTTAAACTTGTAAAAACTTTTTCATCACTTTAGTCGCCTTTTAAGTAAGACTGTGGGCTTTTTTAAGTTCACATTATATATTTTATCCATCATCAATTTATAACATTTATAACTAGAAATTAAAAATAGTTTTTCTTTACTTTCTTTTATAAGCATAAAATGTTCATCTTGAAAATTGCGCCTATTCTTTTAATGTATTTCATGTTTTTCCCAAAAATTTCCGTATTAATTTGACATCGAATTCCATTATCAAAAATGTACAGATTTTTTACACTTGGTAGAAAGAGCAAACAAACGAATTTTTTTCAAAAAGACATATTTTTTTGTCACTTTTTTAAGATAAGGCAACTAGAAAGAAAAAAATAAACATTACTTAATTTCTTATTTTAGAATTTAAAATTTTATTTCTCAACGCATAATCGTAAATTAATTAAAATTAAATTACTATTTCATAATAATGTGTTTTTTTATACATAAAACTTTTCATCCTTTTTATTTCTAATTTTTTTTTCATTTTAATTCGGTAATAAAAACTGTTTTCGAAACAAAAAGTGGAGAAATTATATTTCTAAATTAGATGACGCATGTTTTCATTTCCATAAGTGTTTATCCATCAAATTAAGGTGTTTGTGGTTTAGATGTAAGTAAATTATGTTATTTGGATATTAGAATAGGTGTCGATTTCAGAGATTTTTAAGGAGTAAGTGGCTTCTTAAAGCGGCAGTGGACGTTCAAAATCGCAAAAAACATTAAAAAAATCATTCTTTGTTTTTTCGAAAAAATGTTCGGCAATCTTCTACTTTCAAATAAAAAAAAATTATTCAAATCTGATAATTTTTTTGCAGAGATACAGCTGTTTTTCTAACATAAACAATCGTTAATCTGCACTTAAAATAAAACTTTAAATCCAGTTTTCTCAAAATGAGAATTTTCGCCGACTGAGTAAGTTCAAAATGCTCCATTCGTCTTAATTTTATACTAATTTTTATAATACTTGTTAATATTGCTGTTGATATACTTTATTACAAAACTTGCTATTAATATGTGTAAAAAAAAAAAAAAGTAATATTTTATCATTGAATTTTATCCGAAATGAACAATATTATATGTTTATAATTATTTTCTGCCAAATTACTTAGTATAATTTTAAAATGTATACCAATTTTTGATGTAATATCATAAAGCTATCACAAAAAAAAAAAATAAAAAAATAAAAATAAAAATAAAAATAAAAATAAAAATAAACAAGTTTCTGAAACAAAATTTAATGCGTATGGAGCATTTTTAATTTGTATCACTAATTAGCATAGTATTAATTAATTACTCATTTGCATATTAATATTTTTTAATGAAATTAAGAAATTTTCTTAATTATTGCACAAATTATATGTGTATTAAATTTCAAAACGATTGAGCAAAAACTGTAGAAAATGTTTTTGAACGTCCACTGTCGCCTTAATCTGAAAATCCCAGTTGCTAAACTGCGAAAGAAACGCATAAAAGTAATAACGTTTATGTGTGAAAAAAATTCAGGAATACAAAGTGAAAAATAATTTATTTAATATATACACATGTACAACAAAATACATACAAATTACATCAAAATTGTGTACTGTAATCACATAATTCTTTTAACGTGGATATTAATTAAGTGTAACATTAATATTGAACTATGTAGGGTCAGAAGATTAATCTGAGCAGGATACATGTTACAAAAAATATGTATAAAGTAAGCAATCATGGTAGTGGGGAATATTAGAAAAGCAGTATTTCTTTTTTTCAATTTGTCACACAAGAGTACATATAAAAAATTGTGAATGTGTGATATTTTGATAAATTTTGCATTATAAGAAACAAAATACAGTTTAAACCTTTTTTATTTCAAGAACACACAAGAAAAATTATTTTTTTAAAAAAAATCTTATCACCGTCTAATTATACAGGTGATTCTATTCCCAATTTTTCAAAAATTTAAGGCTTTCGGTTCTCAAAACTCTGACATTAAAAATGTAACGCAACAATATCGCCAATTTCGACAAACTGTCGCCAAAAACTCAATTTCGTCAATCGTTCGCAGAAAAAATCGTCAATTTGGTCAAAGGATCGGGGAAAAATATGAATGTAGCAAAAATATTGCAAGTAAATGCAAATTTCGTCAAGGAATCGCCGGAAAAATGCAAATTTCACCAATTTCGCCTAGGGATCAGGGGAAGGAACGCGGATTTTGTCAAAAAATCCCGAAAGAAGAAACTAATTTCATCAAAGCATCGGGAAAAAAAAACTAATTTCGTTAAAGGATCGCAAAAACCCCCTCAAATTTCGTCAAAGGATAGCGAAAAAAACGCGAATTACATCCAAACATCGCAAAAAACCTGAATTTCTTCACAAGAAGATAAAAAAGCGAATTTCGACAACGTATCGCGAAAAAACTCGAATTTTGTGAAAGGGTCGCAGAAATATACGAATTTCTTCAAAAGGTCATGAAAAAATGCATAATTAGCGCATGTAGGGGATTTTCCCTCTTTGCTGTAACCTTTTTAGAAAATCTGCTTCTGATATCAGATTTTTGCTTCTCTAATTGCATATATATGCAATTTAATTGTTGGTATATTCTTATAAAATAAATAGCATCATTTATAATGAAATAAAAACTTTATCTGCTTACCAAAATGTAGATTTATAAAATTGTATGCTCATAAAAAATATATTTTTATATGTCTTGTTATATACTTTAAAATTTCAATTCAAAACGGAACTCAAGAACTAATAGAAAATGGAAAACTGATAACTAGAACTTGAACTATTAATTATGAAGGTTTGATTTTAAAAAACATACATATAGAAGTTTATCGAGGATCTTATACACTTATAATCAGAGTAAAAATATTTTTATAATTTCTTTCAATATGTGCGTGTGAAATGTTCAAACAATAAAAATGTATTCTCAATAAAATTAATATTTCGTATTTCATTTTTAAAAAATTATATCCATAAAGAGTACACACAAAAATATTGGATTCATAAATGTTTTAAGGAAATTGAGTGAAATTCAATGCGCGCAATATAGACAGTTTCTTTAAACTTATTCACATTTGAAATTATACTGAAAAATTCCTAAATTTAAAAGAACATGCAAATAAAGAAAATGGATTTTTTTCCCATTTCTTGTTTTTAAAATTTACAATTATTTTTTTTTATTTAATTTAATACAAATTAAAAATAATTGGATACATAGATTAAAGTATTTGTTACACTAATCAGCGTTCTATTCAACTACCTCAATTCATAGTGAGAACTTTCTCACACACTCAAGAAGTCAAATTTAATCTTAGATACACGAACTTGGCAAGCACTCTTATTCAAAAAATTGGAAATTGAGTAGAGATTTCTATATTTCGATAAATGGAAAGAAAATTTTTGTTTTAAATACGAAAAGATGATATTTTGAAGCAAATTTTCAGAAGCTCTTACAGAGAAAAGTAAAATGAAAAATAAATCACATAAGATGCAATGAGAAATGTTAATGTCACCATGTTACCGTGAGAAATTAATCTCATAAGATGCAATTCATTTATCGAAAACTGAAAACGTTATTTGATTCCAAATTTTTTACAGCTGATGTCCGCTATTTATTTTTCTTTCTTTCTTTCTTTTTTTTTTATTTATTTATTTAAAAATTAGTTCACGAATGTTTCTCGTTATCGAGTGGGAAATTTTCCTCCTTTTTTAAAACAAGCTTAAGCATATAACCTACTTTTGAACACTTTTGTACAGTGCTGGCCTCCATTTTAAAAAGTGCAAGAATTTTTTTTTATTAAAGATAAACAAAGGTATTTAGATCACGTTATAGGTGCGGACCCTATAAGAGCAGGCGTCAAATACATTGCATCTGCCACATTTCTCATAGTGGCTGCCCCTCTTTTTGTATCACAGAATATGTAAAAATATCCGCATAAAATTATGCGTTTAAAGAAAAAAGTGCGAAATACCTTTTAAAAAACTTTTTTCAGTTAGTATTTAAAATTATTAAAGCTTTTAGAAATTCTAGACTTCAGAGACACTCTATGAAAAAATGAATTAGCACATTAACTTTCAAATTTTTATGCCTATGGAAAATTTATCATAAAATCATCATTATATCATCTCTGGAAACACGTAATCTGGTGCAAATAAATATTATACACATATTCAAAATAAAAATTAAATAAAATATACATTTCTGTCGATTTTCTAAGCCCTTTTTTTTTTTTTTTTTTTTTTTTTTTTGCAGTTTTTATGTTGCTGTTATAAATAATAATAAAAAAATATTTATAAAAGAATGGAAATTTTCAGTCGAAAAAAAATAAATAATAAAATAATAATTTTCAAAATTCATAGATGCAATTATTTAAGAAAATGACTTAACATTAGTGACAATATAGTAAATTACTGAAAAGCAAATATAATGAATAACAAAGATAGATCACAATAATAGAATATAACAGAATGTTTGTTTGTAAGGTCTACATTTGAGTCCTGCGCAAGTAGGATTGTACCAGAACAGAACCAAAACTTCTGCTTCAAGTTAACTTGAAATCTGACACACTTCAACCCGAATCGAATCGATCGCGAACCAGGAATGAAAGAAGAATTAATTCATATTTTAATAGAATTATGGAAAAGTAGTCAATAGTTATGTCATCAATTGTATCTTTTTATGTATTAAAATGAACACATATAATTAATTTTCAAACATATAGTTTTTAATTGAAAATAATTTTGAAAAACTGGTTCATTCTGAACAAAACTCGAAAAAATCAAAACTCAGTATGATCATGAATCATTGAAAGTTAACCTGGTCCACAACGAAAAGAAAAAGCATCAAATAGAAACACAAGTATGGTCGGATTAAAATCTGGTTACCCGAAAATAAGATATGTGCGTTTAAATTATATTTAAAATTACCTCCCTCTTTCGTACATTTTCGGACTCATTTTGAAGCATACATGAATGCCATTCGCAGTACTCTTAAGAATTGAATAACGTTTTTCATTTTTCATAAATAGGATACGTTTGGAATTGCAGTTAATCACACCTTGATGATGACTTTTCCAAGACGATCACTTCAGGAAAGTTGGCTTTAACTGTCAAATTTGGTAGCATTTTCTGAATACTTTTTAATCATAAATTGTTGTTGATAAGGACATTTTTTGTGTGTTCGCGATTTATAACATGCAGTTATACTTCTAAGGTTTTTAAAATAAAATAAAGCTGATTTTTAGCAAAAAGTTACATAAACATTAAAAAAAAAAAAAAATCTGTAAAATTTTGAAATGTTATTTAAAAAAAAAATAATAATAAAATAAAAAAAACCATGATAGCGCAAGCTGCAACAAGCTGAATAACAAGCCTGTAACGTACCAACCATTAAAATAAATTAAAAGAAATGGAAAAACAGCAAGAGTAAACATATTATTAGTGTTTTTGCCTATTTTGCCTAAAGAAAAAAAAATATGCAATTTGAGTTTCCATATATCATGTTTTATATAATAAAACATGATATGTGTTATTATGTAAAATAATTATATACATTTTATTATTTATACACATTCATATACATTTATGCAAAATATAATAAAACGTGCGTAAATGAAATATATGTAAACGGATACCTGGTGGTAATGGAACTTTTATGATTTCTGGTAAATGATGCACTTTCACAGATATAAATCTGTCTAATACAGAATACGTTCCGATTTTTTGTTTCCGTCTTAGCAGGTTTCATTAGATTCTTCTAAACTACTTCAAGTAAATTTCACATATACTACTGGAATTAAACTTTATATTTTCTTTAAATTGCGAGCGGGTTGCAGACCCGTCAGTGCCCCCCCCCCCCCTTCCCTTGCTTAATACCTGCACTTTCTTTTCCAATGGTTCTGTGGTCATCAAGCAAAGAAAGGAGAATCTCAACAAAAGAAAGAAGTGGAAACACGTCAACGACGGCCTGTGAAGTTCTATGTCATCTAGAATTCCGCAGAAGTCAACAAACATGAAAGAGAGCGCCTGACCATATCAAACTTTACGACGAAAAGAAACGCAGTCTATTCGATGCCTTACTTAAAAGTCGAATTCATGCATTTGTAACTTTCCGTAACTAAGCAACAAAGTAAAGTAAATCTGGGCCGTTTTCAAAACTACTGAAGTAAAGCTGGCCCGTTATTATCACAGCAAAGTATCAGATAAGGCGGATAAATTTCAAAAATTAAAAGAGCTCAAGATTAACTATATTTGTTAAGAGAAAAGCAAGGAAAAGAAAAACGGAAATTTCATAAAAAGGGGCAATGTAGGTGGAATAAAAAAAAAAAAAAAAAAAAAAAAAAAAATAGAGAAATTTTGTATCAAGCATAGATTTTGGTATCTAGCAGTAGAAAATTAGAAGATTTTTAATCATAGTTATTTCAAAATAAGCACCACCAAAGAAAAAATGAAATTTAAAGTTATTTAAAAAGAGTAAGAAAAGAGCAGAAAAGAATAGGAAAACGAAGATTTCTGAAAAAGGTTTAATAATAATAATAATAATAATAATAATAATAATAATAATAATAATAATAATAATAAAAGAGAGAGGGAAATCATGTACTGTAAAAAAAAAAAAAAAAAAAAAAAAAAAAAAAAAAAAATTATATAACGTTACTCCATAAAATTAGTGGCAACATGCTACCTCCAATTTTATGGAGTAATAATAGTGTAATTTGACTTGATATAATTGGCGTAATATTACACATCAGTGAAGAGGTTCTATGGGGGTTCCCCCCCCCAACATATGTGAACTTCGGAAATTTGAGCTTAGAGTTGGGAAATTATAGATTTTTAAAATTATAGATTGGAAATTATTATTACTTATTGGAAATTATAAATTTTTTTTTAAGTAAAAAAAAAAAAAAAAAAAAAAAAAAAAGATTTTTTATTGTTTTGTTGACTACTTTTCTGAGTTCTGTAATAGCAGAATAGTTAAACTTTCAAAAGAAATACAAAAAGCAGCCAGACTCAATTTCTCATTATGTTTCTCTGTGCTACGAAAATATCATACTTCTACCAGACCTGAATTTCTCTACTGTTATCCATCAACAGTGTCTCCAATACATTTCTTCCAAAACTTTGTTCCTTTCTCAAAAATCTAAAAGTATGAGGCTATTTTCATATGAAGTACGATTATGACTCTTACACAATTGAAGACAAAAACTTTCATTAAAAGAACCAATAATTATATTTTTTTTTTGTTTTTAGTTTCAGCATTTTTCTTTGGAAAGATTTTTTTTTTTTGTATAAGTATAATTATTATTATTAAAGACGCATTGAACATATCATTTTAGTTGGAAAATAGAGCAATTTGTTTCACATTGTGAAATTTTTTAATTATAAGTTGGAAAATTTTTGAACTTTCCCCTTCACCCCCCCCCCCCCCCCGAAAATAAATTTGTAGCTACGCCCCTGTGTAACGCAACATCAGTTATATCGGTACCCAATAAAATGCAGGCAGAATAATTGAAAAAAAAATTTTTATGGAGTAACGTTACATATTCTTTACAGTGATAATTATAAACTACTTTTAACAATTCCAGAAAACTGTCACGAAACTTCACAGTGAAGCGAAAAAAATAATAACTAATGAAACAATTTAGAAAATTCATAACATATTAAAAATCTAATTTTAGCAATTTCCGTCCAAAGTTGGAAATATAGTCGATTTATTTTTATGCTGACTATGATTTACAGATTCGTATATCGTTGAACACTTCTAAAACACAGAGTTGTGTTTAATATAACTCAGATGTGTTCAAATAAACATTTCCTACTGCTTTACTAGATGCAGATACAATTTTTCATACCAGTAAGCCAGACAACTAATTTTCTATTATTTATTGATATATTTTACTATTGTTTTGAGTCGACAATATATATTACAGGTATTTTAAAATTCCTTTCAGTTAGTTCAAATTCATAAAACATGTGAAAAATCATCTTCAGAATTTTCTGTCATTAAACGGAAATGTACTCGTAATCCCTTATACTGTCTGCATATTATCTACAGATTTTTATGGACACCCCGGATTAATCTAAAATTTAAATAATCCAAGTAAAAAATGTTTAACACAACTAAAAACAAACTTCTAGCAATTACTAATCATAGACAGCAATGTATCTTGTTCTTTGCGTAAGCCTGTACAGTAATTTATCTATATTCTACAAACATCATACAGTATACTAAATATATGCATAACAAACTGAAAAACCTTTATTGAACAATTTACATCCTTAACAATAACGCTTACAAATTGTTTTATCTAGCTCTATTTTATGCAGATGTAGAACTATACACATCTCGTATTATGCAAAAATTGTGTGAAAAAAGCATAATAGAACGGAAAAAGTATTTTTACTAATTAGTGCTCATAGCCAGTACTGTAACTTTATTATTTTGCGTGTCCCCGTAAATGACTAATAAATGTTATGCATCCAATAATGTACAGAAATCATCTTGTACCGAACTTCAGTAATTTATCAATTTAATTATGTTTAATATCTAGTAACCGCAGAAAAATGACCCTCGTGCGATTTTTCCCAGACGCTGCAATGTGACTGAATTCTTTTGTGTGTCCCTATAACTAAAATATAAATTTCATAAAGGGGAGCGTTGATTTAGAGGGCTATTTATTTAATATTACAAAAAGCAACAAAATAAAAATAAAATAAAGAGTTGAAAAAATATATAACTTCTTGAGATGATAGGGGGGGAAATGGAGAAAAGGCTTTTTTTTTTCTTCTTCTTCTTCTGGCGGGGAAAGAGTTTGATTAAATAAATACTTATTTATCATTACTATATGCTTAAAAATAGGACAGGAAAATAATCAAATAATAATAAGCTTTAACTTTTTTAAAACTTTTGCATACTTGGAATAGGGGGGGGGGGATGGAAGAAAGTAAAAATTTAGATAGTCGGTTATTTTTTCGTTTCAATAAAGAAACAAACAAAAGAGTTTTATAGATATAAATTATAAATTTAATGATTTTAATCTTTGGGTAGTGTACGAGAGGGAAGAAAAGGGGAGGAAAGCAAGATTTCGGAAAGGGGGGGGGGGATTTAGACAATAAAAAAAATAGAAAGAAAAAGCGTGATATTTAAATTGTTTTAAAGAAAACTGAATTTCAGTAAGATTATATCGATCATGTGTTAGACGCAAATGAATAATTTCCTTACTATTTAAGTAGCATTAAATGTAATTAAATAATTAATTATTATAGAGGTTAAATGGAAAATACAGTCTACTCTGTTATTCAAAAGACATATAAAAGTTACATGTAATTTCAGAAGATCTTTAAAAAGCCGAATGTTATGAAACTGCGCTTAAAAATGTTTCCTAAATTTTAATTTGAGAAAATTTTAACACACCAGAATTAAAAAGCATTAAGTGCCACTTTAGTCCAAACACTTGGTAGTAATTATGCATGCCTGAAGAAGGATTTATTCCATCAAAACGCGTTGCTTGTTTTATAGTTCAGCATTTATTTATATAGATTAATAGTTTATTTGTCAAGAAACGTGAAACACTAGAATTCGTCTATTATTTTATTATGTTTATTCAAACCCACTGAACAGGCCTCACATATAATAATATATCACATATATCACACAATAATTCTTCATATAAACACGAAATATACCAATGAAAAAAGATTATGGGTAATATGAGTCAAAATTATTTTTTATTATCGTATTCAATAATTAACTATTTATAATAACTATTTTGTTTTCTTTTAGAAGGATGATTATTATATCGAGATACATAAATTAATCAAAACAAAATAAAGCAATTAAACTTTAAGTAGAATAGAATTATTACGGTATTATTGAAATTTTAAGTGTGCTCGAGCAGTGGCGACCGAATTTGTAAAGCCCTGGTCTCGACGGAAAGAAAACAAACAATTATACTTGCTAAGACGGAAACTTTTAATAAACATATTTTTTTTTCTTGGTCCCTTTCGCTTTCGTTTTCACAGGTTTAAATAAATTGAAATGTTATTATACTTTTGTAAAAATTAACTCACCTTTTCGCACACTCTTCTCGGAAAATTTAGCTGTTCGGTGTAAGCTCCGTTTTACATCTATGAAGAATATCCTCACGAAGATTGATTTTTTCTTTATAAAGTAAATCTGGTTTGCATGTGTGTGCGGATTTTTCTTCAATTTTTTTCTACCCCTCTGGATTCAGCAAGACTGCTCTTCCCCGACATTTAATATCTTTGCATGCTAGTTTCCATCTACCGGCACTGGGCTTGTCTTTAATTCTATAAAAAAAATCCATCACCACTGGAAAATAATCATCCATTTTTAGCACCAGGCACTTCGAAAACTGTTTTTTCCGTTTTAAAATTAGAATTATAAGAAGCTTTAGTAACTATAAAATCTGAACTTGAACAAAAAGTCACTCCTTCCTTTAAAGGCTGACAAATGTAAGTGTGTTCTTGATAAGTGTTTGGAAAAAAGAAATACACGAATACGACTTCCACATTTGGCTGACTAATTATTTTCGGAGGTGTCACGTACAGTGAAAAGAACTCCCCATAGCTAGAAGGCGTAAAGAAATCATATAGAAAAGAGACACTCGTGTGAACTTTAAAAAATCCTAAACCCATAGCACATCGATCACTCTCAATTCATGAAAACATCGTTAAGTGAATTAATTGTCGAAATAAGTAATTGGAAATAAGACTAATACCACGTTAGAACTAACGAATCGGCCCTTTTTACCTTCCATATTGAGAACATGTGTTACGACATGTACTTAACGAAAGATAATTGTTTCTGGAGACGTAAGCCAATTGAGCTATGTTGCTAATTTTCTTGAAATTAATAATAATAAAAAAGGTTAAAACTGATGTTAAGAGGCTACTTCAGTCAAGTGAAAAGACTCGTTCGCTAATGCTAATCCTATGGAAGAAATTTATAACGATATCTCCGTTACATTTCAATATTTTTAAATGATTTTTTTGCATTGGATAGCTGAGATCGATCTGTACAAAGGCCGTTTTTTAATTTTTTGATTTTGTTTACAGATATTTTTAACGAGAACGCTTTCATTTTCAGAACCGGTTTCGAAACTGAAAGCATGCTCATAAAAAAAATCTGTAATAAAAATCGAACAAGTAAAAAACGGCCTGTATACAGATCGATCTCAGCTATCCAATGCAAAAAAAAATTATTTAAAAATATTGAAATGTAACCGAGATATAATTATAAATTTCTTCCATAGGATTAGAATTAGCGAACAGGTCTTTTCATTTGACTGAAGTAGCCTTTTAAGATGGTTCTCAAATGACCTGCTCGCGAAATTTTCTGACACAGTTCCTGGCTCATTTATAACCCGTTTACTTTAATTTGTTGCTTAGTTACGAGAAGTTTAAAAAGTATGCACCCTCACCCCCTTTTCAGTAAAGGTGATTAACGCGAGTGGTCTATTGGTATATGTCATTAGCATACCTGTTTGTGGTTTCTGGAATCTGTCTTCCCTGCTTGGTGAATACACCCCCCCCCCCCTTTCCCCCGAATGAAATCCGAAGAAATCATATGCTGTTTGAAAAATAATAATTATCATTTCAAAGTGTCAAAGCGTACTTGATGGATATTCAATTTGTATTTTTTCATGATGAATATGTTATTGATTTGAGTTAGTGGAATAGAAAGCTTCAATAGTATAGTCAAAATGAATACTTTCATAAAAATACCGAATTATATTTAATCTTTATTAAATAATAAATAATAATACTAATAACTGTAAATCCTAAATACTTAAAATGAGTGTAATAAAAAATTCAAAATTTAAAAATTTAAGAATTTAGTTTAAATTCGAGTAAGTTTAACTGTGTACAGCATTGAATTTCATCAAAATTTACTTAAAGCATTTTCAGGTTTAATATTTTTATTTGAATTTTTCATGCATATCTATTTTAAAAGTGAAATTTCAAAAGAGAAATAACAATATTAATTTTAATGTAATACTTTTTTATTGTTTGAACAATTCGTACACACATATGGAAAGATATGAGCTAAAATAGGTTTACAGTGAATATAAATTTATAAACTCTTTGTTAAATTTCAAAATGTATATTATTCAAAATAAAAACTTTATATAAGATATTTAAATTGTAATTATTTGTTTTAAATTTTATATTAGTGGTTAAGTTCTTAAAATTTTGTTTCAAACTAAATTTTTAAAGTATATAAAAAACATTAAAAAATATTCATTTTTATAAACAAAAAACATTATTATATCTTTATAAATTATACATTATAATTCACAAGAATATACAAGAGCAACTAAACTGTGGTTTATATACAATTAGAGAATATTTTCACTTGAACGATAGAAAAACGCAGTATTTCATCAAATGTGTCCCTTAAAATTTAGGGTTTAGAATAATGCTTACATCGCATAACAAAATAAGAAAAATAATATAAAATAAATAATACAGAGTTTTACGAATACTAATTTCAGGCACATTTCCTTTGAAAGAGACAAAAAAGTTCAAAATTTCGATTGTAAATTTCTATTACCATGCATTTTACTTTCTTCTATTATCTTCTATTATCTTCTATTTACTTTCTTCTATTTCTTCTATTATTTCTTCTATATCGAAATTTTTTTCGACTTCCGGTTTTCGACGGATTTGCATGTTTTAGGGGTCAGAGATTCCAAAAAACATGTTTATAGAAAATGTCTGTCTGTCTGTGTGTCCGTCTGTCCGTCCGTCCGTCTGTCTGTCGCTATTGTACCATCAAAAAGTGTATGAAGTTATGTATAGAATTAAACCAAAATTTTATTATAAGTTTTTGACTATGGCAAGCACGTCCTCCCGGAATTTGGAAAAAATTCGCCGGTAGGGGGCGCTGATATAACAATTTTTGTGCGATTTTGAATATTGTACCATCCAAAAGTGTATGGAGTTATGCATAGAATTGAACCAAATTTTTAGTTTAAGTTTTTGGATATGACAAGCAGGTCCTCCCTGAATTTGGAAAAAATTCGCCGGTAGGGGGCGCTGTAAATGCGTTTTTTGTGCGATTTTGAATATTGTACCATCGAAAAGTGTATGAAGTTATGCATAGAATTGAACCAAATTTTTAGTTTAAGTTTTTGGCTATGGCAAGCAGGTCCTCCCCGAATTTGGAAAAAATTCGCCGGTAGGGGGTGCTGTAATAGCGATTTTTGTGCGATTTTGAATATTGTACCGTCCAAAAGTGTATGAAGTTATGCATAGAATTAAACCAAATTTTTATTTTAAGTTTTTGGCTATGGCAAGGAGGTCCTCCCTTAATTTGTAAAAAAATCGCTCGTAGAGGGCGCTGTAATAGCGATTTTTGTACAATTATTGTGCCATTTTGAATATTGTACCGCCGAAAGGTGTATGAAGTTATGCATAGAATTGAACCAAATTTTATGTGTTTATTTTTGGTCATGTCACGAAGGTCCTCCCTGAATTTGGAAAAATTCTGCAGGAAAGGGGGCACTGTAATTGCGATGTCTGTACCATTTTCATTATTGTACCATCGAAAAGTGTATGAAGTTATCCATATAATTGAACCAATTTTTTTGTGCATGTTTCTGGCTATGGCAAACAAGTCCTCACTGAACTTGAAAAAATTCCGAAAGAAGGGGACGCTATAATTCCGATCTCTGTGCCATTTTCATTATTGTACCATCGAACAGCGTATAAAATTATGCATACAATTGAACCAAAATGTTTGTGCTTGTTTTTGGCTTTGGCCAACAGGTTCTCCTTGAATTTGGAAATATTGCGCGGTAAAGGGGCTCCGTGCTAGCGATTTTTGTATACTTTTCTTGATTTTTCGTAGTTCTATTGTGCATCGGCGGCTCATGCAGCGGCGGGAACTCGCTTCCTGCTATGCCGGCTATTCGCAAACAGCTGATAACGACAGAATAAGGAAAAATTAACAATTTTAACAAATATCATGATATAGATTAACCCGTTTTTAGTCCGTTTAATTGACTTGAGCAGAAATTTAAAATGAAAATCAAAGTTGGTATAGTATTGAACTAATAATATTGAAGCATTAACATGTGTAACTAGGTTTTGAAATATTAAGATGTATAAGATAGAAGAAAGTTTTGGGATTGGCACATCCAACTAGTTTTATATGATAACCTCGGGAATTACACACTAACGTTTATAATTAAGTTATCTCAATAAATATAGGTGAATTTTACAAAATGTTTCAAATAAAAATAAATAAAATGTAAGCAAAATATTAGTTTCGTGAATCCTCGTTTTTAGTAAAATAAAATAATTAGTAAAATAGGTTTGTGAATTTTATTTATAGAACTACATATAATTGTGTTCGGGCTATTCAAAAATTCATAAATTATTACTTAATTTTTGCAAAATCTCTTTTAACGAATAATTTTACTGAATTAATTTATTTTATCGAAACACAAACAAAAGAGAAGTAATAGCCTGGCACAAGGTGCCGAAAATAGTAGACACTTTTTTTTTAATCATAGGCGGCGTTAGTTAGAGCTACCAGTTCAAGACCTTTAGTAGAAAACTTAATAAATGGTTTAACAAGTCGTCAAATAAAAATATAAATAAATAAATAAATAAAATTTATATATACGTAATTTGATAATTTCATTTACATACATTGAAATAAATCTTACTACGTTTCTCTGAAACAAACAAACAAATTTAACATTATATTATTATGAAAGGGAACAATATATGATTTAATAACGATTAACAGTACTCATTAAAATATAGCCGATCGTATATCATGTTGTCTCTTTTATTTCAAACTTTTTTTCATTACTTTTAGTATTATTTATTCCATAACGAATGAAAGTATCTGAAAATGCCCATTTAAATTCATCATAAAAAAGTAATGCAATTTTTTAAAAGTATATTTAAATATACACTTAAACCTACAATTTTAGATACACATGTTTTAATTTCTTTAAGGTTGTTAAGCTTAATTGTAGATTTTTCTCAAAAATATATATTAACTAAGACAGATAACACGGAGGATAAGTTATCAAAGAAACTGAGAAGCAATAAAGAATATGACATGCTCTTTTGCTTATAGTATCTAAATTTTTTTAACAAATGAAAATAGGATTTTCTAGGTTTGTTTGTCTATATCCAATTGATAATATCCTTATAACTACTTTCTTTGTGCTAAAATTTATTTTGTACTAAAATAATTTAAAATGAAATTTTCTGTTTCATCCATTTTTTGATATAGCAAATTAGATTGGATAGCAAGTTAGATTAGACTAGCTGAATGATAAGGAATTGCCCACAAATTGTCAATTTTAATTAATTTTTTTTATTTCATTTTTTATTGATGCTTTAGTTCTTCTTGGATAACCACCAGAAAGAGCCTATACCATGATCAAAAGGGTAACCGGAAAAAAGGTGACCGGAAAAAACGTGACAGGAAAAAAAGGGACAAAATAAACAACAGCGGAAAAAACGTGACAAGGAAAATACGTGAACGGAAAAAAGGGGACAAGGAAAAAACGGGACACTGAAAAAACGGGACCGTTTGGTGCTGCTTGTACTTTGTCCGGTATGGAACCGTTATAAATACAAATATTTTAAGTCAATGTCTACAAATGCGAATTTTGAAAAATGGAGTGGAATATTTGCATACTAGAATGCTTGTTTGCAGCTCTACTTGATTTTTGACAATCGCGAACGGGAATACGAATATTTTCCGTCGATGTTTAAGAATGCAAATATTGAGAAAAGTCCCGCATATTTGCATAATGAAAATGCATATTTACATCACTACTTGATTTTTGATATATGTAAATTAGGAAACAGGATATTTTAGTCCCGCCGTTTTGGTCCTGATGCCATTTCGATTCCTAGCCATTTCGGTCCCTTGCAGTTGTTGTTGGAAGCAGCTATATTGTTAATAACAAAATCTCAAAAATTAAATTGTTTTTATTGACGTATTTATTAGTAACAAATCAAAATTATTTCAATTATTAATTGTTTATATAATTAATTTATCAATTACTTGTTTAAAAAATATTACATGAGCTATATAATAATTACAGGGTAATGCAAATATAATTTTTTTTTTTAATTTTCGTTTATTATAATGTCATTAGATTATATAAAAATGATAATGATTCTGAGGATAAATATGTTGTTTATTTATTTATTATTTAGTTTATAATATTTTCTTGCTATTTAAATATAATTAATTAATAATATCTAGTTTTTTTTTAATTGCAAACTATAACTGTGTTAAAAAAAATAAAAATCTAATTCTACATCTGGACAATAACATAACCTAACATCAATTAAAAAATATTTTTACATTTTTGTACAATATTACATTATTATTATTATTAATTCAAAATAATACCATCAGTCAACAAAACAATTACTTAGACTTAAATTTTTGACTGATTTTTCATTTTTTTGGGAGGGGGGGGGGATAATAAATAAAAACTTTTGAATAAAAACTTTAATTGATGAATAATTGCTATTAATTAATTATTAAAATAATTAGTAATTTTAATATAAAAATTAAATTAGTGTTTTATTAAATATATTTTTTAATTCAATTTATTCTTAATTTATTAAATTATTAACGTTAATATAAATTACAAATTTCTACTTTAAAATAAACTCAATACAAATTATATATTCAGTTGATCATTATATTTAATATTAGCTATAAGCTGAAATTTATCCTTTATCTGCTTTTTTATTTTATATTTAAAGTTACTGAGATTTAAAACTATTAATATAATTAATAATAAAACTAAGATAAAAAAAATTATTAAACTTACTTTCTGGGAAAGACGGAGGAAAAAGGTAATTAAAAGAAAATAATAAAAAACAAATGCAAAAAGCTTAGTTTTGTCAGTTAAAAAATTATTTATTAAGGTATTAATAACATTATCACATAAAATTAAAAATAATCGTTTTATTAAAAGAAATAGGTCTAATTTTAATAAAAATTTGCTCACAAAACTGTTCTTAAAGGGTGGGAAGACTTAAAAAAAGTTGCAAGCAACAATTATAAAAAGAAAGAGCACAGGGAAGGGGGGGGGGGGGGGAGATCTATTTTTTTTTTTAACAAAATATTTATTTCAGCACGCTCTAGTAAGCAAATCTCTGTTGATTTCCCAATGCATAATGGTAAAGTAACTTATGAAAACAAATTTATAAGATGCAACATTGTATTGAAAATATCAGACACTTGTTACTTTGTTAGGTTTTAGCAATTGTTTATGAATAAGTTCAATATTTATAAATTCCGTGTCATGTTTTTTCGGGTCACTTTTTTTCCCTGTCACGTTTTTTCCTGTCACGTTTTTTCCTTGTCATATTTTTTCCGCTCTTATTTTTTCTGTCACTTTTTTTCCTGTCACGTTTTTTCCGTTCACTTTTTTTCCTAGATTCTGTCAAAAGAAGTATCAACATCGAAGCATTTTTTCCAAATCTACTCGTTGATAGTCACTAAATACCAACTTTTTTTCTAAAAGTCAGTTAATAAAAAATGACAATTTGAGGAAAATCCCTTATCATTCAGCTGCTTTTAGAGAACAACTAAAAATTAGCTCCTCTAACGCCGATATCTTTCTGAATTTTACGATATTTGACTGGATATTTATAATAAATTGCTCCATAGAGTTGACTATTAAATTATGTAACGCCGCAAAAAAAGAAGCACAATTAAATAAACAACCCGAATATAAAACTGTGGAAAATAAATCAACGTAAAATAAAGCACCCGAAAGATAAAGCCGTATATTAGAAGGACTTCAACTCTTGGTTACAATTGCCAAGGTTTAATCAAACTAAAACTGCTACAAAAGCATAAAATGGAAAATGAGCTGAAGTTTTTCCTTCGGGACGGGCCGATGGCACTCCGAAATCTCCAATAGGGATTATTCTCTTCCCCAAAATGATTGAGTTGCAACCAGGGCTGCGGAGTTGGACCAATTTTTGAGAAAAATAGTCGGAGTCGGAATCGCTAAAAAACAAGCCGACTCCGACACTAGATTTTTTTTGTTAGACATCTTAAAAATGAAACAAGTGGGTAAGTGTGATCACAGATCGTACAGAGGGTTTCGTTTAATATTCCTTTCAAAACACTTTATCCTTTTGAAAAATCTGTTAGTTCCACATTTCACAACCAGGGGCCGCACTTGATTCTAAACAAACCTCTATCCGAACGAAAATACGTTTTACATACTATCCGCAGATATATTAGTCAAGGGGATTGGGCCGATAGCACCCGAGATAAGAAGGCGCTCTGGCGGTAAAAAGTGGGACTAAAATATGTAAGGCTATGGTGCATAATATGAAAGAATGGTCAAAGGGGTGTCGGCAAAAGTTGGAAAAGTACTCCCCGGGTGAAAAGGGCGAAGGTTAGAAAAATTGCTTAAAATACCCAAGTCCCGGAGGAGTAAATAACATAAGACTTTTTGAAAATTTTATGATTTGCCGTGTGGTTTGAGGCATTCAGCTATACGTATGCAAAAATTCATGTCTCCAACTTAATTAGGGGCTCTCTTAGAAAGAATTGCTTAAAATACATATGTGGTAGCTTAAAGGGTTAAACGTAAGACTTTTTCAAGATTTCATGATATGTCGCCTGGCCTCAGGTGTTCTGCAATAAGTATGCAAATTTTCAAATCTCCAATTTAATTAGGGTCTCAATTAGAAAGAATTGCTTAAAATACACAAGCTGGAGTTGAAAGGGTTAAACATAAAACTTTTTCAAAATTTATTATTTGACGTGTGATCTGAGTTGTTGAGCTTTAAGTATGCAAAATTTCACGCCTCCAACATAATTAGGGGCTCACTTAGAAAGAATTGTTTAAAATACACATGTGGAACCCCAAAGGGTTAAACGTACGACATTTTCAAAATTTTATGATTTGTCGTATGATGTGAGGTGTTCAGCTATAAGAACCCAAAATTTCATGTCTCCAACATGTATAGTTTCTGAGAACGGGCTCTGTGACGGACAGACAGACGGACAGACAGATGAGCGAGACGAATAGGGTTTCGTCAGATGAACGAAATCCTAATTAAACTAATTATATGCAATTTGAAATCTATAAAATGAATTGTTATTGTTATTTGTGGACTATATCAGGCTACTCAAGTTACAGATGACCGATTTACTGCAGTGTGCAAAGTAGATAGAAGGGTAGGTAGGTATTGCCCATATACAGAGTAGATGAAAACTGTTTATTTCATAACTGTAGTAGATATTTTAAATTTCCTTCTATATATAAAAAAAAGTTTTGATTTGGAAATGGACCAATGAAAATCTGCGTAGATATTCCGGGTAGATCGGCATCCAATTTGAATGCTTAAGCATGGCCTTTCATCGTTAATATTAAAAAAACTGTTGCATAGAAAAATATGAAAATCGGCGTTATTATAGAGAAATGTTTGATAAACACTCTGATGCAGACAGTTTTCAAATCGAAGAATTATTTTAAGATATTTAATGCCAAAGTGGTACAAAATCGTTCTATTAAAAATGTTTTATTGGAGCAAAAGCTATGCATGAGAATTTAATCATTTTTATATCATTTTATACGTTATAAGTTCCCGGTGTGCATATTGCATTTATTTTTCTTATTAGACCCATTTTTTGAGGTTTTATTTCTATTTTAAATTCAAATTTTCCTTTCGAGAGATATTTTTTACAAAATTTAGAAAATGTTATTAATTTAAACTGTTGCCAATTCTATAAAAAGCGCAAACAATAATGTTTACTTCAAATTAAAAATTTATTTACACGTGACTATTACAAACAGAAAAAAATACTTTAAAATTAGAATTAAATGATTACATGTTAATAGAAGGAAAATTACGTCATAAGAACCATATTTACACTTGAATTTGAGAAACAAAATCTTAAAATAAAAAAAATCATTATTATGCATTAAAACTTGTAAATGGAGGAAATTACGTCATATTTAAAATGCCCCAAAAATATGGCAAAACAGTTTAAATTGAAAAATATATTTGCGTGAGATATTTTGAGATAATCTTTTCAACTATTATCGTGAATTCGAAGACAGCGCAAATAATATTTCCTTCTAACAACAAAAGTATTTTCACGTGAATATTAATAAGAGAAATAAAACTTTGGTGTAAATTACGTCAGATTTGAAACGATATATTTAAAATGAATTATTTAAAAGAACTATCTTATAGCGCAGTTAAAAAATACCGGGAGACAATGACACTGTTTACTTAATTCATTTTATATTTGCTTATTTTCCAATGTTTAACTAATTTTTTTAATTAAATACGAAAACAGCCATTGTGTCTCTTAACAGCAGCAGATTTGGTCTTAAAAGTCCCAATCCAAGGAAAACGAATGGAAACCTGTTTACAGAGAGATCGCTACTGTTTTTTTTTTAAATTTTAATTCAATATTTTTAAAGCCGATCAAATTAGCGTTCTTTTTGGATTTTGGTGTGCCTGAACGGGGGTTGGCGAGCATAGCTCGTAGGGGGCAGAGCCCCCTAGTAGTATATAAATAAGTACTTCCCTCATATTTTTGGGGTTTGCTGATAGAACCAGAGGTACAAAGGTCTGGAAGGACCCAAAGCCCGGAAAATGAAGGGAATTTTTCAAACAGGCCGTGTAAGTAGAAATAAGACAATTTATGTTAATTGACCATTAATCACTGTTAAAATATTATTTTAATGACTATTGAAGAGGTTTGGAATCGAACAGTGTTTTCCATTTTTTTAAAATAAATTAATGAAATATAAGAGATTCTTGTCACGAGACTGCAGGTTTTTATCCTTTCCCGTGCTATCGCTTCTGAAAATTCGATTAAAAACTTTAATTTTGACAGTATTTTCTCAAATATATGTTGCCTTTATCAAAAAAATGGATAACGTAATAACGTAAAGTTTCTGAATAAGAACACCGGCACCAATCTTATGCGTTTCAGAAAAGAAATGAATTCAGAAATGTATCAGAAAAAAGCTCCTTTGGTATTTGAGAAAAGCCTTATTAAATGACAAAGAAATATTTTTAGAAATCTGCTTTTTGTTATACAGTTTCAAAAGTTATCATGTTTTTAACCCACCATTTTTCCATTTATTCTGAACTACATTATTTTTTTAATGAATCCTTATTTAAATGTTGAATCATCTAATACTCTATAAGTAATCATTAATGTTGCTATTCTGTATTCGCTGTCTTGCGAATACATACTAATTTTAAAATATACTGTAAAATTATCCCATAAATATGCATGCAGTATGCATTCAGATTCCTTAAAAGAATTTTAATTGTACGTTTAGAAAAACCTAGATTTTTTTGTAGAAATTGAGTCATTTAATTGATTTTTCCACGGCCCCGGCCGGGCCTGATTTCACTGATTTTGTACGGGCCGGGTCATGAACTATGAAAATATAAATGAACCGGGCCAGTCTCGGAAATTACGACCCGTGCAGGCCTCTAAAAAAGATAATCAATGCCGAAATAGAGAGATTTGAGCTTTATTTTTCTTATATTCTATCATTATTTAAATCAACAGGCAACATTAGTACACCAGCCCCAGTACTAGTGCAGTCATCCCGGAGTCGGAATAGGAATCGGAGTCGATAAAATATCCCGGAGTCGGAGTCGTCGATTTTTCGCACCGACTCCACAGCTCTGGTTGCAACACCACGTGTATACACATTCATATACATTTTTAAATCATTCTCCAATGATTATAAAAAACATGAAAAAAAAAGAAAAAAGCTTCCACTTTTTAATTATAAATTGTATGGGGTTTTTTTAAATTAAATACATAATAGATTTTTTATTTTTAAATTAATAGAGTGCTTGTCTGAAAATTATAAAAATTTCAATTAAAAATTAAATTTTTCAATATTTTGTCTTTTTTACTTAGTTGAACAATTTTAGAGGTAAATAGAAATAAATGTTAATACTAAGTATGGCAACCTGCTACAATAGACAAACAAAAAAATTACAAATCCATCTAATTTTATACATTATGGTACATATTTTGTTTCGAATATTAATTACGGAATACATAAAATATTTTTAAAAATATGATAAAAAATATTATACTATGTAACATTTGAAAAAATAAGAGAAAAAGCTTATTAGAAGCTTCAAATATCCGAATCCAAAATTGCAGCTCATTCCATTAAGTGGTTTTGGAGTTAAAATTAAAAGAAACTACAGGAATTGCAGTTTTGTTTACAACTATAACAAGTAAGAAAAATCCTGCGTTAAGCATAGATTATGAAACACTTTCCAACACTTCCTGAATGCTTTAACAAAACTTCATTATTTAGGGAAATAAGGTATATAAGAGGACTAAGTAAACATTTTAGAAAACGCATAAAACATTTGAAAAACTGATTTCAGCAGTTACCATCCATAGCAAATATGCATTCCAATTCTTTTGAACAGCTCTGTATTTGATTTGCAGGTTGATATATATGCTATATAATTGAGAAATTTAGTTTAGCAAAAAAACGAATAACAGGTTGAAATTTCTCTTTCAGCAATTTATACTAATAGATGGAAACATACTTGTATACTTTTGTACAACCCTGTGTTAACCTAGTACCTTTATTACACGCCACTATTTAGCTAAAGTTTAATTCAAAGTAAAACACTCTTAAAACTACTGGAATCACATTTCCAGAAATTATCATTTATAGACGGTCATGTATCCAATTCTTTGCGTGACCCTGTATATAATTTTATCTATGTTCTACAAACATTTCTTAGTAAACAAAATGCAGTTCAGCGTAAAAATGCATAACCCATTTAAAAACCACCTTTAAGCAATTTACAATCATACTCAGTAACCATTACGAAATCTTTTGTGTAGCCCTGTATATGAATTACAGCATTTATACACACAATATACAATGCATAAATATAGTGAAACATAAAAGCACATAACATAATTAAAAATGCATTTCCAGCAATCATTGCTACCGTACAGTACTTCGGATACAATATCGTATCTGAAATCTTTTTTGCGTCCCTGTAAGTGCTATGCACTTCTTATTATACATGAAATAAGTAGTAGTAAACTTCAGCGACGTATATCAATTTCATTACACATGAAATAATTTAACATGATTAAAATATGCCGGAAAAAATTCCCTCCACCCGTATATCATCATGTAACGGAGATATTTTGTGTGGTCCTGTAAATTATTATTATAATTATTCTTTGCACCGCATATTCTGAGGAATGCATATTTTAGTGCATTTGATAAATGCATATCAATTTTAATAGGCTTGAAAGCATGTAACATCATTGAAAATCATTTTAAACGATTTTTTTCCCATAGGCCGAAATGTAACGGAAAACTTTTGACTGTCCCTGTAAATGAACTAAACATGCTACAAACTTCACTTGAAATAGGATTCGTGCTATGGTAGAGGTCACTAACATACAAAAATTTCAGAACGATCCGAGTATATTTACGGGAGTTGGAGCGCATACAGCGGACAGACGACCAGACAAACCGAATGCATAAACACGTTTCAACTTTGTTGGAAAGTGTTAAAAATGAATTTAACATTGACTTTGTGTTTGGTATTCTAGGGCAGTTTTTTTAATTAATGCAAATATAATGTCAATTTTGGATGTTCATATTAAAAATTTCATTTTTGTATACGTGTGTTATTATTATTATTATTATTATTACTTTTGTATTATGTGTAATTTAAAATTTTGATACAGCCTTCCAAATATGCTCATTTGAAAATAAATAATTTCCCTGAAACTATAGTGCGAATTCCATGAAAATTCGTTTTTAGACTAATTAAGTGGTGTAGAATTTATTTATGGTGTCAAAATTGTGACTTGCTAAAAAAAAAAAAAAAAGATTGAGTTTGTTTTCATAAACATACATATAGCCCCCTAAGCAAAATTTATATACATTATTTAACAGTAGACTTTATTTCCGATAGTTTGGCACCAACAACTTTCTGCTATGATAATTTATTGCTTAATTTGTGGGGGTTGTTTAATTTTTTTTTTTTTTTTTTTTTTTTTTTTTTTTTTTTTTTTACAACTGTACATTTATTATAAAGATTAATCCAGAATTTGAAAAAAATAACAAAGTAATTTCAATTTTTTTTATATATATAAAATTCATTGCATTTTGCACTTTTTCTCTTAATGGAATTATTTCTAAATTTTCTTTTATTACATAAAAAATAACATAAGTTAACTTGACAAAGTTAATCAAGCTTCATTTCCCCTATAAAATCTTTGTCTTTTTAGTAATTTTTCTTCTTAACTTTTCTTTTTCTGCTTAAAATATAACTTATTTACCGATATATATATTTATATGAAAACCTTAAAAAACTTCAGATACGCCTAACTTTTAGATTTAAATGATTTGACATTAAATTAAAATAAACTTAATAAACAACAATAATGCGAAGAATAATATTGTTTAAAAAATGTCAAAATCATAATTTAAGTGAAATAAATAATCTTAAATAAGATTTTTTTTTTTTTTTTTTTTTTTTTAAGGATTTGTTTAGGCATATCTTCTGAAAATGTGGTGATCCCCTGAATTTAGTCTTTTTTATGAAGATTTTTTATTTTAAGAAAATATTACAAAGTTTGTAGCCCTTTTTTGAAAAAAAAAATTTTTCTAACTTTTCTTCCCTTTTGAGTTTTATGTCTCTGAATTATTTATATATATATATATATATATGAATTACCGGCGCTAGATTACAGACAATTTATCTTCTAACTCTCTATGTCTCTTTTTACCTCTTTTTTGAATCTCCATGTTGTCCAGATTATATTATCTTTTTCTATGCGCAATAAAAACCGAGCGATAGTTAAAAGACATCAAAGATTAATTGTTGGCAACCTTGGTTTTTGCTATAATCTTTGCTAAGCCTTTACTGATCAATAACCAATAGATCAATAAACGTGCCATCAAACCAGTGTGAGGAAATGAACAATTAATGATGTATACCGAAAAGAAAGCGATAATCAAAACCGTACTTTCCTGATTCTCCGAAAACTCATAAATCAAGTACTCAATCAAGCACTTCCGTTAGGGAAGAACCTGAGCCCGAAAACCATTTAGAGTGGGAAATGTAAAGGATGATATAGGAGTCGCATAGTGCCAATGTTCAGTTCTAAATTTCAGCAAGATAAAAAAAAAATCTAAATAAATACTATTGGCTATGTTCTCGCTATAAAACCTGCAACGCAAGAATTATATTAAAATTGAACCAAAGTTCGTTTGTAATTCTAGGCACAAAAACAGATAATCTTAATGGGTACAATATTTTCAACGATAATTTTTAAATAGAAATTTTACTAAATTATGTACAAATTAAAATCCAATCTTAAGTTGTAGATATAATATCTAAATTCGTAAAGATTGCATGCAAAAATATTAACTAATCTAAAATACATCTTTTGTGCGCAATTAACAAAAAAAAAAAAATGGTTTTTATCTTTCTGAGAAAAATATCTTTAAAAGTGTCTTTTAAATCATTGTTTGCAGTAAAATGGTGGACGCATTTTTTTAGTCATAACTTACGTAAAACTAGAAATATTTCTATGCAAAATGTTTTAAAATGCAACAAACTACTATAATGTTCTTTCATATATAATTTTTTGAAAAATCAATATTTTGGTGATTAAACAGCTCTAGTCTCTTAAAATTTCAAGATAATAAGATTTTGTTGCTAACAAAAAAATCTTAATTTTCTTTTATAATCAGAAATATTTAAATTACATATACATATATATCAATCTTTTTGAAATATGAATCTACTCATTTTAAGGTAATATGGTCTCTACAATATACAACTCTTTTTTTTAAATAGTCTAGTGAATTTTCACGGGAAACAATATATATATATATATATATATATATATATATATGGTTATAATCTGTTGATTTTAATCCATGTACAGAAGAGCGCCGATTATCGGAACTCCAATCAACCGAGCTTCCAACTATCCGAACAGCCTATTTCTCTCAAAAATGTTTTTAACCGAACTTACAGTCATCCGAACAGCCTATTTCTCCCCAAAAAAATGTGTAACCGAACTCCCACTTATCCATTGGCTTGAAATAAAATTTTAAATGAAGAAAAAGCTGATAGTGGATCAGGAAATGAGGAATGTAAAACAATAAAGGAGATGGGAAGAAGGTATGAAGAAAACGAAATTAACGAGTGGTTAGATAGTGAAGTAGTACATAACCCTGGATATCAGATTTTAAAAGATGATGAGATTGTGGATGAGATTCATGATGAAAAAGAAATTGTAGATAATGAAAACGAATGCTCTGGAAATAACCAAGGTCCATCACATAATGAAGCATTTGAACATTTGGAAACAGCTATGAAATGGCTCGAACGGCAGAAGAACGTTGATCGTATTCAACTAATGTATTTCAGAAGAATTAGAAATAGGGCAGCATTGAAAAGAATTTCTTCGTTTAAGTAAGCAACAATCAAAAGCTTTTTTGCTTAAATTATAATCTCTGGAGTTGAGAAAATGATATGGAAAGAAAAAAATTTAATGGTAAACATATAAAAAAAATAAAAATAAATAAACGTGCCAGCACTAACTTGTGCTGCCAGACTTAAGCTTAGTAAGGTATGAAGGTTTTAGTAAAGTCAGAAACATTCCTTAAATTATCTGTCCATTTATCCGGAATTTTGCTTATCCGAACCAGGGTCGGTCCCAACTTGTTCGGATAATCGGCGCTCTACTGTATTCAGTTTTAGATTTTATTTTGTGCAAACCGTTACATACAAAACTTTAAAAGGCAAATTAATTAAAATAATTAAAAAAAACTTTAACTTATATGTTCCATTTTTTTAAAACATGTCCTTCTGAAAAATTTGTTGATGCACATTTTCATTAATTACGTAAAAATTTAATGTCTAAACTCATCAATCAGTACAATACTTATGTAAACAATATGCTTTCTGTGAATCTTAATGTGCTAAAGTTCTGTCCATTATGGACATTTTGAGACGAAAATTTTGCTAAATACATAAGATTTCTACACATTTGCTTGTAGTAGCTCCTAAGGTGTCTTTAACCTCTTAATTCTCGCGCCCGTGATATTCACGGGCTGTGTCTTTTATTCAGTTTGTTTAATCCCCATCAGTTTTATAAAACAGTGTAATTGGTTTTATTATGGTATCATTTCACCTGCTATTAAATAAGGTGAATATTTCTTTTTCAAAAAAAAAAAAAAAAGGTGCCAATAAGCAATTTGAATTTTTAAACTGTAATTTAATGCGACAGTTAAGGGGTTAATCTGAAGACCGTGAGCCGACGCATTACCACTAATTCAATATCTAAAAATTGTCTTATTTAATAGCAGAAACTTTGCAATTAAATAAGGCGATAAAGAGTTCATAAATATTACCTTTTGAAATTCGTGGGGGAAACCGACTATATATACACAAATTAAATAAATTCATGAAAATAAAAAACACAGATTTTTTGGGATGCTTTGAAAGATAAAAGTATTCATTATGTAAAACATTTGAAAGATATTTTTTTGTATTTAACTCAGAGTGCAACATTCAAAGACAAAATATTATAAATAATAATATATATATAAACTCGTATTAAAATATTATTAAATTTAATAAATTTTTAATTTATAAAATACTTATATTTTTATAATACTTTCATACTAGATTAATTTTTTTATATCTGAAAAAAAAAAAAAAAAAAAAAAAAAAAAAAAAAAACCCAAATAGAAAAAAAGTGTTTTTTTATACTGGAAAAGCAACCAGTACAACTAAAAAAATAAAAATAAACTCCAAATTTGATTTTAATATTTTTAATAAGAACGTCAACGATTTTAATCAGACAATTAAAATTAATGATTAAATCGTGTTTAAAAATTAAAGATTTTTAAAACGGTATAAAAAAGCATTGACATATAAAGTGTAAAGTTATAAAGTTTCTATGGATATTTTGCCTTAATGAATAACCGAAAAATGCTTTAAATACATGTTTTAGCTTAAATGATTATGTTTATAAAAAATTAAATATGATAAGTTTGTAAAAAGCAAGTTCTTATCTGGCGTAAAAATCATTCAATTTAAAAAAGATATTTAAATCTAATGCTGATATTTTGTGGATTTCAAATATAACTTCAGATATAAAATTGGTCATTCTCATATTTACTTTGTGTGCATAATTTAATGGTTTCCACCCATTTTCATAATTTGTTTTGATTAGCAAGCATATACCTGCGTGTAAGTTTTCATTTATGGTGTTAACAGTAATTTTTATAAGTTGAAACGCAAAAATTCTTGCCATGATATTTGTTTGATTTGTTATTTGTGTTAACTGATGAAATTACTTGTGTGAAGTTTTATTTATTTCTATAATTATATTAATTATAATTTTATTAATCAAAAAGTAAAATGTGTAAAGTTCTAACTACAGAAATTATTGTTTAATAACTATTAATTTAAATAGTATTAACAATTTTATATTAAATTAAGTTAGTAATAATTTTAATAAATATAAATGTCTGCAGTATTTAATATTAGGTTTACATAATTATTACAAAATTTCAACATACATAATGTTATTACTAACTGATAAAATAACTAATTTGGTGATATAATCTTTTAGTACTAATAATAGTTTTATTAATTAAAGCATAAAAACATAGATTATGACACATGTTTAGGAAAAAAACCTGACAACTGTATAACCTCCTGAATGAAATTTTAAGATGCATTACGCAATCTCATTTTTTTTTCTTTCGGAATTATAATCAAGATTTTTTTCTTTACTTGCGTGCTGATACTCAGATCTCAAATTCTTTGACTTTGAAACCCATACCATTAACCAAAATTTATCCCTAGAAGGTCTCAGGGCCAGTGGTGTAGTCGTAAAAACAACAGAGGGTATACGTTCTAAGCAGAGGGTATACGCTCAAGGCAGAGGGTATACCCTAGTGTATATATACTATAGCTTTCTTGAGAAACAGAGGGTATACGGTGTTCCTTAAAAAAATCCAGAGGGTATACGGCGTATACCCCCGTATACCCTCCACTACATCCCTGCTCAGGGCTATAGAGAAGGTCTTGGCTGCATTACAATAGTTTGTTCACAATAGAATGTTTCCAGCTCACATAAATAAACAATATAAGAATCACATTTTTTTCATTTAAATAATAATAATAATAATAATACATTATTATTATTAGTCAGAAGCAGAGCTAACACAATAACGTTTCCGAAAAATAAATATATTGCTTGCAATTTTTATTTGAGAACAACAAATATCTGTATCTCACAAATAATACATTTGGATTTCATGATAATTGGATTAATCATATAAATAATAGATTACCGAAGGGGAAAAGAAGGGATTTACATCCCTTCTACAGTGAGCTGCTACAAGAAAATCGAAAATGGTTTGCCTATATTTTAATATTTTATATTTCTATTTAAATCTTTAGATGAAAAGTGTTATAATAAACAGTAATGCTGTAAAAAAAAAATAATAATAATAATAATTGTAAGCAAATTTATAGACGTTAGAAAAAAACTTGCCCACAAATTTATTTTCTAATAGAGTAAAGCCTGTCTGTAACGGAATCTCACTTTAAACGGGAAAAATCATGTTCTTGCCAAAAAATACCACTTCAGACGTAAAAAACCTGTGTAAAACGGAATTCTTTACTGATAAATTAAGTTTTCGTCTTAGCAGATATTTCTTTATCATACTTGTGGTGGCATTCGAATTATTAACGGGGCCGGCTGTCTCTGTCTACGGTCCTGTTTCGGCATAGTATGTCCTTGAAAGCCGAGAATGCAAAATAAGCGAGATATTATTTTTTATATTACACACTAAATCTTTCCTACATATTTCTTCAAGGCCGTATACTAGCAACATCAAAATATGCACGTAAAGGGGGGGGGGGGGGAAGACACATATACAGGAGTCGGATAATCAGCTGTCGACGGATCTAAAAATATTCTTATAGCATCGAATGTGTGACCCCTCTGCTGTGACATCAACATGACGTTTGGGGGCATATATACAGGGGTCGGATATCCAACTCTCTCACCAAAAGTAAAAGCCTTAGCATTGGATATCTGACCCCTTGATATGTATCCCCTTTGCTCGGACGTCAAAATGACGTATTGGGGCAGATATACAGGGGTCGGATATCCAAATCTCTCTCCAAAAGTAAAAGTCCTAGCATTGGATATCTGCCCCCTTGATATGTGTCCCCTTCTGCTGTGACGTCAAAATTACGTATGGGGGCATATATACAGGGGTTGGATATACACCCTTCGACGAAAGGAAAATTCTCTAGGACTGGATATGTGTCCCCTTCAGCTGTGACGTCGTATGGGGGCAAATATACAGGGGGTGGATATACAGCTATCGACGAAAATAAAATGCTCTGTATTGGATATGTGCCCCCATCTGCTATGGGGACATATATACAGGGGTCGGATATACACCCTTCGACGACAGTGAAATTCTGCAGCACTGGATATGTGCCCCCTTCTATCTGTGACGTCAAAATGACGTATGGGGGCAGATATACAGGGGGTAGATATAAGCGTCCCCCTTTAATCACTAAAAAAGCTTTTATTAGTAACAAGTAATCAGATTGAATTTTAGTGATTGTCTGCACATTATTTTTATGTTTGATTTTTATAGAAGTGTTTGTAGTGATGGACGATGTTTAAGTAAATTGAGTAAGATACTAATTAATTTAAGGAGAATTTAATAGGATTAATGATATATATTATTAAACAATAAGAAATTAGTGAATATGCCGGTAATTTAGTATGTAAAAAGGAAATATCGCGAAGGAAGAATTAACAATATAGCATACAAAAGGGCTCTGCCCCTAGCGAGCTACGCCCACCAACCCCCATTCGGACTTCAAAAACATAGTAATGTACCTTGTTTTAAAATAACAGCAGGTTATGGAAGATTAAATGATATTATCAAAAAAACAACGACTATTTTCTGTAATCGAGCTGCCATGCTTTTCCGTTTGAATTAAACATTTTTCTATTACTATCTCCTCATCCACCGCTGTCGCTACAGCTGACGGTTACTTTTGGAATTGATAAATAAAATCAGTTACACATTTTAAAATACGCTTCTATAAAATGGTTAGTTTTAAAATGTCGCTGCTTCTCTACTTTTATGATATAAAAAACTGGTGGAACCAGAGAGAAAAGTAAAGCTCGATCTAAAAAAGTTACAGTAAAAAATTGTCAAATAGTTTCAGTTTAAAAAAGTAATTAGTGCGTAGAAAAGTAATGGAATCAGATTATCTGTAAAGCACATGAAATTACCCTAATTTTTGTTGATAGCTGAAAATGTGGACTGAGCTTTACTGGTGCCTTAAAATAAATCAGGGAAGTAAAGGCATTTTTAACTCATTCTGAATTCCAATCATTCATAACCAGTTTAAAAATTTGGGCTCATAAGAATAGGTTAGAGGTTGATTTGGAAATGAGGGGAACATGAGAGGTATCGAGAACATGAGAGATCGTTCAGTACGAAGTATGGACCAAATTCCATTCCAGGGGTCACTTATAAGCCTGGAAGATCAAAGTCCAAAATAAGTCCAAAACCCTAAGCATGTACTATTCAACCATATGCTAACTACTTGTCTGGCTTAAGTCCATTGACATAAGGCTCCCTTTTCACAGTAATTACATGAAATAAAAATTATTACGCTACATCCCTCATAGCATGCATTATCACAGTGACGTCATTGTGACGTCACTGTAAGTCACTGTGGTCACGTCACATCTGTGACCAAAATGCCACCACTCAGTGATGTCACATTGTGACTGAGATGTGAACTTCTTAGAAAACTTTAAAAAATTACAAAAATTATTAAATCATGTTATTTACTGTAAAAAATATTTTTCTGCCGGATTTAAAATTTTTTTAAACCGTGGTCCAAGTTGCCTCTGTGCCTCTAACCAAAACTTTTTATTTTCATATAACATAAAATGTAATTAATTCATCAGCGACACAAAAATATTTCCTAATTATGCGAATTTCATATTATTAAAAAAATGGTTTAGGTAAACAGACCCCGACTTATCTTTTATAAAGATTTTTGTAAATGATCATCTGTTATAGTAGAAGTTTCTCAAAGAGTAGTCGAAACATTTCTGTGGTTTCAAACTAAAAACTTTCTATTACAGTTAAGTCTGCAGCTTTTAATGAGCACGCAGAAAGCGTCTTCAAAGTTTAGTCATATATGCATTTCTTGCTTTATAATTTGCATTCAAGTCATTTTTTTTCCTCTTAGTGTTTCACTATTTTAAGTAACTTTTTTTTTTTTAATTCTACTTCTTTCAGACGTTTAAAATAAAATTGACATTTTCCGAATGTTAAATTAATGTACAAAATTTAGGCAAAGCCCATGACATAATTAATTATTCATATTTTATTTTTTGTTTTCAAAATATATCTTTAAAAATTATTTTATAAGATGTTTTATTTTACAGAAAATTAATATTAAGATAATGAGAGATTGGCAAAGAAAAACTCATCTCTTCTCGATAATCTTGTTGTATTTTTTAAGAAGATATTTGTATATATTACCTGTGATATAAATTTTACTTTTAAAAAAAGGAGGGGGTCATCATTATTACCATTAAATTAATTTATACACATTTTGAAAAATTAAGCAATATTTTATCTAGTAAACTCTAATTATGGATAATATTATTATGATAATTTACGTAAATGAAACTTTACAATTCAATAAAACTGATAAAAATAAAAGGTGAAATACAATAAAACATTTTCAAACAGGAAATTGAATTAGAGACAATTTGATAAAATTATTACGCATTTAATTTCCTTCCGAAACTTTTGTATAGAAAAACAAATAAAACCGAAAAAACATCTGCTTCGAACTTCGAAACTTAAAAATCGTCTGCATCTGCACTATTTCAGTTGTTAGGACTCACCGCAGAATAACGGATAAAAGTAACAGTGAAGCTTTTTAGAATAAACACGGGAAGTTATGTGGACACTGGACAGCATAGACGTGTTGACACGGATTTAAAAAGTGAAACAAGAACGTTCTCAGGATCCAAGTTAGTTCAGCCAAAGCCGCCTCAAGACTACAAGCCAAACACGAGGTTTCTTGACGTCACGACGCGGGGCTTAGATCAGCCGTGAAGAGCACATGCGCTATTTAAAACATATTAATTCTTTCCTCTATATACGAACTTATTATCGCAACATATGGGAAAAAAATAAAAACGTATAGTTTAAAGACGCTAATTAAGTGCTTTTTAATCAATTTCGATCACTCGAAACAATAATAATAACGATAACACAAAAACAAAAATTATGAAATAATATCACTGTGTCAGTCAAAATGTGCACTTAATTAAAGTTACATTAAAGAAAAATAATTAGTTAATGAAAAAAAAAATCGAAGTATTAAATTTAATTTAGTGTATAGTTTTCATTATTTATTCTACTTTGAAATTTACAAAAATATCAATTATCTATTTTCTATATATTCTAAAACAAGACATTAATAAATATATATAAGCAAAATCTACAAATATGTATATAATATATATATAAACATATATATGTAGTTTTAAACACATAGAGAGAATTACTTTGCTTTCAATTATTTCATTTTCAAAAATAAATAAATAAATACCAATATTCTGTCAATCAAAACCCACATTTAAAATTAAATTAAAGTGGATGAAAAATGATTGTTAAATGAAAACAAATTCAAGTTGTATGCTATTTTTATTATTCATTGTGGCTTGAAATTATACAATAAATATCCTATTAAATATTTAGTGATTTGAAACATTCAAAGGAGTATAATAAATTTAATATAAATAAATACTAGTAAAACTACAGAGTGCATGAAATTAGGTAAAACACAGATAAATTTTTCTTACTGTAAACTTTACTTAGCAGAAGTGGGTAATTTTCACATAAATTCGATTAAATTGAAAAAACACAAAGCTCTCATAATAAAACAAAACAAGGTCATGAAACAGAAAATTATTTTTTTTCTTAATTTTTGTATTATTTTAAGATGTTATGCAAGGTACAAGCAATACAGTTTTTAAAAAGTGTACTGAAACCTGGTGAGAACAAAAGAAAGAAAGAAAACACTTTCATCCATTGGAATTGAAATATTCCTAACATATATTTATTTTGTTCAGATATTCAAGAATTAAGATTTTGGACTTTGTACTATATATCATTAGAAAACTAATGATTTAAATTTTATTATAACAACTTAGTATTACATTGTTTTCAAAAGAAATTCTTCATACACGTTTTCCTCATAACGAGTCAAGTTGAAATCATTTATTATGGACCAATTGGGGGTATTTTTTTTAGACACCTTATAACATAAATAGAAAAACAAATAAAAGTTTGCAAACAAATACTCCTTTGCAACAAATCCATGATTTTTTCTATTATTCTACTAATATTTTTTCATAAAGTTGTGACCATCTTTTTGCGATACCCTGTATACAAATGTAAATAGTACCTGGTACGAAATTTATGCATGCATATGAAGTTTAGCACTAACCACTTATGCATTATTCGCGAATAATTTCTACCGATAGATAAAAGGGGGGTCCCAGAATGGTGCTTGCTCCGAGGACCTAGAAAAGTCGGGTCCTGACTACACAGAAAAGTAAATTTATAATTATGTAACAATAATTTTATTTATTGTTATTTTTAATTAAACGTTAAAAGTTATATAAAAACAAACAAAATTTTTGCGAATTCGGAAGGGGGGGGGGGGAATAAATTGTTTACAGTCATTGTAAAAATAAAGAGATTCAGACATATCATTCCCATATCCGTAATTGTCATGTATAAGCATGCACTGTGTAACAAATATTATAAAATGAATTTTTATTAAGAGTTTAAGATTAAAAAACACCAATAAATTAGTATGTATATTGATCGGGCTTTAAAAGAAATAAACAAGATAACAATGTTATGCATCCATAGAAATTATGATGAAAGTTTCTAGTACATTTAAATTTTTAAGTATGAAAATATCTATAAAAATACATAAATTTTGGTAACAAATTAAAGCCCAATCAATTCTGCCTACAGAATAATCAGAGTTATACTATTCTAACGACCAGTGTTTTCTAATAAAAGTCGATCATTAAAAGTCACTCTAATAAGAGAAAACAAAACAAATTAAAAAGATAGGAAGGTGTGACAAGTTATAAATTACATAATAATTAAGCTTGTAATTAAGACTTTTGTCTGAATGTTTTAGCATGATTAGTATCCAAGAAACTCAGTCTGACATAAATTTCAGCTATCTGGTGCCAGTATTTCCGAGTAAATAAAGTCAGAAGTTTTAATCGAAATTATTGAATAGCAAGAAAGGTAAAGTTTAAACTAATAATATTTATGCTGTACTTACTGTATACAAAATTTCATCAGTTTTCAGTGGTAAATTTCTGAGTAATAATAATTTTAAAGGTTTTTTTTATTAATTTGTTTAAATTAAAAGAACTAATTAAAATTTCCACTTGAAAATATAATAGTTGAGGTAGAAAAATATGTCGCATAGGACATTAAAATTTCAAACTGAATTGGCCGTATAGCTTCCAAATTATAAGGAGAAATGTGTTGGCCCGAACAGAACTGTCTAGCTCTGGCACATATTAAAATGAAGCTATTTTTACATATTTATAAAGAATATAATTAAACAATGAAAACTTTATTAACTAATAACTTTTGAGATAATTCACCGATTCACACCATTCAAGCACCAATTTTTAGCAAATTACGACAGACAGGGAATGATATAAGTCTCGATACGATTTAGTGATTTTTGCCACTTTAAATTACTGCTGTTTTTGAAATGAAACAGAAGTACAATAATATCGTTTTGTTTTGAAACACGTACACGGGATTGTTGACAATACGATACTGGGATTTAATAGTTAATTTATTTTAAAGAAGTTAAAAATAAAAGATATTCTGAACACAAAAATAGAGCTAATACTAATAAAATATAAGTAGTTAATTTGAAAATAAAACTTACCTTCAAAAGAATATGTTCTATTAGTTAAGTAAACAACACGTGCATACGTTACATTTTAATTCTAAACAACCAGATACAAGTTTCAAAATCTCGGCATTGGCGCCAGCCCCGAGTCGTTACGTCACATATGTGGGGGAATGAAATCGTGTCTGGCTTGATAGTCTTGAGAAGGCTTTGGTTCAGCTAACAAAATATAAACCCGAGAAAATTACGGTAGCTTTGACTTGTTGAAGATGATTCAAGTCATTGCTATGGTACTTATTATCGGATTTAATTGGTTCCCCAAAATCAAAGTATCACGTACAACGCCAATGAAATTAGGTAAGTAAATATATTATTTTCCCTGCTTGCTTTCTTTTAACCGCAACAATTTTAGTTAGCTTCTCATAAACATGCTGTAGAACATAAATATTTCACTACATTTATTTTTTATTTTGTTGAACTATCTAAAATATTATTTTCCCTGTTTGCTTTTTTTTTTTAATTACAATGATTTTAGTTATCTTCTAATAAATATGTTATAGAACACAAATATTTCATTACATTTATTTTTTATTTTGTTAAAATATCTAACTTCCTTTTCAACAGCTTTGATCAGATTATTAAAATTAGTGATTTAAATTGCATTTTAATCTGGTTTATATTCTTATTTAAATATTTGGTTAAAACCACATAGTGTCCTAAATATGAAAGTATATGGATAAGTATTATAATCAGTCATTAATATAATTAATAAACATTTAAAGATAATTAAGTTATTTTAAAAAAATGTCTTTTTATGGAATAAAATTATAGGCAAACATAATTTTTTAATTTTGTATTAAGTGATGGTCTTAAACAATTTGAATTGCATGTTTTTATTTTAAAAAAATTGCATCTGTTCAGAAGAGGAATTTATAAAAAATAAGACACAACGGAAACGTATACTATGAAAACAGATCGTAGATATGTAATGTTAAGAAAAAAAATGATTATTTAATGTATTATTCAACCTGAGAAATGTTTTAAAATCTATAAAGAAATAGTCATAGCGGGTGAAAGCTTTTCAGTTGTTAAACATTCTTACTGAAATGTTTTCAAAGTGAACTAGAAGTCTGTTGGCAAATGAAAATATAGAAGTTACGCAATCAGTAAGTGTTTAAATATGATTTTACTTTAAAAATAACGCAAATACTTGAACGGTATGAATCTAAAATGTAATAATCATCTTTTATTATTTACTTTTTTTTCTGGATAATTTTATCATTTTATCTCCTGAATGATTTTATCGAGATAAATTTCAAAGTATCGATATTATACACTCTTTATAAACAGCGTGATTAAAATGGATTTCTTATTTATAATTACCATAATCTTGTAAATAAAATATTAATAATAATAATGAACCTATGTGTGGCTCTATTTTGTGTTTATGGGCTCAATTTTTATACTTTATTTACATTAAAAAGTAGTTAACCATTTGATACTGAGTTCATTATTTTGTTTTATTGTGTCATATAAAAATAAATATGATTATTTGTAATTCTAATACAATATATACAGTATAACGCCGATTGTCCGAACAAGTCGGGACCGACCCTAGTTCGGATAAACAAAAGTTCGGATAAATGGGCAGACAGTTTAAGGGATGTTCCTGACTATTCTAAAACCTTCACACTTTATCTAGGTTTAGGACTGACAGCACCAGTTAGTACTGGAGTGCTTAAAAATTGTTTTGTTTTTTTTTTAATTGTTTTTTGTTTACTTATTATTATTATTTTTTTCTTTTATCATTTTCTAAACTTCAGAGATTATAATTTAAGCAAAAAATAAATTGGAAGTTGGGTGTTTTTTTTTCTTTTTTAGAGAGACAAATATTTGGATAATTGAAAATTCGGTTAAAAAGAATTCTTTGAGAGAAATATGCTGTTCGGATAATTGGAAGTTCGGTTAATTGGAGTTCCAATAATCGGCGTTCTACTGTATTTATAAAACTTTCACCAGACTTTATTCTAAAAATTTCGTTGTAGATTCTAATCTGTTTGTACTATTTATGACACTATCAGAGTTATAGATGTCATGGCAACATATATCCAGCCAGATAGATCTTTGGCAAAACATAAAAACTTTCACATTAGACGCAAAATAGAGTGCTAAATAGTGCAAAATAGAACTGCGGTGCTGTGTTTTATATACAATAAGGTATTATTGTTTTAAAAAATCATAGATAGTAAGAGTTATTTTTATAATATATAATTTCATAAATAAAAATGTAATTTTGGCAATCAATTATTAAAGTTATTTTTTAATAATCAAAAAGTTGTTTTATATATGGATTTTACTCCAAGCAAACCCTGATGTAAAATAAATTAACCCTTTGTATCACCGTTCTATGCATACCTAAAAGTTTTTTTTACTTTTACAGTGAGCATAAAAATACGATTTTATTTATTGCTGCTATCTTCCAACATAACGATTATTGCCGAAACTGTTCTTAGAATTCTCAACATAATGATACTGGTGATACTCAGTTAATTTTCTATACCAAAGCTGTATTTTTCGTTTGAGTAGTTTCAAATGGTTATTGCTAAAATGTACTTCGGAAATTTTGTAATGCATGTATGGGGCATAAAAGACGTAAACAATACATATATAATGACTATATGGCACATGATGAGCGTTTCGAGTGTATATATATATATATATATATAACGCATGCATAAACTTCACAATGATCTTAGCAATGTCGTTACTGCAATTTTTGCATAATCAAATTTATAGGGGCCTCTATAACAAAGAAGTTTCCTATTTTCTCAGCCCCAACTTGTTTGAATTACAATCATATATATATATATATTTTTATGGTAATCAATATCATAAAACATATAAAATTTAATTACTTAATATCGGTATTTCTTTTTATCTTTCATTTTTTTTTATTATAAATGTTGTGTAATCGAAAAAAATTCAACCTCACCAGTGACTTCGGGTTTATAATGCGTATTAAATGAAATATATTAATTTCATTCAGTATTTTCTACAGTTTAAAGAATATAAAAAGTACTGTATATATTATAAAATATTATATTTTCAACACAAATTTTATCTTGATAAAGATTTGAAAATTTAAACAAATTGTTTCTTTGGTAATTTTAATGCTTTTAACAAATAGCTAATTTTGAAAAAAAAAAATGTGATAGATCGATCATTCAGTTGTCTTCAATATTCTCATTTATTGCAATAAGAAAGAAAGGTGCAACAAAAATTGAAGTCTGCGGGGCATTGCATTTTGATTCAATAAAATTCTTTTGGTATACCCTTGTTTTATCGGCCCCCAAGTTTTAATTGCGATGTATCGCCGAAGTATATTAACGTTATAGATGTAAATGATTTTACAACATGCATAATTATGACTATGTGTGACATGCATACGTGTTTACAACTGTACAAGTATGTCATAGTGTGACTTCACAACATTGCCGCTAGTCCCATATTCGTCACAACGTGAATGACAAAATTGTCACAAATCACACAATTTTCACAAAAATGTCACAATGTGACTTCAAAGCAGTGTCGCTGTCGTCACAGAATCATCACAGTGTTAAAGACAATTTCGTCAAAAATGACACATATTTCACAAATTGATCTTAATGTGACTTTAAAACATTGTCACATTCGTCACAAATTCGTCACAAAGTTAATACCAAAATAGTCACAAATGACACACTCTTCACAAATTTGTCACACCGTGACTTCACAAAGTCGTCACAATGTGACGTCACAAAAGAGCTCTAAAACGGCCATAACGACCTCACATTCTAGTCACAGTGACTTCACATCGACGTAACGTGACGTCACATCGACGGTCACAATGTCACAGCGTGACGTCACAACGACGTCGACGTGACGTCACCATGCCTTACGGGATGTGTTATGTCAGAAATGTTAATAACAACAATTCCTCAACAACTTGACTATATTAATGTTATACTTAAAATATTACTTCATGGTTTACATTCTTTCAGCTTTGTGGAGTTTAGCTTGACTTGATGCAATAATGTCCACAATTCTGAGCCTGACAGAAATTTTTTGCACATAACTACACATGCTCTTTACTATACGCAGTACGCATTTTGAGTGGATAATATGATTTTGAATATAAGGCACCAGTAAAGCTCAGTCCACATTTTCAGCTATCAACAAAAAATTGGAAAATTTCATGAGCTTTACAGATAATCTGATTCCATTACTTTTCTACGCACTACTTACTTTTTTAAACTGAAACTATTTGACAATTTTTTACTGTAACTTTTTTAGGTCGAGCTTTACTTTTCTCTCTGGTTCCACCAGTTTTTTTATATCATATCACATCTTTTTCAGACACTTTCAGGAACTTAATCAACCAACTTCAACTAACCAATCAACCGCCCCAATTAACCGGCCCAACCAATTGTCCCAATCAAAAACTAACAGAAACATTGGTTCACCAGTGTATTTCAAGAACTCTGATGACCCCATACTTATTTCTAAACCCCATATTGGGATATTGACCTGTACTTTACTCAGGACTGACCGCCAGACTAAGATTTATACATAGTGTGATCTCTTGAATGTTTCTGCTATGTACCTACACTCCTCTGGTTTAAGGGACTATGCAGTATCCTAGGCCAACCCCTCAAACACACAAAAAGCTAGGATAAGAAACAGTCATAAGAAATGAATAAAAACTGCGAAAAAACTATAAAAAGGGAAAATTTCTGTCTTTGGAACTTAATGGGAAATTAAAATTAAAAAAAGTCTGAAAACGACTGAATGCAGAAAAATGATCAAAAGTGATTGAAAATATTATACAATACACCTGTAAATAATATCAGAAATATTACTAATATTGGATATTTATAATAATACTAGGGGGCTCTGCCCCCTGCAAGCTACGCTCGCCAACCCCCCTTCAGACACCGCAGAATCTAAAAACACGCTAATCTGATCGGTTTAAAAAATATTATAGAAGATTGAATTATACTGAAAAAAGCTGTGCAGATCTCCCTGTAAACGGGTTTCCATTCAATTCCCTTTGATTTCAAAAATTTAAGGCCGAAACAGTTGCTGTTAAGACATCCAAAGGTTGTTTTCGTGTTTGATTAAAGAGGATCCGTTAAACGTTCGAAAAGAAGCTAAAAATAAAAGGAATTAAGTGTACAGAGTCTTTGTCTCCCGGTATTTTAAAACAATTTCTATAACAATAGCCTAAGTCATGTGACTATCATCAAGAGTTCCCGGCGAACCACTTCGCTTTTTATATTCCTGGTGCCATTTTGGTACTTTAATATTAGCCAGGTAGAGGTGATAAGTCGCCAAATATTATTCTATCGCCATTATTTCATCTATTTATAATAGTCCAAGTCATGTAACTGCCATAAATAAATACGCTCTGATCCCTTCGCTTTTCATATGAAAGTTTGGCCCAGATATCATATACGGCCACATATTGGCGCGATTTTTTTCCCACGCTAATTTGGGGAAAACATCAACAGCATAAACAACAACAACCGGCTTATCAAATCAAGCAAAATAACGATACTATGGCGCCAGTTAAGTACCCGCTTCGTATATGACATTAACGTCAGAAAAAAAATAGCGCCAATATGGGACCGTATGTGGCATCTGTGCCGAAAGTTTTCCATTTCGATTAAAAAAAATCAATTTTTTTTTTCGAATAATACTGCATAAAAGCATTGTCGCAAAGAATTCTTGGTACTTTTACGCTAGCTGGGTGCAAATCTCGCCAATAACTATTTTTCAACTCGCCAGTTAGCATTTTTTTTTTTTTTTTTTTTTTTTGCGAGTGGTAAATTATAACATTGCTTTGAAGTTGGAATTAAATGTCATCGTTTGTTACATCATTTAATATTTGGCCAGATGCCATATACGCACCCGGTTTGGCGTGATTTTTCTTACGAAAATTTGGCGAAATCCTCGTTTTCGAATACCAGTTACATATGTATTTTTGGTACTACTTAGTTATCCCGTCGACCAAAAATCTATCACCAAACTATAAGATTAAATGCCAATAATGTTTGATAAATGTCACATTCACTTGTCACAGCAAGTTACACGTCTTTACGTCATCAAGTGATTTTTATTTCGACGTTTTATTTGTATATTTATTAATGTTATACTATTTTCTTTGTTCTTTCATTATTTAAAATAAAAATTATGTCAATTTGTATAATTTGGCGAGTGGTTTGGCGATTTATATAATTTGGCGAAATGGGTGGATGGAATAACTAAGTATTACCGTATTTTTTAATTATTTTCTATTATTTTTTATTTTTAAAGGAAAATAACCAAAAAAATTATAAACTATAGAACAAAACAATTTATGTAATTTAAAAAAAGAAAATAAATAAGCACTTATTATTAAATAAACAACAATAGCCGGCTTACCATGTCAACCAAATAATGCCATTTTGGCGCCAATTAGGTACCCCGGTGCGTATATGACATCTGTGCCTAATATTTTTCTTTTCATTTCGTTTAAAAAAAAAAAAAAGAAGTGAAAGCCATTTATTTTAAATGTTTCTGCTTGTATTAAATAAAATGATAATGAAATACAAATTGAATTATAAATAAAAGTAACATGATACATTTCTTAGCATACATTTAAGGGAGGCCAGACTTCTCGCCAAATTAGTTTAAAACAGTAACCTTTTCTAAAATCTGAAAAAAAAAATATCTGATTAAAATTTGAGTTGCCATCATTAGAAAAATGTATATAAAATTAGAAAAAAAATAATATTTCGAGAACTAATTCGAATTTAAAAATTTTAATACCAGTTTTGAAATCTGCGGATCAATATTGATTTTTGGTGTTAATTTCATCGCAAAGTATTCCTTTTTTTAGGAGAAATCACTGTGAAACATAATCAGTTGTTTAATCAGTCGATTCAAAGAATCGTTACATATCAGGCGTTTCATATATTCGTTTCATAAATTCGTTTCATTAGGATTTTATATATATAGGATAGATTTCGGAGGTCAAACTAAAATATCACGATAATGACTAACATATTTACATCTAAATCTAAACATTGATAAAAAAAAATCAGGAAAATTAGAAAGTAGGTGTCCTTTGTAAAGTATGCATTCATTAAGGAGATAAATTACATAAACGAGTCTATTGACAATTGGTGTATTTGGTACGGATAAATTATATAATTGAGCCTACAGACAATTGGCGCATGTTACCGGGCGTCGTTTAGGGCATAATTAACTGAACCGTAAGCGCATGCACCTATTTTTGTAACGTTAACACACGCGTGGTGTAAATCTCACCTCATTTTGTCTCCCATTATATTTTTGGCTAAATGCGCTTTAAAAAAAAGTCTACTACTCTATATTGTAAAATGCATCAGTACTACACATTTAATACACTTTCATCAACATATGAAGGCAGCTTTTATTTGACTCTTTGAGTAAAATTATTTTAGTGTGTGTGAATGAACATATCGAATGAACATATTGAAATGCAATGTTTGTACACGCGCGGCATTATTTAATCCCAAAATCCATATTTCTAATTTTCTAGTCATCAAATTAAAGACATTCCTTCATACAACCTTTTTCAACCTTGGCCTTGAAAGGTACAAGGAAGGTCAGAAGTGTTTCATAACATAATTTTGAAGTTTTTTCACCTGCATAACCCCTTCTCCCGCAGGTAAACGCAACGTCTCCCGCCAGCCAGACCGTCCGCATACATACTAGCCCATAAAACGGAAGAGCATATAGAAAAATGAGCTGTGCTAAAATGACGAATTTTTGAAGTTTTTTCACCTGCATAACCCCTTCTCCCGCCGGTAAACGCAACGTCTCGCGAAAGCCAGACCGTCCCCATACGTACTACACCATAAAACGGAAGAGCATATAGAAACATGAGCCTTGCTAAAATGACGTAATTTTTAATTTTTTTCATCTGCATAACCCCTTCTCCCGTAGGTAAACGTAACGTCTGCCGCCAGACAGACCGTTCGCTACATACTAGCCCATAAAACGGAAGAGCATATAGAAAAATGAGCCTTGCTAAAATCAAGGGACGAAAACGTTGCTAGCTCTTAGACTAGGGATGGTGAACCTTTTCACGTCCACGTGCCAAATTTTCCTAAAAATATACGCCCCACCAGTGGCTAAGAGGTTCTGCTCTCGAAGCTGGTAGGCGGGAGGTGCGGGGTTCGAACCCAATCGCGCCCGTCGGCCTAACCGTTTCGGAGTTTTCGTGGTTTTCTTCGAAACCTTGGATTTTCCATGCGTAAATACGGGTTAGGTTCCCTTTGAAAGACCCCCACGGAGGGCACTCCCCCTAGGGCCTATATCCCTTGAGTAGATAATCGGCCGTCAAAAATCAACTCAATTCAACTCAACCCATAAATATACTTTACGTGATCATGACGTGCCAACAGCAAAAAAATTTAATGGATCAAATAATAATGAATCAAAACTACTTAAAATTTTGTTTTTAGCATTAAAAAAATACAGGTGATATTTGATGTTATACTGTAGAAATTTATTTAAAAAATATTATTTCTGTTGTCTCATCTTAAATGCCAAAAAATTTATATCCGCCTTGTACTTAGTTATTTTCGATAGAATGCAAGTTTAATTGCACTCACTTGACAAGACGTTTTTAGTTGAATTTTTCATTTTCATTTTTTTTTTTTTTTTTTTTTTTAACCATTTGGAAAAATGGTTATTGTCCTCTGTCAGGGTAAGAATTCAAAACCATATGTGAAGAGTTTTATTGGTTGAATCCGCATTTTATTCGTTTTCTGATTGGTCTATACAGTAATCTGTATTTCCCTTTACTTTCAACAGAGATGGATACTTTTGTTGCCACTCTGACAAAAAAGTAATAAAAACTACAAAAAGAAATTAATAACTCAGAAACAAATTGAGATATAGCTTTAAAAAAATTGCATTTAAAAGTACATTTTTTTCTCTATACGACGGTGTAAAAAGTAATATTGTGGGATGTTTAGAAGTTTAAGAATGAAATTTCATTTAAAATGGGTCGTACAAAACAGAACAACCTATTATTATTCAAGAGAAAATAATAAATGGCATTTTGACAAATATTTCTTTATAAAATAAATAAAGTAAATTAATTTGAAAAAAATCTTAAGAATATTTAGATAAAGAAAAATCATAATTTATAATAAGTATATGGTTACATATATATGTTTTGTGAATATTGAATGTATTTCGTAATATGGCAATTAATTAAGAATTTTGTAATATTTTATATGAAAATTAACAGTGTGATAAAAATTCACATATACTTCAGACGAAAATAGGGCAATAAAACTTAAAGGAAGGGCACATGGACGCCATATAAGACATGCGAATAATAAAGCCAGTCACAATTATTTATGATGCACTTAGCACTGACAGGGCTACTATTTATTGGTATCATCGTGTGTGGCAAAGGGGGTCCGAAGCTCACAGGTGACGTCAGATCCCCGTAAACGAAGAGAAAAAATTAGCTATGCGGTGGAAAAATACGGAGACGCCCAGAAGAGGGGATCAAAAGCGAACCACAGCCAAGCGATCAGGCGCACCAGTAAGAGAGAAGCACCAATCGACGAATTTAAAAAAAATCATATTGTACTAATGAAATACGCCCATTTTTTTGTGGAGGAAGATTTTGAAAAAAAAAAAGAGACATTGGGATTTTGTCTTCCACCTATGTCGCTCCTCCTGAAGGAAGCTCTGGGATTAGTCTTGCGACCAAAAGGGCTAGGTTGATAAGCTGAAGTCTGCGAAATCCTGCATCACCCGTATCGGATATGGAAAGAAGTCTGATCTCGGAGGGCGCCAACATTTCTAATGGCTATTGATGGATGGAACTCTGCGAAAACTTTTCATCACCCTGAATTGATTATGGACAGAACTCTGACCTAGGAGTGCGAACCATTTTTCTGGTTGCCATTAGCGGATGAGATGGGATGCCACACCGAAAAGTTCCAGTTATCACCGTGATTGTATAAAGAGTTCAACCAAGAGAGACTATATGAACTTTAATGTGCTCGGTTAAAAGTGACTTTCAAAATTTGAAAGGTGCGGACCAAATCTACCTAGTGATACGAACTATCAGTGCTCTACAGGAAGTGCTTTCGCCCCTTTCGTCTGAGGTATATGGTGAGAAAAAAAAAATTTCAATGCTTAATATATGGCCATTATTTTATTATATATTTATATTGTGTGCGTAGGATTTTCTGTGTCTAATATTTTATAGGCAAAATTTTAATGCAGTTGTGAGTATTTGTCATTATTATGGACTAATCATAACATTAAAATATCAGCGTTGGAAATTTGTCAATAACTTGGCTAAGAAGCCCATCTATTTGTGCTGTGAGAACTTCAACCAATGTTTTGAATCCAAAATTCCACAAAGATATGACTCATAATTATCTTGTTATGAGATCTCATGAAACTGAGTATGCTGTCAAATTAATATACATTTAAGAGTAATTATGTTTGATATATGGAAGTTATGTGCTTGAAAATAATAAAATTTGATTCTATATGTGCATTTCCTATCTTTTCTTTGAATCATTATTCTTATTCTTTCTTTTCAGAGGTTTATTAAATTTATGAGTTTTAAGAGTTAAATTTTAGAAAATATTAAATCGAATAATTATCTATGCAACCCACTGAATCCTGAATATAAATTTTAACGTTAAATAAGTCGATTCTGAGTATTGACGTATAATTTTATTCAAAATTTATTCTCCTCCTATTTTATTAATTAATATTACCCTCTATTGATCTTTCACAACGCGGATCGGGTAATATTTCTATTATTTGTACTACCACTTTATTGTCGCGTGACCAAGTGTGTTGGTGATGGATCGTCACAACAAGCATTTTTGCTTATTACACTTTTAATTTTTGTTTAGCAATAATCTTCTACTTCTCAAAATTTTCTGAGCCAATATTGAGCTAGATTCGGATAAATTAAATTATATTTCAATTTCTTCAATCTGTGTGACAATTGCAACCAACCTAACTAATCGGATTCAAGTGACACAGACAACATCTATATTAATTAATGCATTTTGTGAAATTCTACTATATTTTTATGTATAACTTAAATCTATGCCGTGCCAAAAATAATCTGCAGCGTGCCACTTATAGCGCGCGTGCCATAGATTCGCCATCCCTGTCTTAGATTATTACTTTCGGTCCAACAATATTAATTTTTTTTTTTTTAACTCGCGAAATTGAATTTCATTTGGCGTTATAATGCATAATTATACTAAAGTGTTTCAGCTTTTAAAATTAAAATGCATGTTTTCTTTGGCGCGTGCAATAGGAGTATACGCGATTTCCTTGACAATACGCAGGGAAATGCAATAAATACAACGAAATGAACTAGTATTTACCGCAAATTTCTTTCGTATGACTTAAAAATAAATCTTTCGTTTCATGGATGATAATAATAAGGATTAATTTCAGAATATCAGGAGTAATTTCAGAATAAAACATCATTACAAAGTTATGTCAGTTAAACAGAAATTGACCTCATACGTAGCAAACGATTTTTTTTATTATTATCTTTTTCTAAATTGTTTTTTTGAAATTAAAACTCCTGTATTAAAATAGATTTTTAAACATTAGAAACATTCAAATGAACTGCGTCAATTTAACACGAGTTTAGTTAAAGTTTTCACATATATATAGGAAATATTTTCATTTTCTGATTAGAATGACTTCGATTTGAAAAATGTAAAAATATAGCGAGAAAATCTGATTTTTATTTAAAACAAAATACGCGTGTTATCACTTTTTTTTTTTTTAATTATTGTGCCACTTTTTAGGATTTGGCAACAGGAAAGAAAGATTGAAGGATATATTTCTATATTGTTAAATTATGTAACGCTATGTAAAGTTTAAATGGGTGTCATTCCCTTAATATTGGATATGTTTTGCCCGACCTTCGAAAGGCACATCGCTAAATTAAGACCTTTCCAAAAAGCCATTATTCATCACTGAATGTTTTCTGGTTTGGATTGTAATTGAGTTGTTGTCTTTTCATCATGTTTCAAAACGTAAAAGATGCGCCTGAGCTCTACTATACAGCACGATCGTGCTGTATGATAATAATGCTATAGACAATATTCTTTCTTTGGGTTCGAGGATTAAAAAAAAAAAAAAAAAAAAAACTCCGTCTGCTTGGTGGTAGTAACATCCAGAACCTCGGAAATGCACTATGTTTTGAAATTTTTCGCTTATATTTTATGTTTTGATCGACTTTTAGATATCTGGAGTAACAGGTTCTAATTCTTTTCATATTTTAACACTAGAACCGCCTGCTATTTTACTAAAGTTTTATAAAAAGTGTTTTACACCAGAATTTTTATTTAAAACTATTTAACTTATTTAATTAGACTATTTTTGTGCTGCATACATTTAACGTATCTTATGAAGAAATTTCTGGTTCGAATCGACTATTATCCATTTGGCAAAAGTCAAAATGACCCCTAATTGCGGTTTTGGTGTTAATGCACCCTCATGCATATTTCCATTTTATTTTTTAGATGTAAATTGTTTATTTTATTCAATAGACGAGAGACAACGAGAAATAACTTGCAGTTTCATAAATTTTAAGTATCACTATTCTTTATTATGAAAGGTACCAAGGGCGGATCTGGAGAGTCCTCAAGGGAGGGGGGGGGGCGATTTTAGAAATTTGGAAACTCCAATCTGATGCGTGGGTCGGGTTTGGGTCCGGTTGACTTCTATTTTTTGCTGCTGGTTGGATTAACTTATACTTTTTTGCTGTGGGTCGCGTTTGGGTCTGGTTGATTTCTATTTTTTGCTGTGGGTCGGGTTAATTTCTACCTTTTTGCTATGGGCCGGGTTAACTTCTACTTTTTCGATGCGGGTCGGGTTTGGGCCCGGTTGACTTCCACATTTCTGCTACAGGTCGGATTGACTTTTACTTTTTAGCTGTGCCTATCGCGTTGGGTTTGGGGCGGATTGATATACATTATATCCGGTTTGGGTCAGTTTCGGATTGGGTTTTCACTACTGCGACTTGCGAGAAGGATTCGGGTTGACCCTTTTTTTAAAAGAAAGTCTAAGTATTTTTGAAGATAAAAACTATATGCAGTAAAATCTCCATAACAGACACGTCCAAATAATTATTTAGGAATACTTTTTAATTTCCAGAATTATGTAAAAAATACTAATTTGGTATAAGACTGCTTGTCTCTTTATATCTACGGTGAGTTGTAATTCAGTAAAGAATGCTTTGAAACTTATTAAAAGACACACCGGGTGTCCTTAAATGGATTTTAAAATGCAGTACTTTTCGAATGGTGGCAGCTATTTAAAAAAATCTTGCAGGAGAGTTATGTAAGATGTCATGAGATTTTTTATTGTGATTCTTGATTTTACTGTATAATAGCAGCGATAGATGGCGCTGTAAACAATGCTCGTTAAGCCTACCTCCTCCGGGAACCGATTTAGCTCCTCTTGCTTCCAGCACCATCTTCGTTGCTATTTTAAATTGAAATCAAGAATCGCAGTTAAAAAATTATCAGGGGTAGAGTAAAAAAAAAAAATTCTGAAATTCAAAGAAAATTTTCTGAAAGTTTACAGCAGATGGGGGAGGGGGGGGGGATTCCCTTCTGGCACTAATTATTTTTGTTGCAAGTTGGGTTAGCTGTTTTGGATTCGGATCGATTTCGCTGAGTGTAGATTCCTGCAAGCTGGGTTTGGGTTAACTTTTTTTTTTTTTTTCAAAAATTAGTTCAGTATATTATTTCAAGTTAAAAATTATACCTATAATAATAAACGTATGTAAGTGTGCTGTTTTCTAAAGAGACCACTGCATTTTTTCAACGACTCTTTGATGAAATTAGCTCGTTTTCGATCCTTTGATGAAATTTGCGTTTCTTCTGCAACCCTTTGACGAAATTAGTGTAATTTTGCAGACCTTTGGTAAAATGCGCGTTTTTTTCCGTGACACTTCTACTAAATTCGCGTTTTTTCAGCGATCCTTTGGCTAAATTCGCATTTTTAAAGTCATTCTTTGACAAAATTCGTTTTTTTTTTCACGATTCTATGAAGGAATTCGTGTTTTCTCCACGAACCTTTGATGAAATTCGCGGAGTTTTTTTTTTTTTTTTTCGCAGCTATTCCACAAAATACGCGTTTTCTCCGCGATCCTTTAACGAAATTCGAGTTCTTTTCCGCTGCCTTTTGAAGAAATTCGCGTTTTCTGTGATCATTTGAAGAATTTCGCATGTTTTCCGTGGCTCCCTGATCAAATTCGCGTTTTTTTCTGTGATCATTCGGCGAAATTGAAGTTATTTTCTGCGAACGATTGACGAAATAGATTTTTTATGGAGACCATTTATCAAAATTTGCGATTATTTATATGTCCGAATTTTCGGATAGGTGAATTTTCTAAATTTTTGGAACCGAATGCCTTAACCCTGGAGCTGCGTATTATTATTATTTATTTATTTATTTATTTATTTTTAATCAAAATAGGTTAAAAAATTGCGCATATTTTTTATTACACATTTCAAATCTGCACACATTTTAGAGTAAAATATGTCCCAAAATCTTTGTGAAACAGGTTTTTTTTAATAGAATTAGATCATAACAAAAAGATTTGCTGCGGAAATTGCGGGTTGCGCAGATTTTACCACCTTTACGTTGGCCGTGGAAATCGCGGGTTGCGCAGCGAGAGGGTTAAATTTTCGGAAAAGTTTGAACATAATCACCCCTGTTCCCGACATCTATAACCCTCCTGCAAGTATTTTTTCAATATCTGTCACCGTTTGCAATTTATTGAATTTTAAAATCAGTCAGTCTATTTTAGGACACCCGGTATATTCAGTAGTTATGGGATGATGGCTGAAATTAAGCATTTAAAAAAAAGTTAAGCTGGCTTCGATATGTAAGTTAGAGGTTTACCTGAGCTGAAGTTATCAGGCCCAGGTCCAACCCACATAAAAAAAATAAAACTATTGGCCCCGCCCGGTATAAAAGCTAAAAAATCAACTCCAGCCCTGCCTGCATTTTGCAATTAAAATTATTCATAAAGTACACTTGCTTATGCTTATATTTTATTTTCAGATTATGTTCGAAATTCATGAATACAGAAAAACAACAATATTAATGACTATAACGATGACTATTTAGGCAATTATGTACGTAAACACTACGAATTGAAACTAGTATGTTGTGGCCATCACAAAACTTTCTTCTATATAAATCACGTCAATTAAATCATTTAAATAGTACAAGAAATAACGATTTAGCACCAATTCATATCAAAGTATATCTGAATTTGAAGTTGGATAAAATTTGCGCATTAGTTCTTGAGATAGAGCTATAGCGGAAATTCTGAAAAATGTAGCATAGCAGCGCCACCTGCTGAGCGATTTATACCAAAAGTAAACAGCACTAAACGATATCAAGGTATACCTGAATCTGAAGTTTGTTGAAAATCCAAGCATTAGTTCTTGAGATAAAGCTATTGCGGAAATCGCAAAAAATACAGCATAGCAGCGCCACCTGTTGAGCGATTTACACCAAAAATTAAACAGCACTAAATAATACATCAATTCATGTCAAGGACTACCTAAATCTGAAGTTTGATGAAAATCCGTGCAATAGTTCTTGAGATACAGCTCTTGTGGAAATCGTGAAAAATGCAGCACAGAAGCGCCACCTGTTGAGCGATTTACACTAAAACTTAAGCAGCACTAATTTATATCAGGGACTAACTGAATCTGAAGTTTGATGAAAATTCGTGCATTTTTTCTTTAGTTAGAGCTATTGCGATAATCATGAACAATGCAGCATACCAGCGCCACCTGTTAGGCGATTTTCACAAAAAAGTAATCAGCACCAAACTATATCCTGGACTAACTGAATCTGAAGTTTTATGAAAATCGGTGCAGTAGTTCTTGAGATACAGCTATTGCAGAAATCGTTAAAAATGCCGCATAGCAGCGCCACCTGTTGGGCGATTTTCACCAAAAGCTAATCAGTTCCAGTTTATATCAAGGTCTAACTAAATATAAAGTTTTGTGAAATTTCGTCTATTAGTTCTTGAGATAGAGCGCCCACAAAATTTTTGTCACATACAGACAGACAGACGGACGGACAGACAGACAGACAGACGGACAGACAGACAGACAGACAGACAGACTCACAGACAGACATTTTGTAAAAACATGTTTTTTGGAATCTCTGACTCATAAAACGTGTAAATCCGTCGAAAACTGGAATTCGAAAATTTTCATGAAACCAATACTTTCTTCTTGTAAAGATAGAAGAAAGTAAAAATATGACTTAGACAATTACATTCAAATAAAAATCCTGTTAAATAATCAGTTTATCAAATCAAATTAAATTTCTAAAGATTTCACTAAACAAATGTACAAAACAAATATAATTTTTACGAATGACAAATAAGTAAGATTGCAGACCAACTTGGGTTCGGGAGGAAGAATTTAGAGGAGTGCACGGGTCGTGGTCGGGCCAATAATGCTTATCATACGGGCTGACACGGACCGAATATTTAGCTTTTATTCCGGGCCGAGCCCCGACCTGGAAATTTTGGCTAGTGCAGACTTCTAGGAAAAATGAAGTCCAGGCCAGGCTCAATCTCGAGGGAAAAGAAGTCTGGCCCGACCCGAATCTGCAGAAAAAATTAAGATCAGGGCACGACCCGACTCTAAAAGAGAAAAGACCTGATCCAGCCCGAATCTCGTGAATTTAAACTGGCGCGACCCGGGTCGGCTCGAACCAACTTGGGCTCGGGAGGAAGAATTTAGAGGAGTGCACGGGTCGTGGTCGGGCCAATAATGCTTATCATACGGACTGACACCGACCAAATGTTTAGCTTTTATTCCGGGCCGAGCCCCGATCTGTAACTTTTGGCCATTGCAGACCTTTAGGAAAAATGAAGTCCAGGCCAGGCTCAATCTGGAGGAAAAAGAAGTCTGGTCCTAACCGAATCTGCAGAAAAAATTAAGACCAGGGCACGACCCGACTCTAAAAGAGAAAAGACCTGACCCAGTCTGAGTCTCGTGGATTTAAAGTGGCGCGACCCGACCCGGGTCGCGCCGGGCTCGAGCTCCGCACCAAGTCATTTTCCGTGAGGATGCATAATTTCGTTTTACAAACCCTTTATTAGCCCAAGGGAGGGCGATCGCCCCTTCGTCCCCCCTTAGATCCGCCATTGAAAGGTACACATATATTAAGACAGACTTTAAACACAATTAATACAATAAACCCAACTGGAATGAAAAATTATCCAGGGCTAGGACTCGAACCTGGGTCCACAGCGTTAATTTATGTGCTTTTAAATATATATTGTGGATGGTTGAAAAAAGAAATTTATTCATTGTTATCGCGCCCTCCTGTGCTATCAGATAGGGGGACCGTGACGCTCCCCAACATGGTTTATTAGTGAGAAATTGCCGAGCTTAGGACATCGGACAGGTAGCTCAGTGGTTAGAGCAACAGCAAGGTACGTTGTGGACCCAGGTTCGAGTGCTGACCTCACACCTGTTGGGTTTATTGTATTAATTGTGTTTAAAGTCTGTCTTAATATATGTGCACTTATAATAATAAAAAATTGAAATTCAGACGTTAATTTATGTGCTTTTAAATAAAATGTTCTTATCTATCTATCTACCTACCTATCTACTTCTACTTCTACTCCTACTATATATGTAAAAGGCAAATGGGAATTTCATTCCGGCTGCATATAACTTGAGTTCTGCTGAATAGATTTTGATGAGACTTAAAATGTTAGTTAGACAATTTTTCAGGGAAGATTTTAGTATATAACATATCGGTCTGCGTTGCTTAGACATATAATTATATTTTAAAATTATACAATGAGACAACCCCGATTATGAATGATCAACCTTTTTAAACGATTTTGCCGAATTTATTTCGGTAGAACTTGTTCTGTTAGTTAGACAATTTTTCGGGTAGTGTTTTAGTATATACTATACCGTTCTAATAGACGGTGGAAAATTCTATAATCAGTTCTATCATTCTTTACTAAATCTTACTGTGATTGATCAACAAAAAGAGTTGAACCTAAATAGATGAAAAATTGTTTGCACATTAGAAAATATAATAGCCCAATGGCGTTCATATCATTTCAGCAATGTGGAAAGAAATTCCAGATAAAGGTCCATATTACTTTAAATCACAAGGTCAAATTCACTGATACATTTTGTTTGATTAAAGGTTCGTTTGGATAAACAGTCGAGCGTAGCGGGCGAAGGGTGCTAGTATAAGATATAATCTGTAAACATTTTATTTATATCTATATTATTGTTTTTTTTAATATACAATTTACTTCTGTTCGTATAGAAAAATAGTTAAATGGCTTCTTTATATTAAATAAATTGTATAAATATTGAAAAAATAGTTTTGTACATGAAACAGTGAATCAGTTGCTTGAAAATACATTGCCAAATTTCATTTTCTCGCCAAGGCCATTTTCTCTATTTCGCCAATGCCCCTATACTGTAAAAGTACCTAAAGCACATGAAAATCGGGCAGCTAGGAGCTCAGATAGTACAGCACCGTCTAGTGGCGGTTATGCTGTTAGTGGCATCGGGATGAAGATGTAAAGACGTACATTTTCGTATATTACATTTTAAATTCTGACCCATAGCTTTTGAAAAAAACCTTCAATGCGCGGAGTTTAAATTAAATTAGGGTGAGCTCGATTATGAAGATTAACGGGTTTAAATGGGAATTTTGCCAAATTAGCCAGCTACTGTCAAGTTGGCTACATATATGATAACTTGTTTTTGGCACCAAATTTGGCGATATTTCGCCAAGTTGATCAAAATTTGGCAATATCGTGGTAACCCTGTCATCAATTACTCATTGTTGAAGCTAATATTTATTTCTCCATCATGAGGTGGTCCAGCCGGAATTGTGAGGGACACACTGAGACTTGGATTTTATATAAACACGGTGGCGCCCGTCGAATTTCGACGAAAGAAAATGTTTAAGAGGGAACTGTTTCATTGATTTATAATAAACCTACAAAATTAGTTACAATAACAAATGCATCTTATATTGGTTGCTCTACCTCTCAAACAAATATTATTTTATTAAAAAGCAGAAAAAACAACGTTTAAAAATGAACAAATAATACATGAAAAGCAGCAAACAGCTGTTTCGAATCTACTAGCGAGATTCTTCTTCAGTGCAAGATAGGGAAAAAGGAACAGCGTGCTAGAAAAAGCAAGGCATTTTTTACGCCAACTGACATAGAAAAAAACTCAGATTTTGGAGTTTCATATCATTTACAAAAGTTTTTAGCATACGCTAAATACGCTACATGCTACGTATGCTAAATTTAGCATATGCTAATGTTTTCGATGGATAATTGTTCTTTTTCTAAATTCGCTGTTTACTTTTATTCTTTGTAAACAAGTATAATGAACTCGAAAATTTTAGCGTGGCGTATGAGGAAAAAACTAAGCAGTCTCCATGGTGGGTTTTTCTTCTTTCTTTGGACACTGGGCAGGGCACATTTTCTGGGAAGAATTTCTTTTCCTGATTCGGCGTCAATAAATTCACGTTTTTGAGGGTGTTCTCAAATCCAAAAGGGTAACTTCCTGACATAAGTTTTAATTTATTTTTGTTCGAAAATGCATGAAACTAGCTGGTGTTGTTATTCAGAAACTACGTCATCGAGCTGTTTTTTCATTTTTTTGCAAACGCAATAGATCTTTTAGAAAGTAACGTCAAAGTGGACGTTTTGAACCGAATTTCCGCTTGAAGGGAGAAAGAGCACTGAAGAGCGGGCGAAAAACGGGTTTGTCACGTGATCGAATTCGCTTATAACTCAATAGGTAATTGATTGATCAAAAAATGGAAAAAACAGTTCAATTCCAAATCGCTTCCATGGCCAGGCTTTCAAATTTTATATCTTTCCTTTAAAAAATGAATTTGTAAATGTGTCAGAACGTTTTTCGCTTGTTGAGCAGAGCAATTAAGAACAGGTCCGATATGATCTGATTAGAACACAGATAAGACGGTTCGCCGTTTCCCGAACCTACAAAGAAAAGAAAGTAGCTCCAATTTACGAACTTTGAAGTACTCGTGAGGGAGGGGGTAGAAGAGTTAAATTTTGTTGCAAATGATGAAACTAGAAGCCAGGCAGGAAGAATCACCAGTGTCTCCAAAGCATAGAATGTAAAGGGAGAAATTCTTTGTCGCTAAATGATGCATATAAAACTCATATTTATTAAAATAGACCAAATCTATCAAGCGGTCTCTCTGTAATTAATGACGATTTACCAGGATCTGGTAACATTAAACAGTACATATTCGGGTATATATAGTTCTTATTCGGGCCGAGCAAGAAACCCTTTCTCAGGCCTATTTTCTTTCATTAATATCAGACTGAGTAGAGTAGGGACCGGGTCTAATTTTTTTTTTCTTTCTTTTTTTTTTTTTTTTTTTTTTTTTTTTTTTTTGTAAACCCGGGCCAGGTCATTTTTTTCCGTGCCGTTTCGGTCTGACATTTGATTCAATTTTCGTGATATTTTCAAACTTTTCGACGTTCATATGAAAGTATCTATCTGTACATGCGCATTTATGGCAAACACAGCAGGGCCGTTTTTTCGTGGCCAACCCTGTAGTATTTATATTATACATTAATACACTAACTAGCTGACATGCCCGGCGTCCTCCGGTCCGTCGAAAAATAGTACAAAACACGAAAAAACTCAAAAAATCGTAATAAAAATTAACGAAGAATTAAAAAAAAGCTGCACGAATTCCAAATAAATTTAAATGAAAGGAAAACAAAATTTACTATTTGGGCTAGAAGATAACCGGATTCCTTTTACTAATTTGGAAAAATTGTAGCAAATCGCGAAAAAACTCGAAAAATCGCTAAACATTCAAAAACTGCATATGACAAAATTTTGTTATTATGGGCTAAAGGATTAAAACAGGATTCCTTTTACGAATGTAAAAAAAATGGCCGCGGAATGCGAAAAATCTCTAAACAATGCATAAAAATAAGCAAAAAATTCAAAAATCACTGTACGAATTTCAAATAAACTTTATTGAAAATATAACAAAATTTATTAGATTGGGCTAAAAGTTTGACATCCAATTCCTTTTACGAATGTCAAAATGTAGAATCGGAACGCTAAACATCGCATTAAAAATCGATAAAAATCAAAAACCGCAGAGGAAAAAAATTACTACAGCGTTTAACAAGTTTGAAACGAATTTCTTTTATAAATGTAAAAAAAAAAGGCACGGAATGCGTAAAAACACTAAAAATCGTGTTGAAATGCGGAGTTTTTTTTTTTTAAATCAGAAATCGCGAAAAGGAGAAAATTTGCTATATAAGGCTGAAAGTTTGAAACCGAGAAAATGTTATGAAAATCAAAAAATCGCTACAAAATACGAAAAAAAAAAAGAGCATTAAAAATTCAAAAATCGCCAAGAACACAATAAAAACATTAACTAGAATTCTTTTACGAATGTCAAAAAATCTCCACGGAATGCATAAAATCACAATAACAATCAAAACTCTAATAATAAGCTCGACGCAGCAGGGGTCGATCGGTAGCTTCTGAGCCCGGTGCCTTCCTTCATCGCTTTTCGGTATCTTTAATTTGTGTAATTTCCTTTTTAAATTTGTCCGGTTTCAATTTTTGAATTTTTTTCAACCTGGCTCCCGCAAGAGAGTCGGAATAAGAAATGATAAGGCTAAAGGACTGCAGGCAGAACGCGCGAGCCGCTCGCCGCGAATTCTTCGGCGGTATAGTATAAATATATTATAGTAATAATATAGAGCATTAGTATAAGATAAATGCAAAGTGAATAAAGTCTACTACATTAGACTAAAAGTTTAAAACCGAATTCCTTTTACCAATTTAAAAAAGGTCACTGCAGAACGCGAAAAACCGCTGAAAATTGCATTAAAAAGCGCTAAAAATTCCAAAAGTCGGCAAAGCCGAAAATTACTATAAAATGCTCTAAAACATTTTAACTAGCATTCTTTCACAAGTGTCAAAACTCGTTGCGAAAAATCGCAAAAACTCTCATTAAAAATCGAATTAAAAATTCAAAAATTTCGGAGGCCAAAATTTACTGTATAATGCTAAAAATCTAAAATCGAATTTCTATTATCAATATAAAAAAATCGCTGCGAAACATGAAATAACGCTAAAAATCGCATGCAAATATTTGCAAAAAATTCAAAAATCGCTGTTCGAATTTCGAATAAACTTTTTTGAAAAGAGGACACAATTTACTTAAAAGATCGAAATCGGATTTATTTTAATAATTTAAAAAAAAAATCGCCTCGAACCGTGAAAAAACGTTAAAAATTGCATTAAAAATTATATTCAAAAAGTCTAATCAAAAATTCCAAACTGTGGCTTTGGGGTGCATAACTAAATGCATAGAGGTACCTTCATACCGAATTTTGTAGATCTGCGTGCAGCGGTTTTTTCAGAACATAGCCGACAGACAGAGAAACTTCTTTCCTTATTATTATAGACTAGCTGAGCCGCCCGGCGTTGTCCGGGCCCGTGATAATAACCTTTAATAAAGCACAAATTTTTGTGATTTTATACCTTTAATCCGATTTTGTCCGAATTTATATTTTTTAAATGAAAAAATCTCCAATAAATATTGACTTTTAAGAGCCTACTTCAGTCACGCGAAAAGACCCGTTCGCTAATGCTATTCCTATGGAAGAAATTTATAACGATATCTCGGTCGCATTTCAATATTTTTAGATTTTTTTTTCCTCTTTTGCAGTGGCTAGCTGAGGTCGATCTGTAAAAAGGCCGTTTTTTTATTTTTACTATTTTCATTGGGGATTTTTTTTCAAGAAGATGCTTTCATTTTAGGAACCGGTTCTGAAAATGAAAGTGTCTTGATTAAAAATACCTATAAACGAAATTGAAAAAGTAGAAAACGGCCTGCATACAGATCAACCTCAGCTAGCCACTGAAAAAAAAAAAAAAAAAAAAAAAAAAAAAAAAAAAAATCATCTAAAAATATTGAAATGCGACTGAGATATCTTTATAAATTTCTTCCATAGGAATAGCATTAGCGAACGGGTCTTTTCGCATGACTGAAGTAAGCTCTTAACTGTAAAAGCACTCGTAAGAAGTCATTTTCTGTTTTTCATGTACAGTCGTTTTCATAATTCTTTTTTAAATAGTCTCTTTTGGTCCGAACTCTTTAAATTTTTTATCGTTTATAAATATAACCATTTCTCAGTTCGTGTAAAAACTTCGTGAAAAAATATTGATATCTACTTCTAAAATAAATATATTTTCTTCTCCCTTTTTACTTTATTCTATCTTTGCAAGAAGAAAGTATTGGATTAAAGAAAATTTTCCAATTCCGGTTTTCGACATATTTACACTTTTTAGCGGTCACAAGATCCCAAAAAACATGTTTTTACAAAATGTCTATCTGTGAATCTGTCTGTGAGTTTGTCTGTATGTGTCACAAATTTTTTGGGCGCTCTATCACAAGACTAATGCACGGAATTTAATAACTTTAGGTTCAATTAGTCCCCGATGTAAATTGGTGCCGAATAGTTGTTGGTGCAAATCGTCCTATATCTCAAGAACTAATGCACAGATTTTCATAAAACATCAGATTCTGCTAGTCCTTGATATTGTTTGGTGCTGATTAATTTTTGGTGTAAATTGCTCAATAGGTGACGCTGCTATGATGCATTATTCACGATTTCCGCAGTAGTTATATCTCAAAAACTAATGATAAGATTTTCATCAAACTTCAGATTCAATTATATCTTGATATTATTTCGTGCTGATTACGTTTTCGTGTAAATCGTCCAACAGGTATCGCTGCTATGCTGCATTTTTCATGATTTCCGCAATAGCTCTTTCACAAGAACTAATGCACGTATTTTCATCAAACTTCAGATTAGGTTAGTCCGTGATATAAAATGATGCTGATTACTTCTTGGTGTAAATTGGGCAACAGGTGACGCTGCGATACAGAATTTTTCGTGATTTTCGCGATATCTCTATCTTAAAAACTAATGCACAGATTTTAATTTAACTTCAAATTTAGTTAGACGTTGATATATGTTGTTCTTTACTCCGTTTTGGTGTAAATCGCGCAATAGGTGCGATGCTATGCTCCGCTTTTCACGATTTCCGCAATTGTTCTGTCTCAAAAACTAATTCACGAAATTTAATCAGACTTCATATTCTGTTATACTTTCACATAAATAGATCTTTTTTTAGACTTGGGTGTATATAGCGCGACAGGTGTGGCTTTTATGCTCTTTGAGCTGAAAATTTTTCTTGCAGACATCTAAGAGGGTGGATGCCAAAATATAATCGTTTGTTTCAAAGATGCGATGCTTATGCTTATATCTCCTTTTAAAATGCACACAATTTAATGAACATCTTTAGAATCCTTATGATGGAGATGAGCATAGATTGTCTTAATTTTGACACCGTGATAACGAATTTTTAAGTATTAACATGTATGAGATAGAAGAAAGCTTTATGATTGTCACATCCGACTAGTTTTTCTTGTTTTCGCGTCGGGTTCTTTAACATAAAAAAAAAAAAAAAAAAAAAAAAAAAAAATTAGTTCTCGTTGTCCGAACTGTCCGAAATTTTAATATATTATAAATATAATTGTACCCGAGTACTCTGTAAAATTTCATGAAAAATATGCTTATTTAATAGTGAAAACGTGTGCCGAAACCGTTTTTTAGCTTTTTCGTCAAAATTTTTTAAGATATATTTTTTTTAACACTCGTTCGAACATTACGAAATTTTTGTAATGGATGTAAAATCCAGTCTGTCGAAATGCTGTAAAAAGATTGTGGAAAAAAGATAGTCTCGTCACGGTGAGGCGCGAAGTGACCTGCGGTCGCGAATTTATTTAAAGAATTAAAATTAGTCTTTTAGAAAACTGATTGCACTAGCGACGAGAAGATCTTAGCTTTAAATACGTATTTTTTGTGAATCGATACCTCTAAAATTGAGCTCTGAGTAAGCGTTGGCGAAAGGGAGAAAAAGTCGTCTGAGAAATCTCTTTTTGAAAATTTTTTTTAAAGAGTTAAGAACTATATTCTTTTTTAACTGAGTGCTGTGTTTGAGATGTAAAAGTACGAACTATAAGAATATTTCGCCCATTTTTCCGTATTTTAAACTGCACGGCTGATGGGCATTAAAACAAAATGGCAAAAAAAAAAAAAAAAAAAAAAAGAAATGTATTTAGTTCTTCCTTCCTTTCCGCTCGAAGCGCGACTCCACAAATTAAAAAAAAAAAAAATCTCTTTTTGATGAGTTTTTAATTAATACCTCGGCCAATTATCAAAAAAATAAAAATGTGAGCCTCAGGGGCATCTATACCTGCATTGAACTATTCTCATATAAATTTTCAGACCTCTGCGAGCAGTAGATTTTCCTAGCCATCGGGAATAGCACACACAAACAGCGATCTTGTCTTTTATTATTAGATATGATATTTATGATACATGTAGAGTAAAACCCGTCAAAACGGAATCTGTCTTTGGCATAATCCTGTCTTAACCTTTAACTGATGTTACCGGTCTCGCAGACTGGTGCTTTTTTCAATTTTCACAGTTTAACTTGCAAATTTCAGTTTATCTACAAACACTACTGAAATTTTGCTTCGTTTGGAACTTAAAATCTAACACCAGAGACTTTTGAATAGGTGAATTTTAATTATAACACTCCTGCACAAAAAGTTTAGTGCAAAAACAACATCCTATGAGTTAATGACGGCTTTTATTCATCTTTCGCTGGAGCGGTCTCACAGACCGCTTCACACTAGTTACGTGACAATTTCTGTGACATCAGTTAAAGGTTAACCCTTTCAGGGGCAAGGTACTTGTATTCGTAAAGTGTTCAAATAATTTAATGACACCAGTATTAACAAGAGATTTTATTTGTAAACAAGTAAAAGTAAATTTTCGCGTACTTAAAAAAGATGACATTTTCATCATAAAATTCCGGTACCAATGTGGCAATTTGGGATTAAAATTACGTGATACCGTGACGGCATCACCGCCCCTCAAGGGGTTAAATGGAAACTTTTTATGCTCCAGAAGAAAAGATTACCGTACAATTTTACTTAATTAGACAGAAACCTGTCTTAAACGGAATATTGTTTCGGTCGCTTATGATTGCTTTTACAAAGGTTTTACTATATGAATATAAGGTTAACCTGTGTAAACGGAACCTGTCTATAACGAAATCTTGTCTAATGGAAAACATTTTATGACCCCATAGAAAGGAATACTTTGAATTTTTACCTGCTTAGGTAGACGAAAACCTGCGTAAAACGGAAATTTTCAGCGGTTATTTGTAATTTTGTCGTAGCAGGTTTTACTATTTTTGTATTCATCCCTTAGTAAATTAATTCCCTGTTCCAGGGAATGTAGACCCCCCCCCCCCCTTGTCTCGCCATTGGCTGAGCCCCTCCAATAATTTTGAAAGCTCTACGCCTTACATGTCACTGCTCTTCTATAAAGACACTCTAAATTTTTGTAAAACATTGCGTTTTATCAGTCTGTGACTTCAATTATGTTATTTTCAAAAGTGAAGTATTTTCACCTGCGAAGAATTTCAAAGCAGCTGGAATGAAATGACACACTTATACAAAACTTCAGTTTTAGGAATTAAAATATAGGCTTTTTTTATATTATATATTTATATATATATATAAAATGACGTCATTTGCATCTGCTACAGCATTCCCCTTTCACGATATAGTCTTAAACAATATCTATAGAAAAGTATGCATATACGTCATTATCACAGAATAAAATACACAAACCCAGAAAAAAAGAAATGTCGTCATTCAAGAAGCTCGACAAAACAAATCAGGTATCTAATGACTCACATGCCTTCATTTGTTTGTTTATAAATAGCTCCATGTTTTATCAGTAATCATTCATATATATTTTTTCAAAATTCGGAAAATATTATAACACACGGATTAATAAAATTTCATTCTTTCAGCTTTCTGATACGAATTAAGTAAATGCGAAGAAAATAAGTCATACAAATATTCTTTAAAATATATTTTTGTAAGGAGAAAGTGCTGTATCGTTTTTAAAGCAACTTTGCAATAAATTAAAAATCCTTTAATTGATAAATAAAAAACCAAAAACAAAATTCCCCGGGTTTTATATCAGAAGATAGCTTTGACGTAGCACGCATTTTAATTTCTTTTTTTTTTTTTTTTTTTAGTTTTTATAGTAGAGATAAAGAATAGAGATGAAATGTGGTGGCTGGGGGTGACGCCAAAAATGTAACCCTAAAATCCGCTATGTTCGCCCCAAACACAGTCACGTACTTTCGAAAAAAAAGAAGAAAACTTCTAGTAATACAGTTTTTAATTTATAATACAATGAGTTGCTACTTTAGAATGCTTAAATATAAGTAGATCATTTTTATTTAGAGAAAAAAATGCACGGGAGATGTCAAAGAATTCGGTCCCTGTTTCACGTGCTTGTTTTGTTTGGGCCAAATGAGGGCATTTAAATTTGAGCGATAACGTCCATCATATTACCATAGATTAAGGACCAAGATGGGACATTTACGGCAAAATCTGTAATGACAACAGTACTAATGTCACTACCAACAAGGGGGAAGAATTAACAAGCCTCTGAAATTTACCTATGTTGAAGAAATATGTTTACCCTCTATGCTTTGAATATCTATTCTTTCCTAAAACGAAGCAGGGTCAGACGATATTCTATTCATGCTTGCTTTATTTATTTAGCTGCTTTTTTTTTACGGTACTTGTATTGGCCATCTTTAACTTAAAAATGACAATTATAGTAATAATATAAAAGAAAAACCCTAGAAAATTCTCTTAATAATGTAAATATGTAAGTTTATGAGATTAAATTGTAAAAAATCAAATTCAGGTATCGTGTTAATTTATTCATATCGAATAAAACTTTATTGAGTGTAATGTCAGTACTTCTATTTATTTTTAACTGTTAGATTTATGTAATTCTAAAAATTTGTCGAAATGAATTTTTCCCCATACATAATTTTATTATTATTTCTTATATGTTAATATTATAAATATTACTGAATTGATTGTACGTTATTTACATTAAAAACAATATTTTTATTTTATCTGTAAGAAAGTGAACATGCGTAAATTTTAAAAGATTATTGTAACGATTGTTTAATACGTTAAACTTCATAAATTAATAAAACATCGGCTATAAAAATTTTCCTACCGAATGGGAATATTTATGAAATTTTCTGGGATTCGTAGAGTGCGATACTTCGTATATTTTTATATTACACCATTAACACCATTACTTTATGTAGCTTTAAATCCAATTATATCATATTTACTTCATGTATATAGCATTCAAGACGAAATTTTTATCCTGTTTTTCGTTGCACTTATATCGTTCACTCATCATGTTAAATAATAAAAAAAAAAGAATATATCCATGCATGAACATAGAATAGATATTAGATATATAAAATAGGATATATCTATTTTATGTTCGTGTATCGGTATAAGATTCTATTGAAAACGTAAATATGGAACATTAAAAAAAGAAAGATCACAATAAGGTAGATGCTCAATGATAAAAATTTTACAAGGATGGGGAGTTTTTTCCCCATTGTCACTAAAGGCGCTACGATCGCAATCGCACTACCATTACGCTCTATGGAAATGTCCCATCTTGTATGTTAATCTATGCATATTACAAACCAATTTTACGACATACTGCATCTCCATCTATCTCATTCCTCCATGACTTCTTTTCTCTTTGCTTTTAATAGATGTTCCCTGATGAGATTTGGAGACTCATTGGTTAAGTATAAAGATGTGAAACAAGGGGGGGGGTAGTCCCCCCTAATTTATTTTTCGAGGGGCATTATCCTTTGAAATAAGAGTATAATATTACAATTAGTGTGAATAGCCTGTGAGCTCAATGCCATCTGTTTAACTGGGCACTTTTTATTTTAATAACACTAGGGGGCACTGCCCCCTACGAGCTACGCTCGTCAACCCCCCCGTTCAAACACCGCAGACACTAACAGCACGCTAATTTGATCGGCTTTAAAAAGATTTCGGAAGACTGAATTATAATTTGAATCTGACAATTATAATCTGACGTAATTTTCACCAAACTTTTCTGTCTCTTTTTAATAGTCACGTAAAAATACTTTTGTTATAAATGGAATATTATGATCATCTTAAAGTATCAAATAAATGTCTCGCGCATTTTTTAAATTTAAACTGTTTTGCAATATTATTTTTTGTTCATTTTACGTAATAAGTGTAATGTGACGTAAATTCTCCTATTTAAGACTTCTAACGCATGTTAATGAATTTATTATTTTACAATATTCTTTCTCTTTTAAAATTCACGTGTAATTACAGTTTTTATGACGTAATTTTCAAAGAATTCCTGCTTTTTATATTTTCTGTTTATAATAGTCACGTGTAAAATAAATTTTTAATTTGAAGCAAACATTATTGTTTGGGCTGTTTATACAGCTGGCAACAGTTTAAATTAATACAATTTTCTAAAATATCTAAAAAAATATCTCTCGAAATGCTGAAAATTTGAATTTAAAATAGAAATAAAACCTCAAAAAATGAGTCAAATTAAAAAACTAAATGCAATCTGCACACCGGGAAATTATGACGCAAAAAATGATCTAAAAATGATTAAATTCATATGTACAGTTTTTGCTCCTATAAAACTTTTTTAATGGAACGATTTTGTCTAAATTTGGCATTAAATATCTCTTAAAATAATTCTTCGATTTGAAAACTGTCTGCATCAGCGTGTTTATCTAATATTTCTCTATAATACTACCGATTTTCATATTTTTGTATGCAACAGTTTTTTTAATATTAACGAAGAAAGGCCATGCTTAAGCATTCAAATTGGATGCCGATCTTCCCGGAATATCTACGCAGATTTTCATTGGTCCATTTCGAAATCAAAACTTTTTTTTATATCACTAGGGGGCTCGGCCCCCTACGAGCTACGCTCGCCAACCCCCGTCCAGACACCGCAGGCTCTAAATGCACGCTAATTTGATCGGCTTTAAAAATATTTCGAAAGATTGAATTATAATTTAAAAAACAGTGGCGATCTCCCTATAAACGAATTTCTATTCATTTCTCTTTGATTGGGGAATTTTAACGCCAAATCCGCTGCGGTACTACTTGATTATCCCGTCGACCAATTTCGCCAAATTATATAAATCGCCAAACCACTCGCCAAATTATACAAATTGACATAATTTTTATTTTAAATAACGAAAGAACAAATAAATTCGTACAACATTAATAAAAATACAAATAAAACGTCGAAATATAAATAACTTGATGACGTAGACACGTGTAACAACATTTCAAAATCAGCTAATATAAAAGGAATTAAGTAAGCAGAGTCTTTGTCTCCAGGCATTTTTTAACAAAGCGAAAAGAAAGTTCTTTTAAATGAGACATTTTAAATTAATCGTTTTTAATCTGACGTAATTTTTACCAAGCTATTCTTTCTCTTTTAAATAATCACGTGAAAGTACTTTTGTTAGCAATGAAATATTATTTGCGCTTTCCTAACAAAAATAGTTGAAAATATTTTCTCAAAATATTAAATAAATGTCTAGCGCAATTTCTAAATTTAAACTTTTTTGCAATATTATTTTGTGTTCATTTTATGTAATAACTATAATGTGACGTAAATATGACGTAATTTCTCCTAAGACTTCTAACGCATTTAATGAATTAATTATTTTACAATATCCTTTCTCTTTTAAAATTCACGTGTATACTTTTTATGACGTAATTTTTAATAAGTTCCTGCTTTTTATACATAATTATTTAATTCTAATTTGAAAGATTTTTTCCTGTTCATAATAGTCATGTGTAAATAAATTTTTAATTTGAAGCAAACATTATTGCTTGCTCTTTTTATACAGTTGGCAACAGTTTAAATTAGTACAATTTTCTGAAATCTGTAAAAAATATCTCTAGAAATGCTGAAAACTTGAATTTAAAATAAATATAAAACCTCGAAAAATGAGTCAAAATAAAAAAATTAATGCAATCTGCACTCCGGCAAATTCTAACGCATAAAATGATCTAAAAATGATTACACTGCCATGTATAGTTTTTGCTGCTATAAAACTTTTTTAGTGGAACGATTTTGTCCAAATTTAGCATTAAATATCTCTTAAAATAATTCTTCGATTTGAAAACTGTCTGCATCAGCGTGTTTATCAAACATTTCTGTATAAAACCACTGATTTTCATATTTTTGTATGCATTATTTTTCTCAATATTAACGAAGAAAGACCTCCGGTCACAAAAAATTCAAAACCGGCGGCGGCGGCGGTGACAGCGGTAGTTACTTTTTTTTAGAATAGAGAGATACAGCACGATAGTGCTGTATAGTAGAGCTCAGCCGCATCTTTTACGTTTTGAGATATGATGAAAAGACAACAACTCAATTACAATCCAAACCAGAAAACATTCAGTGATGAATAATGGCTTGTTGGAAAGCTCTTAATTTAGCGATGTGCCTTTCGAAGGTCGGGTCAAAAAATATTCAATATTAAGGGAATGGCACCCATTTAATCTTTAGATAGCGTTCCGTAATTTAACAATATAGAAATATCTCCTTCAATCTTTCTTTCATGTTACCACATCCTAAAAAGCGGCACAATAATTTTAAATAAGTGATAACACGCGTATTTTGTTTTAAATAAAAATCAGATTTTCTGGCTATATTTTTGTATTTTTCAAATCGACGTCAATCTAATCAGAAAATGATAAATTTTCCTATATGTATGTAAAAATTTTAACTAAACACGTGTTAAAATGACGTAGCATTTATTCGAATGTTTTTAATGTTTAAAAATCTATTTTAATACAGGAGTTTTAATTTCAAGAAAACAATCTCTCTATTCTAAAAAAAAAGTAACTACCGCTGTCACCGCCGCCGCCGCCGCCGCCGCCGCCGGTTTTGATTTTTTTGTGAACGGAGGCCTTTCTTCGTTAATATTAACAAAAATAATGCATACAAAAATATGAAAATCGGTGGTTTTATACAGAAATGTTTGATAAATACGCTGATGCAGACAGTTTTCAAATCGAAGAATTATCTTAAGAGTTATTTAATGCTAAAGTTGGACAAAATCGTTCCACTAAAAAAGTTTTATAGCAGCAAAAACTATACATGGCAGTGTAATCATTTTTAGATCATTTTATGCGTTAGAATTTGCCGGAGTGCAGATTGCATTAATTTTTTTATTTTGACTCATTTTTTCAGGTTTTATTTCTATTTTAAATTCAAATTTTCAGCATTTCTAGAGATATTTTTTACAGATTTCAGAAAATTGCAGTAATTTAAACTGTTGCCAACTGTATAAAAAGCGCAAGCAATAATGTTTGCTTCAAATTAAAAGTTTATTTACACGTGACTATTATAAACAGGAAAAAAACTTTCAAATTAGAATTAAATAATTACGTATAAAAAGCAGGAACTTATTAAAAATTACGTCATAAAAAGTATACAAGCGAATTTTAAAAGAGAAAGGATATTGTAAAATAAAAAATTCATTAACATGCGTTAGAAGTCTTAGTTGAAATTACGTCATATTTACGTCACATTATAGTTATTACATAAAATGAACACAAAATAATATTGCAAAAAAGTTTAAATTTAGAAATTGCGCTAGACATTTATTTGATATTTTGAGAATTAATTTAAAATGTCTCATTTAAAAGAACTTTCTTTTCGCTTTGTTAAAAAATACCAGGAGACAAAGACTCTCTTTACTTAATTCCTTTTATATTAGCTTATTTTGAAATGTTTTTACACGTGTATACGTCATCAAGTTATTTTTATTTCGACGTTTTATTTGCGTTTTTATTAATGTTGTACGAATTTATTTGTTCTTTCGTCATTTAAAATAAAAATTATATCCATTTGTATAATTTGGCGAGAGGTTTGGCGATTTATATAATTTGACGAAATTGGTCGACAGGATAATCAAGTAGTACCGCAGCGGATTTGGCGTTAAAATTCCCCAATCAAAGAGAAATGAATAGAAATTTGTTTATAGGGAGATCGCCACTGTTTTTTAAATTACTAGGGGGCTCGGCCCCCTACGAGCTACGCTCGCCAACCCCCGTCCAGACACCGCAGACTCTAAATGCACGCTAATTTGATCGGCTTTAAAAAGATTTCGAAAGATTGAATTATAATTTAAAAAACAGTGGCGATCTCCCTATAAACGAATTTCTATTCATTTCTCTTTGATTGGGGAATTTTAACGCCAAATCTGCTGCGGTACTACTTGATTATCCTGTCGACCAATTTCGCCAAATTATATAAATCGCCAAACCACTCGCCAAATTATACAAATTGATATAATTTTTATTTTAAATAACGAAAGAACAAATAAATTCGTACAACATTAATAAAAACACAAATAAAACGTCGAAATAAAAATAACTTGATGACGTATACACGTGTAACAACATTTCAAAATAAGCTAATATAAAAGGAACTAAGTAAAGAGAGTCTTTGTCTCCTGGTATTTTTTAACAAAGCGAAAAGAAAGTTCTTTTAAATGAGACATTTTAAATTAATTCTCAAAATATCAAATAAATGTCTAGCGCAATTTCTAAACTTAAACTTTTTTGCAATATTATTTTGTGTTCATTTTATGTAATAACTATAATGTGACGTAAATATGACGTAATTTCTTCTAAGACTTCTAACGCATGTTAATGAATTTATTATTTTACAATATCCTTTCTCTTTTAAAATTCCCGTGTATACTTTTTATGACGTAATTTTTAATAAGTTCTTGCTTTTTATACGTAATTATTTAATTCTAATTTGAAAGTTTTTTTCCTGTTTATAATAGTCACGTGTAAATAAATTTTTAATTTGAAGCAAACATTATTGCTTGCGCTTTTTATACAGTTGGCAACAGTTTAAATTAGTACAATTTTCTGAAATCTGTAAAAAATACCTCTAGAAATGCTGAAAATTTGAATTTAAAATAGAAATAAAACCTGAAAAAATGAGTCAAAATAAAAAAATTAATGCAATCTGCACTCCGGCAAATTCTAACGCATAAAATGATCTAAAAATGATTACACTGCCATGTATAGTTTTTGCTGCTATAAAACTTTTTTAGTGGAACGATTTTGTCCAACTTTAGCATTAAATAACTCTTAAAATAATTCTTCGATTTGAAAACTGTCTGCATCAGCATGTTTATCAAACATTTCTGTATAAAACCACCGATTTTCATATTTTTGTATGCATTATTTTTCTTAATATTAACGAAGAAAGGCCTCCGGTTACAAAAAATTCAAAACCGGCGGCGGCGGCGGTGACAGCGGTAGTTACTTTTTTTTAGAATAGAGAGATAATTCAATCTTTCGAAATCTTTTTAAAGCCGATCAAATTTGCGTGCATTTAGAGTCTGCGGTGTCTGGACGGGGGTTGGCGAGCGTAGCTCGTAGGGGGCCGAGCCCCCTAGTTTAGGAAAAGATAATAATAAAAAAATCGTTTGCTAGGTATGACGTCAATTTATGTTCAACTGACATAACTTTGTAATGATGTTTTATTCTGAAAAGAGACTCCTGATATTCTGTGAAAGATTTATTTTAAGTCATACGAAAGAAATTTTCGGCAAATGCTAGTTCATATGGTTGTATTTATTACATTTTCCTGCGTATTGCCAAGGAAATCATGTACTCCTATTGCACGCGCAAAAGAAAACATGCATTTTAATGTTAAAAGCTGAAACACTTTACTATAATTACGTCATTATAACGCCAAATGAAATTCAATTTCGCGAGTTTAAAAAAAATTAATATTGTTGGAATGAAAGTAATAGCCTAAGACTGGGACGGCGAACCTATGGCACGCGTGCCATAAGTAGCAGATTATTTTCGATTATTAATCGTGCAGATTATTTTTGGCACGGCATAGATTTAAGTTTTACATAAAAATATAGTAGAATTTCACAAAATGCATTAATTAATATAGATGTTGTCTGTATTACTTGAATGCGATTAGTTCGGTTGGTTGTGATTGTCACACAGATTGAAGAAATTGAAATATAACTTAATTTATCCGAATCTAGCTCAATATTGGCTCAGGAAATTTTGAGAATTAGAAGATTATCGCTAAACAAAAATTAAAAGTGTAATAAGCAAAAATGCTGATTATAAAATTATAACAACTTGGAATTCAATTCCAGACACTAAAACCTGTAGTTTCTGAAGCTTGGTATTTTGACAATTTTTTCTTCAAGACATTCTTTTCGTAAAAAAAAATTCAGCTAAAAATGTCTTGTCAAGTGAGTGCAATTAAACTTGCATTCTATCGAAAATAACTAGGTATGAAGCGGATATAAATTATTTGGCATTTAAGATGAGATAACAGAAATAATATTTTTTAAATATATTTCAACAGTATAACATCAAATGTTAACTGTATTTTTTCAATGCTAAAAACAAAATTTTAAGTAGTTTTGATTCATTATTATTTGATCCATTAAATTTTTTTATTGGTGGCACGTCATGATCACGTAAAGCATATTTTTGGAAAAATTTGGCACGTGGACGTGAAAAGGTTCGCCATCCCTGGTCTAAGAACTAGCAACGTTTTCGTCACTTGATTTTAGCAAGGCTCATTTTTCTATATACTCTTCCATTTTATGGTGTAGTACGTACGCGGACAGTGTGGCTGGCGGGAGGCGTTGCGTTTACCTGCAGGAGAAGGGGTTATGCAGGTGAAAAAAATTCAAATTTACGTCATTATAGCAAGTCTCATATTTCTATATACTACTCCATTTTATGGTGTAGTACGTATGCGGACTGTCTGGTTTTCGGGAGACGTTGCGTTTACCTGCGGGAGAAGAGGTTATGCAGGTGAAAAACCTTCAAAAATTCGTCATTTTAGCAAAGCTCATTTTACTATATGCTCTTCCATTTTATGGTGTAGTATGTATACGGACTGTCTGGCTGGCGGGAGTCGTTGCGTTTACCTGCGGGAGAAGGGGTTATGCAGGTGAAAAAACTTCAAAATTACGTCATGAAACACTTCTGACCTTCCTTGTAACTTTCAAGACCAAGGTTGAGAAAGATTGTATGAAGAAACGTCTTTACTTTGTTGGCTAGAAAAGTAGAAATATGGCCTTTGGGATTAAATAATGCCGCGCGTGTACAAACGATACATTTCTATATCTTCATTCGTTACGGGATAACACACACTTAAATAATTTTACAGAAACAGTGAAATAAAAGCTACCTGCATATGCTGATGAAAGTGTATTAAATGTAATTACTGTAAATTTTATAAAATAATTCATGTTTTAAGAGGTAAAACAAATCGTTGCATATATTCTAAGGAAAAAAAAAATTGCCATTTTTACCGAAATTGTTATAAAATCTGAAAATAATTATGAAACGCTTGATTTTTCCCTAAAAAGAAGTAGCTGTGATGCATTTTACAATATAGAGTAGACTTGTTTTTAAAACGCATTTAGCCAAAAATATAATGGGAGACAAAATGAGGTGAGATTTACCCCACGCGTGTGTTAACGTTGCAAAAATAGGTGCGTGCGCTTACGGTTCAGTTAATTATGCCCTAAACGATGCCCGATAACATGCGCCAATTGTCTGTAGGCTCAATTATATAAATTATCCGTACCAAATACGCCAATTGTCAATAGACTCGTTTACGTAATTTATCTCCTTAATGAATGCATACTTTACAAAGGGCACCTACTTTCCAATTTTCCTGATTTTTTTATTAATGGTTACAGTTAGATGTAAATATGTTACTCATTATCGCGATATTTTAGTTTGACCTCCGAAATATCTATATTATAAAGGACAAACATATCTGTGCGTAACGCATACGTCATTCTGCGAATGGCAACATTTTGAAATTTGAAATGAAATTTCGGCTTTGCAATTTTCGCTACTGCAAATTTTTAAACTTCTAAACATCCCACATTTTAAATGTTTACACCGTCGTATGTAGAAAAAAATGCACTTTTAAATGCAATTTGTTTGAAAGCTGTATCTCAATTTATTTTTGAGATATTAATTTTTTTATAGTTTTTAATACCAATTTTCTAATCGTGGCAACTGAAATACTACATTTCTATTAAAAGTGGTTTAGCTATCTTTATTGATTATATTCTTACTGATGCCATTTTCTCATTACAATAAAAAATATCTTTTTTAAAAATTTTAACAGAAAATGATGTTACGCTTTAAAAAAGGCAGAATTTCCCTGATGCTACTGCTATATTCCACTATTTTTTTATTTCGCTGATATTGAGTTTGAGACAATATTCCTGTGACGTCACAAAAGGTAAAATGACGATTTTTATAGTCTCGAACCGATACGAAGAATATGGTCCATAGGCAAAATATTTCAGCGACGGAAAATGACGTTATATTTAAAAGAAAGCGATAATTTTATTTGATAAAATGAGATATTTCCCCTTGAATACGTCTGAAAGTAAAAAAATTGTGGAATATTTACACGCAGGTACAGAGATTACACTAAGACCTCAAATCACGAGTGGTAATTTTAACATGGAAAGTTGTAATAGTTGATAAACATGACTTCAAGTTTGAAAATGTATTTATTAATAACCTATTGCGCGTTAAAATGATTTTAAATGGTTAATGTGGATGTGAAACGTGGAAAATGACTTGATTCGGTTTAGATTTAAAGGGGGAAAATTTCTATGATTATGTCAAGGTGAAATCATTTTTGCTGATTTTTCATTCCGTAATACCAAGCATCAATTGATAACTTAATCAAAATTACTTATCTTGATTATATGTTACTGATTACGCATATGAATAAAGTTTGATTTTTCATTAATTTTAACAGTTGAAGTTTATGAAAAAGTATTCAGTTAATCTTAGGTTAAAATATGTCTTTGGAGAGTTAAACTAACAAGTGTAAAATGAATTTTTTATTGTAATTATTGTTGTCCATGTATTAAAAATTCCGTGCAATAGCTCCTTTGTAAACATTTTTTTTCGTCGAAATTCGACGGGTTCCACCTCGTTATTATAAATACCCAATATTAGTAATATTTCAGATATTATTTACAGGTGTATTGAATAATATTTTCAATCACTTTTGATCCTTTTTCTGCATTCAGTCGTTTTCAGACTTTTTTTAATTTTAAATTCCCATTAAGTCCCAAAAACAGACATTTTCCCTTTTTATAGTTTCTTTCGCAGTTTTAATTAATTTCTTATGACTGTTTCTTACCCTAGCTTTTCGTGTGTTTGAGGGATTCGTCTAGGATACTGTATAGTCCCTTAAACCAGAGGACCGTAGGTACGTAGCAGAAAAAATCAAGAGATCACACTATGTATAAAACTTAGTCTAAGGACTAGTCTGGCGGTCAGTCCTGGGTAAAGTATAGGTCAATATCCCAATATGGGGTTTAGAAATAAGTATGGGGTCATCAGAGCTCTTGAAATATACTGGTGAACCAATGTTTCTGTTAGTTTTTGATTGGGACAATTGGTTGGGCCGGTTAATTGGGATAATTGGTTGGTTAGTTGGGGCCGTTGTTTGGTTAGTTGAAGTTGGTTGAATAAGTTCCTGAAAGGGTCTTGCTGGCAAGATCTAGACCCCATAGTTATAATTAGGATGAATATTTCCCACACCATAATTACCATAACCTGAAGGCTGTCCCTGTGGGACATAATTATACTGATAATTTTGACCCATTGGCAATGAAGGAGGAAGAGGGGGTGGAGGAAAATTCCAATTACCTACACTTCCGTACCCCTGAAAATTCCGAGACTCATTATTAGAGCTTGTAAATCCCTGCATATTTTGTCCATGTGTTGGAAAATTCTGTTGATAATCATTATTCCGATACTCTCTTTTATTATTTACATTATAACGACATTCTTCCGTATCATGATTTCTTAAATTACATATATTACAATACCTCGTATTATTTCGTGAATTATTTAGCCATTTTTCCGTTGGCTTACATTTTAATTTTTCCAATTCAGCTCTCAACTGATTTAATTCCTTTTCTTGTTTTTCATTTTTTCTTAATAATGATTCGCAAAATTCAGTTGTTGTACTTGTACCTATCGCATTTAATTCCTCAAACTTAACCGACAAAAACGCCTCTTCCACTGTTAGGGCAATTTCGGTTGCTTCCTTATACTGATCAATCGCTCTCTTTCTTATTTCCAAAGCAATATCCGGTTTGATAGATTCTAAGAATCGGTGTAATCATAGGCGTAACCAGCCTTTTTAACGGGGGGGTGCCCAGGCTTTTTAACCTGAACATGTTGGATGCAAACAGTATCTTATATAGTAAAACCTTCTAAAACGGAAATCCAGTAAACGGGTCGAATTTCCGTTTTAGACAAGTTTTCATCTTAGAAGGTATAATTGTGTGGTATTTCTTTTGAAAAGGGCTCAAACGCGATTTTTGTTTACGTGAGGAGGGATGAGAATGAGTTCAAAACGTTAAAATTAGATCTAATGGTAAAAAAAAAGATATGTAAACGTTCTTGCAGCAGTGAGATAAGACAGTGACTAAGTGTGGTCACAAGTGCAAAACCTTTTTGCACCCTAACCTCTTATAAAGATTAAAAAAGGCCTTTAACCATACTGGAAAGTTCTATAGGCACAGGGAACGCTGCATGAAACTTTGCCGGATGATAATTCTCAGATAATACATGCGGTACACCAGTACATACGCACGAAAGTTTTTCAGAATGTGACTCCATCACTTCTTAGGGATCACCGGAGGGACCCAAGGAATTTTGGAGGAAAGCCTATATAAATAATTATTATTATATTATAAATAATTATAATATTCATTAATACCGTAATTTCCGGCCTATAATCCGCGGATCAAACAATCATGTTTCGACCCAGAAATTTTATTTCATTATTGAAGTGAAATATTTATCGCGATTTAACAAGTTACGTTTTATGAAACAAGATTTCTGGGTCCGAACATAATTGTTTGATCCGCGAATTACAGGCCGGAAATTACGATAATTTTTATTTTTACTTCAGAATGTGTCGAATATATTAGGTAAAACAGGTCATGATAATATACACTAAATTTTATCAAGATGATACAAATTATACTATCATGATGCGACTATAATGATAAAGATAGGTACTTGTCTGTCTCTGTGTGTACGCGGTCGAGCGCTGAACTCTAAAAAAAACAATGCAGCCCGCACAGCCGTGAGATTTGACAGGATCTGTATGCCTGAACTCATGCATATCGAAGATAATTTTTGGAATTTTTCAATTAATTTTTTATGCGAATTTTTTCGCATTTTGCGGCAATTTTTTCAAATCAGTAAAAAAGAATCCTATTTCAATATTTTATCCAGTAAACTTTGTCTTCTTTTCAATAAAGTGTTTTCGAGATTCTTACAGCGATTTTTCCATTTTTAACAATTTTTAATGTTATTTTTAGAGGGGGTTTTTTCGCATTTCGCGATGATTTTTTTTTCGACATTCCTAAAAGTAATCCGGTTTAAATCTTTTACCCAAATAGTTAATTTTTTTTTTTTTATCTTTTTCGAATTTTTTATGCGATTTTTAGCGGGTGTTTTCGTACTTTGAGGCGATTTTTTGACTCTTTTTGAAACAGAAAAAATTCTCTGGTAATTTTTGCAATTGCCGTGATTGAATTCAAATTAGAATAATGTCAAATCAGTTCTTAAAAGAAAGCTGAAAACTTAATTTTGCTCGAAATAAAAAGCGCAATAATTCAAGATTTGCTTGTTTCGAGACAGAAGAGGTCGTAGCTTGCTCGGGAGTACGTTTCTGAAGGCACCCCCCCCCCCAATCCTAGATTTGTTTAATTCTATGTTCGTTTAAAAAAACCAACCAACGAATTTCCTCCAGTAATGAAGTTTTCTTTGAGGTACAGGCTTTGAAATAACGTGCGGGAACGCGCGATTTGTGCACAGAAAAGGAAAGTCTCGCATAATTAAAAAATGCTGTGCAGTATTTCCCCCCTCCAAATTCTTCACAGACCTGTGATTCTTCAGTGAGTATTTAAAAAAAAATTGAAGTCCGTGATTTTTATTTCTTTTATGCCATTTCTTAAAATCAATTCGTGAATCGGTCCCGGAAAAATTTGAGAATTTCTCCAAACGATCGTGGAAAAATATCGGGAATTTCGATAAAAGAGTGCAAAAAGTAATCGCCAGTTTTGTCAAAAGATTGCGCAAAAAAATTATGAATTTCGATAAACGATTGATGAAAAAATTTTGCAAATTTCGTCAAAATGTCGCGGAAAAGAGTAGAGAATTTTGTTAATTGGTACGGAAAAATATCGAGAATTTTCCCCATCGGTCGAGCAATACTATCGCGAATTTCGACAAATGATCTACCTGTAAAACAATCACTTTCGTCAATCAGTCGCAACAGAAAATAAATTTCGTCAAAGGATCGCGGTAAAAACGAGAATTTCGTCAAAGGATCGTAGGAAGAAAGCGCGAATTTTGTCAAAAGATTGCGGAAAGAAAAAGCGAATTTCATCGAAGGAAAGTGCTCCAATTTCGTCAAAATATCGTGGTAAAAAATGCGAATTTCGTCAAAGGATTGTGGTAAAAAACACGAATTTTGTAAAAGGTTAGCGGTGAAAAGTGCAGATTTCGACGAAAAATCGCGTAGAAAGACGTGCATTTCGTCAAACGATTTTGGGAAAAAATCGTAAATATCATGATATGATCGCAGAATAAAATCGCGAATTCGGTCAAAATTTACTGCACTGGGCTAAAAGATTGAAACCGGGTTCTTTTTCCTACTTTCAAAAGAACGCTGCGAAACGGGAAGAGACTCTAAAAATCGTATAAATTTTCAGAGGAAAAAAATTAGTATATTGACTTGAAAGACAGCAACCATATTTTTTTTACCAATGTCAAAAAATGGCCGCGAAACACGAAATTCAACCAATCAACTAACCTCCAGATTAATTTGAATTTTCTGTGCTATTATTTTTCATTTTCAAAGGAGGCAGGTTCAGTGCACCCCCCCCCCTCCCCTTTCCCCCGGCTAATCGCATTTTAGAATTATTGTTTCACATCTGCATTCCCTTTCAAATTTTTTTGCTTCTCTCTAGGCTTTAAACTACGAAAGCAAAGAGATAAATAGTTTCTAGTTCGTTAAGAACTTGCGTTAATTTCTCATGAAATTGCAAAAACATGCAATAGAAGGAACGGCTTTTAAAAAAATTTCCAAGAAACAAAAGACGTCAAAGTGGAATTATAAAGCCACCTTTTTGACTTACTAGACTAATACAGATTCTTGTAAATGTTCTAGTTTTAAAAAAGATAAACAGCATAATTTTCTTAAAAAAGAAAAGAAAAAAAGAACGAGGGTTTCATTTTTTATCACATTTCAAAACTTAGGGTGTTAGTTTTTTGAACTAAATTTGCTAAACTAATTGAACTCTGCTTTCACTTCTTCTTTTTTCTTTTGTAGATTTCGATTTTTTAAAATAACTGTGCTTGAGTCTGCGGAAGCGGGGGGGTGCCCGGGCACCCAGGGCACCCCCCCTGGTTACGCCTATGGTAATTTCATCAAATCAAATAATTTCCGCGCATCTGCCTTGTTAGAAAGACCCGAAATGTCAAGAAATTTCGCAGCTACCAGATTAAATCTCACAATATAATCCGACATACTATCCGCTGGTTTTTGTTGAATCTTTGAAAAATCATTATGTGATTCACCGAATGTTTTTTTCGTGTCAAAGGTTTGGATCGCTTTTTCCTTAAATTTCGCATAATCGGTTTCCGAATTTAGTTCTACATCCGTTTGCAACCTTTCACGTGCCGTTCCGACAAATTTTGAGCGTAAAATTATTAATTTCACTTCATTAGAAAAGTTCGTCTGGACGGCAGCTCTATCGAACTCCTGAATAAAATAATGTATATTACATTCTTTCTTCCCATCATATGGTGCAATCACATTTAATAAATTATCCGTATTCGCCTTTTCCGTATCCGTTTTAGACATATTTACTTTATTCGTTGAATTTTTTAACTTACTCTGTGCAAGACGGGTACGCGCTTCAATAATGAAATTATTAAATTCCGAACTGGTACGCTTTTTAATTTTAGACTTATTTCCCATGCGCTAACATTATTTTAAATAAATTGGGTGTAAAATTTCCAATTGCAAAAATTATTAATAATATGAAATACCATGAAAAATCAAATATAAAATGTAAAGAAATATAAATACAGCATTCAAAGAAAAACCCTTAGGAATAAGAGAAATAATCACAGTAAATATAACGCATACTCCAAAAAAAAAAAAAAATTCTTCCGAAGAATAGAGGAAAAGAAAATTAATGTAATGTATATAAATCTTTCTTCAAGTGCACCATCTCAATATATATATATATATATATACATATTTACATCTATGTATTTCTACCTTTTCTATCAGTTGCACTGATAAATTATAGAAAAATTTTATTATTTTCTTTTTATTTATTTATTTTTTCTTACTTATTTATTTTTTCTTTTATCATAATAATACCCCTCTATTATTATTTCTTAATGCACATGTATAATATACAATTACTCATTATAATTCAACTCGATATATTTAACAAACTCCCAAACCTTAGAAAAACATATATATAAAGTAAATATATAATTTTCAATAATATATTTTCTCATATTATCATTTGTCATGACTGAACCTTGTTATAAAAGTTGTGCCAATCTTTGTTTTGTCCACAGGAGAACTTTGTCATTAGAACAAAAAAAAAAAAAAAAATTAATATGTAAGATGAAAAAATTGAAATTATCTGCATAATAATTAAGACCTAAATATCCTTAGAATTTTAATACCTAAAGTATAAAAAAGGTATAAGTTTATTGAATAAAAACAAAAAATTATTAATGTAATTAATTTGACCCAAAATGTAACTATAATTAAGATAAAATAATAATAACCTCACGTTCCCAAAGGAAGAGATCACGGTACCACCTAAGTATCGGGGAAGCCCATGCTGGCAAGATCTAGACAACATTTAAAAATTAGGTTAATGAATATCTTAATTTATCTATAAATTCCCTAGCACAAGCTAACAAGAGTGTTGGGCGCACCCTTTTCTCCGAACTTACTTGATCCAACAGAAAATCTATCTTATAGGGGCCTCTAATTATAGAGGACCTGGTGATCGTAAAGCCTAGTTAGCTAATAGATAACCTACGGTCATTTACCTAAAAGGTTATCTCGGATAAATAAGACAATGCGTTGTGAAATGTTTAGAAGATAACTAACCTATGGCCAATTGGTTTGAAGGGAAATATATAATAAAATCAAAACCACTAAATATAACTCCCCAATTTTCAGACAAACCAACCCTACAAGATAAATGTAATTATACTTTTACATATAGGGTCTAATAATGATATTAAGCAGTCAGGTAATTTCTAAATACTTAAAATAAGTAATTAGCAAGACATTTAAAAAATAATAACAAAGAAGGGAATTAATAATAATAAATCATTTATTTACACCACAGGCAAATTATATTAAGTTACAATTAAATAATTCATACTTTTACCATCCAAAATAATAACTCATTATGTAAAGAAACACTAATTTGGATATTAATTGAAGTTGACAAGTTCTCCTGGGCACCCTATTCCCAATTCAAACATTTGATATTAACACGGTACACAATAGAAAAGAGAACATCCATAAAATCGTACCTTTTTTCCCCATTGGGGGTCACAAGATCCTTTTAGAGTTGTAGACTTGACAGTATATATATCCAAAAGTTCTCTTTTTTTGTTTGTAGAACGACAACACACATATTCGTGTTCCGTAATTTTTTATTTACACAAAATTCCACCCAGGTCTGGGCCAAAAGCAAAAAAATGTTTAAATCATTTTTTTTAAAAAATTAACACTACTATATTGCTCGTCATAGCCAGAGCAAGTAAACATGGGCGGATAAGCCAAAAAGGGCTTGAAAATAATAACCTCCGCACTCTGGAACTCTTTTCGTACATCTGTATTTTTCTCCCAGAAAAAGAAAATCTCTCTCTGTTAAAAATTTGCATGTGCGGCCCTGAGTGGTGGATGCGAATTAACATAGTCAGCATAATTAAAATCTCCAACCACTCGCCGCTGCCTGGGCCCGCCTTCGTGTCGGCCAGTGGTCAGTGGGTCCCCGGAGTGCTCAGGGCCTTCCGACCCTCCTACATCCGATATTTCAAACCCCACTTTCTCACGAGACCGCGGGCCCCCACACGAAGATCCTGCAGCTGTCCCATAAAACATGAGGTCATAAAAGTCCCTCTTTTGTACCAAAACTGTCCAATTCTTTACTTTACTCTCGTAATATAATACATACAGATAGTAACCGGCAATTAAGCTTTCCCCTTAGCAAAACACTTGCCTGGGAAAATACTTAATGCTCTTGGTACCCATCCTTAATAAAATAATAATAATGTACTAATAGATGCATACATAAAAACAATAATACTGTACATTGAAAAAAAAACTTGAATTAAAAAATTAATCAATTAGATAAAATAATGACTTAGATAAATATATACATAGATGATATCGACAAGAAACTTATTCATATATATATACATATATATATATTTTTTTTTTCCTTCAAAAAAAAATAGTTCTAAATATCCAAAATGTTGAAATCATGCCAACAGGTCTGAAAAAGATGTGAAATGATATAAAAAACTGGTGGAATCAGAGAGAAAAGTAAAGCTCGATCTAAAAAAGTTACAGTAAAAAATTGTCAAATAGTTTCAGTTTAAAAAAGTAAGTAATGCGTAGAAAAGTAATGGAATCAGATTATCTGTAAAGCTCATGAAATTTCCCAAATTTTTGTTGATAGCTGAAAATGTGGACTGAGCTTTACTAGTGCCTTATATTTCAAAATCATATTATCCACTCAAAATGCGTACTGGGTATAGTAAAGAGAATGTGTAGTTATGTGCAAAAAAATTTCTGTCAGGCTCAGAATTGTGGGCATTATTGCATCAAGTCAAGCTAAACTCCACAAAGCTAAAAGACTGTAAACCATGAAGTAATATTTTAAGTATAATATTAATATAGTCAAGTTATTGAGGAATTGTTGTTATTAACATTTCTGACATAACACATGTAGCGTAATAATTTTTAATTTATGTAATTACTGTGAAAAAGGAGCTTTATGTCAATGTACTTAAGCCAGACAAGTAGTTAGCATATGGTTGAATCGTACAGGCTTAGGGTTTTGGCCTTACTTTGGACATTGATCTTCCAGGCTTATCAGTGACCCCTGGAATGGAATTTGGTCCATACTTCGTACTGAATGACCTCTCATGTTCTCGCTCATTTCCAAATCAACCTCTAACCTATTCTTATGAACCCAAATTTTTAAACTGCTTGTGAATGATTGCAATGCAGAATGAGTTAAAAATGCCTTTACTTTCCTGATTGTTTTTAAGGCACCAGTAAAGCTCAGTCCACATTCTCAGCTATCAACAAAAATTTGGGTAATTTCATGAGCTTTACAGATAATCTGATTCCATTACTTTTCTACGCACTACTTACTTTTTTAAACTGAAACTATTTGACATTTTTTTACTGTAACTTTTTTAGATCGAGCTTTACTTTTCTCTCTGGTTCCACCAGTTTTTTATATCATATAGAGGGATTTCAGAATGATCAGTTTAACAGAGGAAACTATTGCTTTAAACATATTCAAATAGCAGAGTTCTTTGTAAAACTTTGAGTTTTATAATTTTACTAATAGTCTGTTATAAGATTTTCTTTAAAATAATTTTTCTTATAGAAAAACAACGGTTTGAAGTGTATTTTGATTTTTATAGTGTATTTCATTTCATAACAAAAGTATTTTCAGGGGAATATCAAAAAGAGAAAGAAAAGTTTGGTGAAAATTACGTCAGATTATAAACGATATATTTAAAATGTCTTATTTAAAAAAAACTTTCTTTTCGCTTTGTTAAAAAATACCGGGAGACAAAGATTCTGTTTACTTAATCCATTTTATATTTTGAAATGTTTAACTAAAATTATTTAATCAAAGACGGAAGCAGCCATTGTATCTTTTAACAGTAGCTGATTTGGCGAAATTCCCCAATCAAAGAGAAATGAATAGAAACCCGTTTATAGGGAGATCGCCACTGGTTTTTAAGTTATAATTCAATCTTTCGAAATCTTTTTAAAGCCAATCAAATTAGCGTGCTTTTAGAGTCTACGGTGTCTGAACGGGGGTTGGCGAGCGTAGCTCGTAGGGGGCTGAGCCCCCTAGTATAAAAAAAAGTTTTGATTTGGAAATGGACCAATGAAAATCTGCGTAGATATTCCCGGCAGATCGGCATCCAATTTGAATGCTTAATCATGGCCTTTCTTCGTTAATATTAAAAAAACTGTTGCATACAAAAATATGAAAATCGGTAGTATTATAGAGAAATGTTTGATAAACACTCTGATGCAGACAGATTTCAAATCGAAGAATTATTTTAAGAGATATTTAATGCCAAAGTTGAACAAAATCGTTCAATTAAAAAAGTTTTATAGGAGCAAACACTGTGCATAAGAATTTAATCATTTTTAGATCATTTTATGCGTCAGAATTTCCCGGTGTGCAGACTGCATTTAGTATTTTAATTTGACTCATTTTTTGAGGTTTTATTTCTATTTTAAATTCAAATTTTCAGCATTTCGAGAGATATTTTTTACAAAATTTAAAAAATTGTATTAATTTAAACTGTTGCCAACTGTATAAACAGCGCAAACAATAATGTTTGCTTCAAATTAGAAATGTATTTTACACATGACTATTATAAACAGGAAATATAAAAAGCAGGAACTCATTGAAAATTACGTCATAAAAACTATACTTACACGTGAATTTTAAAAGAGAAAGAATATTGTAAAATAATAAATTCATTAACATGCCTTAGAAGTCTTAAATAGGAGAATTTACGTCACATTACACTTATTACGTAAAATGAACAAAAAATAATATTGCAAAACAGTTTAAATTTAAAAATTGCGAGAGACATTTATTTGATATTTTACGATGATCATAATATTTCATTTTTAACAAAAGTATTTTTACGTGAATATTAAAAAGAGAAAGAAAAGTTTGGTGAAAATTACTTCAGATTATGATTGTCAGATTCAAATTATAATTCAATCTTCCGAAATCTTTTTAAAGCCGATCAAATTAGTGTGCTGTTAGAGTCTGCAGTATCTGAACGGGGGTTGACGAGCGTAGCTCGTAGGGGGCAGAGCCCCCTAGTAATAATAATAATAATAAAATAAATCCTGAAATAACTTCCAGAAACGAATTTGTTTCAAGAGTTAATATTGTTTAAAACCGAACACGTCTTTTTACAGATGAATGCACTTTTATTCAGCGTGTGCGATTTGTCTTTTTGTATTTAGATTAAAAATTCCGAGTAAAAATCGTTAATTATTTAAAAAAAAAAAAAAAAAAAAAAAAAAAAAAAAAAAAAAAAACAGTAAAAATTTCGAAATTTTTTTTTATATTCTGAAATGGTGATTATTATTTTTTTAAGCGGACTGCAGCTTTCAAAGAGAACATAGACGCAGATATGGTTTGGTATCTCAGATTTTTTCGTTTTTGATGTTCGAAACTGCTGCCAATTTTAAAACATAGCAGAAAAAGTTCGCAAACGATTTTTTAAAGGGTTATTAGTATAGTGATGGGCGATGTCGATAATTTTAATCGATTTTATCGATATTATATATATATATATATATTAATCGATGGTTCTACAGGTAGTATCGTTCATTTGTATTTTCCTTCAAAATTTGAAGGTAAACTAGTCCAATGGGTTGTGCAAATATAACGTTATCAATCTTTTGGTAATTTCGGACTCACTCCCCCCCCCCCCATACGATATCATAAATTATCATCCCTCGAACCCCCCTCCCCCCCCCCACCGGTAATGCTATTGCTATCAATGTCTAAAATTTTTTTGATTTTTTTTTCTTTTGTTTCCAGTTTTCTTTTGTTTCTTTTGTCAGATCCCCCCTCCCCCCTAAAATGATAACGTTATATATGCACAGCCCCCAATCTCAAAACTTTTTTCTATCTCATGCATGTTAATATTTCAAAATTAGCTATCACAGTTCCAAAATTAAATGACAATCTATGCCCATCATGAGGATTCTAGAGGTATAGGTTAGTTTAATTGTGTGCATTTAAAAAGGAGATATGAGCATAACATCTTTAGCATCTTTCAAATAATTCATTAAATTTCAGAACCCACCCTCTTAGATATTGTTACTACTGATCTTATTCTCTGTTTCTAATTTTCTTATTAATCTTATTATCTAATAAAAAGCTTTCAACTTATACAATCATAAAATAAAAGTTAAATGTCCTACCTGTTCTTTCCTTCGCATAAGGAGAAATAGCCGGGGATTCTATGCATTAAATAATACAACATCCAAATAATAAGTCTTGAATCTTCGAAACAAAAAAGCTATATTACATTAATTATTCTTGTAGACGTACACAACATGCTTAGACACTCACAAAACAAAAATTATTTACATTATATTACAATTCGAGTATTAAAGTTTTCTTTTTTTAAAGTTATTCTCTTTTCTCTACGTTCATATCTAGTTTCTGCTCTAATCTAAATCTGAGTCAATTCTCACAGAAAAAAGGAAAACAAGTTCTGTCCGCTCTTGCGCAGTAGGATCATTCGGTCTGACGTAACACACTGCAGGTGCGTTTTTGTTCTTGTTTTTTATTCAAGGGGTAAGAGGAGTTACGTGATTTCGCAATATCCTCCCACCTTGAGTTGTGATCCATGGGAAGAACTCAACAATTTAGAAGTCCAGATCGGAGTCTCAGAGGCGGTTTCACTAGTCGTCCACTTCTGGTAACCACAGGAGAGATATCTCTGTCACTGGGTTGGTTCTTTTCTACACTGATTCTAGTCTGATCGATTTCTGGAGTAACCTTTCGTTGTTCATTAGGGAGATTAAAGTTCACTTTCTGATGGATTCTGTTATCTGATGGGGAATCGCTAGCTGCATCAATTTCCAAAGGAAACAGGCGTTGGAAAGGACGGAGGAAAATGCCATTTTCTGTTTGGACTTTGGCCAATCTTGCTATTTTGTCTTTTCCTGGAAATATATCTATTATTTTGGCTAAGTTCCAGTGAAGACGTCTTTTGTTGGTATCTTCCAGAAGAACGATGTCTCCTATTTGCAAAGGTTTGGAATTCTCTTTCTTCATAGACTGTTGCCGCAGCTGTCCTAAGTATTCCGTTCTAAATCGGTTTCGCAGATCATTTCTTATTCTTTGACGATATCTTGCTCGTCTGTTAAGATCTTGTGAGTCTAATGTATCAATATCTGGAACGCCGGATGTAGGCAGTTCTTGAAGAAACATCAATGGAGTTAAAGGTTCGGGATCGCGATTATCTTCGGAGATGTATGTTATCGGTCTCGAATTGATAATTTGTTCACAGTCACAGAGTATTGTGCTCAGTTCTTCGTAATTTAATGAGGCGCGACCCAAAACTTTTCTTAAAATTTCCTTTACCATCCGAACAAGGCGCTCCCACCATCCTCCCCACCATGGGGCTGCAGGGCGGTTTAATTTCCATCTTATTTTCTGTATAGAGGCTAAGGCTTTTATGGCTTCCCAATCTACACTGGAAAGTGCTCTGCTAGTGCCCACAAAGTTCTTTCCATTATCTGAGTAAATTATATATGGTCTGCCTCGCCGTGCTATAAATCTTCTTAGGGACTGCATAAAGCATTCAGCTGATAAAGATGTTATCAACTCCAAGTGTACCGCTCGATAGACAGCACAGGTGAATAAAGCTATCCACACCTTTGAACCATCGGCAAGGTATAGAGGACCGGCTAAATCGACTCCCACCACTTCAAATATAGCTGCATCTCTGATTCTGTCTTCAGGTGGGATTCCTGGTTCGACCTCTGTTCTGGGTGTTTGGAATCTTTGACACTTAACACATTGTCTAATGATGTTTCTGATATACTTTCTTGATTTCAAAATCCAAAATTTTTCTCGAAGTTGAGCCATTAGTATGCTAACTCCAGCGTGATGATTTTCTAAATGTTTTTCAAAAATTAACTTCTGTACCACAGGATGTTTTGAGGGCAAAATTATTGGATAACGAAAATCTTCTTTGTCTTGTCTACAGATTATATTTGTTTTTGCTCTCAAAAGTCCGTTTTTGTCTTCTAATGGTCTTAAGGCTCTTAATTTAAGATCTGCGCTTCCTGAAAAGGATTCCTTTTGTACTAATCTGAGTAATATTTTTTCTGCTTTTTCAAATTCATCAACGGAGATGTTAGGTGATGAAATTCTTTCTTTCTTTCTTGTGTTGTTATAAAAACAATATATAAATGCAATCATTCTTACGTTTTTTCGATAAGAGGAAAACTATCGATAAAAACGGTGTAAATCAGTAGTGTCTTCATTGTCTAAAAGTGTTAGGATTGTCTTTTTCCTTTCTTTACTTATTATATCCTCGTCAGGGTGTTCTTCCGGTTGTGGCCACTGATCTTCCGGTAAATACAGCCAAGCTGGTCCCTCCCACCATCGTGATTTCTCCAATTGCTCAAAGGCACATCCTCTGGATGGGAGGTCTGCCGGATTTAAATTTCCTGGTATATGTCGCCAATCTTCAACTTGGGTAAGGCTTCTGATTTCTAAAACTCTATTGTGGACAAATGTACCCCAAGATTGTTCTCTTCTTATCCACCCTAAAGCTGCTGAGGAATTGCTCCAAAAGATTGTCTTCTCTGGTTTTAACTGAAGATCACTCATGATAGTTTTAGCGAGTCTAGTTCCAATGAGGCACGAGAGTAGCTCCAGTCGAGGAATTGTGAGTTCTTTAAAGGGCACTACTCTACTTCTAGCATTGACTAACTGAACTTTAACTCCTTCTTGTGTTTGACATCTAAGATACACGCAAGTGGCATAGGCGTGTCTACTCGCATCGGAAAAGGTATGCAAGGAAATGTTATTTTCATTTTCGGGCGATACATTCAACCAACGTGGAACTTGAATTTCTTGTAAAAACTTAATTTGTTTTAACCAGATGTCGAACTGTTTTCTTAAATTTTCAGGAAGTTCTTCATCCCATTTCAATTTCTGTTTCCAGGTTTCCTGAAGAATTAATTTTGGAATAAGAGTGCTCGGGGCGGAGAATCCTATGGGGTCGAATATCTTTTGGGTAACCGATAAAATTTTTCTCTTTGTGAGTGGTTCTTTCGTTTCAATTTTTTCTTCTACTAGGGGGCTCGGCCCCCTACGAGCTACGCTCGCCAACCCCCGTCCAGACACCGCAGACTCTAAATGCACGCTAATTTGATCGGCTTTAAAAAGATTTCGAAAGATTGAATTATAATTTAAAAAACAGTGGCGATCTCCCTATAAACGAATTTCTATTCATTTCTCTTTGATTGGGGAATTTTAACGCCAAATCCGCTGCGGTACTACTTGATTATCATGTCGACCAATTTCGCCAAATTATGTAAATCGCCAAACCACTCGCCAAATTATACAAATTGATATAATTTTTATTTTAAATAACGAAAGAACAAATAAATTCGTACAACATTAATAAAAACACAAATAAAACGTCGAAATAAAAATAACTTGATGACGTATACACGTGTAACAACATTTCAAAATAAGCTAATATAAAAGGAATTAAGTAAAGAGAGTCTTTGTCTCCTGGTATTTTTTAACAAAGCGAAAAGAAAGTTCTTTTAAATGAGACATTTTAAATTAATTCTCAAAATATCACATAAATGTCTAGCGCAATTTCTAAATTTAAACTTTTTTTGCAATATTATTTTGTGTTCATTTTATGTAATAACTATAATGTGACGTAAATATGACGTAATTTCTCCCAAGACTTCTAACGCATGTTAATGAATTTATTTAAAATTCACGTGTATACTTTTTATGACGTAATTTTTAATAAGTTCCTGTTTTTTATACGTAATTATTTAATTCTAATTTGAAAGTTTTTTTCCTGTTTATAATAGTCACGTGTAAATAAATTTTTAATTTGTAGCAAACATTATTGCTTGCGCTTTTTATACAGTTGGCAACAGTTTAAATTAGTACAATTTTCTGAAATCTGTAAAAAATATCTCTAGAAATGCTGAAAATTTGAATTTAAAATAGAAATAAAACCTGAAAAAATGAGTCAAAAAAAAAATTTAATGCAATCTGCACTCCGGCAAATTCTAACGCTTAAAAGGATCTAAAAATGATTACACTGCTATGTATAGTTTTTGCTGCTATAAAACTTTTTTAGTGGAACGATTTTGTCCAACTTTAGCATTAAATAACTCTTAAAATAATTCTTCGATTGGAAAACTGCCTGCATCAGCGTGTTTATCAAACATTTCTGTATAAAACCACCTATTTTCATATTTTTGTATGCATTATTTTTGTTAATATTAACGAAGAAAGGCCTCCGGTCACAAAAAAATCAAAACCGGCGGCGGCGGCGGCGGCGGCGGTGACAGCGGTAGTTACTTTTTTTTAGAATAGAGAGATTTTACACATTAATCTATCTTGCTCTAAGTCCCAGACCAATCCCAAAACTGGTGCTAACTTTGTATTTTCTTCAGAAACATCGATCATGGCCTGAGGCAAATTTGATCGCCAACATCTTAAATTAAAATGAGCTGAAGATAAAATACACTGTGATTCTGTTATAAATTTTCCAGTATCTGTGATTGATTTTAAACTAGTAATGGAATTGTCAATGTAAAATGAATCTTTCAAAATTCGTGCTGTATTTTCCCACTGTTCGGGTACTTGACTTAAAAGATGGTTTAGTGTAGTACCCATTAATAAAAACGGGCTTGAAGTGAGTCCGAAGACTACGCGACAATGTCTATAAACTTTCAAATTATGTTTGGAGTCGAACCAGAGAAAGCGTAAAAAATCGCGATCTTTTTCTGTGATTTTTATCTGGAGAAATGCTTTTTCAATGTCTGAAGAAATACCTATTTTGTATTGACGAAAACGGTTCAAAATACTCGGAATTATTTCAATCAAATTAGGTCCCTTTGTGAGACAGCCGTTTAAAGAAGGAGAGTTTGCATTATGTGTGGAGGCATTAAAGACAGGACGCATTTTCGTCGTTTCACTATTTTCTTTAATTACTGGTCTGTGGGGTAAGAAATGTACTTTATTCTCCTTATCGTCTGAAATTTCTTCTATAATATTATTATCCTTGAAGAAAAATTTCAAAGACAGTCGAACATCAACTCAAAGAAGGAGGTGCTTTCTGGGATCTTTTCTTTAAATATTTAATGACTATTTACAGATCATGATTATATACATATATACAGCAAGAATTATCAAACAAATGATCCGGTTTTTCGAAATAAGGGAGGCTTAGCCTCACCAACAAACTGTAAAATATTACAGCGATCATGCTTTTTAAAATCACAACATTGCTTCGTATCGTTCCAGCCACAACAAAACGCAATCGCATTCTAAAGTAGGATGCGCGCGCATCGCGCGACCTTCGTTTCCATGGAGAGCAGCGAAAAGTTTCTCTTCACACTCCCCACCTGAACTCTTAAAGAGTTCACAAATCAGAATTCCATCATAAAATCATAAAAATTCAATTTTTCGTATCAGTGGTTCAGTAATCTAATACAATTTTTAAAATTCGAATACAAAATACTAAATGTAAGAATTCAAACAATATCTAATTAATCACTTAATTAGTCAAATTCAAAATATCAATAAATTCTAAATAAAACACTTTAAATTACACAGTAAAAATAATGACTGTTAAATAACACACACATTTTTTTTTTTTTTTTTTTTTTTTTTTTTTTTTTTTTTGCAGTTAAATCATATACTTACTTATACCAAAATTCAAAAAGATTCTATATATAAATAACACTAAAAATTAAAAAAGAGAAAGAAAATATTTAGAGTCCTAAATGCAGAAAAAACAAACTAAATAAATGTCTATAAAAGTTTATGAATGTTCATAAAAAGTCTGCAAAAAGTCACTTGTTAGTCGTTTTGTATTTCAAAGGGATACAAGTGCTGAATGGATCTTTTTAAGATTCCACTCGCTGTTTTCATTTCGTATGAACGAATATTGCCATCTCTTCCAGGAATGACAGTCTGAATCTTACCAAGTTTCCAAAGAAACTTATTTATTGCGTCATCTTGAATTAAAACAATATCGCCCACTTTCAGTGGCGTAGGGGCATTAGGATTTTTCAAGGAATGGGCTGTTTTCAAATCCATCAAATATTGTTTTTTCCATTTGGTCCACAATTGTTTCAATAGTAAAGATTGATATTTTTTTCTTTTCAGGAGTGTTGATCTCTTCGAACAATCTTCAATTATTTCAAAAAAATTAACAGGAAATGAAAGTTCTTTTCCAAAATTTAAAAAGTGCATTGGAGTAAGAGGTTCTGGTTCATTGCTGTCGCTATATACATACGTCAATGGTCGCGTATTCAAAACTGCTTCCACTTCTGTCAACAGAGTCGCTAATTCATCATAACTTAAGAGTGCTCTACCAATTACTTTTCTCAAACAGTCTTTGACTGACTTTACTAGTCGCTCATAAAAACCTCCCCACCATGTAGCTCTTTCTATAATATTCTTCCATACAATTCTCTCTTTTGTAATAAAATTTAAAAATACTTTGTCTGTCAGTATGTTGTATAAATTTTCGAGTTCACCTTTGGCCTTTTTGAAGGTTTTTGCGTTGTCAGAATAAATAATTTTGGGATTTCCTCGTCTAGCTGTGAATCTTCTGAATGCCATCAAAAAGGAATTTGTTGTCATATCAGACGCGAGTTCCAGGTGAATGGCTCTAGTCACACCGCAAGTAAATAGGACAATGTAATATTTTTGCGTTTCTTTAAAATTTCTGATATAGATCGGACCGGCGAAGTCTAAACCGCAGATTGCGAATGGCGGTGCTTCACTAGCTCTGTCTTTTGGTAATGGTGCGGTGATCTGGTCTGCTGGTTTGGAGAAATATTTTTTACATATTATACAATTCTTGATAACACTCTTGACCAACTGACGACCTTTAGGTATCCAAAAACGAGATCTAATTGTTGCCAAAGTACTGGCTGTCCCTCCATGCATAATTTTCTCGTGCTCTTGACGAACTATTAGAGTAGTTAACCAAGAATGTTTGGGGAGAATTATTGGGTTTTTGTCTTCTGCGGACAGGTTAGAAAATTCGAGCCTTCCGCCCAACCTCATCAACCCGTTTTTGTCAATAAAGGGCATGAAATTTGATAAGGATGACGTCTTATCCACTGATTTTACTATTTTTTAGAGATTCTATTTCTTCCTTATAAAATTGTTTTTGTTCAGATTGTATCAAAAAAATTTCAGCTTCGAGTAATTCTTCGGTTGTTATTACGTCTTGCACTTCAGTTGATTTTTTCAGCTTCATAATGAATTTCTTTACCCAAACGGTAATTCTCAAAAGTTTCTCTAAATTACTATACTTTGAAATGTTTATGGGATTTTCGAGTTTTTTGACTAAGCACTCGCTCTGAAAAACATCGTTAGGATTTTTTTTGTATTCTAATTCATCTGAGTAAGCGATTTCTTTTTTTTCTGATATTGGCCAACACTCAGGAGGTAAACTTAGCCATTCTGGTCCCTGTAACCAAGTTGTATCATTGATTATCCTAGAGATTTTTGATCCTCGAGAAACTATATCAGCTGGATTGGCAGTACCAGGACAATGATACCAGTTATCAGGTGAGGTCAATTTATGGATCTCTTCAATTCTGTTTCTGACAAAGGGTTTAAACTTTTTAGGGGATCCTTTTATCCAAAAATAGGATATTTTTGAATCTGTCCAGTAATAAGTCGGTACATTCAATTTTAAAGCTTTCAAAATGTTACTACTTAGCTTGGCCGACAACAATGCGGCCATCAATTCAAGCCTTGGCAAGGTAAGCGCTTTCAGTGGAGCAACCCTGTTTTTCGAAGCAACAAAAACTGTTCGAACATTTCCGGTGGTTGTTGCTACACGTAAATAAGCAACCGTACCATAAGCCTTCATGCTCGAATCGGCAAAAATATGTAATTGTAGGTCATAATCATGCCAATTGGTGATGTCAGAAAAATAGTATCTGGGTACTGAAAAGTTTTTCAAATGAGGGAGTTCGTTACACCAGCTACTCCAAACTATACGTAAATCTTCGGGTAAGGTGTCATCCCAATCTAGACCCAAATTCCAAATTTGTTGAATTATACATTTTAGTCTTAATGTAAATGGTCCTAGGAATCCAAGTGGATCAAAAATCCTACCTAAAACTTGTAGAATAAATCTTTTGGTGTCTATTCTTCTTGAAACGAAATCAACTAAACCTCGAACATCAAAATAAAGTAAATCTTTGGAATTATTCCAAGCGATTCCTAAAACGTTATAAGGGAGATTTTGTTCTCCAAAAGCTTCAGAATTAACTTCTGAAGTTATGCCATTTTCTTTCCATAGTTCACTAAGTGGTAAAGAGTTCGTATGCCATTTGTGTAAATGCATACTTGCATTTTCAAATATATCAATACATTGTAAACTAGTGGATAGGGCTTGATCAATATTTTCATGACTTCCTATAACGTCATCGACATATATATTTTCATTTAAAAATTTTACTGTGTCTGGATATTTTTCGGTGTATTTTTTCAAGTGGTGTTTAATTGTTGCAGCCAATAAAAAGGGACTGCTACTAATTCCAAATAACACTCTGGTGAATCTATAAATTTCAAAGGGTTTAGAATTATCAAACAAATCTTGTGAAAATAAAAATCTTGTTACATCACGATCTTTTTCATCTATAATTATTTGTAGAAAACCTTGTTTTATATCAGTTGTAAAAGCTATGGGATTAAATCTAAACCGTAACAAAACATCAAATATTTCAGGATACAAATTTGGACCTACATGCAGGCAATTATTCAAAGACAGTGAGCCTGTGTCATGAGCAGAGGCATCGAAAACTATGCGTAATCTGCTCGTTGTCCTATCAGTTCTAATTATTTCTCGATGAGGTAAATAAAAAGTTACATTTTGTTTTTCTTCAGGCTCTGTAACTAACTCAATAATACCTTGTTTCAAATAATCTGCTAACACCTCCTTATACTCAAAAAATAATTCGGGGTTTTTAATCAATCTTTGTTTGAGTTTAAAAAATCTATATTCTGCAATTTTCCGATTGCCATTTAAACATTCCCTTTCAAGCTTCCACGGAAATCGAACTGTATATCGCTTATCATTGTATTTAATTTCTGACTCAAACTGCTTCATAACATTGTTTTCCGAAAAATCTGAATCCTGTTTAGTATTAAAAAGGCCAGATGATTCGATATTCCAGAATTTTTCAATCTGTTCAGAAATAAAAAATTTTTCTACTATTACATTAAATGCTAAGGGCGTATAACTGTCAGTTGTTTTTCCCTGTAGACACCAACCAAAAATGGTGTCGACAGCTACTAATTTTTTATTCAAATGTTTTATATTTCCAGTAACAATCTCATAATAATAGTCAGCACCTATAAGTAATGTAATGGGTTCTTTGGATGTGGGTGTGTCCGCAAGGGTTAAATTTTCAAATTGTTTACTTTTCATCAAATCATTGATTTCAGGTGGGGGGATTTCAGTAGCTGATATTTGATTGGTGACTAGCGCTTCTATATCTAATTTTGAATTAGGTACATTTTTATTTTCAATAGTTAGTTTAACTACTTCAAAGGGTTTTTTCAATGGGGTTCTCATTTCCAACTGTAAAAACCGACAATTTTTCTTTTCTTATTGCCTGTAAATTCAATTTATTTGCTATTTCTTCAGATATAAAGGTGCGCATGCTCCCACAATCTAAAAGTAACCTAATTAGAGATTGTTTTCCGTTTGATTTTATTTTTACACAACAAGTTTGTAGAAGAATTTTATTATTTTCTGTAGAGGAAATAGCCGAAATCACTTTTTCCCTAGCTTCACTTTCATTACCTTTTAATTCGGGTGTAGTTACTTCTTTTATTAATTTAGATTTTAGGCATATCGTTTGATTATGTCTGCCTGAACAGTTCTTGCAACTAGTTTTAGAGTTACAATTTTTGACAACGTGTTTCCTGCCTAAGCAAAGGTAACATCTTCCTTGAGATTTCAACAAATTTCTTTTAGTGTTTACATCAACAGCCTCACACAAATCAGATGAATGTTTACTATCGTTGCAAAAAATACAATGAGCCCGCTGCCTATCTGAAGTCGATTTATCATTCGAAATGTTCATAAATTCACAAGTAGATTTAAATTCAGATTTTGTTGTTTGACTCTTGATTTTTGTTTTATTATTTTCAAATGCTTTCATTCTCGAAAAAAATGTATGTTCTCTGCTTTTTATTTCAGCGTGCAGAAAGTCTAATAATTTATGTATATCTGAATGTGTTAAATTATCTACATTTTGTCTATTATATTCCAAAGCTAATTCTGCCGGTATTAATTTTAAAATTACGGCGATAAGCATGGAGCCATAATTTGCTGGTTCGAGTCTTAATGTGGACAAACATCGAACATTTATTTCTATATCACTGTGCAATTTTTTCAATTTTTGAATTTCGTTAGCCTTATAAACAGGGGATAAATTAAGAAGCTTGTTCAGGTGATGATTAATTATCACGTCTTTTTGACCATAACGCGATTCTAAAACTTTCAATGCTGCGTCATAATTAGCTTCTGATATTTCAAAACCTTCTACAGCATTAGCCGCAGCTCCAGATAAATAACTCTTCAAATAATGAAATTTTTCAATTTTCGAAAGCGATTTATTTTCGTGAATTGTATTTTTAAAGGTATTAAAAAATGAAATAAATTGCGTACAGTCGCCATAGAATTTTTGTATATTGAGTTTTGGCAATTTAACAACTGAGTTTTCATAATTAATCACATTCGATTTTAAATCTTGACTGTTATTTAAATCAACATTAACAATTTTTTTGTTTTCGGTTAATTTTTTCTTCACCCGGAATTTTGCAACTGATATTTTATCCACGTAATCATAAACAGAATTGATTTCAGTTTCATAGTCGTCTAACCCTAAAAGGGGCTCAATTTTCTCGTCAACTGACTTCAATAATTCTGCTTTAGTATCTAACTGAATAAATAATTCTTCTAAATTATCAAAATTTATTAGACTATCCTTCATAACATTTTCTATATTATTAATCAGCTTTGTTACTGCTGTTCTCAAAACTGTACGGTTCTTTTTCAACTTTTCTAAATCAGACATTTCGAAATAAATATGAAAAACTTAATCTTACCTTTGCCGTCTTCTTATCACTTACTATGCTCTATTTCCTTATTTGTGTTTTGAAGACATTAATAGGGTAACGAATACTTTTTTTTTCCTTCTTCCCGGCCGATGCACCATGAAGAAAAATTTCAAAGACAGTCGAACATCAACTCAAAGAAGGAGGTGCTTTCTGGGATCTTTTCTTTAAATATTTAATGACTATTTACAGATCATGATTATATACATATATACAGCAAGAATTATCAAACAAATGATCCGGTTTTTCGAAATAAGGGAGGCTTAGCCTCATCAACAAACTGTAAAATATTACAGCGATCATGCTTTTTAAAATCACAACATTGCTTCGTATCGTTCCAGCCACAACAAAACGCAATCGCATTCTAAAGTAGGATGCGCGCGCATCGCGCGACCTTCGTTTCCATGGAGAGCAGAGAAAAGTTTCTCTTCAATCCTTCCACAAATTAAAAATTTCTTCATATTGTATTTTCTTATTTGTTTTGATAAGTTTTTGTTCTGTCTTGCGCAAATGTTTCTCGGCTAATACGCGATTGCTCGCTAAAATCGAGTTATCAACAACCCAGGGTAGTGTCACTTCGTAGCGGCCACTTTCATCACGTTTGACTGTTTCAAGAAAATGGTTATAAGTTTCTTTAGCTAAATCGTCTTTATTTTTGTAATCTTCATCAGTGATACCCAAGGTATCTAAGTTCCACAGTTGTGATAAACTGGCATTTGAAGTAAATAATGACAGCGATAGAACTGACAACGAACTTTCTGAATCATTTCCATTACCCTCTGTTTTCCCCATAATTGTCCAGCCTAACTTTGTTTCAAAAGCTGTTATACCCAAATCAGGAAAATATTTTATATTATCTGTGAATAATTTCGCCGCCATGTCAGCGCCAATTAAAATGTGTACTTCTTCCGGATTGTTCTCATATAAACATAGTCGATTATTTTCACGAACATCGGTCAGATGAATTCCCCTTTTTTCTAAGATTTTTATCATTTCGCTATCGCGGCATAAATTTACTCCTGAACAAATTTTTCCTTCATCTAAAGCTTGTATTTTAAATCGGACACTATGATCTAAATTACTGATAGTAAATTCATAGCGATTATGTTTACTCGTTTTTTCTACCCCTCCGAATAGTCCGTGTCTAATTGTTTCTGATCGAATTTTCCTTAATTTCAATTTATTTGCAGCATATCTAGTTATATAGCTATTGTGACTCCCAGTATCTATAATGATACGAATAAATTCGGAAGATTGATTATCATTACGGATCTCCACTATCAAAGTTTGTAAATAGACATTAGAAATTATATCCTGATTTGACAGCATTGGTCTCGTAACATCGCTACTCTCTGAATTAGTAGATTTCCCTTTTGAATTTATCTCTTTATTACACATTATCTGGGCGTGTCTCGAATTACAAATACCGCATAAATCCTTCGATACACAGTATTTCCCAATATGTCCGCGGGATAAACAAATATAACAAAGGCCTCTCTTTCTCAGTAAATCAAGTCTTTTTTCAAACGGTAAATTACAAGTGCTAAAACATTTATTTGTCTGGTGCCTGCCAAAGCAAAATCCACAAGTAGTCTCATTTTCGCTCTGAACCAATAAATCACTCGCTGACGGTAATTTTCTATTCGGAGAATCAAATTTATTACTCTGCGTATTAAATTTATTGACTCGGGGGGGGGGGAGGAAGGATTTTTCCTAAATGACTGCGCAACATAATTATTTTGTGTTGATTTTTCATTTATTTCATTCAGTGATGACGCATACATTTTCTCTCTGGATATTAATTGCTTATGTAAGAACGATATTAAATCTTGGACATTAATTGAGTCTTCATGCGTTTTATTAAATTCCAAAACTAGGTCTCTCGGTAATAATTTAAATAAAATGGGAGATAATAAACTTCCATAAGAGTCTAATGAAATGTTAAGCTACTCTAGACTTCTAATGTTCGTTTGTATCTCATCAAAAAGTTTTCGAAATGATTTGGTGTCATTCGAGTGTCTGAGTGGAGTTAAATTAAGAAGTTTATTTGTATGTACCGAAATTAACATATCCTTATTCCCGTACCTTTCTTTCAAAATATCGACGGCCTTTAAATAATTCTCTGCAGTGACACAAAATCCATCTATACTTTTTAATGGAATGGGGGCTAGAAAACTTTTTAAATAGTTAAATTTATCTACTGGATCTAATGTATCATTGTTGTGAATGGTTGTTTCAAAAGCTGACCAAAACGAAAGCCATTCAACAAAATCCACAGAAAATTTTGCGATATTTAGTTTCGGTAATTTAATGCTTACGTTTTCCTTTAAGGGATTTTCTCGTTTAGAAAACGAATCATCCTGTGTTTTCTTTTTATCTAACTCTTTTATTTTTCTGTTTGCTCTAAAGCGCCATGACGTAATTTTCTCTTTAAATTCGCGAGCGCCCTGTAATTCTGTATCTAATTGTGCTTCTTGCACCAATTTTTTTATTTCCCCGTCTGTTCGTGTCAGTTCCATTTCTGTCACACTTAATTGTTCCACTACCTCTTCCAAATCAAAAATGTCTGGTTCTCCCTCTTTCAAAATAGCTTCTATTTTATTTATAAACTTATTTATGCTTTCACGTAGCACAGCTCTTTCTTTTTTGGCGATAACTAAACTTTCAGCCATTGCGAACTAATAACAACAACAACTAAATTCTATTAAAAAGTACAATTCTCTATATGTTCAACAGTTCTCAATAATTTTTCAGTTCTTCAAATTAAATAGCTTGATAAATAATTTCTAATTATTCTAATATCTTAATATCTTATTCTATTTATCTCATAATTAGGTTATATATCCACGGAAGGGATGCCAAAATGTTACTACTGATCTTATTCTCTGTTTCTAATTTTCTTATTAATCTTATTATCTAATAAAAAGCTTTCAACTTATACAATCATAAAATAAAAGTTAAATGTCCTACCTGTTCTTTCCTTCGCATAAGGAGAAATAGCCGGGGATTCTATGCATTAAATAATACAACATCCAAATAATAAGTCTTGAATCTTCGAAACAAAAAAGCTATATTACATTAAACATTCTTGTAGACGTACACAACATGCTTAGACACTCACAAAACAAAAATTATTTACATTATATTACAATTCGAGTATTAAAGTTTTCTTTTTTAAAAGTTATTCTCTTTTCTCTACGTTCATATCTAGTTTCTGTTCTAATCTAAATCTGAGTCAATTCTCACAGAAAAAAGGAAAACAAGTTCTGTCCGCTCTTGCGCAGTAGGATCATTCGGTCTGACGTAACACACTGCAGGTGCGTTTTTGTTCTTGTTTTTTATTCAAGGGGTAAGAGGAGTTACGTGATTTCGCAACAGATATATGCAACCAAAATTTCCAACCCAAATAGCATAAAAGCGACACCTGTCGCGTTGTATACACCCTAACCTAATAAAGATCTATTTATGTAAAAGTGTAACAGAATATGAAGTGCAGTTAAATTCTGTGTATTAGTTTTTGAGATACAGCTTTCGCGAAAATCGTGAAAAATGCAGCATAGCAGCGTCATTTGTTATATGATTTACACAACCACCTAAACAGCACCAACGTATGTCAATGTCTAGCAGAATATGATGTTTGATGAAATTCCGTGCATTAGTTTTTGAGATATATCTCTAAAACCGTATAGATCCTGAAAAAGGCAGTCTAGCAGCCAGCGGTGATTTACACCAAAACATAAACAGCAACAGCTTCTGTAACATTTAACAGAATCAGAAGTTTGATGAAAATCAAACTATTAGTTCTTGATGTATTAGTTCTTGAGATAAAGCTGTTCTAGAAATCATGAAAATGCAACATAGCAACGCCACCAATTGAGCAATTAACATCAAAACCTAATCAGCAACAACTTAGGTCAACGTCTAACTGAATCTGAAGTTTGATGAAAATCCGTGCATTAGTTCTTGACATAGAGCTGTTGTAGAAATCATGAAAAATGTAACATAGCAGAGCCACCTATTGGGAAATTAACACCAAAACCTAATCAGCAACAACTTATGTCATCGTCTAACTGAATCTGAATTTAGATGAAAATCTGTGCTTTGGTTCTTGAGATAAAGCTATTGCGGATATCGTGAAAAACAAAGCATAGAAGCGATACCTGTTGGACGATTTGTACCAAAAACTAATCAGCGTTAATTTTCATTAAGGTATAACTGAATATGAAGTTGAGGAAAATTCATTCATTAGTTCTTGAACTTGAGATAGAGCTATTGCGGAAATCGTTAAGGGTGTTTTCAAATCCAAAAGGGCAACTTTTTGACATAAGTTTTAATTTATTTTTGTTCGAAAATGCATGAAACTAGCTGGTGTTGTTGTTCAGAAACTATGTCATTGACCTTTTTTTTTCATTTTTTTGCAAACGCAATAGATCTTTCAGAAAATAGTGTCAAAGTGATTGTTTTGAACCGAAAGAGCACTCAAGGGCGGACGAAAAACGTGTTTGTCACGTGATCAAAATCGCTTATAATTCAATAGATAATTGATTGATCAAAAAATGGAAAAAACAGTTCAATTCCAAATCGCTTCCATGGCCATGTTTTCCAATTTTATACCTTTCCGTTAAAAAAATGACTTGTAAATGTGTCAAAACGTTTTGCGCTTGTTGAGCAGAACAGTTAAGAACAGCCTTAAGATTTTCACAAAAAGTATGAGCATAACTATGTTTCAGACGAAAATAAACACATATAAATATGAATGAGCGTATATCCAATTTATTGCATTAGAAATGAAATGCATATAAGAATGTCATCATAGATCTTTCTTTATCATTGAGTACAGAACCTTTTTTCTACTCTCGGAAAATGAAAAAAATTATCAGCATTTCGTTTTTGATGCATACAAAAACCCATGTATTTTTGACAGTTTATGCACACACATGTTACATATGTGTAGATTCAGAGGTGTCCACTATTCAGGAATTCAGGGGTAAAAGTGCACAAATAAATAAGTGTTAGGCATAGGCGAAGAGTTATATGGGCCCGTGCGGCTCGGGTCCCTCCAATAATTTTTCAGATGGGCTACATTTTTTTACGCCAACTGACATAGAAAAAAACTCAGATTTTGGAATTTCGTATAATTTACAAAAGTTTTTAGCGTGTAATGTTTTCGATGGATAATTGTTCTTTCTCTAAATTCGCTGTTTACTTTTATTCTTTGTAAACAAGTAAAAAACAGGAAAGCGTGACGTATGGGGAATAACTAAGCACTCTCCATGGTGGGTTTTTCTCAGACACTGCTGGGCATGGGCACACTTTCTGGGAAGAATTTCTTTTTCTGATTCGGCGTCATAGACATAGGGCAATAAATTCACATTTTTAACGGACAACAAATGGTGTCCGATATGATCTGATTAGAGCACAGATAAGATGGTTCGCCGTTTCCCGAACCTACAAAGAAAGTGACTCTAATTTACGAGCTTTAAAGAGCTCGGGAGGGAGGGGGAGGGAGAGAGGATTTAAGTTTTGTTAAGAATCACCAGTGTCTCCAAAGCATAGAATATAAAGGGAGAAATTCTTTGTCTCTAAATCATGCATAAAACTCATATTTATTAAAATAGCCCAAATCTATCAAGCGGTCTCTCTATATAGTAAATGACGATTCACCAGTATCTGGTAACAATAAACAGTACATATTCAGTTGTTCTTATTCAGGCCGAGCAAGAAACACTTTCTCAGGGCCATTTTCTTTCATTAATATCAGGCTGAGTAGGTACCGGGTCTAAATTTTTTTTGTAAACCCGCGCCAGGCATAAACTTTCCGTATCGTTTCGGACTGACATTTGATTCGATTTTCGTGATATTTTCAAACATTTCGATGTTCATATAAAAGCATCTATCAGTACATGCGCATTCATGGCAAACACAGCAGTGCCGCTTTTTCGTGTGCAACCCTGTAGTACTTATATTATGCATTTATACACTAACTAGCTGACATGCCCGGTGCCGTCCGGTCCGTCGAAAAATAGTACAAAACACGAAAAAACTAAAAAAATCGCGAAAAATTAAAAAAAGCTGCACGAATTCCAAATAAATTTAAATGAAAAGAAAACAAAATTTACTATTTTGGGCTAGAAGATAACCGAATTCCTTTTACTAATTTGAAAAAATTGTAGCGAATCGCGAGAAAACTCTAAAAATCGCAGATGGCAAAATTTTGTTATTATGGGCTAAAAGATTAAAACAGGATTCCTTTTACGAATGTAGAAAAATCCCCGCGGAATGCGAAAAATCTTTAAACAATGCATAAAAATTCGCAAAAAATTCAAAAATCGCTGTACGAATTTCGAATAAGCTTTATTAAAAATATAACAAAATTTATTATATCGGGCTAAAAGTTTGACACCCAATTCCTTTTACGAATGTCAAAAGATAGCAACGGAACGCTAAACATCTTATTAAAAATCGATAAAAAATCAAAAATCGCAGAGGAAAAAAAATTACAACAGTGTGTTACAAGTTTGAAACGAATTTCTTCTATATGTGTAAAAAAAGGTACGGAACGCGTAAAAACGCTAAAAATCGTGTTGAAACGGGGAATTGTTTTTTCAGAAATCACGGAAGAGAAAATTTGCTATATTAAACTGAAAGTTTGAAACCGAAAAAATATTATGAATGCCAAAAAATCGCTACGGAATACGAAAAAAAAAAAAAAAAAAAAAAAAAAAAAAAAAAAAAAAAAACGCGAAAAAGAGCATTAAAAATTCAAAAATCGCTGAGAACACAATTCACTATAGTGGACTAAAACATTAACCGGAATATTTTCACGAATGTCAAAAAAACTCAACGGAATGCAAAAAATCGCTGAAAGTGAACAAAATTTACTACATTAGGCTAAAAGTTTAAATCGAATTCCTTTTACCAATGTAAAAAAGTCACTGCGGAACGCGAAAAACCGCTGTAAATTGCATTAAAAAGCGCTAAAGATTCTAAAAGTCACAAAAAGGCCAAAAATTACTACAAGTGCTCTAAAACATTTTAACCGGAATTCTTTCACGAGTGTCAAAACTCGTTGCGAAAAATCGCAAAAACTCGCATTAAAAATCGAATTAAAAATTCAAACATTTCGGAGGACAAAATTTACTGTATAATGCTAAAAATTTGAAACCGAATTCCTTTTATCAATAAAGAAAAAAAAAAAAAAAAAAAAAAAAAAAACACCACTGCGAATCACGAAATAACGCTAGAAATCGCATAGAAATATTTGCGAAAAATTCAAAAATCGCTGTACGAATTCCGATTAAACTTTTTTGAAAAGAGGATAAAATTTACTATATTATACGCTAAAAGATTGAAATCGGATTTATTTTAATAATTTTAAAAAAAATCGCCTCGAACCGTGAAAAAGCCTTAAAAATTGCATTAAAAATTATATTGAAAAAGTCTATTCAAAAAGTTCGAAATCGGGCTTTGGGGCGCTTAATTAAATACATAGAGGTACCTTCATACCAAATTTTGTAGCTCTGCGTGCAGCGTTTTTTTTTTTTTTCAGAACATGACCGACAGACAGACAAACTTCTTTCCTTATTATTATAGACTACCAGACCGGCCCGGCGTTGCCCGGGCCCGTGATAGATCTTTGCAAGAAGAAAGTATTGGATTCAAGAAAATTTTCAATTCCAGTTTTCGACGGATTTACACTTTTTAGCGGTCATAGGTCCCGAAAAATATATTTCTTTGCAAAATGACTATCTATGAATCTGTCTGTGAGTTTGTCTGTATGTGACATAAATTTTTGGGCACTCTATCTCAAGAACTAATGCACAGAATTTAATAAAACTTTAGGTTCAATTAGTCCCTGATATAAATTGGTGCTGAATAGTTGTTGGTGCAAATCGCATTATATCTCAAAAATTAATGCACAGATTTTCATAAAACATCAGATTCTGTTAGCCCTTGATATTGTTTGGTGCTGATTAATTTTTGATGTAAATTGCTGAATAGGTGGCGCTGCTATGATGCATTATTCCTGATTTTCGCAATAGCTATACCTCAAGAACTAATAATCAGATTTTCATCAAACTTCAGATTCAGTTATATCCTGAGATTATTTCGTGTTGGTTACGTTTTCGTGTAAATCGTCTAACTGGTTTCGCTGCTATACTGCATTTTTCACGATTTTCGCAATAGCTCTTTCTCAAGAACTAATGCACGTACTTTCATCAAATAACTTCAGATTAGGTTAGTCTGTGATATAAAGTGGTGCTGATTACTTTTTGGTGTAAATTCGCCAACAGGTGGCGCTGCGATACAGAATTTTTCATGATTTTCATAATAGCTCTATCTTAAAAACTACTGCATAAATTTTCATCAAACTTCAAATTCAGTTAGACGTTGATATATGTTGTTCTTTATTACGTTTCCCTGTAAATCACGCAATAGGTGGCGCTGAAATGCTCAGTTTTTTACGATTTCCGCAATTGTGCTGTCTCAAAAACTAATACACGGAATTTAAACAGACTTCATATTCTATTCTGTTACACTTTCACATAAATCCATCTTTTTTTAGGCTTGGGTGTATACAGTATGACAGGTGTCGCTTTTATGCTCTTTGAGCTTATATCTCCTTTTAAAATGCACGCAATTTAATGAACCTATATCTTTAGAATCCTTATGATTGAGATGAGCATAGATTATCATTTAATTTTGGCACTGTGATAACGAATTTTGAAGTATTAACATGTATGAGATAGAAGAAAGTTTTGGGATTGTTACATTGGACTAGTTTTTCTTGTTTTCGCGTCGGGTTCTTTAACATAACAACAACAACAAATAAAAGAAATAAAAGAAATTTAACAAATTACAACGACAATTTGGAAAAGGATTTTTTCAAAGACTAAAATTTAAGACATAAAAAATCGCACGGAGTTGATCATACATTATACGTACGCCTTGAATTAAACATTAATAGTGTTATTACACGTGAAAATTCCAAGCGACAAAAATTGCCTGCAACTCGTATTTGGTGTGAAATATTTAAATATTTATATGTATTCATTCCTGTCCTATTTATCTTTTTTTTATATTTTTAATTGGCTTATTCCATTTTTCTTTTGCACGTGAAAATCTTACAAATTAAAATTAACTCTTTGGCTGAAATTGTTATTAATTTTCTTTCATTTTCATTAGTCATTATCCACCTGAAACTTATGTATTATCCAAGCATTTCATTGGCTGTTCGGGAAAAGGCCTTTTCCATCGTCAGATTTCCAAGAAATCTGACTACCAATTTTAAATGAAATTTCATTCTTAAACTTCTAAACATCCGACAATATTACTTTTTACACCGTCGGATAGAGAAAAAAAAATGTACTTTTAAATGCAATTTGTTTGAAAGCTGTATCTCAATTTGTGTCTGAGTTATTAATTTTTTTTGTAGTATTTTTTACTTTTGTTGTCATAGTGGCAACAGAAGGTATCCATTTCTGTTGAAAGTAAAGGGAAATACATATTACTGTATAGATCAATCATAAAACGAATAAAATGCGGATTAAACCAATAAAAAGCTTCAGATATGCTGTTGATTTCCTACCCTGACGAGAACAATAACCATTTTTCAAATGGTTAAAAAATAGTTTTCGTCGTCCGAACTGTCCGAAATTTTAATATGTTATAAATAAGTATAACTGTTCCCGTGTACTCTATAAAATTTCATGGAAAACATGCATATTTAATAGTGAAAACGTGTGCCGAAGCCAAGCGAAACCGCGCAGAATCCATTTTTTTAGCTTTTTCGTCGAAATTTTCTAAGATTTTATTACTTTTTTTAAAAAATACTTCTATTCGTTCGAACATTACGAAATTTTTGTAATAGGTGTAAAATCCAGTCTGTCGAAATGATCTAAAAAGATTGTGATAAAAAGATCGGTGAAGCGCGTCACGGTGGAGCGCGAAGTAACCTGGGGTCGCGAGTTTGTTTAAAGAATTAAAATTAGTCTTTTAGAAAACCGATTGCACCGGCGACAAGAACAAGATCTTATCTTTAAATGCGTTTTTTTTGTGAATCGGTACCTCTAAAATTCAACCCTGAGTAAGTGTTGGCGAAAGGGAGAAAAGTCGACTGAGAAATCCCTCATTGGAAAAAATTTTCAAAGAGTTAAGAACCATATTTTTTTAACTGATTGCGGCGTTTGAGATGTAAAAGTACGAACTATAAGAATATGTCATCCGTTTTTCCGTATTTTAAACGGCGCGGCTGATGGGACATTAAAACAAAACGGCAAAAAAAAAAAAAAAAATGTATTTAGTTCTTCCTTCCCTCTCGAAAAGCAGGTTCTGGTCATGCACGAGCGCGCCTCCGCCAATTTTCAATAAAAGATCTCTTTTTTGATGAGTTTTTAATTAATATCTCGGCCAATCATCAAAAAATTAAAAATGTAAGCCTCAGGAGCATCCATACCTGGAATGAACTATTCTCATATAAATTTTCAGACCTAAACACACAAACAGCGATCTTGTCTTTTATTATTAGATAATATAGATAATTATGATATATGTAGAGCAAAACCTATCAAAACGGAACCTGTCTATGGTATAATCCTGTCTTAAATGGAAACTTTTCATGCTCCAGAAGGAAAGATTGCCGTACAATTTTACTTAATAAGCCAGAAACCTGGAATATTGTTTCGGTTGTTTACGATTGCTTTTATAAAAAGTTTTACTGTATGGATATGGATATAAGGTTAGCCTGTGTAAACGGAACCTGTTTATAACGAAATCTTGTCTAATGGCAAACATTTCATGATCCCATCGAAAGGAACTCTTTGAATTTTTACCTGCTAAGGTAGACGAAAACCTGTATAAAACGGAAACTGTCAGCGGTTATTTGTAATTTTGTCTTAGCAGGTTTTACTATTTTTGTATTCATTACTTAGTAAATTCAATCCCTGTTCCAGGGGGGTTAGACCACCCCTCCCTTGTCTGCGCCACTGGCTGAGCCCCTCCAATAATTTTGAAAACTCTACGCCTATGGAATTCAAAGTGTCCGCTAAATACAGGTAACACTCCTATTTCGGAGTTACCGTTATGGATATTTCATTGTATATAGAATTTTCACCTGAAACAAATATTTTGGACATTTCTTTGAAAAATCGGGTCAATCCGAACCACTAAGAGTCAAAACCCAACCTGAAGCCGACCCGAATCCTAAATAATGAAAATCAACACAACCCGAACTCGACCAGTAACAAAAAAGTAAGAGCCAACACTACTCGAGAGTCGGGTTGTTGCGATCGGATAATCTGATTCGGATAAAAGCTGGTTACCCGACCCGGTTGCTCTCAAATTTAAATTCCTTACTGTCACACATAATTGGGATAATGAGCTTTGAGCTTACCTATAGTATTGGTTAGGGGACCCACAAAGTGTCTGGTCCAAGACCATACCTAGAATTTTTCCGGGTGTGGGGCGGGGGGAGAAAAATGAATGAATCTTATCAACTTATTTCGGGGGTTTGGGCTCAAGCCCCTGACTCACTTATATTTCTTGAAAAATCGGCACTATGCTATATACTCTCAAAATAAAATACAGTTTCAACTAAAATTCTTTCAGTTTTTCTGCAAGAAATTTATAACTCAGTATTTTGTGATAGAAGGAGAATATTCTCTTTCTGAGTGGGGCCCTGGTTAGAATAGGAGTCCGGTTGAGTTTTTCCCGATCGGAAGTCTGATGACAGGATGAAACAAGGTGGAAATTGCTCGTCAAACGTGGCAAATAAGGTGCGTTCGTACTATAACTAGTTTTATAAATATTTTTTGCACCGCATATTGTACTGAATGTATATTTTAGTGCATATCATTTTCATTCTGTTCGAAAGCCTGCAACATCATTAAAATGCACTTGAAGTTTTTTTTTTTTTTTTTTTTTTTTTTTTTTTTTTTACCATTGGCGTAATGCAACGGAACACGTTTGACTGTCCCTGTAATTAAACTATACATCCGATTTTCATAAAAATTTGAAATTTCTCGACAAAATTTTGCAACAATTATATATTTAAAATTTCAGATCATTCGGAAGGCTGTAACATCATTAAAATGCACTTGCAATAATTTTTTCCCATTGGCCGTAATGTAACGGAAAACTTTTGACTGTTCCTGTAATAAAACTAATACATCCTATTTTCCTAAAATTTCAAATGACTCGACAAAATTTTGCAACAATTATACATTTAAAATTTCAGATCATTCGGAAGGCTGTAACATCATTAAAATGCACTTGCAATAATTTTTTCCCATTGGCCGTAATGTAACGGAAAACTTTTGACTGTTCCTGTAATAAAACTAATACATCCGATTTTCCTAAAATTTCAAATGACTCGACAAAATTTTGCAACAATTATACATTTAAAATTTCAGATCATTCGGAAGGCTGTAACATCATTAAAATGCACTTGCAATATTTTTTTTCCATTGGCCATAACGTAACGGAAAACTTTTGACTGTCCCTGTAATTAAACTATACATCCGATTTTCATAAAATTTGAAATGACTCGACAAAATGTTGCAACAATTATATATTTAAAATTTCAGACCATTCGGATGGGTACTTTTTTCTCTGTTATATGCGGACAGACGGACAGACGGACAAATAGACAGACGGACTGAACGACGACTATAGGTGCTACGTATTTACATAATTACGAACGCACCTAAAAAACGCGTCGTTGAGTGAGGAAAATGAAAGTTTGGAAAACAACTTTACTATCACGCTTCAATTTTTATGCAAGCATCAAACAAGATTATAGATGAGTATAGATTTCAATTTTCATTTGGCACAGTAGGTACAGGGCTAGAGCCCAGAAGTTTTTACGGATGACGACAGATTTTGAATATGAACTTAAATTCTGCGCATAGTGAATCTCATGTATAATTAAGTTAAGTGAATTAGACTTATTAAAAGTTTTATAAAATGTAATATATTATTTATGCTTTCAGAGTTTTTCTTTCCTTTTTCCCTCCTCACATAATAATAGTTTAAGTTCGCTCGCCAAAGGCATTCTCCGAAACTGTGAGACCCGGTACAGAGGTGAGGGGGCTCCTGAGTCCCTGCATATTCTTTATATAATACTAGGGGGCTCGGCTCCCTGCAAGCTACGCTCGCCAACCCTCGTTCAGACACCGCAGAATCGAAAATCACGCTAATTTGATCGGTTTTTAAAAGATTAGAGAAGATTGAATTAAAATGAAAAAACCTATAGCGATCTCCCAGTAAACGGGTTTCCATTCAATTCCCTTTGATTGCGAAAATTTAAGGCCAAATCAGTTGCTGTTAAGACATTCAATGGTTGTTTTCGTGTTTGATTAAAGAAGATCAGTTAAACATTTGAAAAGAAGCTAAAATAAAATGAATTAAGTAAACAGAGTCTTTGCCGACCGGTACTTTTTAACAGCGTTATAAAACGATTGGCATAATACAATTTACTACAATAACTACAATTTACTGCTTTAACCCCTTCAAGGGCGGTAGTTCATTTTTGGACCACTTAATTTTAATTCTTAAATGCCAAATTGACACCAGAATATTGGAATGAAAAATTTCCTTTTATTAAGTAAGTGAACAAAAGCATTTTCGTATTTCGAAATTTGTTTGAAAATTCCGGTGCCATTCACTGATTTCAACATTTTACGAATAGAAGTACCTTGCCCCTGAAAGGGTTAAACGCATATTAATGTATTTATTATTTTAAAGTTTCCTTTCTATTTTAATATTCATGTGTAAATACAATTTTCTAGACATAATTTTCAATATTTTCCTGCTTTTAACTCGTACTCATTTAATAGTAATTTTTAAGTTTTTTTTCTGTTTTTAATAGGCATGTGTAAGTAAATTTGTAATCGTTAGAAATATTATTCTTTGCACTGTTTTTAGAATTGAAAACAATCTCTATTATAATAGCCGAAGTCATGCGACTATCATCAACAGTTCCTTCGCTTTTCATAAGAAAGAATTCCATTTTGATTAAAGAATCAAAGTTATTTTTTCGAAAAAAACTACATAAAAGTTGCCATGATCGCAAAGAAATCTTGGTACTTTTATGTTAGCCGGGCTCAAATCTCGCCAATAGCTTTTTTTGGTATTTTTCCGTTATACGGACACCATGCCAAAATGTATGCTAATGCGCCAATTATTTCAACCCTGATCGCGAAAAGGATTTTTATAGTAAAACATGCGAAACATTGTGATTTGCTATTATTTGCTATACTTTATTGTATAATAGTTATTTGTTCATTTATTTTAAGTATATATTTGTGATTTAGTAAAATAGTTTATAAAAGTCTGTAGTTTCCAAATGTTATATTTTTAAAAGACTCACTTTATTATCGACAGTGTTTTTTATTTTATTTTTCAAATATTTCAATTCACATGATTTTCATTTTGCGCCAACTATTACGCTTGGCGACAATGGTGTCCGTAAACGGAAAAGTACCCTTTTTTTTAACTCGTAAGTTAGCATTTTTTTATTTTTTGAGTGGTAAATTAAAACGGTACTAGTTGGTTATCCCATTGACCAAAAATAAATCGCCAGACAATAAGATTAAACGATAATAATGGTTGATCGAAAATGTAACATTCACTTGACTGTAAGGAAGTTGCACGTGTATACGCCATCAAGTGATTTTTATTTCGACGCTTTATTTGTATTTGAATTTTTATACTAATTTATTTGTTTTTTTCGTTATTTTTTAAAAAAAAATACGTTAACTTGTATAATTTGGCGAATGGTTTGGCGATTTATATAATTTGGCGATATTGATCATTTGCTTTCAATTTGAAATTAAATGTTATGATTTGTTGCTTAATATTTAACACAGATGTCATATAAGCACCGGGTTTGGCGTGATTTTTTTTTTTACGACAATTTGGCGAAAACCTCGTTTTCGAATACCAGTTATATATGTATTTTAAAATTATTTTTCTATTATTTTTAAAATGAAATAACAATAAATTAAAAAAAATTAATTAATAACTATAGAAAAAGCAATTTATAACATTTTTTCTTAAATAAAAAGAAAATAAATGTAAATAAACATTTATTGAAGAATAAGCAACAATAGCCGGGTTAGTTACCATGTCAGGAAAAATAACGCCATTGTGGTGCCAATTAGGTACGCCGGTGCGTATGTGACATCTGAGCCAAATATTTTTCTTTTCGTTTCGTTTAAAAAAAAGAAAGAAGTGTAAGCCATTAACTTTAAATGTTTTTTTTTTTTTTCTTAATGAAAATTTTGTATTAAATAAAATGATAACGAAATAAAAAGAAAACATTGTTCTTAGCACAGATTTAAGGGAGGCCAAACTTGGTCGCCAAATTAGTTTAAAATTATAACCTTTTTTGAAATGCGAAAAAAATATCTGTTATGATTGAAATTTGAGTTGCTAACATTAGAAAAATGTATATAAAATTAGAAAAAAATTAATATTTCGAAAACTAATTCGAATTTAAAAATTCTAATACCTATTTTGAAATCTGAGGATCAATATTGATTTTTGGTGTTAATTCCATCGCAAAGTATTCCATATTTTAGGAGAAATCGCCGTGAAACATAATCAGTTGTTTAATCAGTCGATTCATACTTCCGTTTCATAAAGTCGTTTCATTAGGATTTTATATATACTAGGGGATCGCACCCGGGCTTCCCGGGTTAAAGAATATAGGTGAAAACATTTTTTTAAATTGAAAACTAATACGAGGGTTACTCTGAAATTATTGAGATACGCGCAGACGAGAATTTACAAGATAAAAATAACGGTTTAATTTTAAAATACAAAGTATTTTAACACAGCAGACGATTTTTTACTGACTTACTTCAATTTGTTTAGCGTAGAATAAATTTTTAACAGAAGAGAAAATGCAGTTGACGCGAGAACATTTTCGCGCTATGATTTTCTACGATTTTGAAGCAGGATTAAATCAAGAAGAATGAGTTCAACGGTTGAAATTAGCATTTGGTGAGGAATCTCCAGCTCGTGCTACTGTATTTAGATGGTTTAAAGAATTTAGCAGAGGTCGCAATTTTCTTCAGGATGAAGAACCCACAGGAAGTCCACCGTCGGCAGTAATCCCGGATAATGTGTCTGCCATACGAAAAATGTTAATGGATCATAATCGCTGTACCTATCAAATGATACAGAAGGAACTTAACAATATGACAAATCATAAAATTTTGAAAAAGTCGTACATTTAACACTTTGGGCTCCCAAATGTGTATTTTAAGCAATTCTTTCTAAGTGAGCCCCTAATTAGGTTGAAGGCGTGAAATTTTGCGTACTTATAGCTGGACATCTCAAGCCAAACGACAAATCATAAAATTTTGAAAAAGTCGTACATTTAACCCTTTGGGCTCCCACATGTGTATTTTAAGCAATTCTTTCTAAGTGAGCCCCTAATTAGGTTGAAGGCGTGAAATTTTGCGTACTTATAGCTGGACACCTCAAGCCAAACGACAAATCATAAAATTTTGAAAAAGTCGTACATTTAACCCTTTGGGCTCCCACATGTGTATTTTAAACAATTCTTTCTAAGTGAGTTATAATTAGGTTGGAAGCGTGACATTTTGCATACTTATAGCTGAATACCTCACATCAAATGACAAACTATAAAATTTTGAAAAAGTCGTACATTTAACTCTTTGGACTCCCACATGTGTATTTTAAACAATTCTTTCTAAGTGAGCCCCTAATTAGGTTGGAGGAGTGAACTTTTGCATACTTATAGCTGAACACCTCACATCAAACGACAAATCATAAAATTTTCAAAAAGTCGTACATTTAACCCTTTTGGCTCCCACATGTGTATTTTAAACAATTCTTTCTAAGTGAATCCCTATTTAGTTTGGAGGCGTGAAATTTTGCATACTTATAGCTGAACACTTCACATCAAATGACAAACCATAAAATTTTGAAAAAGTCGTACATTTAACCCTTTGGACTCCCACATATGTATTTTAAACAATTCTTTCTAAGTGAGCCCCTAATTAGGTTGGAGGCTTGAAATTTTGCATACTTATAGCTGAGCACCTCACATCAAACGACAAATCATAAAATTTTGAAAAAGTCGTACATTTAACCTTTTGGGCTCCCACATGTGTATTTTAAACAATTCTTTCTAAGTGAGACCATATTTAGGTTGGAGGCGTGAAAATTTTGCATACTTATAGCTGAACACCATCATGCGACAAATCATAAAATTTTGAAAAAGTCGTACATTTAACCCTTTGGGCTCCCACATGCGTATTTTAAGCAATTCTTTCTAACTGAGCCCCTTATTAAATTGGAGATTTGAAATTTTGCATACTTATAGCAGAACACCTGAAGCCAGGCGACAAATCATAAAATCTTGAAAAAGTCTTACGTTTAACCCTTTGAGCTACCACTTATGTATTTTAAGGAATTCTTTCTAAGAGAGCCCTTAATTAAGTTGGAGACATCAATTTTTGCATACGACCTCAGACTTCTCGACTGAATACCTCAGACTATACGACAAATCATAAAATTTTCAAAAAGTCTTATATTATTTACTCCTCCAGGCTCTAACTTGTGTATTTTAAGCAATTTTTCTAACCTCCGCCCTTTTCATCCGGGGAGCACTTTTCCAACTTTTGCCGACACCCCTTTGACCATTTTTTCATATTATGCACCATAGCCTTACATGTTTTTGTTCCACTTTTTACCACTAGGGGCGCCTACTTATCTCGGGTGCTATGGGCCCAACACCCTCGACTAACATATCTACGGATAGTATGTAAAACGGAGTTTCGTTCGGATACGGGTTTGTTTAGAATAGAATGCGCCCCTGGTTGCGAAATGTGGAACTAACAGATTTTTCAAAAGGATAAAGTGTTTTGAATGGAATATTAAACGAAACCCTCTGTGCGATCTGTGATCACACTTACCCACTTGTTTATATTTTCTGTTTATGATAGTCACGTGTAAAATAAATTTTTAATTTGAAGCAAACATTGTTTGCGCTGTTTATACAGTTGGCAACAGTTTAAATTAATACAATTTTCTAAAATATGCAAATAATATCTCTCGAAATGCTGAAAATTTGAATTTAAAATAGAAATAAAACCTCAAAAGATGAGTCAAATTAAAAATTAAATGCAGAGTGCACACCGGGAAATTCTGACGCATAAAATGAACTAAAAATGATTAAATTCCTATGTACAGTTTTTGCTCCTATAAAACTTTTTTAATGGAACGATTTTGTCCAACTTTGGCATTAAATATCTCTTAAAATAATTCTTCGATTTGAAAACTGTCTGCATCAGCGTGTTTATCAAACATTTCTCTATAATACTACCGCTTTTCATATTTTTGTATGCAACAGTTTTTTTAATATTAACGAAGAAAGGCCATGCTTAAGCATTCAAATTGGATGCCGATCTGCCGGGAATATCTACGCAGATTTTCATTGGTCCATTTCCAAATCAAAACTTTTTTTTATATATAGAAGGATTCCCTTACTTGCGCTTTCTATAAAGAGTAACAAATCAGTGAGCCTTTAATAATTGAATTTGATGCCCACGCCAGATTATTGTATAGTAATGGAATTTATTTACAGTGCCAGCAAAAAAATCTTGACACTCAAGCCACAATTTCAATGTTCAGATGTTTATTTTACTTTTTCCTGCTTTAAATAGAAGAGCGGACGAGAGTTTCTCTCGCGCGTTCGTCACATGGAGTAGTGCCCCTTGCAGCAAGAAATGGCTTGGCATTCTTTTTTAACCATTTGGAAAAATGGTTATTGTCCTCGTCAGGGTAGGAAATCAAAAGCATATCTGAAGCTTTTTATTGGTTGAATCCACATTTCATTCGTTTTCTGATTGGTCTATACAGTAATCTGTATTCCCCTTTACTTTCAACAGAGATGGATACTTCTGTTGCCACTATGACAAAAAAGTAATAAAAACTCCAAAAAAAAAATTAATAACTCAGAAACAAATTGAGATACAGCTTTTAAACAAATTGCATTTAAAAGTACATTTTTTTTCTCTATACGACGGTGTAAAAAGTAATATTGTGGGATGTTCAGAAGTTTAAGAATAAAATTTCATTTAAAATGGGTCGTCAGATTTCTACGATGGAAAAGCCAATGAAATGCTTGGATAATACATAAGTTTCAGGTGGATAATACGCAAGTTTCAGGAAATCTTGCAATTTTTACGTGTAATATCACTATTAATGTTTAATTCATGGCGTACGTAATGTATGATCAACTCCGTGCGATTTTTTATGTCTTAAATTTTAGTCTTTGAAAAAATCACTTTCTAAATGGTTGTTGTAATTTGTTAAATCGCTTTTTTTTTTTCTGTTAGTTGTTTGAAAAGACGGTTTTTTAAAAATTTCTCAATGACTGTCAAGATTTTTTTTGCTGGCACTGTATTTATTTTTTTTTGGGGGGGGGGGAGGGGGGGGACATGAATTGCGGTCATAAAGTGAGGCTTATAAAAGCGTATTTAAAAAACAACTATTTTTACTTTTGTACTTATTTAAAATGAAGATTATATAAGTTTAAAATTAGCCATCTAAGGATTTTTAAAAAAATCAAAACGAGATTTGAAACCATTTTATTTGAGGCCGCAAAAAATTAACCATTTGGAAAAATGGTTATTGTCCTCGTCAGGATAGGAAACTTAGGAAATCAAAAGCATATCGGAAGCTTTTTATTGGTTGAATCCGCATTTTATTCGTTTTCTGATTGGTCTATACAGTAATCTCTATTTCCCTTCTTTCAACAGAGATGGATACTTCTGTTGCCACTATGACAAAAAAATAATAAAAACTACAAAAAAAAAAAAAAATAATTAATAACTCAGAAACAAATTGCGATACAGCTTTCAAACAAATTGCATTTAAAAGTACATTTTTTTCCTCTATACGACGGTATAAAGAGTAATATTGTGGGATGCTTAGAAGTTTAAGAATGAAATTTCATTTAAAATAGGTCGTCAGATTTCTTGGACGATGGAAAAGCCATTTCCCGAACAGACAATGAAATGCTTGGATAATGCGTAAGCTTCAGGTGGATAATACGTAAGTTTTAAGAAATCTGACGGGTCGCAGGCGATTTTTGTCTCTTGCAATTTTTACGCGTAATAGCACTATTAATGTTTAATTCATGGCGTATGTAATGTATGATCAACTCCGTGCGATTTTTTATGTCTTAAATTTTAGTCTTTGAAAAAAATCATTTTCCAAATGGTCGTTGTAATTTGTTAAATTGCTTTTTTTTTCTGTTTTTCTTTTATTTTTGGGGTCGGGTGGGGCGGGGGTGGGGGTATATGTTTAAAAATTGCCTTAAACGGGGACTAAAAGGAGCCTACTTTCCCCGACGAAAAAATCCTTGGTCGTTTTTCTTTTAGTGTTTAATAATTTTCATTTTCAATCGCTTGGGAAAAATAAATTTTATTTTCAAATTTAATTAAATAAATTGGAAAAGCCAAGGAGAAGCAACAGCTCTTCCTTGACCACCACCCCCCTCCTCCCTTCTTGGCGGCGCCCATAGAAAACTTACACATATCTCTTTACAATTCCATTCAGAGTTGCCTCCGCACTGTAAAGCACGCTGTTTTTAGGTGCGTTCGTAATTATATAAATACGTAGCACCTATAGTCGTCGTTCAGTCCGTCCGTCCGCATATAACAGCGCAAAAACTACCCAACCGAATCGTTTGAAATTTAAAATATATAATTGTTGCATAATTTGGCCGAGTCATTTCAAATTTTATGAAAATAGGATGTATAGTTTAATTACAGGGACAGTCAAAAGTTTTCTGTTACATTACAGCCAATGGGAAAAAATTATTTCAAGTGCATTTTAATGATGTTACAGACTTTCGAACCGAATGAAATTGATATGCACTTATGAAGTGCACTAAAATATATATTCAGTACAATATGCGGTGCAAAAAATATTTATAAAGCTAGTTATAGTACGAACGCACCTCATTTGCCACGTTTGAGGTGCAATTCCCAACTTGTTAAATTTAGTGTATAACGTTTAGTGCATAACATTTAAAAATACTGTGTGGTACGGATGAGATGACAACACTTACAAGTATCTGGGTCTAGTATTGAATTCCGTGTAAATTTTGTTACTGAAATCATTAAAATAAGTTTATTTGAGAATAATTAAGATTTTCCGAATTTTAAACATTTGTTACTTGAACCTTATTACCTACTAAAGGGCGCCGGCAGAACGAAATATAGGGAGGGCAAGACTTTGGAACAGGCACGCATGTGGTCCACAGCCGCGGCCGTTTTATTGAAAATTGAAAATATAAACGTGAAATAAGCTGTATTATGAATTATTTTGTCATCCCCGCCTCCCCCATGCAATACAATTTTAAAAACATGGTAACATAAAAAGTAATACATGAATTTAACAATTCAAAAATATAAAGTAGTCATAAAATATTAAATATTCAAAAATAACTCTCTTTCAGCATATTTTAAAAAGGAAAATTGAAATAGTAACTCCTTTTTTTCATGAGGGAGGATTTAGCCTCGCCGCTAATGTTATTCCTATGAGAGAAATTTTTTTAAATATCTCGTTTGCATTTCAACATTTTTAAATGTTTTTTTTTTTTTTTTTTGTTTTGTTTTTTTACATAGGATAGCTGAAGTTGATCTCTACAAAGGATGTTTTTTACTTTTTCAATTTCGTTTCCAGGTTTCTTTATTACGATACTTCCATTTTCGAATACGGTTTCGATTCGAAAGGATATGGTTCTCCCCGACCTTTTGCCAGCACCTATGATAGATTATAATTATACATATCATATTAATATGATATTTGTCCTTAAATGCTAATAGTTCGAGCTATTAGAATAAAAACGAATATTCTGTGCTCAACGAATTATAACACAGTAACATCATCGTCGATATATGAATAAAGAATGAGGCATTGATTATGGCGTATTTATCAATTTCCTTAATTATGCTTACTATTGTTCTCCCTTAATTCGTGATATCCAAAAAATATACTCACATAGATAATATATATATATATATATATATATATATATATATATATAAAATTTTGTTGTTTCTATGAAATACAGTTGAAAGTTTTCACATGGAACATTCAATTTTCGTTAAATTGGAGAGAAAACTATGCTTTAAAATGGACCCTGATAAAAAGCTGCTTATAGAAAATAAAATGACCAAGCTGTGGGTCTTGTCATATTCGGAAGTCTTGTGTTAAGTTCTATTTACATATTTATTTGCGTCTACATGGGCGTACCCAAGGGAGGGGGCTGATGGGGCTACAGCCCCCCCCCCCCCGAAATTTTCGAAAGTGATATGAAAAAGTGCTGCTTTTTCGTCTTTCTTTTTTGGAAAACATTTTAATTTTTTTCAATCATACAGCGGACTAGCCATTTTCTTAAGTCCCATATTAGTCCACATTGACAACAAAGAAGAGAACCCCTCCTCCCGAAAGAGTCGAAAAATGAAATGAAAAACTAATTTTTTCGTACTTTTTAAGGTAAATCTGTAATTTTTTCTTCTGTCATATAACAAAATAGACATTCTCGTTAACACCATATAGTCCACATTGACATCACAGCATACCCAAAGATGGGGAGGGGGGTGATGGAATTTCATCCCCCTCCTCTCGAAATGGTTGAAAATGAAATGATAAAATAGTGCTGAATTTTTTCTGCCTGTTTAAGATAAATATGCATTTTTTTCACTATCATTTCACCGACTATGCGCTTCCTTCGCATAGTTCCATAGTAGTCCATATTGACACCAAAAAAGAGAAAGGAGCTGACGGGGTTAAAACCCTCCCCCCCCCCCCCAAACCAGAAATAGTCGAAAAATTAAATGAAAAAAGTGTTTTTGCCTTACTTTTTAAAGATAAATCTGTAATTTTTTCTTCTGTCATACAGCAAAATAGCCATTCTCGTTAACTCCATATTAGTCCACATTGGTATCACAGCACACCGAAAGATGGGGAGGGGGCTGTTGGAATTACAGACCTCCTCCTCTCGAAATAGTAGAAAATGAAATGAAAAAATAGTGCTGAATTTTTTTCTGTCTGTTTGAGATAAATTTTCATTTTCTCCCCTATCATTCAACAGACTTAGCCGTTCCCTTTGCTGTAGTTCCATATTAGTGTACAGTGACACCACGTTATACCCAAAAAGGTAGAAGGGGGCTAATGGGGTTACAGCCCTCTCCCCAAAAAACGAACATAAAATGAAAAAGTGCTGATATTTTTCTTTTTGTTTGAGATAAATTTGTATTTTCCCCCTATCATTCAACAGACTGGCCGCTTTCTTCTCTTTAGTTCCATACTTGTGCTCAGTGGGCCCACATTATACCCAAAGAGGTGAAAGGGGCTAATGAGGTGCCCCCTTTCTCAATAATCGAAAATGAAATGAAAAAAAGGCTGATTTTTTTCTTCTTGTTTCAGATAAATTTGTAATTTTTCTTCTGCCATACAGCGAAATAGCCATTCTCGTTAAATCCATATTACTCCACATTGACATCACAGCATACTGAAAGAAGAGGAGGCTGCTGATGAGCTTACAGCCCCCTCCTCCCGAAATAGTCGAGAAAAAAAATATTGCTTTTTTTCTTTCTGTTTGAGATAAATTTACATTTTTTTCTCCTATTATTCAACAGACTAGCCACACTCTTCTGTTTAGTTCCATATTAGTGCTCAGTGACACCACATTATACCCAAAGAATTAGAAAGGGGTGATGGGCTTACAGACCTCTCCCAAAATAGTTCAAAATGAAATAAAAAAAGTGGTGACTTTTTTCTTTTTGTTTGAGATAAATTTGAACTGCAGTTGTTTTCTGCAATACAACGAACTAGACTTTCTGGCTAGTGTCATATCAGCGCACAGTTACACCAATGTATACCCAATGAGGGGAAGGGGGCTGATGGGTTTATAGGGCCCCCTTTCGAAGTAATCAAAAATGAAAAAAAACCTCTTTGTTTCTTTCTTTTGAGATAAATTTAAATATTTTTTGTGCGACGCAGCTATTCTGGTTAGTCCCATATACTAGTGCACAGTGATGCCCCAGCATACACCCAAAGAAGTCGATGGCGACGGGGGTTATGAGGTTACAGCTCCATTCCACCTCCGAAGAGATCGCAGTGAAATGAAAAAAGGGCTGATATTCCTTCTTTTTCAGATAAATTTGTTTTATTTTCTGGCATGCCACGAAATTGTTTTTCGTGTTAATCCAAAATCCTCCTCAGTCCTGCGACCAAATTTACTTGAAACCACAAAATCAATTTTCAAATGACTGAAAAATAGCTCCATGCCTGTTTTACGGGATAAATGAAAACGTATATGGTCAGTTTAAGAGACCTACAAGTAAATTCGACAAATCTAAAAGTAGTTTAATTTAAGGAGATTTTTAATTTCTCTCATAGTCGGCGGGCACCAAGATTGTCAATGCGGAAGTATGTTAATGCACAGTAACACTACAGCTAATCACAAGTCGATTTCGGGTAAATCGGAAAACCGGAGGTGCGGAAGAGTGACAGTAAAAGTAGCTTATTAACTTTCATTTTTCTGTCGCATCTCCATGCCAAAAATTTGTGTTTTTTCCACGGTTTTATGACAAAATTTGCGTTTCCTTAGCAGTCCTTTGATAAAATTCGCTGCGAAATTTGCGTTTTTTCCACGGATCTGTGATGAAATTTGCGTTTTTTTCGTGATCATGTCGAAATTTGTGTTTTATCCGCGTTTTTCGATGAAATTCAATTTTTTTTCGCGGATTTTTGCCGAAATTCGCGTTTTTTTTTTACGAAATCCTTTGTCGAAATTTGTTTTTTTCCGTGGCTTTTTTGACGAAATTCGCGTTTTTTTCTCGCCATTTTGATAAAATTAGCTTTTTTTCTGCGGCTCTTTGACGAAATTCGCGTTTTCTTTGACGAAAGTAGCGTTTTTTTGCAGCTGTTTCACGAAATTCGCTTTTTTCCGCCGTCTTTTAACGAAATTCGCTTTTTTCCGCCGTCTTTTAACGAAATTCACGTTTTTCTGTGGCCCTTCTTTGTGACCCTGCTTTATCTTTTTTGCGATCCTTTGACGAAATTCGCATTTTTTGCGTTTCCTTTTGACGGAATGCGTGTTTTTTTAGCGATGCTTTGTCGAAATTTGCTCCTTTTCTGCGGCCATTTGACGAAATTCTCGTTTTTTCCGAGGTCATTTGCCGAAATACGAGTTTTTTTTTTTTTTTTTACGCAATCCTTCGTCGAAATTTGAGTTTTTTTCTCGTCTGTTTGATGAAATTCACGTTTTTTTTTTGCGATTCATTACTAAATTAGCCTTTTTTTCACAGCCCTTTGACGGAATGCGTGTTATAAGCGATCTTTTTTTCGAAGTTCTCGTTTTTTCCGCGACCTTTTGATGAAATTCGCGTTTTTCTGTGGCTTTCTTCTTTTTGCGATCCTTTAACGAAATTTTACTTAACGAAATTTTACTTTAATAATTTTCTGCTTCCCTTTGACGGAATGCGTGTTTTATTAGCGATCATTTGTCGAAATTTGCGTTTTTTCTGGGGCCCTTTGACGAAATTCGCGTTTTTTCTGTGGTTATTTGCTGAAATTAGCGTTTTTTTATGCAATCTTTCGTCGAAATTTGCGTTTTGTCCGCGGCTTTTTGACAAAATTTGCACTTTTTTCTCGTCTTTTTAATGAAATTTGCGTTTTTCTCTGTCCCTTTGACGAAAATCGCGCTTTTTCAGCTTTCTTTTGAAGGAATGCGTGTTATTTTAGCGAATCTTTGTCCAAATTTGCATTTTTCTGCAGCCCTCTGACGAAATTTACGTTTTTTCGGAGCTCATTTGCCGAAATTCGCGTTTTTTTACGCAATTCTTCGTCGAAATTTGCGGATTTTTGACGAAATTTTCGTTTTTCCTCCGTCTTTTTGATGAAATTCGCGTTTTTTTCGATCCTTTACGAAATTAGCTTTCTTTTCGCAGACCTTTGGCGGAATGCGTGTTTTAAGAGATCTTTTTTTCGAAATTCGGGTTTTTTCCACGACTTTTTGATGAAATTCGCATTTTTTCTGCGGCCCTTTGACGAAATTCGAGTTTTTTCTGTGGTCATTTGCCGAAATTCCCTTTTTTTACGCAATCCTTCGTCGAAATTTACGTTTTTTTAGGCAATCCTTCGTCGAAATTTACGTTTTTTCCGCGTCTTTTTGACGAAATTTTCTTTTTTTTTCTCGTCTTTTTGATGAAATTTGCGTTTTTCTGCGGCCTTTTGACAAAATTCACGTTTTTTCTGTGTCCCTTTGACTAAATTCGCGTTTTCTCCTCTTCCCTTAGACGGAATGCGTATTTTTTAGCGATCCTTTGTCGAAATTTGCGTTTTTTCTGCGGCCCTTTGGCAAAATTCGCGTTTTTTTCTGTGGTCATTTGACGATATTCGCGCTTTTTGATGGCCATTTGACGAAATTCGCGCTTTTTGACAAAATTAGCGTTTTTTTCTCGTCTTTTTGATGAAATTTGCGCTTTTCTGCGCCCTTTTGACGAAATTTACGTTTTTCCTTGTCCCTTTGACGAAATAAGCTTTCTTACGATCCTTTACGAAATTAGCTTTTTTTTCGCAGCCCTTTGATGGAATGCGTGTTTCAGCGATCTTTTTTCGAAATTCGCTTTTTCCCCGGAAACTTTTAATGAAATTCGCGTTTTTTCTGCGGCCTTATGACGAAATGCGGGTTTTCTCCCTGATCATTTGACGAAATTTGACTTTTTTTTCGTAGTCCTTTGACAAACTTCGCCTTTTATCCGTGGCCCTATGACAAAATTCGCCTTTTATCCGTGGCCCTATGACAAAATTTCGTTTTTTTCCTTTTCGGATCCTTTAAAAAAATTGGAGATTTTTTTCTGCGAACGATTGATGAAATCGTTTTTTTTCGGCGACCATGTCAAAAATCGCGATATTTTTTAAGTCCGAATTTTCGGAAAATTGGGAACAAAGTCACCCCTGTCCTTCCCCCCCCCCCCCCCCGCCCCCAGGCTACGGCCTTATTGGCAAAAATGATTTCTGTTTATAACACAATTCAACGTGTTTCGTAAGATTTAGAACATTATTGAAATTTAAGTCAGCCCCCCCCCCCCCCCGAAATAAGATCCTGGGTACGCCACTGTGCGTCTATGAATCATTCCAAATTCAGATAAAATGACTCGTTATAATTTTAAATACAGATTATAAGATCGAAAGAATCTAGAATAGAAAATGTAAATTTCAATGCATTTAAAATTCATTTTCATATATTTAGTCCAAATTTGCATCAAGGGGATAATATCTACCTGGAAAATTATTCAGCTATGCTAATGTTGCTGGATTCAAGCTAAATTATATACTCATAGAAAAACTGCCCTGGTATACATTTGAAGGAAACTGTTAAGCAGCTATTTCTTTAATTCACAATAGGTTCATATTACAACTAAAGATTACCTTCTAAAAAGTTTCTTAAAATCGCTTTTCAAACCAGAAAAAGTTTGCAGAAAATTTCCGTAGAATTGTTTTTAAGGCATTACAAGTTTTTGAATAGAGTGTAAACTACAGTAAGGTTGGTTGTATTTGTGTCGGCCAATTATCAGCACGTGGGATATAGGCCCTAAGGGGGAGGAGTGCCTTCCGTGGAGGTCTTTCTAAGGGAGCCTAACCCGTATTAACGCTTGGAGAACCAAGGTTCGAAGAAAACCACGAAAACTCCGAATGATTAGGCCGACGGGCGCGATTGGGATTGAACCCAGCACCTCCCGTCTACCAGCTAACTACAGTAAGGAAAAAAAATATAATAATAGCTTTTAAAGAAAAAAAAATATTGTTGTATTTAAAAAAAAAAGAATTAAAATTCAGTAAGGGTTTAACTCCTTTTTTGCGCCCGTTCGTTTAGGACCCTGTTCCGAGAGGCACATTTTGCTTTGTACTTTGGTTCATTTTCAAGATATTTAACTCTATAAAATTTATATCAAAGACATATGTTGAAAGATACTGTTAATTAACAATTAATGACAATGAAATTTGTCATTTAAAGAAATATTTTAATATATAAATTGATTTTCGAACGAGAAATTGATATGTTCATTTTGCATGTAAAGTAGGGAAAGGAAGGAATGGAAAGTATATATGGAGGAACTGAGGTAGGCTGGATTGAAACTAGTATTTGCAATTAATTTTCATTTCTGTCAAATAAAACTAATTAGACTCCGATAGTTAAGAAAATGTTGTAATGGCTGTCTGGGTTATTATCCTTATCATTTTGTTTTGTGTTTTGCATTAAAAAAAAAAAAAAAAAAAAAAAAAAAACTTTTCCTCCCTTTTCGCCGTTGGAAGTATTTAATTTTCGTAGAATATATCGAACAGAAGTATGCACATACCTATACTCGCATATACTATACTTTATAAATTATGTGCAATGTGTAAAATGAAAAATATATAGTTCTTATTTAAAGGGGCGTGACCGCTATGAAATCAAGTGATAATTGCTTGATGGCCTACGAGCCTTAGCTCGCGATTCATGGCTCACCAGTCAGGACTCGTAACTGGTGAGCCATGACTCATTGAGGTATCGGCTTCGCCATCGCCACTTCTGTTATTTCAAATTTTGTTTATCTAGAAGAACGGCATATTGGTATGTGATTGTTCGACGAAGTAAGAATTTGAAAGTAAATAATCTGTCAAATAATTGTAATAATTAAAATATAAAAGCCTTTTAACTGTTTAATGGGGTTCAGATTTACTAAATTTCGTATAGTTTAACAATTTTTATATTGCGAGTATGTTTCCGTGTGAACGCATTGTAGACATTGTTGTATTTTCATTTTTCGATTTGGTACACCTGTGCCCTGTGCAGGACATGAAATTTAAGCTAATCGCCCTTCTAAAAATACCTGTCTCCTCAGTTTAATACTATAAAATTCTTTACTTATTGCCTGAATTTGTAACAAGGAACTTTGTTTTCATTATTTCAATTGACTTGTAAATAACATCTGTTAATAAATTTATATAATGTCAGGGATCTGTCCAAACTTTTCTCCCAGGGTCCTGTTTTTGTGAGAGCTTTTTACATTTGTGAAAATTCTATTTATAGTTTTGTGAATTTGAAATGATCGTTTATATCCTCGTTCTTGTTTATATATTTTTAAGAAGATATAGGGTAGATGTGCCAGTAATGGACACCCTTCCAGTAATGGACACCCCTTGATGTTTTTGGTTCATAAAAAAATAACTAATAAATATTTAGCTTTAATTATTTTTTTTATAATTCCCCCTTGTATGTTTTATAAAACTGGGTTATTGTTGACACTTTTAATCAAACCAATCAGGAAGCAGAAAATAATGTTTCAAAGTTTCGCTGTTTTTCTGTGAAAATCTTAATGAAGAGGCTAAGAGTTGGCTTCGTTTAATCAATTTATATATTATTTATTTTCTTACAAAATTTGAATGTTTTTGTTTGAGTAGCAATCGAAAACTTTGAATTTTATATACCAATGGCCATTTACAAAATTTCATTTATTTTTAAGATTTTAAGAGGGGTGTCCATTACTGGGATGGTTAATTAGTCATTTTCCAGTAATGGACACCCCATGTAGACATTGCTAAAAATGCAATTTTAGTGATGTTTATAGTGCATAAAATACTTTGGCTTAACTGCAAACCTAAATAATCAAATTTAATTTTTAAATTATACTTACCAAAATGTAATAACACCAAAACTTTTATAAATAGCTGCTTTTAAGTTATTTTATGAGATTTCAATATTTTATTTTATTTATTATTATTTTTTTTTTTATGTAGTATATATACCTTGCATATTTTATAATCCGGCAATCAAACCAGCCAGGAAGCAAAAAATATTGTTTACGAGCACAGTCAAAGAGGGGTTCATAGGGCTTAATCCCTCTCCGTTTAAATAAAAGCAATTAAGTTACAGAAGCTATTAAAAATCTATTTTCTGTCTTAAATGTTTCCTTATTTTTTAAAAAAATGTAATACTATTAATGAAAGTTACAGGTAATATTCATGAAACTATAGTAAATCTGCAGATCATTGGCCTCAAACATCAGTACTACAGTTTTATTTTGAAATTAATTTAAATACTAAATAAATTTTTATTTAGTATTTAAAATATTCAACTCACAATATCACTTCTTTCATATTTGTAATATTAATTATTATAAATGATATATCAAGTAGAGTCTGGAAGATTGTTAAAAATAGGGACACAAAACTAAACATTTAAAAATAGTGGCACAAAACTAAACATTAATATTCCAAAACTTTTTTTTAATTACCCTTTAAATCCAACACTGTTACAATAATTTGATAGCTGTAATTGCCTGATATTTAGTATTTTAATCTATCCATCTAAAATAATTAAAACTATCGATCTTCTGATAATTTCAATAATTGATACAAACAATAAATGATTATCACAAATACTTTATTAATTACTGGTATCCTAAATGTTAAATTTATTTGAAAATAACTATTTTGTTTCATTAGTATGTATTCATTAAATTCTGGCTCTAAATAGTCATAAAAACAATTATATTTATTACTTTTTAGGGGGTGTCCATTACTGGAACAGAGGGTGTCCACTACTGGGCCAGAGGGTGTCCATTACTGGGCTTTTGGGTGTTTTGATATATTTCTGTTATTTAAAATTAAATTTCTATTCATATTGGGAAATGAGGCTATAAGAATGGTTAAATATTGTCGATAGATTAATATAATATTGAAAAAACTGGAATATAATAATTTTAACTATTAATAAATAAATAATTTTTAAAGAAATTCCTTAAGGGTGTCCATTACTGGCACATCTACCCTATATGTATGTAAAATACATATATTTTCTTATGTAAAAGTGCCAGGTCAGATTTTACTTTTAAATGATTAAATTTGTGAAAGGCCTATTTTTAAGACTGAATTTTGTGAAGGGTCCTGCTTTTAGGTGAAAAGTTTTGTGAAGTGTTCTATTTTGCGATGAAAGGTTTTGCGAAGGGTCCTTTAAAGGACCCAATTTCTTCCTAAACAGATCCCTGAATGTATAGTACGGTACTTTTCAGCTAGCCGGGCGCCAGTTTTACATATACATATATATGTAGATATACATATGTATATATAGTACATATATATGTAGATATACATGTATGTATATATACATGTATATGTGTGTGTATATATACAATGTATGTATATTTACATTATGTATCTATATAAATATGTATATATAACACTGGCGCCCGACTAACCGAAAAGTACCTATAGTACTATCCATTTCAGGAGTTTCTGTGGGAGAGGGGATAAGTTTTCTTTTTATCTTGCACTACTACACAGCTGAAAAGTAACCGACACAGTTTTATTTTTATGTATATTTTTAAAATTAGCCAAAGCCATCTATAATGAAATCAGTTTGAGAATGTTGCAATAACAAGATTTTAGCAAAAATTATTGATAATTATTCATTTCTGTGTTTAAAATGTTCTTTTTATTGTAATATTTTTAGTTTTGTTATGTGTTGTACTGATGTCATAGACATGCATGTGATTTTTTTCTGATGCCAATGTCATATAATACGGCATCGGGTACTTAACTGGCGCCAGAGTGTCGTTATTTTGCTTAATATGGTAACCTGGATAGGATATAGATGATATGGTAACGAGGTTTTCGCCAAATCGGTGTCGGAAAAAAATCATGCCAATATGTATATGACATCTGTGCCTTATGTGTTTATTGTTATTTTTTTAGTCAAATCTGAAAAGTTATTTCAGCTTTTGAACAATTAAATTTTTTTTTTTTTTTAGTCTGGCCTAACTGATAAATTTTCTGAAACATCAAATTGTGTTGTGGAGAGACGGAGGGAGCAGCAACTGCTATCTGTAGCCTTCTCCAAATGACTCCAAACTACAAAATAAATTAAATGTACAGTACAGGCGAAGTGTATTTTGGATAGATGCTTAGAATGTAGTCATTGTATTTGAACTACCAGTTCAGTGTAATATATAATCTAATTAATTCATTCATATTTGTTCTAATATACCGGCCGATTGGAAACTATCTGGTAAAATTTTAAAGAGTGCTAGAGGGGACCAAAATATGCATTTTTTGTCATGGAATAGGTGTTTGGAAATGGCATGTATTTAAGCGCCATCCATTGGCGAGTATATGCTGTCTTCCACTGCCTATTTCACATTTTTTTCATCACAAGTGCTTATGTGCCATTTATGGAAAGGCATTCTTGGAAAATGCTTGTTTAAGTCATCCTATAAAATTTTGGCAGTTATTTTCCGATCACTCTGTATTATTTAAAGATGGCATCCCATCATATGTTTAGATAATTGTAGAGTAAATTATGGCATCGAGGAGCCTGAAAACCTTTTTTCCTAATATTCATCCAAGTTACAGCCAAATATTCATAAATTCTGATTTAAACCAAAATAATATATATTAGGCATGCACCGAATATTTGGTATCTATTCGGTATTCGGCCATGTTACCGAATATTCGGTTTGGCCGAATGGCAAACTATTCGGTATGCCGAATATTTAAAAAAAAAAACTTTTTAAACATATTTTTAAAAACCTTATACAACTTCTACATTTAAGAGTCAACTTATAAAGATATTCAGAATAATTAGAAACAAAATCATATTTAAATAAAAGAGAATGTTTTTACATTATTTATTTGCTGTTTGTTAAGTATTATTTAAGAAAATTAACCAATCACGAGGATTTTCAGAGGAAATAATTATGTACAAAGGCAAGTTGCTGAACATTATCCAGTAAATAATCTGTTTCTTGCTAAGATTTCAGATTCCTTGCTTAATCAAAGGGAGTAGAATGGTTATTCTTGCTAAGTTGGCACCATATAAAATTTGAAAAGATTGTATTATTTAAAATAATGTAAATAATGGTGTAAAATTTTGTTAATTTTTCAGAATTTTTTTTCAGTCGGTATATCTGGAAGCATTTTTATTAGCAGTCATTCCCTCACACAGAATGCTAATTTTTTTGTAAATATCAAAAATTTTAATTTTATCATACATTATATATTAAGTGTTGCTCTTCAAGGAAACAGTTTGGATTTCTTCATAATTTTGCATTTTCTTCTACAATTAGTAAAAATGTCTTATTTCATCATTCCCTCACATTTACCATTATGAGGGAATGACAAGATGAGTGAGGGAATGGTGTGCTTTCTGTTTAAATGATGGATTTAGTTTTCCTGCTTAAAATTTATACTAATAGCATGTTATTTTTTAAATTTATGTGGCTCAAACTAACCAAAACATTTTATTTAACTGTTCTTGGAGAAATTTATAAATACGCCAGAGTATCTTTAGTGAAAAATTATGCATATACGTAGAATAGTGTTGATTAGCATTTTACATTTTGTATGCGATTAAAATATATTGAGTTTAAAAAAATCTTAGGAGAGAAAATGAAAAATAATCCTTTGAAGCTTGAAAAACTGAAATATTTAAAAGAGAAAGGCCAAGTTAAAAGTGTAAAGGAGATGAGTTCTAGACAACAATGTCAAAAAAAGGAAACAGTGGAGGAAAAATTAAAAAAAATTATAGAGAAAATAAATATTAAGAAAAATAAGAAGATTGAGCAATTTCTTTCTCCCCATACTCCATCAAATAGTGGTAACACAGATTCCGCAAGTTTTAGTGGTTCTGAGGCTGAACGTCCTTTTTCAAGGCAGGGTGCTTGGAGAAAAGAATTAGACGTGGCAGATCAAAACTGTTTCGAGAAAATCAGTCATTAAAAGTTCAACTGTAAAGCTGCAAAAGGAGATAATCAAAATACAAAAAGTATTACCAAGCCTTACTTAATTTTTTTTTTAAACATCTAAAAGTTAACTCCTAAAAGAAAAAATAACTGGAAATAAAGACGTATCATCCAAAATTAGAAAAAGCTTTTATTTGGAGACGTTCTTTACACAGCATTGGAATCAACTTTTAGCAATATGGGGAAGAGTCAAAAAGGTAGACAAATGTACTACAGAATTTTAAGGGAAGTATTTTGAAAAAATACAGATTGCTACATATGACAAAATATATATATATCAGCGTTCGAAATCCTTGGTGGTCCGCTGGTCCGAGACCACTAAAAATTCAATCGGACCACTAATTTAAAAAATTTAGTGGTCCGAAGGACCAGTAACTAACAGTAACTTTTTCCCCTCTCTGACAGGTAAACGTAAATTTTCCCATCCCTGAGAAAACTGCAACCAAACATTACAATAAGCATAAAATTTGCATAAAAACTTAGTCAGTTAAAATAAATAGACGGAAATAAAAAACATAATAATTTCAGTTTTTGTTATGTACTATTTATTTAATTTTTAGCAAATTATAATTTTACATTTTATTATGCCGAAAATTTTGGGTAACTGAAAGGAAGTTTGGTTTATATTCTCGGAGGAGGAGGGGGGGGGGGGTGTCACTCAAAGGGTTAAGGTACTTATATAATTTTATGTAGCAGTCCAGTGACGATGTCTGCAGACCAGTAAACTCTGATGTTTACTGGTCCTTGGGATCAGCAATTTTTTTTTTTAAATCAATTCTACCGCAGAAAATAGTCAGGGTTGCAAAATCGCTAAAAAAATGTCGTCATAATAAAAAAGATGACAGACGATCAAGGGAGAATATGCAAGGGATATACAAAAACTCATTCAATTTCATTATAAAAATTAACATAAGGTTAACAGATGATAAGATTAAAAATTCAAAACAATATTCTTGTATTTAATAACATTTGTTATAATACTTGTCCCCAAGCAGCATTAGCGATAAATACAAAATATTATTTTGTCTTCAAAAGCATCGGTAAATTAGAAAAATTTTGGTTTAAAAAAAAAAAAAGACTTATTCAATCTATCTTTTAACATGCTTTTACAAACAAAATACCAAAGTTCTCCAAAATGTTATTTATGAAAAAAGAGAGAGAGATGGGGGGGGGGGGGGGAGAAATTTGTAAAAAGCAAATAGTATAAAATTTTTTAATGATAATGATTCTGAGATTCATATAAATATTAAAATTGATCTAAGCCCAATAAAAAACAATGATGTTTTCAAAACAAAATACCAAAATTTTCCAAACGTTATTTCTAAAAAAAGAGAGGGGAAAGGGAATTTGTAAAAAGCAAATAGTAAAAAAATAAACAAAAAATTTTGTGCATGCATGTGGCAGTAAGTAAAAAATACTGCATGTATGAGCACTGCATGCCCATAAAGCAAAAATTCAAAACAATATTCTTGTATTTAATAACATTTGTTAATGCTTGTCCCCAAGCAGCATTATCGATAAATACAAAATATTATTTTGTCTTCAAAAACATTAGTAAATTAGAAAAATTTTGGTTAAAAAAAAAAAAATCTATTCAATATGTCTTTTAACATTCCGATGAAGCAAGTAACTTTTTTCCCTCTCTGACAGGTAAACTTAAATTTTCCCAACCCTGACAAAAACCGCAACCAAACATTACAATAAGCATAAAAACTTAGTCAGTTAAAATAAATAAACGGAAATAAAATACATAATTAATAATTTCAGTTTTTGTTAATGTACTACTTATTTAATTTTTAGCAAATTATAATTTTACATTTTATTATGCCGAAAATTTTGGGTAACTGAAAGGAAATTTGGTTTATATTCTTGGAGGAGGAGAGGGGGGGGGGGGGTCACTCAAAGGGTCAAAGGTACTTAATATAATTTTATGTAGGGGCCAGTGACGATGTCTGTGGACCAGTAAACTCTGATGTTTACTGGTCCTTGAGACCAGTGACTTTTTTTTAATCATTTCTACCGCTGTATATATATATTCTTAGATATCGAAGCTTGAAGAATATTGCTAGCAAGGAAGCTTATCTCTTTACTTATCGTAAGAGAGGCAATTACCTATTTAATAAAGTTAAACAGGATATATTAAATTTTTGCTAAAAACCTTGTCCAGGAAAAAAAGATTATACCTCAAAAAGCAAAATAAAGAAACAAAAGAAGGCTTTTATGTGAAACACATAAATATTTATACAAGAAGTTTCCCAAAGAAGTTAATTATGTTTTGAGTTATTCATGATTCTGTTGCCCGAAACCACTTTAGGTGAAAAAACCTAATGTTGAAGAAAGAGATACAGCTGCTTGTGAAGCTCATTCAACATAAAAATAATTGTATTAAAACTTAATGAAACAGGAATAATAAATTTTAAAACACCTGATGTGTTACTAGAATTATGTTGTGAGAAAAATAATATAATCTGCCTTCAAAGGAAGTGTGAGAATTGTAAAAGCAACTTAATTTTATAAACTACTGAGGATGAAACAAGTTTATTAAAGCTGAAGAAATGGATCTGGGAAACACAAACTATAATTAACCAAACCAAAACTAGTCAGATGTGGCAATCCCAAAACTCATACATGTTAATACTTCCTGAAAAATGCAGCTTTGCAGCACCATCGGTTAGGTGATTTACATTAAACTCTAATCAGCAACAACTTATGTCAAGTCTATCTTAATCTGAAGTTTGATGAAAATCTGTAGTACATTAGTTTTTGAGATAGAGCTATTCCAGAAATCATAAAAAATTCTGCGTATCAGCGTCACCTGTTGGGCGATTTACACCAAAAACTGATCAGGACCAATTTATATCAGAGACTAACTGAATCTTAAGTTTGATAAAAATGCGAGCATTAGTTCTTGAGATATAGTTATTGCAATAATCATGAATAATGTTAGCATATAAGCGCCACCTGTTGGGTGATTTACCCCAAAAAGTAATAAGCACCAAATTATATCAAGTACTAACTGAATCTGAAGTTTTATGAAAATCTGAGCATTAGTTCTAGAGATATAGCTATTGTGGAAATCGTGAGAAATGTATGATAGCAGCACCACCTGTTGGGCAATTTACACCAAAAAGTAATCAGCACCAATTGGGAACTAACTGAATCTAAAGTCTTATTCAATTCCGTCCATTAGCCCTTGAGTAGAGTGCCCACAAAATTTCTGTCACATACAGACAGACAGAGACTTTGTAAAATAATTATTATTTTTTTTTTCGGGATCTCTGATCTCTAAAGCATGTAAATCCGTCGAAAATTTTCACGAATCCAATAATTTCTTGTAAAGATAGAAGAAAGTAAAAAGATGAACATAATTACCACACATCTTATGGGGAAAGAAAGACTGAGCCCCCTCAGCCATGTGATAATAGATCATCAGTTTTCATGTTTTCATCTATTTAATTTTATTTTATACAATTATAATACTATTTTATTGTATCAATTCATATTAAAAATAATGGGTTAATTAACGAGTTTTGTAAACAATCATTCCCTCATATCTGTTTCATCATTCCCTCACTCATCATTCCCTCACCATCATTCCCTCACTTTTAAAATTTTTATTTTATTTTTTTGTTGTCAAATTTTTAAAACGATTTCTGCTGCTATTAAAATCTTCAATAATTGGCTAATTGCTTACCATTTATCTACTTTTTATGAAAATTTACGTATATATCATTCAAGTCAGACTGCTTGTCAAAATTTGCAAGTATTGTAGGGAACAACCCTTTTACTTTAGTCACTTCCTGACAAACAATATATGATCCTGTACAATTTTTCTTCCAATTTTTTCACAATTTCTCTTTGATTTTAAAATGTTTCTTTTAGAATTCAAGAAAATTTTATTCATCTGTTTTAATTCTCAGAAGAAGCCATAAAATTTAAACATTTTTTAATTAAAAAAGTTTTATAACTATCCTCTTCTTAAATAACTCAAAGCAGATTTTTTTCAGCATAAAATATTACTTGACAAAAGATCTTGTTTATTAGAATAAAAGTTTCTGTTTTAAATATTATGTAAAATTGTTTTAAAATGTAACATTTTAGTGCCTTTAAACTTTGAAATATAAAAGTATTCGGCAAGCTGAATAGTTACTATTCGGCAGGCCGAATATTCGGTATTCGGCCTAGCAGTTACTATTCAGCTAGCCAAATATTCGGTATTCGGTTCGCCTGTTGGCCGAATATTCGGTATTCGGCCAAAATCACTATTCGGTGCATCCCTAATATATATCTATATTTTCATACAACTTTTATTAAACATATTAAGCCTAACGGTAATTAAAAACAAAATTTAAATTAGTTTTAATTCAAATCAGTGGTTGCTGTTAGAGAAGTGTTTAAGTTTATTCAAACCTTTTGAACAAGTTACCGTAGAAATTAGTTCAAGAACATAACTTATTTAGGAAGTTATTCCAATGGTGGGAACTTTATTCATCAAAACCTGGAGAAGGGAATGAATTTTTTGGTGTTGGAACATTTAAAGACTGCCTGACTCAAAACATGAATGTATGCTTTAAACATATTCATGATAATGGACATTTTTAGATTTCAACTTTACTAAACCCCAGGACCCAGGATTAAACTTGCATTTTTTTTTTTTTTTTTTTTTTTATAAAGCTAAAGAAAATCATATCAAGTTAAAATCTTGACTGATTCTACTTATGACTGCTATCTCAAACAATAAGATTTCTGAAACTGAAACAAATGCAAATGTGGCAGAAACAAGCAAAGATGTTCATAATGAGTCAAAGACCATATTTTGGGATAGCTTCATGCAGATTTCAACTACTTTAAACAAAACAGTTAACAAATTTCAGCCCTTACAAATGATAAGCAGCAGTTATCTTGATAAATCATTCTTAGATAGAAATGAATGTCCACTAAGCTGATGGAAAGTAAATTCTATTGAATGTGTAATACTTAAGCATAATTAAATCCTTTTTATAAGTATAATTTTAATTAATTTTCAAAAATGAAATTATTGAATATTAAATATGTGAAATTTTTTTCACAAATTTGTGAACAAAAAATTCATTCATTTAATATTTAATAATTTCGGGTGTAATTTCACTGCTAAAAATTAATTAAAATTACACTTATATGTGTTGACCTATGCTGTGCTTTATTTTTTCTCATGTTTGCCACAGGGTTGTGTGCTCATAAAGACTTTTCCAACTTGTGCTTTGCAGCCTTACTGACTTTAAAGAGTGAGAGATGTCAAGCTGGGTATCGTCCTCGTAGCTTAATGGTTGAGTATTGGAGTACTATTCTAAGAATCTGGGTTTGATTCCCACCTTGAACGTTTTTCACTCTGTTGATTTACACTTAGTTGGCATTGTGAAAATAAATTTCACCTATTTACTATTCTGGTGTACATTCAGCATTACAGAAACATTTTACTTTCCACTGAAAGGGTTAAGCAGATTAAAAATCTTGCTGCAAGTAAAGCACAAAACTATAAAATGTTAGTTGTATTGTTTGTTAGTTATACCTAGTGTTGACTCTAGAAAAAAAGGGCCGCCGGGCGGGAATTTTTCAAAAAAAGAACACTACTCTAAAAAAGGGAATACTATTCTAAAAAAGGGTAAATTTTTTTCAAAAAGGGAACACTGTTCTAAAAAAAGAGCACACTTGTACCTTGTTCACAAAAAATATTTTGAACTGGTTTGTTTAGAGTCCATAAAATTTGCGATATTTTCCTGGGATCAACTGAATTGCCACGGGGCGCACAGGAAGTGTTAAAAAGGCAGCCGGGCGCATCGGAAGGATTTAAAACAGCCGCCGGGCGCAAAATAGAAATAAAAAGGGGCGCTGCGCCCTGCTAAAGCGGTTTATAGTCAACACTAGTTATACCTCATTTTGTTGTTTATTTAAAAAATAACTTTGTTTTTAGAAATACAAATGTGTTACTTAAAATGTTTAAAATATGAAAGCATATATTATATGATTTTTTTTTCTCTTTAGTGTTAATAAATTGAGTTCCAAGCTTTCTTGGGAACTAAACAGTGAGGATCCTGTGTTAAGCTGACGACCTGGCCAAAACATACGCTGCCTCGTATCTCAGGGAACATGGTCAAGAAAAGAGGACTGGACATTATTGGTCAGAATCCTAAATTGAAGGTAGAATTACAGGTTTAGTTACTTTAAAATACAAATTAGTTAATAAAAATAAAATTTTGAATAAATACATATTTTCATTTTTGGCAGTGCAAAATTAGCTTTATGCGTTATCTTAAAATTTTTCATGGCAATTCCGACTGAATGCCATAGTCATCTGCTATATGCAAGTAGTGGTTTGGATTCATAACATCCTATTTGGCAACTTAACTCTCTTTTAGCATAAAATTAATAATTAAAAATTTATTATATTAAAATTAAATGTATACAAAAATATATATAATACTATTTTTGCAGAAAATTTTTATTTGTTCTCTAACTTTGGCCTATAGGGCTATAAATTGCATGAGATCTCAATTCTAGATGCTAGTTTCATCAAAAGTGATTCGCTTGTTAGTAGAAAGTTCTTTTTATGGTACTTTTATGTTTGACGGGCATAACTCTTGCCAATAGCGGTAAGTTTTGCATTGATAAAACATTATTTAAAATTAATTCAACTTGCACTGCTTGAAATAGTAAAAATTTTTGCATTAGCAAAATTCTGATTTGATTTATTTTATAAATTCTGCTCATTTTTATCTTTGTATTTTTATGTTAGCTGGGTACAAATCTCACCTATAGTATCTTTTATTTTTTTGCACATGTAAATTACAAACAGTGCTTTAATGTTTAATCAAAATATTTTAGTTTATGGTATTATTTATTATTAAAAGAACAAAAGCATTTTTTGAATGATATTTTAAATGGTATGAGTGAAAGGGCATCTATTTTAAATGAATGTTTTTTTAAATGTTAATTGAGTAAGATATTTGTATTTAAATTAAATATGTATGAATAAAATGATAGCAATGAGAATAATGTTTTGTGATTATCGCCTGCATGCTGCTAACATAAAAATACCTCTTTCTTTGAATGTGAAAATTCTGCATTATACAGTTTTATATATTTATTATGTGGCTTCTAATGATTATATTAATTTGATACATTGCTTTGTTATCTACTTTTAATGTCTTACTATTTTGGTTATCTCTTTTTAACACTTCCCAACATAGTTGAAAAGTGTTTGTGAATTTGGTTTGTCTGTCTACCATTTGTATGTGCTCTAACTCATGTAAATATAGTCATTTTGTGATGAAATTGATATGTGCTATTGAATTTTACTTTGGCTAGTTTTGTATTGAAAATGGAGTGTGTAGCGTGCATAGTTTATTTACAGGGACACTCAAAATAATTCTGCTGGATTACAGTCTATGGAAGTAAATGGATCGTGGTGGATTTTAATGATATTACAGAATTTTAAACATATTGAAATTGATATATATATCACTGAGAGGGGCTACAACATGCTTACTGTAGAATATACTGTGTGTAGCATTAATCCTTCTTTATAGGGACACAAAAATATTCGATTGCAGTACAGCCTATGACAATAATTGCTGGAAGTACGTTTTCAGTTGTGCTTCACATTTTTAATGTGTCAGGCTATTTTATGTACATTACATGTTGTATAGATCATAAAGTTAAAATATTTAAAGGTTTTAATGTATTTTAACAAATATTTTAAGAGCAGCATCGACTTTAACCTGCATTTTTTTTTTTTAATGAAGCATTCAAAGAGTTATTCATTTGTTTGTAGATTTGTTGGAATTTGAATCTGAATGGCAACAGTATCATTTGTTTAGATCTGATTTCTATGTTTATAATAGCTTAATATTAATTTAGAACTTAATACATTATAAATGAATATGATACCCGTTTTATGTGAAAATATGCTGAACAGATATGATTTCAAGTAGAAGAAATTATCATTTAGCTGTCATATGTTAGCATATGTTTTTCATTAAGCCTAACATGGTGTTTAGCTATGGTCAATTCGCAGACCAGAGTGGCTTGCACCGGCATGTTTACCTACACTTTCCTGCACTCAGATTTTATTATAAGTAGATTGATTGAAACTGTTACATATGCAACCTCCCCCCCCCCCCCTTCCTAAAAAAATTGGGTACAGATGTCATATTCGCCCATATTGGCGCGATTTTTTTCTGTCGCCAAAATCCTATTGGCAACGGGTACTTAACTTGCGCCAAAGGGCTTGATGTGGTAACCCGGATTATGTTGTTTATGCTGTTGATGTTTTCGCCAAATTGGCAACCGAAAAAAATCGCGCCAATATGGGGCGAATATGACATCTGTTCCAAAAATTGCCCTTGGAACTGTAATAGAATTTGCTTTCCTTAATAATTTCTGAATGTTTCAAAGTAGGTTTCCTTCAAACTGAAAAAAAAAAGCAATGCAATATTTTTGTTTTGAATTATAATGTGTTTCAGCAACTATCACAATTTTAAGGGGGTTGAGAAGCAAACATTTTAGGGTGGGGGGGTTAAGGAGATTTGAAATGATTTATTAGTTATACTAATTGTCACATTTAAAAAAAACAAACATTGCTGAAAAATTTAAAAAATTGGAGTTGGGGGGGGGGGGGGCACACTACGGTTTCAGTACTGTAGAATAACTAGGGCTCCGGTACTTTTTTTGTTAGAAATTAAGCCTTGCCTACATAAAACATAACAAAATATACATTACTAACTACTGAAACAGAATTTAAATAGAGTTATCAAACAATAAAAGTTAAATCTTTTAAATAAACATTTATAAGGCAAATTGCAAGAGAAAATATATACTATATGGCCAAAAATCACAGCCCTCTTTCGATTTAAGATGTGTTGACTATTTGACAAATTCTTTTAGCTCTTTGGAAATATAAAGGACATGTTTGACCTCATAATTTGTCAATGAAGATTTGATCATGAGGGCAGTTAGGAGACAAATAACAAATAAAATAAAAATAATTTTTAGAATCACCTTGTAAAAGAAAAGGCAAGAAATGATCTTTTTCTACAGCACATGGCTATGTAGATATTGTGCAATATCTCTGTTCATTTATGTAAAAATAGCATGTATATTCATGGAGATATAATGATTTCTTAATACGTTGAATGCCACGTCAGTCACCTGTGACTGACACTGATCATTCCGCTTAGGCCGCGTCAGTCATTGGTGACTGATACTTATAGATTCTGTAATGGGAGTCTTATTTCATGGCCTAAACAGAAAGACAGGCAAAATAGACTTGGCATTCAACGTGTTAAAAAAATTCAAGAAATTTTTGCATGTGTTTTGTTCAAACGTTTGTTTGCTACTTCAAAAACTATCCAATTAAGTTCTAAATTTAAGGGTCAAATCAACAACAACGTCTAAATGAAAAATAACAGATAACTATCGCCATCTGGTGGAGAAAAGATATAACTTTCGTTCTAGGAAAGCGCCATGCAAGCGCATTGCATTACATGTATTTTTGATTTGTTCAGAATGATTATTCTTTTGCACAATTTCAGATTTCCTGTGACATTTGTGTTCTCTCTTATATGACAAAGTAAAAATTATCCGAATTTGAATATCTAAAACTTTCAAATGATTTTCAATAAAGAATTATTTCAATGGCACTTTAGCATTAATTAAAGGGACATTTTTTTCTGTATCGAAGGCTGCAAGCAGCGCCTCTGTAGGCCGTTTTAATTTCCGCTAAATCAGGAGCTTATGTTTCTTGCTAACTCTTTTGGCATCATCTATCAGCAATTAATATAAACAAAGAAACTTTCTGTTGTAATCATACTTTTTTTTAAAATGCCTTTTATCAGATTTAAAGAGATTGCAAATAAAATGAATATTTCCTATCGGTACAACATATTTTAATTATCTTGCAGATAAAATTATGAATTTTAACATAGTTTGTAGCGAAAAAAAAAAAGTTACGCTAAACAGCAAATTTTTAATGTAGAGGGAACCTAAACAAGCATTTTCGTAAGAGAATGTGTAGCTGAAAATGGCATGTTAAGCACTGGTGACTAAACTGTAGTTTACATACTTTCTTTGTTCTAATCATCAAAAATCAAAAGATAGTACTTTTTGATTAACAAAATGCATGAGGCATCTTTTTTTTTTTTTTTTTTTTTTTTTTTTTTAAGTCAGAAAAATATTTTTTAAACTATTGTTTTGAAGATTTATCATTCACATTCCATCATTTTTGATGGGGTTATATACTAGTGTTATATATAGTTAGAAAATTTTTATATTTTCAAGTGGTACAGTATTTATTTTACTCTTGGTGTGTCCAATTCACACTACAATGCTAGACTGAAATTTTCCTAAAATACGCCTGAAAAAGTCAGGAAATTTTATTCTCCTACATGAGTAGCAACCCTGGTTAAATATTGTGATCCATAAATTATTCTTCATTATATATTGATTGTAATTAGCTTTTTAAAAAAAATGCAAATCTTAATGAGGCTGAATCATAACATTTTGAAATACAATAGCTGCTTGTTACATCACACTTTGTTAAATATGGTTCTTTAGTACCCTCCATCGAAAATAAAAATAAAAATCATTACATTTACTGCTTGTGTAAGGAATAATAAGTAAATGGAATTTTATGCTGTTAACTTATTAGGAAAATTGGTGTAAGCATATTAAATAACTTTTTGGTGATAAATAACTTGTTTACATTTGTAGATTATCATCTTTCTTAATTTAATACTTTTGGTTCTATTGAATGTATCATAATATTTTTTTTCTATTTTCAGTCAAAACAAGTGTGAATGTATTTTTCATATGTTATTTGACTGTGTTATCATGTAGACTGTTGCTCTAAAAAAAAAAAGTCTTTTGCAAACTTTATGTTTGAAGCTGAATTTTTAATTGTGTAGTACCAATAATTACGTAGGACAATATGCTCAAATTTCTCAGTAAAAACAAATTATTTTGTATTTAAAATTTCATTTTATAAAACATAAAATTTTCTTGTTAATAAATCCTATAATTTTGTTTTATGTGAATCTAAAAAGCAGTTTGTACCTATTTATGAATTGACCATCAAGTGTGTTACGGATGTTAAAAAAAAAAATTATTTAGAATATTGCATTAGTATATATTTTAAGTTTCATACTAAGTGCAATATGTTTTAGTTTCGAATTTATATGTGTGAAAATATTTATCTTCATCAATCAGTTAGCTATTTTGAAAATATCAGATATATGTCATAAATGTTGGATATTTCATATTTTAAAAAATATATTTACAAACCCTGGAAAGACTACACAAAAATGTAGTGCATTAAGGTTGAAATACAACATCTAACTATCAAAATCAATTATGATTTATAGGATTTTTTTTTTTTTAAACCTTTATATCTTCCTAACATTAAAATTTTATGTATTAAAATATAATCATTATTTAATTGCTCATTCAGGATTATGACCAAGCAAAATTTAAAGTTGGAATTTTGCTTTTTGTGCAATAATTTGTGCATAAATTGATAACAATAATTCTTGTTAAGTATAAAATAATGTTCTCATGAATGAGAATTTGCAAATGCATACTGAGAGACCCTGCTCCTACCCTGCTTGCAAATGTTTGCCAACCCCAGAAACATGCTTTATTCACGAATGTAAAATTCACGTAAGTAGCACACATCATAGAAAAGTTCATTATATTAATCTCTCATAATCAGAGCCATCCTTAGAGGTGTGTATGACAGGTGCAGCTGCACAAGGCCTTGTACCTAAGGCCTCCCCTCCCCCTGCTTTCCACCACACACACACCAAGAAAATAAAACAAAGAAAGAAAATAGCTATTTATTATAGCTAATTATTTATTTCATAATGAAATTTATATATGTAACTTTGCTTATTTACGAAATGTAATATGTTTTATGAATAAATGTTTGCACAAACACATGAACTGTATGTTGATTGTTAAGAGGTTGATCCTGATTATTATTCTGACAAACTGCCTACTTTTATTTTAATGACTGTGTAATGTAACACAGATTTGCTTCCTCCTTGTACAATCAAGTCTCTCTTTTTATTATACAAATATTAATGTTCCTGTCCACATGCATACGTATATACTGTCATGTAAACACGCTGAAGAGGCAAGGCAGCTAAAAGCACCATCTTTCACAACACTAGAATAAATTAGAATAAGTTAAAATTTAAAGTCTCCAAAAATTATGAAAGCTTTTAAAAGGTTAATGTTTTTAAAGATTCTTAAGAAAAGGGAAATGTTGAGAAATGTAGATTTTTACTAAGATTTTTTTCCTTTTTAAATTCTCTTATTAAATTGTAAATACAGTAAACTCTGTTCAAGTCAGAATCAAGTGGGACCGAGAAAATTTTCCGTAGTAAACAATATTCTACCTTAGATAAATTTTACTCTATGTCTATGGATTCGCAAGGACTTGAAAGTCTGTCTGAGTTAGACAGATTTCCATCTTATGCAGAGTTCGCCTTACAGAGAGTTTACTGTTTTAACATGTTTAATATTTGTGAATTAAATCAAAAGCTTCAGTTATGTTACAATTAAAGAAATAATAGTTTATTTCATCTTTTTCATATTCATTACTGACATATAATAACAAGTGAACTGATTGAGCAATTTAATAGATTAACCTTTTGATTACAAATTTATTTTTTATTAGAAATTTCTGAAACTGGTGATTCTTTTTTTATCCTATCCATAAAACTTTTGCAAAAAAAACAAACTTTCCTGTACACTTCTATGACAATATCAAGTGAAATCATTGCAGAGAAACTTTTTTGTAAATTGTAGCATGAAACAAATATAAAGATATTCGATATCACTGCTATCAGTCCGTAAACCGCATATGTCCCTCTGTCGTAAAATACATATGTATTTTAACCATTATTTTTTATTTGTGCTTCTGTTTAAATTAACAGAAAGGAATCAACACTTTTCTCCACCATTTTTGATTGTTCTATTTCATTATTTATTTGTTTTACATCCTGAAATAAAATTAATTTTATCAGTTACTAGTGCATACCAGTGGCCATATCTGTTTTAGTTTCTTGACTGACACTCATAAATCACTTAAATTGCAGAAAAGTTTTGTTTAATGTTTGCTTGTAAAAAGTAATATAAATATGTATACATACTTCTGAGTAGATAACAAGATTTAAGTTACAGACATCCGAGTTGGAATTTGTTACTTTCCTTTATTAACCCCTTCACGGTCGCTTAATATTTGGAAAAACCATCAAAAAAGTACCTATTTATTTTATTACAGAAATTGAATAATTATAAGGTTACTAAATAAAATATGCAATTAGTTTTTTTTAAGGCGAAAAAAAAAGATGTTATAGAACAAATTCATATTTCTAGAAAAGCCATCATGCAAGAAATCTGTGTCTTAATATATGTTTTACACCGTATAAATTAATGCGAATAAAACCTTTATTTTTCACATCTTAGACCTTTTTTTATCATCATCACACAGGTTTTTACAAATAATATTTGAAATAATATATATATATTAAATTTTGATTATTAACAATTTTTTGAGTGTTACATATTTCAAAACATGCAATACAAAGCCCAACATTACAGTCAGCGCAAAAGCCAAACCCAAACGGCAATATTCAAAGACTTCACACCGAAATACCAATTAAATTTTTCTGGTTTCAGAAGTTTTTTCCAGCAATAAATCTCCAGCCCGGAAATATGACGGGAGCGAGAAATAACGAACGACACCTCAGCCCGTGATATTGACGGAGCGAGAATTAAGGGGTTAATGGTAAACTAATTTTCAAGTATCAAGTCTAATATTAAACTTTTATAAAATTATACTTCTAGAATTACTTGAATAATTATGTTAAAAATTAATCTATTATAATTACACATGCAGCATTTACTGCAGTTCCAAAAACAACTTTCGGTTTATTCTTTTGAGCTGATAGATATCAGACCAGATACTGTGATCATTAAAGGTTAGTTGGATGAATTAGTCTTCCAGATTTGTCCGGGATGGATCAATTGTTAGAGCATTTGGCGGCCTCAGCCAAGACATCCCTGGTTCAAATCCTGCACTTTTTTCACCCACATGGAAATTTACAATTGTTATGAAACTAGGTCTGGACGATATCTCAACTTCAATATTGTGATATATTACCAGCCTAATTTCACAATATCTCAATAGTCAACTGATTAAGAATTAGTAAAATTCTTAATAGTCTCCCTTTTTAAGCTACAGAGGGGCTTAAAAAACTGTGAAACTTGTCTCACAATTAGCTGGAAAATAAATATGATTTTTTTATTACCAAGGTTATTTTATTTAAATGGATGAAAGACACATTTTGCGCTTAAAATAGATTTAAAATTGATCTTTTAAAAACGAATAATGTTGAATTACAAATTGCAAAGGTTGCAGTTACAATTTTGCCGAAATCATCTTCAAGCTTGTATAATATTTTTATGCATATATATACTTCAGAGAGTTTTATATACACCATATATGTCAATATGTGTAATATTTTCATCTTATATGTCATATATGAGTATAACTTGGTCAGCATATGTCCTTAAGCACCAAATTCCACAATATTTTATGAGAAATTTTCTCAACGATAAAAAATTCTGTCTACAAAACATGAAAATTTCTATACTAAAATACTGGTTGCAGTTTCCTCTGGGATAATATAGCACAGTTTACACATTTCAAGTGTAATAAAGAAATTTTTAGAATAAGTGATGTTATACTGTATATAGAATTTGGTATACTATCTTTACATACAAAAATGATTTTGATAATCTATATTGCTATTGTTATGTTTAATTAAATATTGTTCAATTATACTGAGTATTTTTTAGTCTACTAAAATTTTCTTAATTTTGCAGTAATTTAATATTTTCATTAGTAAAAAAAAAAAAAAAAAAATTAAAGGTACTTTTCCAACAAAGGGGCTTCGTCATTTTTATAAAACCTAGGCGCAATTCAGGTTTTATAAAGTGAGATTTGTTGGCAAATAATATAAACACATTTATGCTGGTTTACTGGTAAACCGAGCCCTGCTCAGTAGTTTTTTTTTTTAAAGATTCATACTCTATTTGAGCAAAGATAAAATTTTATTATTTATTTCTACATGATTCATATTTAAAAATAGATAAATGTCTTATTTATGATAAATAAGTTATACAAATATTTAAAAAAAACTCCTTGCATATGTGAAACTGTATATAGATTACCAGAAAATATGCAGGAAAAGTTACCTTCTTTTGCGAAGGCCATTTGCTTTATTTCATCAATGCCCTTGTACTGGAAAAGTACCATTAAGTATTTATCACTGGTAAAATTTGTTTTTTTAATTACCTTTCATGTTTTTTCCACTACATGTTTTAAATTATATAATTTTTCTTTTTTTTTAGGTTTCATGAAGTCACTGGAAAAATTCATTTCCACGTCTGTTTATTTAAATATAAATCCAGAATTCATTTTTGGAATAGTTCAGATTAATAATAAGGTAATGAATTATTTGAATTTGATTTGATAAAAAAAAAAAAAAAAAAAAAAAAAGAATCATTTCATCCTTTGCTTCCTCAACACACAAAATTTAGAATCTTTATTTATTTTTTTTTCCCTTATTTCTCCAAACCATTTGATCATGAACCCTGTATAAATGCAAAAAACTTTTTAAATTATTCAATTATTCCACATGTTTTTTTTGTCATTGGCCTTGAACGCTCTAAGAATCAGGTTCAATAATTATTTTTCTAACTGAAAGTTGTTCATTTGTAACTAAGCCAGCACTAGCTATTTTTTTTAATTATTTCTATTTTTTAAATTTATTTTTAGTTTTAAAAGTTTTTAATGAAATTTCTTGAACACAGTAGAAATCAGGTTGCTTCCATTGTTGCAGAGAAAAAAAAATGATTGTAAATACACAAGTTCATTGTGAATAACAATGAAATATTCATGAATTCTTAGGGCTATATAGTAGCTCATCAGGCGCAAGTTCAAGGGACAAAATCATTCCTTTACGTTTTTGAGTGAAATGATTTTATCTAATGAACCAATTTTTCTGATACATAATGCCAAACATTTTTACTCAAATTGTCTATTTAGACTATTAAAGTTCAAGTTCACAAATTTAATTTTTTTTCTTCAAAAAAGATGGAATTATTTTCATATTATAATTAATATTATGAAAAAAGCTTATTTTTAGAAAAAATTAATAGTGTGGAAAATTCTATGAAAAGGCAAAGGAAAATATAAAGTAGATTAATTTTACATCTAAAGTATAAAGTATTGTACAGGGTGTTTCTAAATGAATATCGGGGTTTTAACGCTTTGTAGTATCTATTATATAAAACTTAAAATCTTACTTAATACATAAAATGAAAGAGCAACTCAAACAGTTTGTTGGTATCTGTGCATGTGCTTGCATATGCAATGTTTCATCCGCCATCTGTTAGAAAGTGCTAGTAGCAAAAATGGCGACTAGTGAACAGAAAGCATTTTGTGTTCTGCAGTTAGCAAAGACCGAATCTGTAGCTACTATGCAACATGCATTGTGGATTAAAATCAGATGTGATCCCCCAAGTGATAATAACATCCGTAGATGGTATCATCAGTTTGAAAATACCGGTTGCCTTTGCAACAGTGGCCCCACAAACACTAATCAACGTTTGGGAAGAACTAAGCTATCGACTTTATGTGTACCGTGTGACGAAAGGTGTTCTCACATTGAACACTTGTAGCCTGTAGGTAAAACTGTCTGAGTTGCTCTTTCATTTTATGTATTAATTATAATTTTAAGTTTTATGTAATAAATACTACCAAGCATTAAAACCCGGATAATATTCATTTAGAAACACCCTGTATTTTGAAATATTTTACACCAAGAATAACAATACAAAGGAGCATTTAGTTCTGGAAAATCTAAATGTTTTTCATCACTATTGCATTCACAATGTTCTACGAAATCTTCTACCTGTACAGAATTGTCATACAAATCCCAGTCTTCGCTGGAAAAGAGACAGGAAGGAAATAATGATTCACTTAAAAAAGAAAAAATCATTGAAGTATTTACTTTTCTTTTGATGGCTATTTACACAAATTTTGCTCAGACACTTTTATTTTCTTTTAAAAAAAAGTATCTTCTCTTTCATGAGTGAATTAATAAGCCAATGTATGCATCAGCTACACTCAAAATATTCTATTTCAAGTTCAGGCTTAAAGTAAAAGGGTTGACTTACGAAAATATGTATGGTATTTAATTCTATGGATCCTCTTCCTCCTCCCTGAAATTCTTATTGACTGGTTATCAAAATTTACAAAGAATCTTGTTTGTAATTTACTAGTATTAATGATTAAATTTGAATTGAAAGTGCTGGAATGATCTATACGTGCTAAAATATATCCATAACTTTAATACATTGCAACACGGGTAATGAGGTTGATTAATATAAATTTAAAAAAAGGAGATTAATTTTTATAATTCTTACTATTCGTACAGTGATAGCACCAAATGACTCTAGGTAAACGATGTAATTAACAATTCCCTTCGGGGAAATCCAAGGAAAATTTAATATATTAAATTTTAAAATTATAATTAAACAATGCGCTGTGTTATTTTTTTCGGAGATCGTTTACCTTCTAAGTCTGTAATTTCTTTTATATAATAAATCTTTTTTAGTAAATTATATAGATAAATAGATTATTTATTTTACATTCCCACATCTATAAGAGAAAAATATTAATTAAGAATTAAAATAATAAAAAATTACTCATATTCAAACTTGATTACATTTTATTATAGGAGAAAATTTACAATAAAAAAAGGTTATTTACATATTGTGGGTTATATATATTTTAATAGTAATGCTGATGCACATCATCATTATATATATTTACCTATTTCAATTAATCAATCTATTTAATTAATTTTATAACACGTGAAATATCACCATAGTCCGTTACTTTCATAGGTAATGCTTATTACTGGTAAAAACAATGGAATAAAATCATAATGGACTACCTGATCCACTGCCCCCGGCAGCATGTAGAATTCTCGTTGCTCCGAGAATGTCCCACAGGTAGGCACAAAAGGTCTCCAAATAAATGTTGTCACAAAATATTAATCCTTAATCGGGCATCACATGTATTTTTAAGCCAATGTTGGGGTAACTTATTTTTTTATATATATATATTTTATATGTTATTCATGGTACAGCATCTGCTAAAATCCAACCGCAGCATCTTATTTTTTTTGCTGCCATCAGCATTGGGATAAAATTTGCAAGTGAAGTCAGTCTCTTACTTACACTGAAAAAAAAACAAAAAAAAAACGGACATTGTCCTGTCTACATTATTTATGCAAACATAAAATTATACTATATAGCTAGAAAATTTGCATACAGAGTTGCCACCCATCTATACAGGCGAATATCATTGGTCGACTCTGAATTTATGTGGCGCAACCTTATAGGTTGAGTTTTTGCTGTACCCAGTTATATTTATTTTTACTTTATTCCGTGTGTGTGGTCCTTCTGGTCAAAGGTCAGCTGTAAATTTCGTTGTTATGCCCTCATGATGTCCTACACAACTATAAATCGTCATTTCGATGACTTTTGTAGATTTATTAGTATCGTAAATTTTATTTGTACGATACTTTACCAAGACATGCACTTAACCTAGTTCAGGTTCCATTATAGACATACGAATGCTTCTTTTTATATGCTGCCTCGTATATAATAACATCATAGTTTATAGATAAAAGTTAAAGTTTGTTGGAAAGACATATTCTTTCCATCATCTCCGCCTCCAATATGGAAAAAAAAAAGAAATTCAGTGCAACGTGTTTCTTTTTTTTTTGCTTGACCCTGCTCCTTCAGCTGGAATATAAAGTCACATGTCATTGCCCAGTACTTTGTGTGCATCCTGTCCTGTGTTGTATATATAGAGTCATTGACACACACTGAGTATCATAGTGGATTGGATGGCTTGAAGATGTGCATAGCAAGTCCTTTATACGCCAACAGTTCTGGTGTACGGATCATGTCGTCGAGGCATAACTGTCGTAGTAGATTGCACTGTATTTATTAATTATTCCATTGTTTGCAATTTAGCACTCAACAATTTAATGTTAAATTAGCCAATTGTATATCAAAGCAACCAATTTTGGAATAAGTAAGATAATAAAAGCCAAATTTCTACCATACGATATGTAAATATGAATAGGCAAACAGTTACACATTCAACTAACATTACACATAAAAGACAATTCATTATATTTCATATATAATAATAAAATACTCAGAGAGACAAAATTTGTATACAATTAATACATTATGAACTCGTGAACATACGATATAAATTTTTTATATCATCCAAATCTACTGGTTCTTTAATTTAGTGTTTCGCTGATAGAATGTATGTGTTTTTATTATTATTATTATTATTATTATTATTATTATTATTATTATTTTTTATTTATTTATTTATTTTAAATAAGTGGTGTATATTTACATATACATCGCTTCTGAATCGCTAACTGCCACTAAAACAAACATGCTCGTATTTGATTATCTGACTTAACAAATGATATTTGATTCAAAAAAAGAGATGAATCAGGTTTCTCCTAAGCGCAGATCCGATTCATTTCAAGAGCAGGAAGAGGCATTTTATTCCTCTCTCGGCTAGGAGAAAACTGGTTGCAAGATCCACTTATCGATAAAGAAAAAAAAACTCGTTACAGTCCTAATCACTTTGTCTCCCCCATGAAAATTTATGGACTGTGCTGCAAAAGCGCGGGACCGACTGAGGGGTGAGCTGATTACATGAATTTTCCCACAGTATCAAGTCGCCACTGTAATAGCGTCGCCGGTTTGGAATCACAAAGAGAAAAAAAACTGAATCGTGCCACATTGGACTCAACACTAGGAATCTGCGAGAATGTATATTTTCATAACTGCAACATTCATTAATAATCTTTTTTTTTTTTTTTTTTTTTTTTTTTTTTAGAAAACATCATCAGCAAGACAAAATCCTGCCTAAATCGCATAATCTAAAAGGCGCAGATCTGCTGGCTCCAATGGATAGAACAGAAAATGAAGGAGTAAGTTTTACTGGTACCCCTTAAGGTTTGTATAATATAGTACTAGTCGAGGTATGAAACAACAATTTGAAGGTAAGAAAGTAGCCTTGACGTGTACTTCGTAAGCACGACTAACATTATAACAAATTATATGTAACTCTCGCTAAATAATCCAATATCACTCAATGATTGAATGTTTTTATAATTTATGTTTTAATGTTGTTGTGGAGAATAAAATATAAGTAATACTTTAGGTATGTTTTTTTTTTTTTTTTTGAAAGATTGGCCAATCTATGCGCTCCTATTAATATTATTATTTATCATAAGCAATACCTAAACATCTCATTATTTTGTATGTCTTGTATATGCATTATGTATTGAGAGTCATATTGTATTAGACACAGGTACTAGTATTTTTACGATTATGAGTTAAATGTTAAACACAAATGCATTATTTATTTATTTATTTATATGCATAATTTAACAGTGTTAATCTAAACTGTGTTATGCCTACAGGAGGTATATAACTCACCCTTATGTTTTAATTCCCATTAGCCTGTGAAAACCTACCTACGAAGTAAGTAGAGTCTGAACAAAAAATAACTCGGTGCGAACAAAAAAACGAGGGGTGGGGGGGGGGGGGTTAAACGGATCCAACAAAAAAATATGAGGATCTAATCTACAGAATTCCTAATTATTACATTTTGTTCTTCTTGTTACATCCATAACAAAATATACTTAAATGACTACCCTTGTACTTAATTTTATCTTAATTTAATAAGCGGTGGAGACAGAATGCTACGGAAAAACTGGATGCCGTGCCTATTAATAAGGAATGTCCACTCTATAACGAAGATCGGTGCACCACCCTGTTGCCAGCAACAAGAAAATCAACATTACAAGAGAAGGAATTCTCTTAAACAGGTACGATTTATTTTGTACTAAATTGCCAGAAACCAAGGGTATAAAATTTTAATTGAGAAATCCCATTTAATTTATGTAATTAAAGGCTAAAAAGATATTTGTTTATTTTTATTTTACAGAAAAGAAACAAGAAAGGTTTAGGTAATATAGCCTAATTTATTTAAACATTGATATATTCCTCGTTAGTTACCTGATTGTTTTTAAAAGCAATACATCATTTATTTATTGCCATATTTAGTATTTAATTTATTTATTGTTACGTGAAAAAAATTTATTTATTTATTTTATTTTTTTTTTTGAAAAAAAAGGAACTGTTTACTTAATTCGAATTAGAATAAAAGGAGTGTTGTCCAAACCCTGAATAATTTTCAGATTGGCAATCAAAACGGAATCCTCTTAAAAAATTATTTTGTTTGTTAATTAATGAACATGAGAAAGAAAATATAATTTATTATCTACGTGTAAAATCCAGTGTAATGTAATTTAAATGACGATATTTATATAATTAATATTTTATATGACCTTACAATTCAATTAATAGACTGATTAACAGTAATACTTTTTAATTTATTTAACTTAATTTTTTTTTTTTATTATTATTAAATTTACTGCGTGACTTCAATTATTTGAGAGTAAAATAGTGATAAGTTCACCCTGTTAAATAAGAAAACAGAATAATTTTCATAATATGTATACTGTTGTACTAAAGAAAAAAAAAATTTTATGTATAGCAAATTTCATAATAAGAACTAACAATGCATATTTCCTGCCTCAACTGTAATTTATGTCAGCCCTATTGGCAGAAACATGCTATAAGGACTAGCCGCTAAATCCCAAGGTATTAATAAATATTAAAATTAAACTAATTTATTTTTACTATTAATAAGAAAGTAAGAAAAAAAAAGTATAATATTTTATAATAAAAATGCTTGAAAATTAGGATACTCATAATATGTTATACTTTGCAGTTGACTCTCTGAGGACTGATACGACCAGGAAAAAAAAATAAATAAATCAAGCGAAGCAGAACTTCAGGACGTCTCATTCCAGCCTGCCTCTGATTGAAGACAAGTAAGCAAAATTTCATTTATTGCATGCCATAGAATTGTACCAATGTTTTTTTTTTTTTTTTTTTTACTGATCAAAACCTTATGTGCACAAAATTGTTCCTTCGAAACTGGCCATTCTAAAGCAATAAAGCAAACTCACTCTCTGGCGCGCAGGTTGGAGGGTGGGGGTGGGGGAAAACTAATCTCTCTCCTCTGCCTAAAAAGACGGACAGAGGAGAAAAATTCCGCTTTTAGCACCACGAGATGGCGCTCCTCCTCAAAACATTGACCATCATCGTAAACAACTCCCACAGCTCCCAAACTTACGCTGCGCGTTGGGGGAGAAAAAAAAAATGGTTTAAAATAACCGGCTGTTCTACACGATGTATTTTATTTTATTTTATATATATATACAGGTATATAGCACACCTACACTTAAATTTCCCATATAATGTGTATATAATGTCCTCTCTGAGAATTTAACCATGTGTAGTATAACCCACAAATTACACTTGAAAAAAAAAAAATATATATATATATCTATATACAACACAAATGTACATGAAACATTTCATTGATAAATTAACTAATATTCTTGAATAATAAAAAGGGTATGTATAACGATAAATGAAATAACGCATATTATTTCCATAAATACAGTAATATATGAAAAAATATATATATATGTCCAACGACTTTTATGTACGTTGATTACCTTCCTGCTCCGACCCGTTATGAATTTGGCATGCTCTAGACTAGACTTTCGTTGTTGAGAATAATAGAGAAATATGCCTTTTAATTGGCTCTTTGAGCGGGTTTTGGAGCTCTGTTAAAAGGTAATTATTATTGCGAAACCTTCTTACGACTTCGAAAGGACCTCTCCATTTAGGCTGAAATACTCCCGGTGTACCCACACATTTTGGGTAACACTCTTGCCCGATTCTTAAAAATTTTACTTTCTGCATTTCGTCGTTATTAATATACTCGGCTAACATTCGTTCTTGATTATGTAGCGCAAATTTTTTTATTTCTTCCAAATGTTGTACTCTATTTTGCACATATGTTGCTGTAATAATATCTTGTGTGGGAAGGTGGATGGAAAACGGGTTTCTAATATCTCTCCCAAAGAATAAGAGAGATGGCGGGCAACCTGTTGCGCGGTGAGGGGAAGTATTATAAAGTAATTTAAAATAGTCCAGCCTAGTATCCCACTCTAATGTAGTTTTACTCATAGCTGTTATCGAATTTTTTAATATCTTATTCGTAACTTCAGAAATTCCATTCGTTTCTGGGTGAGTAACGCTGCTAAATTTTAATTGTATATTTAAGGAATCCATGTATTCTTTAAAAACTTGAGAGTGAAAATATTTGCCGTTGTCTAAAGTTACGGATTTACATAAACCATAACGGCTAAAGTATCCGTTCAGTACGTTCAAAAGTGTCTGGGTTTCATAGTTGCGAATAGGAACAGCTTCTAAGAATCTTGACGTCGAGTCCACAATCACAAATATGTATTTATGTTTTCTCAAAGACATAGGGAGTAACCCTATTAAATCGATATGAATTGCTGAACCTACCTCTTGGTCCTTTACTATTTTTTGTGTAGGCACCTTGATTGTTTGGTGCTGTTTGGTAGTATTGCATGGTATACATTTATTACAATGATTCTTTATATCACGGTACATTCCGTGCCAATAAAATCTACTCTTTATAATATCATAAGTTTTTTTAAAACCGAAATGAGGTTTATGTGCATCTTTTATTATTTCCATTTTAAGTGACTCTGGAGCGATAAGTAATTCTTTGCCATCAGATCCAGGTTTTAAAATTAATATATCTTTATGGTTTAGAACAAACTTTCGAGTAATTTTATTCTGTTTGTTGTTTTTAATTTTACCGATAATTTTCTCTAATTTATCATCTTGTAATTGCTGCTCTTTGATATTTTCATCAACCAAATCTTTATTAACGACAAATAGTGAATTTTGTAGTTCGTTCCTAGCTGTTAAATTATTTAAATTACGAGTGGAATAATCTGCTGGATTGGCAAAACCCGGAATAAATTCTATTTCATAGCTAAACGGTGCGAGATTGTCGATCCATCTAGCTACAATATCAGGCTGTTTCTCTAAATTTAAATAATATGTTAGGGCTTTGGAATCCGTGCGTATAATGAATTTCCTACCTGTTAAAATGTATTTAAAATACATTACTGCCTCGTGTATGGCGAGTAATTCTAATTTAAAACTAGGGTAATTCTTCTCAGGATTTCTTAATTTTCTTCCAAAAAATTCAATTGGTTGGAGAACGCCATCATACTCTTGTCCCAATATGCCCGAAATTGCGGTTTTAGCCGCATCCGTGATTAGAATAAAATCTTTCGAAAAATCAGGTGTTTTTAAAGTAGGATTCTGTATAATAGCAGCCTGAATTTCTTTGAATGCATTTTCTTCTACTTCCGACCATTTAAATTTTACTTTATCTTTAGTGAGATGAATTAAAGGGTCTACTATTTTAGAATAGTCTTTAATAAGTGATCTAAAATAATTGGAGAGACCAAGGAGTGATTTGACTCCTTTCTTATTTTTAGGTCTAGCTAAATTTTGAATTTTGTCAATATTTCTTTTTGAAGGTGAAATTCCTTCCTTATTAAGGGTGAATCCTAAAAATTCGATCTCTTCCATGCAGAGTTGCATTTTAGTTGGTTCAATTGTAATATTGTTTTCAATGAATATGTTCAGTACCTTGTCTAATAGTTCTATCATTTCCTGTAATGAGTTTGTTGCCAGTAATATATCATCAATGAAATATGTCACTTGACTTTTATCAAAGTGTCCTAATAATATATCCATTAATTCTGCGAAGTAAGCCGTACTGAGACGTGTGCCGAAAGGTAGTCTTAAATAAGAAAATTTTCCATGTTCTGTAATAATAGCAAGTTTGTCTGTATCTTCTTCTCTTAAAACGATTTGATAGAAGGCCGAGTGTAAATCTAGAACAGTGTAGTACTTTTTGCCGCCTATTGTCTGCAAAATCCGTTTTATGTCAGGTATCGGATAGGCATAGTTTTGCAAAATTTGGTTAAGCAAACGAAAATCAGCAGCGACTCGGTATTTAACTTCTTCTACGTTTTCGCCTTTCTGTGTAACTTTTTTTTTTACAAAAATAACTGGAAACGCGTAATCAGAGTGACATTTCTTTATTATATTAGCTCTCAAAAGCTTATCAATTTCTGACTTAGCATACTCCTTTACACTATGTGCCGTTTTATATGGTTTTGTTTGTATAGGGTAATTGTGAATTAAATTAAATCTGGGTACAACTAAAGATGTTTTTCCAAGAGTGTAATAATTTTTGGAGAATGCATAAGCATTCTTTAGTAATAATTCTTGTAATTTTGCTTGTGTATCAGTATCCAGATGTTGTAAATTAAAATCCTCTGGACTGAGTTCCGCCTTTCTGCGTTCACGAATTTCCTCTAAAGAAATGTTGTTAACTTGTACTATTGGATCTGATTCTTGACTGCTATTTTCATTTTCTGACGTTATCTCAAAATGCTTGGAAATTCTTCCGATATTCATTCCCTCTACTAAATTTAATTTCTGCTGCGAGTCGTTCCTGATAATTATGTTAATTTTATTATCTTTGCCAATTTCATGAATTGATGTGTCATAATGTATGTTAATGTTATGTTTAATTGGTTCTAACATTATAGTGTCATTAATAATAAATTGATTTGGGCATATTAATTCAGTAATTACTCTCTCACCTGGACATATCTCTGAGTTTTGAGATATCTTAGCTGAAATAATATTTTTACGTGATAATTTTCTTTTTTTGTTTTTATTTCTTTGTTTTTTTATGTTAATTTCCTGTGGTTCATGATTGTCATTTGTACTAATGGGAGATGGAGTTAAATTGTTTATCTGCCCCTGAGATGTGTCTCTGAGAAAATTCAGTGTAATGTTTTTATTTTTTAATTTCATGGTTTTATCCTCAAAATCCAAAATAATTTTGTTTGTTTTGAGAAAATCAAAACCGAGTAGCATGTTATAATCACGGCCAAAATCTGAATTTGTGATATAAAATGCACCTGACACGAATACATTTTCCAATTTGAAGGTTAATTTGATACATTGTTTGAAAGCAATTGTCGAATTAGTGAGTGTTTGAATTTTTACCTGATTACATAAATTTTTATATTTAACTTCTGCATTCTTTAGTTGCTCAAATAAGGAGGGTGAGGCCAGGCTGACCGCAGCTCCACAATCTGCCAAGGCGGTGATTTTAATACCCTTTATTTCAAAACTAATAATTGGAAGGCTTTCTATATTATTACTTTTCACGCTAGCAATCAATTTGTAAGAATTGTGTGACCCGTCCATGAGAGACTTACGCGGGTACCTTTTATTTGAATCTGTAAGTCCCTCAATTAATTTCCCTGTTTGTCCTTAGGTTTCTGTTCATAATCTTTATTTTGTTTATATTTGTTTTTGTGAGAATTGTTTTTATCCTCTTCTGAATTTCTATTATTTCTATGGTAGTTTCTCTGATAATTTCCACTTGTATATCCTCCATACCCATTACCCTGGTTATATGAATTGTAATGGTCCTGATTATAACCGTAGTTGTAATTAGGTAAATTGGGGTAGGGTGGGGGTATAAAGTTTAGGTGGGGAGGGGGTGGGGAGTAATACATGTAGTTAGGAGGTGCATAATGCATAGGGTTCGGATGGAAATTTTGATGCATATATTTAGAATTTTGTGGGAAATTTCCCTGATACTGGTAACTGTTATCTCTTCCGCCTTTCCTATCTGAATTCTGCTCGTTATGAGGGGTTGTTTTGTTTCTCTCAGCGGCATTACTTTTATTTTGGTCTTTGTCACCTTGGAACCAGCAATTTTGATTGGAATGCGTTTTAGAATTGCAATAATCGCAATATTTAGTTACATTATTTGCATTCGAATTCATATGTAGTTTAATGTTGTTTAATTCACTAGTCAATATTTTAATTTTCTCCGCACTTTCCATATTCATTTTTACTAATTCCTTCATTAATTCAGGGTCCTTATTAGCAGTGATATTATTGAGATCTTTAACATCGACATGTGCAAAAGCTCTCTCTAATTTTAATGCCATCTCACATGCAGTGTTAAAATCCTTCGGAGCATCCTTACGAATTTCTAAGCTAAAATCGCTTCTAATTGCATCCAGAAATCTAGACAACTTTACCATTTGCGTAAATTTGGAGTCATTATCATCCCCAATATCCTGTCCACTTTTTTTTATATATAAGTCCGCTGCTGCTTTAAATTCTAATATAAAGTCCGCCATATTTTGATCCGGTTTCTGCTTAAGGGAAAAAAATTTTGTTTGTGCCTCACTAAAACTACATTTTATCTCGAATAATTCTTTTAATTTCTTTTTGAAATTGTCTAAATTACTCTCCGAAAATAATTTTTCATCCCTCATTAATTTTTCTTTAGCGGGACCAACGATTCTTGCCTTTAGAATCGTTAATTTAGAAATCGGGCTTAATTCGGTTTGATTGATTAAATTATCAAATTGTAATAAAAAGGAATTTATGTTAGATTCTCTTTTTCCATCATAATTAGGTAGTAAACCGATTACACTCTCGGCAGTTATTTTGTCAGTGGCCATGATGTATTTGTTTTTCTGGGGTGTATTGTTAATCGTAATAGTAGTTTTCTTATTACAATTTTTATTATTTATATTCTTGTTACTACTTTTATTATTATTTGCATCTACACTACTTTCTTTCTTTGTATTTGCCAGTTCTTTTAATTGTTTCCTAGTTGTAACTCCACTTACCCTTGTATTATCTCTATGACTTTTACGTTTACAATTATTACTCATTAAATAAGAATGTAATGTAAACTAAGTAATATTTTTTTTTTTTTTTTTTATCAAGAGCGACACAATATACCAACAAAAATAACGCCTAGTTATTAGTATCAATTTTATACATGTAAATAAAATTTTAAAACATAGTAATACACATCAACACTGCGAAATAGTGAAAAGTGTTTTAAAAAAAATGTACAGTATTATAAAATAGCAAACTGTTAATTTCGCTTAACTGCATTAAATTTGCAAATTTTATACACAGTGATTTAATAATTATGACCAAAATTATTTATTTATCAAGTACTGTGATTGTATTTATCATATTAATTTACTCATTTGTTTCCATCAACCATATAATTACTATTATTATTGAAGTTTACAATGTACATAAGATATTTTCATTACTCAGTGAACACACAAAGAAATTTTGTTTTTCAATTTCTGTTGTAAGTTATATATACATATATACAATAATTTTATATAATGAGCACAATAATATTTTCTCTTGTAGTATAGTAATTTCTGTTTCCCGATTCATATGTACTACTAAAACCGACTATGGTGATACACGTAAAAAAAAAGGGAAAAGAATTTTTTTTTTAATTAATAACCTATGGTTCGGTCTCCTAAAATTAAATTAAGTAAATTAATATAATTAGGAAAAGGCTAAGGCACCATTTCAACTGGTTCACTGCCCTATGCTGGAATGATCTATACGTGCTAAAATATATCCATAACTTTAATACATTGCAACACGGGTAATGAGGTTGATTAATATAAATTTAAAAAAAGGAAATTAATTTTTATAATTCTTACTATTCGTACAGTGATAGCACCAAATGACTCTAGGTAAACGATGTAATTAACAATTCCCTTCGGGGAAATCCAAGGAAAATTTAATATATTAAATTTTAAAATTATAATTAAACAATGCGCTGTGTTATTTTTTTCGGAGATCGTTTACCTTCTAAGTCTGTAATTTCTTTTATATAATAAATCTTTTTTAGTAAATTATATAGATAAATAGATTATTTATTTTACATTCCCACATCTATAAGAGAAAAATATTAATTAAGAATTAAAATAATAAAAAATTACTCATATTCAAACTTGATTACATTTTATTATAGGAGAAAATTTACAATAAAAAAAGGTTATTTACATATTGTGGGTTATATATATTTTAATAGTAATGCTGATGCACATCATCATTATATATATTTACCTATTTCAATTAATCAATCTATTTAATTAATTTTATAACACGTGAAATATCACCATAGTCCGTTACTTTCATAGGTAATGCTTATTACTGGTAAAAACAATGGAATAAAATCATAATGGACTACCTGATCCACTGCCCCCGGCAGCATGTAGAATTCTCGTTGCTCCGAGAATGTCCCACAGGTAGGCACAAAAGGTCTCCAAATAAATGTTGTCACAAAATATTAATCCTTAATCGGGCATCACATGTATTTTTAAGCCAATGTTGGGGTAACTTATTTTTTTATATATATATATTTTATATGTTATTCATGGTACAGCATCTGCTAAAATCCAACCGCAGCATCTTATTTTTTTTGCTGCCATCAGCATTGGGATAAAATTTGCAAGTGAAGTCAGTCTCTTACTTACACTGAAAAAAAAACAAAAAAAAAACGGACATTGTCCTGTCTACATTATTTATGCAAACATAAAATTATACTATATAGCTAGAAAATTTGCATACAGAGTTGCCACCCATCTATACAGGCGAATATCATTGGTCGACTCTGAATTTATGTGGCGCAACCTTATAGGTTGAGTTTTTGCTGTACCCAGTTATATTTATTTTTACTTTATTCCGTGTGTGTGGTCCTTCTGGTCAAAGGTCAGCTGTAAATTTCGTTGTTATGCCCTCATGATGTCCTACACAACTATAAATCGTCATTTCGATGACTTTTGTAGATTTATTAGTATCGTAAATTTTATTTGTACGATACTTTACCAAGACATGCACTTAACCTAGTTCAGGTTCCATTATAGACATACGAATGCTTCTTTTTATATGCTGCCTCGTATATAATAACATCATAGTTTATAGATAAAAGTTAAAGTTTGTTGGAAAGACATATTCTTTCCATCAGAAAGTAAGAGCAATTATCTTAAAAAAACATTTGGGTAAATAAATATAAAAATCTGAATTAAACTTTGTAAAAAAAATAAAATGAATATAATGCAGTTAATTTCTGTATTTTATGATGTTTTGATTGCATTTTAATGGAACATTAATATTTTATTGTAATTTGCCAGTTGAACTAGTATTTATGCATAATACAATGAATATACAGTGAAACTTCTTTTAAAGGCCACCTCTATTAAGGGCCAATATTTTTAGGAATGAAAAATTTTCCCATAGACAAATTTTTTAATTTACTCCTATTAGGAGCCGCACCTACCCCTCATAAAGGCCATTTTTTTCACATGTGCCTTAAATCCTAAACAGGTGTATTGAATTCCTGGACCAAAACATAAGAGTTCAGAAAACAACTGCACTTGCAACAAAGAAGGCAGGGGGAGATGGGGATGATTTAGTGACACAATGAAGGACCACAAACTTTTCCACAAGTGAGACAAACAGGTGTTCCTCACATTTTGTTTGACTTTTCAACCTGCAGGGGTTGGGTTGGAAGGGAAACTTGACCTTTTGTTGTGGGAACACAAAGGATAACAGGTTATCTAGAAAAACTGATTCCACATTTACTAAAACTGTGAATGCATATTGGAGCACAATTTTTACACTAGAAATTTTACGCCCAGGCTTATGTAAAATTTAAAATTATGGCACCTAAATCAAGCCAAAGAGTACACTGAAGAATATGCAGATTTTAAAAATCGCAGTATAAAAAGAAAGAAAATAAAAAATTTGGTCACCCCTCTTCAAGGGCCACCCCTCCATAAGGGCCAATTTTAAATGGAACGGCAGGTGGCCCTTACAGAGAGGTTTCACTGTACTTAAAAATAGAAAATTACAGCCTGAAATAGTGAGTGCTATATTCCATAATATGTGGTAATTTTATTACTTTATTCTATCTTTACAAGAAAAAAGTATTGGATTCATGAAAATTTTCGAATTCCAGTTTTCGACGGATTTACACGTTTTATGAGTCAGAGAATCCGAAAACATGTTTTTACAAAATGTGTCTTTTTAGTGTAAATCGCACAACAGGTGGCGCTGCTATGCTGTATTTTTCACGATTTCTGCAATAGCTATATCTCAAGAACTAATAAAACTTCAGATTACGTTAGTCCTTGATATAATTTGGTGCTGATTATTTTTTAGTGTAAATCACCCAACAGACGGTGCTGCTACGTGGCATTATTCATGATTATCGCAATAGCTCTGTCTCAAGAACTAATGCATGAATTTTCACCAAACTTCAGATTCAGTTAGTCCCTTATATAAATTAGTGCTGTTTGGTTTTTAGTGTAAATCGCCTAACAGGTGGTGCTGCTAGGCTGCATTTATCAGGATTTCCGCAATAACTGTATCTCAAGGACTAATGCATGAATTTTCATCAAACTTCAGATTCAGTTAGTCCCAGATATAAATTGGTCCTGATTAGTTTTTGGAGTAAATCAACCAACAGGTGGCACTGCTATGTACATTTTTTTTACGATTTCCTCAATAGGTTTACCTCAAAAACTAATGCACCGATTTTCATTAAACTTCAGATTCAGCTACAACTTGACATAAGTTTTTGCTGATTAGATTTTGGTGTAAATCACCTAACCGTTGGCACTGATATGCTTTATTTTTCTGGAAATATTAACATGCATGCGATAGAAGAAAGTTTTGGGATTGCCATATCACATCCGACTAGTTTTCTAAATAAATTCCTGAAAAGTTTTTGAATCGTTTTGTAAAAATTCATTGTGAATTTTATTAATCAACATTTAATGTTTTTTTTTTTTTTTTTTTTTTTTTTTAATTGGTTGATTTTATTATATAAAATTGGTTTTACTACTATTTTTTGCTCCTAAAAATTATATAACTATGTTTTCTTAACTTCTAAAGATGTATGAATTATTTGTCTTAACCGTTTGAGGGGCAAGCGATTGTGTTTCTGTAAAATTGATTCCCACCGGAAATTTGGAAAAAAATTTATTTTAAAATAAGAAAAAGTAGTTTTTTAGCTTTCTTTCACCAAAGTTATAAAAGTAAAACTTGATTAAAAGTTTCTGGTGCAAATCTTAGTTAAAATTAGGTGGGATATAATATAATAATAAAGGACTTTAAGTTGTAATATCGATACAAAACAAATAGGTGTTGTTATCCAACGTACAATTTATTCACAAGTTTAACATAAAACTACGTTTCGGTTTAATCTTTAAAACATTCATCAGGAGAAAAAATTTCTAAAATATAAATCGACAACAAACTCTTTACATGCTACATTTTGAAATCAATTCAAAATACAAAACAATCTAACAGAAACCTCTTACTCCCAAATAAACAGTTCAGTGGCGCCATCTTTTAACCAAAGATACAAACGAAGGAAGAAATGTTGAAAGGAAGGTTGTTGAAAGTTGAAGAAAAGTGGAATTTTCATTGACATTTCAAAATAGAAAGACATATTTCTGGGATGTGAAAGGAAACATTATCATCACACACTTCATGGTTTCTTAGACGAATTTCTAAAGATTCACGAATAATAGCATTGTGCAGAATAACTTGCTTGGAAATAATTTTAGCATGGTCAAAGTCTATAAATGAAATGAGTCCTTTATGGTAGCTTCTTGAGAGTGCTGTAGAAAATTTACGAAACTTCAAATCGTTTTTATGTTCTTGCAATCTTTCGAAGAATCGACGTTTAGTCATACCAATATAGGAAGAGGTGGTCCCATCTGTAAATTTAAAGGGAATTTCATACACCCCAGAAAAAGATGAAAAAGGAATTGGATCTATTTTTTTACACATAAAATTAAACAATGTCATAGAATTAGAGGCAACAAGTTGAATGTTGTATTTCATGAAAGACTTTTTTAACTTTTCAAATAAGATAGGAATATGTGGAACCTTTCGGTAAACTTGATTAAATTTGGGGGAGGGGGGATTAACGGAAACTTTATACTTATCAACCAATTTATAGATAAGGCTTGAATTAAAACCATGACATAATCCAATATTAACGATGAAATTGATTTCATCATCCAAAAATTCTTCGGAACAAACAAGTAAAGCACGCTGGATAAATGACCTAAATGCTGCAATCTTATAATTCCATGGGGCAGCTGCAGTGACAGGAATAACATTGTTTAATTTCATAGATTTCCGGAAAATTTTCAGTTTTAAACTATTGTTTTTTTTAATAAGGAGAACATCAAGAAAAGGAAGTGAGTTATTGTTTTCTAACTCCATCGTGAACTTAATATTGTTATCAAGTTTGTTAATTTCGTCAAAAAAATTCTCTAAGGATTGTTTCCCTTCTTCCCAGATAATAAAAATGTCATCGACATATCGTAACCATAATGAAGGTATAGGAAAATGCTTCTTAAAAATGAGTTCTTCTAAAGGACGCAATTTGAATTCTGCCAGAATACTAGAAATAGGTGAACCCATAGGAGCTCCTTTCTGCTGTTTAAAATATTTATCTTTAAAAATAAATACATTACTTTCCTTAATTAGGTTTAAGCCCGACTTAATTGAAAATTTCATATTATCACTTAAATGAGGTAACTCATCAATGGATAAGCCTATGGAAAGAATAACTTCTTCCACATCGATGGATGGAAACAATGACACAATGTCAAAACTTGCCAAAATTGCATTATTAGGAAGATTAAAATCCTTAATACGATTAATGAATTCCAACGTAGAAGAGACGGAAAAAGTTGAAGAGGGGAGAATACTTTTAAGAAAAAATGCAAATGCTTTTTCAACAAAATATAAGGGGCCTTGGCACCGAGAAACAATAGGACGAAATGGAAAACCAGTTTTGTGGTCTTTAAGACGAGCAAAAATACGGGGGGTAATCCCAGTGGGGTTTAATTTAATTTTATCTTTGATCAAAGGAGGCCAGTTAGATTGTTTTGTATTTTGAATTGATTTCAAAATGTAGCATGTAAAGAGTTTGTTGTCGATTTATATTTTAGAAAATTTTTCTCCTGATGAAGGTTTTAAAGATTAAACCGAAACATAGAGTTTTATGTTAAACTTGTGAATAAATTGTACGTTGGATAGCAACACCTATTTGTTTTGTAGGGATATAATATATCCCACCATCCTCAAGGGGTTAAGTGTTATAACTTATCTTTCAGTTATTGCTTTTTCAAAATAGGGATGGTGTCTTTTATTGGAGTTTTTGACCATATTTATGACAAAAAAAAAGAAAAAAGAATAATTGTTAGTAATAATAAGTGTAATTTTTCTCAATTTTGTCAATAACAACATTTTAATGTGTATATAGTATACTTTCAAATTTAAAAATAAGAATAAAGTAGATTTAAAACTTTGTAATAGTGATTTGAACAAGAAAGAATCTTTAAGGGGTCAGTTACTGGGGGGTTTTCACTCTATTTAATGTTAATTTACTTCTCAGAAGCTAATAATTAGTAAGAAACCCTTTTGTAAAAACACCATTGACCTTTTCATGGGGAGGCATCCCTTATTATTCTTTTATTTTTTGGGCACCACTTTCTCCGAATAGTAATTCTTGCCTTATTTAATCACTGAAAATCCATGATTAGTTAAGACAAAAAGTTTTCCTCAGAAATGGTGTTCAATTTCAAGAATTTCACACATCTTATATGGCATGTGTATGTGTCACTCTAAGACTGTTTTTCATATGTTAGTCTTTGTTCTTCCCATCATATTCCTAATAAGAGGGTGAAAATTATAATAGATGTTGATACATAGCATGAATTTAGAAATAGCTAATTCCTGTAGGTATTTGAATTTAAAGTAATAAAATTTAAACCTTTCCTTTCACGAGGCGATCTATATTATAAAAGACAAATGTATCTATGCGTAACACTGACATCATTTTGAGAATGGCAAACACCACGATCAAATTTCGGTTATGCAATTTTCACTACTGCAATTTTAAAATCTTTTAACCATCGTACATTTTCCATTTTTACACCATCATATAGGGAAAAAAATCTACTTTCAAATGCAATTTGTTTGAAAACTGTATCTTAATTGACTTATTTATTATGTTGTTTAAAATAATTTTCAAGCATGAATTTTTATCATTTATCACTATCACGTGCCGGCTCCATTACATAATAATAATAATAAGTATTTTGCACATAAAGCAATAAAAATCACTCAGCATTTATTTCTGACTAATTTTCCATAACAAAATTAAAACTTCCTCTATAAATAAATAAAAGAATAATATAAAAAAACACAAATTTAACATGTATGTAATTAAACAATTTAATTTTTTAAACTGTTAAATTAAAAAAAAACTTTCAAATGAAATTTGTTTGCAAGCTGCATCTCAGTTTATTGATTGTCTATGGTTTTAAAAACAATTTCAAGCATGAAATATTTTTAAATTTACCTTTATTGCCTGAAGTTCGATAATTAAACACCAATTTAACATACATATAATTGAACTACACACTTAAAGCAATGAAATTATCATAATCAAAATGGCTGCCGTAAGTAGCAAAATCTTGGGCTAATAACTCTTAGCATGCGGCTAAGACGAAAATATCACTTTTGATAAATTTCAAAACTTTACATAATTGATATTTTTTGCATAACGATGCTTTTTTGGTGTTAGTGGGCAATCTAAAAAATATTGCATGTAAAAAATTTATTAGTTTTCAATAAAAGAAATAAAATGTTTTTCACCTATACTCTGAAACCCGGGTTCAATCCCCTAATGTTTTTAATGGGGCAATTTTTCTTTTTCTTTCTCTGCCTTTTAATGGAAAATACCTCTTCGTTTTTCCATGTTTAGTTATTAAGGATTTGGTAATTTGATCTCTTTTTCTATCACAATTCCTTTTTTTTTTTTTCATATCAGAATTCTCCCTTTTCCCCATACAAATATTTACTGCAACTAACTGCAATATTTAAAAATTTGTTTAACTTGTATTTCAGACTAATAAAAGGCAGCGATGGATGAAGCAAACACAAATGAGGTCAGTAAAGGCCTTTGATATGTACTCATTGCTCTGTATGTATACCCAAAGCTGTCAAGTAATTTCTCCTTAGAAATGTAGTGGAAGCTGCTCCTGTGTGAGATTTTACACATGCTACTGTATATGAAAGTAAGTCTTGATTAATGTCATTAATTCCTTTTTCAAAATGTATTTGTGAAGTTATTTGTAATTTTTGCTAAGACTGGCGTTTGACCTTCGGGGTGTTTTTCTGATATTGGGTTCTGAATTCCCCAGTTGGTTACTTTTTTCACACTACATTTGAGGTTGTTTTAAGAGCTTTTTTAGTCAAGAGCGAAAAGAGTGGGAAAAACAAGTTATCTGGGATTTCTAAAGAAACTAGTGATGTTGACCATCAAGGTCACCACCAGATGAAAAACAAGTGGGTAAGTGTGATTACAGATCGCACAGAGAGTTTTGTTTAACATCTCTTTCAAAACAAAACAAATAAAAAATTCAACTTGCCTTAAATTTATAAAATTGTTATTATGTATTATGAACTATGTCTAAGTTTAAAAGCAATCGTTTCTATAGTTTTCCTAATTCTAACAAATTCCCATTAATTATCTGTGTGGAAAAGCATCTCTTTTATAAGTTTAAAAATCAATTTTTTCATAAATTGGTAAGTTGTGGTCCGATTTTTTTTTAAAAATTTAGATTTTATGAATCAGCTTACGAAATAACATCCGGATGTGAAAGAACCAAATTTGTAAAATCAATACTTAAAAATTTTGTACTTCAATTATCAAACCCCTAGCATAACAAGTAAGAAAAATTGTGTGTTAAGCATAGATTATGAAACACTTTCCAACACTTCCTGAATGCTTTAACAAAACTTCGTTATTTAGTGAAATGAGGTAAATAAGATAACTAAGTAAACATTTTATAAAATGCATAAAACATTGAAAAACTGATTTCAGTAGTTACACCGTCCATAGCCAAATATGTATTGCAATTCTTTTGAACAGCCCTGTATTGGATCTGTAGGTTGATATATATACTATATAATGGGAAAATTTAGTTTAGCAAGAAAATGCATAACAGGTTGAAATTCATCTTTCAGCAATTTATACTAATAGATGGAAACATACTTGAATACTTTTGTACAGCCCTGTAGTTTACCTAGTACCTTTATTACATGCCATTATTTAGCTAAATTTTAATTCAAAGTAAAACACTCTTAAAACTATTGAAATTACATTTCCAGAAATTATCACCCATAGATGGCCATGTATCCAACTCTTTGCGTGGCCCTGTATATCATTTTATCTATATTCTATAAATATTTAGTAAACTAAAGTAAAGTTAGTAAAGTACTTAGTAAACTAAATTCAGTTCAGCGTAAAAATGCACACTGCTTTAAAACCCACCTTTAAGCAATTTATGCTCACACTCAGTAACCTTTACGAATTCATTTCTGTAGCCCTGTATATGGACTATAGCATTTATACGCACTTTATAGTATGCATAAATATAGTGAAAAAATGCATACCATTATTAAAAATGCATTTCGAGCAATCAATTCTAATATACAGTAATTCGGATACAATATAGTACCTGAAATCTTTTCAAATACACCACAAACAATTCCTCCTATACCATTATGAACGGAATTCTTTTGTGTGGCCTTGTAAATGAACAATAACTATTCTTTGCACCGCATATTCAACAAAATGCATATTTTAGTTGATGTCATAAATGAATATCAAATTTACTATGCTTGAAAGAGTGTAACACAATTAACAAGTTGGAAATTGCTCGTCAAACGTGGCAAATGAGGTGCGTTCGTACTATAACTAGTTTTATAATTATTTTTTGCACCCCATATTGTACTGAATGTATATTTTTTTGCGCTTCATAAGTGCATAGTCTGTAACATCATTAAAATGCACTTACAATAATTTTTTCCCCATTCCCCGTAATGTAACGGAAAACTTTTGACTGTCCCTGTAATTAAACTATACATTGGATTTTCATAAAATTTGAAATGGCTCGACAAAATTTTGCAGCAATTATATATTTAAAATTTCTGACCATTCGGAAGGCTGTAAAATCATTAAAATGCATTTGCTATAATTTTTTCCCATTGGCCGTAATGTAACGGAAAACTTTTGGGTGTCCCTGTAATTAAACTATACATCCGATTTTCATAAAATTGGAAATTGCTTGACAAAATTTTGCAGCAATTATATATTAAAAATTTCAGACCATTCGGAAGTCTGTAACATCATTAAAATTCACTTGCAATAATTTTTCCCATTGGCCGTAATGTAAAGAAAAACTTTTGACTGTCCCTGTAATTAAACTATACATCCGATTTTCATAAAATTGAAAATGGCTCGACAAAATTTTGCAGCAATTATATATTAAAAATTTCAGATCATTCGGTCGGGTAGTTTTTGCTCTGTTATATGCGGACGGACAGACAGACGGACGGACAGACAGACGGACTGAACGACGACTATAGGTGCTACGTATTTATATAATTACGAACGCACCTAAAAATCATTTGAAACGATTTTTTCTCATTGGCCGTAATGTAACGGAGAACTTTTGACTGTCCCTGTAGATGAACTAAACATGCTACAAACTTCATTTGAAATAGGGAACGTGCTATGGTAGAGGTCACTAACATCCAAAAATTTCAGAACGATCCGAGCATATTTACGTGAGTTAGAGCGTGAACAGACAGCCAGACAAACCGAAGTCATAAATACTTTTCAACTTTGTTGGAAAGTGTTAAAAATGTATCTCCTTTTTCTTTCCGTGTCACGTGGCCTGCTATGCAAAAAATGCAATTCTGGAATTAATTATCTTCACACCCAAATGTCAAAATTAAAAAATAAAGACATATTCTGAAAGAGAATGAAATTTTATGTCAGATGGCATAAAAATCGTTTCTCAAAAATCTATGTTTAAAGTTTTGGTCCTGTGTAAAAATTCTGAGTTTGTTTTTGACCGCAAGATGAAACTGTTTTATATTTTTTCGTTACTGCCAAAAATTCAATGTCATCAAACATCGGTCGCATTCACAAATGAAGAAAAGTAAAACATTTTTTTCTCGATTTTTAATGAATTTTCGAGTTTTTATGGTACAAACGAGATAATTTTTTTAATTTCTGAAAGCTGATTTTTTTCCCAATCTTGTAGAACTAATTTCGAATTTCTGGGATGCATAGAAAAAAGTAATTGTGCCTTAAAGAAATCGCCAGTCCTTATCTGCCGCTAAAATGACACCTGTTTTTATTTGGTGAAAGAGCTTGTTTTTGTAATTTCATACAAAACCCGTGCTTTTGTTGAATTATTGAATGCCTTTCTGATCTTGTAATTGGTGTATTTTGATTATTAACATCTGTTAATTACGACTTTTCAAAATTTTATGATTTGTTGTTTAATGTGAGCTGTTCAGCTGTAAGTATGCAAAATTTCATGTCTCCAACATATGTAGTTTCTGAGAACAAGCAAGACAGAGGAGGGAGACAAATGAGGTTTTGTCAGATGAACGAAACCCTAAAAATAAGAATAAATGCAAAGAGAAGGGGGGGGGGGGGGAATCAGGTGTCAGTCTAAGTGTAAATTGGTTACATATTAAGCATAAACTGTTTAATTACTGTCTAGTATAGGGTTACCAACTTTATCTATTAAACAAGAAAGAAAAAAATCTTCCACCAAGGATAGATTATGAAATACTTTCCAACACATTCAGAATAATGTAACAAAACTGAACCATTTTAAAAAATCCCTGCTGCCCTGCTGGCTCGGCCTACACGCGCAGGTAGATTTCGAAGTTAAAAGTTAAATTTTTATTTTAAACTTGCTGTGCCTCAGTCTGACTAAATGGAAAAAAAAAAAGAGAAAGTGCACGTTTCTAACATGTTTAATTTCACAATACTTTTGGGTATACAATATTTTTTGTTGTTGCATTGTCTGTGCAGACATAGAGATAGTCTGGTTTGCCGATTTTAGAACACGAAACATACAATTGCCCGTGTGAGAAGCAATTCATGTCTAGATCTAAACCGCAGAATTTTAAAGCTTGGCCCTAAGCTTTTTTGATGGAAATTACAAACGCCAATGAAATAGGTAATTGATTCATCAATTGAAGCAACAATCAAAAATATTGCTTCTACGAAGATGCTCATTATTTTTTTACTGCAAGCCGCGTGCCGTTGCAAAAATTTGGCTCTTAAATTGAAATTGCGCATCCATTGGAATCATAGGAATGCGAGGAATGAGGACATCTTCACCTTTGAAAGGTCCTGTCAAGATTGTTGCTTCTACAAGGTTGCTCATTATTTTTTTACTGCAAGCCACGTGTCGTTGCAAAGGTTTGGTTTATAAATATTTTGCAACATCATAATTGGCAGGCCGATTGTCAATTGCAGAACGTGCGGTGGCATCCCTGGCATATCAAGTGAATTAAAAAGATATGTGTCGAGTTAAACTTATGGCATTGAGCTCACAGGTTATTCACACTAATTGTATATTATACCCATATTTCAAAGCATAATCCCCATTGAAAAATAAATTAAGGGGAATTACCTCCTATTTCCTCCCTTTATACTTAACCAATGAACCTCCAAATCTAATCAGGGCCTTATCAGAATAATAATATAATAAGAATAATATCAGAATAAGCCTTATCAGAATAAACCGTTATACCAAATTTGAAGCAAATCAGATAATTCTGCATGAAAAACCCATTTATCTAAATTAAGGGGGGATTAGCCCCAGTTCGTCCCTTTATACTTCATCAATGAACCCCCAAAACAAATCAGGGAAGCGCCTTATCAGATAGAACCTATTCACAAAATTACAAGCAAATCGAATAATTCAACATGAAAAACCAAGTTATCTAAATTAAAGGGGTGGGGGATTAACTTCCCATTCCCCTTTGCACAACCAATAAAACACCAAAACTAATCAGGGAAGCACTTTATCAGAATGAACCTATTTACAAAATTTGAAGCAAATCAGTTAATTCTGCATGAAAAACCCATTTATCTAAATTAAGGGGAGATTAGACCCCCGTTGTCCCTTTTACGCTTAAGCAATGAACTCCTAAAACTAATCAGAGAAGCACCTTATCAGAATGAACGTATTTACAAAATTTGAAGCAAATCGGGAAAATTCTGCATGAAAAACCCATTTATCTAAATTAAGGGAGGATTAGCCCCCTGTTCCCCTTTTATACTTAACCAATGAACTCCCAAAACTAATCAGGAAAGCACCTTATCAGAATGAAACTATTTACAAAATTTGAAGCAAATCGGCTATTTCTATCAAGAGTTATTGCGTTACATACATACGTACATACATAACCTGCGGGTATATTAGCTCTCATGCTTTAATAGCCTGTGAGCTAAAAAGAAAAAAAACACGAACTAAAGAAACAAAGAAAAAACGAATATCATAAAAAATACTGACGAAATATTTCAGTAATGTGTCCCTCCGGAGGGTATAGTGAGGGGAGATGCATAATATGAAAGAGTGGTCAAGGGGCTTTCTAATGATATACCACATAATGGATGACGAAAAATATTTAAAAAAAGTGCCTTGGGAGATTAAATTGGAGGAGGGAGATGCGAGATTCATAGTAGCGATATAAAAACACTCGCACATTCAAATACAATACAATCGGTGTAGAATTTCAAAATAGTATTTCAAAGAAATCGGTGAAGAACTTTCGGAAGTTTAAGATTTCGTACAAACGAACATTTACATTTTTTTATATAGAAATGTGCCCCCATGGGGGGAAAGTGGGAAGAACTTTCGGAGATTAGCGATTTTGAACAAACAAACATTTACATTTTTATTTATATAGATAACGAAAGAACAAATAAATTAGTATAACATTAATAATAATACAAATAAAACATCGAAATAAAAATCACTTGATGACTTAAACACGTGTAATTTGCTTAAAGTAAAGTGAATGTGACATTTACGATTAACCATTATTGACATTTAATCTTATAGTTAGGCGATACATTTTTGGTCGACAGGATAACCAAATAGTACCAATATTAGTTTTTGTTGCATTAAAATACCTCAATTTGTTGATTTCCTGTAAGCAAGTAAACCCTATTGGTTTACAATGGAAGTCTATGGGAATTTGGAAAAATATTAAAGATATCGACAAGTTGGCGATAATCTTTGCGGCATTTGGCAACAGAGCAGTGTCCTCCCCTACGATAACCCCGCTTATATGTATGGAGATATGATAGCGTAATATATATACAGATTTTTATTTTTCACATGGAAATCTTTCAATAGGAAAAGTAATTGTTGTGGTAAGAATTTTATTGTGGTTTTTTTTTTCTATTGTTGGCAACTGCTATAACGAAATTTTTTTAAATTTTTCTGTAAGAGCTGGTTTTATCAGAATCATGTTAAGGCGGTATTCAAAATTTTTAACCCTCCCCCATTTCTACTGCCTTGCGCTGATTTTTCTCATTTGCAATCCTCGCCGAGATATTAGCCATCTCAATGTGTTTGGCAAGTTTGAAGACGATCCATGCATAATTGTGGCTTTTATCATGCAGACAAAATTTAGTACATACTTGCATATGCATATATATATATAAACATTTTACGTGAGAGTTGTTTTGGGTTCCTGGGGTCATATAATGAAAAGTTATAAAGGAAATTTTTTTAAGTCGCACCATGGTAACAACTGCAATAGGTAGTATTTCTTATGAAATCTACCTAAAATTAAAATATTACATCTAATTCAACCATATGGAAAGGCATACCACATTGCAAAACCCAATATCAGCTGTTCCCACCTACAATCGGAAAATTAACCAAATTTTTTCCAGCCCTGTATGGGATATATAGATTTGTATTTATTAACTACATGCATGCCAAAATTTATTTCACTTAAGAGATACATATCCTTCAGTTGAAAATTTCCCATCAGCAATTTCCTCTAATAAGGAGAATGGTACGTGTATACTTTTGTGCAGCCCTGTATATGAGGTATAAAATTTATATATGACGAGTAACATGCAAAAAGTTAATTATATTTAAAAGCGCATACCGAATTTTAAACCGTACACTCCAGCAGTTATTACTAAAAGACAGTAATGTAACTGATTTCTTTTGTATGCCCCAGTAAATGAATAAAAAATGCCATGAATGCTCTGTTCTAACGTGATCATAGTGAAATTCATTGATTTATATCAGTTTCAATACATTTGAAATAGCGTAATGTCATTAAAATACTCTGCAAACGATTTTTCCCTTATGGTACCATAATGTAATGGAATACTTTCAAGTGTCCCTGTAATTGAACTCTACATACTTAATATACAATACCAAACATGCTTTGGTGACCCTAAATAACTTTTATCAATTTCATGGAAATCCAAGTATATTTACAGGAGTTAGAGCATGGACTGGCGGACAGACGGCCAGACAAACCGAATGTATAAACACTTTTCAACTTTGTTGGAAAATGTTAAAAACATTACTCAGAGATTGTTGGTTATTCGTTTCATAAAAATTTCACAGGATTTTGTAAATGTGCATTTCAATTAAGTTTATGCATTTTGAAAGTTTTTTCATATTAGTAAGTTATTCTTTTTGGATTATTCAACTTTGCTGTTTAATAACAATGCGTTATGATTGTGATAATTACTTTGCTTTTTAAAACATTATCGATATCACAAATATTTTACAATAATGAAATGTTAAGAAAAAGGCATGATATATATAAATAACAATATTATCTTTAAAATATCCTTTTTTGTTTCATCATGGCAGTTCTCAAATTCCCTGCTCAATAAATGCAAAACTTTCTGATACATTTTCTTGCTCATATTCAAACATAAAGGGACATTGGCACGCCTGACTATTGAAGCAATTTTGAATTGAGTCACATGACGACAGGTTTTCTCCTTTCCCCGAGTTATTTTACTAAAATTTAATTAATTGTAGAAATGCATAACACAACTGAAAGTGCAATCCTAAGAGTTGCAATCCATAGATGGAAATTAATGCACAAAAGAGAATTCTGTTGAAAAAAGCACAACTTAGTCGAAAACGCACTTTCAATAATTTCCGTTTATTGAATGTAATGTATGTCATTCCTTTTCAACTCTGTATATGATCTATAGAATTTATAAACATCAAATAATATACTATAATTTAGTTAAGTTGAAAGCGTACATCACAACTAAAAATGCATGTCAATCAAATATTGATCATGAACATTTATGTACCTAAATTCCCTTGTACGACTCTGTAAAAAAATGAAATGTTACATGCACCCTTTTTAATGAAATAAAATGAATGCAATCAGCATTTCAATATTATGTATGCTTCATTATATTAACATAGTATAATAATATCAAAATGCACTTCAAAGAATTATCATCTACAAGCACTAATAACAAAAAAATTCTTTTGTGTACTCCTGTGTGGTTTTGCATAGGAAAAATATTATAACGCATAACAATTTCTAAATGTTTGATATTGTTTAACATCAATAAAATGTACTTCAAATAATTTTATGATAATGTAACTACATAATTTTGAATATTCCTGTAAAAGAACTTTAAGTACTATAATCTCAATTTTCATTAGGGAGCACACCATAGTAAACTTTGATAATAAACAAATAAACGTCAATTTCATGTTTGGAGTTATGGAATGTCATTAAATTGTATAATGCTTCAAGTTGTGGTACATCATTAAAATGTATAATGTGCTCTAATTTGTGGTACATCATTAAAATGTACTTCAAACAGTTATTCTCCCTTAGACCATAATGTATCAGAATTCTTTTCAATGTCTCTGTAAACGAATTATAAATGCTGGACATCACAAATGTATATTAATAACATGGCATTCCTTGTATATTTATGTTAGAGAGCGGACAGACAGACAAACCAAAGTCATAAATACTTTTTAACTATGTTAGAAAGTGTTAATAAAAAAAACGCACTTTCAGCAATTTCCAACCATCTATGGCAATGTACTGTTCTTTGGTAGCTCTGAATATGAAATTGTTTATATTCCACAAACTTATGTTAGTATACTAAATAAACTTCAGCAGGAAAATGTGTAACACAACTAAAAACTATCCTTAAGCCATTCACTTCCATATACAATACTTACTAAATCCTTTGTATAAACCCTATATAATCAATAGAATTTATACATGCAACATAATATTCAAAACTTTAATTAAAGTTAAAAACACAAGCCAAAGTTGAAAATGCACTTCCATCTATTATCACTTATAGAAAGTACTGTAACTGAATTTTTTTGTGTGTCTCTGTTTATGAACAATTAATTCAATGCACAACATATTTTTCAGTAAGCAGCTTATAGTGTACCTCAGTAATGCATATCAATTACTTTATGTTTGAAATAGTGTAACGTCATTACAATACACTGCAAATGATTTTTCCCATAGGCAGCTATGTAATACAACTCTTTTGTGTGGCCCTGTAAATAAAGAGTAAATGCTTTTCACCCCATATTCTACAGAAAGCATGTTTTAGTGTGCTTCATAAATGCATATCAATTACATTATGTTTGAAATGATGTAAAATCATTAAAATGCATGTGAAACGATTTTTTCTCCATTGATCGTAATGTAACAGATTTGACTTCCTTTGCAAAAAATTTATAGATACTTTGCATCCCATATTCTACAAAAAGCATGTTTTAGTGCACTTGATAAATGTCTATCAATTTCATTATGTTTGAAATGGTGTAACATTATTGAAATGCATTTGAAACATTTTTTTCCATTAATCATTATGTAACGGAATCCTTTTGTGTGGCCCTGTAAATGAATATTAAATGCTTTGCCCCTCCATACTCTATAGAAAGCATGTTTTAGTGAACTTCATAAATACATTTATACATGAAATACATTTTTATGTTTATTAAAAAGAACCATGAAAGTATGTGATCTGTTTCCTTATTCAAGTGCTATTTTTTTTTTTTTTTTTTTTTTTTTTTTATCATTCATAAAATATGTTTGCAAATAAAATGTATACGTTGAATATGTAGTGTAACATCTTATTTCAGTATTACATGTCTTTAAATCTCAACTGCTAGTTTTAAAATCTAAATAGAGGTTTGAGGTGGAAAGGAGATGTGTTTGAGGGAGAATAAGGGAGGGTTGTTGATCTTAATTTTTTCTCTTATTTTGTTCAGCAGTCGCCACTGCCTTTTAGCACGACAAATATGAAAATGGTATTAAAACACACATAAATAACGTCTGCATTCAACTCTTAAAGGTATATACAAATATTATACAGACATACATAGAATAAATATAATAAACCCAACTGGAGTGAAAAATTAGCCAGAGCCAGGAATCGAATGTGGGACCACATCGTACTAGGCTGTTGCTCTAACCACTGAGCCACTCCTGCCAATACCTCGTCTGCAATTTTTCACTAATAAACCGTTTGATGTACAATACATATTAAAACGCACATACACACATGTGTATGTGTGTGTTTAATATATACTGTAGATCGATGGAATAGTAGAATTTATTCATCATTGTCCTGTCATCCAAGGCTGTCTGATTGATGGCTGGTGACTTCCCCCAACATGGTTTATTAGTGAAAATTTGCAGACCCAGGTATCGGCTGGAATGACTCAGTGGTTAGAGCAACAGTATAGTATGCTGTGGTTCCATGTTCTATTCCCAGCTCTGTCTAATTTTTCACTCCATTTGGGTTTATTGTATTTATTCTATGTATGTCTGTATAATATTTGTATATACCTTTATAAAAATGCTAGTTCATATCATGCCACACAAGAGTTAACTGATCTCTTGTTGCTCAATTCACAGCTTTCACAATTCTATTTCATAAATCTTGAAAGAGTCCTAGAATTCAGTAATAAGAGATTAGTGACACCTGTGTGGCAAGAAATGAACTACCATTTTCATGTTTATTATGCTTCAAGGGGTACTCATGTTGAGTTAATGTAACATAATAGACTGTAAACTTCTTTAATTGCTAAAAGATGTACAATGAAAACTTTAAAAACAATACAAATTAAAAATAGTTTTATTAGACTCTTTACATGTTTCAACTCTGTTCGAGCCATTTTCAAAATAAATAAATAAAAATATTCTAAAATTGCATGATCTATGATCTGAAACACCATCATTCAATTTTTCACATACTCTTTCAGAGCACACGCGTTATTTTTTTATGTTGACTTTCATATTCGTAACCATGGAGTAACTCGAGCTCTAATTTTGGCGAGTTAAATGATGCTGCATCATTATTTATTGAATTTTTACGTGTTGCAAACTCTGTGGTTTTTCTTATAATGGATAGATAGTAGAGATTGGAGGAAAAAATTATCTTACTTTGATTGAAGTTTATTTGGATTTATTTTTCTTTATAATCTTGCCATGGCTGTGTAATGATGCAGCATCATTTAACTTACCAAAATTATGTTTTGAGTTACTTCATGGTTAAGAATATGAAAATAAACATTCAAGGTAAAATAACAGATAGTGTGCTTAATCTGAAAGAGTACATGAAAAGTTGAATGATGGCATTTCTGATCATTACATTAGCACATCATTACATTAGATCATAGCTCATGCAATTTTAGAATATTCCTATTTATTTATTTTGAAAATGCCTCAGATAGAGCTGAAACATGTAAACAGTCTAGTAAAACTATTTTTACTTTTTTTAAAGTTTTCATCTTGCACTTTTAGCAATTAAAAGAAATATATTATTATGAGGTGTTATTTTCATATATAATGGATTGTAGCCCAAACTTTGGGCTTTAATGTGATATGCAGAATATATTTCTTTCTGTCTTATACATTTTGTATGAAATAGATTCTTGAAATCTGCTCTTTCTTACTGAAACATCGTGTATATAAATCTGTAATTGATTGTTGTATTTAAAACATGTATATTTTTAGTTATCTAATTTTTGGTTACTCATTTTTCAAGTGTATAAAAATTTGTCTACTTCTTTTTCAGGGGACAAAATCTTTCTGCAGCTCTTTGGCTCACATTTGCTAAATGTGTGTCACTTGGAGGATGTTGTTGTTTAATTAATATCATCATTCCTGAGTGACAATCCATTTGGACAGATAGAGATGATACTAATTTAATGACCAAACTCTCAGCTTGGTTTAAGACTGGTGTGGATCTAATATGGAGTGCTGTATTAAATCGTTTCAAAAGTTAACTATTCGGACGTGAAGGGAAACATCTTTCAATGTAAGTAATATGAAACTGCTTTCGTAAGTAAGTATATCAGATTTTTATTACTAAAGAAACACAATTTTTCAATTGTGTAAGTTTTGGAGGATGACTGAAGGAAAAAATGTGTTTTAATTCTGTCAAATAAAGCATATTAATAATGCCAATAAAAGCAGTAATGAACTCGAAGCCACTGCGCTCGTCCGATAGCTTCCGTGCCCTGGGCTCAACCCTTCCTGCTTTTTGATGTCTTTCATTTAATCAATTTCCCTAAATTTGTCCAGTTTCAATTTTTCAAAACAAAAATTTTCTTTTCCTTTCTTGACTTTTGCTAGAGAGTTTTGGCAAAAGGGACATGGGCAGTAACCTCTGACGGACACATGGAGCACCGTGCTCTGTGAATTCTGCGAGCTTTTATAGGTTTTAACTGGCTTTTTTTTTTTTTTGGACCATAATTGGCTTTTGTACAGTGAAGCATTTTAATTATAAACTACACATTTTTAAGTGTTTTTTAATTAGTTTTAAAGACATCTAATTGAGTTAGAATTTAATAAATAACCCAATTTCTTAATAATTAAGACATTAATATTTGTCTAACACATAGATGGAGCTACAAGTGATTTGTAGTCTGAATTGCAAAAATGTCAGCTAAATTAAACAAGTTGGAAATTGCTCGTCAAACGTGGCAAATGAGGTGCGTTCGTACTATAACTAGTTTTATAATTATTTTTTGCACCCCATATTGTACTGAATGTATATTTTTTGCGCTTCATAAGTGCATAGTCTGTAACATCATTAAAATGCACTTACAATAATTTTTTCCCCATTCCCCGTAATGTAACGGAAAACTTTTGACTGTCCCTGTAATTAAACTATACATTCGATTTTCATAAAATTTGAAATGGCTCGACAAAATTTTGCAGCAATTATATATTAAAAATTTCAGACCATTCGGAAGTCTGTAACATCATTAAAATTCACTTGCAATAATTTTTCCCATTGGCCGTAATGTAAAGAAAAACTTTTGACTGTCCCTGTAATTAAACTATACGTCCGATTTTCATAAGATTGGAAATGGCTCGACAAAATTTTGCAGCAATTATATATTAAAAATTTCAGATCATTCGGTCGGGTAGCTTTTGCTCTGTTATATGCAGACGGACTGAACGACGACTATAGGTGCTACGTATTTATATAATTACGAACGCACCTAAAAAGGGCCATACCCACTTGCTTTATCTAGTTTAGCTGTTATCTGTTTGTTTGTTTTTAACACTTTCCAACAAAATTGAAAAGTGTTTATGCATTTGGTTTGTCTGGCCATCTGTACACACTCAAACTCCCATAAATATACTCGGATTTTCATGAAATTGTTAAAGGTTATTTAGGGTCACCAAAGCATGTTTGGTATTGTATATGAAGTATGTAGGATTAATCGTTCATTTACAGGGGCACTCAAAAGTATTCCATTACATTAGGGTATATGAGAAAAAATCGTTTGCAGAGTATTTTAATGACAATAAGCTATTTCGAATGTATTGAAACCAATATAAATCACTGAATTTCACTACGATCACGTTAGAACAGGGTATTCATAGCATTGTTTATTCATTTACAGGGACACACAAAAGAAATTGGTTACAGTACAGTAATGTCTTTGAGTAATAATTGCTGGAGTGTATGGTTTAAAATTCGGTATGCGCTTTTAAATTTACTTAATTTTGTTGTCGTTATATATAAATTCTATACCTCAAATACAGGGCTGCACAAAAGTATTCCCATACCGTTTTCCTTATTAGAGGAAATTGCTGAAGGTAAATTTTCAACTGAAGTATATGTATCTCTTAAGTGAACTAAATTTTGGCATGCATGCAGTTAATAGATTCTAATCTAAATATCATATACAGGGCTGCTGAAAAAATTTGGATAATTTTCTGATTGTGGATGGGAACAGCTGAAATTGGGTTTTGAAACGTGTTATGCGTTTCCATATGGTTGGATTAGAAGTAATATTTAAAACATTTAAACAGTGCAGTTTTGTTGCATTATTCTGAATGTGTTGGAAAGTATTTCATAATCTATGCTTGACGCATGATTTTTTTCTTTCTTGTTTATCTGTTTTTTACCTTTAACCCCTTTTTTCTTATTTTTACTGCTTTATATAATTAAAGAGGAGAATGGTTGCTTAGTTACATGTTTTATTATTTAACTGATTTTAAGAGCTATTAATATACAAGTCTTATTTTATTTCTCCATAAACATTTAAAATCATACATAAAGCCATTTAATAAAAACACCATTTATCACTATTAAATACAGTATTATTAAAAACTCTCTTTTAAATAGCAACAAGCTTTTCAAAATTTTAACTCAACAAATTTTATTTGGAGAACTTTGTAACTGTTCTCTTTATTTTACACACTCACATGTACTAAAATCTCCTCAAATTTTCTCTTTCAACATTGTTCATTCCATGATTTAATATGTCCATATGGACATATATTAAATAAGTTACATAACTCCTATATAGCAGAAAACTTTTTACACATATCATTTTTTAAATTTATCAGAAAACCGATTACTTATTACTGGATGTTCTCAAGTACTATATCAGATAATTTCATTTATTAAATACATATAAGCATAAACTATTTAGTTTTAATCAATTTTAAAAGTAAATAGCAGTATGCAAGAATGTTCCTATTTTGATGTGTGACATTTTGTCATTATTTAATTAAATATAATCTTCAAAATGTATAGTATATGTGGAGCTACATAACATAGAATTTCAAACCACCATTTTGGAGTCTGATTTAATGTATTCTTCTGATTTTTTTTTTTTTCCTCTGACATAATGCCTTCACAGTTACCATCTAGCGGTAAAGACTTATTTATTTGACAAAATTTAATAGAAATTTATAATTTTTAGGTGCGTTCGTAATTATATAAATACGTAGCACCTATAGTCGTCGTTCAGTCCGTCTGTCTGTCTGTCTGTCCGTCCGTCCGCATATAATAGAGCAAAAACTACCCAACCGAATGGTCTGAAATTTTAAATATATGATTGTTGTAAAATTTTGTCGAGCCATTTCAAATTTTATGAAAATCGGATGTATAGTTAAATTACAGGGACAGTCAAAAGTTTTTCTTTACATTACGACCAATGGGAAAAATTATTGCACGTGCATTTTAATGATGTTAAAGCTTTCCGAATGGTCTCAAATTTTAAACATATAATTATTGCGACATTTTGTCGAGCCATTTCAAATTTTATGAAAATCGGATGTATAGTTTAATTACAGGGACAGTCAAAAGTTTTTCTTTACATTAAAGCCAATGGGAAAAATTATTGCAAGTGCATTTTAATGATGTTACAGCTTTCGGAATGGGCTGAAATTTTTAATATATAATTGCTGCAAAATTTTGTCGAGCCATTTCAAATTTCATGAAAATCAGATGTATAGCTTAATTACAGGGACAGTCAAAAGTTTTCCGTTACATTAAGGGGAATGGGAAAAAATTATTGCAAGTGCATTTTAATGATGTTACAGCCTATGCACTTATGAATTGCAAATAAATACACATTCAGTACAATATGGGGTGCAAAAAATAATTATAAAACTAGTTATAGTACGAACGCACCTCATTTGCCACGTTTGACGAGCAATTTCCAACTTGTTTTAGTATAAAATAGTTATAAGTGTATTAAAAATAAATTAATCCAAATTTAATATGAATTAGCTGTAAACCACCTTTTTTAAAAATAAAAACCAATTTTTTTCAATTAAAGCGGTGGCTAAAAGCCAAAAACCCTGCTTTGTATAGCACTACTGTCTATTAATGTTAGATAAAAAGTAGTAACCTAGCTCATATAAATGTAAACAATATACTTTTGGCTCTATATTTAAAGATAATTATTTTTTTATGTATTTTACTTTGTAAGTAATCTGTTTTCAAGCTTGAAAATATTTTTCATCTTTTTCAGAAAAAGTCATTTTAGGAATAAATACAAAATATGCATGTATAGAAATGAATTGGCACACATTTTTGTCATTTTTTTTTAAAACTGTTTGTAATTTATCTAAGTGACTGTAAGTTCTATTTAAATTTTTTTCAATGTTGCATTTAGTCATTATTATGCATATGATTATTCTATAGTAGCAGCAAAAATTGCTATTGTGAAAATATGTACAGTCATGGAAAAAAAAGTAAACACTGTCTACTAACTCTGCAACAAATTATAGTAGAATAAAGTTACTGCTACCAAGTGATTGGAAGTAGTCTACTTTTAAATGATAAATTTACTTAAGGGGCATATCTACAAATCAAAAACTGCTCAAACTTTTTTTATTTCAATCGCAACACCCAATTTTGTCAATGTATTTTAAATCTTCAGTTCAAAATGTGCCTAGAAGTGAAATTTCAAGTCATTTGGATGATCAATTTTTGAATTATATAAACATTCAAAATTTGTTGCATCTAATGTTAAATTATATTTTCATTAATATCTCCTGAAATTATAATCCTTATGTGCTAATTTTTTTGTATGGTTATAATACTAAAAAACCCCAAACATAAATACATTGAATTTATAATGTTATATCAATTATGAAATTAACATTCGAAAAAATTATGAATTGCAGCTTATAATTTTTTGATGGATTTATGTTTCTTATGTCGTGATATATGCGAATCCAAAATTTCAAATTTTCTTCGAGGTAGTTTTCAAATTATACTTAAAAAATGACAAAATGATGGTTTAAGATTAAAATGTGCAGAAGAGCATAGTTTGAAAAAAAAAAATGTTTCTTATTTTATTTAAACATTTGGCCATAGAAAAGAAGAAACATATTAAATACGTGAAATGGTCATATTGGCAAAAAATAATACGTTAAAAGAAGTGATTTAGTAATTCTGTAGCATTTCAGCAATCGAGTACCGAACTTCAATTTGTATATAGCCCCTAAAATATGGCTCATTATAAAGTAATTAATTTCTTTGAAACTAATTGTACGAATTGCATGAAAATTTCTTTTTTGGCCAATTGAAGGATGTAGAATTTATTTATGATGACAAAATTGGGTATGGCTGTTAAAATTAGCAAAGTCCAAAAAAAAGGCTACAGAAATTTTGAAAATTACAAATTAAAAAATGCATTTATTTTATTTTAAAATACAGTAGAGGTTCAAAATGCTCTCCTGTAACTTTCAGATATGTGTGTATCATGCTCATTCTGATTCGTTTCAGTAGGTCAGATTATTGTATGATCATTATATGAAATTACTGCATTGTTTAGTTAGTTTTGTTGAATTGTGTTCACCAGACTTCTCACAATAAGTCTTCTCAATTCTTTGAACAATTTTTTGTGGAATTTGCATCATAAAAACTTATTAAAAACTAGTTCGATATGCCAATCCCAAAACTTTTTTTTTATCTCATATATTTTAATACTTCAAAAAGTATAAATTTTTTATGCATTTTAGAAAAGAAAAATGAATAGGTAATTTATCTGTTATTTACTTTCTGATTACACTTCAAGTTTTTTCTCAATATTTTTTTTAAAAACAGTGCGACTTTGTGTTTGTGGGGTGGGATTTTTATTTAAGTCTAATCAATGTGTAATATATCAAAAAATTTAAAATTTTCGCTTAATATAAATATGCAAATTAAACTTGGATTGGACAGTTATCTGATTTAATACATTTTTTTTTTTCAATAGCTGACGCACTTATGTTAAAAATTGAACAAAATTCTCTATCACAGCTTCACTTTCAGGCTGATTTTTTCCAAAATTTTATAGCAACCTCGACCTATGATATTACGTTGAAATATAAAATTTCATCAAAATATATTTATAACTTTTTCACTTAAACTGCAAATGTTCAAGAAAATCAAGCATAAAATTGCTATTGCAGTGCCCTCTTCTGCCAGAATATCCCTAAATTCGACATATACAGTAGATTTCCGTTACAACGAATTCCATTACAACGAAAAATCCTGGTACTACGAAATTTGACAAATCCCCATTTCAAATTGCATTAACCCCAATGTATTAAAAATTCAGATTTAACGAAGTGCATTTTTTTTAGGAATTCCATTACAACGAAAAATTTTCATCGAGCTCTTTTTTTTTTTTTTTTTTTTAATTGCTTAACAGAAATGAAATATACTTCGAATAAAATGTTGAAGATAAAAAATAACATTATTGTTTTCGGGACAGGTGCTATTTCAGAATTTTCTCCCCTTTGTTATTTTTTCTTTTGTCTACTTCTTTCCCTAATTCCTTAACTTTCATTAGCCCATACGCTTTAAAATGATCACGTGACGGAAAGCAGGTGAACTTCACTGTGAAATGACTGTTTGGGCTTATTCTGGGATATCTTTATCGCCAGTACCTGTTGTGGTGTGTTTCTTGCTTCATTCATTGATAAAATGGCTTGTGTGAAACGAAAACAATTTTCGTTGGAAGAAAAGAAAGTCATAATTTCTGAGATTGATAAAGGATTGCGGAAAACTGATGTGGCCAAAAAATATGGAATAACACCATCGACTTTATCTACATTTCTAAAAGATAAAGAAAAAATTGAGAGACAATTCCAAAATGCAAGCATTGGTTCCCATAGAAAACGAATGTGACAGTCCCAATTTCAAGATGTCGATAAAGCCGTGTTCAAATGGTTCGAAGATGTTCGTTCACGAAATGTACCTATAAATGGTCCTCTGCTAAGGCAGAAAGCTCAAGAGTTGGAACAATACTTGGTATCGAAAATTTCCAAGCCAGTGTAGGTTGGCTCAATCGCTTTCGTACTCGCTATGGAATTGTAATGAAATCAATTTGCGGCGAAGCAGGTGATGTACCTACAAAGACTGTAAATGAATGGAGAGCTGGAGAAGTAGCTGCCCTTATAAAGACATACAGCTCCGTTGATGTTTTCAATGCTGACGAAGCTGGAATATTTTATCAACTTGAACCGAGAAAAACATTAACATTTAAAGACGACAAATGCATCGGAGGAAAAACTTCAAAGCAACGAATTACAGCACTCTTTTGTTGTAACAAATCAGGAACCGAGAAGAGAAAAATATTAATTATTGGTCACTCTGGCAAGCCCCGTTGCTTTAAGAACTGTCATTCATTGCCTTGCAATTATAAATTCAATAAGAAGGCATGGATGACACAAGATATCTTTAATGATTGGCTAGTGCAATTTGACAAAGAAATGAAGGCTAAAAAACGGAAAATCCTTCTCCTGATTGATAATTGCAGACCTCATAATAGTCCCCCCAAATTGGACTGCATCCGAGTTGAGTACTTTCCGCCGAATTGCACTTCTATTTTACAGCCTCTAGACCAAGGCATCATCCGTGCTGTAAAATCTCGCTACAGAACTCTTTTGCTAAAAAGAATTCTTTGCGGCTTAGAAAATGGGGATAGGCCAAAAATTAATCTCAAAGAAGCTATTGAAATGATCTCTGGTTCTTGGCAAGAAATTAGCGAGAAAACAATTTCGAACTGTTGGAAACATGCCTGGTTAACTGGGACCGAAGAAAATGAATCAGAAATTTTAGATTCGGATGAGTCCTCTGAATTAAACACAATTTGGAAAGCTGCCAAAAAATTAACATCAGTCCCTGATCAGGTGGATTTGGAGGATTTCTTATCTGTGGATGACAATATTCAAACATGCTCTGAAGTATCTGATGAAGATATCATTTTGTCCATTAAAACTACATCAAACCAACAAAATGACGACAGCAGTGATGAGGATACTAATGTTACTGACGATTCAAAAGTTACCGCTTCAGAAGTTCTCTCATGCTTGGACAAAATGCGTGATTTTGTTTCACATCAAAAAAATGTTCCAGAGGAGGTATTTTCTCACATTCATTCGTTGCACACGTTTTTGTTATCATCAACTACACATTCGTTTGTGCAAACTAAAATCACAGATTTTCTGCAATAATGTACTACTAAATAAAGGTTAGTCCGTAATTTTGTATTTTTAATATTGCATTTTATTTTACTAACTTTTTTATGTTAATTTAACTAGTCTTCCATTAAAATTTTCTATAATGAAAAGTAAATTTATCTTACATAATTAATTTACGTGTATATGCAGTTCATTAGATAAATAGGAGTAATTCCGTTATAATGAAAAAATCGTTACAACAAAATATTTTAGCGGTCCCGTGAAGTTCGTTATAACGGAAATCTACTGTATATCAAATTTGGTTCTTTTCTATGCATAACTTCATACAATTTTTGAGGTACAAAGAGGAGACACACACACACTGATACGTTTTTGGGGAAGTCCGACCCCTAAAACATGTAAAATATGTCAAAAAAGTGTTGATTACAATACTTTTTCAATTATTTATAGATAGAAGAAGTAAAAAGAAATTCCAAGAATAAAAATATTTTACACATTTTAAAATAATTTTATGTCTAACTTAACCACTTCAGATGTAAAGTACTTTTATTCATAAAATGCTTTAATGAATGACACCAGAATTTATTGAAAACATTTATTAGAAAATAAGTAAAAGCTTTTCTTCATGTACTTAATAAAAAGATAATTTTCATTCCAAAATTCTGGCGCCAATGTGTCATTTAGGGATTAAAATTATGAATTCTGAAAATAATCACTGCCGTTCAAGTGGTTAATTCGTTAATTGCAGGAAATGTGAAATCATGTACCCTGTACATGTACAGTGTGAACACAGTACATACAGTTTTAAAATAAACAAAACCTTAACATAAAATGTAAGCCCTGTTTAATAAAAAAGATTTAAACTTATTTTATTGTTAATTGATAAATGGTTACACAAATATGAAAAGTTGGAGCAGAGATAAAAGAATAAAAAAATGCAATTTATAATTATGGAAAAGTCTTTAATGGATCAGATTCTCTTTTTAAACCCTCTTTTGTGACAGTACACAGCATATAGGAGGACCGCCAAGACATTCACATCAAACACCTTGGCAAAGCAATTTTTAATTTTATTGTGATTTTTAACCCTGCCAGATAGTCAGGAGTTACTGTATTTTACAAATTTGCTTCATTTTTTATTGTATTTAAAGCTGTATTTCTATTTGTTTTGATCTCTAGGAGTATGAATCATACAGTAAATGCTATCTTACCCAAACATTCGACCTCTTACATGATTCTTTTAATGTTGATGCAAGGTGGAACCTATCGAATTTTGACGAATGAAAATGTTTAAAGAACAGTTACATTCATTAATAATCTCATCTAAAACAACTCATTGTAAATGATCCCGCCAAGGAACAAATCTAAAATGACAGTCATAAAAAGAAGTGATATCACATAAAAAGAAGCGATATAGAAGTGCATACTCCGAGTGCCATGTAAAAATCTATCACTACTCATGGTGTTTTCAAAGGACTCTGAGCGAGGTACAGTATGTGAAAACTGCTTGGCAACCTGCAGGCTTTTATAATATTTGTTCTTCCTGCAATTACATATACTATTTGCTTAACAATTTTCTTTTTGTTTTACTGTTCCCATTAAACTGTGAAAAGTTTAAGCTTTTGGTGTTTGCATGCCCATTGTTATTTATCATCATGTGGGATCGATTTGTTGATTTTATTAACCATTATTTGAATGAGAAAGGGCACTTTTACGAGAAGGATTTTCTAAGTAAACATGTAAACATTTTGAGTTTGTAAAATACAGTAAATTCTGTCCAAGGCGGACTCTGTGCAAGCCGGAAATCTGTCTACCTCGGAAAATTTTTCTAGTCCCGGCGAACCCATAGAACATAACATTAATTCTTGTTGCATAAGCCGGAATCTGTCTAACGCGGAAACGGAAATTTTTTTAAGGTCCCAACAAAGCCAAAATTTTGTATAAGGCGGAAAAAGGGATATTTTAAGCATGAAAAGCATTCCATTCATGAAACTTTAAAACTGATAAACACACGTCATATACTCAATGCGAAGAATTTAAATTAAATTCCATAATAGTTAAAAAAAAGTTAATTTAAATAACTAGAAATTGTTTGAATTTTAAGGAATTCTTGCATTTAAAAAATGAAATAATCATTTTTCCTATGTAATTTTGCATGTAAAAATTATTATTATTAGAAGGATGCACATTTATGAAAATAAGTATTTTCTAAAGTACAATATATTATGCTTTACTCTTGTACTCAAATTCAAAGTGATAGTTTACTGCCTCATTCCCGAAGTTATTTTGTCTTTGTGTGTGTATATTTGACTGTAACCTACAAATTTGCAGGTATTACAGCAGTATTAAGAAATTGAATAGCATTTCTCATTCATCTGTAAAGACTTTCAGAATTTCAGTTTTCTACCAATTTTCGAGTCAGAACAATCTATGAAAGATCGTTATCGTTGAGCAGTTTATTACAACTCAAAATCCAACCTTTTTTATCGAAAACATAAAATGCTAATCGATTGACGTATGCTTCATTCCAATAAATCGCGTTTTCATTAAACCCGATCATTGCACGGGTTATTTGTTCTTCGTCGTTTTATCTTGTCTAAGGATATCAGTACAAGTGCATCGTAAAAATGTCTTCAAGATCTAAACTCATTACTCCATCGCTGCAGCATAAAGTCGAAGTTTACCAAACTAAAAGAAAAATAATTATTCTGTAGGAGATCTTTGTATTAGTCTTAATTATGGTAAAGCTCAAATTCATGATGCTTAAAAAGAAGGAGTTGAAAACATCCAATAGAAAGAGGAAACATGTTGTGAAAGATGAAGACATTAATGCATTAACTTTTGAATGTTTTTCGATTGCTAGAGTGAGAAGTTTGCTCATATCTGGACTAAATTGCGAAAAAAATGGTAAAACGGATTTTAAAGTTTCGAGTAAATAGTTAATGAGTTTCCATAATCTACACAACATTGCCATGAAGCATGCTTGCTGACACCCAAAAGATATCCCACAACATGAAATTCGGGAATGGGAGGGAAACTTTCACCTACTGATTGAAAGATATCAAGAGAAGGACATATATATCATTGCGATGAGACTGTACTATTTCATCGTATGTGCCAAACAAGCCCCTTGTAAAAAGATGAAGCTAATGCCGCTGAGGTAAAACCTCCAACGAGCGTGTCACTTTTGTTTTTGCGAATTTGTAGGGCAGTTTAAAAAATTTAATGATTAAAAATTGAAAACGACGTTATGTTTCAAGAATGTAAATATTGTTAAACTGCCTGTGACTTGGAGATCTCAGAAAAATACTGGTTCTCGATTGTTTTAATGGAGGGGTGGCTGAAGGAGTTCAATAGATGAATGATTGAAGAAACTAAAAAATAAAATTTGCTCCTCGATAATGCACCTTATCATGCCGACGTCAAACTGTTGAATATAAATTTACAATTTCTTCCGTCAGATACTACTGCAGTGACAGAACCAATGGATCAATGAGTTATTAATATGATGCTGTTATTTATTATTCGATTATTGCGTCTTTTGAAGACTGTTCATCAGCCAACCACCTGACAAAAAAAAACATCAGTGTTTCCGATGCTGTTAAACGAATTGCCGAACTTTGCTCAGAAAGGCCGCCTGAAAAGGCTAACCGTTGTCTTAGGAAAGCAAATGAGGATGACCACGCTTTTGAAAACATTGAATAATAGATGATTACCACAATTGCATACCATTTGCTGCTTGTCTTACAAATCTTTCTGATTTATTACAGATCTTCCTCCTACAAATATTTATAAGAGTGATATAATAAAAATGTTAAACTTATTTTTTTGACTTTCACAAATTTTCGAAATTGATATAGGTACTGCATATATATACGCTTGCAGGTCGCCAAGCAGTTTTCATATACTGAACCTCACTCCGAGTCCTTTGAAATCATTATGAGTAGTGACAGATTTTGACACAGCACTTGGAGTATGCACTTCTATATCGCTTCTTTTTATGACCGTCATTTTAGATTTGTTGCTTGGTGGGATCATTTACAACGAGTTGTTTTTGATGAGATATCACTTCTTTTTGTAAGGTATTTAATTTGCATTATACATAGTCCATTTTAATTCAGAAAAGAAAAGAAAAATGCAAGATGAAAGAAGTAAAAAAATAATTTAATAGTGATGCTGTAAACTTATCAGATATGTAATATATCTAATAAGAAATAATATTGGATTTTTTAAAAATAATTCAAAACCATTTTATCGATTCTTACAAGTCTCAGAAGAAATCATTTATTTTTTTATAAATGATAAAATGTATCGAACTAAACAGCAATATTTTTTGCTGCTGTTCTATAAGCTATGTGATTCATTAATTAACTGAGCAAGGATTTTATCCTAATAACTTTTGAAAAAATGCCTTTACATTTTCAAAATTCATATCAGTTTATGCAAAATATGTAAAGACTTAAAAACAGACTGAATAATGAACATTTATTTTATCAGTGGGCATGCTTGGAGTAATTTTTAAATAAAATTAGTTTTTTTATTTCCGGGAATCTAACGTTCCTCCGATAAGAGCGGGAGAAACGCAGATTATCTGATTAAGCTTTTCTTTTTTTTTTCTTTTTGAATGTTTTCATAAGCTGTAATACTTGTTGGATTTTCTGAATTTTCAATATATGTACTTTCTGAATTCCTAATTGTTTTTAACATGACAAACAGAACATAATGAGTCGTATGCTTTACAGGTATTTTCTCATATATTTTGGATAATTCATCCGATATATTGTAATTTACTTCAATAAAAGTCCAGAATTTGATAGTTCATCGTTATGAAATGATTTTCCTTAATTTTGGTCATATTTGTAAATTTTTAAGTAACACTATAATCTGATTAAAAATGAACTAGAAGCTGTTTATGGCATATTGATAACACTCTTGTATTAACAAGTCCAAAGTAACAGAGTCTATTAGTTTTATAAATCTCCTTGTTAATCTTTTTAGATGAAAAATTAACAAAAAATTCCATTAAAACTGCCAAAAATTTATTTCATATAAAAGGATTGTAAAAAAAATTAATAAAAAGCTATGTAATAAAAAGCCAGACTGATTGTATCACCTTTGTAAAATGGCTTAAATTGAATAAATTGCAAAGTTTGGAATGTTGAAAAAAATATTTGAGTATATGTGCAGTATACATATAGAAAGACAGACAGAATGAAATACATGCAATGCCTGTATGAATGTTTAAAAAATTTAATCAGTTTAAGAGTAAAAGAAATACATAAATTATAATTTATCCAACATGAGTACTTCAAAAAGAAATGCAGTATGACAAACTCTAACCAAATTACATATATTTGTTTATATGCATTTCTTTAACACCAAAAAAGTTTATAGTAAATGGAATGCCAAATCTTTACTATAACTTTCAAGTATTTTGCATAAAAGCAATACGGAAGAGAACATTTTCCCACTTATTTCAGTATGATAAAATGTAATCCTAGAGCTCTGTCGAATTGTTTTCCTGCTCTGTGATTCACTAAAGTGCATAAATTATCTTTCTGAGCTTGTTCTGTGGTTTCTCAGTAGTTGGTGTTTACCTTGAATCTTTCCGTAATCGAGGTCCACTAGCTCATTTCTGTAAGCTAGTTTCTTCTGAAATATCAGCAGGACATTCCGCGATGATTATTGTGCACACTACCACAATAAAAAATCATTGTGATTTCATGCAAAATGAAATTTCTTTTAATTGTTATTGAAATTTTGTCCAAAAATCTCCATAGTATTGGAGTTTTAAAAGGGCACATACTGAAAGCTAGAAGTATCTTTGATAAAGTGGATAATAGAAACATCTTTCATAAATTAGAGACCTGAATCGTTGAGCTTATACAGATGAACAAGCTGAATTCATATTCATTTTTCAAGCAACATAATAAAACTTTATAAAGATTTAAATATTATAAATTCATTAAAATATGTACATGTCACTTTGTAAACATCGGTTGTAATGCAATCAAGATCTTTTTAGTGACCCCGAAAACAAACTGTAAATGCTTCCATGCCGCCTTTCAATAAAGAGCTTAACTGGGTCGAATGCAATAACATATCTGAATATCTTGTGTATATAACCGTTTTGACAAAAGTTGGGCTATTTAGTATAGTTTTTTCTCTATGTTATGTATAGGAATCCAGTACTATAAACTGATGTAAATCAAAACTAATCGACATTTTTATATGAAACTTTAAAGATTTTTGAACTGCTTATAAAAACAAATAAAATGCAGCAAACCCTGTCAACATCTCTATGTAGCCCTGTCAAAAACCTTTTGAGTGACTCTGTAAACAAAATGTAAATGCTACAATTCTGTTTCCCAATACAAAACTGACTTGGGTCGACTGTAGTGACATATCTTAATATCATGTGTATACGACCATTTTGACAAGAATTATCCCAACAAACACAGAACTTCCAGGCCACTGATGGGTTTGTTAGCCTTAGCCGAAAGTGTTCGATGCTGGCCCGCTATCATTGAAAGTTACGGGTCCGTAAAAAAGGTGTCACACCGGACACAATCAGGCCACAAGAAAATTGGCTGTAAATACAAGAAGTTGCCCACAATCGTGCCACTAATTTTTAACTAAAAATGATACATAGCCTCAAACTGGCCCCATTTATTCTTTCAATGGCCACTAAAAATAATGGATAGCCAGAAGCTCGCCTTAGTCCAGCCATTTATGTTTGCAAGAATTAAATTTAGCCCAAAGCTGCCCGCAAAAACGCCACTGTCATGCCATAAAGATTATTTAAGCATAAATTCAAAATTTGTTGCATAAAAAAAACTTGTTGAAAAAATGTTTAAACAATAGTGTTTTTACATGAACAACTAATATATTAATTATTTAGTTACACTTCGAAAAAAATTACAAATTTATTTATCTTGAATATTTTCAAAAATTTCCAAAATACAATACTTGACATAGTGAATTTATTAATTTGTTTATTTATTCAATTACGCATTTAAAAAATGTATATGTGATGCCATTTTTAAATAATTGCATTTCATATACATTTTAAAAATAATAATTGAAAAAATAAAATAATTCATTATGCAAAGCACTGCATTTCGAAAATCTTCAAAAAAGTTCAAGATAAGTAAATTTATAAATTTTTTCTAGAAATGTACCTAAATAATTATTAATATATTGTTTTTCATGCAAAAACACTTAATCATTTAAATGAACTTCCAACAAGTATTTTTATAGAACAAATTTTGAATTTACGCCTAAACAATTTATATAATCTTAATATATGTGTTTTTTAATTTACATTTAATTATGTGTTTTATATTAAAAGTATGCGTTTGTGAATATATATACATTACTTTCATTTTATCTGGTTTTTTAACTTATTAATAAGCCTGTTACCAGTATATGTTTGTTTATTAAAGCAAATCATAATCTGAAACACAATGAATATTTTTGCATCATTTAAATATTTCAAAATCTAAATTTTTTCTTCACAGCTTAAGAGGCTACCTCACTCACACGAAAACACTCGCTCTCTAATGTTTATCCTAAGGGGGAAATTTTTAGAAAAATATCTCGTTTGAATTTAATATTTTGTAATATTTTTTGCATTGGTAGCTGAGGTCTGCCTCTATAAAGACAGGCTTTTTTTACTAGGATAATTTAGTCACTAAACAAAATCGAAAAAGTTAAAAAGGTCTTTGTAAAGGTCAATCTCAGCTATCCAATACGAAAAAAGAATCAAATACAAACGAAATATTAAAAATAATTTTTTCCATAGGATTAACATTAGCAAGCGGATGTTTTCGCGTATGAGTGATCTAGCACCAATATACTTTACAACAATATGTTACTTTAATCTTTCAAAAACTATGAAAATTATTCGCAGTTATTTAAAACTTCATCACTATTTTAACAATTTTTATGCATATTTTATCTTTATAGTAAAAATAAACTTTACTTAAATTAAACTATTCTAGCTTTCGCAAAATTTTTTATTACATACATGATCAGAAACTGACAATCATTACTTCAAAAAGGTGATAAAATTCGAAACTTTGAGAAAAAAATTAGTAAAATACCCTCACTATTTCATAATTTACACAAAATTTTAATATAATGGAGAGTCGGTGAATTACATAATATATATTTACTAAAATTAGAATATAATAAAATTAATTAAAAAATACTTGTGATTTCATAAAAGCTAATATATTTTTATATTTTCTGCCCGATATTTTTTAATTATACGCACTGTATCAAAAATATTATAAAGCAAATATCATTCTGCATTTGATAAAATTACTTGTGGAATTATAATAATTAGTATATAACTATTTTACACCCTACAACACTTTAATGTTAAATTATGCAAAAGAAATATCAGATTATAATCATATAATACTTTAATAAATCAACATAGACTTAAAGACTTACATAAACAACCTTTCTTCTATGCAAACTACAGAGGGGTGAATGACAAAGCAGGATTCAAAGTAGTCATGGGATGAATTTCTCAAAAATGCCTCCAGGCAACCCTGACCTTGAAGAGTATCCCTCTCATTCCCCCTATGTCTTGTGCAAAATGATTTTTAGAGGTTACATTTCTCTATACTGAAGAAAGCTGAAGAAATGGAAGGGTGCAAAAATATTTAGGGGGATATTTTTAATAGCTGTTATCAGTTTTTAGTATAATAAATTAAAAGAAAATTTTTTGCCTTCAAACATATCTTTTTCATATTTATTTCTTTTAAACTTTATAATATATTTTTATTTCTTTTGTTGCCTGGATTTTCTTTTCCTCTGTTTTTGAACGATAACGAAAGTTTTTATGAAATTTTAAAATGTAATAGAGGGGGGGGGGGGGGAGAGAATATACTATTAAAATTATTTTAACAATCAAAATTTAATAAAAAATAACTAGTTTCTTTGGGTTAACAATTATTTTTCTAAGAAATTAAGTAACTTCTTAACAAAATAAATATGAATTATATCTTATAAAATATTGATAATAAATATCTTGTAGGATATAATCTATATTTATTAAAACAATTTCATATAGTGTTTCGTTTTCACAAAACATATCGTTCAACCCTTAGGTGGTTCTCAAATCGCCTGTTCAACAACACGAAACGTTCTGATACAATTTCTGATTCAATTTTAAACATAAAGGCATAAAATTGGCAAGCCTAACTACTGGAAGGATTTTGAATTGAAATGAGTTTTCCATTTTCTAATACATAAATTATATATAAAATTATAAGCAATTGTTGTCACATGTCAACTGTTTTTTCTCCTGTCTCGCGTTCGGAAAATCGGTTCAAAACGCCCACTTTAACTGTATTTTCTGAAAGAATTTTTGCATTTAGCAAAAAAATGGAAAACGCATTTTGATTACATAGTTTCTGAGTAACAGCACCTGCCATTTCATGTGTTTATGAAAAAAAAATTAAATATGTGTCAGAAAATAGACGCTCTTTGGATTTCAGAACATTCTTAACAAATATCTTCGATACTTACACTTTAAATCACATTTCAAATTATATGAAAAATTCCTCGCAGGCAATCTATAATTATGAATTGTATTTTATTAAAAGATTATTCAGATTGGAATTTGTTTGACGGTTAAAGATTTTTTTTTAAGAAAACTTTTTGATGATGCATTCAGAGTGACATATTTTGCTTTTATATTAGGAAAATGTTTTTCCATTGAAACTGGTAATAAATATTATAATTTTTCGTATTGTTCAATTGAACATTTCTTATTATTTTTTTACATTTTACATTTCTATTTTAAAAAAGAAGGAATTTATAAAAAGTGTACTCTATTTCATTCCAGTGTGCTTAGAAAAAACATACATATATATATTTTAAGATGTAATTTGTAGACGAGAAAATTTTATTTGTAATTTATTAGAATGCGTAAAAAAAATAAGTCTTTTAATATATATTTTAGTGCATAAAAAATAAATTTTGCACCTTATTGAATACTTTCACCGAAACATAAATTTTGAATAAGGAAAATTATGTTAAAAAATTGAAGAAAAAGAATTTTTCGATTTCTTTCTATCAATATATCAAGCAGATTAAACTGGCCCAGTTATTTTCACCCGATTCTGGTCTTACTAGCCGGAAATTTTACTTCAGTGGCTAGTGGGCAGGAAAAAAGCACTAATTTTCTCCACACTCACCTGTTATCAGTTAGACGATGGCTACCGGATGTAATGGCGCATCAGTTAATATAAAACGGTGGTTTGATACAAATGGCCGGAATTCTGTTTGGCCCCAAAACTTCCAGAATGCGGCCAGATTTTTGGTATTTGTTGGGATGCCATTTAATATATTTTTGCTCTGTGTTAAGTATAGGAATCAATTACTTCAAACTCATATAAATCAAAAACTAATAAGTATTTTTATACGAAACTTTAAAAGATTTGAACTACTCATAAAAACAATTAGAATGCAGCAAATCGACTAAAAATTGGATAATTACACAACTTTTTAGCCCTATGTAAAGATCTTTTGAGTGACCCTGTAAGGGATCCTCAAATGCTACAATTCTATTTTACAATGGGAAGCTTACTTGGGTTGACTGTAGCAATTTCAATATCATGTGTTTATGACAATTTCGACAAGAGTTAGGTCATTTAAAATTTTTTTGCTCTATGTTAAGTATAGGAAGCAGTTACTTTAAACTGGTATAAATCAAAAACTAATAATATTTTTACATGAAACTTACAAAGGTTTGAACTACTCATAAAAAACAATTCAAATGATATAAACCGTGTAAAAATCCGATAATTACACATCGCTGTAGCCCTGTCAACAATTTTTGGTCGGAACAAGAATGTAAAAAGCGCAAAAAACAGCACTTTTAAGATTGCATTTATTAAAAACTTATTCGCCGGATTCCACTTCATTTTTGTTCTCTTATTCATGTGGCACACCCCATTCCATAGAAATTAGAATTTTGCTTCTATCATAAATAGAACTCGAGCTATAGAGGTGTCAAAATCCCGTTCTGGTCAGTCCGCAAAATGTAAACTAGACAAAGTAGTAAAAAAATTTTGTAAAATCGTTTGGCATCAATTGGCGGAAATTCCTTTCATTTACGGTTCATTGAATTGTTGTTTCTTTTGATTGACGAGAAACTCTGTCAAGTTTCATGATAAACCAACAAATTTAATTGCAATAAAGAAATCCACCGAACATTGGTTAGTCTGACTCTTAAAACAAATGTTACTTTAATCTAAAGTTACCACAGTACTATTTCCTTAAACTTCAACTGTTCCAAGTTATTAAAAATGTAAACTTTATTCGCACACGTGAATAGTAAAATGATGAAATTATCAATTGAGTCTCTTATGCTACGTATTATGGAATGAAAAAACAGCAAAACTTATTTCACTCTGATACAATCATAGAATTTTTTTTCTTAGAATTTCATAGGATTTACATATGCAAATTTCATAGAATGAAATCTAAACTTTGTGTCGTTTTTTACTGTATCAAAATTTACATATGCACCTCTCATACCCGTATTCACCATTTTAATAATATTTTGAAGCGAAATACTTTATTATTAAATATTTTTCCAAACTTGAAGTCGCGTTTGTCAGCTACAACTTTGCATATAACATTCACACTTTCACCATTTATATAATATTTTGAAGCAAAATACTTTATAACTAAATATTTTTCCAAACTTGAAGTCACGTTTGTCAGCTACAACTTTGCATATGAACATTTGCACTTTCACCATTTTAATAATACAGTAGAATCTCAAAAATCCGCACAGCTTGGGACCCCAGAGGCTGTGCAGATTTTAGAATTTTGCGGATTTTAGAGTTTTGTAGATTCTGCATTAAATGATTTATTTTTTTCAATATACCTTTTTTATTTTCAAGAAGAGCATGTAATAATTCAATTTAAGCAAATCAAAACTTGAATCCCTTATTTACCTGTACATTAACAATTTAAATACCAAAATTGTTTTCTGTTTCAATTTTTAAACATTTCTTATATAAGCCTTTGATTGAGAACTTCCATTTTCTCTTGTTGAAGTTTCTTTTGAATTTTGTAAATAACCATTATTTCCTGTTGGTCTATACAACTCTTCTGCTCATAGAACTTCAAAATCTTCACCTAAAACCAAACCTTCTTCAAAAATTAGCTTTTGGTATTTTCTTTTGGCTTTAGTTTGTGGTAAGGTTAAGTAAAAATTCTTTATCTTCATCCTCATTTTGGATAAATAAAGAGCCAGGCCATATTTTATGTTATGCATAATTTAAAACCCTGCATGAAATATAAAATCGCTATTTTCTTTAGCGGCTGATAGATGGTGCCACTACTAAAACTTTTCTGTGCTTGTTTATATCTGTCGTCAATTTCTATTATTTTCCATTTTCTTGTATGTAAGTTTCTGTGAAATAAAAGCATTTTATTTCTGTAATATCCTGTGTCATTACTATTTTTCCATAAATTTACATTAAAAATTAATTTATTTTGGATCACTGTTATTTGGAATAAAGATTATAAAGAATACTTCTTAATTGCAAATTTCATTGTTTACATTTTGAAATGCAAGTGGATTTCGGAACATTGCGGATTTTAGAAGTGTGGATTTTTGAGACTGTACTGTATTTTGAAGCAAAATACTTTATAACTAAATATTTTTCCGAACTTCAAGTCATGTTTGTCAGCTACAACTTGGCGGGCGAGTGAAAAATCCAGAAATTTATGCCTTTTAGGATGCATTTGTGGTAAAATATTTAGTTTTATCAAATAAAATGGTAGTTTTCTTTTAAATATGACGTCATTTTCTCTCATTTCAATGAAGCATTTCGCTTAATGTCTCATGAGTATCAACAGAACGGAAAAATATTAAAATGTAACAGTTTTATGAGGAAAATGCATCTTTTTTAAAACATGACGACCTTTTCTGTTCAATTTTTAAGTTATTTTTAATTATATTGAGTAAATAGCATCAATAAGGATATAATCAATAAAAATAAACAAACTCCATTTTCTCTTTTCTCTGCAACAATGGAAGTAATTCGATTGCCACCATTTTAAAGAAATTTCCCCCAAAAAAATTTAAAATTAAAAATAAAATATAAAAATGGAAATATATTAAAAAATAGCTAGTTTAGTAGTACATCTACGAATGAACAGCTTTCATTAAAAAAAAATAATTATCAATACCGGACGTATTCATAAACTCCACACTAAACGCACTGGTTTTCGTGCAAAAACTGAAATCAGTGTGGTTAGTTGTGGTTCGGTGTAACCAGTTTTCTACGAGTTTACGAACGCGATCCAGTGTGTTTAGTGTCGCACTGAACATGAATAGTTTGTTTACGTTTGTTTGCGATTCCGCCCATCTTGGCGATGAAGATGAATAATGTAGTATTTTGATTGAAGTAAGTTTTAAAACCTTTATTATTTATGATAGTAGAATATAATTTGTCTTATTGTAATCAGTATTGTTGAAAAATTGCATTTCTCAAATTTAAACAAATCAAAATCATCGTAGCATTAACAAATAAATAGCTGATGACGATTCTTTATAGTGTCTAAACGTTCAACGAATGACTAATTTTTCTTTTTTGTATTTAGTTCCAAGATTTCCAATTTTAAAAATATATAATAAAGTTTTGTGTCTATAAATTTATGTGTCTTTAAAAGGTTTAAAGGCTGATTATTCTTCCATAAAAAATTTATCATACTACTTTAATTTTGTGGTAGTGTAAATGTAGACTTTAAAAGTAATTTATTTACATGATTTAAAAGAAAAAAAATTGCATAATTAATTTTATGGTATTTCAACGTTACTTTTACAATAAATATGGACTATATTTTTGATACCTAAACTGTACATTTTATGAAATCTTTTTCTGTGTTCTTTCAAACTTGTAAAATGTGGATTTTTTTTTTCTTTTCAGTGACATTTCCTGCTAACTACTATCACCAACAACTCCCAGCATATTGATTGAATGTGTATTGTCTCTGCTGTATGGTTTGTTAATTCACATCATACCATTGACAATACTTTCTCAATTACACCCTATTCTGTATACTAGATGTTGGCTATGAAACAGAAAAAAAAAAAGTGGAATTTTTAGCAAAGCTCAGAATGGTGAAAAATGGAAGATATTGAAATCGGCATTCTACTTTAATATTAATTCATGGTAAAATTTTGATCAATGATATTAATTATAATAACCTTTATTTTATTTTTTGCTTTCTTCATTTTAATTACATGGTTAATATTATATAGTTGACATATTAAAGGTAGTGGCAGAAGTATTTATATAATATACTCATATTATTTGATACAGTAAATTTATATTACATAATATTTAGTATATTTTATTCATTCTGGTCAGCGTAACAAACCTCTGAAAATAAAACTACCATTGTTATATCAATTATTGTGAAAAGCCATCTATTTGATCTTATATATTTGATAAATGTACACTAAATTGTTTATTTCTATTATTTTAGTTTGCTTTTATTAACCTTTAGTAACTGATGTTACCGGTTTCTCAGACCGTGGCTTTTTTAAATTTTTATAGTTTAACTACAAACACTGCTGAAATTTTGTTCCATTTGGAACTTTAGTACTATCGCCAGAGACTTTTGAATAGGTGAATTTTAATTATAACAGTCCTGTGCAAATGTTTAGTACAAAAACATCATTCTATGAGTTAATTGTGCCTTTTATTCATCTCTCAAAGGAGCAGTCTCACAGAGCGCTTCACACTAGTTATGTGACAATTTCTGTGACATCAGTTGAAGGTTAATCTTATAAATTACTATTATTTACTATGATACTTGGATTCATCTGGCAATGTTAGGGTTGTAAATTGACACAGAAAATTCTGCATAGTGATCAGTAAAAGCTTAACACCTTCAAGGGCAGTGGTTCATTTTTGGACCACTTAAATTTAATTCCTAAATACCACATTGGCATCAGAATATTGGAATGGGAATTTTCCGTGCTTTTGCTTATTTTCAAATTATTATTATTATTTTTTTTTTTTTGGAAATTCTGGTGTCATTCACTCATTTCTACTTTTTCATAATTCATATGTTAAAAGAAAAAAAATGTACAGTATGAATATTGATTAAATTTCTAATATGGAAATCTGCAAATCAGAGGCTTCAATATCAGCTCTTGAAGTCGAATTTTTTTAAGAACATATTTTGTTTAATATTAGAAACTTTCAATCCTGAATTTTGTTTATGAATATAAGTATTTTTAACTTGACACCTTGACAGGTCTTATATTAATGTTATACTAAAAGGGAGGAAATTTCCATAAATAACAAAGTTCTCTCTTATAATGATTCTATATTAAATAATAAAACTTTGTATTAATCACCATAAAACAAAAGCACACACAGGATGTGTTTCGGGCTGGAAATTTAAACAGCTCACCATCAGTGAATGTAAACATGTATCTGTAATGAGACAAAGTCACAAATGAACTTTGTTACCTTGATTTTTTAATATTCATTCGTGACCTTGTTCTGTGTGTGCATTTGTTTTATATTTAATTGTGAGTTATTGTTAGTTTTTCAGTGCTGTTTCATCAATGATTATATATATATTCGTAACAAATTTATACAGGTTTAAGTAATTAGAACTCAATAGCCGTTTTAACAGCAGGTTATATGTACTTTTTAGCATCAGTTAGAGACCAAGTTATAGGCGTATTAATGCATTGAGTCCTTATATAGTAGTTACAGTTTTAAAAAATTTTGTGGAGATTGGGTCTACAAAACTTCCTTTTAAAAGCGTTTGATGGGCGGTTTGCATTTGATTAGATCTAGAGTTTTTCTTACACGAAAAAAAAAAAAAAAAATGTCAAAGCTACAACAATTAATGTCCCAATTTATATGTAGTTTGAATATTTTATTGTAAAATTTGGGTAAAAAACTGATAAAGTTCCCTCTTACAATGATTGTGTGCTCGTATAGAATTTGGGTGGGTTGCATTAATTAGAGCACAAGGTATAGTTGTTTGTGAGTAATTCCTTAAATTGTAATTACTCTAAATTTTAAGGGCTTTAACAAAAATCTCTCTCTAAATAATTACTGTACAAAAAATGATAGGGTAAAATAAAAAAAAAAATCACTCCTTGTAATCATTATATTTTTCCATGCAAAAAATAGAAGGCTACATCAGTAAAGGGCTGTGTATTATCACTTTAGGGGGGAGGAGGGCGGTACTTGATATTGTAAGATATCTTTATGTGGAGAGGGAGTCCATCTTTTGATATCGTTATAATTTTTGATTATATCAAAATTTTCTATTTTTTTTTCTACATTAATAGTCTTATCTTTTTTTTTAGTCTTTTATCTATTTTTATGAAAATACAAAGTTGTTATTAAAGCTTTAAATAATAAAATTCTTTCATTCCTAAATATGGAATACCCCAACGTTCGGCATTCCTATTGTTCTGCCATATGCACATCCACATATAACTATGTGCGAAGTAAGTTTGAAATGCTACTTGCTGTGTTTATTAATAGATAAAAGAAAAAAAAGTTGTCTACTTGTTTTTTTCATAAGAAGTTTTGCTTTCCCCCTTCTCCTTCAAGGGGCAACTGCAAGTAGACAATATTACTGTTGAGTGCACTGTGTAACAAAAAGCTATTATTAAATAATTTCAAATAGTAGCAATCTCCTTTAAATGTTATTTGTTATTATAGTTACATCATGTATAATAGAGATATTTTATTGATTTCTCTTTATCTCAACCAGTTAAGTATGTGAATAATAAATGTATAAAAAGAAAATAATTGTAAAAATAAAAAGAATTTTTAGATATTGATAATGTTATCATTGTGTGTGTGTGGGGGGGGGGGGGGGGGGGGGTTGTTGATGAATAATAACAGGCCATATTGTAAAGGAGGGAGGGGGGTCCAAAATTACCAAAAAGTTGATAATGTTATACACGTACAGAACAGACCCTAGAGACAGTTATAGTCATTTGAATATGTCAATCTATTTATTTTATACTAACATTTGAGGGGAACTTCTAAAAGAAACTAACTAAGCAAAATATAAATAAAAAATAAAGAGAGTAATAATACTCTTTTAATTAAAGATCTTTACCCCCTACAAGGTATGCTAACCAACCCATGTCCAGGCCCTGTATGCTCTAAAAAAATGCTAATTACTCTGTTTTATAGAGATTACACAATTATGAAAGATTGAATAATATTATTATGATTAGTATCACTCTTCTGTAATATACTTACTATTCATTTTCATTTGACTGGGGGATTTTTAGGTTTTTAATATCACATTTGTTGCTGTTGTGACAGTCTCGACAGCTGTTTTTGTGATTAATTAAATCTAACATACATTTGTAAATCAACTTCTTCCCCCCGAGATTGCACTTATACTCTAAAACAAATGCTGGGTTCCCGGGGCAGTCATCCCTGTAAATCAATTTGTGTAAAATAGCTAAATAACAAATGTCACTGCCTTCTGGACTTTTATAATGAAGTTTGCTGTTAGATGCTACAAAAAAGTAGTTTTAAATATGACTTAAGGGGCTACTTCAGTCACGTGAAAAGACTCGCTCGCTCATGCTAATCCTATGGAAGAAAATTTTAAAGATATCTCGTTTGCATTTTAATCTTTTTACATGATTTTTTTTTTCATTGTGTAAAAAAAGAGGTATAAAAGAGCAGAATCCTATAGAAAGAGGTAAGAAATTGCATTGTGTGTAAAAGAGTTCCTTTTCTGTTAGATGCTACAAAAAAGTAGTTTTAAATATGACATTTTAAAGATTTGTTAAAATATGACTTCAGTCACCTGGAAAGACTCGATTGCTAATGCTAATCCTATGGAAGAAATTTTTAAAGATATCTTGTTTGCATTTTAATATTTTTAAATGTTTTTTGCATTTAATAGCTGAGATTGATCTTTACATCTGCCCTTTTTTACTTTTTCCATTTTGTTTGCAGATTTTTTTCGAGAGGATGCTTTCACGTTCAAAACTGGTTTGGAAAATGAAAGTGTCCTAGCTAAAAATATGTGTAAACAAAATTGAAAAAATAAAAAACGCCCTTTGTACAGATCAATCTCAGCTTGTTTAAAAATTCTGAAATGCAAACGGCATATCTTTAAAAATTTCTTCCATAGTATTAGCTTTAATGAGCGGGTCATTTCAGTTGACTGAAGTAGCCTCTTAATTTTCCCCCATTGAATGCTTTTTGCACATAATAATTTGTTTTAATATTTTCTTACTTTTTTAATATCCATGTGTAAATATATTTTGCAATGGAAAAGTGTTTGGAAATAACATTATTTGGGCTTTTATGACGTAATTTTTCATAATGGAAGACACTTCAAATTAATGTATTGTAACAGAATTTTTAGGAACAATATGAATTGCAATTCTGAAATTGTTATTTTTATGGTAAACATTGAATGCTTATAAAAGAGTGTTTTTTAAAAACTATTTTTACTTTTACACTTACTTAACAATTCTTTCACTTTTCATATATTTTAACTTTTAAACTGAGTAATGTTTTAGGTGTTACCAGATGTTATATTTACATAATGTGGATGGAGAAATATTGAGTAATATAAACCTTGTTGTTCTTGATCTAGTTATTCAAATTCGCAATATTTTTGGTACTTTTATGTTAATCGGTCACAAGAGATAAATAATCAGATATTGTTTCCATTGCCATTATTTGTATTGCATTTATTTCATTTGGAATATAAACCTTTCTTTCATTTTCTTTAAATACATATTTTTCATTTAAAATACATGTATTACTACATGCATTTAAAATATATGCATTCACTCATTTCATTTAACACATTGTGGACAGATAGTTTTTGTCTTTTAAACAGGAAGCCCTGTTTATGAACGTTATACTTGCAAGTCACATTATTTAACAAAAAGATTTTCTTTATTTCAAATGAAAATCAAATTTCTAATAATTTGCTTAAAAGGCGCAAAGGCCAACATAGTGAAAAAGATTCCATGCCGGGATTCGAACCCGGGCCATCAGTATAGCGCACTGACATTCTACCGACTAAACTTTCCTGGCTCGGTATCGTTCCATGTGGTTTAGTTGGTAGAATGTCAGTGTGCTATACGGCTTTACTGATGGCCCGGGTTCGAATCTTTTTCACTATGTTGGCCTTTGCGCCTTTTAAGCAAATTATTAGAAATTTGATTTTCATTTGACATATTGTATGCAAGGCGAATGTTTCTCTCTGGAAAAATTTCCAAGTATTAATATAGATTTTCTTTGTTCATTTTTTTTTATTATAAATGAATAATGGTATTATTTATATGCATAGTATTCTAATTATAAAAGATACAAATTTTGAGAAAAGAAAAATTTACGCCAAAACTAACTTAAACGTTCCCTTTTTATTGGTGTACTGGCAAAATCAGAAATTGATTCAAAACTGGAATTCTATGAAATTTTTTCAATAAAAGTGAATTCTTCACATTTTTAAACAATTTGTTCGAGTTTAAAATGTTTTATTTGAAAACAAAACAAGCTCACAAGAAAGATAAACTTTAGCAATTGGAGATAAGAAAAGGTAGGATTAAGTAACTGGATTTGGTTTTTCGTTATAAAATTTTATTTTTCTCAAAACTTTATTTAAAATAATGGCATTCAAGGAAAATAAAACCGTATCGACCCCTGAAGTGAGATCATAAAGTAAAATGTACAATATTAAGTATACTTATTTTATATTTTACTGCTGGTAAAAAGTAGATATAACCCCAACTGTATTACTACATTGTAGCGATGATATGGTAAGGCAAGTTCTCAGTGTGTCTAGTCTAGGTACCAATCAAATTGTTTGCCTCTTAAGTTATTTGGGTTTAAATTGCTTCCAGTCATCATACAGACTGATTATATTTATAGTGCTAGTTAGTTATAAAATTAAATATGTACCCAGGGTAGGCACTATATATTTGATAACTTGTGTAATAACATAATGTACAACTTAAAGCTATGTGGAAATCAACTGGCACATGTCTAATTAGAATTCTGCTACCTTTGAGCAGCCTAATATGTACAGTGACAATCCTGGGCAAAGTATTCCATTCATTTCTTTATCCTAGAAATGACAAATTACTATGTTTTTAAATAAATCATAGTTAAGTTAGTCTTTTTGTTTATTTCAAGAGTATAACTGCATTGCTCATCCCCCCCCCCCCCCTCTCACTTAAAAAAAAATATTCAGAATAGCACATTTACAGAAAAAAAATTAAGAAACTGGCTCCAGTTAAAACACACTAAATTCATTACTGCAAAATAATTTTAAGTGATGCTGCAAAGCCCATCGCAAATAATTATTAAAATATCTTATGCAGGGCTGCGGAGTCGGTAGGAAAAATGATCGACTCCGACTCCGACTCCTGGATTTCTGAAACAATCGACTCCGACTCCGACTCCGGCATACACACAGGGTTTCTCAAAAAGATTGAAATGCGCTTTAACTTTTTACCTGTTGGAGATATATAGATAATGCAAATTGAAAAAATGTTCAAAATTAAATAGTAATTAAGATTAAGGTTTTACCGAAACCGAATTTCGGTAATACAGTCGGCCCCACTTAATCGGGTAACGGATAATTGCATACCCCGCTTATATGCATAGAATTCCGTGGAACAGAAACGTTCCCCGTAAGGTGAATGTTAAATATACTCGTTTTATCGCATAACAATCCCCGGTTAATTGCATAAATATTTCCAATCTACTAGTAGTAATCCGGATTTTATGAATTCCTGTTATAGTGATGAATGGGAAAAAAAGGGAGAACTTTTTTTTCTTCTTCTAACAATGGTTTGTTATATTTACAATCGAAGAGCAGAAATTGTCGTGAAAGGTGACTTATCTTAATTCTGGAAACTTATGAGAGTGTTGAATTTGGACAATTGTGTTTTTCTTTTAAAGCTTGCCGTACATACAGTGACTCAAGATGCTGGGGGTATTTTTTGAAAAATTCTGGAATCAAGGAAAAATAGAATCGAGACGGTCAAGAGACCAATATTCAGCGCTGGAAATGGAGAAATGCAATGTCGAGATATGAAAAAAAAAATTCCTAAAGGGTTTTTTGTGTAGGCGAAAGAAAAAAAGAGATATAAATTGACAAATAATTGAAAAATAAAAAGAATTTATGCAGAAACTTTTATTTTCAAAAGTATGATTTAAAAGCAAAAATTTTCTATTTAACTTTCATTTTAATTTTCACATAAATTATAATGAAAAATTAAACCATGTACCGTAAATAGTGTTATAATACCTAATTTTTTATTACATATATTGTTATATATAGAGTAATAATAAATTATTTATTAAAGTTATTAATACAATAGTTTTTAATTTATTAGGTAAATAATTACTGTCCATTAATATTTATCATATCTGTGGTATATAATCAAATAATAGCGTATACTAATAACATTAATTGCTGTCCTCGCTTAAATGCATACCCAGCTTAAATGCATATAATTCAGTGGAACCAACTGTATGCAATTAAGCGGGACCGACTGTATTTCTATTTTTGGCCGAAATTTCGTTCGATTAGTTCTAAATACAGTAATAATACAATTATATTTTTTATGGAGTGTCTACTACGATAACTAATATACTAAAACATACTTAAACATGTATTTTATTGATTTTAGAAATTCCCACCTAACGGGCTTTAATGGGGTGATCATAAATTTTAAATCATTTCACCATATCTCAGCAGCAGTTTTAGCTACGAGCAAGACATTCAAGATAGCAAACCTATTAAAAAAAATTATTAAACACATCTTTCAGGGATTTTAGAAATAACTCCCCACCCCCTAAGGGTGTTAAAGAGATGGACAGAAATTTTAGGACATTTCGCCATATCTCAGCAGCAGTTTTAGGTAGAATCAGGAAATCCAAGATAACAAACCTACTAAAAAAAATAGAATACTTCAGTGATTTTAGATCTATTTTGTCTATTATGCCACCAACATCGATTTTAACTGGATAAGGTAAGATTATACAAATAAGATAACACTTACGGATACTGGATTAGATAGTAAGAATTCTTTTTATCGTTGCTAGATATATTTCGTTTGATTCCAGATTCTTTTAGAGAAACCGACCAGCGTAGCGGGCGAAGGATGCTAGTTTCTAATATTTTATTTTTATAACCGCCGTATAATCATAATGGACATTTATAAATTTCGATTCGGAATATGCAATACATTAAATAAAAATAGCAATTATTTTACAATTAAAAAGATTCACTTATCTAAATATAATTTGAAGTTATATATATACGGACAAAGGATTTCTATCTTGTCAGCTGCAAATTAAAACTAAATTACCCAAAAAGAACATATGCCTGCTTAAGAAACTAAGATATTTTCAATTTGAACATAATAAGTAAAGGAAAATTGTGCTTCAGATTCGGCCGCACTTTATGTGAAAGATTGGCAAGTTGTCATCGCCTTTCATTCATAGACGTAAATGCTATTATCTACATCTACACTATACTAATAAAATCTTAAATAAATTAATGCCAATTTCGGGGAGATGGGGGTGGGGAATCGACGAATAAGGAATAATCATAAAAAAAAGTGAGGAAAAAAAAAAAAAAAAAAAAAGCCCGCCATTTGAGGCATAAAATGAGTTTCTTCATTTTCCTCTCAAAATTCAGGAAATAATTGTTTTTTCTACAGTAGGTTAAAATTACGGTCCTCCATCGGATAGGATAACCAAATTTAGCCCGAACCACATAGGCTTTAAATGCTTCGGGTCAGGTTTTGACACTTTTGATTTGACCTGATTTTTCAAAAGAAAATATGTACTGAATATTTTTCAAATGAAAAATCTATATATTTGAATATTAATGAGTGTATTTAAGTTCATTTTTATACAAAAAAGATAAAATTGTAGCCTTTTTTTATAATTGTTTATTCTATAAAATATGAACTAAATTTCTTTCGCCTCGAATTAGGGTTGTAGACGACTTTTTTTTCCATTTTCGGATTTGGTTGAGGAATTCCTTTTTGTCAGGTTTCGGGTTGACTTTCAGCAAAAATTTCAGATTCGGGTCGGGTGCAACCCGGCCTTTAGAAGAATCTAGTTGGGGCTTAGAAATAGAAGAACGTCTAAGTTTTGGGTAAGAAATATTTAAGAAGAAAATTGTAGTTTTTTGTTTTAATGAGGAAAATTCTGTATGAGTTGTCCTATATTGTAGTGATAGCGGCTTTAATCAGTTTCATATTTTATACACATTCTCTTTTATCTAAAATACTGAAAAATAAGGCAGTATAAGTTGAACAAAGGATAAGTGAAACATCCAATGTTATCTGAATAGATTATGCATTCGTTAGGGTCACATTCGAACGGTGGTTCGGATTAAGCTGGCGCTGAATGTTTTTAGTTGTGGGCCAGTCTGATAATTACTATTGCGGGTTGACCCGATTTTTCAAAAGAAAGTCCGTAATATCGTTTAACTTATAAGTCGAATAAGTAAATATATATTCCTTTTCCTACACAAAAGATAAAAGTGCTGTTAGAGATGACTATTTTTCATAATTCCAATAAAATTTTGATTTTATTTCATTTCGGATCCGGTTCATGGTTCAGGTTTCTTTCCGGTGCGCTTCGGACTGACTTAAAGTATGAATTTCAGGACCCGACCAGGAACACGGATGGACAGAGGTTAAATTGAAACATCTGTTTTTGTCTGAGATAGATTCCTTCATTGGGTTGGGTAGTCGGACCGACACGGGATTCGGGTTGAGTTGGACTTAATTTACAAAAAACAATCAAAAACCTTTAAAAACTCACTTTAATTTAATTATTGTACAATAGTGTCGTCTATGAGCTGAAGAAGTAAGTAAAGGAATCAATTTAATGACTGATGTAAGCAAAAAAATCACATCCGCCCTTTTGCCTTATATTTACTCATTAACATGTCAATAAACTGAAAAATAACTAAATATTTATTAATGTATACAGTTAAAAAATAAAATAATAATTCAGTTCATAAATTTAAAATTAAGTGTAATTGGTTTTATTTTTTATTTCACTTTAAACTGTTCAACAAAACGTTTGGAGTCGGAGTCGGAGTCGTCATATTTTTAGCGACTCCGACTCTTTTCATCGAAAAATCACACCGACTCCGACTCCGACTCCGCAGCCCTGATCTTATGATAGGAGTATACAATTTAAATTTTATTTACAAAACATTCCATACAGCGTTGGCAAAAAATAAAATGAGCACAGCACTGAAATAAAGATAAAAAATATAAGTATATTTATACTTTTAATTTTATGTCAAAGGTAGAAAATAACATTAGATAGCAGCTATATATTACAAAAACTACTGTCAGATGCAATGAGCTTTCATTGAATTCTGAATAACTTCTTTAACTTTAGATACATGATCGTTATTATTGAAAGAGTTACTTTATTATTTGAAACAATAAAAAAATATAATAGTTAATGGTTCATTTGTTATGGTGCATAGCTTGGATAAACAGTGATTTGTAAGGTATTATTTAAGACAAAGTGGCGAAAAAAAGTTAAAACATTTGATTATTTTCCAAATAAAAAATTTGTTATTAACATGACAACCTGCAATTTATTTGTTTACATTCGTAAATCTGAGCACGCGCTTTCGCAGTAAATCTGCCATCGCTACTGCACGAACCACACCGACTTTTCCTTCAGTGCATTTAGTTGAAAAACTAAACGCACTGAGTGCACGGAGAGAGTTTACGAACGGCTAGTGTGAAAACTAACTGCACGAGTTTTCCCTTTTCTACGCCCCTATGACATCAAAGTGACGTCACGAAGGGAGGTGTTCCGCCAAATTTCCGCACTCGGACGAGTTCCGACTTTACGAATGCGTCCACCATTGGGTTTTCTTGCACCCAAAGGTATGAAAACAAGGAGGACTCGGAGCAGGAACACACAAGGGTAAACCTACGAATCAGCCGCTAAAATCGGGCTTTCAGGTGTTGTTTTAATATGCGAATCGAGTTTTAACTAATTCTGGAATTTCAGCCATGAACTCGATGAGAGGATTCTCTGTGCTGCCACCTGCCGGTCTGTGAGAGAGATTGTATTTTTCACGTCGAACGAACTTTAGATAATGTTTGTTGATTTATATTGAACTATCTTGGTATCATCAGGTAGTGTTTTGCCAAGAGTTTTTCGAAAGAAATTTAAGCCGTGCTGTACAATATTATGCGCAAAAAGTTTAAAATTAATTGTGTTCCAAAGTCATTTTTTTCAGTTAATTATTTTACATTTCAAAAATAGGTGAATTTCATAATGTTAAAATGATTTATGCCTATTGGTAGCACCAACTAAAATGTATTTTTAATTGTGATTTCAACGAAATTTTAAAGGCAACGAAGGCTGAAAAAAATAATAATTCTTTCGCACATTTTGCTTGCTTTCCTTATATTTTGTTTTCTTTACGTAAAAAGAACACGTGTTTCCCATGCTGTTTATAAAAAGAAAACATTAAGATTATTCAACATACTGGAATGCCTTTACTCTTTAATTATATAAAAATTTTCACTTATATAATATTTCATAAAACACATTAACCAAATAAGCTTTATCTTATTTTTCCCCTTTATAGTATATTGATGTGGAGAGAGTAGTTTTAAAGGCAACGAAGATTGAAAAAATAATTCTTTCGCACATTTTGCTGCTTTCCTTTTATTTTGGTTTCTTTACATAAACAAAAACAGATGTTTCTAATACAGTTTATAAAGAGAAAACATGATTATTCAAGATATTGGAATGTTTCGATTTTTCCTTTAAGTACATAAACTTTTTCACTTATCAACATTTCTTCATGAGAAGAGATGAATGAAATGGCATATTGATGTGGAGAAAGTAGTTTTAAAGGCAACGAAGGTAGAAAAACGAAATCATTTTTTCACACATTTTGCTTGTTTTCCTTTTATTTTGTTTTCTTTACATAAACAAAAACATGTGTTTTTCATACTGTTTATAAAAATAAAACGTTAAGATTATTCAATATATTGGGATGCCTTTACTCTTTAATTATATAAAATTTTTGGAAGCAGGACGTTTCGGTCCCGCCATTTCGGTCCCGCCGTTTCGGTTCCGAGACATTTCGGTCCCAAGACATATTGGTCCCGAGACATTTCGGTCCCGAGTCATTTCGGTCCCTGTCCATTTCGGTCCCTAGCCATTTCGGCCCCTTACCATTTCGGTTCCTTCTCCAGCAAGCTGAAATTTTGTGCACTTGAAATAGGTGACATAATTTTATAGGAGACATTGGAGAGTTTTTTATATAAAGGCCTTAAAATTTTTGTAACAGCTCACACAAATTTCGTATGGTAATCATTTTAAAATGCAGGAAGGGGGGACTGACATTTTCTATATTTTAGTGTATTATAAGTATAAGGTCCTGATAAATTAAAACATTTATAACTCGATCTATAATTATCGCAAAACACTCATATTTTGTACGGTAAACGTAATATTTATAAAAGGAGGCACATTATCGGATTTTTTAACTGAACGACCTAAATTTTAGTATAACCCGAATATAAGGACTCGAAAACGCAAACACTTATAACACAGATCAAAATTGTCGCAGCCCACACAAATTTCGCATGATAATTGTAATCATTTTTAATAGCGGGGGGGGGGGGGGTTTCTGGTGACTTTTTTTCTATATTTTAGTGTATCATAAGTATAAGGTCCTTATAAATTAAAACATTTATAACTCGATCTATAATTATCACAAAACACGCATATTTTGTTTGTTCAACGTAATTTTTATAAAAGGAGGGATATTATCGAATTTTTTAACTGAACCCCCTAAATTTTAGTATAACCCGATTAATCATGGGACTCGTCATAAAAGGACTCGAAAACGCAAACACTTATAACACAGATAAAACTTGTCGCAGCCCACACAAATTTCGTATGATAATCGTAATCGCTTTAAAAAGCTGGGGGGGGGGGGGAGGGGGCTCTATTGACTTTTCCCATATTTTAGTGTATCTTAAGTATAAGGTCCTGATAAATTAAAACATTTATAACTCTCTCTATAATTATCGCAAAACACTCATATTTTGTACGGTAAACGTAATCTTTATAAAAGGAGGGTCATTATCGAATTTTTTAACTGTACCCTCGAAATTTTAGTATAACCCGAATATAAGAGCCCGAAAACAGCAAACACTTATAACTCGGATACAAATTGTAGCACCCCATGCAAATTTCATATGGTAGATGTAATCGTTTTGTGGAGTGGGTGGAAGGGGGAATTCTGTGGATTCTTTATAGAAGCTCCTCATATTTTAGCCTATAATAAATATAAAGTCTAGACATTTTAGAAACATATTTATAAGTCGAGCTTTAATTTTCACATGCAAATGCCCATGCACTGCACATATTCAGTTGCATATAATTTGGACATTATGTGATTAATAAAGAAAAAAATCTGCAAATATTTTTACAAATCTTTATTTGATTCTATTATTTAATGGCCCATGAATTTTAGATGTATTGCATTTTACATATTTTTTTAAAAGGGGCTTCTTAACATGGGATTGTGATAAAGACACATTACTTTTTAAATTTTGCATCGGAACAGACTACAACTTTTTATTTCATTTTAATAATTATTTTAATTTACTATTTAAAAAAAAAACTATTTAAAAGTTTGCATTAATCTTTTTACATGTAACGTCAACGCTATTTCTATCGGTATCGAATGACACCTTTAAAAAGATTTCGATTTAAGTTTTTTCATTCGTAATTTTTAAATTGCAACAATTACAAATCCTTTTTAATACATTTAAGACTTTTTTATGCTTATTACATTAAAAAACTACGAGCAAAATAAACATAAATCAAAATTTTAAAAAGGCGTCATTTGACACCACTAGAAATAGTGTTAAAGAAATAACTTTTCTGTAAAGCTGGGATACAAAGGTTCAAATTTCTAATAATCATAAAATATTCTTTTCGTGTTTAAATTAATTCTGTATTTCAAATATTTACTTATTATTTATTTGACTTATATACTTAAAATTAAAACAGCCTACCTATTTTAATATGACAAATAAAAAATAGAAATAGAAATATAAAAAAATAACATAGAATCTCAAAATAGTAATGTATGGTGAATCACTTTTGGATAAAATTTCATTTAAAATGAAGAAATTTTATAATTATATCACGATGAAAAAATTTGGTAATTTAGAAAGCATATTTTTTTATCTATATATTCTTTATTCAAAAGAATATATATATACATAAATATTTCTGTACTACATCAAGTGTAGATGGCCTGACTTCCCACATTTGACTATGCTAAATAAAGCTCCAAATAGAAGTATTATTCTTCTCGTGCTCTCTTTGTTCTGGTCAGCTGGCGCTTTTTTGTGGCTACGCGGCATTTTTCATCTTTAATGGCTTAAAAAGAAACTTCCGGGACATCATGCAAGAGGACGATCTTTCCTTCAAGTTGAAATCAAAGTTTCTATATCCTAGCATTGTTCTATCTCCCCCTCCTATTGTGAATAAATCATTAATGTGTTTTAAAGGATTGGTTTCCCAGAAAAGTGTTGAATGATGGCAGGACAAGCATTTGAATGGAGCCCACTTTTAAATCCCCTCTTGAATATTGACAAGTAAAGATAGATAAGAATTTCTCCATCTTTCCAGTAATAAGGATTAATTGGTTGGAAGGTAATACCAGGAAAAATCTGAACTGCATCTTCGCTACCTTATCATACTATTTGGCGAATTTTTCTTTAAGGCTGTTCTTATCTGCTCTGCTCAACAAGCGCAAAACGTTTTGACACACTTACAAATTCATTTTTTAACGGAAAAATATAAAACTGGAAAGCCTGGCCATGGAAGAGATTTGGAATTGAATTGTGTTTTCCAATTATATGTTTAACTATCTTAATTTAAGTTGATAGCCTTATCTTATAGTGGAAAAAAAATCTAAAGAAATCAACTTTTTTCCTTAAAAATTGTTATTTTCCATTTTTTTTTCTTAATTAAAAATACTCATTAAGTAGCTTGATCATTCAAAATTTAAATATATGTTTAACTTTCCTCTTTTAAGGCATTCCTCATTTCATCACACAACATAACATTCCTCATTTTATCAACATAAAAAAAAATCAACCTTTAAGACATAAAAACATGATACTTGCAAACATAACTATTGAAAGATTTTTTTTTTAATTTTTCGATAAATAAATTACATCTTTAGTTATAAACAATTGTTTTCTCAGGACGGCAGTTTTTTTTCTTTTCCAGTCCTGTTTCAAAGCACCATCTTTGACAGCGTTCTCTGGAAGATCTTCTACTTATACCTAAGAATTGGGGAAATGTTCGATTGCAATAGTTTTTTAATAAGAGTACCTAACCATTTTCCATCAGTAGTCATTTTTCGTCCTAGGTTTTATTCATTTAAACACACAAGCAAAATAATGGCTGAATATAATATCTCTGATATTGTTATTCATTTATCAAACATCATTTCCTGCCTTTTATTCTGTAGTTCGGACGATGTTTAATAAAAAATATTAAAATAAAATAATTTTGGAGCTCTTTATTGAAAATTTTTCTAATATGTACCTGTATATACACACATATATATATTGTAATTAGACATTTAAAATTTCCTTAATTTTTTAAATGGTGGACAGAAAGCCTGTTTTTATTTTCCAGTTTTCTTTCTGGAAAAAATAGAGTAAAATTAAATGACTAAGGTGTAAAACGATAATAGTCCATTTTTTAAATTTTGATATGGGGTCCATCCATTTCAAGTGGTCCAGCACTGGTTGCTCGACCATTTTTAAAAAATCTGAAATTTTTTGTACAACAACCCTAACATGATGGAAGTTAAAAATGACTATTATTTTAATTTTATTAATTTTTGTTTGTGCATGGCGGCTATCTTTGTTTCATCGTTTGCAGCAATTTTTTCACAAGAAGGGTTTACGGAATTGTAAATAATTCATCGTTTATTTATCCAATTCAAGTGCGGATTAAAGCAATTTGTACAGAATACATTGGGCTAAAAATTTGGTAATGGAGTAGTTTCCGAAACTAACTGCTTATTGGTAAAATTTAAGCATAAAATTTCCGTTTTTTCCCAAAATTTGTCCGTTTACAAGAGGAAATTTTTCTAGCAAGGAATACTGTCAACATGACATATTTTTTTTTTTTTTTTACAAATAGGCCGAAAGTAATTGTACTCACACGCCGAGTTCCAGATCTGGGACTTGCTTTCTCTTCGCAAAAAAAAAAAAAAAAAATCCCAAATTTTTCAAAAATAACAAAAATCGCACTTTTCAGGCTTTGATATCTCTGGTGGGGCACGAGATAAAAATCTGAATTTTTTTTTTTTATAAGAGTATTGTATGGTAGTGTTATGCACAAGAAATTTCAAGATGGAAATTTGACTGCAAGCTGAGATATGGCAAGGGCAACATGTCAAAACAATACTGCCAAACTATTTGTTTTGTTGTAGTCACAGCTAAGTATTTAACTCAGAGTGTCATTTAAATTTATGTTTTTTATTATCTTTAAATAATAGTAACAGAAAATTTAGCCCTTTGCAAAGCTTACCAATTAATAAAAAAAAATAATTATGCTAAGGCCATACATTTTTTATCGTTTCAGTAATTTTTGTTGTAAGTAATTTTAGTAACTGAAAGAAACCTCAGCACTTTTACATAAAGAAAAAAAAACATTTTTATACAAGACCTGAGACAAAAACAACGTAGGGAAAAAGAAAAGCTGTTAATGTTGTCATACTTGTTGAGACATGATCAAACGTGTCAAAACACATTCTTACTTGTTGGTTCAAAAACCACAATTTTGATCTTTCTCAAAATTTTATTTGTAGGAACCAAGTCTTGTCATCTCTTGATAACTTGATTGAAGATCTTGGCCCTGCTGGCTCATAGAAATATACTTTGAAATCACTATGTGCAAGTCTCAATTCATTAATAATTCCTAGCTTACCTCTTATGAAAAAATGTGATTTTTCTGCAGTATAAATTTTGAAAAGGTATTTTTGGGGTATCTTTACTTTCTGAAAATTACTTGAGGCTGATGCATGGTAACATCGCATAATGTTTCATTTACAGGAACATACTTATGGTAGGAACAAGTTTCAGGGACTGGCAAGCAGCATTAAAATTATGGTTTTTAAACCAACAAGCAGGAATGTGTTTTGACACGTTTGATCATGTCTCAACAAGTATGCCAACATTAACAGCTTTTCTCTTTCCCTATTCTGTTTTTATCTCAGGTCTTGTATATATATATATACATATATATGTAAAAGTGCTGAGGATTCTTTTAGTTACTAAAATTACAACAAAAATTACTGAAACCATACAAAATGTAAGCCTTAGGCATAATTATTTTTTAAATTAATTGCAAAAGATTTATTTTCTGTTACTATTATTTAAAGATAATCTAAAAAATAAATTTAAATGATACTCTGAGATAAATACTTAGCTGTGACTACAACAAAACAATAGTTTGGTAGTATTGTTTTGACATGTTGCCCTTGCCATATCTCAGCTTGTATTCAAATCTCCATCTTGAAATTTCTTGTGCATAACACTACCATACAATACTCTTATAAAAAAAAATTTCAGATTTTTATCTCGTGCCTCACCAGAGATATCAAAGTCTGAAAAGTGCGATTTTTGTCATTTTTGAAAAATTTGGGATTTTTTTAGCGAAGAGAAAGCAAGTCCCGGATCTGGAACTCGGAGTGTGAGTACAAGTACTTTCGGCCTATTTGTAAAAAAAAAATTATGTCATGTTGACAGCATTCCTTGCTAGAAAAATTTCCTCTTGTAAACGGACAAATTTTGGAAAAAAACTGAAAATTTATGCTTAAATTTTACCAATAAGCAGTTAGTTTCGGAAAGTACTTCATTACCAGATTTTTAGCCCAATGTATTCTGTACAAATTGCTTTAATCCGCACTTGAATTGGATAAATAGTGAATTATTTACAATTCCGTAAACCCTTGTGAGAAAATTGCTGCAGACGATGAAGCAAAGATGGCCGCCATGCACAAACAAAAATTAAAATAATAGTCATTTTGAACTTCCATCATGTTAGGGCTGTTGTACTAAAAATTTCAAATTTTTAAAAAATGGTCGAGCAACGAATATGACATTTTCTGGACCACTTGAAATGGATTGACCCTATGACAGTTTCATTTAATAGCTTGAAAGGCGTACTATCGTTTGCTAATCTTCGACAAAGGAATAGAATGAAAATAATCCTTTGGAAATTAATTATTAATTAATTATTACTTAGACCTTTTGTTTTAGACTGATTTTTTTTTTAAATTCTATTTTATTTCTTGAAAAATAATAAACCAAAAATTTTGAATGAAAACTTTAAGTGATGAATAATTGCTATTAATTAATTCTCAAAACAGTTAGTAATTTTCATATAAAAATTAATATTTTAGTAAATATATATTTTTTAATTTAATGTATCCTTAATTTATTAAATTAATAACATTATTAATATACATTACAAATTTCTACTTTAAAATAAAATCGATACATAATATATTTTTTATTCAATTTATCATTATATTCTATAGTAGTTATAAACTGAAATTTATCCTTTACCTATTTATTTTTATATTTAAAGTTACCGAAATGTAAAACTATTAATATAATTAATAATAAAAGTAAAATAAAAATATATTATTTTTTTTTCGGGGAAAGTGGGAGGAAAAGAGTAATATAAAAAATAAATAAACGACAAATATAAAAAAACTTAGTTTTGTCAGTTAAAATTTACAAATAAAATTAATTAAAATAATAGTCACATTATTATATAAAATTAAAAATAATAATCTTATTACAAAGAAATAGGCCCAGATTCAATAAAATTAGCTCACAAAAATCGTCTTCGAAGGGTGAGAAGACTTAAAAAATTGCAAGAAATAATTATTTAAAAAAAAATGAAGTGGTGGGTGGAATTTTCTGAAAACAAAACATTTTTCATAGCACGCCTAGTTACCAAATCACTATTGTTTTCCCAATATTTATAATGGTAAAGTAACTTATGAAAACAAATTTATAAGATGCAACTTTGTGTTATAAAAATAATAAGAAAAAATAAATTTGTGCTTCAATAAATATATCTCATTTCTGAATTATTAAAAGGAGAGGGTGTAGAGGGGTGATTTGAGGAAATATTTGCATATAATGTGTCTAATTGAATTATTGAATACATTTATGATTAATCTAATTGAAAGAAGAAAAAAAATAAGCACAGTTTAATTATTTAATTTATGATTATTTAAACGTTCCAAAAAATGTATGAAAACAACCAAAAAACATTTATGACAGTTTATAGTATATATAAAATACCTAATAATAATAATAAATAATAAAACTTAAAAAATCAAACTGTTAAATAATAATAGTTAAAAAAAAAAAAAAAAAAAAAAAGACAATGTCCCCTGTAAAATTATATCACATTGTGCAATCAAACAAATTTTCAGCTCACTGTGATTTCATAATCACGAGTTATGAAAGTTTAAATTTATCGGACTGTTTTATTCAGCTTTTTATAAAATTTGAGAAGGGGGTGGGAGGTACTTTTTAAAAGGGTCCAAATAATGTTCAAATTGCAGCGTTTGGCGGGCCCACGACAATTAGACTCCGAGTTATAAGGTGGTGAGCACCAAAATTGTAAGGCACCGAAATGATTAAGGACCGAAATGACCAGAGACCGAAATGTCTCGGGACCGAAATGTCGTGTACCCTGTGTTTTTCATGCTGTTTATAAAAAGAAAACGTTAATATTATTCAATATATTGGAATGCCTTTACTCTTTAATTATATAAAATTTTTCATTTATATAATATTTCTTCATGAAAACAGATTAACCAAATAAGCTTTATCTTATTTTTCCCCTTGATAGTATATTGATGTGGAGAAAATAGTTTTAAAGGCAAAGAAGATTAAAAAAAAAAATAAGTATTTCGCACATTTTGCTTCTTTCCTTTTATTTTGTTTTCTTTACATAAACAAAAACAGGTGTTTCTAATACAGTTTTAAAGAGAAAACATGATTATTCAAGATATTGGAATGTCTCGAATTTTCCTTTAAGTTCATAAATACCTTAATTTTTTTTTTTGAAATTTTCATAAGTTAAAAGGATTTATGATAGTATTCATTATGGATAGAGTTGCTGTAAAAAGTGTCGAGCGATCAAAGCGAGGTGGGAACGGTTCCAATGTGGGTTCCAATAACGGTTCCAATGTGAATTGTGTCGCAATTCACGGGGGTTGGCGAACGTTAGTGAGCAGGGGGTCAGAGCCCCCTAATATGTAAATTAATACGATATTGGTCCTCCATTTTTTGTTATAACTTCAAACACTCTGTTTTTCATAGAAGTGACCAGGTGATAAAATCCAGATCCAGAAATATTGTGCCATTCTTTTACAATGCCTAGTTCTAGTTCATTGGCAGATAACAACTGTTTATTATTAGCATAAACTTTGTGACTTAATACGCCCCCAAAGATTTTCTACAGACTTCAAGTCTGGATTTTTTTTTCTTTTTTAAACTAATGCTGGGTGGATTTAAACAAATGACCTACATTGTCCTGCTGAAACATCCAGTTAGCACCACCTAAAAAAGGTCCAAACGGTATCAAATGATCATGTAACATAGCCTGATATTGCGCAGTGTTCATATCTCCCGAAATTCGGGTTAAATCGCATAATCCATCATGACTAAAAGCTCCCCAAACCATTGCTCCTCCCATTTGTCGACTGAAGCATTGTTTTGGTTCCTTCCTCAAATCATGCCAGTAGTGTTTATATCTAATAAAAAACAACTCGTTGTAAATATCCCACAAAGGTGCCAAGCCACAAACCTAAAACGTCAGTCATAAAAAGAAGTGACATCACATAAAAAGACGTGATATAGAAGTGCATATTCCGAGGGCCGTGTAAAAATCTATCACTACTCATAATGTTTCCAAAGGACTCGGAGTGAGGTACAGTATGTGAAAACTGCTTGGTGACCTGCAGGCTTTTATAATGTTTGTTCTTCCTGCACTTACATATGACTATTTGTTTAACAATTTTCTTCTTGTATTACTGAACCCATTAAACTGTGAAAAGTTGAAGATTTTGGTGTTTACATGCCCATTCTTATTTAACATCATGGGATTGATTTGTTGATTTTATTAAACACTATTTGAAAGAGAAAAGTAGTGAGAGAATGGGGGTTTGGCGTCACCTGCGTTGCGTCGTGGAGGTGACCTGTGGATGTGGAGACCTGTGGAGGCGCACCGCGCGCGCTGATAAGACTTGGTCGTTGAGGAAATGTGTTTCGGTGGAGGAGATAAGAGGGAGGCGTGTTATACAGAGTATGCTGTCGGGAAGTGAAAGTAGAAATATTTGACGGAACTATTTTTGGAGATAGTGTCTTACAGTACGAGGGTATCTTTATTTTTAGGTGTTAGGAAATATTTGAAAAGATTTTTATTTTCGAACTTTATTTTCAGATGTTAGAAAAATATTTGAGTAGAATTTTATTTTGAGAATTTTATTTTAAGGTGTTAGAATTATTTTACGAATTTTAATTTTGACTCGTTAGAAATTATATTTTGAGAAACTATTTTTTTCTTGCAAACTTTATTTTTATTTTTGAGGAGATAGAAAATATTTGAGCGATATATTCTTAATTTAGGAACTTACTTTTTTTTTTCTTTTAAAATTACTTAGATATAGAAATTATTTGCGAAATGAATTTTATTTTGAGAATTAAATTTTAGAGGTGTTAGAATTATTTTATGAATTTTAATTTTGACTCGTTAGAAATTTCGTTTTTTAGGAGATAGAATTTTTTTATTTTTATTTTGCGAACTGAATTTATTTTTCGAACTTAATTTGACTAGTTAGAAAATTTATTTTTTTCCTTGCGAACTAAATTTATTTTGATTGATTTTGAGAATTTTAATTTAGCGAAGATAGAATTATTTTACGAATTTTATTTTCGAATTTAAATTATTAGTTTTTTCTTGCTAACTAAATTTTAATTTCTGAGAGATAGGAAATTTATTTTGAGAATTAAATTTTAGCGGAGATAAATTTATTTTAGGAATTTTTATTTTCAGGTGTTAGAAAAGATTTGAGAACAATTTCATTTTGAGAAACTATTTGTTTTCATACAAAATGAAACCGGTAGGAGAAAAATTTAGATTTAACTAGCGGGGAACTATTTTTAATGAATATGCGTACTGTAATAGACGCATATATGTGAGAGAGATGGCGGTAATATCCTGAAAATGAAATTGTAATTCAGCATATGATATGAGATTTCGCACAGGGAAGTGTTATTGAAAGAAGTAAACATTTAAGTTATTCTTGAGAATACATATGCAAAAGAAATGAAACACATTAATTTCATTTATCTAAAAAGTTCTTGAAAAATAGATTCATTAATGCAAACAGATGTTTATGTAAATTCAAATTTTTAAATGATTTCTGATAAATATCGTTAGGTTCGAATGCGGTTAAATGGAATCATGATTTCATAATTGTTCGGGTGTTAACTATATCTTCGCAATATTTGAAGCAGCGAAAACTTGTATTTCATCCTTTTGGGGATTCGCAAGTAGGCTCTTAGTCTACCTTGTATAATAGGAAAAAATTAAAAAGAGCCTCACATAATTAGAAGAAGGTGCGTTATATTTTCATAAGCTTACCATTCAATAGAACACTTAAGCATATCGGTAAACTGAATTGAATAAGGTGAAACTAATATTCCCGGTAATCACCTTTACTGGAAAATGCCGATATCATCTGCAAGTAGACACTTTTAGTCTACCAAGTATAATAGGGGAAAAAAAATTAGAGTCCCTCATGTGCTTAGGAAACGATATATTATATTTTCAACAATTTTAGCAAACAATGAAATATTTAAACAGGTTGACAATTTTGAAAGGTGACCATGACGATATTTATTTTGGAAAAGTATTGAGCGGAAAAGATTCTTTTTTTTTTTTTTTTTTTTTTTTAATGAACAGATGTTAGAAAATTTTGTGGAAAGATTTTAATTTTGAGAACTTAATTATTTTCTCGATTTAAATTTTCTGATATATGTTGTTCGAGAAGGAATGTATATTAGAAAAGAAATTGTATTAATGCATGCAAAAGAAACGTAAAACTTGCGTTAAAATTAAATTTGTAAATTGAAATAATAATAATAATAAAAACATTGAAGTAATAATAATAATAATAATAATAATAATGAAGTAATAATAATAATAATAATAATAACATTGAAATAATAATAATAATAATAATAGCAAAAAGCAAAAGAAATATTTCGTTGGCACAAAAATAAATAAAGTTTAGACTCGATATATACATATGCATATATTGCAGTGTTCACTATATATTCACATTGTCAGGTTCCGAGAAACATCTGCTATTAGAACTGATGTTCTATATTATTTTTGTCTTAATATATTATATATTGTATGGGCTATGTACTGGAATTTCAAAATAACAGTCTTTCCTTATCTAAAACTGGATCTAAGCCCGTGAAAATGTATAGATGGTATGAAGGGGAAAAGAGATAGTTGGATGGGGGTGTGCCCAACCTTTTGAGATGTCTGTGGAAGATGGGAAGACAAAAGAATTCCACGAACGAAGAAAAGCGTTTGAAATGGGAGCCAGGTAGAAAACTCCGGAGGGGGTTCCTGAGAAGGCAATCTGGTCTGCTGAGATAGTCAGTTTTGAGCGTAGTGCGCAAGGTGGGACGTGAGCTCCTTGGATAGCTCTGAGAGAGTGCGTAAGGTGGAGAGAGGCTCGGATAGCGTAGGCCTAGAGCCCATGTGTTGGGAGATCGAAATTGATCTCCGGAAAGCTAATTTAACGTGTGTAGAGTGAGAGTGATTTAACGTAGTTTAACAGTACACAGCCAGTATTTACTGTATTCAATTTAATGTTGAACCGGATCATCTATATCCGAGTTTGTAAGTGTAAATAGTCTTTTGTTGTTGTGTAAATAGCGTGTAAATAAACTGTTAATTTAGTTAATTGAAAGCGTTGGTTTTCATTTAAACAATCTTCTCAGTGCGTGACCGATATCACGTAATCATATCGGTGGTGGCAGCATATAAATAATAAGGATTTTCTTCGAAGTTGTGCGGACTAAGAGGAAACTCCGACAAATTGATGGCAGCGACGGGATAGAATCGTCTTGGACCAGTGACCAGCGAGCCGTGTTGCAGTGTGTGTTAGTGCCGGAGCACCCAGTGGAAGTTTTGCGTGGTAATGCCGGATCGTCGAGTGGAATTTTAGAGAAATAAAAAACCAAACGTCGAGCAGAAATACAGAGTGTGTGTACCCTATCATCGTTACAGCGAACCGAACTAAAGTGTTGTGCCCTATCATCGTTACAGCGAACCGAACTAAAGTGTTGTGCCCTATCATCGTTACAGCGAACCAAACTAAAGTTTGGTGCCCTATCGTCGTTACGGCGAACCGAAATAGTGTTTGTGCCCTATCATCGCTACAGTGCCTCAAGTTATAGTGTATTACAGCCTGAGTGTTGAATATCATCAAAGTGACTTTAAAGTGTGAAATATTGAGTGCATCGTGAAACTACGTGTGAGCAGCGGAGTACCCCAGCAGATAAAGTATAAGGTAAGGTGTTTTGATCATTTCTGTCTGCTGACATTCTCGAACCAAATGTATTTGTTGTTGTATAATTGATAGTAATTTAAGATAAATTGTTTAGTTAATTTGTGTGCAATCAAATAATTGTGTTCAGATAGGTAGGAGATTTTAATAGCCATATTTATTATTGTTTTAAGAAAGGGTCATAATAACTTGTGCTAATATTGATTTTCTATTTTTTTTTTACTAATAATGATAGTGAACAAAATTAATGCCTTGTGTTAATAATAGTTGGAAGGAATAATTGAATTTACTTAAATTTAAATTATTATTAAAGTAATATTTAAATGAAGCAATACTGTTTTAAGTTTGAAGAGTTGATAACAAACGAGTAATGAACATTTGCTTAGAATTTTAATTTGCTAGAAGTAAATTTCGGAAAAGAAAAAAAAAAGGCTCACAGTGAGGAAAAAAAAATACAAGGTTTTGATCTTATTTGTTTTAAGTGTGAAGACCAATATTGAATTTGGAAATATTTTATTGGGGATAATTGTAGAAATTTATATGTGTATGTTATACAATTTTTCTTTATGTGGATGTTTCTATTGACATCAATACTTCTTTTTCAATTTGCAACGCCTATCAGTATTATTATGTAAATTGTATGTTATTATCTAATGTATAAATTGGAATCTGTATTGCATAGTAATCAAATCGAAATTATTGTTTTACCTTTTGTTTTATTGGAAGTAAATTGTGTGATATTAATGGTTGAGGAAAATCAGATTATACAGTAGGTGCTGAAATCCATTAATTAGTATAATAAGTGGAGGTAACTGTACTAAAGTAGAAATTTAGGAAATATCGTTTGGCAGGTTTAAATATTATTGTAGAGTGGTAATAGTAATCGGTGAAGGTATGGCTTTCTTATTGAAACTAAAAAGGGTGGATCTTCAGATGATAGCCGAAGAATTGGGGGTTGAATTCACGGAAGATGATACCAGAATTCAGCTTAGGAAAAAGATAATGTACAGCGATGACTATGATGAGGGGGTTATTATGGAATTATCTAACACTATTGTTGCGGAACGACTAGAACTCGAAAAGTTAGAAAAACAGGAAAAATTAGAGCGCGAAAAATTTGAAAAACAGGAAAAATTAGAGCGCGAAAAGTTAGAAAAACAGGAAAAATTAGAGCGCGAAAAGTTAGAAAAACAGGAAAAATTAGAGCGCAAAAAGTTAGAAAAACAGGAAAAATTAGAACGCGAAAAGTTAGAAAGAGAAGAGAGGTCTGAAAAATTGAGGATGGAACATGAATTAGAAATGGAGAGGCTAAGGGTACAAGGTTCGACAAATAACTCTAATGGGTCTAGGGAATCTAATAATGAAAGTAATATAGAAAAATTGATCAAAAGTGTTAAAACTCTGTCTATCAAAGTACCAGAAGGGACTGAGGGATGGAATTTATTTTTCAACAGTTTAGAAAGGGCATTCAAAACTAAAAATGTACCGGAAAACCAGCAGGCCGAAATTCTACTAAATATGTTAGGAGATAAGGCGGATAATTTGTTAATTTATACCACTAGGGAACAAATTGAGAGTTATGAGGAATTAAAGGAGTTAGTTCTAAGGGAACATGAGCCGACACCGAAGGCGTGTTTGGAAAATTTTAAGAAGGCTAGGAGAAACCAGAATGAAACTCATGTATTATTTGTATCGCGTTTAATAGCAACATGGGAAAATTATTGTAAGATTAGAGGTGCGGACTCTTATGAAAAGGTCAATCAGTTAATAATTACGGATAAGTTATTAAATACGTTAGATGAAGAAACGCATCATATATTGGGTTAACTCAGCAGAGTAAATGGCTGGAAGCTTCTAAAATTGCTAAAGAATGTGACAATTATTTTGACGCTAAACACAAATCTTATGCGGTTACGTATAAAAGTTTTAAGGGTAAAGATAGGTATGTGAACAGTGAAAAAGTGAAACCGAGGGAGGATAGTAAATTTAGTGGTAATTGGAGGCAAAACGGGAGCAATGAGACTAATTCTTTTTCGGGTAGGAAAACTGATTTTAAAAAACCTAGTGATGATTCAGCTCCTAGATGCTTCAAATGTGGTTTAAGGGGTCATTACCAACGTTTTTGTAATAAAGTAGGTAATGAGGGAAATAATAATGGTAGTAAAGGGCGTGAACAGAAAGCGGGTGTAAATAAGATTGTCGTAAAAGGAAATAAAGAGTTACCTAAAGGAGCTATTGTGGCGAGGATATCGGCAAAGGCCGAACAGAGAACTAATGTTATTGGTGAGAAATTAAATAAACTTGAGAAAATTGAAATTAGTGTAAATGGGCAAAAAGCAAAAGGATTGGTCGATTCTGGATGTGAAATTAGTGTTATTCATAAAGATTTGGTGCCGAAAGAGAAATTAAAAGGAGCGGGTAGTATTTATTTACAAGGATTATTTGGTGAAGCAGTTAAATCACCGTTGGTCAAATTACCGTTAGCTATTCCGCAATTCGGACAAACTAATTCAATTCATCAGGAAGTACTTTACGCAGTGACCGATAATATTAATGAGCAGGTAATTTTACATCCCGAGGTGATTAATGAGTTGTCAGGGGTCAATCGCGAGGAGCCATTGCTAGAGTCCCAAGAATTAGAAAGTCCGGAAATTAGTATTGATAACTCGAGTGAAAAGAAAGATATGAGTAGCGATAATTGTAATGTTTACGCAATAGAAGCGAGATCGGAAAATTTACAAAGTCAAAATGCAGAAAAAACGGAAGTGGAAGAAAATAATAAAGTTATCGTTAGTAATTCAGATATGTTTAAGAAATCCCATTTGGAATGTAAAGAGTTAGAGAGAGCTTGGGAATTAGCTAAAATTGATAAAGGGGGTTATTATATTGAAAAGGACTTATTGTATCATAAAGATAAATTTGTAGAAGAAGCTATAGCTCAATTAGTAGTGCCTAAAGTCAAAAGAGAAGGAATCTTAAAGTCAGCGCATGTATCTAATGAGGGAGAACATCACGCGGCAAAGAAAACCTTAGAAAGGATTAGGCAATCTTTTTATTGGGAAGGTATGGCTAAAGAAGCTAAAAAATTCTGTAAATCATGTCTAGAATGTCAATTATCTAGAAAAGTGAAAGTGCGTGATAGAGTCTTAGTTGAGATGGCGGATGGTAGCAAAAAGAATGTATATCAAAATAAAGGGGAATTTATGGTCAGGTGTAACATAGTCAATATTGTTTTTGAAGGTGATGGAGAATTCGGAGAAGTTGGGGAAATTCCTATTCTAAACCGGGAACAAGAGGTAGAACGGGACATAGAAAGGTTCGAAATAAAAGGGTTATCTAATAGTCCAGTCAAGGATATAAAGTCCATTTTGAGGGAGAATAAAGAGGTATTTATGGGCCCTGTGCGACCAGCGGAAGTAGGGGAGCACCGTATTGATTTGAAACCGGATGTGGCAAGGAAAAAGCCAAAGTTATATAGTGTACCTGTTGCTTACAAAGAGGAAGTAGATAGACAGATTCAGGAGTTATTAGAATTAAATCTAATCGAAGTATCAAATGCAGAAATTAGTCATCCAATTGTTTGCGTGGCGAAAAAAGACGCAACTGTTAGGCTTTGCATTGATTATAGAGCTTTAAATTCAGTAACGCAGGTCCCAACATTTCCTATGAAAGATTCGCAGGAAATCATGTATACTGCGGGGGCAGCTAAATATTTATCTTCCATTGATTTATTGAGGGGTTATTGGCAGATTAAAATGGCGGAGGAATGTAAACATTTGACAGCTTTTACAACTCATAATGGGACTTATCAGTGGCGTACTATGCCTTTTGGTTTATCAGCGGCGGCTGCTACGTTCCAAAAGGATATGAATGAGGCTCTTCAAGGTCATCGGAGGTATGCACAAGCATATATTGATGATGTCATCATTTTCTCTGACACCTGGGAAGAGCATTGTGAGCATGTTAGGTCCGTTATAGAAGAACTTAAAAATAGAAATTTTACGATTAGGCTGGATAAATGTAAATTTGGAGAGAAATTGACTAAGTTTTTAGGTCATGTAATTGGGGGTGGAACGCATGCACCTGATGAGGAGAAAATAGTAGCAATAAGGGACTTAAAGAGACCGAAAACTAAAAAGGAAGTTAGATCTGTTTTGGGATTAAGGGGATTCTATCGATCTTATATTCCAAATTATGCAGAAATTGCTATACCTTTAACGGAATTAACTAAAGGGAAAGTTAAAAATACTGTACCATGGGATGAAAGGGCAGAAGAAGCATTTAATACCCTTAAAGAGGGGTTATGTAACGTGACGTGTTTGGCTACACCTACCGTAGGCCGGGAATATCAGCTTCACGCCGATGCTTCAGACCTGGCAGTAGGATGTTGTCTTACTCAAAAAGATGAAAAGGGTCAGTTTAAATCGATAGCTTTTGCCAGTCAGAAATTATCAGGGGCTCAGCGGGCTTGGCCCAGTATAGAGAAAGAGGCTTGGAGTGTTCTCTTTGGGTTGCGGAAGTTTGAAAAGTTGACCTATGGATCTCAAATTGAGATCATAACGGATCATAATCCATTAAAATTTCTCACTGAAACAACCCCAAGGTCCCGCAAACTCACTAGATGGGCTCTTGCCTTGCAACGCTGGAACCTGAGTATTTCTCATCGTCCAGGAGCGCAGCATTTAAATGCTGATGCAATTTCCAGGCTACATAGGAAGAGCTGGGAAGAACAACCAATTGCTAGCCCATCGGCATCAATGACTAAATAGTGGACAAACCTAAAAGGGGTGTCATCACGTTTTAATTTTTTTTTGTATATGTGTAATTGTATTTGAATTTTGTGTTATAGTGTTATAGTGTATTAGCATGTGTAGTTTTTCTGTAATAATAATAGTAGTACACGGTTCATTAAGAGATGTCAGTAGAGAATGTTCAGACACCTTGATATCTACCCTATCTATATTATAAAGGACAAACATATCTGTGCGTAACGCATACGTCATTTTGCGAATGGCAACACTTTCAAATTTGAAATAAAATTTTGGTCTTGTAATTTTCTCTACTGCAAATTTTTAAACTTCTAAACATTGCATATTTTAAATTTTTACACCATTGTATAAGGAAAAATATGCTCTTTTAAATGCAAATTGTTTGAAAGCTGTATTTCAATTTATTTTTGAGACATTAATTTTTTTGTAGTTTTTAATACCATTTTTCTAATTGTGGCAACAAAATTACCCCATTTCTATTGAAAGTAAACGGAAAATAGTCGAAAATAGGAGATACTGTATTTTTGTTGCCATTTTCTCATAAAACATGAAAAAAAGGTTGAAATTAAAATACGGGCTATGCCAAGAATATTGTCTGTTATTCCATGATAATGACGTCATATGCATACTTTTCTATAGACGAAATTTAAGACTGGATTGTAAAAAAGCATTGCTTTAGCGGATGCAATTGACGTCATTTTATAAAAAGCGTGTAATTTAATTCTTAGATCTGATTTATGTTTTGTAGAAGTGCGTGATTTTCACAGCCCAGCTGCTTTGAAATTCTTATCAGGTGATAATGCTTCACTTTTGAAAATAATGTAATCGAAATCACACACTGATAAAATGCAATGTCTTACAAAAATTTAGAGTGTCTTTATAAAAGAGAGGTGACATGCAAATAATAGCAATTTATGTAACAGAAATTGATGATTCCCGCCATGATGGATTTTCTTCGCCGAGTTAGACAAACAAACAAATAATTCGAGGTTTAAAATAATATCATGTTCCTGAAGTTTTTGTTCAAAATTCTCTAGATTAATTAAATTTTAATGCTATTCTTTAGGACATTCTACTATAATTTTATAAAAATAAAATAATTTCCTTAATTTAATTTTTCATAATTTTATATAATCTGAAACACAAGTGTATTTTTTAGTAATCTGCTCTGATCTTTCTGCTGAACCAATTTTATTAATATTTTTTTAAACTGAAAGCTGTTCATTTCTAGATGTGATCGCACTATTTTTTTTTAAATATCCCCATTTCTATATTTTAATTTTAAAAGCATTTTATGAAATTTCTTCAAAATCATGGGCGTAATCTGGCGGGGGCAAGGGGGGCATATGCCCCCCCCCCCAGTTTTTTAAGAGCAGGGGCAAGACATGTATTTTGCCCCTCCAGTTTTTTGTCTTGTTTACAAATTTCTGTATTTCCTTTTTCGCTTTTTTTTACCCCTTTAGTTTAATAATTTATATTACTATCTTGGGTTTGAACTAGAATTGGATACAGCAAAATCAAAACAGCCAGAATTAATGTTTTCACGTTGACATAAGTAATTTTTCTTATGTCTTGACAAAACCTTCTGCTATAATAACAGTTCAAGAGAATTTTTTTCCGTCTCCCTTTTTTTCCTTTTTGTACAAAGTACAAAACTTATTTTCCTCTTCATATCCAGGGATGTTTTTTTGGGGGGGTGCACGTGTGGGAAGAGGTGGGAATAGATATCACGATTACTGTGTCTTGACTCTGACCGTTGTCCTTTTTCGTAAGATAATATAAGCACAAAACAAGAACTTCCTGGCCCTCAGGGCTCTCGACTATAGTGACGCTCCTTGAATATACTCGTAGCGTCAGTCCAGTACTGGTGAGCTGAGGAAATTCTCATGGCGTCTGGATATACAGACGCACACACATTCCGTTCTCTCGCGTACATCAGGGACTAGAGTCTTGCACATGTCGCGTTGTACCCGGTTGTACCGTTGGGCGTAATCTGGTGAGGGCAAGTGAGGATCACATACCGCCTAGTTTTTCAGGAACAGGGCAAATACCTTTTGCCCCTACAGTTTTTGTATCGCTTTGTAGTTAAAGCCCAGCTTTGTATTTCAATTTTTTTTTTAATTTAACCATTTATATGCTATTTTGCGCACGAACTGGCAGAAGCATTGGATAATTCAAAATAACCAGAATTAACGTCTTCACGTTCACAGAAGTAATTTCTGATGCAGTAGTCAAAGCTCAAGTAAGAATATTTCCTCTGCTCTATTTTTCAGAAAAGCGGAACCATTTTTCCTTTTTTATTTTCATAGAACTATTTAAATGCATATGTGGGACAGATTTCTTGATTACTATCTTTTGATTCTGACTATTGTCATTAGAGTTTCCTTCATCTGACGAAACCCTATTCGTCTCACTCGCCTGTCTGTCCGTCTGTCACAGTGCTCGTAACTATATATGTTGGAGACTTGAAATTTTGCATACTTATAGCTGAAGACCTCACATCAAACGACAAATCGTAAAAATTTGAAAAACTAGTAATTAATGGACGTTGTTAATTAAAAAAAAACCCAATTACAAGATCTGAAAGGCATTCATGATTCAACAAAAGCATAGATTTTCTTTTATCAAATTATAAAAACTATCTCTTCCATCGATTAAAACCAGGTGTCATTTTAACGGCAGATAAGGACTACACTGTAAAAAAAATACTGCCAGTAGGAATCGGAAAAATAATTGCCCTTATCGTACCAGAATAATTTCCAACCCAGCTCGGAATAAAATCCGTGAAATCGGAATAAAATCCGTAAAATACCGTTTTACTGACTATTTCCTTATTTTTACGGATTTTATTCCGAGCTGGGTCGGAAATTATTCCGGTACGATAAGGGCAACTATTTTCCCGATTCCTACCGGAGAACTGGCAGTATTTTTTTTACAGTGTAGCGATTGCTTTAAGGCGCTTTTATTTCTTTTCTACTCATCCCAGAAATTCGAAATTAGTACCACAAGACGGGGAAAAAAACAGTTTTCAGAAATTCTAAAAATTATCTTGATCGTACCATAAAAACTTTGAAATTCTTTAAAAATCGAGAAAAAAATCTTTTATTTTCCTTCATTTGTGAAGGCGACAGATGTCTAATGAATTGAATTTTCGGTGATAACCAGAGAATATAAAACAGGTGCGGTCTTGCGATCAGAAACAGACTCGGAATTTTTATATAAGACCAAATTTAAATATAGATTTTCGAGCTATGATTTTTATGCCATCCGAAGTAAAATTTCATTCTCTTTCAGAATATGTCTTTATTTTTTAATTTCGATAATCAGAAGCGAAGATAATTAATTTTTTGGTAATTAAAAGCAGAATTGAATTTTTTGCACGGCAGGCCAAGTGACACGGAAAGAAAAAGAGTTACATTTTTACCCGGTAGCAGAAAGTGCGTGACGTGCGTCGCAGATTTATTTTGGACCTTGCAGATAAATTTGCCAACTTGAAAAAAAAAGGATTTCCTTAAAGAGAAAAAAAAAATAATAAGTACGAAAATTCTGACAAAAAATATCGTGAAATCGACAAGTGGTCGCATAAAAATCGGTAATTTATAGCCAAAGGGTCGCTGCAAAAATGCAGATTTCGCCAAAAGATCCTGGACATAAACAGGAATTCTGTCGTAGGGTTGTGGAAAAAATACAAATTTCTGTTACAGTACAGGATCGCGGAAAAATGCGAATTTAGTCAAAGGATCGCGGAAAGAACCTGAATTTAGTCAAACGATTTTGGGGAAAATGCACATTTAGTCAAACGATCGCAAAAAAATGCAAATTTATGGCAAAGGATTGCGGAAAAAAAACGCGGAATTTCGTTAAAAGATCCCAAAAACCGTAAATTTCTGCCAAAAGATCGCTGTTTAAACTTGAATTTTATCCAAAAATGCCAGAAAAACATGAATTTCGTTCCATGGGCGCGGGGAAAAAAGCAAATTTCTATCACAAAATCGCAGAAAAGGCTTGAATTTCGTCAAAGGATCGAGGAAAAAACACGAATATAGTCAAACGATCGCGATAAAGAAAAGCAAATTTAGTCAAACAATCGCGAAAAAAAACGCAAATTTATCTAAAAGGATTGCGGGAAAAAGCGAAATTTCGTCATACGATTGCGAAAAACGCAAATTTCTGCCAAAGGATCGCTGTAAAAGTGCGAATTTTGTCAAAAGATCTCGGGAAAAACGTGAATTTCGTCCAGGGGGGCCGCAAAAAATGCAAATTTCTGTCACAGGTTTGAGGAAAAAACACGAATTCCGTCAAAGGATCGTAGAAAACGCGAAATTTCATCATAAGATCGCGAAAAATGCAATTTTCTGCCAAAGGATCGCGGTAAAAACTCAAATTTCGTCAAAAGGACGCCTGATGGATGTACAGAATTCCTAAATTTTAGCTTAGTTTATTCCTGACTCCTGCTCTTGTAATGATAAATTCTTATCATTAAATTAAATATCTTTTTTTTTTTTCCTTCAGTTAAAGAAAAAAATAAAGCTCTGTTCTCTTAATATATCTCTTATTATATATGAGAGATCTGATAAGATTTCTGTGAAATAGATGATCAATGTGGTCACTATTTTCCTTATGTGTTTATTCTATGCCATTTTAATGCACGTATCTAAAAGTGTGCTGGAATAGTATTTGTTCTCGAGTATATGAACCATGTTACATATTCATTATAATTTAATTCTTCATAAAATATTAATTTTTTCTATTTACTTATTTAGGTTAATATTATGGTTGGAATATAGTTCTATTTATTTTTTAGTATTAATCAGTAAGAACCCTATTTATTTTAACACTTATAATGTTTGTACATAATCGCAGTACAGATGTTTTTAACTATTGATTTTACAAATTTGGTTCTTTCGCATCCGGATGTTATTTCGTACGCTGATTCGTAAAATCTAAATTAAAAAAAAATCGGACCACAACTTTCCGGTTTATGAAAAAATCGATTTTTAAACATAAAAGGGATGCTTTTTCGTACAGACAATTGACGGGAATTTGTTAAAATTAGGAAAACTAAAGAACCGATCGATTTTAAACTTTGACATAGTTCATAACACATAACAAGAATTTTATGAATTTAAGGTGAGCTGAATTTGTGTGTGTGTGTGGGGGGGGGGGGGGGGGAAACAAGGGCTCCGTGAAAAAACTAGTATGTTGTGGCCATCACAAAACTTTCTTCTACATAAATCACGTCAATTAAATCATTTAAATAGTACAAGAAATTACAACGATTTAGCACCAATTCATTTGAAAGTGTATCTGAATTTGAAGTTGGATGAAAATTCGTGCATTAGTTCTTGAGATAGAGCTATAGCGGAAATTCTGAAAAAAATGTAGCATAGCAGCGCCACCTGTTGAGCGATTTACACCAAAAGTAAACAGCACTAAACGATATCAAGGTATACCTGAATCTGAAGTTTGTTGAAAAGCCAAGCATTAGTTCTTGAGATAAAGCTATTGCGGAAATCGCAAAAATACAGCATAGCAGCGCCACCTGTTGAGCGATTTACACCAAAAATTAAACAGCACTAATTTATACATCAATTCATGTCAAGGACTAACTAAATCTGAAGTTTGATGAAAATCCGTGCAATAGTTCTTAAGATACAGCTCTTGTGAAATCGTGAAAAATGCAGCACAGCAGCGCCACCTGTTGAGCTATTTACACCAAAAATTAAACAGCACTAATTTATACATCAATTCATGTCAAGGACTAACTAAATCTGAAGTTTGATGTAAATCCATGCAATAGTTCTTGAGATACACCTCTTGTGGAAATCGTGAAAAATGCAGCACAGCAGCGCCACCTGTTGGGCGATTTGCACCAAAAATTAAGCAGCACTAATTTATATCAGGGACTAACTGAATCTGAAGTTTGATGAAAATTCGTACATTTTTTCTTGAGTTAGAGCTATTGCGATAATCATGAACAATGCAGCATACCAGCGCCACCTGTTGGGCGATTCTCACAAAAAAGTAATCAGCACCAAACTATATCCTGGACTAACTGAATCTGAAGTTTTATGAAAATCCGTGCAGTAGTTCTTGAGATACAGCTATTGCAGAAATCGTTAAAAATGCCGCATAGCAGCGCCACCTGTTGGGCGATTTTCCCCAAAAACTAATCAGTTCTAGTTTATATCAAGGTCTAACTAAATATGAAGTTTTGTGAAATTTCGTGCATTAGTTCTTGAGATAGAGCGCCCACAAAATTTGTGTCACATACAGACAGACAGACAGACAGACAGACAGACTCACAGACAGACATTTTGTAAAAACATGTTTTTTGGAATCTCTGACTCATAAAACGTGTAAATCCGTCGAAAACTGGAATTCGAAAATTTTCATGAAACCAATACTTTCTTCTTGTAAAGATAGAAGAAAGTAAAAATGGCTAATCTGATTTGTAAAAAAACTTTACGCATTTGGTTACGTCTATTTATTAATTACATGCATTATCATTTAGCTTTTATTACCGTTTATTTGTTAGCTCCCAGACTATCAAAGCTTGATAGCTAATGTGCCCGCATGTTCTGTATATACGTATGTATATACGTAACGCGATAATTTTTGATAGAAATATCCGTTTTGTTTTAAACTTTGTATAATATATAAAAAACTGAAATATGCGAGTGGATAATTTTCAGGGGGACGCATTCCTAAATATAATAGTGCTGCCATTTATGCAAGGAATTATTAATTTTCTATTAACAATTTTGGTTTGTTAATTTAAGGATAAAGTGTTTTGAAAGAGATATTAAACGAAATCCTCTGCATATCACACTTACCCACTTATTTTCTTTAGGATAAAATAATATATAATTGATTTTTTTTATGGTTTTCTGGCTAGTTTTCTCCTTACGTCCAGAAATTCGGTTCAAAATTCCAATTGATGGTACTCTCTGAAAGATCATTTACGTTTACCAAAGAATGGAAAACGTATTTCGATTACATTGTTTCTGAATAACAACACCTGCCTATCCCATGCTTTTCCGAACAAAAATAAATGAAAACTTGTGTCATAAAGTTGACCCTTTAGATTTGAGACCAGCCTTAAGTACAATTGAAGAATATGGTAAAAAAGGAAATATGCTTTAGATAAATCGAAGCAGAAAACTTGACATTTTTTTCTTCATTCTTCCATCAAAATACTATAAATTACATAAAATTTTGTATTTAATATTTTGAAAGTAAAAACATTACATAAAAATACTGAATATTTTTATTTCGGTCTTTAAGGGGAGCCCACTTAGAAAATGTGAAAAATTGAAAACATTCGAATTAAAATAAACATTAAAATCAGTGTTTAATTTAAATTTTTGTATTGCTAAATTATTTGGATTCATCTTAAACCAGAATGAATGGGATCGTATCAAAAGTATTTTTCGCTAAGAATGGCGGTTGACTTTCAGAATGTTTCTCTGATAACGGGTTCTGAACACCCCAATTAATTACTTTTTTCACACTACATTTGAGGTTGTTTCAGAGTTTTGATAGTCAAGAACGAAAAGAGTGGGAAAAACGAGTTATCTGGAATTTCCCTGGAAATTAGTGGACTATAACAGTTTACCGCCAGTTGAAAAAAAAATGAACTATTAACCCTCTAAGTGTTTGGGGCGTAATATTCCGTTCACTAAGCTCCAGATTTCACAGCAATACAAGCAATATTTAAGATAACATAATTCTATAGATTTAATGAATTTTAAATACATTGAAGAATGATTAATACTCTCAAGGATTACATTCATATTTGTAATTGAATTTTTTTTATAATGTTGAAAGAATCATATCTTCTTAGCATTTAAAACAAAATGCAAAGAAAACAACATTACAATTTTACCCTTTTGCAAGACGCTATGTTACTAGATTTAAACAGCTCTAAAATCTAACCGATGATTAAGATGTCGCATAGGAATTATTTTTTCAATCAATCCCTTTCAAATTTCTCCTGTATGCTAATTTTGTTTTTTTTTCCCTTAATAAATGTGTATCGGTATGAAAAAGAAGAAATAATTATCAAATGAATTATTAAGGGGAAATGTCAAAAAAGCTCGCCCAATTTGAGGACAATCTATACTAATAAAAAAAAGTTTCGCTTTGTGTGTGATGTGTGTGTGTGTCTGTCTGTGTATGCGATGGCTAGCAAAATCTAGCGTAAGTACGAAGCTGACAATTTTTATGAAAGTAGCCCAAAGTCTCTTCTGAGACTTCAGAATTTTAAAATTCTAATAATTAGTTGAGTTATTAATTAAAATTCACAAATCACTCTCATTAATAACTCACCTCGGCCCTTGCGAAAGGGAAAAAGTGGTGGCGAACGCGCAGAAGCCTTATTTATGCATCGGGAGAAAATGAAGTTCGAAAAGAAGGAACTTCGGGAGTATTTTGTCATTATTTATTAACTTACATCAGTCAAACTGCTTAGTTAAGTTAAAAACGGATGACATGTTCTATAAGATCGTACTCTTATGCATAAAAAACGCAACCAATTGAAAAAATATCACAGTTAATCCTTCGATTTTTTTTTTTTTCCAAAAAGGTTCGTTTTTTCCGTGAAGTGTTTTTCTGTCCTGTTGCAGCGCACCTCGAGGACGCAATTTTAGAGGTACCGACAAATTAAAAATGTGCTCTCAAAGCTAAAACCTTCTAATCGGTGGTTTTAAAAAATATGAATTTTAACCTTTTCAAATACACTGGCGAACTCAGGTCACTTCGTGTTTTATGGAGACGATATTTTTTTAACCCTAAAAGTAAAAAAACGTCCATACTTTAACACACTTTACTTTTACTTTACACACCATACTTTTTTTTTATGTTTAGAGCATCTCTATAGGACAGATTTACATAACCTACAAAATTTTTGAAACGTTCGGACGGGTATAAAATATTTTTTACAAGATAAAATATGTGAAAAATTCGATGGAAATAAAAAATCTGAGTGTTTCGTCGCGGTTTCGCCCCTTCAGGGCACAATTTTAGAGGTACCAACAAAACCGAAAATATGTTCTTAAAGGTGAAACATTCTTCTAATCGATGTTATAATCGGCTTTTAAAAATAAGGATTTTAACCCTTTCAAATATACCGGCACGGAGGTTACTTCGCGCCTCACGGTGACGATATTTTTTCTATGCTAAAAGTAACTATACGTGCGTATTTTAACAGAAACTTTTTAGAGCATTTCGATAGACCAGATTTACGTCACCTGCAAAAATTTCGAAATGTTCAGACGAGTATAAATATTTTTATAAACTAAAATATATGAAAATATCTACGAAATCAGTAAAAACCTGGGTGTTTTTGCGCGGTAAAAAAAAGACGTCTTAATTTAAGTATATGTGTGTGGTGATAGGGAGGGAGGGTATAAATATTTTTTAAAAAATGGCCTTAAAATTTTTGCCCCCCCCCCCCCCCCCCAGTCTTAGAGCCCAAGTTACGCCTATGTTCAAAATGGTGTGAATTAGATAGCTTTTATTATTGCAGACAATAGAGAAATAATGAGGTATTTTTATCTTTATTCATGTCATTTTCGGATAAAAATTCAAAATTGTTGATAAAAATTTTTGTATAGGGTTTAGTTGCGCAAAATCCCATTAGGAGCATAATATTATATTAGGGCATAATAACGGTAAATGACCCACTGCTTTTGAAAACACGCTTTTTTCCTCCTAAATAATCTATATTGTTTTTCCTTCTGCACGTGTACTGATACTAAGTTTCAGACACTAGGCGAAATGCTTATTTAAGTAAAAATGAAGTCATATTTAAAAGAAAACGATCATTTTCTTTGCTAAAACTAAACATTTTAACACAAATGCGTCTAAAAAACATAAATTACGGAAATTTTTACTCTCCGGAATTGAGATTAGAATCTTAAGTAAAGGGTGCGTCTGTTCACATAAAATATGTTGCTGACAATCGTGATAAAAAAATATATAATTTTTTTTGTTTTTAATGATGAATATGGATATGAGAAGTGCGTATGCAAATTTTGAGAAGGTGAAATTGCTGTTTTTCATTCCAGAATACCAAGCATAAGAGCCTCAATTGATAACCACATCCTAATAACTGATCTTTATTATATTTTACTGATTAAGTATCTATACTGTAAAGAACAAACGCGTCTGTGCGTAACGCTGACGTCATTTTGCGAATGGCAACGCTTCACGATCAAATTTCAGTCTTGAAATTTTCGCTACTCAATTTTTTAATCTTCTGACCATTGTACATTTTTAATTGTCATCGCTTAAGGAAAAAAATTACTTTCAAATGCAATTTGTTTAAAAACTGTATCTTAATTGACTGATGTATTATGTTTTCTAAAATAATTTTTAAGCATGATTTTTTTTAATTTTATCTTATCACGTGCACAATCATATAATGTTTATTATTATTATGTATTGAAACATACATAATAATAATAAACATTTTGCACATAAAGCAACAAATATTGTTCAGCATTTGTTTCAGACTCTTTTTGCATAACAAAATTAATACTTCCTTTATAAACAAATTAAAAAAAACACCAATCTAACATATTTGTGAAAGACAAATTAACGAAATGAATACTTCTTTTATAAACAAATAAAAGAATAATATTGAAAAAACACAAGTCTAACATATCTGTAATCGTACAATTTAAATTTTTGGATCCCCAAATAGGATTTTTTTTCAATTGGAATTTGTTTGCAAAGTTCATCTCAGTTTACTGATTGTCTACGGTTTTAAAAACAATTTTAAAGCATGAAATATTTTTTAATTCATCTATATCAAGCGGAGCATCTATATCAATCGAAGGTAACTCGATTACGAAAGATTAATCCGTTTGCCCTTAAAATAAAATAAAGAGTTCTTCATTTTCTTACGGCTAATATCCATTAAAAAAACTTCCTTATGAATAAATAAATAAAATAATATGAATAAGACACAAATTTAACAGACATGTGTAAGCTCTGAAATTATCAGAATATAAAAGGATGCCGTAAGCAGCAAAATCTTGGTCAAATAACTCTTAACATGCGCCTAATAAGAAAATATCGCTTTTGATAAATTAAAAAAAAATTTTGATTGTATAATTCGTATTTTTCATTTAAAAAATGCTTTTTTAATGTAAGTGGGCAGGGTACAAAATTTATTGTATATAAAAAAAATATTAGTTTTCAATAAAAAAAAATGTTTTCACCTATATTCTGTAACCCGGGAACGATCCCCTAGTATATATAAAATCCTAATGAAACGAATTTATGAAACGAATATATGAAACGCCTGAAATGTATCGATTCTTTGAATCGACTGATTAAACAACTGATTTTGTTTCACGGCGATTTCTCCTAAAATATGGAATACTTTGCGATGAAATTAACACCAAAAATCCGTGCTGATCCACAGATCTCAAAACTGGTATTAGAATTTTAAATTCGAATTAGTTTTCGAAATATTTTTTTTTCTAATTTTAAATACATTTTTTCTAATGATGGCAACTCAAATTTTAATCATAACAGAAATTTTTTTTTCATAATTCAGAAAAGGTTACTATTTTAAATTAATTTGGCGACGGTTAACAGACTCCTTTAAATCTATGCTAAGAACAATGCTTTTTTTTGTATTTCGTTATCATTTTATTAAATACAAAACTTTCACTTAAAAATGAAACATTTAAATTGATGGCTTTCACTTCTTTTTTTTTTTTTTTAAATAAAACGAAAAAAAAATATTAGACACAGATGTCATATACGCACCGGGGTACCTAATTGGCGCACAAATGGCATTATTTTGATAGACATGGTAACCCGGCTATTGTTGTTTATTTAATAATAAATGTATATTTACTTTTATTTCTTTTTTAAATTTATGTAAATTATTTTGTTCTATAGTAATTAATTATTTTTTTGCTATTTCCTTTTGAAAATAATTAAGAAATACGGTACAATGTAGCAGTTATTCCCTCACCCAATTTCGCAAATTATATATTAAATCGCCAAATTGTACAGATTGACAAAATTTTTATTTTAAATAACAAAAGAACAAATAAATTAGTATAACATTAATAAATATAGAAATAAAACGTCGAAATAAAAATCACTTGATGACGTAAACACGTGTAACTTGCTAAAAGTCAAGTGAATGTGACATTTACGATCAAGCATTATTGACATTTAATCTTATAATTCGCGATAGATTTTTTGTCGACGGGATAACTAAGTAGTACCAAAAATAAATATGTAACTGGTATTCGAAAACGAGGCTTTCGCCAAATTTTCGTAAAAAAGAAAAAAAAAAATCATACCAAACATGCGGTGCGTATATGACATTTGGCGAAATATTAAATTAATGAACAAACCATGACATTTAATTTCAACTTCAAATCAATGTTTTAATTTACCACACGAACAATAAAAAGAATGCTAACTGGCGAGTTGAAAAAAAGATATTGGCGAGATTTGCACCCGGCTAACATAAAAGTTACCCGGCGTTTTTTTCTTTCGGCACCATATTGGCGCGATTTTTTTCTGACGCCAATGCCATATACGCAACGGCTACTTAACTGGCGCCAAAGTATCGTTATTTTGCTTGATATGGTAAGCCGGATGTTGTTGTTTATGCTGTTGATGCGTTCCCCAAATTGGCGTTGGAAAAAAATCGCGCCAATATGGGGCGTATATGACATTTGTTCCAAACTTTCATATGGAAGGCGAAGAGATCAGATCGTATTTGTTTATGGCATTTGATGACTTGAACTATTATAATATAGATGAAATGATGGGGATAGAATAATATTTAGCGACTTATCACCTATGCCTGGATAACATTAAAGTATCAAAATGGCACCTAGAGTATAAAAAGCAAAGTGTTCCGCGCGGAACTGTTGATGATAGTCACATGATTTAGGCTATTGTTATAGAGATTGTTTTAAAATATCGGTTGACAAAGACTCTGAATGCTTAATTCATTTTATTTTAGCTTCTTTTCAAATATTTAATTGATCCTCTTTAATCAAAAACGAAAACAACCATTGAATGTCTTAACAGCAACTGATTCTCCGTTAAATTTTTGCAATCAAAGGGAATTGAATGGAAACCCGTGCACAGCTTTTTCAGTATAATTTAATCTTCTTTAATATTTTTAAAACCCATTAGATTTTTAGATTTCCAGATTCTGCGGTGTCTGAACGGGGGTTGGCGAGCGTAGCTTGCAGGGAGCAGAGCCCCCTAGTATATATGTAATAATAATAATGAAGAAACCTGCAAAGAGACTATTGAACTCTTCTGTGATGTTACTATATGTTTGGGGAAAACTAGGCCCTAAATGGCATATTTTCCGCTAAGGTGGGGGGTGTCAGGTTCCGAGAAACATCTGCTATTAGAACTGATGTTCTATATTATTTTTTGTCTTAATATATTATATATTGTATGGGCTGTGTACTGGAATTTCAAAATAACAGTCTTTCCTTATCCAAAACTGGATCTAAGCCTGTGAAAATGTATAGATGGTATGAAGGGGAAAAGAGATAGTTGGATGGAGGTGTGCCCAACCTTTTGAGATGTCTGTGGAAGATGGGAAGACAAAAGAATTCCACGAACAAAGAAAAGCGTTTGAAATGGGAGCCAGGTAGAAAACTCCGGAGGGGGTTCCTGAGAAGGCAATCTGGTCTGCTGAGATAGTCGGTTTTGAGCGTAGTGCGCAAGGTGGGACGTGAGCTCCTTGGATAGCTCTGAGAGAGTGCGTAAGGTGGAGAGAGGCTCGGATAGCGTAGGCCTAGAGCCCATGTGTTGGGAGATCGAAATTGATCTCCGGAAAGCTAATTTAACGTGTGTAGAGTGAGAGTGATTTAACGTAGTTTAACAGTACACAGCCAGTATTTACTGTATTCAATTTAATGTTGAACCGGATCATCTATATCCGAGTTTGTAAGTGTAAACAGTCTTTTGTTGTTGTGTAAATAGTGTGTAAATAAACTGTTAATTTAGTTAATTGAAAGCGTTGGTTTTCATTTAAACAATCTTCTCAGTGCGTGACCGATATCACGTAATCATATCGGTGGTGGCAGCATATAAATAATAAGGATTTTCTTCGAAGCTGTGCGGACTAAGAGAAAACTCCGACACACATATTTGCCGATGTGTTAGGTCTTTTCAGAAAATTAACTTGATTTTTGCATAATGTTTGTGAGAAAGAATTTTTCTTCTAAAGGAATCACTTGAAGTTTCTTTTATAAAATCGTTTGGTTCGACTTAGGAAATAATTTTACTTATTACATAAAATTAATTTTTCAAACTTCTGCTTGAGAAATCAATTGTGTTAGACTTGAACCAAAGAAAAGAAGCACCACATTCCTTAGGGTAGAAATCTCGCCTTTGTGTTTTATCGAACTTGAGAGTTCTTTGATGTTAACGGATTGAAGATAGATAATTTACTATAAGTTTTAAGCACTTTCTTGAAATTAGAATTAAAATTAATGAAAGCGTGTTATCACTATGCAAAATTAAAAATAAATTAATCAAAAATTAATGAATTTAAACTTTCATTGTTCTATATGTATAATTGAGAATGTAATTATATTATGTTTTTCTTGAGAGTTGCAAGTTTAAGATTAAATAAATGCACTTTTAGACATTCTGCGCATTTTCAGTAAGCATTAAGGTCGTTTTATTTTAAGTTATAATGGAACGAAGCATGCAATCACCTTTGATAAGTGTGGGTGATGAATCCAACTCGAAAAGTCACCCTTCATCAGGATTAAAGGATCAAGACATGGAATTTTCATCGTCACCTGTTTCGAATGATGTGAAACCTTCTTCATCAGGATTGAAGAAACTGAATTTGCCCTTCGTGTGTACTACTTGCAATCAAGCCTTCTCTCGGAAGTTTGTGTTGATTAGACATATGAAATCTCACCTCAAGAAAAACCTTTTGCTTGTGATTTGTGCGAAAAATCTTTCATTCAAAATAGCGATTTACAACGACATAGGAGGACTTATTCGAAGACTCCTGTAATGTACAAGTGTGATTTATGCAATGACATATTTTCAAGAAAATATGATTTATTAAAACACAAAACGATCCACAAGACCCCCAAAAAACATAGTTGTGATCTCTGCAGTGACGTGTTATCGAGAAAGCATGACTTATTACGACACAAGAAGGTCCACAAGACACCTAATCAAACATAGTTGTGATTTTTGCAGTGATGTGTTTTCGAGAAAATATGACTTATTAAAACATAAGAAGATTCATATGAAGCCTATTCAAAAACATCCGTGTGATGAATGTGGTGAAAGTTTTTCTAACAAAAGTGTTTTACTAGCACATAAACGCACTTCACACAATTTTTTACCCAAACAATCTGATTCTTCTTTAAAAGATACAATGTATGAAAAAGCGAAGCATTTTCAAAGACAAAATGCTCTTAATTCGCTTTCTATAATTAATATCACACCTGACGAAGAGAATGATAAAGACTTACACATGTTTTTTAATAGTATAAGATGAGACATTTTGTATTAATTAAATTACCAGATGGCAGAAAAAAACCTCATTGAAATGGTATGCAACAGTTCATGAGGTTGTAAGTCGTTTAGCACATGATGAAGAAATGGACTATGCTACTCCCTTTTTCCGTTCAAGAACAACTGTGGAGTTGACGGATGGTAACATACCTATGCATATTGAAGAAGCCTTTGTCAAAATGAATAACTCCTTTGAAAAGTTCACACAGCAAGGTACTGGCTGGATATTAGATAGAATTTTGAATTTAGAAGTCTTCAGCTAAACGTGGCATGTATTAAAACTTGTATACCTTATTTAAACTCTGTTGACGTATGTGCTTGATATTGTAACTTTGAAAATAAATATTATGTGAGTGGATTTGTTTCGAGTTTGTATTTTTTTTCACATATTAACATCCTTTCATATTTTACTTTTATCATAAACTATGCAAATTACTTTTTACCATCTGAATTTGTTACAAACACTATAATCTGAGTGAAATGATCAAAACATTTGTTATATCATACATAAATCTCTTATATTGCAAAATCAAATTCATTTGAAAAATGAATACTAAAAGATTAGAATTCTGTAGAGATTAATCCACTAAAAAACAACTTTTCAAAAGTAAAAAAAAAAGCCAAGCTAAAAAAAAAAAAAAAAAAAAAAAAAGATGAAACTTGTGGCTAAAAAATGGCGTGATATAATATTTCCAAGCTTATATTATTGTACTTTTTTAACATTTTCCACTAAAACATTTACCATTTGTAAGTCGAGTGACTTCGTATATGTTGATAGAAATCCTCTTCTCCTTTACTAAATACATCATAACGTGTTTCTGAAAATTCAAATGTCTTAAAATTATGCATCATGGGCTTGGCGGCCATCTTTCCATATTTTACACAAATTTCTATGTACCCTAATCCGTAGTTAAAATGCGAAATTCAAAATTGTTACTTAAGCAGACATTTTAAGCTTTTACGTTACGGACTTGTATTCGGAGAACTTTGTGTCTTAAAATAATAGTGATTTATCTAAAGGATTCATCTAGTGATTTATTTCATAAAGTAATTAATCATTTAAAGGCAATAAAAATCTATTTATTTTCTCAAAATATTAGTCTTTTTCAATTTATTGGATGTTTGCAGTTGAAAACCAAAGTTCGACATTGTTACCACAGCACACATTTTATGCCTTTCCTTCACGGAATTGTGTGCTTAGAAATTTGTGTGTTAAGGTAATGGTGACATATCTTCGCTATTCCTTTTATGATTACTTTTTTAGAGCAATTAATCATTTAACAGCAGTAACAATGAACTTTTTTTCTCAAAATAAAAGTCTTTTTAAATTTATTTGTCCGTAGTTAAAATCAGAAGTTCTAAATTGTTATTAATGCAAACTTATTACCCTTTACAAATTTGGGTGCTTAGAAATTTGTGTAAAATATGGAAAGATGGCCGCCAAGCCCATGATGCATAATTTTAAAACATTTGAATTTTCAGAAACACATTATGATGTATTTAGTAGAGAGAATTTCTATCAACATATACTAAGTCACTCGACTTACAAATGGTAAATGTTTTAGTGGAAAATGTTAAAAAAGTACCATAATATAAGCTTGGAAATATGATATCACACCATTTTTTAGCCACAAGTTTCTTTCTTTTTTTTTTTTTTTTTTTTTTTCTTTTTTAAGCTTGGCCTTTTTTTTACTTTTGAAAAGTTGGTTTTTAGTAGATATCATTTCTTTAAAAAAAAAAAAAAGATATTATGTATAATTTAAATAATCTACTCACTTAAATTAAAATCTATTAGAACCGTTGTAAGTAGAAAGGAAACCCAATATGTGTACATATTGTTTACATATCATTCATTTCTTAGAGTAATTAAGGATTTAAAAGCAATGAAAGCCAACTTCTTTTCTCAAAGTATCAGATTTCTTCAATTTATATGGTATCATAATTTTATGAAGAATGCAAATTTTGTAAAAAAAAAATTGATAGAGTCGAAATAACATATGGACCTATCGTTGGTCTTTTAGTTAGATATTTGTTTATTGTTTGATATTTAGTCAGATATTTGTTTAAAGATAACTTTTTATTTTATTTTTTGCAAAATTGTAGATCAAATATCTACGGCTAATCTGAGAATGAAGCACGACATACAAAACAGAGCAGATATTTTTAGAAACGGTTCTTAATGAACCTTTAGATATTTTAGATAATTAGTAAGCCAAATCCAGGCTTCTACCCCGAACGGTATCACAAAAATTGGAATTTTAGAGCGTTTTTTTTTTTTTTTTAACCCTTTTAAACTTCGAACTTATTGGGAAATGATTTCGGAGAGCATTACTGTTTCAAAAGTTACAACCATGTTAAATTTCAAGGTCATGCTTTGCAAATTCTATTTAAATCGTAATTTAGAACGTTTTCTGCTCGTTTAATCTCTTTAAAGAGAGACTTCTTTTTTCGAAACAGTTCTGAACGAGCGCTTAGATCTTAAAATTAACAGCTTGCCAAAATTCAGGCTTCAATCTTTAACGATATCACGATAAACCCAATTTTAGAACTTTTTTGCTCCTGCGCCGTTAAAAATTTCGATATTTTTAGGAACTGTTCATAGTGAATATTTACGTCTTAAATGTTACAACTATGTCAAATTTCTATTTCCTTAGGGCTAAGAATTCTAAATAAATCATAATTTAGAGCATTTTTAGAAAGCTTTTTTACACGTTTCACCATTTTAAATTTCGATTTTTTTTTTAGAAATAGGTTATAGCGATCATTGACATCTTAAAAGTAATCACCATATCAAATTTAAAGTTTCTCCCCTCAACAGTTTCACAGAAATCTTAATTTATGAATGACTTTCGCTCTTGCAACCTCTTGAATTTCGAATTTTTTAGAAATTGCTCAAGACGAGCATTTTCGTTTTAGTATCAATAATCATGTTAAATTTCAAGTTTACGCTCTAGCAATTCCATTCAAACCGGAATTTAGAACGTTTTTAAAAAGCTTTCCACTCATTTCACCCTTTTAAAATTCGATTTATTTAGAAACAGATTTTAAAGAGCATTTACATCTTATAAGTGACCACCATGCCAGATTTAAGGATTCTATCCCTAACAGTATCACAAATTTAAAAATACAAGAATTTTTTTGCTCTTGTACACCTATAAATTTCTAATTTATTAGAAAACGCAAAGCATTTACGCCTTAGAAAATAAAATCCGTGTCAAATTTCATGTTCTTAGCCCAAACAATCTCATTAAAATCATAATGCAAACCGTTCTTAAAACGTTTTCCGCTCGGTTCACCTCTTAACATTTCGATTTTTTACTAACAGTTCTTAGCGTGCATTTACATCTTTGAAAAAACCGGCATGCCGAAATTCAGACCTCTATCCCGATCGGTATTACAGAAATCGCAATTTTAGAACTTTTTTTAGGCCTGCATCCATTTAAATTTCGAATTTTTTAGGAATTTTTCTGTGATATCATTTAGGTCTTATAAGTAAAAAGCACATCAGATTTCATGTTTCGAACAATTTGCAGATTCAGCAATTGTTCCAGATTAACAATTGCAAATAAGTCATAATTTAGAACGTTCATAGAACGCTTTTCTATCGTTTCGAACTTTTAATTTCGACCTTTTTTATAAATCATCCTTATCGAGTATTTAAAATAACCACCATGTGCCAAATTGTCGGTTTCTATTCCAAATGGTATCACAGAAATTTGAATTTTAGGAAATTCTTTTCTTTTGTACTCTTTTCAATTTCGATTTTATTAGATTATTTTCGGCTCTGTCTAGCAGTTTCATCCCGTTAAATGTATGCTAAGCATTGCATCAAGTTACTTTTATTCATAATTTTAATTAACTATCTCAATCCTCCGCCAATTAGGAAGATTCTGATAGAGAAATCATGAACTCATTACTTTTATGTTAGCGGGCGCAGGTGATAAATCGCCAATTATTGTTCCCTTCCCATTCATTCGCATTGCCTTAATTTTACTTAAACTATAATCCTTTCACTTATTTTACATAAAATCATAACTTTACGTTAAAATACAAACGTTTAAGATACATGCCTTTCACTTATTTAATTTTTTTTAAAAGAAAAGAAAAAAATAAAAATAAATAAAAAAGCAATTTAACAAATTACAACGACCATTTGGAAATTGATTTTTTCGAAGAATAAATTTAAGACATAAAAAATCGCACGGAGTTGATCATACATTACGTACGCCATGGATTAAACATCAATAGTGTTATGACACGTAAAAATTGCAAGCGCAAAAATCGCCTGCGACTCGTACATATTATCCAAGCATTTCATTGGCTGTTCGGGAAAAGGCTTTTCCATCGTCAGATTTCCAAGAAATCTGATGACACATTTTAAATGAAATTTCATTCTTAAACTTCTAAACATCCGACAATATTACTTTTTACACCGTCGGATAAAGAAAAAAAAATGTACTTTTAAATGTAATTTGTTTGAAAGCTGTATCTCAATTTGTTTCTGAGATATTAATTTTTTTTTGTAGTTTTTATTACTTTTTGTCATAGTGGCAACAGAAGGTATGCATCGTTGTTGAAAGTAGACCAATCAGAAAACGAATAAAATGCGGATTAAACCAATAAAAACCTTCAGATATGCTTTTGATTTCCTACCCTGACAGAGAACAATAACCATTTTTCCAAATGGTTAATAAAAAAATGCCAATTTCATTATCAAAGCATTGTTTTTAATTTACCACGCAAAAAATAAAAACTGCTACTGGCGAGGTAAAATTGGCAACCATTGGCAAGTTTTGAGGCTGGCTAACATAAAAGTACCAAGAACTCCTTCCGATCATGTCAGCATTGTGTAGCTTTTTCGTTGTTCATCTTCCTTGAGAAAACCGCTTAACTCACGTAGGCATTTATGCTTCATGTTCGTTTGAGCACAGCGCTGTCTCAAACGCATCGCGGTTGGCGCAATATATTTTATTTTTGTTTATTTTTGAGCCAGTTTGGGGGGAAAACCACGTTTCCGGGTACCTGTTAGACCTAGCTGGCGAAAATAGCATGTTGGTTTTATTTATTATGAAACTGTTTATTTGGTTTAAAAACACAATTTTATTATAAAATACACAAAACTTTGGCACAGATGTCATATTGGCGTGATTTTTTTTCGTAACTTCTTAGTTATCCCGTCGACCAAATTACTGTCACCAAATTGTAAGATTAAATGCCAATAATGGTTGATCGTAAATGTCACATTTACTTGACTTACACATGTTTACGTCATAAAGTGATCTTTATTTCGACGTTTTATTTGTATTTTTATTAACGTTATACTAATTTACTTATTCTTTTGTTATTTAAAATAGAAATTATGTCAATTTGTATAATTTGGCGTGTGGTTTGGCGATATATATAATTTGGCGAAATTAGTGTGTGTTTCTATTAAAAGTTTTAGCACAGAAGTCATATACGCCCCATAATGGCGCGATATTTTTCTGACGCCAATGTCATGTACGCAACGGGAAATTGGTCGACGGGATAACTAAGAAGTACCATTTTTTTCTGACGCCAATTTGGCGAAAACATCAACAGCATAAACAACAACGTCCGGGTTACCACATCAAGAAAAATAACGGCACTTTGGCGCCAATTGAATTCCCGTTGCGTACATGACATTGGCGTCAGAAAAATATCGCGCCATTATGGGGCGTATATGACATCTGTGCTAAAACTTTTATTAGAAACACACACTAATTATTTAATTACTAGAAAGGTAGCCCGTCAAAAATGACGGAAATTTAGATATAAAGATATATACAACTCATGTGCAAGAATATGAGATTTCTCCCTTGTTCCGCAGTGATAGATGAAAAAAACACATTTATGAAAAACTGTGTACAGCAGAAGACCACTAATCTGCACAGTTAGGTTCCAAGTGTTATGCAGATTTGAGGCTTTTTGCGATCATGTCTATTCAATCTTTGTTTACATTATTTTAAATTCATATTTTGGACAATTTAGATTGTTGAGCCTTAAAAATAAATAAATAACACACTTGAAGTAGGGTTAAAAACTATTAAATTATCGTATACGATTTCATGAAATGGTATTATATGGTATTATATGTGTGTGCTTCACGATCTTGGTTACGACGTGCGCGAAATTGGCTGCAACTTGTCATAATCCTAATAGTGTGGGCCGCTATAACAAAAAAGTAATCAGTTTTTAGTAAAATTTCTGATATAAAGTAGCTTTCAAAAACTTTTGTAAAACTGCAGGCCGTTCTCGTGTTATATCAGTCCCAGGAATAATATTTCTAACACTGAAGATTTTCCATGTATATATGGAATTTAGAAAATCTTCTCCAAAAGAAAGGTCCTGAAATGACATTGTAATTCCTCTAACTTCAAAGTTTAATCGGGCCCTGATGTTGAGTACTGAAATCTAATAAATACAGTTATTTTGAATATTACAACAGAATTAAACAGTTAAACTTATTTAACTTAAACCCGCTGTTACTTCCCAATGTTATTTTTTAGTATTAAGAAAGAAAATTATTTAAAATTTTCAATCATGCATTTATGATTTTTTTCTGTCTTTAATAACTAAATAATGAAAAAATAGGCTTTTGTTCTGAGCTCATAAATATGACAATAAAATAATGTAACTAAGAGACATTGCAAAATTAAATCTTTGTGATTGCAAACCATAACCAAACGATACCGCCACCATTTTACCTACTATGACGTCATTAGAATATTGCCCATTGATTGTTGGAGAACTTACTTTGTGAATGATTACCTCAATGATTTAATATTTTTGACGTTTCACGATGAATGAATCACTTGTGTTTGTTTAGGTTTATGGAATGAGATATTAAGCTGTGAACCTAATTTCAATTGAAGTTATCCAAGGATATATGTAATTTTAATCGAAATTAAAAACAATGCTTTGATCTCGAAATAAAAAGTTTTAGTTTGTATAATTTTTTTATTTCTGTTAATTATTTATTTAAGTACTTTTCCATTATAGCGCATTTTTAAGAAAAGCTTGGCGCGATTCGGGCATCAGAAAGTGAGATATGTTGCGAAAATATATAAACAGCTATGAAAACAAATCTAATGAACTTTTATCTTTGTTTATATATGCACTTATATACATAAAAAAAACGCTTCTAAATATATATAATTTTCTTTATATACAAATTACGGCACAGACTTCAGATATGAACTGGGATACCTAACTGGCGCCAAAATGGTGTTATTTTGCCTGCTATGGTAACCCGGCTATTGTTTTTTACTTATTAATAAATTGTTTATTTACTTTTATTTTCTGTTTTTTAATTATATAAACTGCTTTGTTCTATAGTTATTATTCAAACTTTTATTTATTTATAGTTATTTCCTTTTCAAAATGATAGCAAATAATTGAAAAATATATAAGTAACTGGTATTCGAAAGCGAGATTTCTGCCAAATTGGCGTCATAGAAAAATCACGCCAACCCCCATGCTTTATAAAAATGGATAAATAGCTTTTTTTATATTACATTGTCGGCACAGATGTCATATACGCCCATATTGGCGCGATTTTTTTTTTTTTTTTTTTTTTTTTTGACGCCGATGCCATATACGTACCGGGTACTTAACTGGCGCCAAAGTGTCGTTATTTTGCTTGTAATGGTAACCCGAATGTTGTTTATGCTGTTGATGTTTTCGCCAAATTGGCGTCGGAAAAAAATCGCGCCAATATGACATCTGTGCCAAATTGTATACATATGGAAAAAATTGCTTGTGAGTATGAAGCAGTAAATAAGTTGCCAGAAAATACGTTGGCAAACTTCTTTCTCGCCAAGAAACTTTTCTCCGAAGTATTGTACATAAGCAATGATTGCTACAAATGCATTTTTTATTATGATATGCGCTTTTATGTTTCACTACATTTATGCATACTATACTGTGTGTATAAATGCTACAGTTCATATGCAGGGCTACACAAAAGAATTCGTAAGGGTTACTGAGTATGAGAATAAATTGCTTAAAGGTCGTTTTTAAAGGAGTTATGCATTTTTACGCCGAACTGCATTTAGTTTCCTAAGAAATGTTTGTAGAATATAGATAAAATGATATACATGGTCACGCAAAGAATTGGATACATAACCGTCTATGGATGATAATATCAGGAAATGTGATTTCAGTAGTTTTAAGAGTAGTTTAAATTAAATTTTAGCTAAATAGTGGCATGTAATAATGGTGCTATTGGCTATGGATGGTAACTGCTGAAATCAATTTTTAAAATTTTTTATGCGTTTTCTAAAATGTTTACTTAGTTATCCCGTCGACCAAATTACTGTCGCCAAATTGTAAGATTAATTGCCAATAATGGTTGCCATTAATTAATTGTAAGATTAAATGCCAATAATGGCCAATAAAACTATTAATTCGACGTTTTATTTGTATTTTTGTTAATGCTTTACTATTAATTTGGCGATTTATATAATTTGGCGAAATTGGTCGACGGGATATCTAAGAAGTAACGTTATCTTATTTACCTTATTTCCCTAAATAACGAAGTTTTGTTAAAGCATTCAGAATGTGTTGGAAAGTGTTTCATATTATATGCTTAACGCATGATTTTTCTTTCTTCTTTAGTCTTCTTTTGCATTTATTTTATTCTTAATTTTTTAGTCTTATACTTTGGCACAGTTGTCATATACGTTATCATATATTGGCGCGATTTTTTTCCGATGCATATTTGGCGAAAACATCAACAGCATAAACAACAACATCCGGATTACCATATCAAGCAAAATTACGACACTTTGGCGCCAGTTAAGTACCCGTTGTGTATACGACATTGGCGTCAGAAAAAAATCGAGCCAATATGGGGCGCGTATATGACATCTATATGGGGCGTATATGGCATCTATATGGGGCGTATATGACATCTGTGCCGAAACTTTAATATTTAATGTTTAAACTCTTCGCTCCACTCCCCTTGCATATAGTACAAACTATAACACGGATAGCGCAACATAATTGACCGTTTGGTACTTAAGAACAAAAAACTTCTTAAAACACCATCAAAATGATGGTTTTTTAAGAAGTTTTTTGTTCTTATTCATTCACACCAGTTTTAACTTACTTTCTTAGTTTGGTACTTTTCCACTGTAGGGGCTTTGGCATTTTTTTAAAAAAGCTTGGTGTAATTTGGGCATCAGAAAGTGAGATTTGGGTACTTTTCCGTTATGCGGACACCATTGTCGCCAAGCGTAATAGTTGGCGCAAAATCGTGAATTGAAGCATTTGAAAAATAAAAGAAAAACCATTGTCGGTACTAAAGTGACCATTTAAAAAATATAACATTTGAAAATTCCAGACTTTTACGAACTATTTCATCAAATCACAAATATATACTTAAAATAAGTGAACAAATAGCTGCTATAAAATAAAGCAATAAAATAAAACTCATATTAAACTGCTGGCATAAAATTACAAATATCTTTTAGCATTTTGAAATAATTGGCGCATTAGCATACATTTTGGCATGGTGTCCGTATAACGGGAAAATATCGAGATTTGTTGTCAAATCATATAAACAGCTATGAAAACAAATTTGATGAGCGTTTTTGTTTGTTTTATATGTATTATTGATGTTTTTATGTACAAATTACAGTAAACTCTGTCTAAGGCGGAATCGATCGGGACCGAGAAAATTTTCCGTGGTAGACAATATTCCGCCTTAGACAAACTTTACTCTATGTCTATGGATTCGCAGGGACTTGAAAATCTTTCCGAGTAAGACAGATTTCCGTCTTACACAGAGTCCGCCTTACACAGAGTTTACTGTACATCTGTTTCTGTACAAAATTAGAGAAACGGCTTTTTTATGTTAAATAAATCGTATAAATATCGAAAAAAATGCGTGTGTATATAAAATGAAACAGTGAATAGGTTCCCGGAAAATATGTTATCAAATTTCCTTTTTCGCCAAGGCACCTATACTGGAAAAGTACCTAAAGCACATTAAAATCGCGCACTTAGGAGCTCACACAGTACACCGTTGTCTATTGGCGGTTATTTTATTAGTAGCATCGGGAGGAAGATGTAAAGATGCACTTTAAATTCTCCCCATAGATTTCGAGGCACAGATGTCATATTCGCCCCATATTGGAGCGATTTTTTTCGGTTGCCAATTTGGCGAAAACATCAACAGCATAAACAACATAATCCGGGTTACCACATCAACCACTTCGGCGCAAGTTAAGTACCTGTTGCCTATATGATATTGGCGACAGAAAAAAATCGCGCCAATATGGGGCGAATATGACATCTGTACCGATTTCGAAAAAATATCTTAAAAGATTGGAGTTTAAATTAAATTTCGGTGACCTCCATTATGAAAGATTAATGGTTTTAAATGGGAATTTCGCCAAATTAGCCAGCTATCGCCAAGTTGGCTAACATTTGGCGATACTGTGGTAACCCTGCATTAATATGTTTTAACAATTACTCATTTCAATGAGGCGGTCCTACCGGAATAGTGAGGGACACACAGAGACTTGGATTTTATATAAATAGATAAAATGCACAAAGTTTAATTTAATTTAAAACACGCAATCTCTTCTATTGGATTGTCATATGGAGGATAATATCGTCAAAATTTCTGGGTTGCTTGGGAATAAAATTGCCATTTTGGTACTAAAAGGATACCCCGGTGCGTCTGAGACATCTTTGCCTCCGTTTGCTTATATGTTGAAATACGTTCGATTATACGGAGATTTGGCACAGATGTCATATAACTCCCACCAATTTGGCAAAAACATCAACAGCATAAACAACAACATCCGGGTTACCATATCAAGCAAAATAACGACACTTTGGCACCAGTTAAATACCCGTTGCGTATATGACATTGCCGTCAGAAACAAATCGCGCCAATATGCGTACCTAACATCTGTGCTGGAGATTTTTAAACCTAATAAATAATCTTCCGTATTTGGGTCCATAGCCAATAGACCTATTTAGCTAATACAATTTGGTACAATGGAGTGTTTCTATGAAAGCCTTTAATGATATCACAGTTATATTCATTTATATAGTTGAAATATATTTTTTTTTCACCCGAACCTTGGCAATAGACTCGACTAAAAGAGATTAGACAATCTAATATCTTAGCTAAAGTTCGTCCATCTGATGTTATGCACCTAATAAAAGCATATCAAAATATTGTTTTGAACGCCATTGGCCATCGAGAATGGCAGGTATGATTACAATCAACAATAGTTTTCAGTGATCAGTCTTCCCGGCACAACCAAACTAACTGATGATTCGTTTTAAAATTTGATTAATTAAATATTTTTACATGGGTAGGATTTATTTACTTTTGGGTTCGTGAACCCCCAAGTGGTCTCGAATCAATCCGGCCTCTTGGCGCGGAAGGATGACCGAGAGCTTGGCCGAGGTCGCCGTGGCGGTCCTTTTCCATTTTCGGAGAGGAGACTAAAGCGGCGACCCAGAGTGGTTCAGGTGGCCGATGGAGTTCCACGTCCAGTGACCGGACTACGTCCGAGGGCACAACGTGAACCTGGGTAGCCTGTCGCTAGCATGCCATCGTGTGGAGACGGAGACGACTGCTTTGGGGACCGACGAGCAGTAACCGGCTTGACCGAGGTGAATGGGGCGAGTGCGGTCCAGCCTTCTCTGAGCGAGCATGTGGGTGGGGCTCGGAGCTGCCTTGATGTGAATCTTCAAGGCTGTCGAGCGTTGCGGTGTCTCAGAGGGGCTCGACTTAGCGTCGTAACCCTGTGCCTCGGAAAACAAAGGGCTTGCGAGTCGGAAACCAAGGTACCCTATGTGGTCTGGGGTGCAAATGCCCTTGGATCGTCGAAGCAGGTGGGCATGTCGGCGGCAGGTGAGCGAACGGAACACAGGCGGTCACCACAGGGTCCGGTCGGGCCAAAGTTTTTGCTTTTTTCTCTTGGTTCGACACCCGGAAGTAGATTGTCCACTGGGTGGGTTGTCGTCCTTGGGGTTCCTCGGATGATGGTCCTAGGGGATTTAGCAACCCCTTGTGGACGATCCGATCGGGTGTTGGATTTTAATTTTCCTATTTTTTATATTCTATCTAATAACTCTGTGTTGTGTGTGGAGTCCTCGGGATCTGGAAATTGACTGAGTGGGCCCTTGAACATCTGGGAGGACTAGTCACCCTCCGTGCTCACGAGGTCCGATCAGATTCCGAACCCTTTTTGCTTATTTGTAACTTTATTCCTTGGTCGCATACGGCGCTAAGTCCTAGGACAAATTGACCGCACTGCTGCGGCGTGTGGATCTGATGCTCTATGCGTTCTAACTTTCCTATTTTTTATTCTATCCTTACTAACCTACGACCCGAAGTTGACTTGGAGGTGGGAGAGTCCCTCAGGGGACGCGAAGCCTCTAGGTCCGAAGGGTCGCCTTTGGGTCCGGGCTCAGTCCTTGACTAGTGGGCGTCGCTACAACGCGCCCCTCAGGACGCGTAGCTCACGGGTCCTCATGGGCACGGACTCGCTTTTGTAAATAGTTATTTTATTTTATTTTATTTTAAAGTGTATTTATCATGTTGTCCTCCTGTGGGTTTGGGTCTTCCTCGGTAGAGTCAAGGGGTGGACCGATCAGGTGCGTCGCGTGCGGTTCGTCCGCCTACGCACGTTTCAATATTCTGTCTTGACTCTGCCCGGGACTTCCTGGGCTCTAAGGCCTATCATTACACCGATATTGACCTCGTCCGGGGTCGTGAGGTATCGCCCCTACTTCCGTTCCTGGTCCGATGGTGTAATGACGTGTTTGTGTTTTAGATTAAGTTTGTGTTTTGTGTTATTTTTTTCTTCTCCCTTGACTCATAGCTGGCCATCTTTTCTCAGCCAACGAGTTGGCTGTGGGTTGAGTCTAACTTTCCTGTTTTTTACTATCTACTAACCTTTTATCCGCGGGCTGAAATCGCAGAGATAACCTTTATAGGAGTTTCTCAGTTTCGGCACGCGGTAAAGCAAGCTGGTGTGGAATCCCCCTCATTAGTTTCCGAGCACGGGCTCTTCCTATGAAGTGTCCCGCGATTAGGATTCGATAATGTGACGGTGGCTCTGCATCAGGTCGGACCTGTGCCGACCCCTCTTTCGAGATTTATTGAGCCGGGTTGCTTGGTCAGCGTTCGGACGTTAGTATTGGGAGTTTCGGGCGATCGTCATTGACCAACGTGAGTGTTGGTCCGTGGTTCCCCGATTGTGCAATGCTCCAGAGGAGGCTAAAGCGGGACAATCCTGCTTGGGACCCTACTTTGAGATATTTCGGTGCATGGTCAGAATGACTAGCCCGTTCTCGTAGGACACTACCTTGCAGTGGGTGCCGTGGCGGTCCTTTTGGAGGGCATCGTGTGATGACCAGCAGTGTGGTCAAGTACACGTATGTAGTCTGCTTTATTTACTTTTAAACGTAAAGAAAAGATCGTGTAATTTTATGTTAGCCGGGAGAAGTGATATGTAGCTTAATATTGTTCCCATTGACATCATTCGTATTGCATTCGTTTCATATACAATACACAACTTTCATTTCAAATACTACATTCAGTTTAAAAACATATATTATAGGCATTTAAAATACACCCATTTCACTTACTTCATTTAAAACACAAAATAAATAAATAAATAATATTATCTTAAACAAAAACATTTATTTCCGTATCCAAGGATTGTTTATAACTTACACACGTAAAAAATAACAATTTCTGTTTGCAGGTAAAAAAATGCTATTGTCGAGATTTGCGACCTCAATTCATTTTCAAAAGTTTTGTTTACATTAGGAATGAAACCTTAAAGCCGATAACTTTCTATGCATACTTCTTAAAAGGTACCATTTCTCTAAAATATTATTTTTATTTTAAAAATCTTTCTAAAAATGTAACTTTTATGCAGTTTTTATCGAAAAAATAATCTCGATGGAAAATACTCGTCACCTAGATTGAAGTTGAAGTGGATTTGTGCTATTATAATGTGGATAGTACGCGCTCGTTGGCGGGTTTATCACTGTTTGGCATAGTTTGATAATTTTAGAATGAATTAACAGTTTTTTGCTTATTAAGAATAGAATTTTCAATTTTTTTAAACTAAATTTTATAAAAGCACGTAGATTGGGTAATTACCAGTCCGAAAATGCATTCCATACTTTTTTCTGTCCATTATTTAAATCTCTAGCTTAATTGAATTAATATATGTTTGACGAAGATTTTTTTTATCATTTTCAGTATCTCAATGTTTTTATTTAAAATCCTGTATCTCTGTTTATAATTATTTTATAGAGATGAGTTTGGTCTTAATTTTATTTCTCTGCGATGCTTATTTTCTTAAATATCTGAAATTTTAAAATGCCACGTTTAGCCGATTTAACATGGAGAAGTTGTCTTCAGTATAATAAGCAGTTACGCGGTTCTGGCTTTTGGTTCTTGGCGTTTGTTTGTTTGGTGGGGTTAGCATTTTTTTATAGCTTGGCTTGGCAGAACGACCGTCCTGCTTGATTAGACATACCTAAAAGTACTTGCTTGAAATTCATATTCTTCGAACAGCGACGCAACGTTAAATAAGAAAATAAAAGATGGCGTATTTTTTATCAGTTAAACACGAAGTCACGTGATATCACATGACTTCCCTCTACCATGCGAGTGACTGATAATGCATACACATCATTCATTATCGGTGAGCGATAACATCGCCTAGTTTACCATGTCATTCTTATCATCGTTTTTCACGTAAAATGTCTTTGCTATAGGTGTTCAACTTGAACGTATCTTTGTTACCTCACCTGAAATGTAAGTTCATTTTTCGAGAATTTTTATGTATGATTATTTTTAATTACTTAGATATTTAAAATTACCAATTGCTAATTGTAATTAGACCATTAATTGATTTTTATAATAAAAAGTGATTTTTTTTATATTATCTAAATTTCATAAATATTGATCTGAGAAATAACTTAATTTTCTTTTGAAAGTGAAAATTCTTAGATTTCATTCACTTAGTCTTTAAAATTTTGTTTTGCATGTTGGAGATTATTTCAAAGCATTGAATGATGTATTTGTGAAACGATCCTTTTCTAGAAAAAGGGATGCTCGTTTTCAAATGTATTTCCTGATATTCCGTAAAGGGCTTTCGCTGAAATTTTTCTCTTACCTAAACATGTTAAATAAAACGGTTGACAGGTGACAACAATCGCTAGATTAGAAATCGCTTTGCATGTGGTTTTTCTGATTCTTTAAAATTGTGTGTGTTTTCAAATGTATTTCCTGATATTCCGTAAAGGGCTTTCGCTGAAATTTTTCTCTTACCTAAACATGTTAAATAAAACGGTTGACAGGTGACAACAATCGCTAGATTAGAAATCGCTTTGCATGTGGTTTTTCTGATTCTTTAAAATTGTGTGTGTTTTCAAATGACTTTTCTGAAAGTATGTAAAGTGTTTTTACATTCTAAAAGCTTTCGCAAATCTAAACATTTTAATTAAACAGTTGTTATACATAAAACTCGTTGTGTTAGGAATTTCTTATGTATTTTTCTTGAACGAGCGTTAGAAGATATTTTTTCTGTGTCAGCGAAAAGTCAGTTTAGATTTCATCCTCCTTAGTCTCTTAAACCATGTTTGCTTTGCATGTTGCAAATTATTCCAAAGTATTGAAAGTTGTATTTGTGAAACGGTCCATTTCTAGAAAATGGGTCTTGAAAAATAATCACGAAAATTACTTGGCTTGAAAATTTTTGAAAGACATGAAAATATCTCGAAGAAATTATTTGACTTGTAAAATATTTGAAGAATTGAAAATGATTTCATTGGTCGAAGATGAGTTGAAAAATATTTGCATAACTCGGAGAAATTATTTGACTTGTAAAACCTTTGAAGATGTTTCCATTGACAAAGTACCTGGTTTCTTGAAAACATATGCTTGATTTCTAAAAATTTCATGAAAAATGCATGCTTGGTAGAATGAATGATGCGAATTCTTGGTTTCTTTAAAGTTTTTGAACACATTCGTGGTCGAAAGAACAATGAGAGTCCTTAATTTCATGACAACATATGCATGTTTCCTAAAAGTTTTATGAAAAAAAATGCATGCTTGGAAGAATGAATGATGAGAGTTCTTGGATACTTTTGTGAACTCATTCGTGAAATATCTTTCTTGATATTTCATGGCACCTGAGTCTTGATAGTTTGTTTTGAAAATCTATTTAATGCAAGGATTTTGTAGGAAAAAAGAATGAGAGTCCTTGTTTTCTAAGACGGTTCATTTGATTAATGCTCATAAATATGGCAAGAGTTGAACTCATACTTGGAAGAAAGAATGATGAAAGTCCTTTAGTTTTTTTAAATGAATCAATTGAACACTTGCTTGGAAGAAAGAATGATGAGAATCCTTGGAATGTTAGAAGGTTTGCTTGATTTCTTAAAAGTTTTTGGTAAATGCATGGTTTAAACACATGTATGAAAGAAAGAACGATGGGAGTCCTTACATAATTCATAAGAACTAATTTAAAAATATTTGTTAATTAACAAAACAAAGTTTTTGAAAAAAAAAGTTAAAAAATTTTAGTTAGAAAAAAAAAATAGTTAATTTTTTTTTTAAGTTAAGAAAAAAAAATACATTACGAAAATAAAAGAAATTAAGTTTCGAAAAAAAATTAAGTAAAGAAAAAAAAATGTTAAGTTTAGAAAAAAAATTACGTTAAGAAAAATAATTTAAGGTTGAATGTTTGTAAAATTTGATTGTTTTCTGTTTTAATTCATTAATGATTTCATCCAATCATTCAATTGTTTATCCTGGCGAGCATATGTTTATTCGCCACCTAACCAACTAACTTCATACCATAGCAACCGATTATTTATAGTACTATTTATTTTTGTACAAGTGCAGAGACTAAACCGATGTCAGAATCGAAAAATTCCCATGAATCCCATGAAATCTCATGCATTTTTGGATGTATGTAAAAATTACCACACTATTATATTCATAATAATTAAATTATCACTATTTCATATTAGTTTGCAAGTAATTTGAATTATTTCTAGGTTAACTAGGTTTGATAGTGTTCCAACTTAAACATTTCTTTGGCAGATTTTCTATGATAATCCTAGTGTAACGAACCTTTTTTCAGTTTTCACTTCAACTTAGTTTCATGAAATATACCTGCAAAACTTTAAATTCTTCTATTGTAAGAAGCAATAACATGTTTAGACAACTTCAGACAAGTTTAAACATGAATAGACATGATTATACAAGGCACGGATAGCAAAGACAAACCAGCATGGACACTCGCATGAAAAGAGTGATAAACATGGCGTGAACGCCGCTTCTCAGAGTTGTTCTTATCGTCGAGTGACGTTACACATAAAGAATCACGTGATTGCACCATCAACCAATGTAACGGGAGGAAGTTGTCTGGTGATAATCTGATTCTTGATAAGGATTTGCCATTTCACTTTAAATCGTTCTGTTAAACGTACATGTCTTGATCAAGCTGGTGTATTAGGTAAGTGTTGAATATATTATAATTTTAGATTTATTAGATGTTAGAGTTTTAATGTTTTAAAATAAATGTATTAGAGTACATATTTATTTTTTAAATAATAATAGAACTTTAAAGAATAATTTCATATACAGAGGGGGTGCAAAAAATTCAGTTTTTTTTTTCTTTTTACTTTTGATGGGAATTGATAAAATTGTGTTTTCAAATGTTTATGCGTTTTACAAATTGTTTAATTAGACAGCTTTTTTTCCCCTTATTAAACTGTGAAGTTTTGTTATAGAATTCTGAATGTGTTGGAAAGTGTTTCATCTATGCTTAACGCATGATTTTACGTTCTTCTTTAATTATTATTTCCAGCGCTCCGGAAATTCAGTTCAGAACAACGTTATAGAAGCTTTTAACATGTAAGAGCAGGCATTTTCCAACCATGATTATTGAAGGGATTTGGAATCGAATGGCGTTTTTAATTTTTCGATACTTTTATTGTTATAAACAATTGCTGTCTTATGACGACCTTTCTCGCTCAGGAATTTGGTTCAAAACATCAGCTTTGGCTTTTCTGCAAATTTTTTTGTTTTTATTGAAAAACGAAAAACACTATTCCATTGATAGTTTTTGAATAAGAGCACCTGACATTTATCAATAAACACGAATTATATGTTTATGAATGCGAAATCATTATGTGTTTATGAATAAAAATGAATTCAGGTATATATGTATCAGTAAGTATCCAGTTTGAATTTGAGAACAGCCTTATGCGTGAATTAGTGAAAAACATTCCGTTTTAGGTGCGTTCGCAATTATATAAATACGTAGCACCTATAGTCGTCGTCTGGTCTGTCGGTCCGTTTGTCCGCATATAATAGCGCAAAAACTACATTAAAGATTGAAATTTAATATACATAATCGTTGCAGAATTTTGTCGAGTCATTTCAAATTTTCTGAAAATCGAATCAAAATTTAAAAAGATATTAATAAAAGTTTTCTCCATTCTATTAAATCCTATCATATGTAATTAATTCAATGATATCCCATGATAGGTAGTGATTCTAGGGTGTCATGGTGATTACTACGTCCTATTTAAGGTGAAATCATATTTACTGAATTTAATATATGTAATTATAATAAATTTTGAATTCATGCATTTTTGCTTAGGGGCCGTCCACAAATGATGTCTCGCTTGGTTGGGTGGGGAGTTGGGAGGGGGTAAGAAGAAATGTGACATCACACATTTTGATTAAAATAAAAGCATTAAAAACCAGCAGATTAATTTTTGAAGTTATTTTGATATTAAAGTATTTTGTGTTCATAAAGTAAAGATAAGATTTAAAGCCAAATATATTAAATTCCATTTCAAATTCCAAAACACTACTGTTTTCAATTGCTCTTTCATATTAATATTTTATTATTATTGTATATTAATAATGTGTTTTGTTGTAAACTTTAATCTTATTTCATACAAAATAAGTACACAAATTATTTTTAGGTGCGTTCGTAATTATATAAATACGTAGCACCTATAGTCGTCGTTCAGTCCGTCTGTCTGTCTGTCCGTTCGTCCGCATATAACAGAGCAAAAACTACCCAACCAAATGGTCTGAAATTTTAAATATATAATTGTTGTAAAATTTTGTCGAGTCATTTCAAATTTTATGAAAATGGGATGTATAGTTTAATTACAGGGGCAGTCAAAAGTTTTCCGTTACATTACGGCCAATGGGAAAAAATTATTGCGAGTGCATTTTAATGATGTTACAGCCTTGCTAATGGTCTGAAATTTTACATACATAATTGTTGTAAGATTTTGTCAAGTCATTTCAAATTTTATGAAAATCGGATGTATAGTTTAATTACAGGGACAGTCAAAAGTTTTCCATTACATTACGGCTTATGGAAAAAAAATTATTTCAAGTGCATTTTAATGATGTTACAGCCTTTCGAACAGAATGAAATTTATATGCACTTATGAAGTGCCCTAAAGTTTCAGTACAATATGCGGTGCAAAAAATATTTGTAAAACAAGTTATAGTACGAACGCACCTCATTTGCCACGTTTGACGTGCAATTTCCAACTTGTTATTCTTACGCTCACAAATGTCATTAAAACACATAGTTAAAGATTAAAAAGAAAATTTGAAATATGATCTATAACGTAGTGCTTTGTTTCTGAACTACAAGTATATGCTTATGTAATATAGCGTGACATGTGACAAGAGGGGGAAGGGGCAGGGGATGGTGAAATGTAACGCTTTGTGATAAAGGGAGGGAAGGGGGTAAAAAATATTGAAAAAAAGTGTGACCCCATTTATGGACAGCCCCTTAAGTGCAACAGCTATTGCACCAAGATCTGAATACTATTTATAAAGCTAGTTATAGTAAGAACGCACCTTATTTGCCATGTTTGGCCAACAGTTTCCTACTTATTTTGGTTAATTAAAAAGGCACAAAACCTCCTTAAATACAAATTTTATTTATTTATTTATTTATTCATTTTTCTGGGGGGGAGGAGGGAGGGCAGATTTTTCTAGATCTTTCCTCAAAATACAAAGTACATAAAACACTAATCATAATAAATTATTGTTTCTATAGTTTTATCTATTTGGATTAATTATCTAATTTTTTCTGTCTTTGAAACCAATTCAAACATTTTAATAAAACTTCTATGAAAGTAAAAAAAAAAATCTATTAAAGTGTAAATAATATTTTGCGCAATTAACATTTAAACGATTTTTTTTTCTCCCAATAAAAGTTAAGGAAACTCAAAGAGTAATAAAGTTTACCTGAATCACGAAAATAAAATCTACATTTAAATTATGAGATAAGTTTTGTTCATTGTTTGAAAATTATTTAAACGTGTTGATTTTTGGTAACCAAAATTTTTCTGTGTTAGATTTCGAATTGCATAAATATGTTTCATATTGTAGGATGTCCAAAGTAATTTCCCCACTAACTATGCTTTCGACTATATAGTCCGCCTCAAAAGTTTAAGCACAAGCAAAAAATGTTGATTTTTAATGAATAATAAAAAGTTGGAATAAATAAAAATTTTCCATTTAGGAATTTCGCAACTTCATTTAAATAAATGATATCAGAAATAGAAAAAAATAAATTACATATTTGTTAAAAATATAATTTAAAATATTTTCAAACAAAACTGCCTCAAAGTTTATTCCCAATAGCAAAAATGACTATATTTATCATTTTTACAAAGCTGTTACACACAAATTATTTTTCCGTGATTTCGGATTAGTTCAAATAAACGCGAAACAAGTATATCGAATTTATTAGTTTTTGTGCGGTTTCTGATGGCAAAAATGTGCCATCTCAATAGCCTCTTTGAGTTCTCCAAGAGAGTCGTACTGGTTTCCATTGATGTAAACCAGTCGGGTTAAAATGCCCTAGACAGGGACGGCGAACCTATGGCACTCGTGCCATAATTGGCACGCGATGGAATATTTTCGGCACGGTGTTGATTCAGAATTTAAAATAAAATATAATAAAATAAATTAAAAAAACACGAATGTATACAAACTGAGCTTTTCTGAATTTTTATTTAATCCCCTGAAATTGTAAAAAGTTGGAAATGAACTTATTGAATCCCAAATTTCTTGAATATGGACTCAATAATTTATCAAATTAAAAGAAAATTCGGAGAATATCAGGCGTTATAAGTAAAAATTGCAAATGAGGGAATTATAACGACCTATAGAATTATGACTATAATTTGTAGTTTTGACGATTGTCCCCTCTATCTATTCCTGCTTCATTATTTCCGGAAATGAATGATACGACAATCTTAAATGTAAACCACTTGCGAAACAACTCGATTTCAGCTTGAATTCCATTAAAAGTAACTAGGTATAAACCCCATATTAATTATTTAGCATTCAAGTTGCACAACAGAAAACGAGTTTATTATTTTATTAAATTCTAAAATATGTTACTGTGATTATTACATGCATATGTTGCTCCCATACTTTTTGATCCTAATAAACAAAAATTAACGGTAATTTTGATTCAATAATTTTGAGCCACTTTTTGGTTATCGGCACGTCATGATCACGTAAAATCTTTTTTGAAAAAATCTGGCACGCGGTTGTAAAAAGGTTCGCCGACCCTGCCCTAGACATTATCAATCGGTTTTATGCATGGACTTAAAACTAGCGAGTCAAGAATTAAAAAAAAAAAAAAAATCTGTGACTTGATATGTACACCGCTTTGATCGATTAAAACTTTTTGCAATTTCAGAAACCGTTTTATTTTGCGATTTCAATTTAAAAATTTTTAAAATCTCCTCTTTTGTGAATTCTTTATATTTCGGCATTTTTAAAACGAGTGGAAATGATTTTCCCACTTTTATCTATACTTAGTCTATACTAATATTATAAAGAAGTAAAAATTGTTTATTTGTAGGAGGTAAGCTCTGGAACTACCGAAACGATTCCAAAAGTAATGGTATTAAAATGATGGTTTTGGTCCAACTTGGAACATAGGCTATATCTTATGTCCGTGCCACTGGCCAAAAGGGGGTGCAGGAGCAAAAAACGTTCTAAAAATGCGATTTTTGTGTTACCGAAGGGACTAGAAACATGAAATTTGGAATGGTAGTTACTTATAAGATACTAATGATCTCTAAGGACATTCCTTAAAAAAATCTTAAAAAGGGGTGAAAATGCGCGAAAAGCGTTCTAAAAAACGTTCTAAATGGCGATTTTTAATCAATTTCAGGAAGTACCAAACCGATTTAAAAAATAATGGTGTCAAAATGATGGTGACAACCCTTGCTCCAACATAGGCTAAATTTTATGTCGGTGCCTCTACCCCTAAAGGGAGTGCAGGAGCAAAAAAACACGTTCGAAATTGCGATTTTTGTGTTACTGAAGGGACCAGATACATGGAATTTGGCATGGTAGTTACTTATTAGATATAAATAATCTCTAAGAAAATTTCTTAAAAAATTCGAAATTTAAAATGGGTGAAAATGTGCGAAAATAGTTCTAAAAAACGTTCTAAATGGCGATTTCTACGCAATCTCAGAAAGTACCCAACTTATTTCAAAAGTAATGGTTGGAAATTGATGATGACAGCTCTTGCTCCAACATAGGCTGTATTTCATGTCGGTGTCACTACCACCTATAGGGGTTGCAGAAGCAAAAAAACGTTCTAAATTGCGATTTTTGTGTTACTGAAGGGTCTAGAATCCTAACATTAGGCAGGGCAGTTATTTATAAGATACAAATGATCTCTAAGAACATTTCCAAAAAAGAAAAAAAAATCGAAATTTAAAAGGGGTGAAAATGAGCGAAAAGCGTTCTAAAAAACTTTCTAAATTGCGATTTCAACGCAATCTCAGGAAGTACCTAACCGATTTAAAAAATAGTGGTGTGAAAACGATGATGACAGCCCTCGCTCCATCATAAGCTGTATTTCATGTCGATGCCACTACCCTAAAGGGAGTGAAGGAGCAAGAAACGATCTAAATTGCGTTTTTTGTAATACTGCAAGGGCTAGTAACTTGAAACTAGGCATGGTAGTCACTTATAAGACATAAAGGATCTCTAAGAACATTTCCTAAATATTCGAAATTTAAAAAGGGTAAAAATGGTTGAAAAACGTTCTAAATTGCGATTTCTACGCAGTCTCAGAAAGTACCCAACCGATTTCAAAAGTAATGGTTGGAAATTGATGATAACAACCCTTGCTCCAATATAGGATCTATTTCATGTCGGCATCACTACCACCTTGCGGTTGCATTTTAAAAAGCGTTCTAAATTGGGATTTTTGTAATACTGAAGGGGCTAGCAACATGAAATTTGGCATGGTGATAACTTATGATATATAAATGCTCTTTGAGAAGAGTTCCTTAAAAATTTGAAATTTAAAAGGGGTGAAAATGAACGAAAAGCGTTCTAAAAGCGTTCTAAATAGCGATTTCTACGCAATCTCTGGAAATATAAACCGATTTCAGAAGTAATGTTTTCAAATTGATGGTGACAGTTCCCGCTCCAACATAGCCTATATTTTACGTTGTTGTCACTACCACCTGGGGGTTACAGGAGCAAAATACGTTCTAAATTGCGTTTTTGTGTTACTGAGAGGGTCTAACATTTTAAATTTGGAATGGTAATTACTTCAAACATGCAAATGCTTTCTAAGAATTGTCGAAAGAAAATTCCAAATTTGAATCCAAATTTGGATGAAGTGAGAGAAAAGCGTTTTTAGTCCAAGAGCCGGCAGCACAAAAACCTATGTTATCAAGCACAAGAAAAAAAACCTTTATTTCATGGAAGAATAGAAGTAGGAGATTCTAATGATCCATGTCTGCCGGAAGTGAAGTGATGCATAAGCCTAAAATTAATACCATCAGAAGTTGACTCATAGGTTTATCATTGTGTTTTCCTGCTCCAAGTCTTGCACTTTTCATATCTTTGTTTGTAACACAAACGTAATGATAAACCTACGAGTCAACCACTGGTGGTATTAATTTTTGGCTTATGCACCACTTCACTTCCGGCAGACATGGATCATTAGATTCCCCTGCTTCTACTCTCCCATAAAATAAAGGTTTTTTTCTTGTGCTGGATAACATAGGTTTTTGTGCTGTCGGCTCTTGGACTATTTATGTGTTCTAAATTACGATTTTTACGCAATTGTGTGAAATACGAAACCGATTTCATACATAATGGTTGCAAATTGATGGTGATAGAACCTTCTAAAACATAAGCTATATTTTATGCAGGTGCCACAACCCCTAGAGTGTTGCAGGAGCAAAAAACTTTCTAAATTGCGATTTCTGCGGTACTGAAGGTTAGAAACTTTAAATATAGCGCGGTAGTTACTTATAAAATATAAATGTCCTCTAATAGTGCGCGAGCCAGCAACAGATTTTGATGACCAAGTTCCTCTCGGCCGACAATTTGTAAAATGCTTCAGAGAGATGTATCATGAAGCTCCGTGAAGGTCAGCTGCGGTTCCGTGGGTGGGTTGAGCAGCGGTAGCCTCCCAAACATGTAAAAAAAGAAAAAAAAATTTAGTCATTTCCACCCGGTTGAAAATTTGTCAAATTATAGCTAACCCAATATCTTGAAGGAAAAAAAAAGTCAGCTGATTATAGAGTGGTGGGTTATTCGTCAGCTGGTCACACGAACATGAAAAAGATATGCAGTGTGCAAAGGAAAGCCCCTTTAACTATAAAATACTTGCGAACGGAGAGAGCTACAGCTATGGAAGTGAGGTAACGGTATAGTAAAGTGACTACGCCCAATTTAATGCAAACGACGGTAGCGCCCCCTAGTGGCGAAATTTGGAAGATAGCTAGTGAAAATCGTAAACGAAAAGAAATAGAGCAAAACTTCCAATTAGAAAGTTTTAGCAGGGCCGTAACCAGCTAATAATGCCAGGGGGGGGGGGGGGGGGGGGGGGCTCTGAAAAATTTTTGTGGGGCTGGGCTAACATCTTTTAACAATCTATATGTCTTACGCAATCTAAATACAACTAAACCTGTTAAAACGGATCTCTCTATAAGCAGTGTTTATTTGCTTTTTTTCTAAAACCTCATACGAAAGCCATATAAATGTCAACTGACCTTTCTTTTCCAACTGTTCTGCGGTCGACAAAAGAAAGCGGAGTCCCAACAATGGAAAGAGGTGGAGATGGATTTTGTCGGACTGATTTCGGGATCGTATTACGAAAGCAATAAAACATGAAAAGCACTGCCTGACCGCTTAAAAGCTTCCGCTGCCTACAAATGCCGATGTCTTTGTCGCGGTTAAGTAGTGTTTTTCATGTTTTATTACCTTTGCGGGAACTGAATCGGACCCGAAATCTTTCCGACGAATGCGTCTCTGCCTCTATCCATTGCTAAGACTCCTTTTTTTGGTGATGATCACAGAATGGTTGGAAAAGAAAGGCCAGTTGACATTTTTATTGCTTATGTAGAATAAGGAGCACTTTTTCTTTTAGCACTGACCTTAAAAGAATTTATCTGTAATGTAACCTGGTTATAACGGGATATCTGCATAACGAAATTCTTAAACTGAAAAAAATGTGTAATCCTGCGAAAGAAGTACAAAACAATTAGGGGTGTGTGCCTACTAAGACGAAAACCCATCTAAAATAGAATTTTTTCTCATTCCGTTGGATTTTGTCTTAGCAGGGTTTTACTGTATTTAAAATGTAAAAGGTAAATTGAAATCGACATTTCATAAAAAAGTAACTTCAATCAGATTTTAATACAGGAAAATCATGCATTCTAGGCTGGTTAGCATGTATTTTCAAATTCTCATAGCCTATTACTGTTTTCACTTTATTGAGAATATTTTAGAAAATGTAATTAAAAATATTTCTGATTACATTCACAATTGATATAAGTAAAAAATATTAATTGGCGTTAAAACAAGTTTTCCTGACAACAACTGACTAGTTTAACAAATGTACAATGAAGAAAATCATGCATTGAATACTCATTTCGGTTGCACTTTACAATTTATTACATTAGTGCCTGCTATTGATCTCACTTAATTCAGCCCATTCAGAAATAATGTAAAAACAGACAGCAAATGCAATTTCGATTATTCAATATTTCTCTGAAGTATAAATAGTAGTTTTCTAAAAAGATTTAAAAAAGAAAAAAACCTCTTATTGGCAAATTTATATTTACCCACCAGAGTGAACAAGATAAATAAATGCTTTTTAATTTAAAGATTCTTTTCATGATAGCTAATCCATAATTAATATACATCAGGGTGATTCATGACCTCAGGGTTTAAACTAGGCTGGAAGCCAGGGGGCATATACCCTGGTCACCCGAATAGAAGGGGGAACCAAAAAATTAAAAATGTATCTGAGAACCGAAAGTAAAGGTATATTCATTTAGGCGGATCTCAAATTCCCTACTCAACATCGCGAAACTTTCTGACACATTTTCTGATTCATTTTTTAAAGGGATAAAATTGGCAGGCCTGGCTAGAGAAATGGTATGGAGTGAAATAGCGTTTTCTATTTTTTGATAAATAAATATCAAATAATATGTGATTATTGTCACGTGACAAGTTTTCTCCTTTCTCGTGCTTTCGCTTCGAAAATTCGGTTCAAAATGCCCACTTTGGCAGTATTTTCTGAAAAGTCTTCTGTCTTTTCCAAAAAATGGAAAACTCCATTCGATGACATAGTTTAGGAATAAGAATATCTGCAAATTTTATGCATTTACGAACAAAAATAAATTCAGAAATGCGTCTGAAAATAGCTCTTTTGGATTTGAGAGTCGCGTACTCTTTGTTTTGAATACGACCAATTTCTTTTCATTAGGTGACCACTTAGGGGTGGCAGAACAATACTTGATTGACTATTTCATCCAAGATACTAGCAAGATCAATACACTGTTCCAATTAGGTTTGAATTTGGTTCGATATTTCGGGCATTATTGTGTTGACAAGTTTTGCATGTTTGCTTTTGTGTGTTTCTGTAAACAAACAATAGCATGTACATACTTGATTAACGAACTCATCCAAGATACTTGCAAGAGTTATAGCCAATTGCTACCAGACTGACCACCGTTCCGTGATTGTCATGTCATGAAAATCAGTCTAAAGCGTCGAATTTACCGTCACTTTTAGATAGATTGTTTATTGCTATACAAAAACGTAAAACGCTGTTCGATTCCTTACATCCCGATTACCTGCAAATTTTATGTCTTTATCAATAAAAATTTTTCAGAAAGTTGCTGGCTTAGGCATGAAAACAGCCTGGTAAAATGTAAAACGCAGTTAAATTCTTAGAGTCTGAATAACCATAGCTGCAAATTTTATTCCATTGTCAAAAAAAAAAAAAAAAAAAAAAAAAAAAAAAATGCAAACATGTCAAAAAATAGCGAAATAAAAAACTTAACCTAAGACAAACTGAAAAAAGTTGTTTTTCAAAGTCATGAAATGCAATGAGAAAAAACAGATAAAAATTCAAAAACAATGCTCCAACCACGTTTTCATTTAAACCTTTGCCGACACCCATGACATGAAACAATGTCGTTCAAACAAAGATTTTTCTTATTTGATTTGTATAAATTGACAATCTTTTTTATCTTTTTCCTTTCTCAGCTAAACACATGTTGTATGAGGGCTCGTCGTTGAAATTTAGAAACATGCTTTTATTGATTATCTTGAAGACGTTTAGTCATTGCTAGGATGAATAACATATGTCTGTTTCCGTTCCAACCTGCGGAGATTATCGAGTATAGATTGTCCTCGATCATTTACTATGTACCAAAACATATGATGTACATCAGTACATCTGGGGTTAATTTTTTGAGAAGAAGGAAATGCTCCTACTATAGCATTTCGCTTGCATATTGAGAATTGTACCGTGATATGCTTCTGACTGTAAAATAATTGGCATTCCGTTCCATTTCAGGCAACTGAAAGGTCTAAATGTTTTTCTTGCAGATATAGTTTTTTCCTTCAGATTAGTATTAGTTAAAATGTACATTTTATTGTAAAAAAGTGAAACGTCTAGAGGGGGCTCAAGAGGAAGCTAGGAAGGGCTCAGCCCCCTCTGCCCCCATCTGGTTATGGGCCTGAGTTTTAGAGCATCAATTAATTAGGACTAAACGACATTTGGTTCACACGGATAAGATAAATCGTCGCCTGTATACCCAAAAATGTCCAAAATCGATGCACTCTATTTCGTGTAAACGTTTGAATGGTATAGCCAGAAGTATGAAGAAATACGCACAATTTATGGTATAAATATATGCTTATCTCAATACATTTTGATAACATCACATAAAAAACCAAAAAGACAAACTTTCTCACAGTGATTAAAAAGTTAATATTCAATATGTTCGAAAAGTTCGCCATTGCTCACGATACACGTTTGTATTCTTGAGAGTAATTCTACATGCCACATTTCTCAGCATGGAACGTCTATTGCTAGTCTCTTCAATACAATGACATAGATTTAACCCTTTCAAGGGCCGTGGCTAGACGGTCTGACCATTTAATTTTAATCCAAAACTGACAAATGGCAGCAAGAATAAAATTTTGCTTTGGTAATAAAATTTTGCTTTTCTAGTGAAAATTAGCGGGTTTTTATTTTCTAAGAAATTCGTTTGAATATTCTGGTGTCAGTAAATTGCTTCATCAGTTTACGAACAGAAAACTGCCCCTGAAAGGGTTAATCTAAAATTTTAAATACATTGGAAATTAAATTTTTACAGACATTACAGCACAGTACAACGTCACAATCTGAAATTGTGCACTGCTACATTTACGAAATGTGAATATACAAAGTAGAATCGTCGCTCATAGATTTCGGACATTTTTGGGTATACAGGCGACGATTTATCTTATCCATGTGAACGAAATGTCGTTTAGTGCTAATTAATTGATGCTCTAAAACTTTCTAACTGGAAGTTTTGCTCTATTTCTTTTCGTTTACGGTTTTCAGTAGCTATCTTCCAAATTTCGCCACTAGGGGGCGCTTCCGTCGTTTGTATTAAATATAGCGTAGTCACTTTACTATACCGTTACCTCACTTCCATAGCTGTAGCTCTCTCCGTTCGCAAGTATTTTATGGTTAAAGGGACTTTCCTTTGCACACTGCATATCTTTTTCATGTTCGTGTGACCAGCTGACGAATAACCCACCACTCTATAATCAGCTGACTTTTATTTTTCTTCAAGATATTGGGTTAGCTATAATTTGACAAATTTTCAACCGGGAGGAAATGACTAAATTTTTTTTCTTTTTTTACAAGTTTGGGAGTTTACCGCTGTTCAACCCACCCACGGAACCGCAGCTGACGTTCACGGAGCTTCATGATACAACTCTCTGAAGCATTTTACAAATTATAGGCCGAGAGGAAATAACTGACGAAATTTTCACCTGGCTCGGGGACTATAAGAACAGTCGAAAATAAATTCGAAATTATAAAGGGGTGAAGCGAAGGGAAGGGCTGAAAAGCATTCTAAAAGAGTCCTAAATTACGATTTCTATGGAATCTCAGGAAATAATAAACCGATTACAGAAGTTATTGGTTGCGAGTCAAGAGTAATAGTCCCTGATCCTATACGGGCTATATTTTACGTCGGTGTCACTGGCAGGAACAACAAGAAAGCCTTTAAAAACATCTAAATTCCGTTTTCTATAGAACATTAGGCAATACCAACCGATTAATGTTGGCAAATTAATGGTGACAGTCTCTGTTTCAACATTTTTCGAGACATTCCATTTCAACTCTGTTTCGGCATTTTATGTTGGTGCCACTAACACCAGAGAAGTGGTAGACTGTTAGACAAGAAGCTTGGAATTTGACATGATGGTTAATTTTAAGATGTAAATGTGTTAAGGTGGTTTCTAAAAAATTTAAAACTTCAAATGAATACTGAAATGAGCGTGTGAAATGAGCATAAAAGTCTCAAAATACTTTCTAAATTATCATTTATTTGGGATTAGTTTTAGTTCTTCTTATTAATTAAAATATCATTTCTGTCTATTCCACTTTTAAAATGAAGTTTAGTCAAACTGTGGCTTAATTTGTAATTTTTGAATTATACCAAAAAGTGTTCTTCTAATTCTAATAAAAACATAGTCATTCAAATATCACTTGGCATATTTCAACTATTACGCGAGCAGAGCCGGGGGGGGGGGGGGGTTGCTAGTACTTTTATAAAACTGGAATACGACGTTATACAATTTCATTTCACACGTCCAATCCCGTGTTTCTAAAAAAAATTGCATGAAGTGCTTAAACTTTTGAGACGGCGTTTCTTCAAGAAAAAAAGTAAATTAGCCTTTAACTGATGTCACAGAAATTGTCACGTAACTAGTGTGAAGCGGTCTGTCAGACCGCTCCAGCGAAAGAGGAATAAAAGCCGCGATTAACTCATAGGATGTTGTTTTTGCACTAAACGTTTTGTACAGGAGTGTTATAATTAAAATTCACCTATTCAAAAGTCTCTGGTGTTAGATTTTAAGTTCCAAACGAAACAAAATTTCAGTAGTGTTTGTAGATAAACTGAAATTTGCAAGTTAAACCGTGAAAATTGAAAAAAGCACCGGTCTGTGAGACCGGTAACATCAGTTAAAGGTTAAATAAAAATGAATGTAATTTTTGTTTTAACCCTTTATCTACTGACGGTACTTATAAGTACCATTAAAATAGCTTGCTATAAAATTCATTGGATACATCGTTTAGGTTGTAATATAGTTCAGAATGAGTTATAGATACAGTCCTCCCCACTTAAACGGGTCACGGATAATCGAAAACCGCTTATTCGAATAGAATCCTCCGGAACCCAATTTATTCCTATTGGTTCTATGTTATTTTCCCCCGCTTAAACCAAATACCTTTTACGAACATCCCCGCTTAATCGAATAACAATTGTGTGACTGATGTTTGAAAATAGGCGCGGAAAGCAGTTTTCAGCTGGAATTTCCTTCCACATTTTATCATTTTCGGTTCCTTTACGCTGAAAACAAATTTCCAGTTCTTCCTGCAATGATTTCGGCCGGCAGGTGTATAATGGACAGGTGAAATGATTTCCCCACCATCACTTCTTGCCGTTAACCAAGCTTTAATGGCAATGCGCCGTCATTTGGAGATTCGAGATGATAGTTGTGGTATTTTGCACTCATTCGAAAAATAACTCGATATTTACTCCTTGAACGATTTTTTAAGGCAGTATAAGTAGCGTAAATTAGAAGTAGCAAAGTTTTGACCCAATTCAAACGAGTGCATTAAGTGTGATGTAAACCACATAAATGTATGTACTGACATTAAATTAATACGTATTTACTTTATATTAGCATTTGTATTTATTTTATTTTATGTTACTTTATTAACGATTTATTATGCTGTTAATTAAATATACCGTCGATGGTTATTTTGCCTTTTTATTACGCATTTTTTTTTGCCTTTGCATCTTTTCAGCTTTCTTGGCGTTGGGGGATGGGGGGGGGGGATTTTTCAATTCGGAAATATTTCTATTGTAAGAACATTATATTTGTACATTTCCTAATTCTACAAATTACTAAGAAAAATATTTAAAATAAAAGGTTTGAGGGGGGGTTATAAATATTGCACTAAATCCCTATAAATTCAAATTTAATTAACCCTTCTAAAATTTATTAAATGATTATGTCAATCTTCTAATGTAGTTTAAACAATTCACAAAAAATGCTTTAGAAGATAAAATTTTCATGAATTCACAATTCAGTTCATAAAGTGTTAACCAGCAAAAACTGCTATTTTATTGGATTTTGATTAAATGCCGAGCATTTATTGTAAATTGGTTTCATATATTTTCTTCTTCGATTAATTTAAACCAGATTTGAAGAGTGCATAAACTTTTGAGACAGACTATACAAACGCCTTTTGTGTAACTGGTCCGATCCCACGCCCCCAAGACAAAAGCAAAAAGATAAGCCCATCAGTCAAACAAGCATGGGGAGATATTGAAATTTTTAGTGGTGAAATATACAAAGAATTAGGAAGAAAAATATAAGCAATCTGGCAACATCTAACAAAAACAGGGGCGAAACCGTACAATAGGAATGATATTGCTATTATTTCCATGTGCGAAACAGATGCCCGAGCACCCGAGCAGGGGTTCAAGTTAAGTTTTCTCTTGATTCAGTTCAGTACTGGTTTTCTAGCTGCGTGCGTGGTTTGGTTTATAGCTACCTTATCTGTACCGGTCAAGTCAAGTTACGGCAGTAAACAGTACCTTCTCGACCACGTGTATTTTCCCTTGTCTGTTTTAAAAGTAATCTCAGGTAAGTTTTTTTTTTTTTTTTTTTTGTGTTTGAAGGGTGTTATATATTTGTTAACTCTTCCAATTTACATGGAAATTTTCCGATTTTTGTGTTAATATTCTGCTACTCTGTTTTATTTTTATGTCGATTACTCGCTTTCCGTATGCAGAAAAGTATTTCGAAGGGGTATCTGTAGGTTGAAAATTTCATTCTTATTATTTTATTTTAGATTTGTTTTTAATACCTTAATAACGTGAAATTTGTTATAAGTTAGTTATTGTGAATTCGAATAATTCAGGGCCGGGTCAAGATCATTTTGGAGCCGGTGCGAGCATTCATTTGGACGCATGTCCCTCCCCCCTCCAATTGTTAAAAATGTTATGCTTTTACAATTTTTTAAATATTTCTAAATTTATTCGTATATAAAATTTTATGTACGCTATTCTTAATTATGCAAGACATTTTTTAATAAGGCTCCAAAATAGATAAAAGTATCCATATTCAATCCTATATTTGAGTTAGTTTTTGTTAAATCTTAAAATGGTAATCTGAATTTTATAGTAAATATCATTCTCCATATGTAACAATGATACAAAATTAAACAATACATTTTGCCATGGTGTAGAACAAAAAAATAACATACCACTAATTTTTTTTTGACAGAAAAAACGTTATTAGAGTAGTTATTTTTATTGTTTGGACATATTATTTGTTACATTGTTTTATTGTTATACTACTTCTACAGTTAAGTAAATATTCCAAACTTACTTCCTTATTAAATTTTACTTCAACAATTCTAAGTAGCATTTATGTAAGATGAAAACTGTAATCCTGTCTTGTTATTTAGTTTACAGGAGCAAGTATAAATTAATTTTATATTTGGCGAGTCGTCGGTTTTAAAATATTAAAAAAAAATCTGTTTTTTATTTTTTATATTTTAAAACAATTATATAATTCCGGATTAAACAAAACAAACCGTATAAAAATATTCAAATTACAAACTGATCAATTTGGGGGAAAAAAAAAAAAATCATGCGTACGGCTTAGATTATGAAACACTTTCCAACACATTCAGAATACTATAACAAAACTTCACAGAATTACTAAGGTAAAAGATGACGTCTTATTGAACAATTTAGAAAACGCATAACGCATTTGAAAACTCGATTTCTGCTATTACCAAGAATTGTCGAGAAAATATACGTTTTTTTTGTGCAGTCCTATGTATATGATCTATAGATATGTATGTATACTACATAGTAATGCTAAAAATAAATTCAGTTAAACGCATAGAAAAGTTGAATACTTCCATTAAGTAGGGGAGAGGGGGGTACATTTGAACTGGGGGGCACCTTTGAACACTGTAAATATTTTCCTTTAAATTATATAATTTTTAAATATATACGGCAGCACAGTACTACTGCTTCAATGTAACAAGAATACAAAGCTTTACTATGTTGCATAATCTAAGCAAGATGTGTATATTTTGCTTTCTTGAATCTAAACTTGACAAAATAAAGTTGTAAGCTTTTTGTTGATAATCTTGTATCCCTAAAATTATAATTTACTGTTTAATACTTAAATAAATATGTTAGCTTTAACTTATAAGGTTTGTTTTATTCAAATTCTCAAACCTAATTGAGTAAATGGTTGTAATGCTAAACTCCATGTGATGGCACCATTGAACAATTAAAACTATGAAGTAAATGGTTATAGATGTATCTAAATATTATTATTGTTGAATTTTTTTTTTAAATATGAAAATTAAGAGATTAATTAACCTTTAACTGATGTCACAGAAATCATCACATAACTAGTGTGAAGCAGTCTGTGAGACCGCTCCATCGAAAGATGAATAAAAGGCACGATTAACTCATAGAATGGTGTTTTTGCACGGGACTGTTATGATTAAAATTCACCTATTCAAAAGTATCTGGTGATAGTACTAAAGTTTCAAACGCAACAAATTTTCGGTAGTGTTTGTAGTTAAACTGAAAATTGCAAGTTAAACCATAAAAATTGAAAAACAGCCGCGGTCTGAGAGACCAGTAACATCAGTTAAAGTTTAAATGTTATTATACTTAATATGAGAGCTGTACCGATGCAGGGCTTCAACTACAGGGAAATTCAAGAAACACAACAATAATTCGTGATTTAGCAGATTTGTCTAACAAGCCCTATACTGTTTCATTTACAATGGTAAAAATTATTTCTGGATTTCATAAAACAGGGTTTTATCCATTTTCTATAACAATTTTAATGTAAATTATTTCATTTTAGTTCAGGTATGATCCATGTCAATTCAGGCAGCCAAAGAAAAAATCTTACCTTCATAGTCTCAGAAGTTTTTGAATTGAACATATGTTAAAATTAAATAAAAAATAAGATACTTGTATATTTTGGTTTTGCCCCAAAAAATTCCTGGCCCGAGATACAGGCCGCCAAAGATAGCATCCCGGGCACCATTTCCAATTCGCCATTTTCGATAAAATTTTTAAAGTGCTCTATCTCTAGAACGGTGCAAGATATTTTGTTGCGGTTTTTTTTATTTTAAAGATAATATTCTTCTGTTTAAAATGATATACCCAATTTTCAAAAATGTATTCAACTTTTCTTGTGGCAACCTTTTGAAAAAAAAATTTTTTTTTTCAAAAAAAATTTTTTTTTCGAAAATGCCAATCCCCAAAATTTTGATTTTTTTGCTGTTGATCAATACCATTGGGAACTATCTTCACTGTAAAGGAGAACTTCCACTTTTGAGTTTAACAAATTTTAGAAACATTTAAAAAACTAGGGGGCTCGGCCCCTACGAGCTACGCTCGCCAACCCCCGTCCAGACACCGCAGACTCTAAATGCACGCTAATGTGATCGGCTTTAAAAAGATTTCGAAAGATTGAATCATAATTTAAAAAACACTGGCGATCTCCCTATAAGCGGATTTCTATTCATTTCTCTTTGATTGGGGAAATTTTAATGCCAAATCCGCTGCGGTACTACTTGATTATCCCGTCGACTAATTTCGCCAAATTATATAAATCGCCAAATTATACAAATTGACATAATTTTTATTTTAAATAACGAAAGAACAAATAAATTAGTACAACATTAATAAAAATACAAATAAAACGTCGAAATAAAAATAAGCGCAATTTCTAAATTTAAACCGTTTTGCAATATTATTTTGTGTTCATTTTATGTAATAGCTGTAATGTGACGTAAATATGACGTAATTTCTCCTATTTAAGACTTCTAACGCTTGTTAATAAATTTATTATTTTACAAATTCCTTTCTCTCTTAAAATTCACGTGTAATTATAGTTTTTATGACGTAATTTTTAATAAGTTCCTGCTTTTTGTACATAATTATTTAATTCTAATTCCAAATGTTTTTTTTCTGTTTATAATAGTCACGTGTAAATAAATTTTTAATTTATTAAACGTATAAATATATTTTTTTTTGAAGCAAACATTATTGTTTCCGCTGTTTATACAGTTGGCAACAGTTTACATTAATATCACTTTCTAAAATCTCTCTATTCTAAAAAAAAGTAACTACCGCCGCCGCCGGTTTTGATTTTTTTGTGACCGGAGGCCTTTCTTCGTTAATATTAACAAAAATAATGCATACAAAAATATGAAAATCGGTGGTTTTATACAGAAATGTTTGATAAACACGCTGATGCAGACAGTTTTCAAATCGAAGAATTATTTTAAGAGTTATTTAATGCTAAAGTTGGACAAAATCGTTCCACTAAAAAAGGTTTATAGCAGCAAAAACTATACATGGCAGTGTAATCATTTTTAGATCATTTTATGTGTTAGAATTTGCCGGAGTGCAGATTGCATTAATTTTTTTATTTTGACTCATTTTTTCAGGTTTTATTTCTATTTTAAATTCAAATTTTCAGCATTTCTAGAGATATTTTTTACAGATTTCAGAAAATTGTACTAATTTAAACTGTTGCCAACTGTATAAAAAGCGCAATCAATAATGGTTGCTTCAAATTAATAATTTATTTACACGTGACTATTATAAACAGGAAAAAAACTTTCAAATTAGAATTAAATAATTACGTATAAAAAGCAGGAACTTATTAAAAATTACGTCATAAAAAGCATACACGTGAATTTTAAAAGAGAAAGGATATTGTAAAATAATAAATTCATTAACATGCGTTAGAAGTCTTAGGAGAAATTACGTCATAGTTACGTCACATTATAGTTATTACATAAAATGAACACAAAATAATATTGCAAAAAAGTTTAAATTTAGAAATTGCGCTAGACATTTATTTGATATTTTGAGAATTAATTTAAAATGTCTCATTTAAAAGAACTTTCTTTTCGCTTTGTTAAAAATACCAGGAGACAAAGACTCTCTTTATTAATTCCTTTTATATTAGCTTATTTTGAAATGTTGTTACACGTGTAAACGTCATCAAGTTATTTTTATTTCGACGTTTTATTTGTGTTTTTATTAATGTTGTACGAATTTATTTGTTCTTTCGTTATTTGAAATAAAAATTATATCAATTTGTATAATTTGGCGAGTGGTTTGGCGATTTATATAATTTGGCGAAATTGGTCGACAGGATAATCAAGTAGTACCGCAGCGGATTTGGCGTTAAAATTCCCCAATCAAAGAGAAATGAATAGAAATTCGTTTATAGGGAGATCGCCACTGTTTTTTAAATTATAATTCAATCTTTTGAAATCTTTTTAAAGCCGATCAAATTAGCGTGCATTTAGAGTCTGCGGTGTCTGGACGGGGGTTGGCGAGCGTAGCTCGTATGGGGCCGAGCCCCCTAGTCTGTAAAAAATATATCTAGAAATGCTGAAAATTTGAATTTAAAATAGAAATAAAACCTCAAAAAATTATCCAAATTAAAAAAAGAAATACAATCTGCACACCGGGAACTTCAAACGTATAAAATGATCTAAAAATGATTAAATTCTCATGAATAGTTTTTGCTCCTATAAAACTTTTTTAGTGGAACGATTTTGTCCAACTTTAGCATTAAATATTTCTTAAAATAATTCTTCGATTTGAAAACTGTCTGCATCAGCGTATTTATCAAACATTTCTGTATAATACTACCGAATTTCATATTTTTGTATGCATTTTTTTTCTTAATATTAACGAAGAAAGACCTCCGGTCGCAAAAAATTCAAAACCGGCGGCGGCGGTGACAGCGGTAGTTACTTTTTTTTAGAATAGAGAGATTCAGAGAATTTTACAGGAACTGTATATATACAGTTCCAGTAAAAGTCACTGAATTTTTGCTTATTTGTATCATATTTGTAAGGATAAGCCTACTATATATCCTAAACAAGTTAGAAATTGCAATATCAAATGAGGTGCATGCATAGTATTAACTAGTCTCTCTATTCTAAAAAAAAGTAACTACCGCTGTCACCGCCGCCGCCGCCGCCGCCGGTTTTGATTTTTTTGTGACCGGAGGCCTTTCTTCGTTAATATTAACAAAAATAATGCATACAAAAATATGAAAATCGGTGGTTTTATAGAAAAATGTTTGATAAACACGCTAATGCAGACAGTTTTCAAATCGAAGAATTATTTTAAGAGTTATTTAATGCTAAAGTTGGACAAAATCGTTCCACCAAAAAAGTTTTATAGCAGCAAAAACTATACATGGCAGTGTAATCATTTTTAGATCATTTTATGCGTTAGAATTTGCCGGAGTGCAGATTGCATTGATTTTTTTTATTTTGACTCATTTTTTCAGGTTTTATTTCTATTTTAAATTCAAATTTTCAGCATTTCTGGAGATATTTTTTGCAGATTTCAGAAAATTGTACTAATTTAAACTGTTGCCAACTGTATAAAAAGTGCAAGCAATAATGTTTGCTTCAAATTAAAAATTTATTTACACGTGACTATTATAAACAGGAAGAAAACTTTCAAATTAGAATTAAATAATTACGTATAAAAAGCAGGAACTTATTAAAAATTACTTCATAAAAAGTATACACGTGAATTTTAAAAGAGAAAGGATATTGTAAAATAATAAATTCATTAACATGCGTTAGAAGTCTTAGGAGAAATTACGTCATATTTACGTCACAGTATAGTTATTACATAAAATGAACACAAAATAATATTGCAAAAAAGTTTAAATTTAGAAATTGCGCTAGACATTTATTTGATATTTTGAGAATTAATTTAAAATGTCTCATTTAAAAGAACTTTTTCTTTTCGCTTTGTTAAAAAATACCAGGAGACAAAGACTCTCTTTACTTAATTCATTTTATATTAGCTTATTTTGAAATGTTGTTACACGTGTATACGTCATCAAGTTATTTTTATTTCGACGTTTTATTTGTGTTTTTATTAATGTTGTACGAATTTATTTGTTCTTTCGTTATTTAAAATAAAAATTATATCAATTTGTATAATTTGGCGAGTGGTTTGGCGATTTATATAATTTGGCGAAATTGGTCGACAGGATAATCAAGTAGTACCGCAGCGGATTTGGCGTTAAAATTCCCCAATCAAAGAGAAATGAATAGAAATTCGTTTATAGGGAGATCGCCACTGTTTTTTAAATTATAATTCAATCTTTCGAAATCTTTTTAAAGCCGATCAAATTAGCGTGCATTTAGAGTCTGCGGTGTCTGGACGGGGGTTGGCGAGCGTAGCTCGTAGGGGCCGAGCCCCCTAGTTTTATAAATATTCAGATCTTGGGGCAATAAGTGTTACACTCTTGGGCAAAAAGGCATGAATACAAAATTTACTATAGTTCCATATATTAAATTCAGTAATACGGAAGTAATATGAATCCATCTTAAAAGGACTTAATCGCCATGGCAACCTAGAACAATTGCCTATCATGGTATATCATTGAATCAATTATGTATTATAGGATTTTTATATAGAATGAAGAAAACTTTTATTAATGTCTTTTATGTTTTAATTTGATTTTCATAGCATTTGAAGTGATACATACTTTATTGCAGAGGTTTACAAAAAATTACTTCCTGTGTCATAGAAAGTGCATAGTGTTTACAGGGACACACAAAAGATTTCGGATACTTTACCTTATAGGAAATACTGTACATTAGCGATGATTGCTAGAGGTGCATTTTTAGTTGCGATATGAGTTTTCAAGTTTAATTAAATATTTCCATATTACGTTGTGTGTATAAAGGCTGTAGATCATATACAGGGCTACACAAAAGAAATCGTAAGGGTATTGCTGGAAGTGCATTTTTAGATGTGTTTGAGTTTTTAAGTTTAACTAAATTTTTCCATGTTACGTTGTGTGCATAAATGCTGTAGATCATATACAGGGCTACACAAAAGAAATCTTAAGGGTTTACTGAGTATGAATGAAAGTAGCTTAAAGGTGATTTTTAAATGAGTTATGCATTTTTACACTGAACTACATTTAGTATACTAAGACATCCTTGGAGAATATAGATAAAATGATATACAGGTCCACGCAAAGAATTAGATACATGGCCGTCTATGAATGATAATCTCTGGAAGTGTGATTTCACTGGTTTTAAGGATGTTTTAATCTTAATTAAATATTAGCTAAATAGTGGCATGTATATAAAGATAGTAGGTAAAATACAGGGTTGTATGAAAGTATTCAAGTATGCTTCCGTCTATTGACATAAACTTTTAAAAGTCAAATTCCAGCCTATTTATGTGTTTTTAACAATTTCCAACATAGTTGAAAGTCTTTATGGATTCAATTTGTCTGCCCATCTGTCTGAACTCTAACTTGTATTAATATAATTTGTATTGCTGTGTAATTGATATATGTTATTGAGATTGTTTTACTATATTCGGTATTGAAAATAAAGTATGTATCACTTCAAATGCTATGAAAATCAAATTAAAACATAAAAGAAATTAATAAAAGTTCTCTTCATTCTATTTAAAAATCCTATAATACATAATTGATTCAATGATATACCATGATAGGTAATGATTCTAGGTTGCCATGGCGATTAAGTCCTTTTAAGAAGAATTCATATTACTTCCGTATTACTGCATTTAATATGTAGAATCATAATAAGTTTTGTATTCATGCCCTTTTTGCCCAAGAGTGTAACTTATTGCACCAAGACCTGAATATTTATAAAAGTAGTTATAGTACGCATGCACCTCATTTGCCACATTTGATATTGCAATTTCTAACTTGTTTAGGATATATAGTAGGCTTATCCTTACAAATATGATACAAATAAGCAAAAATTCAGTGACTTTTACTGGAACTGTACATATACAGTTCCTGTAAACTTCTCTGAATTTTTTAAATGTTTCTAAAATTTGTTAAACTCAAAAGTGGAAGTTCTCCTTTATAGTGAAGATAGCTCCCAATGGTATTGATCAACAGCAAAAAAATCAAAATTTTTGGGATTGGCATTTTCGAAAAAAAAATTTTTTTTGAAAAAAAAAATTTTCTTTCAAAAGGCTGCCACAAGAAAAGTTGAATACATTTTTTAAAATTGGGTATATAATTTTAAACAGAAGAATATTATCTTTAAAATAAAATAAACCGCAACAAAATATCTTGCACCATTCTAGAGATAGAGCACTTTAAAATTTTTATCGAAAATCGCGAATGAGAAAGGATGTCGGGGATGTCATCTTTGGCGGTCTGTATCTCGGGCCAGGAATTTTTTTGGGCAAAATGAAAATATACAAGTATGTTACTTTTTCTTAAATTTTAACATATGTTCAATTCAAAAACTTCTGAGACTATGAAGGTAACCCCCCTGCCTGAGTTGATATGGATTCAGCCTTCAATTTCATGCGCAAAGAACCCTTCATTACAAAGAACATGCGATCTAATTTCCAGGGGCATCAGATATCAATATGGTGGATTTTAAGGATATTATATAAAAAAGTTGCCACAATTAAACATAATTGGAGGGATCCTCCATTCTGTCTCAACAATGTGCTTTGATGGATACAAACTTGGTTAAATAATGATAATTTCAGTTAAATGTAATTTTATTCTTATTATTTTATATTTTCGAAGCAATTTTTAATGAAAACTTTGAATATTTTCATATTTTATTTGTTCAAAGGTACTCCTAGCTTGCTCAAAGGTACCCCTACATGGGGCAGGTTTGAACAGAAAACTTTCAGCTTTTTAAAGCCTCACAACACATTTATCTGAAAAACTGTAATTTTTTATTTCATATGATGCAGAATTACATTCTTTTTCTCACGAAATATTTAAAATTCAATAAATATAATTCAAGTATGAAATATGTGAATTTTTTAAAAAAATGTTTAAAGGTCTTCCCTAATTTCCGCCAATAGACGGATGTTGTTAAAAACTTGTTCAGCCCTGTATGGGTCGTTCCATGGTAACGTACGTTACATTTAGAACAATTTACTTCAGTAATTTTAGTAATATAACACCAAAAATAGAATTCAAAATATAAAGTTGACATCATTTGTTAATTAAACCTATCCAAAGCTCAATTTAGAAGAAATTTATCTCATTTTTGTGCTATTTATTGAACTCTGGCAGTTATATTTATTATGTAACTTACATTACTGAAAAAGGAACATGAGTTACCATAAAAAAATATAATTTTCATTTTCTAGGTAATTTTCATTCAAATTGAGCTTTGGATAGGTTTAATTAACAAATGATGTTAACTTTAGATTTGAATAATTTTTGGTGTTATACTATTAAATTTACTGCAGTAAATTGCACTAAATGTAACGTAAGTTACCATGGAATGACGATCTGTAGAATTTATGCACACCAAGTAATGTTTAAAAAGTAATTCAATTTAAAAACGCATACCACAACTTAAAACGCACTCCCAGCAATTATTGTTCGTAGGCTTCAATAGTTCAATATTATTCATTTTCTTCTATACAGCCAAATTCTTTTATAGGTTCCTGTCAATGAACGATAAATTCTATGTTCACCACCGTTCTATAGTAAGAACCTTGTAGCTATATATATCAGTTTCAATATGTTTAAAATAGCGCAAATCATTAAAATACACCGCAAGTGATTTTTTTCTCATACACCGTAATGTAATGGAAGATGGAATTCTTTTGAGTGTCCATGTAAATGAACCGTAAATGCTACACACTGCATTTACAATACCGAACATGCCATAGTAAACATATATCACTTTCATGGCAGTCGGACTATATTTACAAGAATTAGCAGACGGACAAACAGAATTCATAAACACTTTTCAACTACCTTATATACTCGTGTATAAGTCGAAGAATTTTGGATAAAATTTGGGAGTTGAAAATAAGTGGTCGACTTACACACAAGGTAGTAAAAAAAAAAGAAAAAAATTCGCAGATAATCGGCGAATGGGCAAGTCCTTTAAGTAATACATGGGAGATAAAAGAAGACAATGGTCATTTCCCTGTGATTGGCAAAAAAAGTTCAACAATAATGTCCCTTTAATTGTTCTGCACCCATTTTCTCTTGTTACAGAATTCCCTTCAATACAGGGGCATTCCTTTCAACATTATAATCTTTTTAAAAAGAGTTCAACTTGAGAATGCTTCTAGATAAATCTCTCAAAAGTCCTACAATACAAAGAAGTACTGTATTTTAGCAAAAAAGTTGTTTACCCTTGTAAATAAGGCTTGGATAGATTTTTGAAAGAATGTTTTCTTTTTAAGTATCCTTGACTTGATGTGAATAGATTTCAAAATAGTTTAAGGTTCTTTGGTTTTACATAAATATACAGTTTTAAAACGTTGAATAAATAAAAAAAAAGTCTGATTATAAAAGTAAAGTTTACTAATTTAATGAAAATTTATTATTATTTTTTTATCCTTGATTACAAATCATTTTTCAACATACTACCAGAAATGTGGTTCGACTTATACACGAAAATTCAATTTTTTTTCAAAATTTTGCTTAAGAATGAAGGGGTAGGGGCGGGGGGTCCACTTATACACTAGTATATATGGTATGTTGGAAAGTGTTAACGAGTACTTTAACAGACTCGATTGATAACTTTGTTGGAAAGTGTCCCCTTTATGTCCCTAATTATGAATTCCAAGCTTTCCCGTACCGAAACCTTTGTGACCCGAGATGAGGATGGGAAGTTCGTATACTGCAAGAGAGGGTGGATGAGACTCCTTATCTCAGTTCGGTATTTAGTTTTTAACAGTTCCCTATTTTCTACTAGCGTCTCGGTGTAGCTCCGCTCCCTATGGAGATCGTAGTGACTGGATTCAACTAAGTCCAATCGAAGCTAGATTTGGCGAAGTATTGCTAGTTTGGCGGAGTGTTGCTAGTTTCGTGAAGCATAAATGTTATATCGAAAACAATTTACTAGAAATTTTGAACACAGATAGAAACTGAATAGTGATGATGATGCTTATTATATATTCCGATTTCAGAAATTTCAACTTGTGGATTCCAAAGATTTCGCCTCCCTCCCCCCCCCCCCCCCTCACGGAAAAATAACATTTTTGATAATGTGTCTTGTCTTCTAATTGTCATAAATACTTGCATTTTGTAGGCAGGCACATTCTGAATAGAATCATACTTAAATTAAAAATATTCTAAAAAAATATATATACCTTTGTTTCAGAATTAAAACAGTCATAGACACTAGAAATTTTGAATGAACATATAACCTTAATAGTGATGCTCAAATGCTCCAATTGCAATTTTAATGAGTGGGGTCCAAAGAATGTTTTCCCCCTCCCCTGACAAAAAAGTAACACTTTTGTTTATGACCCTTCAAATTTTTTTAGCATGTATACTATTAAGGATTTACCTGCATACAAAATTTAAAATACCTTTGACTATTCGAAGTCACATCACCAAAAAGTTTTTTTTTTGTAATCAAGGAGGGAAGGGGGGGTCTTTAGATTATCTTCTCTTAAAGTTTTCAATAAAGTAACACTTAAACAGGATTACTATTCAAAATGTATCTGTCTGCAAAATTCCGGTATCAATGTCAATCTAAAGAATAAAATTGCATTTTTGGGAGCGAGGGGGGGGGGGGGGAGTTGATATCCAAGAGCCTAAAATGCAGGCATGAAAATGGGAAATAGAAAAAAAGGAGGAAAATCTTTTCGGTCAATATGATGGCGCCAAACTTTTAAAATTTAGACACATTTTAACAGTTATTTATGGGATAAAATGAAATATAATTGTACGTTGTTATTTTCTTTTCATAGCTTAGAAAGCATTAAAAACAAATTTAAACTTTTAAATCAAAAGTGTTGCATAAATAGAAGAAAATATTCTATTCCAAAAAGAACAATATGAAACTTCCTTTTTCTTTTAAAGTCTAAAAAACTTTCACTCTGGAGAGATACTTTAATCAAATTTATTTACACGACTTTCATATGATTATAATATAAGCTTCCCTTTGATTTGATAGATCTTTTGCACAGCAATTCAGGGGGAAAAAAAAAAAAAACCTCCAAGGATTTTAGTTAGACAAAATGTCTGATTATTAAATTTTCAAGATTCCCCCCCCCCCTTCCCCCACATTATATGCTTCCAATATTTTCTTTGCATTTTTGCATCAATCCAGAAAATGACCAAAATTATTTTTAGAAAGGTGGAATTCCACCTTTAGGAGGAACACTTTCATGCCTGAAAATGGTATCATTTTTGAGAAGTGTTTACTGTACCTTAATAGAAGAAATATGCGATTTTATTGAATTTTTATTTGTAGGTACCACGGCTCACATAATATTTTGAGAAAATTTTAGGAAAGAATTTTTCTAGTGTTTAATAATGCACAAGAAATTAAAATCCTATCTTCCAACCTACAAAGATCATGCCGCATACAATTGTTTTTGCCGTTTATCTAAATACATGCTAATTTGCCCTGTTTTAAAAAGATTACCCAATTACGGAAGATTAAATTATAGCATTTTAACTATTTTTAACACAATCAACTGATTGATAAATAAATAATGAGAGTAGAATTCTAGTATAGAAATAGTAGAATGTGTAGAATTGTAGTAGTGAAAATCTGTGAGTATGAAATTATCGCTGTATTATCCGCCATCGCATCTTCGCTCAAAAAACAACAACATCTAACCTAAACAGACTTTTCAACGACAGCGCGAGCGAGCGCCTGTGCTTCGTCTGAAATACTGCAACCTCAAAAATAACTAGCGCCAATTCCTCAGCCAAGAAGTAGGAGAAAAATCACCATAGGGAGCGGAGCTACACCACTAGCCACAGCCATCTCTACACCGACCCAATCGCTAAACTAACTCCGGCGGGTCACGTGACCAGTCGAAGGCGGTTAAATTGAAGCGAAAGTGACGGTCGCCATTTATTCTGTTGTTGAAAATTCCATCGTTGATGAATTCAAGTCGCAGTTTTCGTATAAAGTTGCACATGGTTCATGATTTTCATCTTTATACTATCTATTTTATTTAGATATTTATGTTTTATTTCACGAAAGTGTATCATGTGTTTTCCCCGCGTTTCATGTGCTTTCCTAGTGTTTCATTGTTTCCCTTTCTGAAAAGAAAATATGGCTCTCAAGGATTCGTAAATATAATTTTAATTTCATCTAAAAGGCTAGAATATGCATTAAATATTCTAAAATGATGTTCAGTGGATATCACCAAGGATTAACATAACTATTGAAGTAAGTTCTGATTTAACTTTTAAAATTTATTGTCTTAATAAAACAAATTATATCAGACGCTTGGTTTGAATATTAGCAATCTAAGAAAATAAGTATAAGGTTGACATGATTGTTAAAATATATGATGAATGTACAGTTATATGTCAGTAATTATTATATCTCTCTAGAGAAGTTGATTGAAAATGAGAAAAGACTAATAATTCAAAAGCTCTTTTATAATAAACAAAAATATTTAGATAAATATTTAGATAAGAAATGCAATTTATCAATAAATCAGTCACGAAACAATTCCTCCTTCACCTATTTTAAAGCAATTTTGGACATTTTCTGGATTGATGCAAAAATGCAAAGAAAATATTGGAAGCATATATGAGAGGGGGGGGGGGGTGTCTAGGAAATTTAATGATAATTTTGTTTACTCAAATCGTCAGTATTTGTTTCTGAATTACTGTGCAAAAAAGCCATCAAATCAAAGGTGAATCAGCATCTGAAAGTGGTGTAAATTGTTTCTAAAATGTCTTTCCAGAGTGATTTTTTTAGACTTTAAAAGGTAAAGGAAGTTTCCATGAGGTTCTTTTTGGAATAGAATATTTTTTCCTAATTAACACTTTCGTGTAATTTCAGTGATGCAATTTTGGAGATGTATTTCTGGAGTAAAGATTAATTTGACTTGCTTGTATTTATGCAGCATGGAGGTTTGTTTTTTCGTTTGTTTTTGAAAGGAGGGGGGGGGGGGGAATGTTAAACAGACAAGCCTTCTAAAATAATATTTATTTTGACAAATTAATCGCTGTAGTTCACATAAATTCATCAGATATTTATGGTTTTACATCTTAGCAAACTGTCTTCAATTTCCTGTTTTGATTCAAAAGACCTGTAAAATTGTTAGTTTAAATTTCTTTTAATAAATTTTAAATTATTAAAAGAAAATCATACATACAGTAATATTTTATTTTATTGTATAAATAAGTTAAAATGTATCCAAAAATAAATATTGTATAGATGGAAAAAATTTTACAACTTTTTTTATGTTTTCCACTTTCATGCCTGATAAATTTAAACGCATTTAAATATCTTTAAATGATATATTAAACCCAGTTTATAAAAACATTGTGCCAATCCTACTTTTCATTGCAGATTATGCTGCTTTCTAAATTTTCTAAAACATCACTGTTGTAATTACTGTATTGATTCTAGTAATGGTGATTTTTCATATGAATTTTTTATTAAAAATTAGTTAACTTTAGGTTAAAAATGTAGTGAATGACTTTGATCATTTATGTAAATATTGTACTCACAGGGATCTGTCCAGATTTTTCTTTCTGGGTCCTATTTTTGAAATTGTGAATAGTTTTTTTTTTCACATTTATGAAAAATCTATTTTTAATTTTGGGAATTTGAAATTATCGTTATATTCAGGTTCTTGTTATACATTTTTAACAAGACCCTTTCCATATCTATATCTTGATAATAGTTTTTTTGACAAGTTAGATAGTATTACTTTTAAAATTTGTGATGAAAAGTACAGTTTGGAAATGCAAAAGTTTTGTGTAAAGCTAATTGTTAAGTTGAAAAATTTTGTGAAGGGTCCTGTTTTAAAATAAAAAGGTTGTGAAAGGTCCATTAAAGGACCTAATTTTTCTCTAAACAGATCCCTGGACTCATGACAGCTTTATTTATTTAAAAATATGATGCAAGTTGTATATAAGATCTTACCAAATAATTACTCAAAAATAGTTATTAAAATTTTTAATTAAGATATTTAAAATTTTTACAAGAGAAAAATTAAAAAAAACTGAAAAATAAATAAATCTGTATTTATTTTTAGCATTCAACCTTAGAATATCTGAATTTCTTAACAATATGTGAATAATTTTTGTCATGTGCTTTTCATAATTTAAATACCAAATTTATCCTTTCATTTATTTTTAATTTGTGTAAATGCATTTAGCCAATATAATATGTTATTCTTTTCATAACTAAGGGGCTGGCTCCACATAAAACTTTGATCATGAAGCTAAACAAACATTTTAAATTTTCTTTACTTTTCTGACAAATGTAATAGATGGGAAATATTTTTGTTAATTTTTGAATGATGGCATACTAAGTTTCTTGTCAAAAGAAATTTTTAATAGATAGAAATTTTTAATCGATTGATTGAGCTTATTTAAAAATCTTTCAGTAAAATAATATTACAAGAAAAGCGGGACCTGAAGGGAGATTCACTAGGCACTCAATCACGATATAATTTTACTAGTGGGGGAAAAGTCCGCCTTCGACAGCCGCCATTTTGAATGAGCACTCAGGCCTAGTATTCAGAGGGCTGTGCACTAGCCCTTCAATGACAAACTCCCTCCCTATGAGGCAGGATCATTCCATTTTTTTAGCAGGTGGGGAAAGGTAGGGAGTGATCGCGGCGTGCGGTACGAAGGGAATGACTGAAGTAGGAACCGATAGGATCCGTATTTGCCTCATTTTGATATTTTGATTAAGCCTGCGCTATGTCTAATGATTTTATAACCAAAAGGCCTTTTTCAAGGCCAACTTCGACTAATTTTGATGACGACTCGGAACGGATTTTGGCTAACGATTATAGGAATAAAAAATTGACCTCAAAAAATAATGAGGGGGAGGGGAGGCACAAATGACACAATTTTAAGATAGTTTAAAGTTAAAGAATTATGAAATCGAATACAAAAAAAAAATTCATTAATATGGTTTTAGATACGTTACTTACTTTTATTTTTCACCAGTTTTAAGATAGTTTAAAGTTAAAGAATTATGAAATCGAATACGAAAAAATTTTAGTAATCTGCTTTAGATAGTTTACTTACTTTTATTTTTCGCCAAGAAAGCAAAATTTAGCTAAATCTTGCTCCAATTGCATTTCTGTAGTTACATAATTTTAGCAAGGAGACGCTATCACTGCAGCTAAACTAGATAACATTAGTGAGATTTGAATTTTAAAAATCCAATTTCAATAATAATAATAATAAAAAAAAGATTTTCTCTTATTTTATTTGATAACCAAATAATAAATAAAACAAAACAAAAATGTTATCTTTAATGTTCCGCTATTGTATTTTACTTTGAAACTGATAGATGGAGCCACTATTTCAATTGACTGCTCTACCTTTCCCCACCTGCCAAAGAAATGGAATGATCCTGTCTCATAGGGAGGGAGTTTGTCATTGAAGGGCTAGTAGCTACACCGAGACGCTAGTCTATTTTCTCCGGGTCAAAGGAAGTCACGGAAGGGACGGTAGGATACATGATTTCCATGTCAGTTGTCGAAGGACGAGTGTGACTGTCAAGCGCCCGCGATAAAAAATTGTAGTATAGTTGCTTCTTTCTGTTGTTACTGTAATGTTGTTATTTAATTTCAAATAAAAAAAATCTGATTAAAAACAAAAAAAAAAATCGATTTAAATCAAAATAATCCGATCTTTTTTAAAAAAAAAAAAAAAAAAAAAAATCATGCCCTGTTAAAAATTTTGCAGCATTCTGGCAGGTCATTCGACCGTTTTTTGAAAAAACGGTTTCATAACCATAATTTAAGTATATTCTGACCATAAAATGGCCAGTAATATGGTCAGAATAGTGTTAAAATTACGGTTGTGTAACCGTTTTCGGAAAAAAACGGTTAAATGACCTGCCAGAATGCTGCAAATTTTTAATAGTGTAGGAATTTGTATAAGGTATCGAGGAAGGAGAAGGGATAGCTACTAATTTTATATTGAATATCTGAGGAACCTGTTTTAATTTTTCAATACATAAACATAATATAGGAACATAATGCATACTTCTGCAGTTGATATGTAAACTATTAACAAAACGCTAGGAGGTCGGTATTATACTGCCAAATAATCTTACTAATTTGCGAACCCTTAAAACCGTGATGTAAGGCAACTTTTTTAATGAAATCAATTTTAAGCTGGATATCTGAACATATTCTATAAGCACGTCTAAAAATTGACTGAAGTGCAGCAATTCTACATTTAAAGGGCACATGAGCACAAAAAGGTATGACTGTATTCACTTTTAAAGGTTTTCTGTATGCAGAGAATGTAAAATGGGTACTGCTCCGTTTAATCTGAACGTTCGCCTTGCATACAATATTTCAACCAACATATAATAGTGAGAAATTTTCCGAGCTAGGTATCGTTCCAAGTGGTTTAGTCGGTAGAACGTCAGTGCGCTATACTGATGGCCCGGGTTCGAGTCCCGGCTTGAAATCTTTTTCACTATGTTGGCCTTTGCGCCTTTTAAGCAATCACTTTGAAATTTGATTTTCATTTGAAATATTGTATGCAAGGCGAATGTTTCTCTCTGGAATAATTTCCATGTATTAATAAAGATTCTATCGATGCTGGATTTTTATTATGTTTCGTGCTCGCCCCAGATCGGTGGCTCACGATAAATATTCCATCTTGTGCTACGTTTGTAGCTTTGCCAACATATAATAGTGAGAAATTTTCCGAGCTAGGTATCGTTCCAAGTGGTTTAGTCGGTAGAACGTCAGTGCGCTATACTGATGTCCCGGGTTCGAGTCCCGGCTTGGAATCTTTTTCACTATGTTGGCTTTTGCGCCTTTTAAGCAATCACTTTGAAATTTGATTTTCATTTGAAAAAATATAAAATTTATTAAAGTGGGGTAATCGTTATAACCCGAAATCTTATATTTGTAGATTTTCAGTTTTCTTTCATTTAAAAAAACAGAAATATATAAGTTTTAATTTTGATTCAGCATAATATTAATTTAAAAAAAAATAAAAATATTTGAAGTATAAAAAAAAAAAAAAATATTTTCAAAAGTAATTTTTTTTTTTTTAATTTGCTGAATCAAAATTAAAGTAAATCAATTGAAAAAGACACGTTCCAAGTTTGAACCCTTTATCTTTAACGGTTCTTGACTTATAGCAATTTAAATACGAGAAATGGTGAAAAAATCCACCATGAAGAAAAACGCATTTTCACAAGAAGTCGTTTCCATGACAGCCATAACATTAAAACTAGATTTTGGAAACAAACCAAAACGAAAACATTAATATTTCCCATTCTAATTAAGATAGAAACATAATTTAAACGCCATTTTAAGCAGAAAAAAAACTTTTAATGCAATAAAAGCTTTTTAGAAAATTGGAAGATTTTTGTGTCCAGGACTCCCTTAAACGGTGAAGTTTCATTACATTAGTCTAAATGTGTTGGAAAGTGCTATAATCTATGCTTGACACCGAGTTTTTCTTTCTTGTTTAAATTTTAAATGAAATCTTGTTTTTAAACTATTTTTTACATATTTATTGACAGTGTAGTGTTTAAGGAAAATGTGTAAACTGTGATTTTTCCTCCCTTCTTTTTATCAGGATCTTTTCATCATCTGTTTGAGGCGACGCCCATTTACCTTGACCACTTCCACAACTGGTATAGGTCTAGAACAGCAGATCCACTTTCTTGAAATATTCAACTGAAACCTACCTGGAGTGAAAATGGCGACCAATAACGATGGCAATGTATCGGAAGGAGACAGGTATTACTGGAAAAACAAATATTGGTCGACCGCATGGAATCTTTGGTGGACCGGTGTCGGTAAAAATGAGACCTCGACTGATTTTGAGTTACATAGCAAGAAGTGGCGCTATTCGGCTAATTTCGTATATGGTTCTCTTAGCATATGTATCAGCAGTCTGAACGGGATTGGTTCGGAAAACCATTTGTTCGACATGCAAGCTGGAATTGTGGGAGACGGCCGAAAAGAATTGGCTGTTGTAAAAGAAGTTGCATTTTCAAAGACATATCTTCTGATGACCCGTCGAGATCTCGATCGCACCTTGAAGACACATAAAGAGGTGTTCTTGTTCGTCGAGATGAGAAGGAAAGCTGCAAATGACCAGAGGATAAAAATTCGTAAGTAATGCCCGATACTTTTCGTTGTTATAGAAGTTGTTTTTTAAGAATACGATTAGAGGAAGTTCGGGTATTATGGAATGGTCGGACAATATGGAATATTTCAATATCTGGTGCATACAGCAGGGGTCGTTCCGGGCAAAATTTGCGGCCTATTTAGGGCCCCTTCACAAAATTCCATTTAACAAAACAGACCCCTTCACAAAATTCCATTTAACAAAACAGACCCCTTCACAAAATTCCATTTAACAAAACAGACCCCTTCACAAAATTCCATTTAACAAAACAGACCCCTTCACAAAATTCTATTTAACAAAACAGACTCCTACACAAAATTCCATTTAACAAAACAGACCCCTTCACAAAATTCCATTTAACAATGCAGGCCCCTTAACAAAATTCCACTTAATAAAACAGGCCCCTTAACAAAATTCCATTTAATAAAACAGCCCCTTCACAAAATTTCATTTAATAAAGGCCCCTTCACAAAATTCCTCTTACTAAAACAGGCCCCTTCACAAAATTCCTTTTACTAAAACAGGCCCCTTCACAAAATTCGTTTTACTAAAACAGGCCCCTGCAAAAAATTTCTCTTTATAAAAACAGGCCCTTTCACAAAGTTCATTTTAATAACACAGGCTCCTTCACAAAATTCTATCCCATGAAAACATATTCTTCATTAATTATTTTTATTGTCAGGTTTCGAAATGTGCAAGTTTCAAACGAAACAAGTTCACTAGAAAAGAAAATTTTACCAGAAGGACTTTAAAAAATTACTATTAATAAATGCTTAGTTCTAATTTGAGTAACTGGGTTTCATTTTTTGTTACGAAATTGTATTTTTCACAATAATATGATAAATTTCACAAAAATAACTTTTACTTTTCCCAAAATGGGCCCCCAAGAAAAAAAAACCTGCACCGACCCCTGTATAGTGTTGCAGACAAACGTAAAACTATCAAACAGGGCCGTACTGGCATGAAAAAGAGGGCGGTGGCAATTTGGATAAAAAGGGTGCCAAATTCTAATCAAAAGGGCGCAAACTACTATTTTTTTAAAAAAATTAAATATATATTTTTTAAGTAAACATAAAGGTTACAGGATTATTTTATACATTTTGAATGAAATAATTTGTTTTCTTCAAATGGAGTGTCCCTTATTTGGAGGTTAAATGCGTTAGAAATCCAACTTAAACGGACATGGGCATGAAATTGTCGTGAAACACCTTTTACGCTTCCCACCTCTACTCCATGTGTAGTTTGGGCCCCAAACTTTCTTTTTTAATTCCACAATTACAACTTCGTACTATTAGCCATATGTATGACGCAACTCTATCCAAAAGAAGTTTGTCATTGTAATTTATTTGAAAGATATCTATCTATATTATATAGGACAAACATATCTGTGCGTAACGCTGACGTCATTCTGTGAATGGCAACACTTTGAAATTGGAAATGAAATTTCGGCTTTGCGATTTTTGCTATTGCAAATTTTTAAATTTCTAAACATCGCACATTTTCGAGATATTATTTTTTTATAGTTTTTAATACCATTTTTGTAAGCGTGGAAACTCAAGTACTTCCTTTCGATTAAAAGTAAATGGAAAATAGTAGATTACTGCATCTTTTTGTTGCCTTTTTTTCATAAAAACTGAAAAAAAAAAGTTAAAATACATGCTATGTCAAGAATATCATCTGTTATAAAACCCGGTGAATTTTGGTTTTATTTCGTTTTTATTTGTCAATTAAACGATTTTTAGTTTATTACAAACTTGCATTACAAACGACACAACACTTTCTCTTTACAAAAATGTATTTTAAAGAATATATGTACGAATCAGAATATATATTCCAAACGGAAAAGTCAAAACATATATTAAAATATTTATTTGCTTAAAAGACGTTACTAAAAACACATTAAAAGTAAATTAAAAATCTATATTGACATGTTTCAACTCCTTCACTGAGTCGTCATCAGAATGCATAACAGAAAATTACAAATACAATGCATATGAAAAATGGGAAATGGACAAAAATCATCGAATACAAACAAGTAAACATATAACGCGCCCAACGTTTTCGCTATCTCACGTGTTCCCTCTATGTCGCGACTCCGCAAGTTGTCCAACCATTCAATCCATATATTCGGGATGCGAAAAGATAACGTATCGTTACAAACCCCTGTAACTCTTAAATAAATTTCAATGGACTATCTTATAAATAATTGTAAATAAAAATTAGACCTGTAGATTAATCTACTCTCGTTAAAAAGTAGGATGTAATTAAGGCTTATTACTCGTACTTAGTTACATTTGAATATATGTGCGACTTATTTTCTCCGCATTTACTTAATTCGTATCAGAAAGCTGAAAGAACGCAATTTTATTAATCCAGATGTAATAATATTTTCCGAATTTTGAAAAAAATATAAATGAATGATCTCTGATAAAAAATGGAGCTATTATAAACAAACAAATGAAGGCATATGGGTCATTCCATGTCAAACCAACGTGGGGTCTGGACCTCAACATCTCAGATAGTTTGTATCCATGAAGTATATGAAAAATCTAATTTTTGTAATTTTTTTTCCCTAGTGGATTTTTTTTTACGGAATTTTAAAAATTGCCAAAAGTACCAAATTTAACAAAACTCTCAATCACAAAATCCTTTACAATTCTTTAACAAATTGGGCTAGAGAGTTAAATTATATCTCATTTGAAAGCTCTTTTTATGGGCTTTAATATGATATGCAACACTAACAATTTTGTGTAAAATAAATTTTTTGACAAATTTTCGAAATTTTTGAATTTAAATTTTTCAAAAACACTATCTTTAATTTTTTTCAAAAAAAATATATGTTAATCTTTGACTTTTTGGCTACAAGTATGCCAAATTTCAAGATGGAGAAATGATGGGGTTTTGAACTATTAATTTTTAAATATGAGTTATACATGAAAAATTTCAAGTATCAGGGGAAAATTAACAATTGTACAATTTCTTTTCATATATAATTCACACTTCTTTTTCATTAAAAATTTCAGAGTTTGATGCTAAGCAAATTTAGTTCTAAGGCATGAAAATTTTCTAAAGCATATTTCTCAAAATATAATTATATAATTTGCCCTTAAGGGGACTCTTCATTCACTTGAAAGCACCTGATCGGTAAAGTTAAACCTATGGGCAGGTTGTTTTCGAATTTTTCGTTTAAATTTGAATATTTTAAATTATTATTTTTTTTTTTACATAGAATAGTTGATGTCGATCTCTCATGTCTATTTTTTAATTTTTCGATTTCGGTTGCAGATTTTTTAATAAAGGTACTTTCACTTTCGGACCGGTTTACAGTACCTTTACTAAAAAGTTACAGTACCTTTATTAAAAAAATCTGCAACCGAAATAAAAAAATTTAAAAAATTCCCTATTAAAGATTGACCTCAGCTATCCTATAAAAAAAAAAAAAATCGTTTAAAAATATTCAAATTTAAATGAGAAATTCGAAAACAGCCTGCCCATAGGTTTAGCATTACCAAGCACATGTTTTCAAGTAAGTGAAGAGTGTTTTCACCTGGCAATTCTATCTTTTGATAGTTTAATTCTACAGCCATCACATATTTTCATGCCCTTATTAATATTAAATCTTAAACTGCACTACCAAGTTGTGACATTCCTAAGTTTGCCTGATTTTGAATTAATTGTTTCTTTATAGGGATTGATCTGGATGGGTTACCTCATCTATATAGCTTTTCTATTTCCATTTTAACTCATTTAATTATGTCTTTTTCTTAAACTCACTTTTCTTTTGTTTTATTCTTTGTTTGGCACGGCATATCCCTAAAGGGATTTTGTGCAATAAAACTCAATACAACCACCTTTATAGGGATTGCAGCATTTAACAGAAAATAATGCCCAGTCTTTCTTATCTTCTGACATCATTAATAGTAGTAATTCAAGACTTCTTTGTTAAAGCATTTGATTAAAGTAAAATGAAGCTTGTTTATTATATAGTTATCCTTCTATATGTAAAAAAAATAATAACGATTTGAGAATGTGTCAAACGATTTTGAAATGAACCAATGAAAATCTGCATAGATACCTCCAAATGCATCTGATTAGTCAGAGCTTTCTGACTTTTCTTAGCAGGAATTGTGCTTGGCGAAAACCATGAAAGTAGAGAGGATGGGTGGGGAAAGGGAAGAATCTTCTGCATTTCGATAGACTTATTTAAGGGGTCGATGGCAAAAGTGATTTTTACAGAAAGAAGATAATTTACATTAACTAATGAGAAGGGGGGGGGGGGGGGTCATTTGCATTTCGATTGCCTTCCGCTATTTTTTATGAGGGAGGGTATGTAGATTATTTAATTATTATTACTATAAAAAAAGATAGAAGGAAATATTTATATATATATATATATATATATATATAATTTTGCACATATATGTTGGTAGCGAAGTGAAAATTTCAGAGGAGAGGAGATTTATATGATAAGATCAGTTACTGTAACTACAAATTATCGACTTCATTACAAAGATAAGAAAAAAAAAAATTCCAATAATTTTAATAAAGTTGTTGCTTTTTAAATTTACAATATTTTAAATTTTCTATTAATTTATAATTTTATTTAATTATAAATTTATTTAATTTGTAATCATTCAAATAAATTATAAATTTTACCTTTTTTTAATGATTTTATATTTAATAATTCTTATAATTATGAAACTCAGTAAGCTCTAATGATTATGTGCTCGGAGATAGGAAAAAAAAATTGTCAGGAGTTGGGGAGGAGCATATTTTTACCAAGTGGAATCTAAAAATTGAATGCATAGGAAATAAGGGATCGCAAAGCGATCCAGAATGGAAACGCGAAACAATTACATATGGTGTTGGCTAGAAGATAGGGATGGCTTCGCAATACCGAACAGAATAGCGAAGTGATTATAAAAGTGGTTGATGAGCGTAGCGAACAGGGGGGCTGAGCCCCTCCCCCCTAGTTAAAATATAATTAATGTAGGACATACTTTTACGAAAACTATTTAAATGCAGAATTTATATCACTGAGTGCACAAGTAAAAAAATTGCAGTGCAGCTGTAATGCAAACCTAAACTAAAAAAGAAAACAGCTCTCTGATTGGCTGGTCTGATTAAACTAAACTAAAAAGTCTCTCCACCTGAAAGGCTACAGTCAACTGACACCAAAACTAAAAACAAGAAAGTAAAATTGTAATTAAGTAAGACATCCAAATATATTAGAATTTCAAGTAAATAAGAACTGAAAAATCTTATTAAAACATCGTTATTATTATTATTTTTTAATTGTTTAATGGTGTTTTAAGAAGATATTTTAGTTTTTATTGTTTCACACCAGTTTCAACTTACATTCTTTCAATTACTTATAAAAAGAGTAGAAATATAGAACTCCTTATTTCCAGGTATAAGGTACCAGTAGTTTCAATAAACCATTCTTATTCAAAAATTAATAGCTCGAAATCCCATCATTTCTCCATCTTGAAATTTTGCATACTTGTAGCCAAAAAGTCAAAGATTAACATATATATTTTTAAAAAAAAATCAAAAATGGTGTTTTTGAAAAATTTAAATTCAAAAATTTTGAAAATTTGTCAAAAAATTTAGTTTATTCAAAATAGTTAGTGTTGCATATCATATTAAAGCCCATAAAAAGAGCTTTCAAATAAGATATTACTTAACTCTCTAGCCCAATTCGTTAAAGAATTATAGAGGATTTTGTGGTTGAGAATTTGGTTAAATTTGGTACTTTTGGCCATTTTTAAAATTCCGTAAAAAGTAAACCGCTAAGAAAAAAAAAAATTAAAAAATTAGATTTTTCATATACTCCATGGATACAAACTATAAACCAAAAATTATAGAAATCTGAGATGTCGAGGTCCAAAAATTGCATTTTTCTCGTTGATTTGACATGGAATGACCCATATAAATCATTTGATACCCGATTTGTTTTGCCGAGCTTCTTGAATATATTGCTTTTTGCTGGGTTTGTGTATTATTCCGCGTTAATGAAGTCATTTGCATACTTTCCTATAGAATTTGTTTAAGACTGGATCGTAAAAGTGGAATGCTTTAGCGGATGCAAATGACATCATTTTATATCTTAAAAAAAGGCGTATATTTAAATTCTTAAAACTGAAATATGTTTTGTAGAAGTGCGTCATTTCACCCCAGCTGTTTTGAAATTCTTCACAGGTGAAAATATTTCACTTTAGAAAATAACGTAATCGAAATCACACATTGATAAAACGCAATGTTTTACAAAAATTTAGAGTGTCTTTATAGAAGAACAGTGAAATAGGGTGTGCATGCTCAGATCGTAAGTCTTTGTCCAAAAAAATAGCGATTTATATTACAGAACTTGATGATTCTCGACTGCATGAATTTGCTTCGTCGAGTTAGACAAGCAAACAAGAAGATCTTGGCAATAATTTGAAGTGTAAAATAATATAAGATTCCCCAAGTTTTTGTCCAAAATTCCATGGACTAATAAAATGTTAATGCTATTCTTCTATAGACATTCTACTATAATTTTATCAAAATAACATAATTTGCTTATTTTAATTTTTCATAATCTTCATGTAACCCGAATTGTAAATATGACTTCTTACTTACAATGGAAAAAAAAAAGTGTAACATATTATTCAGAATCCGGGGTGGAAACTATTTTAGTTACAAAATAAAACTTGATAACTTTTCATCAACTAATAAGTTTAATATTTACAACGTATTTACATGTTATTATTTACAAAATAACTCAGTTAATTTAAAATACGGTTTAGCTCAAATGCCTTGTCGGCAACAACAACTCTGTAAAAAAAAATTCTTCTCTTTCGTAAAGTCTAATTTACTCAGCTTGTCAGTTCTTTTGAAAGAAAATAAAAAAAGAAAAGGAGAGAAAATATGATGGAGTGCGTATTGTTCGAGAGTTACAAAAGGACATAACAGAAAAAATGACAGAAAGAAATTACCGGAGATAAAAACAGAAATAATTGATTGCTTCGTTACAAAAACAATTATAACTAGGGGGGGGGGGGATCGACAGAAATGAAGAAACAAAAATTACTTAAAAGCAAAATAATTGTAGATTCCATTACATTGTTAAAAATCTTTATATATAAAATACAAGGCTATTTTTTTAGTCATCTGCCCTGAGCTTTCTACCGAACTAATACTAGTAAATCTGCAGATCAGGAGCCTCAACGTCAGATCTGCAATTCATTGTTTTTAGACACACTCTAGTAATATTCAATTTCCTGCAAACCGTAATTTAAAGTTTTCAAATTATGTAATTATTTATAAGAATAAAAAATACGAAGTTTTCAGACATTAGAAGCGTTAAATTACAAACGTTGTTATGGAAGGATATTTTGAATTTTCATGAGCTACTAATTCTGGTATTTTTTTAAATAATAAAGTATTCAGGAGGGCGGAGCCCCCCTGAAACCCCCGTGGTCTCATTAATTTACATATGTAACTTTTTATTGATTGCGCTAATGATTATCGTAAATCTTTTTACACTTCCGAGCCTTATTCTTCAATACTGGTGGGCAGAAAAAGGATTTACATTGTCGCAATTATATTAAAAGTTTAGGTTTTACGAACGAAAATGTAATTTCCTTTTAAAGATAAAAAAAAATTTCATATTTTCTGAAATGAGGCGGCATTAAGAACTAACACTCGTCAAAAAAAAATTTTTTCAGGCAATCTAGTTAATGTTTGGTTTTTAAGAATGAAAATATTTATTGCCCGATACAATGACGCCCTTTTCGACAGCGATAATTTTGCGGTGCATAATTTTGACATTTACTATCAATTTGCTTTTCAAAAGTTTTTTTTTTTCTCTCATTGAAATTTTCGATTAAAAATTAAACATTTCTGTTAGCTACGTCCAGACGATAAACCGTGAGATATTAGTAACATTTTTTTTAATAATAAGAATTAATATCACACAAGCCCCTTTTATTTCAACCTCAAAGTGTATTCGTTTTATTTTTGATATATGAGACCAAATTCACCTTTCCGTTGCTAGGAAACAGTTAAAAGAAAATTAAGACAATGAAATATGTGATTAAAAAAGGGTAAATTAAAAAAAGAAAATATTTTATATTATTGGAATACATATATAAAATCCCTCCATAAGATATACACTGAATTTAAAAACTCTGACAAATGTACACACAAAATTTCAAACTAATATGAATAATGTATGGTTCTAATTAGGAAATTCCATCATCCATAATTTATCATTTAAATCTTTCAATCATATGAGCCATTTCCTTTCAACAAATAAAAATGGAAAAATCGTCTGAATTGCTATAGGAAAGCATTTAAGTCGCAAAATAAAATGTTCTATATATTACGAAAGCATGAACCAAATTTAACCAAAAACTATACAGCTAAATTCGGTGACCTCACCAACATGCATCTTTAACTTCAAGCTAATCGGACGCTTTTTACGGCAGTTATCGTGGGACAGACAGACTAACAAACAAACAGACAGACGGAAACCAAAAACTTTTCGGGTCTCCACAGTAAGCCTTCACTGACGTTTCGGCAAATATGCAGATCAGGATCCTCGTGTCAACTTTGAAAGCCATTTTATTACTAGTAAATCTGCAGATCAGGAGCCTCAACGTCAGCTCTGCAAGTCATTGTTTTTAGACACACTTTGGTAATATTCAATTTCCTGCAAACCGCAATTTAAAGTTTTCAAATTATGTAATTATTTATAAGAATAAAAAATACGAAGTTTTCAGACATTAGAAGCATTAAATTAAAAACGTTGTTATGGAAGGATATTTTGAAATAATTTTCATGAGCTACTAATTCTGATATTTTTTAAAATAATAAAATAGATTTCTTCAGGAGGGGGAGAGCTCCGCCCCCTGAACTCCCCGTGGTCTCATTAATTTACATATGTAACTTTTTATTGATTGCGCTAATGGTTATCGCAAATCTTAAATTTCTTTTTACACTTCCGAGCCTTAATTTTTAATACCGGTGGACATAAAATGATTCACATTGACGCAATTATATTAAAAGTTTAGGTTTTATTAATGAAAATATAATTTCCTTTTAAAAATAAAATAATTTTCATCCATATTTTCTGAAATGAGGCGGCATTAAGAAGTAACACTCGTCATAAAATATTTTTTCAGGCAATCTAGTTAATGCTTGGTTTTTAAGTATGAGAATATTTATTTCCCGATACAATTACGTCATTTTCGACAGCGATAATTTTGCGGTGTATAATTTTGACATTTACTACATATATTTGATTTTCAAAAGTTTTTTTTTTTCTCATTGAAATTTTCGATTAAAAATTAACATTTCTGTTAGCTGTGTGCAGACGATAAACCATGAGATAATAGTAACATTTCTTTTAGTAATAAGAATTAATATCATAACACAAGCCCTTTTTATTTCAACCTCAAAGGATATTAGTTTTATTTTTGATATATGAGATCAAATTCACCTTCTTTTCGTATTTTAGTTTTATTTCCAATATAAAGACGTATTTTTGTCTATTTTTTATTTCATTTTCCTCTTGCACATGAAAATCTTTCAAATCAAAATTAACTGTTTAGGATAAATTATTATTCTGGAATCGGATTTTTTTGCAACGGTTAAAAAAAAAAAAAAATTGTTAAATTTTATAGCAAAATGTCGATTTGTTCCTTATGAAAATAATGAACTTCTTAATTTAAAAGAAAAAATATTTGAACAAAATAAGTAGGACATAGTCTTTCTTTATTTCTGGGGTAAATTCCATCTATATATAAAGTCGCAAATTCGTCCCTTTTGACTGTGATTTGACTTCAAACATTTACAAATACTTTCACATTTACGATATTTTTAAGTGTAGTTCCGTTGCTAGGCAACAGTTAAAAGAAAAAAAAGCCAATGAAATATGTGCTTTGAAAAGAAGTAAATTTATAAAAAGATATATTATTGGAACACATATATAAAATACCTCCATAAGTTAAACACCGAATTTAAAAACTCTGACAAATGTATACACAAAATTTCAAACTAATATGAATAATGTATGGTTGCAATTAGAAATTACATCATCCCTAATTTACCATTTAAATCCTTCAATCATATGAGCCATTTCCTTTCAACAAATAAAAATGGATAAATCGTCTGAATTGCTATAGGAAAGCATTTAAGTCGCAAAATAAAATGTTCTATATATTACGAAAGCATGAACCAAATTTAACCAAAAACTATACAGCTAAATCCGGGGATTTTACCAACATGTATCCTTAATTTTAAGCTAATCGGATGCTTTTTACGGCAGTTTTCGCGGAACAGACAGACAGACAAACGGAAACCAAAACTTTTCGTGTCTCCACAGTAAGCCTTCACTGACGTTTCGGCAATTACTAATATTTTTTTTTTCGGAAAGCTGTTCATTTGTAGGTGTGCCCGCAGTAGCTGTTTTTTTTTTTAATATTCCTATTTTTATATTTATATTTTAAAAATATTTTATGAAATTTCATAAAAATGGGGCTAATTAGATAGCTTTCATTATTGCAGAGAGAGAAATAATGAGGCTTATTCGTGCCATTTTCTGATAAAAATTAAAAAAAAAAAAAAAAACATTTTTTTAAAAAATACATATGGTTTAAATTGTGTTGTATAAGGTTTAATGACGCAATAATCCATTAGGGACATGCTGCGCCAAAATATTTTGAACGGAAAATGACGTACAGCTTTTGAAAACAAGCATTTTTCCTCATAAAGTTTCCATGTTTTTTTCTTTTTGCATGTATACTGATACTAACAAGTAGAGGGCCAACCTTGTTAATCACAGATGTTGATTATTTTAATATATGTTGTAGGGTAGAGACCCCTTAGTGTCAGGTTCAACGGATTTTATCCAATGCTCCCTAGTTCTTGAGGAACCGGGGGGTCTAATAATAGTACACAACATAAGTACTTACATTGCAAACGCAGTGACAGGTTAGTCGTAGCTCAGTTGGTACGGCGTTCGCCGGCTGATCTGCGGGCCCGGGTTCGATACCCGAACGCGCTACATTAGTTCTTCTCATTTTTTGTTTTATAAATATACTTGTAATTATAATTTATTAATTTCACTTACAAATTTTAATATCATATGTTTAATTATAATGTTAACAAACTTAAATTTATATTTTTTTATTTTTAAACTATTATTTATCATCCTTTAAAGAGCTTTAAAAAGAAATTGGATCTATTATTAAACGATAAAAATTCCAAAATCGTTGCAAAATCTGTTGTGGTGCCATGTAGTTATGATAAAATAAAAGAATATTCAAATAAAATAAAAATAAAAGCAGAAAGAAGATAAAGGTGAAAGAAAAATAATTGAAAGCGCAAGCATACGTATTACAAATTTAAAAATCTTTAATCAGCAAAAAATCGGTTGTAATTTAATTCTGATACTAATTTTTAATATAATTATGCTTGTTACTTTAAAAAAGAAGAATAATAGTATTATCGCATTGACTTCCTTTGTTAAAGCAATGCGTAAATGATGTTTCTTTAAAATCACGAATTGACACAATTGCTCAATATCATTGCATCGATAAAGAATATATGAAATACATTTTAAAAGTGATTTTTAAAAAATTAACAGTTTTATGATGTTTTATACAACTATTTAGTTAAAAGTAAAAAATTAAATAGGTTAAAATTATAATCGATATACAATATTATAAATTTTAATTGACAATGAGATTATTAATTATACTTACAAGTATATTTATAAAACAAAAAATGAGAAAAACAAATGTAGCGGACTCAAATATCGAACCCGGGCCCGCGGATCAGCCGGCAAACGCCATACCAACTGAGCTACGACCAACCTACCACTGCGGTTGCAAAGTAAGTATTTAAGTTGTATACTATTATTAGACACCCCCCTTCCCCCCACGGTTTCTCAAGAACTAAGGAGCGTTGGATAAAATCCCTTGAACCTGACACTAAGGGGTCTCTAGACCCTACAACATATATTAAAATAATCAAAATCTGTGATTAACAAGGTTGGCCCTCTCCTTGTAAGTTTGAGACAGTAGATGAAATGCTTAAGAAGTGAAAATGACGGCATATTTCAAAGAAAACGATCATTTTCTTTAGATAAAATTAAACATTTTAACACAAATGCGTTTAAAAAACATAAATTACAATTATAAATCAATGAAACAGTTCCTCCTTAAACAAATTTGTTTCGTCGAAATTCGGCGGGTTCCACCTCGTACCAATAAAAGAAAAGAGTTTCTCTCCCTCTCTCCGTGTGTGTGTGTATGCGCGCGCAATGGCTAGGAAAATTTACCGCACGGAAAATCTGACAATTCGGACGAGGATGTTTCAAAGCAGGCCCTAACGCACCTAAAGATTAAAGATGAAAATAAGGAATTTTGCTTAGTGGCCACTGGCCGGTAAGTTGATTTTTTTAGTAGCCAGTTACTGGGTAGTGAGAATAATTTCTTTAGTCGCCAGTAAGTACATTTATATCTCTGAATATTTAATTTAAAAATACAGTAAACCCTCGATTTAACGGACCTCGGTTCAACGGACTAATTAAAAAATAAATAAAATAAAATAAAAATTAAACAAAAATTAAAGTAAAACAAGTGGGTAAGTGTGATCGCAGATCGCACAGAGGGTTTCGTTTAATATCCCTTTTAAAACACTTTATCCTTAAATTAACAAATCAAAATCGTTAATTTAAAATTATTCCCCTCTCCCTAACCTGAAATTCAATGACCGTATTTCAAATTTTTATATTTGACAAATGTCAAATATTTATTTATCACTATTATTTACTGGAAGCCTCCATGATAAAACAGCTTCTAAAACGATGAAACACGCTTCGAAAAAAAAAATAAAATAAATAAAAGTATTACTACCCCCTCCCCCTCCCCTACTTGAGAATCAACACGCAACCCTCTTTTAAGCTTTTATATGTAAAAAATCAAGCAATGAACAACGACAAAGCATTTCTTTTGACTATTTTTAAAAAGCGATTTCTCGGTAAAATAAAAAAAATATTTATTATATCTGTGGCGACACAATGTCTCGTGATCAAATGAACGAAACCTTTAAAAAAGGGAAAGAACACGAAACGCCGAAAGCGCGCGCTTTGATTCTCACTGCAGCGTCGTTTTCGTTCTAAGCATGCGCAAGCCATTTGTTTATTGCTTGTTTATTAATTATTATTTCTGTGTAAAAAGTGTTTCATTCCCATAAAAGTTGCATATGTGTTAATTCGTTTGTATTTCATTACCAATATTGTATTATTAAAAGTAATGTATTGTGTTTATACAATAGTATATATGTATATAAATATATTGTATATATACAATACATGTATATACACTGTATAGGGGGACCCGGGGTAAAATGGGTAGCCGGGGTAAAATGGGTATATTTTATATATATTTCTTTTTATTTTACCAGAATTTTTTTTTTTTGAAAAATTTAAAGTATGAATGAAATGCTAACATATCTGGCAATATTTAAACTTGGTAAAAACAAACTAGCAATATATATACTGGGCTTGGTAGCCATTTTGTTTTTCAGAAGATAGAACAAAGTGTTTTTAGTGGATGATAAACTTCTTTCCAAAAAAATATACAGGAAGAATTTTAAAAATAAACTGTTTGGATTTTAAAGAAGAAGGATTTTTCTAATAGAAAACTCAAAAAATGAGTAAATTTATTTACTCACAAAAATTTTATACCGTTTTTTGTCACATGGGGTAAAATGGGTATAGGCGATTTTTTTTGTGCGAGTTGAGGTCAACATATGAATATTGATCAAAATTGAAAGACCTTTGAGAGCAAATTTTTATTGATCCTATGTTTAAAACTGAAATTATGCTTTATTATATGAAATTAGGCTATAAATTCATCGAGAACATCAGTTATCCGCACCACACATTGGAATGTAAACATTAAAAATCGTTGTTTACAGACAATTTCTCAAAAATCAGGTTAAATCAAAGTATCGTATTTTTGGCCATAAATTAAATTAAAACGCGTGTGCTAACTATACTAAATTATTAAATTGAGTGAATTAAAAGAGGACAAACAGTAAAAAGACTCGAAGCAATCCATGGAAGTTAAATGAAAGTTAGAGGTTCTCGCTGCAGTGAATCCAATGATTGGTGACTGGGTCCTTGTGAAATTCAGCGTAAAGAAGTCTGTTCAAGAATTCACAGGTCTTATTATTGATATCCCTGATGAAGATGAATACACTGTGAAATTTGCAACAAAGTCATCTGCCAGATTATTTTATGTCTTCTCTGAGAAAGACGGCATTGCTGATGTGCAGGCATCCCGAATTGTCAGGAAGTCTATCTCAACCAAGATGCACCATTCGTTGCTAGTATACATTTTGTACATAAATTTTCATTCAGTTATAGCTAGTTAACTTCATAAATTGCTTTTGATTAAAAAAATATTTTTCAGTTAACTTAATTTCTCATTTTTTCCTACAGATACTCATGCTGGTATCAATCTGATTTTGAACTGCATTAAATTAAAAAAAACTTTTAAAATGAAACACTGTCAGAAACATTCATAGCATGGACATAAATTGACGTAGTGAAAATCGGGAGCAGTTTGGGATGGGATGGGAGGGGTGTAGGATAGGATTTGTCGGTACTTGCATCTTATTTCTATTAGTTTCATAACAGTGTTTTTATTTGTCAAGAAAAACATGTAAACAAACTGAAAGTAGCGGGTTTTTGCCCTCCCTCCTCGCCCCAGTTTATATATATATGACTGAGAGGATGAAGGTACAAAAATTTTAAATGGTTTGCACATTAATTATAATGTAGTTAAACTTTTACCAGCATATACCCATTTTACCCTGGTGCATACCCATTTTACCCCGAACCACGGGGTAAAATGGGTATACACCGGGGTAAAATAAGTATAGTCTTTACACAAAAATTAAAACAAAAAGGAAACAAAAATTATGTTTAATTTAGACCTAAGATACATAATGTAAAAAATATTGAACAAAAACATGATTATATTTCATAATGTTTCTGCTATGAAACATTAAAATTAAAAAAGCTGTTTTTTATACCCATTTTACCCCGGGTGACCCTATATTGTATATATACAATACATGTATATACACTGTATATATTGTATATATATATATTATATCTATATATATATATGTAATTTGCACTGTAATAATATATGTAATTACAAGTACGTAATAATATATATATGTACTATAATTATAACAAAATAATATTATAAATAGTACTTTGTGATTTAACGGACACATCTTAGTCCCAATTAGTCCATTAAATCGAGGGTTTACTGTATATAAGTTTAGAGTTGTTTCTGTGTGTGTTTATAGAATTCGTAGATTAGCACGAGATGTAAATAAAACTATATTGAGAATTGACATGTAACAATTTCTTGCATGTGCACAGGAAAGAGAGCTTGCAGTTTACAAGGACGCTTGCAGTTTACAAGGACCGGGGATTTCGTTACCCGGCTGCGAAAATTGCGAAATCACAGCTAGAGAGATGAGCTGTTGCGTACAGTCTGAATGCTCGAGTTCAACTGCCTCTTCAAATGTACAATCACTCAAACCAGGAAGTGTCCTTGATCAACAACCATAACTCACAATAATTATTTTTAAACAACTGAGGAGATGAAAGTATCTTGATATGATAAACAAAATTGGATATAACACCATTTCAGATGATTCATGGTAATTGCTAAAGAGATAATATCAATAAGGGTTTTCTTAAATAAAAGTTATAACAATAAATCACGCTAAAGTGATTTTAGTTGAAGTAAATGGGTTCTCATAAATCTAAATTGATAAAATGTATGTTCACTGAACATGCTCCCCCCCTATCAGGGCTTTAGTCCTGATACTGAGGGAGTAATGCTAACTTCTGCACCGGGCGTTTGAAGAATGAAGACCCGCGTTGCACAGTCACCACTCTGTTGAGTCCATCACTGCCTGGGTGGACCTCCGTAATAAGACCCAACGGCCAAGTTCCAGGCGGTTGATTTGCGTCCGTTAATAACACTACCTGGCCCACCTCGATGTTAGGCGTGGCGATCTTCCACTTAGCTCTGGGTTGCAGCGAAGCCAAGTATTCTCTGGTCCAACGTTTGGAGAAGCCGGCTTTCATGTCTTGGAGCAGCTCCCATCGTTTCTTTAGATTGGTTGTAGTGGTTGCTGACTCATCGGCATAGAATGCAAACCATCCCCTGTAAGAAAATGTGAGGGAGTGAGAACATTTATTGAGTCAGTATCATTATCGTTTAACTGTATAAGCGGCCGCGAGTTGAGTAAGGCTTCTATCTGCGTGAGTAACGTGGTTAGCTCTTCGAAAGTGAGCAATGTCTCTCCTATGACTCGCTTGATGTGATAATTTGTTGATTTTATCGCAGCCTCCCAAATCCCGCCAAAATGAGGGGCAGAAGGAGGGATGAAATGCCATTCTAGAGAGTTTTCAACTTGATAGTGGGACATTATTTCATTATCTGTAAATGAACGCCACAATTCATAAATGTTGTCCAACTTTCTGGATGCACCGACAAAATTGGTGCCATTGTCGCTGTAAAGATGCCGTGGGGTGCCTCGCCTTGCACTAAAACGTCGAAGGGCGGCGATAAGTGCCTCAGCTGTCATATCACTCACAGCTTCAATATGCACCGCTTTTGTAGCCAAACAAATAAACAAAGCTATATAGCCCTTAGTTGTTTTTGCACCCCGACCCTTACTAAATTTAATAGATATAGGGCCTGCGTAATCGACACCGCTGGAAAAAAATGGACGTTCCAGGGTTACTCGATGCTGTGGCAAATTCCCCATTAGTTGAGGGGTTGCAATGAACCTTTTATATCTGTAGCATTTTAAACATCTATTGATGCATTTGTTAATGATCTTTTTTCCACCAACTATCCAATAAGATTGTCTGATGATGTGGGATAGCAGTGAAGGCCCAGCATGTAAATGGGCAATGTGTTGTTGCTGTATTAATAACTCAGCCATTTTATGCTGTGAGGGCAAGATTAAAGGATGTTTGTGATTAAAGGATAATTGTGAATGTTGTAAGCGTCCTCCCACCCGTAACAGCCCCTTATCATCAATAAACGGGTGGAGGGATTGTAACGTACTTTTCTTTGGCAAAACTTTCTGTTCTTGGATACATTTAAATTTTTCCTGAAAGTAAGAATTCTGAATCCAACGATCAATATTCTCTTCAGCAGCTTTTGTTTCTTTGTAAGTAAGATGTGGTGAAGAAATTTCTGTTTTGTTAGACTTCTTGCATTTTTTGATAAATCTTTGGCAATATGCCAAAATGCGAGTAATTTTCGCAAGTGAAGAGTGCTTTTGAAACAAATTAGCAAATAGATCATTTGATGTGTGGGCGTGAAAGGAAAAAATTGGATCAGACCTTTGTTCGGCTTTGATTTGATCATCAAATTCCTCAACATTTGAGTCGTCTTTGGGCCAATTGGATGGGTCTAAAGTTAGCCAACTTGGCCCCTTCCACCACAAATCACAACCTGGAAGACATTTTGCATCAATACCGCGTGAAGCGATATCTGCGGGGTTCTCTTTGGATGGTACATGTCTCCAGTACTTTGTAGGTAGAATTTCGGTAATTTGAGCTGTCCTATTCGCGACAAAAGTCTTCCATTTACGCGGATGTGCTGATAGCCAAGAAAGGACGACGTTGGAGTCCGTCCAGGCGAAAATATCGAACTTGTAACTCTTTAATGTTTCCATGACGGAACGGAACAGCTTAGCTAGTAGGTGCGCACCGCAAAGCTCTAATTTTGGCACTGAAATCTGTTTGATTGGAGCAACTTTAGTTTTAGAAACTAAGAGAAAAGAGTTTATTTTCCCCTTATAACTTTGTCGGCAATAAATTGCGGCAGCATATGCCAATGTTGAGGCATCAGAAAAACCGTGTAATTCAAACGGGTTATCGGATGAAAGCGTGACACATCTAGGAACAGACAATTGATTTAGTCCGTTAAAGGAAATTTGAAATTGTAACAATTCGTCTGTAAGATGTTGCGGTATAACAGAGTCCCAGTCCCCTTTTGTAAGCCAAAGTTTCTGATAAAATACCTTTAAAGTCATAGTACAGGGCGAAATTAGACCTAGCGGGTCGAAAATCCGTGCAGACTCGGCTAAAATGTGTCTCTTTGTAAGAGGTGGAGTGAGTGTTAATGCAGTTATGAAAATAAAACTATCTGATGAAGAGTTCCAGCTTAAGCCTAGAACTTTGGAGCTTCCGTTGTCACTAGGAATGATTTCAAAATTTGATTCAGTGCTAGAAGAATCTATAAATTCATTAAGAAATGCCTGTGAATTTGAATTCCACTTCCTCAAGTGTAAACCATGCGCGTCTAAACAATCTGTAATTTCTTTGCAAGTTTCTATTGCTTCCCTAACAGTATTCGTACCGGATAATAAGTCATCCATGTACATATCCTCTTCTAACATGCGCGAAATGCAAGGATTTTTTGTATAATCCTGAGCGATTTGTTTTATACATCTAGTTGCCAGAAAAGATGCTGGCGCTAAACCATATGTGACAGTTTTCAATTTGTAATTTTTTATTTCCTCATTAGGATTAGACCTCCAAACTATTTGCTGATAAATTTGATCCTCTTCAGCAACCAAAATCTGGCGGTACATTTTCTCTATATCCGCAGAAAAGACTATTTTCGGAAATCGAAAATTAAGTAAGATTTCGAAAATGTCCCGTTGTAACTTAGGGCCTACACCCAAAATAGAATTCATTGAAATACCACTTGAAGTTTTACATGAAGCGTCAAAAACTACCCTTAATTTAGTAGTGATACTAGAAGATTTAATAACCGCATGATGAGGAAGAAAGTAGTGTTTGTTTTCATAATTAGTAATGTCATTTTGTGCAACTAATTCCATGTGATCTAATTCTTCATATTCGTACATAAACTCTTTGTACTGATTTTCAAATTCTGGTTTTTCTTTAAATTTCTTTTCCATAGCAAGCAAGCGAGAAATTGCGGCAGGTTTAGAATTACCTAATTCTGATTTAGATTGAATAAAAGGTAACTTAACCACAAAACGACCCTCGGAATTAATTGAATAATTTTCCTGAAAATGTGATTCAACAAATTGCTCTTCAGGTGACAACATTTGAGTATTCTTATTAAATACTTCTACTTCCCAAAAACGCTTTAACTCTTTATCAATATTAACTTCATAAATGTGTAAATTATGTATTGAATTTGGAGATGTACTAGAATGTGGCATTTTCCCTGATACCAGAAAGCCAAAAATTGAATTTTGAGCAATTAAATTGCTCTGAGTATCTGTTACTTGACCAGGAAGCAAAATAGAAAAGAAATAATCAGATCCTAGAATAATGTCTATTTTACTTGGTGTCTGCATTATAAATTGATGTAAGATCAACCATTACGTAACCCTTAGTTACTGCGATCTTTGAGTTAGACAGACCTTTTACGGGGAACCTAGCATTTTTCCTTTTAATTCCTAACATTTTCATGCAGGATTCAGAAACAAATGTAGACTCTGATCCACTATCACACATGATTCTTAAAGTGTGCTTTTGACCCATGCAATCATTAATATATACACTAGCAGTGGGCAAAAGTGCGAAAGATGTTTGAACTGCATTTATGGAAGGAGAAATTTCCTTTTTATTCTCATCCGGAATCGAACCGGCCTCTGAATCAGGTTTGTTTTCGCGGCTCTGTTTTTCATTTGAACGAGAAGTTGATATTGCGTAATTTTGCAGCTTATTTTCGCATAAACTAGTATGATGTTTCAGCTTGCAATTATGACAAGAGTAAGAGGAATTGCATTGCCAGGTAGTGTGCTTATCAGACAAGCAATTACTGCATAACTTGTTTTTCTTAACAAACTGTCTCCTATCCCTGATGCTTAATTCTTTAAATTTAACACACTTGTAAAGTGAGTGATTAAATTTACACAATAAACATTTGCTAATGACACTGGAAAAAGATCTATTGACGTTATACTGTTTCTCTTGTTTATGCGAACCTTCATTTTCACTTTTAAACAATTCTAAAGATGAACATCTATCATTTATAAACTGAATAAATTGATCAAAAGACGGAAAGTCTTCGCTTGAGGTCAATTTTGCCCATTCCGCCCTTGTTTTAGAATCAACCTTTTGTAATAAAATATGAATTAGCCATAAGTCACGGCCAGATGCCTTTTCATCGATTGATTTAAGGCCTCTAATTACTTCATCTGATACATCTGATAAACAGCGTAAGCTAAATGGATTTACTTGAGTAATGGGAGGAATGTCCAAGAATGTTTTAACTAAAGTGGAAACAATTTGTTTTTTCTTATCATATCTCGACAGCAATTTTTCCCATGCTTCTGAATAACTGTTTTCAGAAATAGGAATATGTTTTATAATAGAGGCTGGCTCTTCCCCTAGTAACCCTCTTAAATACTGAAACTTCTGTATATTAGTTATGCTGGCATTGTTATGAAGTAATGATAAATATAAATCTTTAAATGACAGCCAGTTTTTAAAATCACCATTAAATTGCTGTATATTGAGCCTAGGCAATTTAAAATTGTTAGAAATAGAACTAACAACTGGAATCTGATCATTTATTATTTGAGGTGCATGCACATTTACGGTAAATTTTCAAGTTCCGTTTGCAGTTTGGCTTTGGTTTCATAATATTTCTTTTCAAATTCCTCAATTTCAGATGCTTCAGTTGGTAATTGAGCATCATATTTATCAAAATCGGAATAAACTGTCTCTAATTTTTCTAATTTATTGTACAAGTCATTTTTTTGAAATATTTGGTCAGAGTTAATGAAGTTGTTTATCCTTGTTAGAGCAGATTTAGCTCTGCCACGTAAATTTATAGCTGCCTTTTCCAATTCTTCAGCAGCCTTTTTTGCGGCTTCCAAGTCGGTATTCATTATTCAAATAATGATGTAAATAGCATAAAAAACAAAAGCCAAACCGATAATAATAATAAGATAAAATGTACTTATCTGTAATAAATGTGATGCGAGGTGCTCCGTCGTCTGTTGCAATTCCACATAAAACTGGTGAAAACACTATTTAGAACACTGAAGTAATATGATGAGTGTACATTAATCCAAGCTTGAAAAAGTATCCAAGATCTCGCAGCGGTGCCTCCAACTTTTATGTTTCTGTGAGTGTTTATAGAATTAGTAGATTAACACGAGATGTAAATAAACTATATTGAGAATTGACATGTAACAATTTCTTGCATGTGCACAGGAAAGAGAGCTTGCAGTTTACAAGGACGCTTGCAGTTTACAAGGACCGGGGATTTTGTTACCCGGCTGCGAAAATTGCGAAATCACAGCTAGAGAGATGAGCTGTTGCGTACAGTCTGAATGCTCGAGTTCAACTGCCTCTTCAAATGTACAATCACTCAAACCAGGAAGTGTCCTTGATTCCTTGATCAACAACCATAACTCACAATAATTATTTTTAAACAACTGAGGAGATGAAAGTATCTTGATATGATAAACAAAATTGGATATAACACCATTTCAGATGATTCATGGTAATTGCTAAAGAGATAATATCAATAAAGGTTTTCTTAAATAAAAGTTATAACAATAAATCACTCTAAAGTGATTTTAGTTGAAGTAAATGGGTTCTCATAAATCTAAATTGATAAAATGTATGTTCACTGAACAAGAGTAAATAAGTAATTTTTATGTAATAAATAAAAAGTATTTTAATTCATATTGTTTTGAATAAACTTGAGATACTAATTTCCAATCTATTTTAAATTAAGTTAACAGCAAAGTTATATGTAACATGCTTATATAGCTAACTACGTAAGTCCACTATACTTAGGTACTTTTCAAAATTTAAAAAAAAATCTGAAATTTACAGCAAATTTTCTGAAATGTAAAGGGGGAGCAGAGGGGTCTCTCCTGGTGCTAATTATGTATTTTTTACATGATACTTTAACAAAATTCGCGTTTTTCCGCGATCTATTGGCAATGTTTGTGTTTTTTCCGCGATCCTTTGACAAAATGTGCCTTTTTTTCGCGATCTTTTGACAAAATTCGTACTTTTTTGATGAAATTCACGTTCGTTTTCACGATTCTTTGACGAAATTCCCTTTTTTACGCGATTCTTTGACGAAATTCGGGTTTTTTCTGCAATCTATTGACGAAATTCGCGCTTTTTCGCGATCCATTGACGATATTTTTCCGCGATTTATTGATGATATTCTACGTTTTTTTTGCGATTCTTTGAGGAAATTAGGGCTTTATAGCGATCCTTTGACGAAATACAGGTTTTTATACGATGCTTTGACAAAATGTGCGGTTTTTTCGCGATCTTTTAACAAAATTCTCGTTTTTTTCGCGATTCCTTGACGAAATTCGCGTTTTTTTCGCGTTCTATTGACGATATTTGCGTTTTTTTCGCGATTTATTGACAATTTTTGCATTTTTTCGCGATCTATTGACGATATTTGCGTTTTTTCGCGATCTATTGACGATATTTGTGGTTTTTTTCGCGATCTATTGACGATATTTGCGGTTTTTTTCGCGATCTATTGACGATATTTGCGGTTTTTTTGCGATCTATTGACGATATTTGCGTTTTTTCGCGATCCATTCTCGATATTTGGGTTTTTTTCGCGATCCTTCGACGAAATTTACGTTTTTTTCCGTAATCTTTTGACGAAATGTGCGTTTTTACGCAACTTTTTGACGAAATTCTCAGTTTTTTTCCGCAATTCTTTGACGAAATTCGCGTTTGTTTTTCGCGATCTATTGACGATATTTGGGTATTTTCGCGATCTTTTGACAAAATTCGCGGTTTTTTTCCGCGATTCTTTGACGAAATCTTTTTGGAAAATCCTGCATTTGGCCGGTACTTTCCATATTTTTAGTCGCCAGTTTTTCACGATTAGTCGCCGAGTGGCGACTGGCGAGTGCTTATTTTCATCTTTACTAAAGATCACTTTTTGGTTTTTTTTTTATCATTGGTCAATGTATTAATTAAACACCACACTTAAAAACGTCGCGCTGCGCCGGTGAGTGTCAGAAACTACGTTCCGAAGTGCAGAAGCAGAGGAAATGTGAAAGGGACTTCTTTTAGCCCGTCTTTCGAAACACGCATCGGTTGAACTGTTCGAAATGTGGAAAAACGAAAAACACCAAACCACATCTATGTTCTTTAAGCTTTTTAACTTATCAATTCGTTTAAAAAAATATGAAAGTTAACCGTCTCTTCCAGGTGTTGAATACGTCATGATTTTACGTTTTTAACCAAGGAATTCTGTTTTCATAATAGAAATAGAATTCTTTAAAATAATGCAAACGGCAATAGGTTCATAAACTTGTTAAAAATCTCAGATATAAAGAAAGTAGAAACATAACAAATACCATAAGAAATTTTTAACTAACATTTTTTCCTACTGGCATTAGTAGTGGGCTTCGTTAACGCTTTCCTTCGATGTTTCGAAGCCTGTTTCTTAGGTGAGAAGTCACCGAGTTTTTATCCACAGAGAAAATCAGTCTTTATCGACTTTTCTCTCTGAAATCTAAAACCCAACTGATGCTGATCTTACAGAAATCTTTCTCCCCCTCCCCTTGAACAAAGGAAGTATCCTTTTGCCCATTTAGGAAAACTGAACTGATTTTATCATTAACAAACTTTGTTGGGATAGGCTCTGCGTGATTTTCCCACGCATATGAGCGTTCTTTCGCTTTCTACTTTCGTTTACCTGGGAGGCTGGTTGGACGGAAAAGAACACAAGCAAAATCCATTAGAAAGGGGGAACTTTCCCCCCGCGCTTTATAGAAAAGACTGTCATTTTAACTTCAACTCTGAAGATAGATTCAGCTACATCGCTTCGTTTGAATTCAGCCAAAATATTTCTCTACTTTGAAATAAAAAGAGGTAAGTTTCCAATACATGGAGATTCCTATAGAGATGTGAAAGGTGGCGTCATGAACAGGTTTTTACCGAATCTGGGATATCGAGTTTGCAGTCATTAATACATGCCTTCGGGATGGAAGTAAAATGATAATGTTTGCAGCACACATCACATTCAACCCATGTCCCCATAATACCTTTACGATCTTCTGTTTTCCAACTTTTCTTACATACTTTGCAAATCTAGTCATCTTCAGACTTTTTTTTTAATTTGGGGTTCTTCTTTCTCTTACTTTTAAATACTCTCTACCAATATCCGATGTTATAACGGGTGGCAATCATTTCGTCGACATAGCATTTCGTAGACATGTTCACTTCGTCGACATATAATTTCCGCCGACATGTACACTTCGTCGACATATCATTTCGCCGGCATGTACACTTCGTCGACATATCATTTCGCCGACATGTACACCTCATCGACATATATTTCTGATATGTATTGCGCATAAGTATTAATGTATTAATCACTAGATGGTGCTGGTTTAGTCATTTCATAAATGAAAAACCTATAAAAATAGTTAATTGTTAATATAATTTTATTTAGAATCAACACTTAGTAATGAAAGCATACTAATGAAACAAAATAGAAAGTTTCAAAAAAATTTAACAATTGGTACATTAATACCTAATAAAATATTTATAAAATTAATTAATTATTCAAGCTAATTCTTAATTACTTTATCATGGGATTAATATTTTAATTATTTTAGATGGGTTATTTAAAATGGGCGATTATTTAAGATGGGCGATTTTTATGCGTTTACGAATAAGAATGAAATGATGAATGTGTTAATAAATATCCAATTTGAATTTGAGAACAGCCTCTACATACCTGGATAAAAAAGTAAAGATCCCTTTAAATATGAAAATTTAATCTAGTTTCCTTTTTTATGAAGATTTTTGTAAATCTTTTCTCAGGATACAAAGTTTATAAAACAGTAATTATAATAAATTATTGTTTCCTATTTTAATTATCAGATATTTTTAATCTTTGAGAATATCTCAAACATTCTTTATAAAAACGCATTTAAATTATGAATGGTTCTGTTATTGATGAAAATTCTTTAAAATTAGTGTTTTTCCAAACCAAATTTATCCTCCGTTTGGCTTATAATTGCAAAAATATCATTTTATAGAAAGTCAAAAGAAATTTTCCCACCAGCAAACAATGCAAAAGCTTTGGAATGCAAACGCCTATTGTGTACTGATCCGCACCCACGCCCCTAGGACAAAAGTACAAAGGTAAGCCATCAATCAGACAAACGTGGGGAGAGATTGAAGTTTTTAAAAGTTTTCAAAAATTCCTTATCTACGTTCTTTGGTAGGAGTTTTGATGTTAGTTACAGGTTTGTCGTTGTTGACGGAGGTTGCTCTGAGTTTTGATGTCCGTTATAGTTGTGTTTTGGTGGATCACGTTTTGAATTTAGTTATAGTAATGGATTCGGAGGCATCGTTACAAAATGTATCTAAAGTTTGTGAAGTTATAAAAACAACAAAAAATAAAAATTCGATTACAGTCGATGGATTTATTTTGACAAAGGATCGGAATCGAAATGATCGTTACTATTGAAAATGCGAAGATCGGAAATGTTTAGGAAGAGCAGTCACTATATTGGTTAATGGACAACATATGCTAAGTGAACATGAGATTTCCAAACATAATCATACAGCAGAAGCAAGTAGAACACCAGTTATAAATAATAGCCTGTACGTAATTGATTGAAATTGCGAAAACAACAAAGGATCAACCAGTTCAAATAATACAGAATATCATCACAGGAACTTCTTCTGAAATTCTTCCATATATACCCTCCAAGAATGGTTTGCGTCAAAAAATTAAAAGAGCTCGTAGAGAACAATGTCCTGCTGAACCAAAAAATTTGGAGGAATTTTCATTACCTAGTGAATTTTTAATTACAGAAACTGGGATGACTTTTTGCCGAGACATAGAAGCTGCAGGCCGGAGAATTTTGATTTTTACAACAAGTGATAATTTGAAATATTTATCAGATGCAAAATTTTGGATTATGGACGGAACATTCAAAACGGTCCCTGTCCTATTCCGGCAACTTTATGTTACCCATGTTGGTATTTCACCTAATAGTAAAATATGTCCTTTAGTTTATGCATTAATGAGTAGTAAAGAAGAAGAACTTTATGTGAGATTATTTCAAGAATTGATTGAATGGGGTGAGGAATACAATTTAGAATTAAAGCCAGATTTTATTTTGAGTGATTTTGAGAAAGCTGCAATGAATGCGTTAGCTTCAGAAATTCCTGGCGCTCAGAGCAAGGCTGTTACTTTCATCTGTGTCAGTCAGTTTATAGGCAGATTCAATCGTGTGGATTAGCATCAAACTATGGCTCTGAAGAGATTTTTAGTGTTTCAATACGGCAAATACCGGCTTTGGCATTTTTAAGCCCTGTAGAAATTCCTAATGCATTTGATGAACTGAAAACAGTTATGCCAGATGACGCTGAGCCTATTATTAAGTGGTTCGAAGAAAATTATATACATGGACGTGTACGTAAGATTTTCACGAATGGTGAAATAAGAAGAAATCAGCCCCTTTTCCCACCAGAAATATGGTCTGTATATGAAAACAATGCGTTTGGATTTCCTCGAACACAAAACAAAGTAGAAGCTTGGCATAGGCGGTGGAATACTTTAATAGGTATGGAACATGTTGGGATTTATGCTATTATTTCGAAAATTCGCAAGGAACAAAGGGAAACTGAATCAGAAATAGAAAATATTATACGGGGTGAACTGTCACAGAAAATGCTCTGCTCAACAAGCGCAAAGCGTTTTGACACATTTACAAATTCATTTTTGAACGCAAAGATATAAAATTGGAAGGACTGACTATCGAAACGATTTGGAATCGAACTGTATTTTCCATTTTTTTTTTAAATAAATAAATTACTTATTGAATTATATGCGATTTTGATCACGTGACAAAGACTTTTTCACATTTTGTTGAGTGGTTGTACTTCTTTCGCACGGAAATTAGTTTCAAAACGCCCACTTTGACACTATTTTCTGAAAGATCTATTGCGTTTGTCAAAAAACTGAAAAAAAGTTCTGTTATATAGTTTCTAAACAACAACACCTGCTAGTTTCATGCATTTCCGAACAAAAATAAATTAAAACGTATGTCATAAATAAGTAGAAAACTTCTTTAAAGGGAAGTTCCACTGTATTATGCTAGTATTAGAAAGCGTTTCATAATCTGTCTTATTTTTCTATTTTGTTTTCTTTCATACAGCTAGGACGAACTCCACTAGTCTACCAGCGCACTCAGTTTCGAGTAAGGTCACATAGCTTTAGAATGATAAAAATGATCAGAAACATCATCACGACTAATTAACGAACCACTCTCAAAGTGACGTGCATTTTTTATAACAACACAAGATCGTACAAAATTCTGTTCTCCAAGCGAAGATAAGACATTAAATATTAGAAAAACGCGCAGAGGTACAATCGGATGCTCTCAACGCAAGGCCAATCCAGAGAAGCAAAAGGGGAAGGAGAGGGGAGGCCGTACGAGTGATAGGCTTTTATAGTCCGGGGAAGGGGCGGGGTTGCGCTACGTAGCTGACAGAACTTATTACTTACCTACGGAAGCTTTATTAAAAAAACAGCCTAGCCCGCGAAGTTCTCGCAAAGCACTATGGGATATGGAAAGAATTTAATAAAAATAAAATGGTATTGATAACCTTCGTAAGAGATTAAAAAAAAAAAGAATTTAATATCTCAGAATAAAATGAATTAGTGGATTTTACAAAGAAGTATAGTTATTAGCAAATTAAGGTTTTTAGAATAAGAAAACTAAAAGAATACGCTGAATTAAAGTCGTAGGATAAATATAAAGGGGAATTAAGATATTGTTAAAAGATAGGTAAAAAAGGTAGATATTATAAGAATTTGGAATAATTTAACTAAGGTAAAAGGTCAAAAATTTTTATTATTACATATATATTCATTGGGGGTAACATTAAATTCTGAAAAGCATCATTTCTGTTTTCTAGTTTAGATATCTTATTTCATTATATGTTAGTTAGAAAACGTTTCATAATCTGTGACTTATTTTTCTTTCTTGTTTTCTTTCATACAGCTAGGCCAAAGATCGAAACAGATTACACAGAAATGCTGCTCAGTGGCAGATACAGCGATGTGACTCTAGAAGTTCAAGGCCAGAAATTTAACTGCCACAGATGCATCATCGGTGCTCGGTCGCCCGTATTGGCTGCCATGTTTGAACACGACATGAAGGAAAAATCCAGTGGCGTAGTGAGCATAGGGGACGCAGAGCCAGCCGTATTTCAAGAATTTCTCCTCTACCTGTACAGTGCTAACGACGACCAGTTGAGTTTGGACAATGCCGCAGAACTTTACAAATTGGGAGACAAGTACGGCGTGGAGGACCTAAAAAATGTGTGCAGGGATGAGATACAGGAGAACATGGACAAAGATAATTTCTTTGAGGTTTTTATGCTGTCCCAGCTATACAGCGATCCAGAGCTGACAGAAAAAGCGATGCAGTTTTTCCTGAAAGACCCGCAGGAGATGATGGGAGGTGAATCGTGGGATACGTTTTTGTCCGAAAACCCGGTCGAAAGTGCTCTATTGATGAAAGCTCTTGACGACGAAGCGAAAAAGTGAAGTATGTCGTGTTAATAAAAAATGTCAGAATAAATTGAATCTGAATAAACTTGATTGCACAATACCTGATTTGCTATTTTTTTTTTTTTTTTTTTTTTTTCAAAGCTAGTTTACATCTGATGTCCGAAAAAAAAAACAACACTTTTTAGCCTCCGGAACGGTATGCTATTTCTTTCTCCCAGCTTATTTTGTGCCCAAAAAATAACGTTAGCTTACAGAAGCTAGCCTTAAAACAAAGCATTACGATTAAATACTCTTTAGCAATTTTTTAAACTTCTAAGCATCGCACATTTTCAATTTTTATACCGTCGTATTGGGAAAAAAAGTTCTTTTAAATGCACTTTGTTTGAAAACTGTACCTCCATTTATTTTTGAAATATTAAATTTTTTTGTAGTTTTTGAAGCCATTTGCTTAATATTGGCAACGGAAGTACTTCATTTCTGTAGAAAGTAAAGGGAAAATAGTTTTAAAATAGTAATTATATATTTTTGTTGCCATTTTCTTGTAACAACTGAAAGAAAATGTAATTAAAATACGAGCTATTTTGAAAAAAAAAATGTAAACGAATGAATTCTGTTAAAACAATGGAGCTATTATATACTATACTAGGGGGCTCTGCCCCCTACGAGCTACGCTCGCCAACCCCCGTTCAGGCACACCAAAATCCAAAAAGCACGCTAATTTGATCGGCTTTAAAAATATTGAATTAAAATTAAAAAAAAAAAGTAGCGATCTCTCTGTAAACGGGTTTCCATTCGTTTTTCTTGGATTGGGGATTTTTAAGACTATATATGCTGCTGTTAAAAGATGCAATGGCTGTTTTCGTATTTAATTAAAAAAATTAGTTAAACATTCGAAAATAAGCTAATATAAAATGAATTAAGTAAACAGTGTCATTGTCTCCCGGTATTTTTTAACAGCGCTATAAGATAGTTCTTTTAAATAATTCATTTTAAATGTATCGTTTTAAATCTGACGTAATTTACACCAAAGTTTTATTTCTCTTATTAATATTCACGTGAAAATACTTTTGTTGTTAGAAGGAAATATTATTTGCGCTGTCTTCGAATTCACGATAATAGTTGAAAATATTATCTCAAAATATCAAGTAAATGTCTCGCGAAGATATATTTTTTAATTTAAATTGTTTTGCCATATTTTTGGGCCATTTTAAATATGACGTAATTTCCTCCATTTACAGGTTTTAACGCATAGTAATGATTTTTTTTATTTTAACATTTTGTTTCTCTTTTAAAATTCCAGTGTAAATATGGTTCTTATGACGCAATTTTCCTCCTTTTAACATGTAATCATTTAATTCTAATTTAAATTTTTTTTTTCTGTTTACAATAGTCCCGTGTAAATAAATTTTTGAAGTAAACATTATTGTTTGCGCTGTTTATAAAGTTGGTAACAGTTTAAATTAATAACATTTTTTAAATTTGTAAAAAATATCTCTCGAAATACTGAAAATTTGAATTTAAAATAGAAATAAAACCTCAAAAAATAGTCAAATAAAAAATAAATAAATGCAATCTGCACACCGGGAATTTATAACCTATAAAATGATTAAATTCTCATGTATAGTTTTTGCTCCAATAAAACTTTTTTAATGGAACGATTTTGTCCAACTTTAGCATTAAATATCTCTGAAAGTAATTCTTCGATTTGAAAACTGTCTGCATCAGCGTGTTTATCAAATATTTCTTTATAATACCACCGATTTCCATATTTTTGTATGCGACAGTTTTTTTTAATATTAACGAAGAAAGGCCATGCTCAAGGCATACTTAGATACTACTACAGGCAGAATGATTTGGTTTAATGTATGAAGTCGCTCGCCAGAGGACTCTGATACCCTGCCCAAGATTGAAATTTGACTCTGACCGTAACTGAAACAACCTGGGAAGGGTAGATATGTAAACAAACACCAAAATTACGTTATGTAGCCATGGTTACGTTTACAATTCTGCTGACATTCCAATCAAGCTTAGAAATGACAGCTAATTCGAATGCAGCTGTTAAGGGTTATTATAAACTGTCCATATCAATGTAAATGTAAAGTTCTATTTATTTAAGTGACTAATATAATGTGTTTCTCTTTAAAACTGTTAAACCAACACACATAAAAATATATAAATAAAAAAACACATGCTTAGTCTAAAACATCAATGTCACAAATTTATTTGGTACCACTGAGTTATCCCTTCGACCAATTTCGCCAAATTATATAAATCGCTAAAACACTCGCCAAATTATACAAATTGACATAATTTTTATTTTAAATAACGAAAGAACAAATAAATTAGTATAACATTAATAAATATACAAATAAAACGTCGAAATAAAAATCACTTGATGACATAAACACGTGTAACTTGCTTACAGTCAAGTGAATGTGACATTTACGATCAAGCATTATTGGCATTTAATCTTATAGTTTGGCGATAGATTTTTGGTAGACGGGATAACTAAGTACCATTTATTTACTATTTTCACTGCTGAAACAATAAAACTGATGGAAATTTTTTAATATATTAAAATATTCATAAAATTCCTTGTAATAATTAATAAATGTAATTTATTAAGTAACAAATACCCTTACATGATTTAATCAAAATTGCTTGGATAACATAGAATATTGCAACGAAATTTAAATCCGTGATCACCATTTCTTTCTCTGATTAAAAATAAGAATATTTAACGTTTAAGGAAGATCGGCTTTTTATTTTCTTCTTCTTGGTTCGGGCCATATTAAAAACAAATATTTTACCGGTAACAGTAAATTAATCAAAAATAGCTGCTTCAAGTCAGTTATGAGAACTGTAGTTTCATAAAAATCAAATTTTAATTTTAAAACGTGTATATGAAACCAAGCTATTTTTACATAAATACGGGACATTCAGAAAAGAATAACAGAGAACCGGTATTTTTCATGAATGAACCAAACGATCAAGGTAAACAATAAATAATTTAGCTAATCTTAAAAGTATGTGTAACACTAAAATGCTACAATTTGTGTAAAATATCCTTTTAAATCGAAGGAAATTGAAGAATATAAATATTTAATTTATTACATGAAAATACGATCAATGATTCTGAAACCTCGACGATGAGAAACAAGCTTCTATCTGGGCAGGGTATCCTTCTATATATATAAAAAAGTTTTGATTTGGAAATGGACCAATGAACATTTGCGTAGATATTCCGGGTAGAACTCATCCAATTTAAATGCTTAAGCCAAGGCCTCCTTATCGAAATAACAGGCCTCGCAATCGCTAAGTTTCTTTTGTTCGCTGTACACGTGGTTAGAAACTACATGGTTTCCCGTGACTAGCGCCATCTAACGCGAGAAACAAATATTTTTTAATTTGTTTTCCATTTGTCTTTTACCATTTTCTTTACGATGTGCTTTGTAGTTTGCAAATGATAGTTGTTAATCTTAAAATTTTCATATGTTCTAGACATTTTATTTAAAAAATGAACTTATTGTGGTGTATTTGACTGTAACCGCGACTAGCGCGAAATAAAAAGAGAATGTTTTTGTGTGAAGCGGCAATTGTACGCTATGCCGAATCTGTGTTTCCTGTGATCGTCTGCTGTAAAATGTGTTCGTGATTAAATACTTGTTTAAGCAAGATGTATATATTATTCTTGTAGATATATCTCTCCACGCAATGATATTTAAGTCCATAAAAATATGCGACAGCTGGCGACGAGGTGTTTGTAACTAAAAGTTTCAAAGTCATTACGACCACGGACAACGCCGATGGATAATTAGCTGCTGAAGACTGCCCAAGGTAAAAAAAAAATTCTTTTGTATTTATCTTTTAAAGAAGGATAAAAATGGAGCAGCTCGTTCAAAGTTTAATCGAACAGAATAAAGCCTTAATGGAAACTTTAGCCACTTTTGCCGGTCCGAAAACCCACGAACCTAAAGTTTCGGTTCAATTTGAAAAGTTCGATGATACAAATGAAGCTTTTGATGCTTTTATAGAACGCTTCGAAGCATTCATGGACATTCAAAATGTTCCGGATGGCAAACGTGGGAAAGTTTTTATTTCTAGTTTGTCAGCAAAATTATACAATTTGTTGAAAAACCTGCTAGCTCCTGACAGTCCTTCCGATAAAGATTTCCTTACCCTAAAAAATACGTTAAAAGCTCACCTCACTCCGACGCCGCTTATAATTCCTAGTAGGCATGTATTTCTAAATCGTAAGCAACGAGAGGGGGAAAGTGTCAGTGCTTTTATGGCTGAACTTCGCTCCTTAGCAATTCCTTGTCAGTATAAACAAGAAATGTTAAATACGATGTTAAGGGATGTTTTTGTAAGCGGGTTAAGGGATAGAGCAATATTAGATAGACTTTTCGAGGAAGATGATATAGATATCGAGAATACCTTAAAAATTGCTTTAGCTATGGAGAAAGCTATGAAAGGGGCAAATGAGATAATGGGGAAATCTTTAGAAATTAAGGAATTTAGCGTGGGAAAAAATAAAGAGCAGTCAAAATGTGTTTCGCAAAGGAAAAACCTTGGAAAACAAAATCATTCGGGAAAGAAGGAAAAAACAAATTGCACACGGTGTACGGCAACTAATCACGATAAGCATTCCTGCAGATTTAAATTAGCTAAGTGTCATTTTTGTCAAAAAATTGGGCACATTCAAAAAGCCTGTTTTGCCGCAAACAAAGGGTTAAAAGCAAACACGGTAAAACAAAAGCAGGTAGATACTCTGTATTCTAGTGAAAATGTTATCCCAATGTATTCTTTTGATTTGAACTCGCTAAAAGAGGAGGAGCAAAGAAAACCTCCTATTATGTTAACACTAATTGTTGAAAATAAACCTGTAAGTATGGAACTGGATACTGGAGGGGCCGTCTCGGTAATGAGCGTTAAAAAATTTCGTGAGATTTCGAAGAAAAAAATTAAGCCCTCAAATGTAGTTTTTAAAACATATAAAGGTGAAATAATTGTACCTTTGGGATTTGTTACTGTTGATGTTGAATACAAAAATCAAAAATTCAAATTAAATTTGTACATTGTTAAGGAAAATTTGGATACAATTTTTGGCCGTGAATGGCTATATAGTATCAATTTGGATTGGAATTCTATCAAAGCAGTGAGAACATCTTGTGAATATGATTTGAATAAATTGTTAGAAGAGTATAAAGAACTTTTCGACGATCAGTTAGGTGAAATTAATAATTATGAAGTAAAGTTGGAACTTAAATCCGATGTAATACCAAAATTTTGTAGAGCCAGACCCGTACCTTTTTCTTTAAAAGATAGGGTTGAAGAAGAAATTGATAGGCTTGAAAGGGAAGGTATCATAGAGAGGGTAGAATCCTCGGATTGGGCAACACCAGTTGTCCCGGTTGAAAAAACTGATGGGTCAATACGCCTATGTGCAGATTACTCTGTTACCGTAAACCAAAATATAATGATACAACAACATCCTTTACCAAAATTAGAGGAAATATTTTCAAGCTTAAATGGGGGTAAACATTTTTCAAAAATTGATTTTAAGCATGCATATTTGCAAATGAAAGTGCATCCCGATAGTCAAAAACTCTTAACTATAAATACTCATAAAGGGTTATATGTATGTAAAAGACTTATGTATGGTCTAAATTCTGCCCCAGCTATTTGGCAAAGATATATTGATGGTCTTTTCCAGGGGATGGAAGGTATTAAAGTTTTTATGGATGATGTTAGAGTGACTGGATCAGATGATAATTTACATTTAGAGGCCTTAAGAAAATTTTTTCAGAAATGTAAAGATCATGGGCTGAAATTAAATTTGGGTAAGAGTAAATTTTTTCAAAAAGAAATAAAATTTTTAGGGCACAAAATTGATGAAAACGGTTTACATAAAACTGATGAGAAGATTTCTGCGATTTCGAAAGCTCCTAGACCTACAAACGTACAAGAAGTACAGAGTTTTTTAGGGCTTGTTAACTTTTATGGAAAATTTTGCCCTAATTTGGCTACAATAGCGAATCCTTTGTATAAATTAACACAGAAAGATGTTAAATGGGTTTGGTCAAAGGATTGTCAGGAAGCTTTTGAAAAAATTAAAAATGAAATTTGTTCTCCGCGTGTCCTAATGCATTATGATCCATCACTGCCATTGGTATTGGCAACTGACGCATCTCCTGTTGGGGTGGGGGCGGTACTTTCCCACTCTTTACCTGACGGAACGGAAAGACCAATAGCTTTTGCCTCCAGAACTCTCACAAAAACTGAGCAAAGATACGCTCAGATTGATAAAGAAGCACTCGCAATTGTATGGGGTGTCAAGAAATTTTATCTTTACCTAAAGGGGAGACGATTCACATTATTAACTGACCACCAACCTTTAGTGGCCATCTTCGGATCGAAGAAAGGTCTCCCAATTCTGGCAGCGACAAGATTGTTACATTATTCTTTAGTATTACAATCTTTCCAGTTTGACATAAAGTATCGTCATACAAAAAACCATGGTAATGCTGACTGTTTGTCTAGGCTGCCGTCCACTTCCGAACAGCTAGACGTTAAAGATGAAATTTCTCTATTTCAGTTAGCACAAATAGAAACTCTTCCTGTCACAGCTAGTGACTTAGCCAAAGAAACTCTTTTGGATGCAGACCTCGCTCCAATACTTCATGTGTTACAGAGTGGAGGAGTTTTAAGGGGAAGAGAAGCAGAATATAGTCTACAAGATGGTTGCATACTGTTAGGTCAGCGGGTGTGCGTCCCTAAACGGTATCAGGCTCAGGTGCTTGAAGAGTTGCATCATGGCCATCTAGGTGCTGTAAAAATGAAATCTATCGCGAGATCGTACGTTTACTGGAAAAACATCGATAAGGACATAGAAAACACGGCCAAGAACTGTGTAGACTGTGCTCGATATAAAACCGACCCACAAAAAGTGAAGGTGCATTACTGGGAGTATCCTAGTACACCTTGGCAACGTATCCACATAGATTTTGCTGGACCTATCTTTGAACATATGTTCCTGATTATAGTAGATGCTCATTCAAAGTGGTTGGAAGCTTATCCAATGAGATCCACCACAACAACCAAAACGATTGAATGCTTAAGAGACTGTTTCGCACGATTTGGATTGCCACTTATGCTTGTAAGTGACAACGGTCCACAGTTCACATCGTTCGAATTTGACATGTTTATGCGTAATAACGGCATTAAACACAAAACCACTGCGCCCTTTAAGCCATCTAGCAATGGGCAGGCCGAAAGATACGTATTTACAGTGAAGCAATCTTTAAGAGCTATGCAAAATTATGGCGGAACGATACAACAAAAATTAAATACGTTCCTTATGCAATACAGAAAAGCTCCGAACCTCACTACACTCCATAGTCCAGCCATGCTCATGTTGAAGAGAGAGATTCGGACGAGAATCGACCTGCTGCGTCCTGATCTTAAGAGCAGAGTGGAAGAAAAAGTTCGTAAAGGAACTTATGAATTCTCAGATAGAGGGTTCCGAATTGGCGACAATGTCGCTGTACGAAATTACCGGCAAGGAGACAAGAGATGGAGGTTTGGAAGAGTCGTTAGTAAAGATGGGCAACTACATTACACTGTGGATGTAAATGGCCAATTGTGGCGTAGACATGTAGATCAAATAAGGGATGGAGGAGACATAGAGGAAAAAGAATGCGAGCTCCGACGACAGTCTGCAAAACCTGCCATTCCTGTGCAAGATGCTGAGGCTCCGACGTCCAGTGTTGAGTCAACACCATCACCGACATGTAGGGAGACGGAGACGACTGATGCAACGCCAGTCTCAATTCCTACACCAGAGCATGCTCCACTCATAGCCCAGGGTTCAACTCCGACACCACAACCAGTTCGCCGATCCACTAGAGTCCGGAAACCTCCAAAGCGATTAGATCTATAGAAGAAGTTTTGGAAGGGAGGAGATGTGGTGTATTTGACTGTAACCGCGACTAGCGCGAAATAAAAAGAGAATGTTTTTGTGTGAAGCGGCAATTGTACGCTATGCCGAATCTGTGTTTCCTGTGATCGTCTGCTGTAAAATGTGTTCGTGATTAAATACTTGTTTAAGCAAGATGTATATATTATTCTTGTAGATATATCTCTCCACGCAATGATATTTAAGTCCATAAAAATATGCGACACTTATTTTATTGTTAAACAAAAAATGTTTACTGCTGTATTCCGTTATGTAAATAAATGATGATGATAACAATAATAATAATCAGGAAAGAAAATTATTTTACCATGAATTTCTCAGTGATATTAGTTATTGAAATAAATGGATAGCATCTAGATCCGGAAAGTGTAAAATATTTCATTTTCTCTTTTATATTTTCAAATATGTGATTTATTTTATTTCTGCTATTTCTTTTCTTTTTACAATTAATTTCACCTTACAGTATTAATTTAACATCGCTCCTTCAATTTGTTTCAATACACAGTCTCATTTATTTATTGGCTTATCATTTGTTTTATTTTTGAAGGTATGGGGGATCATTTCAGTTTAACATACTTTAGATGAAAGCTTCACTGTTTTTTCATATAAAGTTTGTATGTATTAATCTATGGAAAGTTTCATAATTGGCTCCACAGCCAATTGGCATATCTTGGCGGGTATAGTTTGGTGCGTAATTAATTTCCTTGTTTTAACTCACATATGTTATGTAAGTTTTACTAAAATGTATCAAAGTATTTTAGGGAAGTTAAAACACGTATAGATACACAAAAAAACAGACTGAAGTCATAAACACTTATAAAATTGGAAAAATAAAGTTTATTAATAACTTAAATTTATACATGTAGCTCAACTTTCCGCAAATACCGTATTCTTGTCATGCTACGATTTTGGTGTTTGTAAATCTTAAATTGAGTATTCTTCCTTAATCAGACCTAGAGCCAATTGGCGCAAGTGTAGTTTGGCGCAAAATTAATTTTATTTTTAAACCGTATACTTGATACCACATTATTCCAGCATCGCGTTTTTGCAATCAACTTTGACTGTGGAACAGATTACAGAACATTAGCTAATACTACATTGTATAATAATAAATCGGTATTTTTAAAGTATAGGGGCCTTGGCGAGAGAAGAAAATTTGGCAACGTAATTTCTGGAAGCATATTCACTGTTTCACATAAAGAAGCAATATTTTCCAATATTTGTACAACTTATTTAATATAAAAAAGTCATTTATCTATTTTCTATACAAATATAAACAAAACGTATATAAAAAACAATAATAATATCTAGAAACTAAATTTATAAATGTAAATTCGGCACAGATGTCATATTGGCGCGATTTTTTTCTGGCGCCAATGTCATATACGCACCGGATACTTAACTGGCACAAAAGTGTCGTTATTTTGCTTGATATGGTTATCCGGATATAGATGATATGGTAACGTGGTTTTCGCAAAATTGGCGTCGGAAAGAAATCGCGCCAATATGGGGCGTATATGACATCTGTGCCGTAAATTCTTATAAAACAAGCTGACAGTTCATACGTTTTGTTTTCATAACTGTTTATGTCAATCGGCAACAAATCGCTCTTTCCGAAGCCCAAATTGTGCCAAGATTAAAAAAATAATAACCCGCAAAGCCCTATATACTGAAAATGGTACTTGTTAGTTATCCCGTCGACCAAATTACTGACGCCAAATTGTAAGATTAAATGCCAATAATGGTTTGCCATAAATTAATTAATTTTAAGATTAAATGCCAATAATGGCCAATAAAACCAATATTTTGACGTTTTATTTGTATTTTTATTAATGTTATACTAATTTATTTGTTTTTTCGTTATTTAAAATAAAAAATTGTGTCAGTTTGTAGAACTTGGCGAGTAGTTTTGCAATTTATATAATTTGGCGAAATTGGTCGACGGGATAACGAACAAGTACCCTGAAAAAATATCAACAAATCTTATATTTAAATCTTCATTTTTGATATGTTTCATTTTTAAAGCCAGAACATAATTGTGCGAAATATATTTTTTTTTACGCCTTTATTTTACTGCAATTCGAAAAATATTTTATACAATTTTGCCAATAACACATTTTCAATTTTTTACTATGCATTTGTTTATGGAGTATTACCAGGAGTATACACCAGGTGGCGTAACTTGCGGGACAAAGTCAGCTAATAAGTTCGCAATTATCGGGAACATTTTCACCCATAGATTTTCTCCGGATTGTCAAGTCTGTTTTATGATAAGGGAGTCTTGCCTTAAGCGTGGCCATAGCCTACTATCTATATTATAAAGGACAAACATATCTGTGCGTAACGCATACGTTATTTTGCGAATGGCAACAATTTGAAATTTGAAATAAAATTTTGGCTTTGCAATTTTCTCTACTGCAAATTTTTAAACTTCTAAACATCGCACATTTTAAATTTTTACACCGTCGTATAAGGAAAAAAATGCTCTTTTAAATGCAATTGGTTTGAAAACTGTATCACAATTTATTTTTGAGATATTAATTTTTTTGTAGTTTTTGATACCATTTTTCTTATCGTGGCAACAAAAGTACCTCATTTCATTGAAAGTCATTGAAAGTAAACGGAAAATAGGAGATACTGTATCTTTCTGTTGCCATTTTCTCATAAAACCTAAAAAAAAAAGTTGAAATTAAAATATGGGCTATGTCAAGAATATTGTCTGTTATTCTGTGATAATGACGTCATATGCACACTTTTCTATAGACGATGTTTAAAACTGGATTGTAAATGTGGATTGCTTTAGCGGATGCAAATGACGTCATTTTATAAAAAAGCGTGTATTTTATTTCTTAAACCTGAATTATGTTTTGTAGAAGTGCGTCATTTTCACAGCCCAGCTGCTTTGAAATTCTTCACAGGTGAAAATGCTTCACATTTAAAAATAATGTAATCGAAATCACACACTGATAAAACGCAATGTTTTACAAAAATTTAGAGTATCTTTATAAAGTATATTTTTCAATCTTCTGACCATTTTCAATTTTCGTCGCATAGAGAAAAAAATTACTTTCAAATGCAATTTGTTTAAAAACTTTATCTTAATTGACTGATGTATTATATTTTCTAAAATAATTTTTAAGCATGATTTTTTTAAAGTTTATCTTATCACGTGCCGGTTTCAATACATAATAATAATAAACATTTTTCACATAAAGCAACAAACATTTTTCAGCATTTGTTTCTGACTATTTTGCATAACGAAATTAATACTTCCTTTATAAACAAATAAAAGAATAATATTAAAAAAACCACCAATCTAACATATTTGTGAAAGACAAATTAACGAAATTAATACTTCTTTTATAAACAAATAAAAGAATAATATTGAAAAAACAACAAATCTAACATATTTATAATCGTACAATTTAAATTTTTAGATCACCAAATAGGATTTTTTTTTAATGGAAATAACTTTGCAAAGTCCATCTCAGTTTACTGATTGTCTATAGTTTTAAAAACAATTTTTAAGCATGAAATATTTTTTAATTTATCTATATCGCGCGGAGCTCGATTACGAAAGATTAATCCATTTGCCCTTAAAACAAAATACAGACTTCATCATTTTCTTACGGCTAATATCCATTAAAAAAATTCCCTATGAATAAATAAATAAAATAATATAAATAAAATAATATAAATAAAACACAAATTTACCAGACATGTATAAGCTCTGAAATTATCAGAATATAAAAGGATGCCGTAAGTAGCAAAATCTAGGCAAATAACTCTTAGCATGCGGCTAATAAGAAAATATCGCTTTTGACAAATTTCAAAAATTATTTGATTGTATAATTCGTATTTTCCATATGAAAAATACTTTTTTAATGTAAGTTGTCAATCTAAAAATATTATGGAATATAAAAAATTATTAGTTTTCAATTTTAAAAAGTGATTTCACCTATATTCTTTAACCCGGGAAGCCCGGGTACGTTCGCCTAGTGATATATAACGGCCCGCGCATTTCGCCGAAAAAGTGAAGTCGGATCCAACTTCAAACCCTGAACCAAAACCTCACAACGCGCTCTTTGTTTACCTTTATACCCTGCCCAGATAGAAGCTTGTTTCTCATCGTCGAGGTTTCAGAATCATTGATCGTATTTTCATGTAATAAATTAAATATTTATATTCTTCAATTTCCTTCGATTTAAAAGGCTATTTTACACAAATTGTAGCATTTTAGTGTTACACATACTTTTAAGATTAGCTAAATTATTTATTATTTACCTTGATGGTTTGGTTCATTCATGAAAAATGCCGGTTCTGTTATTCTTTTTTGAATGTCCCGTATTTATATAAAAATAGCTTGGTTTCATATACACGTTTTAAAATTAAAATTTGATTTTTATCAAACTACAGTTCTCATAACTGACTTGAAGCAGCTATTTTTGATTAATTTACTGTTACCGGTAAAATATTTGTTCTTAATATCGCCCGAACCAAGAAGAAGAAGAAGAAGAAAAAAAAAAAGCCGATTTTCCTTAAACATTAAATGTTCTTATTTTTAATCAGAGAAAGAAATGGTGATCACGGATTTAAATATCGTTGCAATATTCTATGTTATCCAAGCAATTTTGATTAAATCATGTAAGGGTATTTGTTACTTAATAAATTACATTTATTAATTATTACAAGGAATTTTATGAGTATTTTAATATATTAAAAAAAAATTCCATCAGTTTTATTGTTTCAGCAGTGAAAATAGTAAATAAATGGTACTTAGTTATCCCGTCGACCAAAAATCTATCGCCAAACTATAAGATTAAATGCCAATAATACCCTGTTCACACTGCGTTATCGGAACTATCTTAAACCTCCGAACTCTCTGAGGGAGTTCCACAAACTCTCTGAGAGAGTTTCAACTTTCTTCGGGCTAGAGACAGTCACGACCATTCACTCTCGCTGGCTGTAAAGCATCGCATTAACTGATTGGGTGTTGCGGGCGACCTTATCTTAAGCACATGCGCATTGACGTTCACTGAGTTATCTTAAGTGAGTTTTTCCATGTGAACAGGTTTCCAATTCCGGGAGGGTACCACCTCAAAATTAAGAGAGTTCGGCGGCCTAAGATATCTTAAGTATCGTGGTGTGAACATAGTATAATGCTTGATCGTAAATGTCACATTCACTTGACTGTAAGCAAGTTACACGTGTTTATATCATCAAGTGATTTTTATTTCGACGTTTTATTTGTATATTTATTGATGTTATACTAATTTATTTGTTCTTTCGTTATTTAAAATAAAAATTATGTCAATTTGTATAATTTGGCGAGTGTTTAGCGATTTATATAATTTGGCGAGTGTTTTAGCGATTTATATAATTTTGCGAAATTGGTCGACGGGATAACTAAGTGGTACCAAATAAATTTGTGACATTTATGTTTTAGACTAAGCATGTGTTTTTTTATTTATATATTTTTATGTGTGTTGGTTTAACAGTTTTAAAGAGAAACACATTATATTAGTCACTTAAATAAATAGAACTTTACATTTACATTGATATGGACAGTTTATAATAACCCTTAACAGCTGCATTCGAATTAGCTGTCATTTCTAAGCTTGATTGGAATGTCAGCAGAATTGTAAACGTAACCATGGCTACATAACGTAATTTTGGTGTTTGTTTACATATCTACCCTTCCCAGGTTGTTTCAGTTACGGTCAGAGTCAAATTTCAATCGTGGGCAGGGTATCAGAGTCCTCTGGCGAGCGACTTCATACATTAAACCAAATCAGTCTGCCTGTAGTAGTATCTAAGTATGCCTTGAGCATGGCCTTTCTTCGTTAATATTAAAAAAAACTGTCGCATACAAAAATATGGAAATCGGTGGTATTGTAAAGAAATATTTGATAAACACGCTGATGCAGACAGTTTTCAAATCGAAGAATTACTTTCAGAGATATTTAATGCTAAAGTTGGACAAAATCCTTCCATTAAAAAAGCTTTATTGGAGCAAAAACTATACGTGAGAATTTAATCATTTTATAGGTTATAAATTCCCGGTGTGCAGATTGCATTTATTTTTTTTTATTTGACTATTTGTTGAGGTTTTATTTCTATTTTAAATTCAAATTTTCAGTATTTCGAGAGATATTTTTTACAAATTTAAAAAATGTTATTAATTTAAACTGTTACCAACTTTATAAACAGCGCAAACAATAATGTTTACTTCAAATTAAAAATTTATTTACACGGGACTATTGTAAACTGAAAAAAAAAAAATTAAATTAGAATTAAATGATTACATGTTAAAAGCAGGAAAATTGCGTCATAAGAACCATATTTACACTGGAATTTTAAAAGAGAAACAAAATGTTAAAATAAAAAAATCATTACTATGCGTTAAAACCTGTAAATGGAGGAAATTACGTCATATTTAAAATGGCCCAAAAATATGGCAAAACAATTTAAATTAAAAAATATATCTGCGCGAGACATTTACTTGATATTTTGAGATAATATTTTCAACTATTATCGTGAATTCGAAGACAGCGCAAATAGTATTTCCTTCTAACAACAAAAGTATTTTCACGTGAATATTAATAAGAGAAATAAAACTTTGGTGTAAATTACGTCAGATTTAAAACGATACATTTAAAATGAATTATTTAAAAGAACTATCTTATAGCGCTGTTAAAAAATACCGGGAGACAATGACACTGTTTACTTAATTCATTTTACATTAGCTTATTTTCGAATGTTTAACTAATTTTTTTAATTAAATACGAAAACAGCCATTGTATCTTTTAACAGCAGCATATATAGTCTTAAAAATCCCCAATCCAAGAAAAAAGAATGGAAACCCGTTTACAGAGAGATCGCTACTATTTTTTTTTTTTTAATTTTAATTCAATATTTTTAAAGCCGATCAAATTAGCGTGCTTTTTGGATTTTGGTGTCCCTGAACGGGGGTTGGCGAGCGTAGCTCGTAGGGGGCAGAGCCCCCTAGTAAATGTAAACAAAGAGCACGTTGTGAAATTTTGGTTCAGGGTTTGAAGTTGGATCCGACTTCACTTTTTCGGCGAAATACGCGGGCCGTTATATATCATAGTAGGCTATGGCCATGCTTAAGCCAAGACTCCCTTATCATAAAACAGACTTGACAATCCGGAGAAAGTCTATGGGTGAAAATGTCCCCGATAATTGCCAACTTATTAGCGGACTTTGTCCCGTAAGTTACGCCACCTGGTGTATACTCCTGGTAATACTCCATAAACAAATGCATAATAAAAAATTGAAAATGTTGTGTTATTGGCAAAATTGTATAAAATATTTTTCGAATTCCAGTAAAATAAAGGCGTAAAAAAAATATTTCGCACTATTATGTTCTGGCTTTAAAAAATGAAACAAATCAAAATGAAGATTTAAATATAAGATTTATTGATATTTTTTCAGGGTACTTGTTTGTTATCTCGTCGACCAATTTCGCCAAATTATATAAATCGCCAAGTTCTACAAATTGACGCAATTTTTTATTTTAAATAACGAAAAAACAAATAAATTAGTATAACATTAATAAAAATACAAATAAAACGTCGAAATATTGGTTTTATTAGCCATTATTGGAATTTAATCTTAAAATTAATTAATTTATGGCAAACCATTATTGGCATTTAATCTTTCAATTTGGCGACAGTAATTTGGTCGACGGGATAACTAACAAGTACCATTTTCATTATATAGGACTTCGCGGGTTATTATTTTTTTTTTTTTTTAATCTTGGCACAATTTGGGCTTCGGAAAGAGCGATTTGTTGCCGATTGATATAAACAGTTATGAAAACAAAACTTATGAACTGTCAGCTTGTTTTATAAGAATTTACGGCACAGATGTCGTATTGGCGCGATTTTTTTCCGACGCCAATTTTGCGAAAACCTCGTTACCATATCATCTGTATCCGGATAACCATATCAACCAAAATAACGACACTTTGGTGCCAGTTAAGTATCCGGTACGTATATGACATTGGCGCCAGAAAAAAATCGCGCCAATATGACATCTGTGCCGAATTTACATGTATAAATTTAGTTTCTAGATATTATTATTGTTTTTTATATACGATTTGTTTATATTTGTATATAAAGTAGATAAATGCCTTTTTTATATTAAATAAATTGTACAAATATTGGAAAATATTGCTTCTTTATGTGAAACAGTGAATATGCTTCCAGAAATTACGTTGCCAAATTTTCTTCTCTCGCCAAGGCCCCTATACTTTAAAAATACCGATTTATTATTATACAATATAGTATTAGCTAATGTTCTGTAATCTGTTCCACAGTCAAAGTTGACTGCAAAAACGCGATGCTGGAATAATGTGGTATCAAGTATATGGTTTAAAAATAAAATTAATTTTGCACCAAACTACACTTACGCCAATTGGCTCTAGGTCTGATTAAGGAAGAATACTCATATTAAGATTTACAAACACCAAAATCGTAGCATGACAAGAATACGGTATTTGCGGAAAGTTGAGGGACATGTATTAATTTAAGTGATTATTAAACTTTATTTTTCCAATTTTTTAAGTGTTTATGACTTCAGTCTGGTTTTTTTTTTTTTTTTTTTTTTTGTGTGTATCTATGCGTGTTTTAACTTTCCTAAAATACTTTGATATATTTTAGTAAAACTTACATAACATATGTGAGTTAAAACAAGGAAATTAATTACGCACCAAACTATGCCCGCCAAGATATGCCAATTGGCTGTGGAGCCAATTATGAAACTTTCCATAGATTAATACATACAAACTTTATGTGAAAAAACAGTGAAGCTTTCATCTAAAGTATGTTAAACTGAAATGATCCCCCGTACCTTCAAAAATAAAACAAATGATAGGCCAATAAATAAATAAATGAGACTGTGCATTGAAACAAATTGAAGGAGCGATGTTAAATTAATACTGTAAGGTGAAATTAATTGTGAAAAGGAAAGAAATAGCAGAAATAAAATAAATCACATATTTGAAAATATAAAAGAGAAAATGAAATATTTTACCTTTTCCGGATCTAGATGCTATTCATTTATTTCAATAACTAATATCACTGAGAAATTCATGGTAAAATAATTTTCTTTCCTGATTATTATTATTGTTATCATCATCATTTATTTACATAACGGAATACAGCAGTAAACATTTTTTGTTTAACAATAAAATAAGTTCATTTTTTAAATAAAATGTCTAGAACATATGAAAATTTTAAGATTAACAACTATCATTTGCAAACTACAAAGCACATCGTAAAGAAAATGGTAAAAGACAAATGGAAAACAAATTAAAAAATATTTGTTTCTCGCGTTAGATGGCGCTAGTCACGGGAAACCATGTAGTTTCTAACCACGTGTACAGCGGACAAAAGAAACTTAGCGATTGCGAGGCCTGTTATTTCGATAAGGAGGCCTTGGCTTAAGCATTTAAATTGGATGAGTTCTACCCGGAATATCTACGCAGATTTTCATTGGTCGATTTCCAAATCAAAACTTTTTTTTATATATAGAAGGATTTAATTGTAAGTATGTATGAATCATTAGATAGCCGGGTTTTTTTTCGATTTTCTTGAATGACGGAATCTTTTTGCTGCATTTGTGCATTATTTCGCGATAGTGATGTGCTATGCATGCTTTACTGTAGATGTTTAAGAGTAGATCGTAAATGTGGAATTCTTAAGCGGATGCGAATGACGTCATTTTACATAAAACGTGTGCTTTGAATTGAAATATGTTTTGTACTGCAGTAGAGTCCCGCTTAACCGAGTTATTTTCTTCTGATGGACTGGTGGCTTCTATTATTATGAAACAGACATTATAAATGAAGTATTAGGTGAAGATGAAAGAGCAGCCGTAAAAAAAAATTATGGCCATTTTTTCCCCCCATTCTGACCAGAAAATCAGAGTTCTAACTTTTTACGGCTGTTCTTTCATCTTCCTCTAACACTTGATTTATAATGGCTGTTTCATAATAATAGAAGCCATCAGTCTATCAGAAGAAAATGAAGTAATGGAAATCCCGGGGGCGACACTAAATTCTGAAAAAGCAGAATTCCTGTTCTCCAGTATTTAACTTAGCTTAGTTTTTGTATTTAATGTTGATATAAACTGTTGTGATACGATAAGATCACAAGGAACCTCTCAAAAGCACCATAAAATTACAGAAATGCGCAAGGCCTACCGTATATGCTCGTGTATACGACGACACCCCCAATTCTTAAGCAAAATTTTGAAGAAAAAAAATCGCGTATAAGTCGAACCACATTTCTGGTAGCATGTTGAAAAATGATTTGTAATCGAGGATAAAAAAAAAAAAAAAATAAATAAAAATGTATATAAATACATAAACAGCTAAGAAAAAAAAATTCAATTCAACAAATTACAACGACCATTTGGAAAATGATTTTTTCAAAGACTAAAATTTAAGACATAAAAAATTGCACATTACGTACGCCATGGATTACACTTTTCGGTACTGTAAATTTTTAAACTTCTACGGAGCTGGTCATACATTACGTACGCCATGGATTAAACTTAAATATTCCTGGACCAATTTTAAATGAAATTTCATTCTGAAACTTCTAAACATCCCACAATATTACTTTTTACACCGTCGTATAGAGAAAAAAAAAATGTACTTTTAAATGCAATTTGTTTAAAAGCTGTATCTCAATTTGTTTCTAAGTTATTAATTTTTTTCGTAGTTTTTATTACTTTTTTGTCATAGTGGCAACAGAAGTATCCATCTCTATTGAAAGTAAAGGGGAAATACAGATTACTGTATAGACCAATCAGAAAAAGAATAAAATGCGGATTCAACTAATAAAAAGCTTCAGATATGTTTTTGATTTCCTACCTTGACCGAGGACAATAACCATTTTTTCCAAATAGTTAATAATAAATTTTCATTAAATTAGTAATTTCTTTTCTGGGAGCACGGCAGTGCGTCCGCCAAGTTCGCACAAGGCGTTAGCTACCTTTTCCTGAACCATTTCGGCATACTTTTCACCCCCTCATAACGTCGTTTTAGGGAGAGATATAGAAATTTTTCTTTTATACACATGTTCTTTATGATCAAACTGAACTAAGGTTCCATGATTTCATGTTTCTGTATTTAGTAGTTTTCGAGATATTAAATTCCGAAAAAGTGCTTTTTTGTCACTGACTCATTTCGCATCATCAAATAACTAAGGTACTTCTAAAAGTCGTAGAATCATGAAATTTCACAAGTAAGTCAAGTTTGTAGCATAATTAACCAGAAAAATCTGAAAACACAGAATTTCCGCCTCTAAACCCTTCAAACAGGGGGTGTTGATTTGGCCGTAAACAGTCCCTTAACACATTCAATTGTGCCAATATTGGTCGCCAAAACTCGATTACAAAGTTTTGAAGGGGTCGCGTAATTTCAAGCAGAATAAAATTTTATATATTCTTTTCCAAAGATATAGAAAAAATGAATATACCTAAAAATTTTAATCAGTATAGGTTATGATATATTTACGATATTAAAACAATAAAACATTTAACAAAATATAACCGCAATTCGGTACGTTTCCGATATAGTAGCCTTTGCGAAATAGAGAAAATAGCCTTGACGAGAAAAGAAATTTGATAATAACGTATTTTCTGGCAACCTATTTACTGTGTCATATACAAAAGCAATTTTTTCCATTTGTATACAATTTATTTAATGTAAGGAACCCGTTTATTTATTTTTATATACCAACATAAATAATTTGTATATAAAAAACAATATTTTATACATGTATAAATAAAATGTTTATATGTATATAAATACATACATAAATAACATAAAAGTTCATCAGGTTTGTTTTCATAGTTGTTTATATCATTTGGCAATATATCTCAGTTTCTGAAGTCCGAATTGCGTCAAGATTTTTCAAAAATGCCAAGGTCCCTATAGTGGAAAAATATCCTAATTCTCACATGAAAGTTTAAAAATCTCCTTTTAATTAAATGAAATGTGTAACTAATAAAGCTGTCTTTAACGATGTGCGACAGATGCGGCGTCCGAAGACCGCTGCTAATGTTATTATATTGTATTATTAGCCTACTTACTATTAATTTATTGTTAATTTTAATTCTGTAAAAGAAAGATTATAGTTATAGATAAGACATGTTGGTCGCCAAAACCCGATTACGGAAAATTAGCCTGAGTTATAAAGGTGTTAATGATTTCAAGCTGAATGAATTTTTATGTGCTTTTACAAAAATCTTAATAAGGCAAATCTTTCAGTTTATTTGTCCATCTGTCCATCTTTCTATTTTTTACTTCCTTAAAACAAATTTTATTAAAGACCGGGAGGCGTCTGCACAAATCCTCACCTCATCGAGTTGACGGCTGAAATTTTAGGATTAGTTAAAAATCGATTAGCGTATTAAAATGTAACTGGTCTGCCAAGTCATATCTTTGTGGAAACCACCTAAAGACCCGATTTAACTGTTAATTGGTGGATTTTCCATTGTGTTTTCTTGCACCCATTCCTTCATGTTTCCATTCTTTTGGATGCAGGAAAATACAATAGTAAACCTATCAGTCTACCACTATATGACTTAACAGACCAGTTGCATTTTAATATGCTAATCTAGTTTTAACTAATCCTAAAATTTCAGCTGTAAACTCGATGAGGTGATGGTGTGTGCAGACGCTTCCCGGTCTATTATAAGACCAATGTCAGACGGGCGTCTTTTTTGCTTAGGTATTATCCATTCACAATGCTAGCATTGTGAATGGATAATGCCTAAGCAAAAAAGACGCCTGTCTGACATTGGTCTAAATGTTGGAATTCTAATCTCAATAGCACTCTGGTCAATCTGGCGAATATCCCTACTATTTATGGAACACTATTCCTTTAAGTGCGTTTTAGTGATGTTAATGAACTTTATGCAAATGCATCATACATATTATACATATGCATATAATACGTAATACATTTGCATCATACATATTATAGGTATGTGTATAATACATAGTACATATGCATCATTATGACGTCAGAATAAACAAAACATTTTTTGTCTCCAAATTTGGAAATTGACATGATATATTACCAAATTTGGCGACACTTCGCTAAATGTCGCCAAGCTTGGCGAGTATTTGACGCTAGTGGCTATTTTTCAATGAGTTAATTATTAATGCGAGCTATCTATTTATATTCTTCCGCATATCACCTGAATAGTTAAATGGTATAACGTACGAATATTTCCAAAGTGCCAATAGTTTCGTCACTGTACAAAACCTCTGCTATTGTTATTATATTGTACTAGCCGCCCTTGGCGACCAGTTTGGTCTCCCTTAAATACATGGTAAGCATTGTATCATGTTACTTTTATCCAAAATTTATTTTACTTGCTCAATCCTCCGCCAAATCGGTAGTTTCTAGTACAGAAATCACGAACTCGGTATTTTTATGTTAAGCGGACGCAGGTGATAAATAGCCAAACATTGTTCTCGTCGTATTTTTTCGTATTTCATTAATTTTATTTAAAAATATAATACTTTAAAGAAAGAGAAGAAATCTATATAATAAAAGCCTAAGCCATGTGACTGTCATCAACAGTTCCGGGTTGACCGCTTCGCTTTTTGTATGCCAGGCGGCCAATTTAGTAATTTAATGTTAGCCGTGCGCAGGTGATAATAATTATCTATATAATAAAAGCCTAAGTCATGTGACTGTCATCAACAGTTCCGGGTTGACCGCTTCGCTTTTTGTATGACAGGCGGCCAATTTGGTAATTTAATGTTAGCCGTGCGCAGATGATAAATTTCCAAATATCCCTCCATGGCAATCATGTCATCAGTATTATAACAGTCCGTATCCTGCGACTGTCATAAACAATTTTTCGCGTGGTAAATTAAAGCATATGAGATATGTATGAAGAGATAATACTGATGACATGATGGCAATGAAAGAATATTTGGCTATTTATCGGCTGCGCCCGGCTAACGATAAACTACCAAATTGGCCGTCTGGCATAGCGAAGCGGTCAACCCGGAACTGTTGATGACAGTCACATGACTTAGGCTTTTATTATAGAGATTGTTATTATACTTACTGTGACTATGTTGTTAATCTTTACTCTGCTAAAACTTCTGTATTATATAAAGAGAATTTACGGAAACTATTACAGCACCGAAACTGCCAGTTCTCCTTATGATTATTATAATTCTATAATATGTAACCTGTTAATCGATATGTACGTTAGAATGAATCTTCTATAATCCGGTTCCTCGCATTTTAGTTTTCAGGTTTCAAATAAAATTAGCTAAAATCTTAAAACCATGGCACATTGGCTACTTCTTCAACACGAGCAGATTAGAAGAATGATAGATTTTCAAATGGATCATGGCAGCCCGTAGACCTTCTATTCTTCCGTAATCGAGTCTATTGAAAAGGTTAACGTGAAACAAAAATATATTAGCATCAATATGGTTTAATGTAAATGCAGATATTGTCAAAGGATTTCATAAGAACCATTTCACTTGTACCCAATCGTATCGGTTAAAATGCAACATTTGGCAGCGAGCCCAATTAGAAAAGATTACTTAATAGGATTAAAAAATTCCACATTAGAGAACGAATCGTAACTGATAAGTAAACATGCATAAGTGAGTTGAGATATTTGTCACGAAAGATGAAATACATAACAACACAAAATATATGATGTGCTTCCATTATTGTAGAGAGTTCTTGATTTCTCTATCAAAAGCTTCAGACTTGGCGAAAGAATGGGCAAGTAAATTAAATTATGAATAACAGTAATATGATGCAACGTTTAACATGCAATTAATAGAGTCAATACTGCTTTTTAGAGGCGGCTAGTACTTTAATATAAAAAGAAATAAAGTATAAATTTGTAAAGCTCAATAAAATAAATTTAGGTATTTTTATGTAAGCCGGGCGCAAGTGGCAAATCGCCAAATACTGTTCCCAACTCCATTGTTCATGTTGCATTCATTTCATTTAAAAATATAAACTTTTTAGTCATCTCATTTTAAATAGATGCATTTCCCTCATTTTATTTAACAGAATATTGTGATGATATGTTATATTCAACATCACATATTTAAAAAGTTTCATTAAGTGATATATTCTTGGGGTTTATAATGGTCCAGGGTACCAAGATTTTGGCTCGACACATTGGCAACTATATCTAACAAATTATTCATTTCTTCTCTGTACATCCTACTGACAACAGCTAACTGAACGGGTCCCTCTCTGGCACTTGCATATTTCATGTCCATATCCAATAAACTTATCCTGTCTTCAAATTTGCTGAGTTATTATTTCGTGCCTGTCTTTAATTATTCAAGGACTTTCGAACCTGGATTTCCAAAAAAATGGTTATCTTAAAAATGCAATAGTTGTATAAAATATTGTTCGCTACAGATCATGGTCTACAGTATAAATATTTAACATAGAAATAAATAAATAAATAAATAAGAAATAATAACATAAACGAAAATATTTTATTTGAAAATCAAAGCATTGTTTCTAATTTACACACGTAAAAAATGAAAACTGCTATTGGCAAAAAAACAAAATGCTAATGAGGAGATTTGCTCCCGGCTAACATAAAAGTACTGAAATTTAAGTTTTTTTATATTAATATAGTTTAGAAAAACAAACTTGAAAACACATACAGAAAGTAGTGATATCCCAACAAAAAGTTTTCGGTAAAAAAAAAAAAAGCGTCAAGTTCTCCTTAATGTTTCGGCCAGAAAAAGTAGTGATATCTGAAGTTCGCACAAATTAAAAGCCAAATATCCCAAATCTTTCATTGAAAATGGCTTTCTGCGATTTAGCCGTTAATGCCTTCGAGGTTGTTTTTCAAATTTTAAAGTATGTACAAATGAGCAACATGCCAACTACATTTTTTGATTACTTCAGGCATTTTGTGGCACAAAGTACAGAAATAAAATACACATTTAAAAAAAGCATTTAAACCACTTCTGTCTATTTAAATGCTTAGAAGTTAAAAATAACAAAATATTTTATTCAGAAGATAATATCCCTAATTGCTAAAACATATTTAGTATCATATTTTAACAGTTTAAAAATCGAATACCTCTTAATGTATGCAAACAAACTATAATAAATATTAAAACGAAAAAAAATCTCTTTCGTCAATGCACAAGATTTCAATATTATACAATAAAATATAATGTAACATATTGTGAGATTTGAAGTAAGTAAATTTTGTTTTATTTCTTGGGTTTTACGTTAATGACTTCAGCTTTAGACCGTACAAAATGTCAATTAAACCACAAATGGGCTAAATGATCTGTAATCAAAACTAATGTTTGTTGAAACTGAATGGTATTTATCAGAAATCTTTTACTTATAATGTCTTTATGTGGATTTGCCTCTTTGCATTCTAATATTACTTTTAATATTTAAATAATTCATAAATGCGTAATTTCCAATCATTAATTTTGAAATGCTGTAGAAGGCATTAACGGCCAAGTCGCAGGAAGCCATTTTCAATGAAAGATTTGGGATGTTTGGCTTTTAACTTGTGCGAACTTCAGATATCACTACTTTTTCTGGCCGAAACATTAAGGAGAACTTGGCGCTTTTTTTTTTTTTTTTTTTTTTTTTTTTTTTTTTACCGAAAACTTTTTGTTGGGTTTTTTTTTTTTTTACCGAAAACTTTTTGTTGGTTTTTTTTTTCTTTTTTTTTTAACGTTTCAAAACAGACTTTTTAAAAAAAATTCAACGTTTTTAAACTATATGTAAAACCGAAGAAGCTTAAAATTAGTTTGAAACCTATTCACATCAATTCAATGATACAGTAAAAAGAAAAAATTCTTTCAAAATCTATTCAGGCATTATTTACAAGGGTAAACAACTTCTCAGACTGCTAAAATATAGTACTTCTTTGTGTTATAGGACTTTTAAGAAAGATATCTAGAAGCATTCTCAACTCTTGAACTCTTTTTTAAAAAGATTATAATGTTGAAAGGAATGCCCCTGTATTGAAGGGAATTCTGTAACAAGAGAAAATGGGTGCAGAACAATTGCAGGGACATTATTGTTGAGTTTTTTTTGTCACTCACAAGGAATGACCAATGTCCGTTTTTATCTCTCATGTGATTACTTAAAAGACTTGCCCATTCGCCGATTGTCTGAGAATTTTTACTACCTCGTGTATAAGTAGATCCTCATTTTCAACTTCCAAATTTTGTCTAAAATTCTTCGATTTATACACGAGTATATACGGGATTTATGTATGTAATAAAGAACTGATCAAATTTGGCGCAAAATTCCGTGGAAAGACTGAAAAAAAAAAAAAAAACCTTTCGAATAGTTAGCACGAAAATGTAAACGCGTCACGCGATTTGGCGAGCAATATTTACCCTCCCCAAATGCAAACGCTTCTGATTCATTTTGAAATAGGTAGTATTCCTGTGACGTCACGGTAGGTAAAATGGCGGCGTTGTCGTTTGTTTGCGCTTTGCATTTCACAAAGGCTTTTTTCGCTATTTCCCTTTACAGCGTTATTTTACTGTCATACTTATGAACTTATAAACCTAATTAATGGTAATATAAGCATAATCTTTTATTATTTAATTATTAAATAATGAAAAAATAGATAAAAGCATGGTTTGCAGAATTAAAATAAAAAAAAAATCACTAAAATCGTTAAGTAAAAGCATGTTTAAATAAAGTTTAATTTACATAATTTATGAACAAACCTCAATTTAAACACTTGAAATCTCACTCCTTTATACAGACATTGGCTATAATTTAATTTATTTTAACATTATATTTCTAATAAATTCGATAATCTATACAAATTAAATGAATATTCCTTATACTAGGACTTCCCTCAGAGGAATTAGTCTGAGCGATATTGCTGAGAACATACATTTAATAATAACTTGCGACAAGCAAAGAAAATGAGATACTCTCTTTATTTGACCTTATGCTGCCACAAATTCAAATAATGAAAATGAGCAAATTGAATGATAGAATTACAAAATACGAAACATAAATTCATATACACTGTTAAAAAAAAAAAAAAAAAAAAAAAAATGGGAAAGCAAACCCTGCGACAGCCATTCATGGGTAAAAAATTAGAAGTACGCAATACTTTATATCTCATATCGGAATTTTTATTCTTTGAAATGATGTCAAGAGCTTAAACAGACGCTACGCACCAGTTTAAGTAACTCTAAATGACAAAAATATGAAGTTTAAAGAAAATGGAGTTAGGGTTTAATCTAGGTAAAAGGGACTTTTAACTTTTTGACTAATTGCAGCCAATAGCTTCTAGCCAAATAAAAATAGCTTTAGCCAAGGGGGAAAAAAAGTTTTATTTATATAAAATTTCTATATACATGAGTATTATTTTTAGTTATGCAATATACAAATAAATACATCACTCTGTAAGATCGACTCTTCGAGATTTGGCTGTATACCACACAGCAAATAATGTCATAGGTGCCAAGTTGCCACTAATCCTCCGTAATATGTGGATTAATTTAACCCTGGTTTAATACATTTCTCACCAGAATTTTTTTTCAGAGATGAAATTAAATACGTTCCACGTAGAAAACTGGAATTAAATAAATAAAGATTCATGAAATAATTTTTCTGGTTCGAAACGTTGTTAAACTGGGTTAAATTAATCTACGCATTACGGAAGATTAGTGCGAACTTGGCACCTCTGTAATGTTTTTAATGGAAATGCTTTTCAAAATTCCCCTTCCAAATTAATCATCATTAAGCTACTTAAATTCTTGATTGTCAGTTTGTTTCTCAAGTCAGTTTTTGTTATATTCATGAGACTGAATCCCCCTTCACAGTCTGCTGTACACAACAAAAGTGATGCTACAAATTCATATAAAGAAGTCACATTGGGAAACATGCCAGTAATGCCATTTTTATGAAAAAAAGTAATACGATAAGCTAGTTTCATTTTTTTACACGTTGTAGCCAGAACCCGCATAAATTAAAGTCTGAAAAGTTTATACGGCATGCATCTGGCACATTGATGATTCAAAGCTTGACTGGACATTATATCCCATGTTTATACAATCTGCGATTTTCGTTTTCGCCATATGCTGGAGACGTGTCTGATGCAAAGGTCGTCACACTGGTTGAAGACACTTGTATAGAGAGCATGAGACAAATTTTGAAGTATTGCCGCAGCGCGGATGCAATATGAGATTTTTTTTTCATTTTTGAGCAACGGCAGCAGGTTTACGAAATGCGGAACAACAAAATGGGAATGATATAGCATATTTTTTTGGCTGTCGCTATTTGCTAATTCACTAAATGCTTTGGGGGGGGGGGGGGGGGCAAAAAGCACTTCCAGTTAGCTTTTTGGCTATTTGGCTAGCTCTAGATTAAACCTTAGAAGTATTTTTTGTATGCTGTGTAGTCCCCTGAATAGTTAACCCCTTCGCGACGGGAGCCTTTTACGAAATGTTTATTACTTTGCTACCGGTTTTAAAAAACAGAAGTTTGTGCCTATTCAAATCACGAAAATGCTCGGATTAAATAAGGCAAATTTTACAGTAAAATTTTACTGGTGAGTATAAACGAGGATCCTTAGGCCTATTTCCGGCACGTATACGTGTCGCTCGTCCCCAAGGTGTTAATACTGTTGAACATCTGTTTTCCACGAATGCGATGAGGTTGTCGATAAGAATTTAGGGAATTCTCTTTTCAAAAAGTGATATATCACAGTCCCGTGCACGTCAATAGTCGCATGCAATGCTACTATTGACAATGTCGTTCGATATATGCTCGATCGGATTTAAATGAGGAGTGCATGCTGGCCAGTACATACGCTGTATTGTTTTGTTTTCAAACACACTCTGCACAAGTTGAGCTGTATTTAGCATGTATTAAATAAAAGAAATCGGCAATGACTGCAGCGAAAGGTGTAATGTATTTAATAGATTTGTACCTGATGGCAGCACATACTATGTAGTAGTACTTTAACTTGGTGGTCTCGTTATGTTCTAATAAAATTGCTAACTAAGATATATCATGGTGTCAGAAGTATAGTGACCCATGTATTTTTGTTAAATATTACAAAAGAAATTGAAGCAATATGGCAGGAAGTTTACCTAATATTGCAGCATTTGAACCAGGATCAAATCCATCCGAGTCATGGCGGTAATGGAGGCAAGATTTTGAAGATTACATAGAAGCTTTGAAATATGCAGGTGAATCCGAAAAAAAACAAAAACAGCGCTCTTCCGGCATGTTGGCGGTGATGAGTTAAAAAAGCAATTTCGTGCATTTGATCTGAAGCCAGAAGGAGGAGCTAGTGAAATAACATTGAAGCAAATTTTGGATGAATTTGATAAATATTTTCAGGACTATGTGAATGAGATATATGCTTCATTTAAAATTTTTAGAAATCAAGCAAGAAAGTGAAGAAAAATTTGCGGACTATTATTCACGTTTACGTAGAGCCGTATTGAATGCAAATACGGCAACCTTGCGGATCGGATGCTTCGTGATCTCGTTCGTGATAAAATCATTCAAGGGTTGGCTGATAAATCGCTACAAGAGCGATTAATTCGCGAAACTAGTAGCAAGAAATTGTTGCTGAATGTAAAACGGCCGAGCATAGTAAAGTGCAGGCCGCGGAAATGTGCGATAAAATCAGCAGATTGAATGTCGATGCAATGAAGTGGAAGGATGGCCGTGCACGATATCATAAAAGAGAAATATTTTGTAAATACTGTGGCAGATCTCACGAACCAAATAAATGTCCAGCCTTCGGTACAAAATGCAGAAACTGTGAAGGAAAAAACCATTGGTCGAAAGTATGTCGGAATAAAGTAAACAACAGTCAACAGGTGCGTCGACTAAATGCAGTGGAACGGAATAATGACAGTGATACAGAGTTTGTTTATTTGGGTGAACTGAAATATATAAATCAACTTGAGAGTAAAAAATCAAATTCTGTATGGCTATAAAAATTAAAAATAAATGGAAATGATGTTATATTTAAGCTAAATACAGGTTCTCAAGTCAATGTTATTCCAAAGAGTCAAATATTAAAATGGAGTGAAAAGCCAATGGTGAGAAATGCAAACAACCTATATTGGATTACTGTGACAACGTTGTACCAATTCTAGGTGAGTGTTTTCTTAATTGCAAAACTTTAAAGAAAGATATGACATGTAAATTTTTAGTAACCTCTTTAAATGCTAGTCCAATATTAGGGCTCGAAGCCTGTGAGAAATTAGAACTTATCCAAAGACTTAATAATGTTATAAAGCCCATGTATAATTTTTTCCATCAAACACCAGAAGATATTATCCAGCAGTTTTCTGATGTACTTACAGGAATTGGTCGCTTGAACCGTGTTGTAAAAATAAAATTAAAAGACCACTATATTCCTCACATAGCGTACGATACCACGTAAGATACCACTAGCTCTACATGACAAAGTAAAGAATAAGTTGCAGAATATGGTAGAATCTGGAATAATTGCAAAAGTGGATGAACCTACAGAATGGGTAAATAATATGGTTGTCATTAACTCGCCTAAAAAATTGCGCATCTGTTTAGATCCAAGGCCTCTAAATGAAGTAATTCGTCGACCTCACTACCCTATACCAACAGCTGATAATCTTATTGCACGACTTCAAGGATGTAAAATACACTGCTCAAAACAATTAAAGGATATTGCAGTTTTAGGTGGATTTTGTATCTGGTAAACTGTTAAGCTGATTGATACATGGTCGACAGACATAGTAGGTTATATGAGAATAAATTACACATGTTTGGCAGAAAAAATGCATTTTATTGCGCATTTGTGTACTAAAGGAAAAAAACACAATTTGTGCATATGAGAAAAAAAGAATAAGAAAAGGTGTTTTCTTCAAAGAAAATCATTTTCAGTAGGGGGTATGGTTTCCACGGGCGGCCAGCAACGTTGAACACCTTTGAGGCATGGACTCAATGAGGCTATTAATGACGAGTTGGGGTATTCTGCCCCACTCTTCCAGAAGAGCTCTTTCCAGTTCTTGGAGACTTTGTGGGGGTTGTTGGCGGCCAGAAACTCGTCTTCCTAGAGCGTCCCAAACGTGCTCGATTGGATTCATGTCTGGAGAACACGCTGGCCATTCCATTCGAACGATTCCTTCCTCGAAAATGAAATCCTCCACCAGGTTTGCACGATGTGGCCTGCAGTTATCGTCCATTAAAATGAAGTTATCTCCGATTGCTGCAGCGTAAGGGACTACAATAGGTCTGAGGATCTCATCCCTATATCGGCGACCAGTCAGAGCTCCATATCGAATGATGTAGAGGTCAGTGCGCCCGTCAATGGAGATGCCACCATATACCAACACTCCTCCACCGCCAAATCTGACACTTTCGTGCACGAACGCAGGATTATTCCTACTGCCACGGTCCCTCCAGATGAAAATACGCCTATTATCCGGATGCACAGAAAAACGGGACTCGTCAGAAAACTGAATATTGCTCCATTCATTTCTCCTCCAGTTGACATGCTCGGTTGCCCACTCCCTGCGGTCGCGACGATGCCTTGATGTTAATCTAACACATACCATCGGTCGGCGAGCATACAGACCTACAGCATGGAGCCGGTTTCGGACAGTCTGAGTTGAAATCGTGGTGCCTGTAGCCGAGCGAAGGTGTTGTTGGAGAAGAGTAGCGTTCATGGTTCGGTGTCTCCGAGCTGTTAACGCTAAATACCGATCTTCATTGAGCGTTGTTGCCCGTCTACGACCTTGCCCTGGTCTTCGGCCTGTACATCCACTCTCCAAAAAACGGTTCCAGATCCTGGAAATGACACTTTGTGACACTCCAATGGCTTGCGCTACTTCGGCTTGAGTTTGGTCCCCTTCTAACCTACCAACAATTCTCAAAGCTTCTGAATCTGTCAAATGACTTCACTGAGACATCGTACTCATCGAAACAAAGCAATCACTGAATGCCGATCATCCTTGTCTTCATTCTCTTTTATCCAGTTGAAAGTCAAATTTCATTCGCTGCCGCTGAAGCGACGCTTTTCACTTCGAACTCAAAATTTGCATACTCCACAGTTTGAAAACCAGAAAAATTTACATTTGTGATTCTCTTCTTCTATTTTCGGCAAAAAAAATTTCGTTTATATCTTTATTTTATATAAAACTTCAAATATCCTTTAATTGTTTTGAGCAGTGTATTTACTATCCTAGATGCAAAAAAATGGTTTTTGGCAATTGCCATTAGTTAGAGAATCTTCATATTTAACTACATTTACAACACCTTGGGGACAGTTCAGTTATTTAGTTCTGCCTTTTGAGCTTAATAATGCTGCAGAAGAGTTTCAGATGGCTATGTAGAACACGTTTGAAGATATGCCTAAAGTAAACCCTTACTTTGATGATCTAGCCCTTGGAACATCCTCTATTGAAAATCCCTGCCAGTTACTACATAAAGTTTTAACACGTGCTAGAGAAGCAAATCTTAAATTTAACCTTGCCAAGACCCAGTTGTCAAAATCTTCTGTGAATTACTTAGGCCACATATTATCTGACAAAGGAATACACTGTTAAAAATCTACAGCATTTGCTGCAAAGTCACTCCACCTCTTTTATAGGAAACGGTGACTTGACTATATTATGGAGCATTCTCATTGGTTAGAATAGAGATATTCTATAAAAGCGGTGGAGTGGCTATGCAGCAAATGCTGCAAATTTTTAACAGTGTAGAACCAGATCCTAAAAAGATAATGGCTATAACTGAATTTCCTGCGCCAAAGAATCGAGAGGACTTGCAAAGGTTTCTTGGCATGATAACATACTTAGCTAAGTTTACGCCTCATCTCTCATCTCACCCATTCATTGAGACAGCTTTTGAAACAGGATACACAGTGGTTGTGGGATGAAAATGTTCAACGGGACTTTGAACTAATAAAAGGAACTTTAGTACAAGCTCCATGTTTACAGTATTTTGATAAAAACAAAGCTGCAACCGTTTCAGTGGATGCCAGCCGTTATGGCTTGGGAGCTGTTTTACTGCAAGATAATAAACCAGTTGCATATGGTTCTGCATCATTAACTGAAACACAGCAACGGTATGCTCAAATCGAAAAAGAGTTACTCGCTGTAATTTTTGGCCTTGAACATTTCAATTATTATACATATGGAAGATCAGTTGAAGTGCAGACAGACCACAAGCCATTGTTGGGATTAAGCAAAAAGCAGTATGATGCCATATCACCGAGACTTCAACGTATGCTTCTCAGTCTTAATAGGTATGATTACAAGTTTGAATATGTCCCCGGAAAACTTCTTCTGATAGCCGATACACTTTCTCGTGCTCAGTTAGTCAAAGAATATTTTGCCAATGAGGAAGAATCAGACACAAGTGTTAAGATAAATCTACTATCTCATGCATCGGTAAACAAATGGAAAGAATATGCAACAGTTACGACCAATGACAATGAATTGCAAGATGTTTTATACCACATACAAAATGGTTGGCCTGAAAGAAAAAATACACGAAATTTCGCTAAGCCCTATTGGCATTGCAAAGAAGAATTGTACTGTACAGATGAAGGTATAATTTGTCGCGGTAAAAGACTTGTTGTGCCAAAGGTCGCAAGAGCAGAAATATTACAAAAGTTGCATTTAACACATAGGGGTATAATGGCTTGTAAAACGAAAGCAAGAGAATATTTTTATTGGCCATCAATGAACTGTGGCATTGAAACTTTTATTGAGAAATGTAAAACTTGCCAGCAGCATCAGCGTAACAATCAAAAGGAAGTTTTGCTTGATCAAGATGTTCCAGAGAAGCCCTGGCAAAAGGTTGGTTGTGATTTTTTTTATCTAAAAGGCCAGCAATATCTGTTATTAATTGATTATTTCTCAAAATATGCTGAAGTCCAAATAGTTAAGAATAATAATGCACCAAATGTCATAATTGCTTTCAAATCTATTTTTGCGAGACATGGGATTCCAGAGGAGTTGGTCAGCGATGGGGGACCACCATTCAATTCAGAGGAAGTGAATTTTTTTTTTAAAGAATGGAATGTGGAACACAACCTCACATCACCATACTTTCCTAGAGCTAACGGTCAAGCTGAAAGAGCCGTGCAAACAATAAAAAAATCCCTAATTAAGGCATTACAGGATGGAAAAGATCTATATATGGTCTTATTAGACTATCGTATTCAACCATCTCAAGATCTCCCCTCTCCAGCTGAACTATTAATGGGCAGACGACTGAGGTCTCTTTTGCCATGTCATCCAGAAAAACTTAGGCCAAATTTTCCGTTAGCTGAAGCAAAGGAGTCTTTAGAGAAGCGACAGATGATTCAAAATAAATATGCTAACAAGCATAGTGCACAACTCTCAAATTTGAAAGATAAGGCAAGAGTTTGGTTTCGCCAAAAGATGAACGAACCATGGAAGCAAGGAACTGTCATTCAGGTTGGTCCTCAACCTCGATCCTACATTATTAAAGGGATAGATGGTAATATTTACAGAAGAAACTGATTTTACATCCGCCCCGATAAATCCGAATTAAGTCAATCTGTGAGATCAGTAGAAGATTTTTATCCAGCAACTACAGATTCAGATATAATAGATAATAAAACAGCTAAGTTACAAACGGTGTTGCCTCAAGTGCCTCTACGGAAATCTTCAAGAACAATTGTAAAACCTCAACGCTATAGAGACAACTAAACTAAACTATGTTAAATTTAGAACTTTAAATGATTTATAATTTGTAATACTTTTTAAATATCCATTGCCTTCATAACTCTGTTTATTTAAAAAAGGGGCATGTAATGTATTTAATAGGTTTGCACCTGATAGCAGCACATACTATGTAGTAGTACTACTACTTTAACTTGGTGGTCTCGTGGTGTTCTAATAAAATTGCTAACTAAGATATATCAAAAGGTATGACACGAGACGAGATCTGACTATATCGTCTGCATAACCTTTGAGTTGTCAAAGTGCCATTTTAAGTAATCCGTACATATTTTTTCAGCAAATCATGCAAGCTAAAGTATGCCAATATGAACCCGATTATGGAATTTTATCCGAATAAGTTACTACATAAAAAATCTGCTAATGGCAATTGAGAAAATGACCTTATGATTAAAACTCTAGATTAGTCAATCTAAAAGTAAAAAAAATGCATATATCAAATTTAAACCAGCACTTCCCTCTGTTAGGGGCCTAGACGAGGGAGATAAAAGCCTAGAGAAGGAGCACTTTGATTTTCGGGCAAACTATTCGCTGTTTCATACCGACATTTATTCAATATTTACCCAATTTATTCAATGCTAGGTGGGTATCAACCCGTTTTGTTGCATTTAAATCGCATATTTTTGGGAAGAAACGTAGTATTATAAAATATTATGGTTTCTATACCTAACAATTCCAAATTAATGGTAATTTAAAACGTTTCCGTTCATTTCATCTTTTTAAATTTTGAATATTTTAGAAACCATTCTTAGAGATCATTTGAATCTTAAAAGTAACTCGATTCAAAATTTTAAGTTTTTAGACTCAACAGTAACACAGAAATAGAAAATTTTCGAAATTTTTTATTCTTGCGCCGTTTTACCTAGCGAAATTCTTAGAAATTGTTCTATTGCAAGAATTTGCGCCTTAAAAGTGAGAGCCATGTCAATTTTCCTGTGTATATTCCTAACAATTCCATGTACTTCACTATTTAGATCATCTTTAGAACTTTGTTTTGTTTTCTAAATTTTCGATTCTTTTAGAATTCGTTCTATAACGAGCATTTACATCTTATAAGTTATTATACCATGCAAAATTTCAAGTTTCTAACTCCAACAGTATCACAAAAATTGCAGTTTAGGTCTTTTTTTATCTTGCACTCTTTTAATTTTCGGGTTTTTTGAAAATTGATTGGAAATTTCAAAATTTCTAAGCTTAACAATTCCAAATAAATCGTGATTTATAATCTTTCTAGAACGTTTTACGGTTATTTCGAACCTTTTAGAAAGCGTTCATAAGGAGTATTTACATCTTAAAAGTAACCACCGCACTAAATTAAAAATTTCTTGTCCAAATAATATCACAGAAATCGCAATTTTAGAACTTTTTTGCTCCTCCACCAAATGGAGATTGTTGTACCTGCATTATAGCCTTTTTCGGAGCAGAAATGGTCACCAACATTTTTTAAATCGGGTAGGTAGTTTCAGAGATGACACCCCACAAACACACAAACGTTACTGCTTTTAGAAGTATAGATTCAGAAGCCGTTACCTGTTATTATACATAAATATAAATAATTTATCTAATATGTGTTTGCAAATGCTTTAAAAAAAAAAAAATACATACATAAACCACTACAATACTTGTTTAGTTTTCTTTTCAGAGTCGTTTATATCATTTCGAAAAAACATATCACTTCCTTAAGCTCAAATCGCGTCAAACTTTTTAACAAAGTGCCAAGGCCGCATATAACAGCGAAGTACCCATGAAGCGTACTAAATAGGTGGTAAAGGTAATATGGCACATAGCCAAATGCAGGTGATAAATTACCAAATATTGTTCTTATCGTCATCTTTCGTAATGCACTATTTTCATTTAAAATAGATAAATTTAAAATTTATTAAATACATTTAAAAAACACAACTTTGACTCATTTCATTTAAAATACTAATAAATAAAAACAATAAAAAGAGAAAATAGCTTAAATCAAAACATTTTATTTCAAAATCAAAGAATTATTTCTAAGTCACACATGCGGGGGAAAAAATGTGCTTTTGGCGAAAAAAAAAATACCCTTGGCTAAATTTGCATCCGGCTAAAAAAAGTACAGTGATTAATTCAAATATTATAGGAATGTTCCGTAATCTGGTTTTCAACTAATGTCGTATTTAAAAAAGCGCCACTTAATGTCAACTAAAATATGCTTTATGTATGTCCATTGCTGTACCTTTTTTTTTTTTGTGTGTGTGTGGGGGGGGGGGGGGGGGGGGAGCGAGGTTGCATATATTTGCATTTGAATTTAAAATTTTGTTTATATAACTATTGATTGTATGAACAATTAGTACCTTGATGATCGAGCTTCACTTAAAACATATGTAACATATTACTTGTGTGGTTGTTTGCTCAAAGCCAATTTTATATCGCTATTATAACTCTCATAACAATGTTGTTGTTAGTATTATTCTTGTTTGACACCAACCCTGCCTGTGTATCTGAATGCAAATTATCGACCATTTTTCTTGTAAGAAAAGCGGTTATAACATAATTGTTTCATTTCGCATGCCATGTACCAGTAAAAATATTGATGCTTTTATGTTAGCCGAGTGCAGGAGTTAAATTGTCAATAATTTTTCCCACACCATATTCATCATATTACATTCATTTCACTTAAAATATAAACCTTTCATTCACTTGATTTAAAATACATGATTTTAACTAATTTCGTGGTGCTTTTGCGATATCACTTTGCCTTGGCGTTTTTTTAAGCGTTGTGCAGTTTCGGCTTCAGAAAGTGAGATTTGTTGAAAAAAGATATAAACAGTTATGTAAACACACTTGATGAACATTTATACTTATTTTTACAAATAAATATAAGCATTTTATTTATATATAATAAAATTATTGTTTTTTATACACAATTTATTTCTGTTTGTATATAAAAATAGATAAATGCTTACACTAAATAAATTGTATGAATTTTTAAAAAATTGCTTGGTTATATGAAACAATGAATAGGTTGGCGGAAAAAATGCATTAAACGTCTACTTCTCTCGTCAAACCCATTTTCTCTACCTCGCCAAGATCCCTATACTGGAAAAGTACCAATTTCATTTAAAATATTAAAAGTAAAAAATAAATAAAATAAGAAGAAATGACGCCGTAAATCAAAATATTTTATTTAAACATCAAATAATTGTTTTTAATTTTCACTCGCGAAATATAAAAGATGCTTTCAGCGATTAAAAAAGGGCTATTGGAGAGATTATCGTAAAACCTTAAATACTAAGTTATTATGCCTTTTTTCTTTTAAACAGAAAAACAATCCAGATTTCTTTTCCTGTTTGATTAAATTTAAATATGCTTTATTGCAGTTCAATATGAGAGCGTGCATATTTTCTTTGCTCCATGCGCTCTAATCCGGTTGTCTACGAAAACGTTCAGTCGGTGAAAGTGACGCACACTAAATTTCTGTGACGTATGCAGATAAATTGTGGGTTTTTTTTATCGGTTTTTAACACTTTCCAACAAAGTTGAAAAGTGTTTATGATTTCGGTTTGTCTGTCCGCGCTCTAACTCTCATAAATATACTCGGATTGTTCTGAATTTTTTGGATATTAGTGACCTCTACCATAGCACGATCCCTATTTCAAATGAAGTTTGTAGCATGTTTAGTTCATTTACAGGGACAGTCAAAAGTATTCCGTTACATTACGGTCAATGGGAAAAATCGTTTCAAATTATTTTTAATGCTGTTACACTCTCTCAAACATAATAAAATTGATATGCATTTATGAAGTCTGCTAAAATGTGCATTCTGTTCAATATGCGGTGCAAAGAATAGTTATTATTCATTTACAGGGCCACACAAAAGTATTCCCTTTACATAATGGTATAGAAGGGGGGGAATTGTTTACAGCGTATTTTAATTAGGTTAAACTATTTCATATATAATGAAATTGATATACGTCGCTGAGCTTTAGTATAAGTTATTTCATGTACTATACGAAGTGCATAGCATTTACAGGGGCAAACAAAAGATTTCAGATACTACCTTGTATCCGAATTACTGTATATTAGCAATGATTGCTCAAAATGCATTTTTAATTATGATATTCGCTTTTAAGTTTCACTAGATTTATGCATACTATATAGTGTGTATAAAGGCTATAGTTCATATACAGGGCTACAGAAAGGAATTCGTAAGAGTTACTGAGTATGAGCGTAAATTGCTTAAAGGTGGGTTCTAAGTGAGTTATGCATTTTTACGCTGAACTACATTTAGTTTACTAAGTAATGTTTGTAGAATATAGATAAAATGATATACAGGGTCATGCAAAGAATTGGATACATGGCCGTCTATGGATAATTTCTGGAAATGTGATTTCAGTAGTTTTAAGAGCGTTTTATGTTTGAATTAAATTTTTGCTAAATAGTGGCGTGTAACAAAAGTACTAGGTAAACTACAGGGCTGTACAAAAGTATACAAGTATGTGTCCATCGATTAGAATAAATTGCTGAAAGAGAAATTTCAGCCTGTTATGTATAGGTGTAAATTAGCTGTCGCCACTCGCCACGTGGCGATTAAAATATTGGCCATCGATCGCCACTATAGTCGCCACTCACCAAGTGGCGATAAAAAAATCTGTTACCGATCACCAACTGAAATACAACTTTTTTCATGGAAATATGCATCTCTACTTTGATTACATCTAATTAGCAAACTGATTAATTTTTTTTCCTACCGGATGCAAGAAGATTGCAGCGATTTAGCTGTATTTTCAATATTTCAGTTTTTCGCCATGCTCGCTCTTCAGTTGGATTATTTTTTCAAGAAATATAGTTTTATGCAAAATATATTCATCAGCTTTGATTCCACATGTATTTCAAATAATTTATTCCTTTTTTTTTTTCACTGGATGCAAATGCAAGTGGATTTTAACCCTTTCGGGTCTGGTTTACTACTAATAGTACATGTCTTTTCATCAAGTATTATTTTGTCTTAAAAATTACTTTTATTACTATCTACACATAGTAATCATAGTATATGGCTATGCTTTTCTTATTATGAGTTCATTTATGTTTGGACATTTAGTAATTCATTTTATACATATATTTCACTCTTTAAATTTTAAATATAGGTTACTTTTCTGAACATCGTGTGGTAAAACACAAAAAACATTATAAAGTTGTAATATCTGTTAAACCCTCTTGTAATACGAGATTTTCCAAACATCTCCAAAAACTCTTAACCTATTATCATATCAGTAAATCTATTTGGATAGCTACGATTAAGATTATTAAAATAAAAGTAATTTTGTTCTCAAAATTGAAAAAAAAAAAAATTGGACCCTAAAGGGTAAGGACATTACAATATCTTCAATGTGTTTGATCAGTTAGCTTATTTTTCTGCAAGAGATACTGTTTAATCCTGCGAAATACACTCACCAGCTTAGATTTCCACTGTATGTAATGTATATGGTATGTTAATTATTAACTAAAATCGAAATAGCATTTTATTGTGTTTTGTTTGATTTTTTTTTTTTTTTTTTTTTTTTTTTTTTGTATACACCTAGTTGTTGGAATTTAGATTTAGTTACTAACTTTTTATGTAAAGAAAGTAACAGTAATCTGATTGATAATTGTGTTTATGAACATTTACAAATAATCAAAAAATATGTTCTAAAAAAATTAATATAACAATTTTGTAGTTTTAAAGTAATTTTCTTGAATTTCAACTGTGTCCCTATTCTTATCATGAATAGTTGGCTGGTATAAAACTCTGATTTATAGAAAATATGTATATATACAACGATTATAGTTTATCTAGGTGCCAAGAAAGTTTGAAACATTATAGTGGCCACTAACTTTTAAAAGTGACCACTAATGAAACTGAGTCTACCGGCCACTGGCTACTAACTCAATTTCCCAGTTTTCACCTATACTGTTATGCGTTTTCTTTCTAAACTAAATATTTCCATTGTATAGCATATATATCACCCTACAAGTCAAATAGAGGGCTGTTCAAAAGAATTGGAATACATAGTTGGCTATGGATCGTAACTGTTGAAATCAGTTTTTCAAATGCGTTTTATAAAATGTTTACTTTTATCTTATTTACCTTATTTTCCTAAATAACGAAGTTTTGTAAAAGAATTCAGGAAGTTTTGGAAAGTATGTCATAATCTATGCTTAACGCATGACTTTTATTTCTTGTTTAAATATAATTTTTAAACTGTTCGAAACTTATTCTTCATAATAGGCACATTCAGTAGGTTACCCTCGTAGGTACCCTCTGTGACAATCAGAAACGAAATCTGACAAATATTTATTGAGTTATGCTTGACGAAAGGTTTTAATATCCATCGTAGCTGTATGTGCCCGGAAAGTAATATTGCGCTGTGTGTTAGCCTTTGCTCCGCTCAGATAATTATTCAGGTCTATTGCATACATTTCGATATTTTCAGTAGCATAATAAAAAATAAGTGAATTTTTGAAGAACGAAAGGCTTTCCAATGGAGCGATTTTTTCAATGTTTTCCCAAACAGATGTTTTTTTTTTTTTTTTTATAGCCCCGAACTGAGAGGAAGAATAGGGTCCATTGCTAGTTAAATGAATGTCTAAATGCACAGTATTTAACAGGGTTCGTGATTTTCTAAATAAAAATCAAAATAATCGATTTTTATGTTTTAAATCGCCTTTTATTTAATTATTTAAGGGGGTCCGGGATACAAATATCTTCAAATTTTGTAAAAAAAATTTTATTTCATTAAATATTTCTCTGTTTTTTCCTGTATAAAATGATTTTTAAATCATGTTTCTATCTTAATTAGAACGAAAAATATTAATTTTTTCGTTTTAGTTTGTTTTCAAAATCTAGCTAATTTTGATTCAGCATATTTGAAAAAAATATTTACTTTTGAAAATATGATTTTTTTTTTTTAAGTTGCACCACTTTTATTTTTTAATTTTTCCGTTAAATATTTTTAATTTTTTTAAATTAATATTTTTGAATATGCTGAATCAAAATTAAAACTTATATATTTCTCTTTATTTAAATGAAAATTAATTGAAATTCTATAAATAATATTGCAAGTTATAATGATTTTTAGTTACCTGACTTTTTTAATAAATTTTACATTTAAAATTTTTGTAAAAAAATTATGAGAAGTTTTATCATGTGATTTTGTTTACAAATGATGTGGTTAACCATCACGAAAAAATTCAGAATTTTAACTCAATAAATAAAAATTATTTTAAAATGTGTCCCGGACCCTCTTAAATCAGATTTTTTTTTTTTTTAAGAAAAAAATCTCACACAGTATTATTGCTTTATATGACTTTTCTTTTTTATTTATGAAATATACACACACATGCATGTTATAAGTATTACCAATATATATTAATAATATTACATAATTTACATAAATGATTCAAAGGTAAAATTTTAGGCTATGGAAAAATCTTTATTACACAAAATGCATCGAAAACTACAAATCAGATGTCAAAAAGTAATTCAACCTTCAGTATTTTTGTTAAAATAAAAATAAATGCGGCACATAAAAATTTTAAACAAATTTGAAAGCAAACTATGTTGTTATTTTTTTTTGTTGTTGTTAAAGTGCTGGTACAGAAAAACGAGTTTAGCAGCTTTATCAGTTGATGTCTAATTTTCGAATGTGCCATACCAAAGACAGAAAACATTCATTCTACTGAAGCAGATGAAGCTATTGCAGTGTATCAGCCTTTTCGATAACTGTAACAAATACCTTCCAACATTCTAAAGGGATAAGATCAATCTAAGGTCAATAAGATATTAGATTAAAATTAAAATTCATTGAATGGTTCAGATTTTGCTCATTAATATAACAGACATCATCAAAATAGAGCACACAAAGTCATACACTTTTATTTTACCTCAATTATCATAAGGTTTTCTAAACATCAATGAGAAAATATTCCAATATTTAATATACTAGGGGGCTCTGCCTCCTACGAGTTACGCTCGCCAACCCCCGTTCAGACACTTCAGATCCTAAAAGCACGCTAATTTCATCGGCTTCAAAAATATTGAATTATAATTTTAAAAACAGTGGCTATCGCCCTGTAAACAAGCTTTCATTCATTTTCCTTTGATTGGAGATTTTTAAGGCGAAACCAGCCGCTGTTAAGAGAGCGACATTTCTATTTCCACTAGACTTCTGTTCTACCGTACTTCAGAACCTGTTCTAGCGTCATTAGAGCCATTCTGATTGGCTGGTCCGATTCAGATGAAGTGGCTAGGCGTCCGGGCATCGTTTGCACGTATTCGGATATTTGTTTTCAGCTATTTCGTTTCTGATACTACATAAGTTTGTTTTGAATATTTTTTTTCCATTTTTAGATGATGAAATTGCTATTTTCTACTTCAAAATATTAAAAAATACCTGCATAAAACAGACCTCCATCATTTTCATACTCAAACTGTTTCCCCCCCCCCCCCCAAACATTTTAAGTTAAAGACCGTTTCATAAATTTTAAATGTTATTTACATTAAAAATTATAAAAAAATATATAATCTCTCTATTCTAAAAAAAAGTAACTACCGCTGTCACCGCCGCCGCCGCCGGTTTTGATTTCTTTGTGACCGGAGGCCTTTCTTCGTTAATATTAACAAAAATAATGCATACAAAAATATGAAAATCGGTGGTTTTATACAGAAATGTTTGATAAACACGCTGATGCAGACAGTTTTCAAATCGAAGAATTATTTTAAGAGTTATTTAATGCTAAAGTTGGACAAAATCGTTCCACTAAAAAAGTTTTATAGCAGCAAAAACTATACATGGCGGTGTAATCATTTTTAGATCATTTTATGCGTTAGAATTTGCCGGAGTGCAGATTGCATTAATTTTTTTATTTTGACTCATTTTTTCAGGTTTTATTTCTATTTTAAATTCAAATTTTCAGCATTTCTAGAGATATTTTTTACAGATTTCAGAAAATTGTATACTAATTTAAACTGTTGCCAACTGTATAAAAAGCGCAAGCAATAATGTTTGCTTCAAATTAAAAATTTATTTACACGTGACTATTATAAACAGGAAAAAAACTTTCAAATTAGAATTAAATAATTACGTATAAAAAGCAGGAACTTATTAAAAATTACGTCATAAAAAGTATACACGTGAATTTTAAAAGAGAAAGGATATTGTAAAATAATAAATTCATTAACATGCGTTAGAAGTCTTAGGAGAAATTACGTCATATTTACGTCACATTATAGTTATTACATAAAATGAACACAAAATAATATTGCAAAAAAGTTTAAATTTAGAAATTGCGCTAGACATTTATTAGATATTTTGAGAATTAATTTAAAATGTCTCATTTAAAAGAACTTTCTTTTCGCTTTGTTAAAAAATACCAGGAGACAAAGACTCTCTTTACTTAATTCCTTTTATATTAGCTTATTTTGAAATGTTGTTATACGTGTATACGTCATCAAGTTATTTTTATTTCGACGTTTTATTTGTGTTTTTATTAATGTTGTACGAATTTATTTGTTCTTTCGTTATTTAAAATAAAAATTATATCAATTTGTATAATTTGGCGAGTGGTTTGGCGATTTATATAATTTGGCGAAATTGGTCGACAGGATAATCAAGTAGTACCGCAGCGGATTTGGCGTTAAAATTCCCCAATCAAAGAGAAATGAATAGAAATTCGTTTATAGGGAGATCGCCACTGTTTTTTTAAATTATAATTCAATCTTTCGAAATCTTTTTAAAGCCGATCAAATTAACGTGCATTTAGAGTCTGCGGTGTCTGGACGGGGGTTGGCGAGCGTAGCTCGTAGGGGGCCGAGACCCCTAGTTTATATTAAAAACGTATTGTCACTTATAAAACGCTGCAATTGCAGGGGGAATTTGCATATCTAAACCATGAAAAAAAATATATAAAACCAGGGTTATTTTTGATCTATTTATTTTTGTAACGCTGATAATAAAAATAACCCTGAAAAGTTTTTTTTTTTTTTAGCACTGAATATGGAATTTTTAAATATGTTTCATAGAGGTATAGGAGGATTCAGTTGCAAATTCAAGGGACAGTTAGAAGGTATTCCCCCTCCCCCCCCCCCCCCCAAAAAAAAAAAGAAAAAAAAAGTTTCTGATTTTATATTTTTTCATGATTTAGATATGCAAATTCTCCCTGCAACTGCGGCGTTTTATAAGTGAAAATGCGTTTTTAATATAAATTATACATTTTTTAATAATTTTAATACAAATAACATTTAAAATTTATGAAACAGTCTTCATGACTTTATCTTAAAAGAAAAAAAAAAAAAAAAAAAAAAAAAAAAACGGTTTTAGTATGGAAATGACGGAGATACGTTTTATACAGGTATTTTTGAATACTTTCAAGTAGAAAATAGCAGTTTCATCATCTAAAAATGGAAAATAATTTATTCAAATCAAACTTATGTAGCATCAGAAACGAAATAGTAGCTGAAAACAAATATTCGAATATGTACAAAGGATGCTCCGGCGTTTGGCCACTTGATCTGGAGCGTGCCAACCAATCAGAACGGCTCTGAAGGACGCCAGAACAGAAGTCTAGTGGAATTAGAAATGTCGCGTTAAGCGATACAATGGCTGTTTCATCTGTGATTTAAAAAAAAAAAAAGTTAAAAATTTCAAAATAAGCTAATGTAAAATGAATTAAGTAAACAGAGTTTTTGTCTCTCGGTATTTTTAACAACGTTTTAAAGTTCTTTTAAATAAGACATTTGAAATGTATCGTTTTAAATCTGACGTAATTTTCACCAAAGTTTTCTTTCTATTTTTAATTTTCACATGAAAATGCTTTTGCTGTTAGAAAGGAAATATTCTTCGCTCTGTCTTAGAATTCGCCATAATAGTTGAAAGATTATCTCAAAATATGAAATAAATGTCTCGTGCAAATATATTTTTTAATTTTCTGTTTTGTCAACAGTTTATTTGGCCTTTTTAAATATGAAGTAATTTCCTCCATTTATGACTTTTAACTCATAAGAAAAAATTGATTTTTTAAAAAATTTCTTTCCATTTTAAAATTAGTTTTTATGATGTAATTTTCAATACTTTCCCGATTTTTAACACGTAATCACTTAATTCTAATCTGAAAGTGTTTTTCTGTTTATAATAGACACGGGTAAATAAATTTTTAATTTGAAGGAAATATTATTCTTTGCACTGTTTTTAAAATTGGCAACAGTTTAAAATAATACCCTTTTCTAAAATATGTAAAATATAGTATGTCTCGAAATTCTGAAAATTTGAATTTAAAATGGAAATAAATCCTCAAAAAAGAGTCAAATTAAAAAAATAAATGCAGTCTGCACACTGGGAACTTCTAATCTATAAATTGATCTAAAAATGTTTAAATTCCTATGTATAATTTTTACTCCTATAAAATTTTTTAAATGAAACGATTTTGACCAACTTTAACATTAATTATCTCTTAAAATAATTATTCGATTTAAAAACTGTCTGCATCAGCGTGTTTATCAAACATTTCTCTATAATACCACCAATTTTCATAATTTATATGAAGCAGTTTTCTTAATATTAATGAAGAAAGACCCCCTGTCACAAAAAATATGGATGCTGATCTAGGATCGGGATACAGGGAAGATCTACGCAAATTTTCATTGGTCCATTTTCAAATCGTTATTTTATATATATATATATATATATATATATATATAGAAGGATTCCTACTTAGATTTCCTTACTGTTGTAAGATTATCTTCTAATTTGATTCAAATGAAATTTGAAAGCATTTTTTTTCTAAACTTTACATTGTATTTTACTTTTTGACAAAGATTAAGCTTTATCTTTCTAATCTGTATTATATAAAACTAATTTACTATATAAAAGTACATTATTATGTTTGCTTATATCTTAAATTTATTTAACCCGGCATTACACGTGCGAGAAAAACGAACGGGATTACTCGCGCTGTGTATGTCATACCCATGGCGGTTTCTTCAATTTTGTACCATAAAATCTATATAAAACATAAAAAAACTAGGATAAAAGAAGAGATAATAGAGTTTTAAACAGATATTAAACATGTTACTTACTTTTATTTTGTACATTCGCTGCGTCTATCTATATTGAATGCACGCGCGAGAAAAACTACTGGTTATACTCGCTCCGGGTTTGTCATACCCATTGTGGTTTCTTCCAATATTTTTACCTTAAAATCTGCATAAAAGATAAAACACTACGAAAAAGGAAGGGATAATATAGTTTTAAAGATATCTTTAAAATGTTATTTACATTTATTCTGCAAATTTCCTGCGTCTATCTGTACTCAGAGCCGTTATAGAAATGCTCGCGCTGGGTGTGAGATACCCATATGTGGCGATTACGATAGATCTATATTTCGAATTATTTAACCGCTTTTCCTCCTCTAAGATTATGATCTTCGAGGCAGCTACACAAAGACCCATCTATTTCTGAAGAAGGGTTAGGGAGAAAAACTGCAAAAAACCAGCACTGGGCGTGACATACCCAGCGCGAGCAAACTCGGGTTAAAAAAAAATTAAAAGAAAAACTGATTTAAATCAATGGTTTTTTAAAAAAATTAATTGATTTAAATCATGATTAAAATCAAGCTGATTTAAATCAACGAACCCTGGTACTTATTTAATGAATTTAAACTTAAACGGGGAAACAGTTTGTTACGGCTTCTCTTAACCTTGACTGTCGCGCGCGCCTCCATGGCGCATTCTTCTGTAATTTAGGTTTGGCCGTTTGGCAACCTTTAAGAATAGTTCAGTTGTTTGGTTTTCGACGATTTCTGCGGACCTATGGTGCGTTCGCTGGATTCAATATTCTTCAAATAATGTATAATTCTTCGAATAATGTATAAACTGTAAATAATATTCTTGTATATAAAGTAAATTAAATTAATAAGTGTAGTTAATGAACGAGCGACTATGAGTATTTCGCTACTCGCACCATTCGACATTCGACATTGGTCCGCTCACCGGAAGTGGTTTCGTTTTTGATTCTTCATTAGTATTGTATTTTAGTTGTTGTGAAATTACCAATTGAAATGGTCACATTAGTGTCCTTAAACAGATCGAGGGGCTCGTTAAAAGCTCAGCTCACTAGGCTAGAAACTCTACTAAATGATGAGACCGTTACGTGGTCAAAAATCAAAATCGATACAAAACTCAAGACTCTTGAAAAGGTTTCCAATAACATCGATTCGTTACGTACCGATTATTACACAACAGCTGCTGACGATCATGATATGACGGAAATCGACTCTTCATTAATGGAGTTGGAAGAACGAGTGGAACAGCTAGAGGTAAGTTTCAATCTATTATTAAATTCTGATAAAAATGAAACTAAAAGTCCTGAATTAAAATTTAGTAATTGTAAGATCAAATTGCCAGAAATTCCACTTCCTCAATTTAGTGGAAAGTATGAGGATTGGAATATGTTCAAAATCGAATTTAACAATATTGTTACGAATAATGAACAGCTATCTGAAATTCAGAAATTACATTATTTACATTCCGCATTAAAAAATGAAGCTAAACAATTAGAAACTCCGGAAGACACATTTGATTCATTGTTTAAAGCATTAGAAAATAGATTTGAGAATAAACGAATTATTGTGAATATACACTTAAAGGCTATATTAGATTTCGAAAGAATTGCACACGAGTCATCTAAAGAACTAAGGCGATTAGTAGATGTTATAAACAAAAATATCAGGGCTCTAACCAACTTAGGATTTGAGAGAAATAAACTCTCGGATATTTTGTTTACAACCATAATTTTAGACAAATTGGATAAGGAGTCTCGGAAACAATACGAATTGTCAATAAACACATCTGAAGTCCCAAGCTTTGACAGTTTAATGCAGTTTTTAGAAAAAAGAAGTCAATCGCTCGAAAGTATAAATAGAAACGTAACTAGATCAAAAATCAGTAGTGAAATAAAATCGAAATCTTTGTTAGTAAATTCGAGTTCTGAGAGGCAGTGTGTTATTTGTGATCAATTTCATCCTCTATATAAATGTAAGAAATTTCTTAATATGCAGTTTGGTGAACGATATGCTATCGTTAAAAAGCATAAGCTTTGCCTGAAATGTTTTTCGGAATCTCATTTAGTTTCTAATTGTGTGTCAAAACATATATGTAAACATTGTAAATCGCCTTCATCTCATAACACTCTATTACATAGAGATAAATCAATTGTTTCTAATAATGAATCTCGAAATCAAAAGGCAGAAAAAGAGCAGACAGTGGACCGGGGGGAAAGAAATGCGGCGCCTGATGTAGCAGTTTCGCAAAGTCTTTCAAATTGTTTTCCTTCTTCGAATAAAAGCGTCATTTTATCAACTGCAATAATTGAAATTAAAACGAGTAAAGGGAATTTTATTCAGGGAAGAAGTTTATTAGATTCTTGCAGTCAAATTAATTGTGTATCATTTGAGTTTGCAAAAAAAATGGGTTTAAAGAAAACAGAGGTTTTTGCTCCTATATCTGGGCTGAATGGCACAGCTACGACACTGAATTATAAAATTGAAACTGTGATTTCAAATAAAAATAGAGATTTCATAAGGGAACTGGAATTTCTTTTAGTGCCAAAAATTACAGAACTAACCCCACTTTCGCTCATTCGTGTAGACATTTCTGATATACCCACAAATATCTCGTTAGTAGATGCTAAATTTAATATACCAGGAAAAATAGATTTATTATTGGGTTCTCAATGCTTTTTTGATTTATTGAAAGCCGGTCAAATTCGCTGCTCATCACAAAACTTGTTATTTCAAGACACCGTGTTTGGATATGTAGCTATCGGTGTTGTGAGTAATTCCCCAAACGATTCTCAATATTGTGGTCTACTCACTCAAAATGAAAAAATAGAACAATCCTTGCGACAATTTTGGGAAATCGAAAATATTAATGATTCCAGTTCGTTGCTTAGTGAAGAAGAGAAATTTTGCGAAAATCATTTTAAAACTACGCATTATCGAACTGCCACTGGTCAGTACGTTGTGAGCATGCCTATGGAAGATGCTACATTTTTAGGAGAATCAAAAAAATTAGCCGAAAAAAGACTCGATCAAGTTTGGCACCGATTAGATAGGGATTCGAACTTGCAACCTCTGTATTCGGAATTTATGGACGAGTATAAAAATTTAAATCATATGGAGTTAGTGGAGGAATCGGAACCCGTAAAGGACTGTTATTATATACCTCATCATGGAGTTTACAGACCAGAAAAAAGTACTACACGCTTGCGTGTTGTGTTTAACGCGTCAACGCCAACGACGTCTGGGTTGTCATTCAATTACCTCCTTTTAAAGGGTAAAATTCCACAACAAGAGTTATTCTTAATTATAATTCGTTTTCAAAAACATAGATATGCATTCACTGCGGATGTAGAGAAGATGTATCGAATAGTATTAATTAATCCTTCGCCAAGAGACTTTCTTCGAATTTTGTGGAAGAACAATATTGACGCGCCAGTACAAACTTATAAGCTCAATACAGTGACTTATGGGACATCTAACGCTCCTTATTTAGCTACTCGTGCTCTTAAGCAATTAGCTCTAGATGAACAAAAAAACTTACCTCTAGCATCGTCAGTCGTCTTAAAGGACTTTTATGTAGATGATCTTCTTTCTGGGGAATCAACTCTCGAAAAAGCTAAAATCCTTAAATTACAATTAATTCAACTTTTGAATCGTGGAAACATGAAATTGCACAAATGGTGTGCAAATCATCGAGAATTAGTTGAATCTCATACTAGGGTTGCCACAGAATATAGTTTTGATGAGCAACCAGATTGTACTTCAGTAAAAACATTGGGTGTTCTATGGGAACCACAGAGTGACTGTTTTCTGTATAAATTGAAAATTCTTAACAAGGAATTTTATAGTAAACGAGATGTTCTATCTCTAATTTCAAAAATATTTGACCCGTTAGGATTAATTGGGCCTGTAGTAACAAGGGCTAAGATATTTATGCGGTAGCTCTGGTTAGCCAAAATCGATTGGAATGAGCCATTACCGGATTTTCTGGAGAGAGAATGGAATGACTTTCTATCCACCCTCTCAGAGTTAGAGAACTTAAAGATTTCTAGATTTGTTTTTCATGAAGATCGCATAATCATACATGGGTTTGCTGATGCCTCTTCGTTAGCCTATGGAGCTGCAATTTATGTTCAGTCTTTATCAGTTGAAGGATCTCCTGCTGCGCAACTATTGTGCAGCAAATCCAGAGTCAAACAGTGTTGATTCCTCGCTTAGAATTATGCTCTTGCCTCCTATTAGCGAAACTAATTCATAAAGTTCTACCGTCGCTGGACATTCGAATAGAAAACATCGTTCTCTGGAGTGACTCCACGATCTCGCTTGCTTGGATTAGAAAACCACCCCATTTGTTAAAAACATTCGTGAGTAACCGAGTCGCTGCTATACAAGAACTTACAGACTCTTACCAATGGCAGCATGTGACATCGGATAATAATCCAGCTGATGTAATATCTAGAGGACTGGACGCTAAGGAACTTTTAAATTGCAACCTTTGGTTTTGTGGTCCGAACTTTCTTCGTGACAAAATTCAGCATGCAGAAAATAATCCAGTAGATCTAGAAACAAATAATGACTATGCGTTAGAATTCAAATCAGTTCAGGACATTAACCTCGCAGTTAAGACTGAAAATTTACTGTATAATTGTTTGTTTACTTTGAGTAATGATTTTTTGAAATTGATTCGTATTGTAAGCGATGCGTATTAAACTAATTAATAAACTCACATAATCTTAAGGACTGTATTTATTTTATTGTTGACAAGCGAAGCGATGCGTGCACACAAGGCAAGACAAGAACATAAACTAGAAAAACGAAACGAATTACGTTTCTATGGTTACCTACATTGGCAGAACAAGTGCGTTGCCAACATTTTGGCACATAATAACAGATAATTCGAACATACCCCCCGAAGGGTCAACTTCAATCAATTATACAATAGAAAATAAAATATTAACATTACAAATGACTGAGTAAATATAATACAACACAACAATTTTCTTTTAACAATGAATAATACAATTATGAAAATAATACAGCAATAAAAATTAAGAGAAAATTCACAAATTCACAACCAAGCTCCCTCTTTTTTTTTTTTTTTTTTTTTTTTTTTTTTTTTTTTTTTTTTTTTTTTTTTTAATAGCTCGTAACTAATTCTCTGAAATTTGTTTTGGCAATAAAGCAATTTTGGATATACTTCTTTTAAGTATTCCCTTTGAGGTTTCGATTTCTACTACCCTAATCTTACCATCTGTACCTGGGAAAACATTTGTAATGCGTCCTAGTAAGTATTTATTTGTAGGAAGATCATCTTCCTTTATCAACACTAGGGTACCTATGATTACGTTATTTTTTGAAAATTGCCATTTCGAACGCTGTTGAAGCGTATTCAAATACTCTCTGTTCCAACGATTCCATATCAATTGAACGCATTTTGTAATTCTATGCCATCTAGACAGTCTATTTTCGCTTATATTAATTAATTCTGGTTCAACTATGGCTGTCATAGGTCTCCCGATTAAGAAGTGGCCTGGCGTTAAGGCCTCTAAGTCATTCACGTCTGAAGACAATGGAGTGATTGGACGTGAGTTTAATATAGACTCTATTTGAGCAACTACAGTTAATAACTCTTCGAAAGTTAGCCTTGCATTACCTACTGTTCGCTTTAGATGATATTTTACCGATTTTATTCCTGCCTCCCACAACCCACCAAAATTAGGTGCACGAGGAGGAATAAATTTCCAAGTGATATTCTCCTCTGACAAATAATTTGCCAACCTCTCTTCCGGACGTCTTAGCAAATTATGGAGTCTTTGTAACTCTGCGTTTGCTCCAACAAAATTTTTTGCCTTATCTGAAAAGATTACTGCGCACTTACCGCGCCTAGCAATGAATCTTTTTAACGTTGCAATGAATGCATCTGTGGTCAATTCTGACACTAATTCGAGATGCACTGCTTTAGTTACAAAGCAAACAAAGATTGCCAAATACACCTTATTAAGAATTCCCTTTCTTTGTCCCTTATATTTTATAAAGAAGGGGCCACCAAAATCTGTTCCCACATAGTTAAAAGGTGCGCTAGGACGTACTCTTTCTGTGGGTAGCGAACCCATGATTTGTTGCACAGTTATAGGATTGTTTTTACTACAAGTTATACACTCATGCGTTATTTTCCTAACTAAATTTCTTCCCTGTAATGGCCAGAATTTTTGCCTCAAGTAGCATAACAATGCTTGTGCACCTATATGAAGATATTTTTTATGGTAGTAAATTGCAATCAGGCTACACAATTTACCCTTAGCTGGCAGAATGTATTGATGTTTTTGAGCAAATTTTAGGTCGGAATGATTCAAACGACCTCCTACTCTTAGCATCTTATCTGCATCCAAAAATGGGTTTAACAATCGCAATTTACTATTCTTAGAAATTTGCTTACCTTCTAACAATGCAGTATATTCTGCCTTAAATTCGCTTTTTTGAAATTCCCGTATCAAAAAAGCTTCTGCTCTTGATAATTCATCTATACTTACGTGTCCCTTTCTTTTTTCAGTTGATCTTTTCGTATTATCTAAAAACCTGAAAATATAACTCAAAACACGTAATATTTTAGTATAATTATTGCTAATACTTAAAATTTCATTAACAAATTCAACATTATTCAAACAAGTTAATGTAGTATTGTTTCTCAGTTTTAACTCTGATGAAAACTCAATAGTGTTTTTTTCATGTTCCAAGTCAATGTCCTTATTGGATGCGATGTCACCTTCTCTTAGGAAAGAAGGGCCTGTTGGAAAACGTCACAGTGTAGGTAATTTTATGTCCAACATCACTTCGCTTGTGAAATGACGATTTCCTCGTGATACATGCAACGCGTTTCTTTTAGTTGTGAAATATGTTCCAAGATGGCGACACTTCCCTGAGTTATCGTAGCGTAAGGTCACAAACTAAAGAAGGATTGTGTAAAAGACTTGTGTTTCGAAAAGGCGTCAACAGATCGCAGCACCACAGAAATTTTCTGATAAACTGATTTTAAATAGAACCTTTTTGCTTATTAAGCAGACTGTATTGTTTCAAGTTTTTTTTTTTTACTCTGTTTTAACTCTTGTGGGCCCCTATTACTTCTTCACTTCTAGGCCCGATTTCGTGAGGCCAAGACGCACGGTTTTTTAGTGCGTTAACTCTTTGTTCAATGGAAGACTTGCATCTCCTACTGGATTTAAATGTTATTACTTCTATAGTACCCACATTTAACCCTTTTATTTTATTCTTTTTTTTTGTGTGTGTGTGTGTTCGTCCATGTAACCTAGAACTCGTCGTGCATTAAATAGTTTTTTCTCTACAAGTGCATCTCCATCATTCTAAGAAGATATTTTTCACATCCACTCAATAAATAAAATATATAGGTCGTTTTCACATGAAGTAAACCAGCGTATGTCTGCTTTACCAGAAAGGTAAGAAAATAAATTTCTATCTTTCATTATCAATGAAAAAACTTTTGGTATAACAATTTTATATTTATACTGGGTCTTTAGCTACACGCTAATCGCGAACTCACCCCTTCTAGATATTTTAATAGATTATGAGAGATGAGTTGAAGGGGAAAGTAAATAAATAAATAAATAAATAAAAAAACCCAGTAATAAAAATTTTGTTTATCTGATTGTGATAAAATGATGAACAAGATGCACATATGAGATATGAAATATTGAAATATATACATGAAAATAAAAATAAATGTGCATGAATAAATAATGATATATATAATATCGCAAAAAGAGTATTATTGTGAACAAATATTGATTGATTATTGTGAATAACTGATCATTTTATTTATATTTATGAATATATTCTAAGAAATTATTTTAAGAAAGTCACAAACTTCTTATAGTAAATATATTTGTTATCAAAGAATTTATAAAACTTGAATAACACGCTATGTCTGCCACAAAAGAAATTACGGCAGTAGAGAAACTAAATGATAATAATTACAATCATTGGTGTTTCAAATTAGAAAATCTGTTAATTAAAGACGACTTATTCAAATATATAACAGAATCTCCACCTGCCACACCCGATGATACATATACTAAAAACGCGGCTAAGGCGAAAGCCATAATTTGTTTGTGCATTGAAAATACACAAATCGTGCACATAAGACATTTGACATCTCCCAAAGAAATTTGGGAAAGATTAAAAAGTGTTCACCAAAGGGCGAATTTATCATCCAAATTATTCCTTTTGAGGAAACTATATTCGCAAAGGCTCAATGAGGGCGGAGACTTAAATCTACATATCAACAATATTTTAACTATCCGCGACAAACTCGCTGCCATTGGAGAGCTCATAAATGATTCGCACATCGTGGCTCTTATGCTTTGCAGCTTGCCTCAGTCATATGCTCCTCTTATAACGAGCATGGAGGCTAGAGACGAAAAGGATCTAGACCTCGAGTTTGTGAAAAACAAACTCATCGACGAGTACTCTCATCGAATCGAATACAAAAACACCAGCACACGACCAAGGGACACAACATATAAAATAATAAATAAAGGAAACAAAAAATATTGCAGCTTCTGTCAACGAGATGGGCACGCTCGTTCAGAATGTTACAAATTGAAAAACAAACAGAAAAACAATTACCAAAGAAGTGAAAATTATAACAGTAATAAATTTAACAACCATGCCAACTTTAAAGCCAATTCGGTAAACCCCAAAAATCAACACAATGGTAGTAAAACAGACTCCTCGAATTTTTGCTTTAACAGCAAATCAAATATAGAGGATGAGGTCAACCAATCGATCATTCCTCTCTTCCCAGTGGAAAACAATTTTGAAATTGAGTCAGTAAAAATTAACCAAACACAAACAACAGATCCAAACACATATATCATTGACTCGGGTTGCACCAGGCACGTTGCATCAGAAAAAACAAATTTTGCTACATTCACAGCCGGGAATTTTGGGAATATAACAATCGCTAATGGAAAAAGGCTTAATTCGGAAGGTATGGGGGACGTAAAAATAAAAACAGACAAAAACCACTACATTACACTAAGAAACGTCTTATACTGTCCAGAACTAAAGGGCAATTTATTGTCAGTTAAGAAAGCCACTGAAAATAATATAAAGGTAATTTTCGAGAAAAATGCATGTTTATTTGTCAAAGATGATAATATAATCTTGACAGCTAAATTAAATGATAATCTCTACGTATTAAACCCTGAAGATGATTACGGCTATACTATAAGTACTCAAACTTTCTGTAACAATACAAATTGTATTTCATTGTGGCACCGAAGACTCGGACACAAAAATTTTGATGATATTAAATACCTTGTTAATCATGAATTAGCCAATGGGATAACAATTAACAAATGTAAACATGACACGCGATGCACCAAGTGCATTGAAGGGAAACTTTCCGCTCTGCCCTACCCTAAAGTAGCCACAAACAGAAGCAAAGACATCGGTACCCTCGCACATTCCGATATATGTGGCCCCATGAATACTGAAACGATAGGAGGGAAAAGGTACTTTATAACATTCACGGATGATTATAGCAGGTACACAATAACATACTTAATCGCGCATAAGTCTGAAGCCGTTATCAAACTGAAAGAATACATAGCGCTAACAAAAAATAAATTTGGCAAGTTGATAAAGGCAATCAGGTCCGATAACGCAAAAGAGTATATCAGTGACGAATTTGAAAACTGCCTGATAGAAAACGGGATAGAGCGTCAATTGAGTGTTCCCTATTCTAGCCCACAGAACGGTGTTTCAGAAAGAAAGAATAGAACGATAGTGGAAATGGCTAGAACCATGTTGTCGGACGCCAAGTTACCTAAGCAATTCTGGGGGGAAGCTGTCATGTCCGCCACCTACCTCATCAACCGTCTACCAACAAAGGCTAACAAAAATAACATGACACCCTATGAACTTTGGCATAAAAGAAAACCCGATCTCTCGAACATCAAAACATTCGGATGTAAGGCATTTGCCTATGTCGACAAACCTAAAAGAAATAAATTAGATGAGAAAGCCATCGAGGGAATAATGTTGGGATATGATTTCAGAAGCAAGGGCTATAGGATATATACGGGTGAAAATAAAATTATAATATCTAGAACCGTAAAATTCTTCGAAGAAGGTATAAAAGATGAGGAAATTATACCCGCCAAAGAAAATCAAAACATCGAACAAACTCCCGCAGATGATATTGAAATTGATCTAGAAGAGCGCGACGATGATCAGAATAACACCCCGACCGACACATCCCTTGAGCCGAGAAGATCGCAGAGACAAAATCGTGGTGTACCACCTAACCGTTATGGAATAAGCGCAAACCTGTGTCACATTCAGGAGCCAAAGTCATGGACAGACCTACAAAATATCAATGACGCAGAAACTAAAGATAAATGGCTAAAAGCCACTAGTGAGGAAATAGATTCTCTGAAGAAAAATAATACTTGGAGATTAATAAAACCTATCCCGGGAAAACGCGTCATAGGTTGTAGGTGGACGTTTAAGGCAAAAAGGGGAGCGAACGGGTCTATAGAGCGATATAAAGCCAGATTGGTCGCTAAGGGATATGCTCAAAAATATGGAAGCGATTTCGACGAGACCTACGCACCCGTTGTAGCGCATACCACCCTACGAGCATTCTTAAACGCAGCGGTGTACAAAGATCTTAAAATAACTCACCTAGATGTCAAAACTGCTTTCTTACATGGCGATTTAGAAGAGGAGGTCTATATGCATCAGCCAGAGGGATACATAACAAAAGGGGAAGAAGATAAAGTCTGTAGTTTAAACAAAGCGATTTACGGCCTTAAGCAGGCAGCTAGGGCATGGAACCAAAAAATAAGTAAATCTCTAAAAGAACTAAATTTCGTTGAATGCGCGTCAGACAAATGTCTGTACAAAAGAGTCCAAGATGGAAAAATCGCATACATAATAGTGTATGTTGATGACATCTTAGTCGCAGGAGACAAAACAGACACACACGAAATATACACTGAATTATCAAAGCAATACGAAATCAAAAATCTGGGTCAAGTAACACAATATTTAGGCATAAACATAAAGGAAAAAGCAAACGGTAATCTAGAATTAGACCAGGAACACAAAATAATACAAATCGCAGAAAAATTCAATTTGTTAAATGGTAAGCCTACGTATACACCCATGAATACTAACTACTTTAATCTAGATCCAAACGGGAAACTAATGGGAGATAACGTAAAATTTAGTCAGGCTATAGGAGGGCTTCTATACATTGCAACTTTAACTAGACCCGACATAGCATCAGTCGTTAACATCCTGGGAAGAAGGAATGAATCCCCAAGGGAAGTCGATTGGCAAGCTATCGAGAAATTAATTAGATATCTGCTTACTACCAAAGATCTTAAATTCGTCATAGATAAAACAAAACCTCCAATCCTAACGGCATATAGCGATGCCGATTGGGGAAACGACAGAATAGACAGGAAATCAACCACTGGAAACTTGTTCAAATTAGGAAATAATATATTGGCATGGTCATCGAGGAAGCAGAGTTGCACAGCACTCTCCTCCACGGAAGCTGAATATATCGCTGCCTCTAATGCAGGTCAAGAGATTTCGTGGTTGTTAGACCTATTAAATGACCTCGAACTGTGTCAACAACTACCCGTAACGTTGTACGAAGATAACTTATCAGCCATAAGATTGACCGAAAACGAAAAGGCACAGACAAGGACTAAACACGTGGAAGTTAAGTATCACCACATCAGACATCTATGCCAGAATGGTATAATCAAAATAACTTATTGCCCATCGAAGTTAATGCTGGCAGACGTGCTCACCAAGCCGTTGCCTAAGCCTCATTTCGAGTGTTTGAGAAACAAGTTAAACATTCTACGCTCGTCGGTTTGACATAAAAAGCGGGGGTGTTGGAAAACGTCACAGTGTAGGTAATTTTATGTCCAACATCACTTCGCTTGTGAAATGACGATTTCCTCGTGATACATGCAACGCGTTTCTTTTAGTTGTGAAATATGTTCCAAGATGGCGACACTTCCCTGAGTTATCGTAGCGTAAGGTCACAAACTAAAGAAGGATTGTGTAAAAGACTTGTGTTTCGAAAAGGCGTCAACAGATCGCAGCACCACAGAAATTTTCTGATAAACTGATTTTAAATAGAACCTTTTTGCTTATTAAGCAGACTGTATTGTTTCAAGTTTTTTTTTTTACTCTGTTTTAACTCTTGTGGGCCCCTATTACTTCTTCACTTCTAGGCCCGATTTCGTGAGGCCAAGACGCACGGTTTTTTAGTGCGTTAACTCTTTGTTCAATGGAAGACTTGCATCTCCTACTGGATTTAAATGTTATTACTTCTATAGTACCCACATTTAACCCTTTTATTTTATTCTTTTTGTGTGTGTGTGTGTGTGTTCGTCCATGTAACCTAGAACTCGTCGTGCATTAAATAGTTTTTTCTCTACAAGTGCATCTCCATCATTCTAAGAAGATATTTTTCACATCCACTCAATAAATAAAATATATAGGTCGTTTTCACATGAAGTAAACCAGCGTATGTCTGCTTTACCAGAAAGGTAAGAAAATAAATTTCTATCTTTCATTATCAATGAAAAAACTTTTGGTATAACAATTTTATATTTATACTGGGTCTTTAGCTACACGCTAATCGCGAACTCACCCCTTCTAGATATTTTAATAGGGCCGTGCCACCAAAGTTCACAATCAATTAACTTGTGAAAAGTTAGTCCTCGAGAAACAAGGTCTGCTGGATTGTCCTCTGGACGTATATGTTTCCATAGATAAGTCTGGGTCAACTCTTGAATTTTGTAAACTCTGTTGGCCACAAAGCCTTTGAGTACATGAGGAGGAGTCTGTAACCATGCTAAGACGATGGTTGAGTCACACCACAAAATTACCTTATTGATATGCAACTTTAATAGATTCACTACCTTACATACGAGTTGAGACAATAAGGCAGCTGCGGACAACTCAAGTCTGGGAATTGTCAAAGGTTTCAATGGTGCAACCCTAGACTTGCTGCACAGTAAATTTAAAGATGTATTAATTTTTGTGGGACAGCGTAGATAAATGGCTGCTCCATATGCGAGCTCGGATGCATCGGAGAATTCGTGCAGTTCAATTTCCGAATGGCCTTCGTTTAAAACAAAACGATTGATTTTTAAATTGTTTATATGTTGAAGCGTTCTGATAAAGCGTTGCCATTCATCCTTAACATCATCTGGAAGTGGATCGTTCCAACCTAACTTTAATAACCAAAGTCTCTGTATGAAAATTTTAGCCTTAGCTATTCCAGGACCGAGTAATCCTAATGGATCGTAAATTCGAGCTATATCTGATAGAACAGTTCTTTTCGTGCACACAACTGGCTCCTGAACTGATGAATTAAACAAAAAGGAGTCATGAACTGGATTCCATAAGAGTCCTAGAGTTTTAGTGCTCTGGTCCTCATCACTATCAATGAATGAATATTCCTTGTTACTAGTTGTGATTTTTAACAGTTCGGGGTGGTTAGCACACCATTTGTGCAATGTCATGCCGCCACGTTCAAGCAATGCGATTAATTGTGCTTGCAGTTGTTGGGCTTCTGCTAAACTGCTAGCTCCTGTTAGCACATCGTCGACGTAGAAATTTTGGAGTACTGCACGTGATGCTAGCGGAAAATTATCTTTTTCATCGATTGCGAGCTGATTTAGAGTCCGCGTGGCAAGATATGGAGCGTTCGATGTTCCATAAGTAATTGTCTTTAACTTAAATGTTTTGACCGGTTCTTCTTTACCACATTTCCACAAAATGCGCAATAAATCTCTCTGCTTTACCGCAATTAGTATCTGGCGATACATCTTTATGATGTCGGCTGTAAAGGCGTACTTGTGTGTTCGAAATCGACAAATGATATCAAAAAGTTCATCTTGAACTGAACCTCCATTTAATAAAACATCATTTAAAGAAACACCACTAGTGGTAGCTGCACTACCGTCGAAGACAACTCTTAATTTCGTGCTGGGCTTATCGGGTCTGTATACCCCACGATGCGGCAAATAATATGAAAATCTGGGATTAGTTTCCAAAGAGATTTCTTCTAAGTGTCCCAAATTACTATATTCTTTAATGAAATCTTCATACAAGAATCTCATGGTTGGATTGTGCGTAAATCGCTTAAGCAAATGATTTAATCGCTTATTTGCATTTTCTTTTGATTTTCCTAAGCATTCAAGCCTACCAGTTTTAATTGGCATTTCTACAACATATCTGCCGTCTTCCCTTCTGGTATGTGTACGCAGGAAATGTTCCTCACAATATTGCTCTTCTTTACTTTTTATTGGATTTGTATCATTAACCGCTTCAATTTCCCAAAATTTCTGCATAATATTGGATAAATCGTCCACAGATCGAACAAGACCACAATAATTACTGAAATTGTTTTCTTGTGGCATAGACTTAGAACCACTGGCAACATAGCCAAAAACTGTTTCTTGAAAAACCAAATTTTGCATATTTATTTTATTGGCTCCCATTAAGTTAAAAAATACCTCGTTGGACAATAAAACATGTATTGGACCTGGTTTATCAAATTGTGGATCAGCTAACTGAAATGTCTGTAATTGCGTAATGGACATGATGTTTAGATATGTAGCTGGCGTTATGCGCGTAATTTTAGGAACAACAAAAAATTGCAATGTTTCACTAAAACTTCTATTTTCATTTGCGATGGTTGATATAACACTTTCTTTTATATTCATGTCTGAACCATTTAGCCCTGAAACTGATGCGTTTATTTTCTTTCCCTTCAAGAACAATAACTCAGTACATTCCTTCGTTATGAAGTTATTTTGAGATCCTGAATCTAGCAATGCCCTAAGAGGAACAAATTCTCTTCTAGCATTTTGTACATATATTATCGCGGTTGAAAGCAGTACTTGTTTACTAAAAGAAGATGTCATATTCATTACAGTATTGTTTATGGTTGAATGCGTGTTATCAAATGAATGAGCATTTTCACCCAAGGTGGTGACAGACATCTGACTATTTGTGTAACTATGAGGAGAAAATTCGTTTGCGGTTGACGACAAGTTACTACTAAGATTACTTCTGTTTTGAGTTGGTATCGCCTGATTAGTATCAATACTTTCTTCACCGCGTTCCAGGAGAATCAAGCTGTGATGACGCTTGCTACATTTTCTGCACGTACTTAAACTTTTACATTGACTAATGTTGTGAACAGATGATAAACAATTATAGCATAGTCTTTTCGTTTTAACAATATTGAACCTTTTTTTAGCGGGCAAATTCAAAAATTGCGAACATTTCATTAAAATGTGGTCACCCTTACACATTAAACAATTGTGTGGACCTTCTGCTAACAAGGTTAATGACTTAGAATTGCATGAACGCTTCTGATCCTTAATGAAGGGTTTTATGGACGTGCATTTATGGATGTTTTCCAAAATTTGAGAACGTTTCTCCAAAAATAAAATTAATTCATCTAATTTTGGTACTTCGTTTGCACTTATACTCATTTCATAATTTTTTCGAGTATCCTTGTCTAACTTTTGAAGAATGATGTTTAATATTAAAACATCGGAAAGATTGTTTCTATTATAGTTTAAAACGCTTAATGCGCGAATGCTTTTTCTTACATTGTCAACTAAATTTCGTAGGTCTTTAGCGGAAGGCTGCGTGAGCTTATCTGCGTCTAAAAGTGAATTAATGTGTATTTCTGTTACTACTCTATCATTTTCGTATCTGTCCTTTAACGCTTGGAACAAAGATGAAAACGTATCTTCTGTTGTAATCATAACCCTTGCATCATTTATTAATGCAGCTGATAAATAATGCAGTTTTTGAGCATCCGAAAGTTGTTCATTTGAGGTTATTAAGTTGTTAAACTGTAGCTTAAACGTATTCCACTCTTCGGACTTCCCGGAGAATTTCGGAAGTGGAATTTCAGGTAATTTAATGTTTATTGCGTTGTTTATTAGAGTAGGTTTTAATTGAAATGCACTGGGAACTTTACTCTCCTCTAAACATTTAATTTGTTTTTTTATTTTAAATTTAGTCTTCATAATGTTATCATGATATTCCTCACTAGTGTTAATATCTATTTCATAATCTTTCTCTATAGTAATGGCAGATTCTATTTCATTATTTAAGTTTTTTAGCGATTGTTCTTTATCATTCAATTGTTCTAATACTTCTGAGTAATTATCAATTTCTATATTTTTGTCATTTATTAATGTTTCGAATTTACTAATCAATTTTGTTACAGACGTTCTTAACGTGGGACGTTTCTTTTTCAACTTTTCAATAGATTCCATTTCAAAATCTTATAATACAGTAAAGAAAATAATAAATATTTCCTACCTTATTGCAGAGCAGACGATTTCTTCATCCCATTAATCGAAGCATACACGCTTGCGAAATCGTCATTCCATAAAACTTTGATGAAAGAACTGGAGATAATAGTTCATTATACAGTCACAGAATTTTTTTTTAAATTGCGAAAAGTACCGCATCTTTCTCCGGCTCGACGCTGACCATTTTGTAAGTGATGCGTATTAAACTAATTAATAAACTCACATAACCTTAAGGACTGTATTTATTTTATTGTTGACAAACGAAGCGATGCGTGCACACAAGGCAAGACAAGAACATAAACTAGAAAAACGAAACGAATTACGTTTCTATGGTTACCTACATTCGCAGAACAAGTGCGTTGCCAACATTTTGGCACATAATAACAGATAATTCGAACACGTATTATTAGTTATATTTTTAGATTTATAGAAAATTGTAAAAATGATAAAGAAAAAAAAAGTGGTCCTTTAACAATTGATGAGTTGAAAAAAGCAGAAGTTGTCCTGATTAAACAGGTACAGTATTCTACATTTTCTGAAGAGATAAAACAACTGAAGAACGAGAAGAGCCTGTCAGGTAAAAGTAAATTAAAATTTTTGAATGCATATTTAGATTCTGCAGGAATTATCAGAGTTGGAGGTCGCCTAGACAACTCCAGTCTGACTTTTGAAAACAAACATCCTGTTGTTTTACCCTATAATAATAAATTAAGTGAAATTATTTTTGAATATTTTCATAACAAGTTTTTCCATCTAGGGCCACAATCCTTATTACATCATGTCAGGCAAAAATATTGGGTAATAAATGGGCGATCTTTGGCGCGTAAAATAGTTCATAAATGCATAACCTGTTTCAGAAACAAGCCAATAAGTGCGAATCAAATAATGGGAAATTTGCCTTCAGAACGAGTAAACTCTAGCCCACCATTTAAAAAATGTGCGATTGATTTCTGTGGACCCTTTATGATTAAGTATAAAAATCAGAGAAAGGGCAATTATAATAAAATTTATGTTGCAATTTTTGTTTGTCTCGCCACAAAGGCAATTCATTTGGATATAGTAACAGATTTAAAATCTGAATCCTTTATTGCCACGCTGAAACGATTTTTCGCTAGAAGAGGTAAAAGCACAACTATAATGTCAGATAATGGAACTACATTTGTAGGTGCAAATAAAGAGTTGAAGAAATTACATGCCCTGGTATGTAAACCCGATGATGCTTTGTCTAATTATTTGGCCTCTGAGGCTGTTAACTGGAAATTCATCCCTCCTCGTTCACCCAATTTTGGTGGATTATGGGAGGCTGGGGTGAAATCCTTTAAATATCATCTCAAAAGAGTCTTAGGCAATTCTCGAGTCACACTCGAAGAATTTTGGACATTAACCACAGAAATTGAAGCAATTTTAAATTCTCGACCTTTAGCCCCTTTGTCGTCAGATCCAAATGAAATTGAAGTCTTGACTCCTGCCCATTTTTTAATAGGCCGACCAATTACTTCAATATCTGAACCGGATTTGACCAAAATTAATGATAATAGGTTGTCTAACTGGCAAAAATTAACCCAAATGACCCAACTTTTATGGAAAAAATGGAACACAGAATATTTGGCTAATTTACAGCAGCGAACCAAATGGTACATTGAAAAAGAAAATCTAAAAGAAGGATGTATGGTCATCCTAAAGGAGGATAATTTACCTCCCGGTAAATGGGCATTAGGTCGTGTCCTTAAAGTAATGCATGGCTCTGATAAAAAAGTCAGAGTTTTACACATCAAAACAGCAACAGGTATAGTTACGAGGTCCGTCTCAAAAGTGTGTCCTCTTCCATTAGATGATTGCTGATTTCTATTATCTTAAAACATTAACTCATTGCATTATTATCATCATTATTGTATATTTTTTATTTTGAACAGTTTATTATGTATATCAAGTTAAAATTGGGATAACAGAACGCAATTCTTTGCTTCAGTTTTCACATAGAATCTAAATCTAACTGTTACCGTATCTATATATTTTCTTTAATTAAATATTATAAACATTGTTTATTAGTTTGCTATGTGTAGTGAGTGCTAATTTTGATAATAGTCTTTTATGATAGTCAAGTGTAACCGTTGTTTGCATTATAATTTATCTAATTCTCATTTTTGAAAAACTTAAGTGTATATTATTGGAAGTAGCATATTTGTAATTTTTTTGGAAACTAGTGTATATTGTTTTTAGAAATTTAATTCCTATTGTTTATTGTTATATTTAGTATTATTATGTTGAATGTTGACACATGTCAACGGGGGCCGGTATGTTACGGCTTCTCTTAACCTTGACTGTCGCGCGCGCCTCCATGGCGCATTCTTCTGTAATTTAGGTTTGGCCGTTTGGCAACCTTTAAGAATAGTTCAGTTGTTTGGTTTTCGACGATCTCTGCGGACCTATGGTGCGTTCGCTGGATCCAATATTCTTCAAATAATGTATAATTCTTCGAATAATGTATAAACTGTAAATAATATTCTTGTATATAAAGTAAATTAAATTAATAAGTGTAGTTAATGAACCAGCGACTATGAGTATTTCGCTACTCGCACCATTCGACTCTCGACACAGTTTATTATTTTTTCTATAAACTTATATAATACTAGGGGATCAGAACCTGCGAGCTATGCTCGCCAACCCCCGTTCAGGCATCGCAGCCTCTAAAAACATGGAAATGTGTCTCCTGTTTAAAAGATATTACCAGGTTACGGAAGATTGAATGATATTATTACTATAATGGTGACTATCTTCTGTAATCAGGTTGCTATGCTTTTCCATGTGAATCGAGCATTTTTCGGTTACCATGGTCGTAACAACTGATACCTGTTTTCGGGATTGATAAGTAAGATAATTACATGTTTGAAAATCAGCTTGCATAAAAGGGTTAGGTTAAAGTTGTCGCTATCTTTCTGACTTTAATAACGACGCTATGGACAATATTCTTCCTTTAGGTTTGAAGTTAAAAACTTTGTCTACTTATGGGAATAGCTTTCAGAACCACGGTATTGAAATGCATTGTGTTTTACGCTTATGTTTTATGTTTTCATCGAGTTTTAGACAGGGTACGCAGATTTTAATCATGATTAAATTCACTTGATTTAAAAAAAATCATTGATTAAAATCACAATTTTTTTTAATTAATTTTTAACTATACTCTAAATTAAAATAATCTTGGAAAGGTTACATGTTATTTAAATCAAACCAAAAAAAAAAAAAAAAAAAAACATTCTCAATGCACTCTGAAAGAATGATCTTTCATTTTCAACAGAAATTCTTTTGATGCTTTTCTTTGTAGTCACCTGGAAAGATAAGGGACTTCATTGAATGGGATAACAAAGATATACCAGAGTAAATACATAAGAAAGAAGAATTTCCTTCTTTTGTCCACTGACCAACAGGGGTTAGTTAAAAACCTGTTTTGCATGAACACTTGGTCCAAAATACTTGAATCAACTATTACAAGCTCTTTGCTTGAAGTTACAAGTTAGTAAACTGTAGATAGCGAAATTTCATATAGTATATGACAAACTGGATTTTTTGGAAGGGGGCAAAATGGCTGGTAGGAAAAAGGATCCCTCCCATATGGCTTTATTTTTCAGAGATATCAACAGTTTCAGGCAAAGGTCTGAAAGCTAAATGCAAAAAATGTGGGAAAGAAATGATAGGATTAGTTGCAAGATTGAAAAAACATCAAGAGATATGTGAAAATCCTATTGATGATGGGTCATGAAAAAGTAGGAAAATTAGTTTTTCTCTACAAAGCATTAAATTTGCCTTAGTTACCTTGTCCATTTTATTTCCTTAAAAATGTCAATATAAAAAATTTGTATTTTAAAAGAACTTAGTTTTTTATTAAAAATTTCAAGATTACATTTCCTGATTTAAAGTAAATAAATTTAATTGATTACCTTGATAACTTGTCCATTTTTTTTCTTTAAAAATGTCAGTATAAGGAATTTGTATTATAAGAGTTTAACAGAACTTAGTTTATTATTATTTTAGTTAACATCAGTTTATAATATGACCAGCAATAAAATTAGTACTTTTAATTTTATTTTGAGCTTTAAACATGTGAAAATATATATTACTTAAATTGAGCAAAGGATTCACTAGTACTTTATTGGATGCTTATTCTAACTTTAGTCTTGCATTTGCTACGAGTAATAATCTTTTTACATATTGTACTAAAAACATGCATTTAAAATAATATGTAATGATGGGATTTGTTTTGGAAATGGTGCATTAAGGCAATGGATGGTACTTTGAATGGTGTTAGCATCTTATTGACAGCTCTTAAGGTAAGTGATTTAATCATTACACAAAAAGTATAAATCAAGTATAAAGATTAGAAAAAAAAATTGAAATACTATTTTCAAGTGTCTATCTAAATTGTATTTATAAGACAATTGAAAATGGCATGTTATAACTTCAAAGTTTAAAATTATGTCGTTAGTTAATTTTAATTTTTAAATAATCCGATTTAAATAATTAAAAAAAATTAGATTTTCTTTTTTTTTATTAAAAAAAAATCGTGATTTTTTTTCTTACCCTGGTTTTAAATATTTCCAAGAGCAAGTGTATAGTTTATTCATGAATTCTTTAATGTTAAGTCCAAGCACAGAAATATTAAATGCACCATGGAAAACAAGTAAAAAAAAATTTTTCGAACCTCTATCTGAATTAGGAAAAAAACTTTTTAGTATTTATTTGAACAAAAAAGTTATAAAAATACGAACATGGAGAAAAATCCGTTTAAAGTTTTCATTTTAAAAAATAACACGTTTTAACTTCTAACTTGTTCAAAATTCATGCACAAATTTATCAAACACATAAATAAAAGCATATAAAAACACTTGCTTATAATTTAGTTACATATAATAAGTGAGGCAATGTTTTAAAATCCTTAATTACAGAAAAATTAAAAATGAGAAAACTGTATCATTTGTCATTATTTATATAAAATATTATTTACTAAAAATGTATATCATGTGAGACCATGAATAAGTTTCGTATACATTTAGTATAAAAATTTAAAAGCAGCCAACCTTATATCAGCACCCTAGAATAGAGGTCTGCACGGGCCGAAATTTGCAGGCCCGACCCGACTCATAGAAAAAAAAATTCAACCAGTCCCGGTCCGTACGAAAAAAAATATTGGCCCGGTAAAATAGTTAAAAGTTCGCCCCGAGCCTGGCCCGATATAACAGCTAAAAGTTGGGCCCGAGACTGGTCCGGTCCGGAAAAAAATTAAAATCTCGGCCCGGCCAGAGTTAATTTCTACAAAACAATGACTTTTACGTCGATTTGGTTAAAATTTTGTCTCGTACGAGGAGTTCTGAACAAAAAATGTTTATTTTAACTTTTTTTTCATGGTTTCTTCATTTTTGTAGAAGTAGTTTATAGAGGTTGCAATATTTATTATTTTAATGAATCTCTATTTCTTGTATGTAAATGTTTCAGTTATCATTAATATTGTTAATCCATATTCCATGTATTGAAGAGTTAAAAATCTGAAAAATGCTATACAGTAAAATCTTCTAAAACGGAATTGCATAGAAAAGAAAAAGAAAATGCGTTATAGACAAGCTTCCTTCTTAGCAAGTAAGTGTAAATGTATTATATATTCTTTTTTTACGTATTATTATATTAATTTTGCGTGGATTAACATGTTTAACAGTTTAAAACAGGATTCCGTCATAGGCAGGTTCTTTTTCACACGTTTTACTATATTTTAATAAGCGTAGAAATATACTATTCTTTAAAAAGAATAAATTTTAATGTTTAATTATAGAATAATGGCAATTTAAAAATATATACATTTTTTGCAAATATTTTTGGCGCAAGATTTTCATACGGGCTGGGTCAAAACTAGTACTGAAAACTTTGGACCGTGAAGACTAGGAATGAAACCAGTCCAGGAACTGTACAGAAAAAATAAGTTAGGCCCGACCTGAGCCTTCGAAAAGAAGTATGGCACGGCCCGAGTGCCGTGAATGAAAATAGGATCGAGCTCGGCCCGTGCAGATCTCTGCCCCAGAAGCCAAGGGGTACAAGTGACAAAATTTAGATTTGGAGTAAATTGAGCTTAAAGTTGAACATCAATAGTAATTGACTGAATTAAAATGTGAAACTGTTGCTTATTTCATAGCGGTCTTTGAATTCTTAGATTCAACAATTTTGAAAGAAAAGGAAAATACAACATTTTTGAAAATTTAAGTAGAGATTAAAGAGGTGAAGTAGTTTCAAGAGCTTAAGTAGGTGACCTCTAGAATGCAGAGCATAATAAGAAAATTACTTATACAAAGTTTTTTTCAATTTTGTCACTTATACCCCTTGGCTTCTGAGATCTTCATTTGTAAGCCTCCCATTTTTCCTTATTGAGGCATCACTGCGACTGTGAGCAAGCTTAATTTTTTCGCGTGCTTATTCATAAACTGTACTTGTTTTCTTCCTTGTATGGTACATGGGCCTGTAGTCTTTTCACAGGGACAAATGTAATCAAACTGTTAAGGTTAAATCATACCCTAACTTTTCGCCATTGAGGAAATAAAATAATTCACTGTGACCTTGGGTTAATTCACAAGTGATCTAAATTAACGAGGATTGCCGAGTAGGCGTATTTAGTCATTGCACATAAAATCTTTAATAATTTCTTTATTATTAAAGATACACTTTTGAAATTTCCGTAATATATTTTTAAAAGATGTAGTTAATACTTTAAGCCAATAAAAAAAAAATTGATATTTTGACCATTTTCTAGGTGTTGCATCCCCTTAAAAGGAAAAAAAAGTACCTTTACAATGACATGATTGGTTGATTGTGGCCCACTGAGGTATGGTCTATAGTTAGCAGTCAGGCAATACATCTAATGACCAGACAAACCACACAATATGATACAGAAAATCTGAAATCAATGAGCAGATATCGTCGGCACCATGTCAAACTATCCAATGTGAAAATAGCCACTTTTCCAGAGGGCAAAAAAAACTGTTTTAATTGCAGATTCAAAATCAGCGCCAAGCAGCAGAAAACAATTATTATATTTTTCGGGTGCTGTTTTTTATCCTATTTAAGCATGCTATTGAGATAAATCATTTGAATAATTTTACTCGCCAAAAAATCACATTGGATAGTTTGATATGGTATGCTTATTTGTACATTTTCAGCTTTGTTGAACTTTTCCAGCTTCAAACTATCCAATATGCAATATTGGACTTGTAAAAATTTTGTGCTTTTCCCAGATTTGCTATTCCATAGTAGCGAATATGCCATATTGGATAGTTTGACTTGTAAAAATGTTGTGCTTTTTCCAGATTCGCCGTTTCATTGTGGCAAACGTGTCGTATGCAATAGTTTAATTTGTAAAAATTTTGGTATTTACATATTCAATATAAAACTCTTAAGAATTTTCTTTAATAATTTTAATAACGAATATACAGTAAATTAATACATAAAAAAGCTTATTTTTAAATATTTTGCCAATTTTATAAAATATAAGAAAACAAAAATATCTCAAATAATGGGGTGGGCAACAACAGGCACTTCATACCCGTAATTATAAATAGTAATCTTTGAGCTATTTATTCTAAGAAATTCGTGGACCACTTTCTACCACTATTTTCGAATAGAAATCTTTGATTTATTTAATCCTCCATTAACAGAAGTTGCAACAAACGACTTTGAAGAAAATTTTGAAGAAATTCGTAACAGGCTCTTTTAATACAATAATTGCAAATGTTCTCCTGAACATAGGGAATGATAATGGGGTAATCTTTTTTTCAAAACTTTCTTGATCGTTAAAAAGTTTTTATGACTTTTGGTTTACTTTTCTGTCATCTCACCGTGCTCTAACTCTCATAAATATACTCGGATTGCCATATAACTTATTTATGTGTTTGACGTTTACTATGGCATGTCTGGTATTGAAAACGGAGCATGCAGCATTTATAGTATCTTTACAGGGACACTCAAAAGAATCCCGTTACTTAATGGGAAAAGAAATGCTTGTGGTTTAATTTAATTATGTTACAATATTTCAATCATTATGAAATTAATATACATTATTGAGGTGCATAGCAACATGCCTACGTTAGAATATGAAATGTAAAACAGTTATCATTCATTTACAGGGACACACAAAATATTTCGGTTAAAGTGCAGTCTATTAGCGATAATTGCTTGAAATGCGTTTTATATTATGGTATGTGTTTTAAAACTATGTGCATACTACGTGGTATGTATAAATTCTATATATTGTACACAGGACTACCTAAAATAATTCGTTAGCATTACTACGTATGATTCTGAACTACTTAAACGTAGTTTTTAATTGTGTTATGCATTTCAAAGCTGAACTAGTTAGTATATGAGATGTTTGTTGTAATAAGTAAAATCATATACAGGGCTACGCAAAAAAAAAAAAAAACCTAGAAACATGGATAATTATGGATGATAATTTCTGGAAGTACCATTTTAGTAGTTTTAAGCATATTTTAGTTTGCAATAATTTTTTAGCTTATTATGTGGCATGTATAAAAATCTATAGGTAATATGCAGGGTTGTACAAAAGAATTCACTTATGCTTGTCTATTGGTAGAAACTACTGAATGTGAATTTTGAACCTATTATACATTTTAACACTTTCCAACAAGGTTGAAAAGTGTTTTTGAATTCGGTTTTGTGTGTCCACGCTATAACTCATGTAAATATACTCGGATTTTCAAGCAATTGAATAATGTTAATGTTGCTTACAATGGCATTTTCGGTATTGCATATAAGTGTGTAACATTAATAGTTCATTTACAGAGGCATTCAAAAGATTTCCATTACATTATGGTATAAGGGAAAAAAATCGTTTGGAGAGTATTTTAATGATATTACGTTATTTCAAATATATTAAAACTGATATAAATCACTGAATGTCATTGCAAGAAGATTACGACAGAACAGAGCATGCATTCATAGCATTTGCCGTTCATTTACAGGGTCACACAAAAGAAATGGGTTACAGTACTGTCTTTGAGCAATAATTGCTGGAAGTGCATTTTTATATGCCGGTATGCGCTTTTTAATTTATCCATTTTTTGCATGTTTTATAAAAATTCTAGACCTCGTATACAGGACTGCACAAAAGAATTCACTAAAAAATAATTACCGTCCGTAGACAGAAAAAGTACTCGAATCCGTTTGATTCTATCATGTCCGTCCGATGATCTAAAGATTAGTATATAATCTAGATAGTATGCGACAATTTAGTTTATTTAGAAAATGCATAATGCAATTTACACTTTCAAACTTTAACAATTTCTGTCAATAAATGGAAATATACTCGAACTTCTTGTATAGCCCTGTATATTATCTACAGATTTTTATACCTGTTACATAATATGGTAAAATTTAATTCAGACAAAAATTGTATAAACACACTTCCAGAAATTACCAGTCATAGCCCGCAATGCTTTCAGTTCCTTGCGTAGCCCTGCATATTAGGAATTTCTACTAACATATTTTAGTCTCTCTATTCTAAAAAAAAGTAACTACCGCTGTCACCGCCGCCGCCGCCGCCGCCGGTTTTGAATTTTTTGTGACCGGAGGTCTTTCTTCGTTAATATTAAGAAAAATAATGCATACAAAAATATGAAAATCGGTGGTTTTATACAGAAATGTTTGATAAACATGCTGATGCAGACAGTTTTCAAATCGAAGAATTATTTTAAGAGATATTTAATGCTAAAGTTGGACAAAATCGTTCCACTAAAAAAGTTTTATAGCAGCAAAAACTATACATGACAGTGTAATCATATTTAGATCATTTTATGCGTTAGAATTTGCCGGAGTGCAGATTGCATTAATTTTTTTTATTTTGACTCATTTTTTGAGGTTTTATTTCTATTTTAAATTCAAATTTTCAGCATTTCTAGAGATATTATTTACAGTTTTCAGAAAATTGTACTAATTTAAACTGTTGCCAACTGTATAAAAAGCGCAAGCAATAATATTTGCTTCAAATTAAAAATTTATTTACACGTGACTATTATAAACAGGAAAAAAACTTTCAAATTAAAATTAAATAATTACGTATAAAAAGCAAGAATTTATTAAAAATAATGTCATAAAAAGTACACACGTGAATTTTAAAAGAGAAAGGATATTGTAAAATAATAAGTTCATTAACATGCGTTAGAAGTCGTAGGAGAAATTACGTCATATTTACGTCACATTATAGTTATTACATAAAATGAACACAAAATAATATTGCAAAAAAGTTTAAATTTAGAAATTGCGCTAGACATTTATTTAATATTTTGAGAGGATCTTTTCAACTATTTTTGTTAGGAAAGCGCAAATAATATTTCATTTCTAACAAAAGTATCTTCACGTGAATATTTAAAAGAGAAAAAAATAGCTTGGTAAAAATTACGTTAGATTAAAAACGATTAATTTAAAATGTCTCATTTAAAAGAGCTTTCTTTTCGCTTTGTTAAAAAATACCAGGAGACAAAGACTCTGTTTACTTAATTCCTTTTATATTAGCTTATTTTGAAATGTTGTTACACGTATCTACGTCATCAAGTTATTTTTATTCGACGTTTTATTTGTATTTTTATTAATGTTGTACGAATTTATTTGTTCCATTGTTATTTAAAATAAAAAATTATGTCAATTTGTATAATTTGGCGAGTGGTTTGGCGATTTATATAATTTGGCGAAATTGGTCGACGAGATAATCAAGCAGTACCGCAGCGGATTTGGCGTTAAAATTCCCCAATCAAAGACAAATGAATAGAAATTCGTTTATAGGGAGATCGCCACTGCTTTTTACATTATAATTCAATCTTTCGAAATCTTTTTAAAGCCGATCAAATTAGCGTGCATTTAGAGTCTGCGGTGTCTGGGCGGGGGTTGGCGAGCGTAGCTCGTAGGGGGCCGAGCCCCCTAGTATAGTAAAAAGAAATAAAAGACCGAAATTGCACAACTCAATTAAAAACCATATTTAAGAAATTCAAACCCATACAAAGTAATGCTTACAAATTCTTTTGTATAGCCCTGTATATGATCTAGAATTTATACGCATCACATAATATTTAAATACTTAAAAACTCATACTAAAATTGAAAACGCACTTCAAACAACTATCGCTAATAGATAGTAGTGTAACCGAATTTTTATGTGTGTCCCTGTAAATTAACGATAACTATCATATATGTCATATTCTACAGTAAGCAACTTGTAATGTAAATCAATTATGGATGTCGATTTCACTTTTTTTGGAATATTTTAACATTATTAAAACTAGGGGATCGTACCCGGGCTTCCCGGGTTTAAGAATATAGGTGAAAATATTTTTTTTTTTTTTCTTTTAATGGAAAAGTAATAATTTTTGTATGCAACAATTTTTTGAGATTGCCCACTTATATTTAAAAAAGCAATTTTCATATGGAAAATACGAATTATACAATCAAATAAATATTTGAAATTTATCAAAAGCGATATTTTCTTATTAGCCGCATGCTAAGAGTTATTTGACCAAGATTTTGCTACTTATGGCATCCTTTCATATTCTGATAATTTCAGAGCTTATGCATGTCTGTTAAATTTGTGTTTTATTTATATTATTTTATTTATTTACTCATAGGGAAGTTTTTTTTAAATTCATATTAGCCGTAAGAAAATGATGAAATCTTTATTTTCTTTTAAGGGCAAACGGATTAATCTTCCGTAATCGAGCTCCGCGCGATATAGATAAATTAAAAAATATTTCGTGTTTTAAAATTGTTTTTAAAACCAAAGACAATCAATAAACTGAGATGAACTTTGCAAACAAAATCCATTTGAAAAAAAAAATCGTATTTGGTGATCTAAAAATTTAAATTGTACGATTACAAATACGTTAGATTTCTGTTTTTTTCAATATTATTCTTTTACTTGTTTATAAAAGAAGTATTAATTTCGTGAATTTGTGTTTCACAAATATGTTAGACTGGTGTTTTTTTAAATATTATTCTTTTATTTGTTTATAAAGGGAATATTAATTTTGTTATGCAAAAATAGTCAGAAACAAATACTGAAAAATGTTTGTTGCTTTATATGCAAAATGTTTATTATTAGTGCGTATTGAAACCGGCATGTGATAAGATAAACTTTTAAAAAATCATGCTTAAAACTATTTTAGAAAATATAATACATCAATCAATTAATATACAGTTTTTAAATGAATTGCATTTGAAAATAATTTTTTTTTTACCCTATGCTACGAAAATTGAAAATGTACGATGGTCAGAAGTTTAATTGCAGTAGCGAAAATTTCAAGACCGAAATTTGATCATAAAGTGTTGCCATTCGCAAAAGGATGCCAGCGTTAAGCATTTATACATTTGTTCTTTCTAATATAGATACTTAATCAGTAAAATATAATAAAGATCAGTTATTAGGATGTGGTTATCAATTGAGGCTCTTATGATTGGTATTCCGGAATGAAAAACTGCAATTTTCACCTTCTCAAAATTTTCCTGCGCACTTCTCATATGCATATTCATCATTTTTTTTAAACCGTATTTTGTTTGATCATTTAAAAATCATTTTAACTCATAACTTGAAGTCAAGATTGTCAGCAACATCTTTTATGTGAACAGACGCACTCTTTTCTTGAGATTCCAATCTCAATTCCGGAGAGTAAAAATTTCCGTAATTTATGTTTTTTAGACGCATTTGTGTTAAAATGTTTACTTTTATCTAAGAAAATGATCGTTTTATTTTAAATATGACTTCATTTTCACTTAAATAAGCATTTCACCTAGTATCTGAAACTTAGTATCAGTACAAATGCAGAAGGAAAAACAATATAAAAAATTTATGAGGAAAAATGCGTGCTTTGAAAAGCAGTACGTTATTTTCCGTTATTTTGCCCCTAATATAATATTCTGCTCCTAATGGGATTTTGCGACAAAAAACCCTATACTCAATTTTTATCAACAATTTAGAATTTTTATCAGAAAATTGCATGAATAAAGTTACAAATACCTCATTATTTCTCTCTTGTCTGCAATAATGAAAGCTATCTAATTTTCATCATTTTGAGGAAATTTCATAAAATGCTTTTAAAATTAAAATATAAAAGTGGGAATATTATAAAAAAAAAAAAAAAAAAAAAAAATAGCGCGATCACACCTACAAAGAAAGAGCTTTCAGTTTAGAAAAAAAAAAAATAGTAAAATTGGTTCAGCAGAAAAATCACGGGAGATGACTAAAAAACACATTTGTGTTTTAAATATCTCTCTATTCTAAAAAAAAGTAACTACCGCTGTCACCGCCGCCGCCGGTTTTGATTTTTTTGTGACCGGAGGTCTTTCTTCGTTAATATTAAGAAAAATAATGCATACAAAAATATGAAAATCGGTAGTATTATACAGAAATGTTTGATAAACACGCTGATGCAGACAGTTTTCAGATCGAAGAATAATTTTAAGAGATATTTAATGCTAAAGTTGGACAAAATCGTTCCACTAAAAAAGTTTTATAGGAGCAAAAACTGTTCATAGGAATTTAATCATTTTTAGATCATTTTATGCGTTAGAATTTGCCGGAGTGCAGATTGCATTAATTTTTTTATTTTTACTATTTTTTGAGGTTTTATTTCTATTTTAAATTCAGATTTTCAGCATTTCTAGAGATATTTTTAACAGATTTTAGAAAGTGATACTAATTTAAACTGTTGCCAACTGTATAAACAGCGGAAGCAATAATGTTTGCTTCAAAAAAAAAAAAAATATTTATACGTGTAAATAAATTAAAAAATTATTTACACGTGACTATTATAAACAGAAAAAAACATTTGGGATTAGAATTAAATAATTATGTACGAAAAGCAGGAACTTATTCAAAATTATGTCATAAAAACTATTACACGTGAATTTTAAGAGAGAAAGGAATTTGTAAAGCAATAAATTTATTAACATGCGTTAGAAGTCTTAAATAGGAGAAAGTACGTCATATTTACGTCACATTACAGTTATTACATAAAATGAACACAAAATAATATTGCAAAACGGTTTAAATTTAGAAATTGCGCTAGACATTTATTTGATATTTTAAGATGATACTTTTCAACTATTTTTGTTAGGAAAGCGCAAATAATATTTAATTTCTAACACAAGTATTTTCACGTGAATATTAAAAAGAGAAAGAATAGTTTGGTCAAAATTACGTCAGATTAAAAACGATTAATTTAAAATGCCTCATTTAAAAGAACTTTCTTTTCACTTTGTTAAAAAATACCAGGAGACAAAGACTCTGTTTACTTAATTCCTTTTATATTAGCTTATTTTGAAATGTTTTTACACGTCTCTACGTCATCAAGTTATTTTTATTTCGACGTTTTATTTGTATGTTTATTAATGTTGTACTAATTTATTTGTTTTTTCGTTATTTAAAATAAAAATTATGTCAATTTGTACAATTTGGCGAGTGGTTTGGCGATTTATATAATTTGGCGAAATTGGTCGACGGGATAATCAAGTAGTACCGCAACGGATTTGGCGTTAAAATTCCCCAATCAAAGAGAAATGAATAGAAATCCGTTTATAGAGAGATCGCCACTGTTTTTTAAATTATAATTCAATCTTTCGAAATCTTTTTAAAGCCGATCAAATTAGCGTGCATTTAGAGTCTACGGTGTCTGGACGGGGGTTGGTGAGCGTAGCTCGTAGGGGGCCGAGCCCCCTAGTATAGATTATATAAAATTAGGAAAAATTAAATTAAGCAAATTATTTTATTTTGATAAAATTATAGTAGAATGCCCTAAAAAATAGCATTAAACTTTTATTATTCGAGAGAATTTTCGGCGAAAACTTCAGGAACACAATATTATTTTAAACCACGAATTATTTGTTTGCTAGTCTAACTCGGCGAAGCAAATCCATCCAGGCGAAAATCATCGATTTCTGTAACATAAATCGCTACTATTTGCATGTCACCTCTCTTTTATAAAGACACTCTAAATTTTTGTAAAACAATGCGTTTTATCATTATGTGATTTCGATTACATTATTTATAAAAGTGAAGCATTTTCACCTGTGAAGAATTTCAAAGCAGCTGGGCTGTGAAAATGACGCACTTCTACAAAACATAATTCACGTTTAAGAATTAAAATACACGCTTTTTTATAAAATGACGTCATTTGCATCCGCTAAAGCAATCCACTTTTATTATCCAATATTAAACTTCCTCTATAGAAAAGTGTGCATATGACGTCATTATCACTGAATAACAGACAATATTCTTGACATAACCCGTATTTTAATTTCAACTTTTTTTTTCAGCTTTTATGATAAAATGGCAACAAAAAGATACAATAATCTCCTGTTTTCGACTATTTTCCGTTTACTTTCAATAGAAATGGGGTACTTTTGTTGCCACGATTAGGAAAAATGTATTAAAAACTACAAAAAAATTAATATCTCAAAATAAATTAAAATACAGCTTTCAAACAAACTGCATTTAAAAGAGCATTTTTTTCCTTATACGATGGTGCAAAAATTTAAAATGTGCGATGTTTAGAAGTTTAAAAATTTGCAGTAGAGAAAATTTCAAAATCAAAATTTTATTTCAAATTTCAAAGTGTTGCCATTCGCAAAATGACGTATGCGTTACGCACAGATGTGTTTGTCCTTTATAATATAGATATGTTTAATTTTTTTTCTATAAACCATTATACAACAAAATTCTTTTGTATGAACCTGTAAATAATAATAAATGGCTTGCACAGGCACACCATATTCTGCATAAAGCATGTTTTAATACACTTAATGAATCCATATTAATATCATTATGTTTTAAATATCGTAACACCATTAAAAGACACTGCTCGTTTTCCTTATTGAGTGTAATGTATTGTTTTGAGTGTCCCTGTAAATGAACTAAAAATTCTCACATTCCATTATCAATAGAAAACATATTCTATAGTAAACGTCAACAAGTTGGAAATTGCTCGTCAAACGTGGCAAATGAGGTGCGTTCGTACTATGACTAGTTTTAAAATTATTTTTTGCACCCCATATTGTACTGAATGTATAATTTTTTGCACTTCATAACGTGCATAGTCTGATACATCATTAAAATGCACTTCCAATAATTTTTTCGGAATACTTTTGACTGTCCCTGTAATTAAACTATACATCCGATTTTCCTAAAATTTGAAATAGCTCAACAAAATTTTGCAACAATTATATCTTTAAAATTTCAGACCATTCGGAAGGCTGTAATATCATTAAAATGCACTTGCAATAATTTTTCCCATTGGCCGTAATGTAAAGAAAAACTTTTCGCTGTCCCTGTAATTAAACTATACATCCGATTTTCCTAAAATTTGAAATGGCTCGACAAAATTTTGCAACAATTATATCTTTAAAATTTCAGATCATTCGGAAGGCTCTAATATCATTAAAATCCACTTGCAATAATTTTTCCCATTGGCCGTAATGTAAAGAAAAACTTTTGACTGTCCCTGTAATTAAACTATAGATCCGATTTTCATAAAATTTGAAATGGCTCGACAAAATTTTGAACCAATCACATATTTGAAATTTCAGACTATTCGGTTGGGTAGTTTTTGCTCTGTTACATGCGGACAGACGGACGGACTGAACGACGACTATAGGTGCTACGTATTTATATAATTACGAACGCACCTAAAAACGTATGTCAATTGCGTTAAATTTCAATTCATAAATAAAACAATTTTTGTCTTCCTGATAAAAAGACTATTTTCATATTGGATAGTTTGACATGGTTCGTATGCTTAGAAAAAGAAAAATATACAAACATTTGCGACAAAGGATCGAATATGCCATATTGGACAGTTTGACATTGTAAATTTTAGAAAAAAGAGCATATTGGATACTTTGAAACAGTCATTATCTAAGTTTCTAAGTAAGCTAGAGACATGACGATTTTGATTAGTGTGTATCATGCACAATACAACAAAATGCCACAAAATTTGAAAAATGCATTTTTTCACATTGGATAGTTTGACATGGTAACGACGATATGTCTGTGGTTCACAATTTCCAAAACCCGTTTCAATGTTGTACATGAACGAAAATGGAATAGACTTTGTTATATAGAATGTATTTTTCGTAATATGGAGATTAATTTACATGTAAATCAGTGTTAAATTCAGACACTTTTCTTCGGGAGAGATTTCTGGTGGAACAGGGGGGGGGGGGACATTATAGAGTTCCAGTGGGTAAATTGTACTTTTTGACCATTGAAAACACAAAATATAAAATCTTTCGGCAGCGAGAGCATCTCATTGCTCCGGGAGAAATGCCCCTCCCGGGCTACCCCCTATATTCAACACTTAATGGTGTTCAAAGTCAAGGTTCAGCAGAAAACATCGTTAAAGGGAAGTTAGACTGTATATATGTATGTATATATATATGTGCATATACAGTGCGTCCCAAAAGTTTACAGATAAAGAGATTTTTTTTATTTTACAATAAAAAAAAGGGAGTAACAATTACAACCCAATTTATAATTATAAATAATATCAAAACAATAGTAATACTATACAAAAATAATATTACACAATGTGTGGATGTACATGTGTGGATTACAAACCTCTGGAGCTAAAGGATTATCGTAGTGACGACGTTGATTGACAGTTCCTTCTATTCGGAACAGCTGGGTGGACGACAACGGATCCTGTCTTCAAAGGGGTGAGCTAACAAATTCTTTTATCTCAGTGGCATTCTGTTGAGTTTAATTTCCTTTTGCCGTAAGCTGGCTATTGTGTGTCAGTGCCGTCAGTGGTTTATTGTGTGTGACACAAGAAATATCTCAGTAGATTTCAATGATAAAGGGCAGTTATTTTTTTTTTCCTCTCAAAGGAAAAGTAATAATAAAGGATAGTCTTTCTGTTATTGGCATGTAAAAAAAAGAGAAATGTTAATAATTTTTACTGTCAGGAAAATTTTAAGTGCGTTTATTCTGTTAATAACAAGTTTTGTTTAGGAAAATTTTGCTTGAGCTGTATCTAAAATTTGATATTTTAATGTTCTGGTTTTTCTTTCGGGAAAATGTATTTGTCGTGATCTGACAAAGACGTTTAATATGTGAAAATTTTGCGAGATGGTGGGTTGCAGAAGTGAAACATAGCGCCATTTTTTTAATACAAGTTATAAAAAGGGGAAATTATATTTCTAACTGTTTTGTAAATGTATAACTAAATTATATTTTTTTGTGTATGTATGTATTTTTTCTGTTTTAAATTTTGATCTGATATCCATGTAAATTAGGTTTTGGGGTTAATTTTTCAAAAATCAGAGTGGAAAAATTTCAAAAAGGTAGATTTGCGAATCCTGGCGCGTGAATTAGATGTTCAAACAGATGAGAGCGACACGATTGCAAAAATTGTTAGTAAAATAGAAGCGGCTGAAGATTTTGATAGAGATTTTGCATTGGCACAAGCCAAAAATATACTGCAAGATCGGGAAGCGCTTATAGCGGAGGAAAAGGAAAAAAAGAGATTAGAAAGGGAGGATCGAGACAAAGACAGGGCTTATGAACTCGAAAAGTTAAAATTATCGCAAGAAGCAGAGACGCGTAGCTTAACATCAAATCATGGTGCAGATAAAAGCAATAAATTGCCCTTAAAATCCTTAATACATCGTTTCGATGAGAGTCGATCAGAAATATCTTTATTCTTAAATTTGTTTGAGAGGCAGGCAAAAAAATGTAATTTAGAAGATGATGAATTAGTGACAAATTTATTAACGCTTCTACCGGTAAATGTGGCAGAATTAATCCTTAGAGAGCCATCACATTTGATTGATAATTATGATTATGTGAAAGGTAAATTGTTAGAAAGGCACAAATTAAATGCAGAATCGTATAGACTAAAATTTAATCAACACCAGAGGAATCCAAATAATCCGTGGCGTGATTTAATTTTCGAATTGAATAGCTATCTGGACGGGTGGTTAAATTCTTTAAAAATCACTAATTTTGAGGAATTAAAGAAGCTTTTGATCACTGATCAAATTAAAAAAAGAGCCCCTCAAGAATTAAAGGATCATCTGATTGATGCCTGGTCAAATTTCACTGACCCAGAAGTTTTAGTGAAACGCTTAGATGAATTAGAGGTTGTGAAAAATTCCCAAAGGAAAACAGGAAATTCGAGAAAAATAGCTCGGGGATGGAGAATAAAAGTGCAGATAAAAGTTTCAATTGGAGGGACAAGAATATAGTGACAGATAGGGATCGTGTTTTCGAAAAAAGGAGGGTAACAGGTGTTTCCTTTGTGATTCCACAACTCACCTTCGAGCCAATTGTCCGTAGTTAAAAAAGAAGGAGAAAGACACCGGTAAAGTAAATCATGTGAGTAAAACGTCGGATTATGAAGAAGGGTTCAAACCTTATCTTAGTAGAGCGAAAATAAATGGGCGTGATATTGTCACTCTAAGAGATACGGGTACCAATTATGATTTGTGTGGTGAGGAACACGTAAAAAAGGAACAATTGACCGGAGATTATATCTTCGTGAAACAGCCCTTGGATTCTAAAATCCGCTGTTTACCTGTCGCTCACCTGTAGATTTTGATGGATTGGGTTCCCTAAAAACGGAAGTTGGGGTTGTAGACAAAGAAGCAGACTTGCATTATTATCTCTTAGGGAATAAAACGCAAAAGATAATTGAATTAGCCCGAAAAAAGGTTAATGCAGTGAATGCGGTAATGACGAGATCGCAGGCAAAGAAAGACACTGTTAGTTTGATGGACGGGGCTAGTGTAAATACGAGTTGCGAAAGGGGAGAGGGGAAGCAGGTCGTGGATTTAGAATGTGAATCGGACGAGTTTGCAGAACAATGCGAACAGGAGTTGGAGCAGCTAACGGTAGATGAAACCTCGGGAAGTGTATTGTTACCTGCGGATTTAAATGACAAGTTCGGAAATTTAGCACGGATTAGTCGTGAGGAATTTAAAAAAGAACAGGATATTGATCCTTCGTTAAAAGAAGTTAGGGAAAAAGCGAGAGCCAAGAAATCTCACTATGAAATTATGAATGACTTGGTGTTTAGGAAAACTTTTGACAATCGTGGTGGGGAGAGATTGCAGTTAGTGGTGCCTTCGAAATTCAGATTAGACGTTTTAGGAGCCTGTCATGAGGGGATTTCATCGCACTTTGGTGAAATGAAAACAAAGGATAAGGTTTTGCGTCATTACTTTTGGCCGAATGTAATAAAACACATAGAGAATTTTGTCAAAACATGTGATTCATGTCAGAGGATTGGAAAACCTAGGGAAATAGGGAAAGCGCCGCTCAGACGTGTGCCGATTATTGGAGAGGTTTTTTCGAAGTTATCAGCTGAGATTGTGGGTCCCTTACCGAAGTCTGAAAAAGGGAATAGGTATATTTTAACAGTTATTTGTGTGGCGTCCAGGTATCCGGAGGCTGTTGCGATATCTAATGTCCGATCGGAAACTATAATTGAAGCATTAATGTGGGTATTTAGCAGATTAGGATATCCCAGAGAGTTACAAACAGATCTCGGAAGATATTTTGTAAGCGAGTTAACAACCGCATTCTTAAAGAAATTTGGAGTTAAGTTAACTCACTCGTCGGTTTGTCGACCACAAAGTAATTTGGTTGAGCGATGGCATCGCTCAGTGAAAAGATTATTGAAAGTTTTGTGTGTTGAAAATGGCGCAAGTTGGGAGGGAAATTTGCCGTATGCGTTATTAGCCTTGCGGACGGTAACTCATGATTCTACGGGTTTTGCTCCTGCAGAGTTAGTACATGGAAAGAATTTACGAACTCCCGAATCATTGCTCTTTGAAAAGTGGACGGGAGGAGAGGAAGAGAATGAGTTAGTTACTGAATATGTATTTAATTTGGTTAATAGGCTAAAACACTGTCAGGAACTAGCAGTGGAAAATATGACCGAATCTCGTGAAAAAAGAAAGTTGTGGTATGACAAAACGGCGGTAGAACGGAAATTTAAGGTGGGTGACGAAGTGTTGGTTCTAGCTACCAACAAAAAGAACAAATTATCGGTATCGTGGATAGGTCCAGGAAAAATTCAGTCCAAAATCTCAGAGACAAATCATATTGTGAATGTTCCAGGTAGGCGCGAAAAGGCTCAAATATATCAAGTCAATCTCTTAAAACCATATTTGAAAAGAATTGACTTAGTGAATTTTGTGGCGCAAGAGATAGATGAGGGCGAGGAAAATCAAGATTTGGACATAGCATTTCCAGAAGCGGGGGCTGAGATTTATGATTTTGAAAATGTTATTAAAGACAGCAATTTGAGTACTAGATGTACGTCGGGGCAGATAGAGCAATTGAGAAATTTATTAGATAAATTTAAATCTTTATTTTCTAATGATCCGGGGCGCACTGACTTAATGGAGCATGACGTGGAACTATTAGAATATAAACCTGTAAAGATAAAACCTTACAGATCTTCGCCTAGACAAACTGAAATTTTGAGGAAAGAAATCAAAGGAATGTTAGAGTTAAATATAATCGTTGAAGGGGAGTCAGATTTCGCCTCCCCGATGATTCTGGTAGAGGCCCCTGGGAAAGACGCTCGTCCTTGTATAGATTACCGAAAGTTAAATGAGATCACCCGGGCCGGGTTTTTTCCCTTACCAAACATAGAGGATAGGGTAGAGAGAGTTGCTAGTGCGAAGTATATAACAGTTTTGGATCTCACGAAAGGATATTGGCAAATTCCATTGACAGCTAGGGCGCAAAGGTTGGCCGCATTTGTAACCAGTTTCGGTTCTTATATCCCCCTGGTCATGCCTTTTGGAATGTTAAACGCGTCCTATAGATTTTCGAAATTTATGGATAAAATGTTAAGAGGTTTAGAGGAATTTTGTTTACCTTATCTTGATGACATGGCCGTATTCTCGGAAACTTGGGAGGATCATTTGCAGCACCTAGAAAAAGTGCTCATGAGAGTAAAAGAAGCTAAGGTAAAGATTAAATTAGCTAAGTGCAAGTTTGCACAAAGAACGGTCAAATATCTGGGGCATGTGGTAGGCGATGGGAGACGCTCCCCGGCAGAAACTAAAATTCGTGCTATTTTAGAATCACCAACCCCTAAAAACAAAACTGAGATACGTCGATGCTTAGGTATGGCGGGTTACTACTCAAGGTACATAAAAGGTTATGCAGTTGTGGTGGAACCATTAACGCGCGCGCTTAAAGGTAAAAAAAAGGGAAAAGGTAACATGGAGCAACGAAATGGAAAAGGCTTTTCAACTGTTGAAAACGAAACTTACGGAAGAACCCATTTTGTACGCTCCCAATTATTCTAAGGAATTTATTATACAAACGGATGCTTCTGAAAAGGGTATTGGGGTTATTTTAGCACAACGTGAGGGTTCAGAGGAACATCCCATAATTTACTTAAGTCGGAAATTTTCGGAAACAGAAAAAAGTTTTTGTGCGACGGAGAAGGAATGTGCAGCTATTATCTTTGCAATCAAGAAATTGCGTCACTATGTTGACGGCCAACTCTTTGCTATAGAAACCGATCACAATCCTTTAGTTTTTCTTAAACGAAATTCTGGGAATAATCCGAGGCTTTTACGATGGGCTCTCACACTGCAACCCTATCATTATGCAATAAAGCATAGACCAGGATGAGATATTGCACATGTTGATTATTTAAGTCGTGCGGAATAAACTCGTTAAATACTAAAAGCTAAAAGTACTATTGTACGAAAAAAATAATAATTTCATTTGTTTATACTTTGTAAGCCAAGAAATAGTTGTTTTATTCTAAATTTATCATTTGGTAATTTTTGATCTTGTTATGTGTATATATATGTATATTTTTTTTAGTGTAATGTATCAGAGCGCGCATTGATAATTGTATTTATTGCATCTGCCACTCTGAGATATTGGAATTTGTTGCGTTCATCCACTGGTCATAAGATTCTTCATTCAAGCCTGAAGAATCGTCTTTTAGAGGGGGGTGTTGTAAAGAAATGAACTTCTATGTTTTCAGATGATGGGGGAAGAAGTCTTCCTAAAGAAAAACTGGATACACCCAGGTGCATAGAAAGACTAGTAGACATTTTTCTCACGCTCTAGGACATTGTAAGTGATGATGGATTAGCACTTAGGACGTAGCACGCCCTGATAAAGGATATGAGATACATCTAAGGGTTTGGAGTATAGACCACCTTGTTTAGGTCTCGCAAAGGAATTCGCTAATGCCTAAAGGCATTGACAGAGATGGATGTTGAAAGTTTTCTCACGGTGTCCGAGAGAGTGACCATTTTTTCGGAGGAAAATAGAGGAGGGGGTTCAGTTTGGAGTCGGGGACTGGAGTGTGCGTTTCGCTCGCACGAACGAGGGAAAAAGAGATTTTTTCCCGGGCTGAAGGCACGAGAGGTGCCGAGAAAATTGAGCGAAGCGCTCGGAACTTGTATAGGACGGCGGGAGACCTTCCTGTAAAAGCCACCCGACCAACGAACTCGCTGCTGAATGAGAAGTTCTAGAGTGAACTAGTTTCCAAATTTGAATCTACAAGGACTCAGTGTTTTATATAATCATATAAGTCAACGACCTACGCGTTTAATTTATTATTTTTGTTGTGTTCTACGTAATCAAGATTTTAAAATAAAACTTTTGATTAATTTTCCATGGTAGAGAGATTTGTTCCCCATCGCTACCGTTCAATTAAATTGATCGAGGAGCAAATTCTTAACACCGTTTTTTCTAATCACTTCAAAAACTTGATCAGGCATACTCAAAACAAGAGTTTAAAGAAATAATGGCTTTAAAGAAAACCAACTTCTTTCTGTTTGCAGCTTTATATTTCGAACCATTGCAAATTGACACCCATTAGCATATACAGTATAACCTAAAAAATCCAGCACTGTTAGGACCGAGATTAAGTCGGATTTTTGAAAATTCTGAATTTCTGAAAGAATATCAAAAGTGCTTCCAATATTCTTAATGGTGCCTTTATTCATAATTTAATTCATAACCAAGTGATGTTTATACGAGAAAAAAAGAAAAGAAAATATTTAAGAAAAACTTACTTTAATTGATATTTTCTATGCTACAAAAAAATTCTAATAAACATTGAAGTCATTTGTTCTCATGTAACTTCCAAAACATCGATGACGCTTTAGTTTTTTCAGCCGGTCTTTACTAAGTTTTTCTTTACTAAGTCTTTCTGTTCTAAGTTTTTATACAAATTACGAATATCGATTTCGGAAATACTGTCTTATTTCTCTAAAGCAGATTTAATTTTTCAGACAAATTTATGCATTTTTCCAATGACACATTTTCTTCTGCCAGCTTCCTGTCCTCGTTCTTCTGGGCTGCCACCAGCATTGTCGACGGTCCTATTTAGTGTGGCGTCAGCGATCTTGCCGTTCACTTATGCACTGCCTTCAATCTCAAAGTTTTTAATCCGTAAACAATTTCTATTTTTCTTTCTCCCCGTAAGGTCACACTGTACCTCGCTAGCTAATCTTTCCCAGAGGTTCTCTATTAGATTCAGGTCAGGACTTAGGGCTGGCTAGTCCATAACAGTCACTTTTTTTTGTTTAAAGCACTGCATTGCAGAGTTGGATACGTGAATGGAGTAATTGTCTTGCTAGCAATCCATTTGTCCACTTACCAACTTTCGAAATGTACCATATTTTATGGAAGAAACGCCACAGTGTTTATGAGTTTGAAAGTAGTCAAGTGCAGCATTTACGATTTTTTTTTCTTCCGTGCGCGTAAAATTGAGATAAAGTAAAGATTCCTTAAGACTGTTCTCAAGTCCCCTGCTTAACAATGCAGAACTTTCTGACTTTGACGATAGTGAAAACTGTGACATTTTCAATGATGATACCGAATCATACAGGTGAACCAAAGAAAATTTACAACTCTTCCACTCAGATACTGACGACTCAGATTTTGAGGGCTTCGAACAGAAACTAAAAAAGGACTAAAGTGGATGTGACATAAAAAACTTACTAAGTTGCGCCGATCACTTAAAAAAATGTGGAGCGCCTAAGGTGAGGGGTCCGCGTCCCGCGCTCTGGATGGTTTTAATACCAATTGACGTCTCCTTAATTTAAAAAGTACATACAAATATTTAATACCTGATTTAAATATTTTTAAATAAATTTTTAGAATCTTAAGTTATTAAAAATAAGGCGCCCTATACTGTTCAGAACACTTTGATTAAAGTTATATAAATCAGATACTGTCGACAAAAGTAGGAGTAAAGACACAGGTGTGGCGTTTATGACGGGTGCAGCAATTACGATATTTTAAAGCTTATTTAGACCAATTTTGAGGAGTGCGGCATTTCTTCCATAAAATACGGTAAGTAACTGTACTTCAAGCATTTTCTTGTAATTTTTTGAAACACTGACGACCTTTCAAAAAAGCAATATTGGTTGTTCCATTGTAAGAAAATGCTCCCTACACCACGCGTGAACCCTCCTTGTTGTCTGCCAAAAAAAAAAATTGTGGTTCCTTACGAATGTTGTGCCAGTAATAAGCCCAATCATCAGGGCCATCTAAATTAACTTTCTTTTCATCACTGAAAAGAACACTCAACCATTCATCTGTCCAATTCATGTGATTTCGGGCCCACTGAACACGAGCACCTTTATGTCATTTTGTGATAATCAAGACATGTACTTGCCTGCAGCCATCGATGGACTGTCGATTTTGATACTGGAATGCTTGCTTCTTCAGAAACTGACACACAGACAGGTTTTGGGTTGAAACTAATCACAAAATTACTCTGTCTTGCAGTTTAGTTGTTTTCTTTAGTCGTCCAGAACAGGATTTTGTTTCAAATTCAAACGTATCATTTTTTTTACAGAATTCAGTAAATACCAACTCTGCTGCATCCAATTTTTCTTGCAATGTCCACAACTTTCCATCCACGAGCCTTTAAACGATAGATTTGCAAAAATTCTTTTTTGAAAAACTGCTCACTGCAAAGCATCTTTGCAATCAACTGGAAACGGAAAGACAGATTCACTTATATAGCTTAGAAAACTATAATCAACTTAAAATAACTTAAATCGACTTTTAACACTGGTCATCTATATATATTTGGGGCAGCATTTTTTTATATTAAACCTATGACTGTTAAAAGTTGTTTAAATATTTTATTATTTTTATTTCACCATTATATATTTGCATAATTTATTTCGTCTTTCTTATTGTTTAGTTAGCTCTTAAATAAAAAAAATGGTTGTCTATAAACTTTTGGGATGCACTGTATATGAGAATAATAAATAATATGAATAATACCTATGCAAAAAATTTTAGTACATAGGTCTTTTAAAATCAGCATTTAGATATACACTCTAGTATAAGTTACAATGGGAATGAGTTTCAAAGAAAAATTTATTGAATGTGAATGCGTAAATAGCCTGGAACCCAGAAGCAGAATTTTCTGAGTCAGTCTGCAGGAAACTAAAATTTATCTGCGACCTAACAATGCTAGACTACGCTTAGTGTCATAAGAAATAATATAAACCCATAAAATAAGCGAAATTTGCATTTATAAACTATAATAAAAGGATAACATAAATACCATAAATCTAGAGACTTAAAGTAAATTTTAGCTTTTTTTTAAGCTCAGCATTTCTTTTTAACCCCTTAACGGTCGCTTAATATTTGGAATAACCGTCAAGAAAGTACCTATTTTTTTTATCACAGAAATTTAATAATTATAGGGTTTCTACATAAAATATGCAATTAGTTTTTTTAAGGCGAAAAAAAAAGATGTTATAGAACAAATTCACATTTGTGGAAAAGCCATCATGCGAGAATTCTGTGTTTTAATGTTTGTTTTACACCATACAAATTAATGCAAATAAGATCTTTATTTTTCACATCTTAGATCTTGATTTATCATCATCAAACAAAATTTTCCAAATAATATTTGGAATAATATAATATATATTAAATTTTGATTATTAATAATTTTTTTGAGTGTGATATATTTTGAAACATGCAATACAAAATCTAACATTACAATCAGCGCCAAAAACCAAACCCAAATGCCACTATTCAAAGACTTCACACCGAAATGCCTGTTAAATTTTTCTGGTTTCAGAAGTTTTTTCCAGCAATAAATCTCCAGCCCGGAAATATGACGAGCACGAGAAATAATGAACGACACCTCAGCCCGTGATATTGATGGGAGCGAGGATTAAGGGGTTAAGCTTGTGGATTGATCTGCAAGGTTTAAAATAATCTGCAGTGCCAGCTTCCGTGCTGCACTGTTTCTGCTACTGGGGCCTGGAAAAAAAAAAGTATTTTTATGTGACAAATAAAGCATTGGTAGGCAATATTTTCTAACAGAAATGTCATACACAATGAAAATTTATCCCTCTACCACTAAAATTGTGAAAAACATCACCTGTAAATACCTACCAAACCTGAATTTTGTGATTAAAAAATAAACTTATTTTTCAAAAAAATATTATTTTAAATAAGTTTTCCACTTTAGATTTCACAGGGTTCATACTCATTTTCCAAGAAAAAAATCCCCTGAGAATCCCTGATGTATTTTCAGGGATGCATAATTTTTTCATGTCAACAATTAATGACATTTTTTAAACCAGTATCTCGCCCCCTCCCATTTAAAAAAAAATACAAACTAGATAATCTCAAAAATACAGTTTATACATCCCCTATATAAACAATATGAACAGAACTTTAAAGGAAAAACATTAATTTGTGTACAACAAAGATGAAGTCAAGATGCTGCTGGGCAACATATAACAATGATATGTTCCCGCACCATGTTGGTTAAATCAAAGTAAAACTGCGTAATTTGTTATTTCTGTATGTATAAATATTTTTTATAAAATACAATTATGAGTGTAAAATTATAATGTTTATATATTTAAGTAAAATAGGAGTGTAAGTTCATACAAAAATTATTAAGTTGATTTTAAATATTAAATATATATTTTTAAAAATTGTTGTATTGTAAAATGAATGTATAATGTTGAATAGAGTTCGGATCTCAGATAACAACAATAGCCAGATGCCATGGTGTCGTTTTATGACAAGCCAATGGAAAGTGGTGTATAATTAGAAATCGTAAAATAATAAAAATGTTGGAAGAAATTTATGGCCTTAATAAAAGTGTTGGGATAAATTTATGGCTTTTCAGACCACCCAAACTTTAAGGCAGATAATAATATTAAAGAATATGTAAGGGGCCATTTGCAGACTGTTAGCTAATAGGCCTATCGAAGGATAATGCAAAATCTTCTCACATCCAATAAGAGTGGACTAGACAAATAGTTCCACCCACTGCAGAAGTTGGTGTGCCAGAAGAATAAGGTTTGAAAAAGGGAGTCTGAAAAAAGATGTAGAGGACGCAGGAGCTCTCCTGAAAGCCCGTGCAATGAATCCAAAAAGCCCTAGTAATGCCCAGGCGAGATGGACATATCGGAGTGAGCCTAAGCAAGCCTAATTGAGGATGTCTTCCTGATGTACATATCGGAGTGAGCCTAAGCAAGCCTAATTGAGGATGTCTTCCTGATGTTAAAATAAAGTGGATTGTTCTACAGAGGTCCGTAGCTATGCATCCTGCCATCCCGATATCGCCGCTCTGATACGAAGCGAATTCCTGATGACATAAGGATATGATCCTTAGCAACGCGACAACTCTGAATTTGATGAATAAAGGCCACCATCCCGTATATGAAAAAAAGGTACTATCTTAAACTTTTTCTTTTACCACTTAAAATCATATGAAAAATTATAAATATCCTTTTCTGATATTTTATGGTAGAGAGTAATCTGAGATCCGACATAACCAATAATTAAATATAATTAAGGTAATTTAAAAATGAAAGAGAAATATTCTTTTAGCAAAAAGAAAAATATATAATAATAAGAGTAAATGAAAATATTGTCTTTTTTTTTTAAAGATTAAATATACATAAAATAATGAGAAGCAAACAAAAGTGTTGCTTTCTTTTTTTTTTTTGAATTAATATTATGTATTTCTGTATATAGTTGTGTTTAATGTAAATAAAATATTTAATCAAGTTTTAAAAAGTTTCTGTAATTATTTAATTGATAATGTTTAAGGTGTGTCAATTTATTTTTACAGCTTAAATTTTAGTTTAATTCATAAGTGGAAGAGTTCGTCTAAATAATTCACAATGCAAACTCTTAATTTTATTCGTAATTTATTAAATTTAATAATTACATTTTGACGCGGATTATTATTTAATTTTATTAATTATTCGCGTTGCTCTTCTACTAGAATTACGTAATTACGATCACTTATGTTATTTGAATTGATCTAAGGTATATAAAATTATATACCAATTTACTATGAGGTTGCTTGGATGATTTGGACCAATTAATAATTTAGGATGTAAATTAAATAAGGGATAAACAGGTGTAATTATCTGTCCAGCACCCCCCCCCCCTTCATAGTAAAATGGTGCTATGACTCAGGAACGATCATCTGAGGTCATTAGAAATAATAATAATAATAATAATAATAATAATAATAATAAAGGAAAATAAATTTAAGTATTATTTTAATGTCACAATTTTAAAGATATTGTAGGTATGTAAGTTTAATTGATTAAAATTTTATTAAAATTAATTTTATTATTGTAACAATAATGACACACATATAATAATTTAAATAAATAAAATGAATAATATATGTTAGCAATAAAAAAAAAAAAAAAAAGAAAATGAAAAAATAATTCTGGGATTTACAATAGGTAAATTTAGGAATTACAATTTTTTTTTTCCCTCTCTCTTTTCTCTTTTGGTTGGATCTCAGTTACCATTGAGAAATAATGGCATTCACATCATGGATGATACATTTGTAAAAATAATTTTTTTTTTTATATATACTGTATAAATAATAATAAGAATAATAAGTAAATTTTATAATATGACTGGTATAAAAATGATTGAAATGTCAATAGATCATGATTTTTGAAATTGTATCACCTTGATACAAAAGAAAATTTATGAGTTGTACTACGAAGTAGTAGTACAATATTTGCATATAAAAAAAAAAAAATAAAATAAGATTGTTGTTTCTGTAGAAAAAGACAGATATTCTTCTGTTAAATGAAATTATGTGGTTTTTTATATATACGTGTATTATAAACATTTTAGGGGTATTTATATGTGTAAAAGAATAATCTACAAAACAACTTCATCTCCTAAGAAATTTTTTTAAATTTTAGTGCTGTTGTTTTTATGTATTTATGCAATTTATAATATTTTCATACATATGTGGTAATATAAAAAAAAAAGTATGATAAACAGAAATATTCTGTTAAAAGGTTATGCCCAACAATAAGCGAAAATTTAAAAGGAGAAGTGTAGATTTAAATACCTCTGGAGTTGAAACCAGAGGACAGAAAAATAAAATTATTTCTCTAAATTATTCGCTACAAAAAACTAAAAAGAATACAATGACTCAACCTAGTGTTGATACGCTGTTGAATTGTATCCCCGTCTTTGATGGAAAGAAAGAGTCTAATATTAGATTTTTTGTGAACGAATTCGATAATCTAATTAAACAAACGGATTTAGAGAATGTTTCGAAACTTGCGCTCTTAAAGACAAAGTTAGTTGGTAGTGCTAGAGATAAATTAGCTAATGAAGAAAATCTTAATACAGAAAAAGACTATGGTAAATTTAAAGAAAAATTAATCGATACTTTTTCTATTAAAACAAGTTTTTCTGCGGCTCAAAGCAATTTTTTTTCTCTTAGGCAAAAACCTGCGCAGGCTATCGCTGATTTTATCAGTGAATTCAATGCGGCTGCAAAACTTTACCTAGATAAAAGTGGCCAAAATATTGACAACGGTAATGGTAGTTTATTTGAAATGATAAAATTCACAAGATTTTTAGAATCAGTTAGGGCAGATTTAAGTTTGGACATTCGAAGAATGGCGCCGAAAAATTTCAACGACGCATGTAAATTTGCGAAACAAATGGAAGATGCATACAATCAAGTTGCATCCAAGGAAATTAATTCGATTACAAAAACCTCCACTGAGGAAAATTTGGACAAATTGTTAAAATTAAATATGGAAAGCGCGGAGCAAATTAAAATTTTGACTTCCGAAATAAACAATTTGAAAGTTAAAACAAAAGATACTGCATCAAGCAGATGGTGCGAATTATGTAAAAAAAATTCGCATACTTTAGAAACGTGCTGGTAAAAAAATGATAATAAAAATACATATAAAGGTAGCAGAGATTTCGCAGGTCGGCATTTTAATAAAAGGTACTCTTATAATGGACAGTATCAACCGAGAGCGAATTTTAATCCTAGATTTGTTAACCCAAACCAGCAATTGCATTTTCAATCTTATGCACCCACAGGTGGTTACTATGGATATTCTCCATATCCCCCACCCCCACCAAATTACTTCCCTCAGCATGTGCCATATAGGAATAGTCAACCTCAGAGTCATGCCAGTTATTATCCAAATGAGGATAAAAATGAGAATTTAAAAGAGAATGCTCAAAAGTATCCAAAAAAGTATAATAAAAAGGGTAAAACTGATGATCAAAGGGACAAGTAAGGGATATGAATTGGTATTAAAAATAAATCAAAATACATAATTAATCGAATTTCAAAATTTAAAAAGTTTCAAAATTTAAAAATAAATTTTTCTCTTTTAGGTAAAAAAAATTGAAACAAAATTAATAACTTGCATTTTTAAAATTCAAAATAATAATAAGAAAGGATAGGAACATGGGAACGCCAATTTGTCTCAGGGTTACAATATTGAGCAAATGTACAGGGCGCACCCGAAAACATACTTATAAAATTATGAAATGTGCTTCACAAAACTTCACTGGAGCAGTGAAATATTTCTCTCCAGGCAAAAGTTATATATTTTTTTTCGAATATGAATTAAAAAATATAAAATCTTAACAAAGCCAAATAACATTAAAACTTAATTAATTTAATAGTGAATAATGTTGGAGTAATTTTCAAAAAAAAAAAAAAAAAAAAAAAAGAGAGAGACTTTTTTCTGTCTTCTATAAGGGTAGCCTTTGCTAATAGCCTTACAATTTAGATGACAGAATTTCAGAATTACTCTTTAAAATGAGTAGGTGTAAGCTATTAGGTTCAGGGTAGTTAGAACAGATTTATAGCATATTCATATATATATTTTTTTCTTATATAAATATATGGTTGACAAGGAATAAATTATTAGTGCACTCGATATTAGGATAGCGGTCAGCTATAAGCCTAAATATAATAAAATATACAAAAAGTGCTAAGATTTATTCCGGTAGTTCAAGTACAACTTATATGCTAAAGTCTAGAATTTAGACAGCAGGGATAAGTTTTATGAACAAAAGTTTAAAAAAAAATAATAATAAAAATAAAATAAAATAAAATAAAATAAAAAAAGGATTTTGGTGTAATACATTGGTTTTTAAAAAAAACATATATATATATGACAATGGGCAAGGCAAGTTATTTCAATATGATTGCACACAAAATTATAGTGAAAAAATACATAAATAATTAATTGAAGTAAAATTAAAATTTTCTCACCAAAGGCTTTCTGTATAGGGTGCAATTTTGGCCTACGGCTGGGTATGCACCAACACCAACAAAATTTTTGTAGAAAATGTATCAATGGATCAGGGTATATAGTCATTACTTGGTCCTTAACTTCAGGATTCTTGGCTGAAAAAGGAATCGAAGAAAAAATTAAGTATGGTATAATTACTAGATGTTATGCTCAGAAACAAGAAAATTAGTAATATTATATTGTAAAAAGCAGCATTTTGAGTTTTATTTAGGAAAACTTTTGATTTTTAGGTTTTACACATTTATGGAGTGTCTAGCTCAGTGTATAGTTCCTAGATTTAATAAAAAAATAGTAAAAAAAAATATAAGTTGGTGTTGTTTTCAAAATAAGTAACAAAAGGTATAGCAATTAGCATTTACAGTTAAAATTTATGGAATTTTCAGCAAAATTAACATTAGACAAACATAGTTTATATTATATTTAACTTGATAAGCTAATTTACTCTTATTAACGGTATTCAATTAGAATTAAAGTAGGCTTAAATCCAAGTTAAATTAATTAATAATATTGTTATAATGTAAAATTTTATGTAAGACTATTATATTTTTATTGTATATATAAAAATATGCAAATTTAATAATTAATAAAATGTATTAGAAAATTATTTAATATAAATATTAAATGACATCTTGCTGAAATTAGCTAGAAATTAAATTTTTTTTTTTTTTAAATAAAATATTTTATAAATTTATGTTAGTTTAGAATTTAAGCATTTTTTTTTTCTTTACTTTCCCTTAGAATTAAATGCAATTCTAAATTTAACACATAAATATACATAGGATTGATAAATTTGAGTGTGTGAGTTCATAATTTTTTTTTTTATATATAATTTGGCCAATTTAACATAAGGAAACAAAATAAATAAATAAATATATTTATATATATTGGCCTTATTTTTAATAAAATATGTAGTATGGCTTAATAAATTTATTTACTTAATTTTTTTATAGTACGTACAGTAATTATTTTAAAAACTTGATCTATAAAAAAATTGGATGTGGTTGTTTGTGAGTATACAAAGATTTTTTCTGCTGGCAGAAGTTCTTTGGTCCGGCCGGGTACTCATAGATGGCTGCATACGATTTTACGTAGTAATTATCATTTGCTTTTGTATTTTTAAAATTATACAAGTGTATTAATTACATTTTTTTTATAATTAAATAATAATTATTAATGTTTGATTAATAATAATAATTTATTATCTTTTATTTTTAAACATATCATTAAATTTTAGACAGTAGAATTCACATACGGAATGTTAATGATAAATATATTTTTGAATAAATAAATTTTTATTTCATTCAGTAAATAAATAAATATGAAAATTTAACAATCTTTTAAGATAGAATTGTTAGCTAAATAAATAATAATTAAAGACAAAAATTGTTCTCTTCTTCGTGAATGGCATTTTCTGACAACACTATTTAATAGTATTAAATGAAGGTGCATTTTTAAGGTCAGCGTAATGCATGTTTTGCATTTTGAGAGGCCGTAGAAGTCATATTTCCGTGTTGTTTACATTTTAATAGTAAACAATATCATGAATCAAAATTTGTGTTTGTTAGAAAGGTCTAAAAATATACAATGTAATCAGTTAAAGAAAATTATATGCATTTTTTCTTAAATCCTGAAAGGCAATTTTGTTTAGATTTGAACCTGACAGCATAAAAAGCCACGCTCGCTTCAGTTGCAGTATGAGGCAGGAGAATTCAAATGCTAGAATCGCCATTTTCCCCTACAAAATAATAAAAAAAGCAGAAGGTTTACATTAGATATGATACAAGTACATACACAGTTTATGCATAGATTATGTTAAAAATTACATACAGGCATGCACAGTTAGTTAAGAAGAAAGTATATCAAGAAATTATACTAATTAATAAGGTAATTACAAGCATGAAATGGTTTTAAATACATACTTTTGGAAGTCGCAAAATTTTGTCACAGCACAAATCACCTCGCAGAAAGTGATTAGTAGCTTGACCAACCCCTCGTTTCGGGAGGATCGGGGACGGTCAAAAACTGGTTTTATTCTCTTCTCCTTCTTCTGTTTTGATTCTCTTGGGTAAAGTGGGAGAGCATTACGTAATGAGATATTAAAGGAGATGAGATAGCTTGTATATTTTGACATATCATACATGTTAGAAGTAACAAATAAATAAATAAAATAATGTAACCAGTTTGTATACAATATTTTTCTGATTATAATTTAAATACATCAGATTAATTATGTGAAAATATAACATGTCATACGACAAGCATTGTATTTACTTTTATTCAGTATAAAATGTGTTTTAAATGAAACACTGTGTCATAAGGTTATATGTGATGAAATAATATGTCAAATATGTATGCCATTATTTTTCTTGTAATTAGGTTTATTTCGGCATATTAGTTTCATACAAAATTATAGCTTTGAATGTATTTTGGGCACTTAAACTGTAAAGTTACAAAATTATTAAACATGTGTGTGGTAAAGAAAAAAGGCTTCGAGAAAGATGTCAGATTTTAAGTACAGATGTCTTCTATAAATGTGAATGTCAACAGACAACTATGCTATCATGTGTTGAACTTTCTGTTATGAAAAATAGAAGAACTTCTTATAAAATATACCAGAACCATTGATAATTGAACTTTACAGACTTAGCTCAAAAACTGTGTAGATGCACAGTCATATGGACACGTACATTCTTTTATGCTTTACAAAAAAAAAAAAAAAAAAAAACCAGCAATCAGTTTTTTTTTTTTTTTCTGACGACCGGGAGAGATGCTGGGCAACATATAACAATGATATGTTCCCGCACCATGTTGGTTAAATCAAAGTAAAATTGCGTAATTTGTTATTTCTGTTTGTATAAATATTTTTTATAAAATATAATTATGAGTGTAAAATTATAATGTTTATATATTTAAGTAAAATAGGAGTGTAAGTTCATACAAAAATTATTAAGTTGATTTTAAATATTAAATATATATTTTTAAAAATTGTTGTATTGTAAAATGAATGTATAATGTTGAATAGAGTTCGGATCTCAGATAACAACAATAGCCAGACGCCATTGTGTCGTTTTATGACAAGCCAATGGAAAGTGGTGTATAATTAGAAATCGTAAAATAATAAAAATGTTGGAAGAAATTTATGGCCTTAATAAAAGTGTTGGGATAAATTTATGGCTTTTCAGACCACCCAAACTTTAAGGCAGATAATAATATTAAAGAATATGTAAGGGGCCATTTGCAGACTGTTAGCTAATAGGCCTATCGAAGGATAATGCAAAATCTTCTCACATCCAATAAGAGTGGACTAGACAAATAGTTCCACTCACTGCAGAAGTTGGTGTGCCAGAAGAATAAGGTTTGAAAAAGGGAGTCTGAAAAAAGATGTAGAGGACGCAGGAGCTCTCCTGAAAGCCCGTGCAATGAATCCAAAAAGCCCTAGTAATGCCCAGGCGAGATGGACATATCGGAGTGAGCCTAAGCAAGCCTAATTGAGGATGTCTTCCTGATGTACATATCGGAGTGAGCCTAAGCAAGCCTAATTGAGGATGTCTTCCTGATGTTAAAATAAAGTGGATTGTTCTACAGAGGTCCGTAGCTATGCATCCTGCCATCCCGATATCGCCGCTCTGATACGAAGCGAATTCCTGATGACATAAGGATATGATCCTTAGCAACGCGACAACTCTGAATTTGATGAATAAAGGCCACCATCCCGTATATGAAAAAAAGGTACTACCTTAAACTTTTTCTTTTACCACTTAAAATCATATGAAAAATTATAAATATCCTTTTCTGATATTTTATGGTAGAGAGTAATCTGAGATCCGACATAACCAATAATTAAATATAATTAAGGTAATTTAAAAATGAAAGAGAAATATTCTTTTAGCAAAAAGAAAAATATATAATAATAAGAGTAAATGAAAATATTGTCTTTTTTTTAAAAGATTAAATATACATAAAATAATGAGAAGCAAACAAAAGTGTTGCGTTCTTTTTTTTTTTTTGAATTAATATTATGTATTTCTGTATATAGTTGCGTTCAATGTAAATAAAATATTTAATCAAGTTTTAAAAAGTTTCTGTAATTATTTAATTGATAATGTTTAAGGTGTGTCAATTTATTTTTACAGCTTAAATTTTAGTTTAATTCATAAGTGGAAGAGTACGTCTAAATAATTCACAACGCAAACTCTTAATTTTATTCGTAATTTATTAAATTTAATAATTACATTTTGACACGGATTATTATTTAATTTTATTAATTATTCGCGTTGCTCTTCTACTAGAATTACGTAATTACGATCACTTATGTTATTTGAATTGATCTGAGGTATATAAAATTATATACCAATTTACTATGAGGTTGCTTGGATGATTTGGACCAATTAATAATTTAGGATGTAAATTAAATAAGGGATAAGCAGGTGTAATTATCTGTCCAGCATCCCCCCCCCTTCATAGTAAAATGGTGCTATGACTCAGGAACGTTCATCTGAGGTCATTAGAAATAATAACAATAATAATAATAATAAAGGAAAATAAATTTAAGTATTATTTTAATGTCACAATTTTAAAGATATTGTAGGTATGTAAGTTTAATTGATTAAAATTTTATTGAAATTAATTTTATTATTGTAACAATAATGACACACATATAATAATTTAAATAAATAAAATGAATAATATATGTTAGCAATAAAAAAAAAAAAAAAGAAAATGAAAAAAATAATTCTGGGATTTACAATAGGTAAATTTAGGAATTACAATTTTTTTTTCCCCTCTCTCTTTTCTCTTTTGGTTGGATCTCAGTTACCATTGAGAAATAATGGCATTCACATCACGGATGATACATTTGTAAAAATAATTTTTTTTTTTATATATACTGTATAAATAATAATAAGAATAATAAGTAAAATTTTATAATATGACTGGTATAAAAATGATTGAAATGTCAATAGATCATGATTTTTGAAATTGTATCACCTTGATACAAAAGAAAATTTATGAGTCGTACTACGAAGTAGTAGTACAATATTTACATATAAAAAAATAAAATAAAATAAGATTGTTGTTTCTGTAGAAAAAGACAGATATTCTTCTGTTAAATGAAATTATGTGGTTTTTTATATATACGTGTATTATAAACATTTTAGGGGTATTTATATGTGTAAAAGAATAATCTACAAAACAACTTCATCTCCTAAGAAATTTTTTTAAATTTTAGTGCTGTTGTTTTTATGTATTTATGCAATTTATAATATTTTCATACATATGTGGTAATATAGAAAAAAAAGTATGATAAACAGAAATATTCTGTTAAAAGGTTATGCCCAACAATAAGCGAAAATTTAAAAGGAGAAGTGTAGATTTAAATACCTCTGGAGTTAAAACCAGAGGACAGAAAAATAAAATTATTTCTCTAAATTATTCGCTACAAAAAACTAAAAAGAATACAATGACTCAACCTAGTGTTGATACGCTGTTGAATTGTATCCCCGTCTTTGATGGAAAGAAAGAGTCTAATATTAGATTTTTTGTGAACGAATTTGATAATCTAATTAAACAAACGGATTTAGAGAATGTTTCGAAACTTGCGCTCTTAAAGACAAAGTTAGTTGGTAGTGCTAGAGATAAATTAGCTAATGAAGAAAATCTTAATACAGAAAAAGACTATGGTAAATTTAAAGAAAAATTAATCGATACTTTTTCTATTAAAACAAGTTTTTCTGCGGCTCAAAGCAATTTTTTTTCTCTTAGGCAAAAACCTGCGCAGGCTATCGCTGATTTTATCAGTGAATTCAATGTGGCTGCAAAACTTTACCTAGATAAAAGTGGCCAAAATATTGACAATGGTAATGGTAGTTTATTTGAAATGATAAAATTCACAAGATTTTTAGAATCAGTTAGGGCAGATTTAAGTTTGGACATTCGAAGAATGGCGCCGAAAAATTTCAACGACGCATGTAAATTTGCGAAACAAATGGAAGATGCATACAATCAAGTTGCATCAAAGGAAATCAATTCGATTACAAAAACCTCCACTGAGGAAAATTTGGACAAATTGTTAAAATTAAATATATAAAGCGCAGAGCAAATTAAAATTTTGACTTCCGAAATAAACAATTTGAAAGTTAAAACAAAAGATACTGCATCAAGCAGATGGTGCAAATTATGTAAAAAAAATTCGCATACTTTAGAAACGTGCTGGTACAAAAATGATAATAAAAATACATATAAGGGTAGCAGAGATTTCGCAGGTCGGCATTTTAATAAAAGGTACTCTTATAATGGACAGTATCAACTGAGAGCGAATTTTAATCCTAGATTTGTTAACCCAAACCAGCAATTGCATTTTCAATCTTATGCACCCACAGGTGGTTACTATGGATATTCTCCATATCCCCCACCCCCACCAAATTACTTCCCTCAGCATGTGCCATATAGGAATAGTCAACCTCAGAGTCATGCCAGTTATTATCCAAATGAGGATAAAAATGAGAATTTAAAAGAGAATGCTCAAAAGTATCCAAAAAAGTATAATAAAAAGGGTAAAACTGATGATCAAAGGGACAAGTAAGGGATATGAATTGGTATTAAAAATAAATCAAAATACATAATTAATCGAATTTCAAAATTTAAAAAGTTTCAAAATTTAAAAATAAATTTTTCTCTTTTAGGTAAAAAAAATTGAAACAAAATTAATAACTTGCATTTTTAAAATTCAAAATAATAATAAGAAAGGATAGGAACATGGGAACGCCAATTTGTCTCAGGGTTACAATATTGAGCAAATGTACAGGGCGCACCCGAAAACATACTTATAAAATTATGAAATGTGCTTCACAAAACTTCACTGGAGCAGTGAAATATTTCTCTCCAGGCAAAAGTTATATATTTTTTTTCGAATATGAATTAAAAAATATAAAATCTTAACAAAGCCAAATAACATTAAAACTTAATTAATTTAATAGTGAATAATGTTGGAGTAATTTTCAAAAAAAAAAAAAAAAAAAAAAAAAGAGAGAGACTTTTTTCTGTCTTCTATAAGGGTAGCCTTTGCTAATAGCCTTACAATTTAGATGACAGAATTTCAGAATTACTCTTTAAAATGAGTAGGTGTAAGCTATTAGGTTCAGGGTAGTTAGAACAGATTTATAGCATATTCATATATATATTTTTTTCTTATATAAATATATGGTTGACAAGGAATAAATTATTAGTGCACTCGATATTAGGATAGCGGTCAGCTATAAGCCTAAATATAATAAAATATACAAAAAGTGCTAAGATTTATTCCGGTAGTTCAAGTACAACTTATATGCTAAAGTCTAGAATTTAGACAGCAGGGATAAGTTTTATGAACAAAAGTTTAAAAAAAAATAATAATAAAAATAAAATAAAATAAAATAAAATAAAAAAAGGATTTTGGTGTAATACATTGGTTTTTAAAAAAAACATATATATATATGACAATGGGCAAGGCAAGTTATTTCAATATGATTGCACACAAAATTATAGTGAAAAAATACATAAATAATTAATTGAAGTAAAATTAAAATTTTCTCACCAAAGGCTTTCTGTATAGGGTGCAATTTTGGCCTACGGCTGGGTATGCACCAACACCAACAAAATTTTTGTAGAAAATGTATCAATGGATCAGGGTATATAGTCATTACTTGGTCCTTAACTTCAGGATTCTTGGCTGAAAAAGGAATCGAAGAAAAAATTAAGTATGGTATAATTACTAGATGTTATGCTCAGAAACAAGAAAATTAGTAATATTATATTGTAAAAAGCAGCATTTTGAGTTTTATTTAGGAAAACTTTTGATTTTTAGGTTTTACACATTTATGGAGTGTCTAGCTCAGTGTATAGTTCCTAGATTTAATAAAAAAATAGTAAAAAAAAATATAAGTTGGTGTTGTTTTCAAAATAAGTAACAAAAGGTATAGCAATTAGCATTTACAGTTAAAATTTATGGAATTTTCAGCAAAATTAACATTAGACAAACATAGTTTATATTATATTTAACTTGATAAGCTAATTTACTTTTATTAACGGTATTCAATTAGAATTAAAGTAGGCTTAAATCCAAGTTAAATTAATTAATAATATTGTTATAATGTAAAATTTTATGTAAGACTATTATATTTTTATTGTATATATAAAAATATGCAAATTTAATAATTAATAAAATGTATTAGAAAATTATTTAATATAAATATTAAATGACATCTTGCTGAAATTAGCTAGAAATTAAATTTTTTTTTTTTTTAAATAAAATATTTTATAAATTTATGTTAGTTTAGAATTTAAGCATTTTTTTTTTCTTTACTTTCCCTTAGAATTAAATGCAATTCTAAATTTAACACATAAATATACATAGGATTGATAAATTTGAGTGTGTGAGTTCATAATTTTTTTTTTTATATATAATTTGGCCAATTTAACATAAGGAAACAAAATAAATAAATAAATATATTTATATATATTGGCCTTATTTTTAATAAAATATGTAGTATGGCTTAATAAATTTATTTACTTAATTTTTTTATAGTGCGTACAGTAATTATTTTAAAAACTTGATCTATAAAAAAATTGGATGTGGTTGTTTGTGAGTATACAAAGATTTTTTCTGCTGGCAGAAGTTCTTTGGTCCGGCCGGGTACTCATAGATGGCTGCATACGATTTTACGTAGTAATTATCATTTGCTTTTGTATTTTTAAAATTATACAAGTGTATTAATTACATTTTTTTTATAATTAAATAATAATTATTAATGTTTGATTAATAATAATAATTTATTATCTTTTATTTTTAAACATATCATTAAATTTTAGACAGTAGAATTCACATACGGAATGTTAATGATAAATATATTTTTGAATAAATAAATTTTTATTTCATTCAGTAAATAAATAAATATGAAAATTTAACAATCTTTTAAGATAGAATTGTTAGCTAAATAAATAATAATTAAAGACAAAAATTGTTCTCTTCTTCGTGAATGGCATTTTCTGACAACACTATTTAATAGTATTAAATGAAGGTGCATTTTTAAGGTCAGCGTAATGCATGTTTTGCATTTTGAGAGGCCGTAGAAGTCATATTTCCGTGTTGTTTACATTTTAATAGTAAACAATATCATGAATCAAAATTTGTGTTTGTTAGAAAGGTCTAAAAATATACAATGTAATCAGTTAAAGAAAATTATATGCATTTTTTCTTAAATCCTGAAAGGCAATTTTGTTTAGATTTGAACCTGACAGCATAAAAAGCCACGCTCGCTTCAGTTGCAGTATGAGGCAGGAGAATTCAAATGCTAGAATCGCCATTTTCCCCTACAAAATAATAAAAAAAGCAGAAGGTTTACATTAGATATGATACAAGTACATACACAGTTTATGCATAGATTATGTTAAAAATTACATACAGGCATGCACAGTTAGTTAAGAAGAAAGTATATCAAGAAATTATACTAATTAATAAGGTAATTACAAGCATGAAATGGTTTTAAATACATACTTTTGGAAGTCGCAAAATTTTGTCACAGCACAAATCACCTCGCAGAAAGTGATTAGTAGCTTGACCAACCCCTCGTTTCGGGAGGATCGGGGACGGTCAAAAACTGGTTTTATTCTCTTCTCCTTCTTCTGTTTTGATTCTCTTGGGTAAAGTGGGAGAGCATTACGTAATGAGATATTAAAGGAGATGAGATAGCTTGTATATTTTGACATATCATACATGTTAGAAGTAACAAATAAATAAATAAAATAATGTAACCAGTTTGTATACAATATTTTTCTGATTATAATTTAAATACATCAGATTAATTATGTGAAAATATAACATGTCATACGACAAGCATTGTATTTACTTTTATTCAGTATAAAATGTGTTTTAAATGAAACACTGTGTCATAAGGTTATATGTGATGAAATAATATGTCAAATATGTATGCCATTATTTTTCTTGTAATTAGGTTTATTTCGGCATATTAGTTTCATACAAAATTATAGCTTTGAATGTATTTTGGGCACTTAAACTGTAAAGTTACAAAATTATTAAACATGTGTGTGGTAAAGAAAAAAGGCTTCGAGAAAGATGTCAGATTTTAAGTACAGATGTCTTCTATAAATGTGAATGTCAACAGACAACTATGCTATCATGTGTTGAACTTTCTGTTATGAAAAATAGAAGAACTTCTTATAAAATATACCAGAACCATTGATAATTGAACTTTACAGACTTAGCTCAAAAACTGTGTAGATGCACAGTCATATGGACACGTACATTCTTTTATGCTTTACAAAAAAAAAAAAAAAAAAAAAACCAGCAATCAGTTTTTTTTTTTTTTTTTTTTTTTTTCTGACGACCGGGAGAGATGCTGGGCAACATATAACAATGATATGTTCCCGCACCATGTTGGTTAAATCAAAGTAAAATTGCGTAATTTGTTATTTCTGTTTGTATAAATATTTTTTATAAAATATAATTATGAGTGTAAAATTATAATGTTTATATATTTAAGTAAAATAGGAGTGTAAGTTCATACAAAAATTATTAAGTTGATTTTAAATATTAAATATATATTTTTAAAAATTGTTGTATTGTAAAATGAATGTATAATGTTGAATAGAGTTCGGATCTCAGATAACAACAATAGCCAGACGCCATTGTGTCGTTTTATGACAAGCCAATGGAAAGTGGTGTATAATTAGAAATCGTAAAATAATAAAAATGTTGGAAGAAATTTATGGCCTTAATAAAAGTGTTGGGATAAATTTATGGCTTTTCAGACCACCCAAACTTTAAGGCAGATAATAATATTAAAGAATATGTAAGGGGCCATTTGCAGACTGTTAGCTAATAGGCCTATCGAAGGATAATGCAAAATCTTCTCACATCCAATAAGAGTGGACTAGACAAATAGTTCCACTCACTGCAGAAGTTGGTGTGCCAGAAGAATAAGGTTTGAAAAAGGGAGTCTGAAAAAAGATGTAGAGGACGCAGGAGCTCTCCTGAAAGCCCGTGCAATGAATCCAAAAAGCCCTAGTAATGCCCAGGCGAGATGGACATATCGGAGTGAGCCTAAGCAAGCCTAATTGAGGATGTCTTCCTGATGTACATATCGGAGTGAGCCTAAGCAAGCCTAATTGAGGATGTCTTCCTGATGTTAAAATAAAGTGGATTGTTCTACAGAGGTCCGTAGCTATGCATCCTGCCATCCCGATATCGCCGCTCTGATACGAAGCGAATTCCTGATGACATAAGGATATGATCCTTAGCAACGCGACAACTCTGAATTTGATGAATAAAGGCCACCATCCTGTATATGAAAAAAAGGTACTACCTTAAACTTTTTCTTTTACCACTTAAAATCATATGAAAAATTATAAATATCCTTTTCTGATATTTTATGGTAGAGAGTAATCTGAGATCCGACATAACCAATAATTAAATATAATTAAGGTAATTTAAAAATGAAAGAGAAATATTCTTTTAGCAAAAAGAAAAATATATAATAATAAGAGTAAATGAAAATATTGTCTTTTTTTTTAAAGATTAAATATACATAAAATAATGAGAAGCAAACAAAAGTGTTGCGTTCTTTTTTTTTTTTTTTTGAATTAATATTATGTATTTCTGTATATAGTTGCGTTCAATGTAAATAAAATATTTAATCAAGTTTTAAAAAGTTTCTGTAATTATTTAATTGATAATGTTTAAGGTGTGTCAATTTATTTTTACAGCTTAAATTTTAGTTTAATTCATAAGTGGAAGAGTACGTCTAAATAATTCACAACGCAAACTCTTAATTTTATTCGTAATTTATTAAATTTAATAATTACATTTTGACACGGATTATTATTTAATTTTATTAATTATTCGCGTTGCTCTTCTACTAGAATTACGTAATTACGATCACTTATGTTATTTGAATTGATCTGAGGTATATAAAATTATATACCAATTTACTATGAGGTTGCTTGGATGATTTGGACCAATTAATAATTTAGGATGTAAATTAAATAAGGGATAAGCAGGTGTAATTATCTGTCCAGCATCCCCCCCCCTTCATAGTAAAATGGTGCTATGACTCAGGAACGTTCATCTGAGGTCATTAGAAATAATAACAATAATAATAATAATAAAGGAAAATAAATTTAAGTATTATTTTAATGTCACAATTTTAAAGATATTGTAGGTATGTAAGTTTAATTGATTAAAATTTTATTGAAATTAATTTTATTATTGTAACAATAATGACACACATATAATAATTTAAATAAATAAAATGAATAATATATGTTAGCAATAAAAAAAAAAAAAAAGAAAATGAAAAAAATAATTCTGGGATTTACAATAGGTAAATTTAGGAATTACAATTTTTTTTCCCCTCTCTCTTTTCTCTTTTGGTTGGATCTCAGTTACCATTGAGAAATAATGGCATTCACATCACGGATGATACATTTGTAAAAATAATTTTTTTTTTATATATATACTGTATAAATAATAATAAGAATAATAAGTAAAATTTTATAATATGACTGGTATAAAATTGATTGAAATGTCAATAGATCATGATTTTTGAAATTGTATCACCTTGATACAAAAGAAAATTTATGAGTCGTACTACGAAGTAGTAGTACAATATTTACATATAAAAAAATAAAATAAAATAAGATTGTTGTTTCTGTAGAAAAAGACAGATATTCTTCTGTTAAATGAAATTATGTGGTTTTTTATATATACGTGTATTATAAACATTTTAGGGGTATTTATATGTGTAAAAGAATAATCTACAAAACAACTTCATCTCCTAAGAAATTTTTTTAAATTTTAGTGCTGTTGTTTTTATGTATTTATGCAATTTATAATATTTTCATACATATGTGGTAATATAGAAAAAAAAGTATGATAAACAGAAATATTCTGTTAAAAGGTTATGCCCAACAATAAGCGAAAATTTAAAAGGAGAAGTGTAGATTTAAATACCTCTGGAGTTAAAACCAGAGGACAGAAAAATAAAATTATTTCTCTAAATTATTCGCTACAAAAAACTAAAAAGAATACAATGACTCAACCTAGTGTTGATACGCTGTTGAATTGTATCCCCGTCTTTGATGGAAAGAAAGAGTCTAATATTAGATTTTTTGTGAACGAATTTGATAATCTAATTAAACAAACGGATTTAGAGAATGTTTCGAAACTTGCGCTCTTAAAGACAAAGTTAGTTGGTAGTGCTAGAGATAAATTAGCTAATGAAGAAAATCTTAATACAGAAAAAGACTATGGTAAATTTAAAGAAAAATTAATCGATACTTTTTCTATTAAAACAAGTTTTTCTGCGGCTCAAAGCAATTTTTTTTCTCTTAGGCAAAAACCTGCGCAGGCTATCGCTGATTTTATCAGTGAATTCAATGTGGCTGCAAAACTTTACCTAGATAAAAGTGGCCAAAATATTGACAATGGTAATGGTAGTTTATTTGAAATGATAAAATTCACAAGATTTTTAGAATCAGTTAGGGCAGATTTAAGTTTGGACATTCGAAGAATGGCGCCGAAAAATTTCAACGACGCATGTAAATTTGCGAAACAAATGGAAGATGCATACAATCAAGTTGCATCAAAGGAAATCAATTCGATTACAAAAACCTCCACTGAGGAAAATTTGGACAAATTGTTAAAATTAAATATATAAAGCGCAGAGCAAATTAAAATTTTGACTTCCGAAATAAACAATTTGAAAGTTAAAACAAAAGATACTGCATCAAGCAGATGGTGCAAATTATGTAAAAAAAATTCGCATACTTTAGAAACGTGCTGGTACAAAAATGATAATAAAAATACATATAAGGGTAGCAGAGATTTCGCAGGTCGGCATTTTAATAAAAGGTACTCTTATAATGGACAGTATCAACTGAGAGCGAATTTTAATCCTAGATTTGTTAACCCAAACCAGCAATTGCATTTTCAATCTTATGCACCCACAGGTGGTTACTATGGATATTCTCCATATCCCCCACCCCCACCAAATTACTTCCCTCAGCATGTGCCATATAGGAATAGTCAACCTCAGAGTCATGACAGTTATTATCCAAATGAAGATAAAAATGAGAATTTAAAAGAGAATGCTCAAAAGTATCCAAAAAAGTATAATAAAAAGGGTAAAACTGATGATCAAAGGGACAAGTAAGGGATATGAATTGGTATTAAAAATAAATCAAAATACATAATTAATCGAATTTCAAAATTTAAAAATAAATTTTTCTCTTTTAGGTAAAAAAAATTGAAACAAAATTAATAACTTGCCTTTTTAAAATTCAAAATAATAATAAGAAAGGATAGGAACATGGGAACGCCAATTTGTCTCAGGGTTACAATATTGAGCAAATGTGCAGGGCGCACCCGAAAACATACTTATAAAATTATGAAATGTGCTTCACAAAACTTCACTGGAGCAGTGAAATATTTCTCTCCAGGCAAAAGTTATATATATTTTTTCGAATATGAATTAAAAAATATAAAATCTTAACAAAGCCAAATAACATTAAAACTTAATTAATTTAATAGTGAATAATGTTGGAGTAATTTTCAAAAAAAAAAAAAAAAAAAGAGAGAGACTTTTTTCTGTCTTCTATAAGGGTAGCCTTTGCTAATAGCCTTACAATTTAGATGACAGAATTTCAGAATTACTCTTTAAAATGAGTAGGTGTAAGCTATTAGGTTCAGGGTAGTTAGAACAGATTTATAGCATATTCATATATATATTTTTTTCTTATATAAATATATGGTTGACAAGGAATAAATTATTAGTGCACTCGATATTAGGATAGCGGTCAGCTATAAGCCTAAATATAATAAAATATACAAAAAGTGCTAAGATTTATTCCGGTAGTTCAAGTACAACTTATATGCTAAAGTCTAGAACTTAGACAGCAGGGATAAGTTTTATGAACAAAAGTTTAAAAAAAAAATAATAATAAAAATAAAATAAAATAAAATAAAATAAAAAAAGGATTTTGGTGTAATACATTGGTTTTAAAAAAAAACATATATATATATGACAATGGACAAGGCAAGTTATTTCAATATGATTGCACACAAAATTATAGTGAAAAAATACATAAATAATTAATTGAAGTAAAATTAAAATTTTCTCACCAAAGGCTTTCTGTATAGGGTGCAATTTTGGCCTACGGCTGGGTATGCACCAACACCAACAAAATTTTTGTAGAAAATTTATCAATGGATCAGGGTATATAGTCATTACTTGGTCCTTAACTTCAGGATTCTTGGCTGAAAAAGGAATCGAAGAAAAAATTAAGTATGGTATAATTACTAGATGTTATGCTCAGAAACAAGAAAATTAGTAATATTATATTGTAAAAAGCAGCATTTTGAGTTTTATTTAGGAAAACTTTTGATTTTTAGGTTTTACACATTTATGGAGTGTCTAGCTCAGTGTATAGTTCCTAGATTTAATAAAAAAATAGTAAAAAAAAATATAAGTTGGTGTTGTTTTCAAAATAAATAACAAAAGGTATAGCAATTAGCATTTACAGTTAAAATTTATGGAATTTTCAGCAAAATGAACATTAGACAAACATAGTTTATATTATATTTAACTTGATAAGCTAATTTACTTTTATTAACGGTATTCAATTAGAATTAAAGTAGGCTTAAATCCAAGTTAAATTAATTAATAACATTGTTATAATGTAAAATTTTATGTAAGACTATTATATTTTTATTGTATATATAAAAATATGCAAATTTAATAATTAATAAAATGTATTAGAAAATTATTTAATATAAATATTAAATGACATCTTGCTGAAATCAGCTAGAAATTAATTTTTTTTTTTTTAAATAAAATATTTTATAAATTTATGTTAGTTTAGAATTTAAGCATTTTTTTTTTCTTTACTTTCCCTTAGAATTAAATGCAATTCTAAATTTAACACATAAATATACATAGGATTGATAAATTTGAGTGTGTGAGTTCATAATTTTTTTTTATATATATAATTTGGCCAATTTAACATAAGGAAACAAAATAAATAAATAAATAAATTTATATATATTGGCCTTATTTTTAATAAAATATGTAGTATGGCTTAATAAATTTATTTACTTAATTTTTTTATAGTACGTACAGTAATTATTTTAAAAACTTGATCTATAAAAAAATTGGATGTGGTTGTTTGTGAGTATACAAAGATTTTTTCTGCTGGCAGAAGTTCTTTGGTCCGGCCGGGTACTCATAGATGGCTGCATACGATTTTACGTAGTAATTATCATTTGCTTTTGTATTTTTAAAATTATACAAGTGTATTAATTACATTTTTTTATAATTAAATAATAATTATTAATGTTTGATTAATAATAATAATTTATTATCTTTTATTTTTAAACATATCATTAAATTTTAGACAGTAGAATTCACATACGGAATGTTAATGATAAATAAATTTTTGAATAAATAAATTTTTATTTCATTCAGTAAATAAATAAATATGAAAATTTAACAATCTTTTAAGATAGAATTGTTAGCTAAATAAATAATAATTAAAGACAAAAATTGTTCTCTTCTTCGTGAATGGCATTTTCTGACAACACTATTTAATAGTATTAAATGAAGGTGTAGTGAATAGTTAAATGAATAATTAAATGAATTAAATGAATAATTAAATGAATAGTATTAAATGAATTTAAGGTCAGCGTAATGCATGTTTTGCATTTTGAGAGGCCGTAGAAGTCATATTTCCGTGTTGTTTACATTTTAATAGTAAACAATATCATGAATCAAAATTTGTGTTTGTTAGAAAGGTCTAAAAATATACAATGTAATCAGTTAAAGAAAATTATATGCATTTTTTCTTAAATCCTGAAAGGCAATTTTGTTTAGATTTGAACCTGACAGCATAAAAAGCCACGCTCGCTTCAGTTGCAGTATGAGGCAGGAGAATTCAAATGCTAGAATCACCATTTTCCCCTACAAAATAATAAAAAAAGCAGAAGGTTTACATTAGATATGATACAAATACATACACTGTTTATGCATAGATTATGTTAAAAATTACATACAGGCATGCACAGTTAGTTAAGAAGAAAGTATATCAAGAAATTATACTAATTAATAAGGTAATTACAAGCATGAAATGGTTTTAAATACATACTTTTGGAAGTCGTAAAATTTTGTCACAGCACAAATCACGTCGCAGAAAGTGATTAGTAGCTTGACCAACCCCTCGTTTCGGGAGGATCGGGGACGGTCAAAAACTGGTTTTATTCTCTTCTCCTTCTTCTGTTTTGATTCTCTCGGTAAAGTGGGAGAGCATTACGTAATGAGATATTAAAGGAGATGAGATAGCTTGTATATTTTGACATATCATACATGTTAGAAGTAACAAATAAATAAATAAAATAATGTAACCAGTTTGTATACAATATTTTTCTGATTATAATTTAAATACATCATATTAATTATGTGAAAATATAACATGTCATACGACAAGCATTGTATTTACTTTTATTCAGTATAAAATGTGTTTTAAATGAAACACTGTGTCATAAGGTTATATGTGATGAAATAATATGTCAAATATGTATGCCATTATTTTTCTTGTAATTAGGTTTATTTCGGCATATTAGTTTCATACAAAATTATAGCTTTGAATGTATTTTGGGCACTTAAACTGTAAAGTTACAAAATTATTAAACATGTGTGTGGTAAAGAAAAAAGGCTTCGAGAAAGATGTCAGATTTTAAGTACAGATGTCTTCTATAAATGTGAATGTCAACAGACAACTATGCTATCATGTGTTGAACTTTCTGTTATGAAAAATAGAAGAACTTCTTATAAAATATACCAGAACCATTGATAATTGAACTTTACAGACTTAGCTCAAAAACTGTGTAGATGCACAGTCATATGGACACGTACATTCTTTTATGCTTTACAAAAAAAAAAAAAAAAAAAAAATCAGCAATCAGTTTTTTTTTTTTTTTTCTGACGACCGGGAGAGATGCTGGGCAACATATAACAATGATATGTTCCCGCACCATGTTGGTTAAATCAAAGTAAAATTGCGTAATTTGTTATTTCTGTTTGTATAAATATTTTTTATAAAATATAATTATGAGTGTAAAATTATAATGTTTATATATTTAAGTAAAATAGGGGTGTAAGTTCATACAAAAATTATTAAGTTGATTTTAAATATTAAATATATATTTTTAAAAATTGTTGTATTGTAAAATGAATGTATAATGTTGAATAGAGTTCGGATCTCAGATAACAACAATAGCCAGACGCCATGGTGTCGTTTTATGACAAGCCAATGGAAAGTGGTGTATAATTAGAAATCGTAAAATAATAAAAATGTTGGAAGAAATTTATGGCCTTAATAAAAGTGTTGGGATAAATTTATGGCTTTTCAGACCACCCAAACTTTAAGGCAGATAATAATATTAAAGAATATGTAAGGGGCCATTTGCAGACTGTTAGCTAATAGGCCTATCGAAGGATAATGCAAAATCTTCTCACATCCAATAAGAGTGGACTAGACAAATAGTTCCACCCACTGCAGAAGTTGGTGTGCCAGAAGAATAAGGTTTGAAAAAGGGAGTCTGAAAAAAGATGTAGAGGACGCAGGAGCTCTCCTGAAAGCCCGTGCAATGAATCCAAAAAGCCCTAGTAATGCCCAGGCGAGATGGACATATCGGAGTGAGCCTAAGCAAGCCTAATTGAGGATGTCTCCCTGATGTACATATCAGAGTGAGCCTAAGCAAGTCTAATTGAGGATGTCTTCCTGATGTTAAAATAAAGTGGATTGTTCTACAGAGGTCCGTAGCTATGCATCCTGCCATCCCGATATCGCCGCTCTGATACGAAGCGAATTCCTGATGACATAAGGATATGATCCTTAGCAACGCGACAACTCTGAATTTGATGAATAAAGGCCACCATCCCGTATATGAAAAAAAGGTACTACCTTAAACTTTTTCTTTTACCACTTAAAATCATATGAAAAATTATAAATATCCTTTTCTGATATTTTATGGTAGAGAGTAATCTGAGATCCGACATAACCAATAATTAAATATAATTAAGGTAATTTAAAAATGAAAGAGAAATATTCTTTTAGCAAAAAGAAAAATATATAATAATAAGAGTAAATGAAAATATTGTCTTTTTTTTTAAAGATTAAATATACATAAAATAATGAGAAGCAAACAAAAGTGTTGCTTTCTTTTTTTTGAATTAATATTATGTATTTCTGTATATAGTTGTGTTCAATGTAAATAAAATATTTAATCAAGTTTTAAAAAGTTTCTGTAATTATTTAATTGATAATGTTTAAGGTGTGTCAATTTATTTTTACAGCTTAAATTTTAGTTTAATTCATAAGTGGAAGAGTTCGTCTAAATAATTCACAACGCAAACTCTTAATTTTATTCGTAATTTATTAAATTTAATAATTACATTTTGACGCAGATTATTATTTAATTTTATTAATTATTCGCGTTGCTCTTCTACTAGAATTACGTAATTACGATCACTTATGTTATTTGAATTGATCTAAGGTATATAAAATTATATACCAATTTACTATGAGGTTGCTTGGATGATTTGGACCAATTAATAATTTAGGATGTAAATTAAATAAGGGATAAACAGGTGTAATTATCTGTCCAGCAGATGCCTTGTGGGGCTCTCCTTAAAAACTTGGTAGATTGCAGTAAGAATTTAATTTCCACTTTGGGATATTACCTCTTTGAAAAGCATTGTGAATAATATGAAGGCTCAGGTGTCAATATCAATGTCCTTTATTTTTCTTAAGTTCTTCTTTAACAGTTTTCAAACCTCATGATATTAGAAGGCATGTCTAGTGACTGAATGGATGGATGTCGCCAGACGTTATAACAGCACAGATTTGTCTGTAAGAAGGAGTAGCTAGTTTCCAATTCTATATATCATGATGTTAGAAGAAAGGTCTTAGTTTGATTTCGTTATGACTTCACAAAGCATGCAAACAGCAGCGATTGCCCTCAATTTCCCAGAGTAGCCAATCATTTTGCCAGGCTTTGGGAATTTTTTGCATTATCCCCTGATTTTTTAGGGCCAAAATTTATCCCTTGATTTTCCCATGAATCCCATAATCCCCTGATGAGTATGAACCCTGTTTCATACAATTATGTGTTGAGATTAATTCTTTGTTAATATATCTGAATTTTGAACGGCTCATCTGTTTTGTTTTCTGCTGGTATCTTCCACTGTGCTGAAAGAAACCAGTTTCTTCTGAAAGATAAATTATTTTTTTAAAAAAATAATATTTTAAATAAATATTAAGTTTTCATTTTAGATTTCATATAATTATGCGTTGAGTTTAATTCTTTTACTGTAAAAGCACTTATTTTCGCGAGCCCGTCGTAATCGCGAAAATTTAAGCCTCACGAATTATTTATTTTTCTCGCCTCAAATAATTAATAAAAAATCAGAAATTTTTCACTTATCCAAAATTTTATGATTACAATTACTTAAATAAGAACAAAAAGTTCTTGAATACTTACAACTATTTCTTGAATAAAAAGAATAATAAAACTAATAGAATACAGCTCATTCACTTTCAATATTTATACCAGCTTCTTTGAAGCCATTCAAAATTATCTCATGTTTGACTTTAACACTGTTAAATGTGCGCACAAACCAAGAAGCGTGAATCGGTTTTAGTCATGATATTCACAGGTCCACATATTCTTTTTCCTCTAGAAATCTAAGAAAAAGGGGTTCTATTTAGGTAGTTTCGGAATTTTTCAACTTTCGTTTCTGATCATATAAAATTCGCGAAATTTTCAGCTCGCGAAATCACCGATATCTTCTTTTTCGCGAAAATTACGGCTCGCGAAAATAAGTGCTTTTACAGTATATACGAGGGTGAGTCAGAAAATAAGTTTCCCCTGACAACTGTGGACAGAGGAGTGTATGAAAGACAGAAAATATAATGAAACATTAAAGATAAGACGTAACTGTATTTTTCTACATAGGTGCCGAGTGAGTTGAGACATTTGTCATACCCCTTTATAAGCTTCAAAAAGCGCTCCTTGAAAAAATCAGGTCTCTGCATCATTCTGATCCTGGTAGATATGGAGAGAAAGTGCGTTGTGAATTTGTGGTCAAAGGAGGAATTGAAAATGTTTGTCCGCTATGAATGGGCACATGGAGCATCGAGAGCAGAAATCCATAACCGCCACGTGGGAGTTTGTGGGCCAAACGGATGTCCAAACAAATGGTGCGGAGATGGTGCCGCCAATTCAGCGAGGGGCGTCAGATAGTGTTGGACAGACCGAGACCTGGACGGACGTGCACGTCTACTACAGACGAAAACAATGCTTGACTACTTCTTTGTAAGCAATGCTGAAGTCACACAAGCCGTTCAACGCTTCTTTTGTATGCAGAGCCCTGTTTTTTTCCTGCAGGGCTTTATAAAGCTTATAAAGGGTCTGACAAATGTCTCAACTCACTTGGCACTTAAGTAGAAAAGTAAAGTTACGTCTTATCTTTAATGTTTCACTACATTTTTTTGTCTTTCACGCACCTCTGCCACAGTTGCCAGGGGAAACTAATTTTCCGACTTACCCTCGTAGTTAACATATTTGAATTTTAAATGTCTGTCTTGTTTTCTGTTGATATCTTCCATTTCTTCAAGTTTCTTCCACTGTCCTGGAAGAAACTCAATCCTGCACTAGAATGTCTATTCAATTTCTAGCAGGACCAATAATAATAAAACTCTCTGCTTTTCCATGAGAGAGAAAAAATGTTTGCCATAACCAGGGCTGCAGAGTCGGTGGTTAAAATGGCCCACTCCGACTCTGGGATATTTTAACGACTCCGAGCTGGCTAACAGTGTTGTCTGTTGATTTAAATAATGATGGAATATAAGAAAAGTAAAGTTAAAATCACATTATTTTGGCACTGATTCTCTTTATAGGGCTTATTCAAAATGGAAATTTTACTAGTTTGGATTTGCAGAGTGGGAAGAAAAAGCAAAATCGTTGCAATTTAGTTGTTCATTTTGCTGTGTCCTCCAGACTGGAAAAAATTCTGTGGAAAGGAGAAAAAGATGAAAATTTTATTATTTTGGAAATGATTCAGATTCTGTTGATTCTAATGACAAAATAAAAAAAATTACATTTTCTGAATTAATTTTATATTTTTGGCTTTATTTAGGGTTGTGCAGACTTGAAAAATTCGAAGTTCAAAAGGTGAAAGATAATGAAATTTCACTATTTTATCGCTATTTATGGTATTGCCGATTCAGAAAAAAACAATTACAATTTCATCCCATTTTGACTCCTGTGCACAAAAATTAGTAAATAAAAAAAGGGTATTTTTCAGGGGTGATTCTGAGAGAAAAAAAAAATTTCGGAAATTCACATCGCATTTTCGGAAATATGGCCGGGGGGGAATCCACTCCCGGCACATTTTCGATATATTTTATGTCCGAACTTTCGGATTTATGGCCGATTTTTTTTAATTTTCGGAAATGACTGCCTTAATTTTTCAGAAAATTCGGAACAGAGTCACCCCTGGGTATTTTAGAATTTTGATTTTTGTCATACAGACTGGAAAAATTTGAGGGGAAAAAAGGCTATTACAATGCTATACTGGTTTTTTAGTTCTTTTGCCTACAAAAAATAGCTCAAATTTACATTTTTCACATTATCTCCAGTAAGAGCCAAAATTTTAAAGCCTGTCCCCTAAAAAGTTTGGCCGTGCCTTTGTATTTATTCTCACCCCAATCATGCCCATTCTAAATTGTTCCTATTTTATTGGCGTAATTTGATTCTTTCAAATTTGTTATATTGGGCTTGTCAGCCTGCTCAATTTTTTTAATCAGTCTGATCCGGTCCATTAATATAAATTGTCATAATTCTACTTACACAACCTGTTTGAAAAGTTGCCTTCATTTTCCGGTCCTTGCAGACCTTTGTACCTCGAGTTCTATCGCAAACCCCAAACATATGACGGGAAGTACTTATATACTAAATGTAAAATATCTAGGTACTACAGTTATGAATTAAGTTTTCATCCACTCTGTTTTACACGGGTAGTACCCTGTCTGTACTTACCCTTGTACACTGAAGTAAATCGGTCATCTTAAACTTGAGTAGCCTGATATAGTCCATAAATAACAATAATAATTCATTTTATACATTTAAAATTACATATAATTACTTTAATTTCACTTTACAATGTCTAACAAAAATCTGGAGTCGAAGTCAGCTTGTTTTTTAACCCCTTGGGGACGAGCAACCGGTATTCGTGCCACCTAAGTTGCCCAGAATTGGGGATTATTCTCACCAGTAAATTTTTATTGGAAATTTTGCCTTGTTTAATCCGAGCATTTTCCCGATTTAATTAGTCGAAAATTTCTGTTTTTAAAAACTGGTGATAAAAGATTAAAAATTTTGTAAAAGACTCTCGTCCCGAAGGGGTTAATGACTCAGACTCTTTTGCTAAAAAATGTGCCCGACTCCGATGCCCTGCCATAACTTATAAGATTTTCAGGATTATCAGAAAAATACATTTATTGCCAAAATTTGATGACTTTCTTTTATTTTTTTTTTCATGATAAATTTTCATTTTTTTTAACCACAAAAAGTATAATGATTATGAAGTACCTTACATTTTGGAAAAACAAGAATAAATGCTGTCACCAATTGCATCAAACACAAGTAGAGGAAAGTGGGGTGGAATGGGATAGTAAGTGTTTTTCTTGTTACGTATCATTCTGAACATTTCATCAATCAATCGCACACTAGATGGAGCAGTGGTACCCCAATCTTCTGTTGGAGAAAGTTGCTGATCTGCATAAGCTTACAATTGTATAAAGAAAAAGTTTATTTCAAGAATCAAAAGTAAATTTTCTTTATACTTTTTATGCTTGCTGTATATTAATGACTTGTTTATGTGTAGGTGTAATAGTTTCCCTATTTCTAGAACATTATACTGTATATTATCCATAATTTAAATGGTACTTTTCATTTAGTCGAGTATATTATATATATACATATATATGTGTCATGTATGTATATACCAGGGTTGCAAAAAAGCCGGCTAAAATTAAAAAAAGCCAGGCTGGTGGCTTTTATTGGTTTTAACCGGCTTTTTTTGGCCAAAATTGGCTTTTATACAATGAAGCATTGTAATTATAAACTACACATTTTAAAGTGTTTGTAACTAGTTTTAGTCACATTTAATTGATTTACAGTTTAATAAATACCCAATTTCTCAATAATGAGGACATTAATACTGGTATAAAACAAAGATGCTTTTGCTAGAGATTTGTACTCAGAATTGCAATTATGTCAGCTAAATTTTAAAAGGACCATATACCAACTGCCATTTTTTTTTTTATCATTTTTACTGCTTTATAAAATTAAAGAAGACAATGGTTACTTAGTTACATGTTTTATTACTTAATTTTAAGAGCTATTAATATACAAGTCTTATTTTATTTCTAGTACACATTTAAAATTATACATAGTCATATTAACAAAAACACCATTTCTCACTATTAAAAACATTATGGCATGAACATACTTAGCAACAAGTTTTTCAAAATTTTATTTAGAGAATTTTTATGTTTTTTTTTTTCTTGTTTAAATGCTCTTTTTTTTTATACACTTATGTACCACTCTCCTCAAATATTATATCCTTTTTAATTTCTCTTTTAACATTTATAACTTAATCTCTCCATATGGACACATAAGAATGTTTCCATTTTGATGTGCTACATTTTGTCATTAATTAAATATAAATCTTTAAAATGTGGAACTATGTAATATAGAATTTCAAAACACCAGTTTGGAGCTTAACTTATATTCTTTTCAATGTTTATATTTTTTTTTCAGACATAATGCCTTCACAGTTGTCTTCTAGAAGCTATAAAGACTTATTTATTTGACAAAATTTAATAAAAATCTATAATTTTTTTAGTAGAAAATATTTATAAGTGTATTAAAAATTAACTGATCCAAATTTAAAACGGATTAACTGTAAACAAACTTAAAAAAATAATAGCCGGCTTTTTTTAAGTGGTTAAGTTTTTTAATTAAAATATTTGCATATTATTAGTAATTTACATTTATCTTATTCAAAAGAAGGAATTGGACCTGTCCCATTCCTCCCCACTACCTTCTTTTATGTTAAACTACTTGCATAAATAACAGTGCTGCTTTTAAGCTTAGTTTAAATTAGGGATTGACCGAAGCAGCAATTTTGCCGAATACCGAAGCTTCGGTCAAAGTGTACACCGAATATTCGGTATTCGGCAACCGAATACTTAAAATTTTTTAATACACATTTTTTTGCATACAATAGCTTTTTTAATAAACTTTAATTAACATTAAATTCTTAATAATTCTTTTAATTCAGTTAAATTTTTATTCTTAAATCTAATTAGATTACACAAAAAAATTTAATGACTTCTTTCCACTCAAAAATTCATTAACCCATCACTTATTTTTCATTATTTTATCACTAGTCAATACCCAAAATAACCTATGAAAATATTAAACTATACAGGCTATTATTAAGGATAAGAATTGTCAGAAAAACAAAAGTTCATTCAAATAAAAAGAAACAATGTTGTCAAAACTGATTTACTGATTGCCTAATTATAAACATAGTGAATTGGAATGTTTTCAAATACAAAAGATATCATATCAATATGTACATTTAACTATATTTTCTGTCAAACTACTCTTACACATTTATATTTTGATTAATATTTTAACATTGTGATGATGAAGATAACAAATTTGAGCGATTTTAATTTAATGATTATTAAAGCTATAGGATAGGCATAGGGGTATACTTATTTGATGTGTGTATTTTCTTTAATATACACCTTAGATATACATAGATAATTTCTGACATACTTATTTGATATGTATATTAAAGAAAATACACATTAAATACATTTAAATTAAGGAAACTAATGTAGAAATAATTAAAATTAAATGATAAGGGAAAGATGCCCATCTTTCTTACTTTTTTTTAATCTATTGTAGACAGTTGTTTTGATTTCATCGCTATGTAGACTAATTTAGAAAGCAAAAAGTTATTTTTAATTAAAAATGGCTTTTGACTTGTTTTTTGTTGTGCAGCTGAACTATGAACTCAATATTAAAACTCATTGTTTAGCCTATTCTACTTCTAAGTAAAAGAGAATTTTTACTTCTAAGAAAATACTTATCCATAATTATTCGGCCGAATACTTAAAAGTATTCGGCCGAAGCCGAATATTCGGTTTACATGCCGAACCGCTGAATACCGAATCGACTATTCGGTCAATCCCTAGTTTAAATGGTATTTTTCGGCTGCCAGTGTTATATATATGTAGGTATACATATTATGTATATACCAGGGTTGCTGGCTTTTAGGCAGACCAAAAAAAGCCGGCCGGCTTTTTGTAAGTGGTTAAAATCATAAAAAACCGGCCGGCTTTTTTTTGGCCTGGCTAAAAGCCAGCAACCCTGGTATATACACAATATACAGTAGAAGATCTTTATAACGCAATTCTATATAACGCAATTCTCCATATAACGCACAACTTCTCAGATGTAAACAATGATTTTTGCAGTTAAAAAGCACCTGCACTTTCACATTGTAAAATATTGCTACTCTCTAAAGGACTAAATTTGATACATTAGTTCAACTGTATCTTCTAATTTAAGACCTTTTTAGTGAAAAAATGCTATTATTACGATAAACATTTCTGAAAATGTCTAATATAAGGGATTGTTGTGTCAGTTATATTTGGATCATGTTTATAAAGTAAATTTAACAATGTCTGACCTATATTATGCAAAAATTTATAATTTGGATAATTCTTGGTAACAAGGAATGCAGTATAAAGATATTCTAATGTATTTTGATGTGTTTCAGACATATTTGGCTATGTTTACAAGGTGAATTCAATGATGTGATCCATATAACGCAAAATTCTATATAACGCACAACCTTGTGTTTTTAGGTTTGCGTTATAAAGATCTTCTACTGTATATAGGGGAGAGGGGGCACATGCGAACAGTAGATATTTCTCTCAGTTAATTTGAAATAAAAAAATTAATAAATTTATGGTAGTACTGGTACCATCTTTTGACTGAATTTTTAGAACAATAGGCCATTTTGATTTCTGATAGTTGTAATTTGTTTGTTTTAGAAGGTGTGAAGTAAAAAAGTCTTCTAAGTTATTGAAGTAAAAATTCGTTCAAGACACTTTTTAAAGTAGAATATCAGCATTTCATTCTATAGTGGCATTAATTAAATCAGTCTACAAAAAGTTTTGTTTTGTTATTTCAATTAAAAATATATTTTTTTTAAAGTTAGACTTAAGTTGGTAGATGGGGCACTTGTGAACAATTCACAAGTGTATTTTTTAAGTCTGTGAATGCATTTTGTTTTTGTTTTTTAAAATTTAATTACTCCTGTCAAACATTGAGCTATAAATTCAATGTTTTTAGGATTACTTCACAGTTTTAATTTACTGGAAGTTAGATCACAATTAAAAGTGGTGACTTTCTGTAAAAAAGCAATATGTTTATTTGTTATTTTTTAATAATTTCCAGTTTTACACATATTTATTTTTTCTTAACCCATATTAAAGTATTTATAAGATGTTTTACTTTATGGAAGTAAAATTTATTTGGCCAAAAAATGCGATAAGTAGTACTGTGATAATCATCACTACCAATTTTTAAAACGATGATGCACAATTTTGTTATACACATTGCATAGGGTCAGGTGGGGGAAAGTGGTCATAAAAACAGGCTTCTCTAACTTTCAGAGGATATAAACATCAGAATTTCTGTAATGTTTCCTAAAATTTTGGGTGTTATTGTACATTGCGTTACTCTAGAGTAAATCTATATCCATTTCAGAAATATATTTGGGGAATAACATCTTTTTATAACATATTTTTTCAGGCATGTTTTTATGACCACTTTATCCCAGGAGGTGGGGTAAAGTGGTCTAAAAAAATTATTCAAATATCTACATTAGTCAGGATTTTAGCCCTTTTTATGAATTATGACCACTTTACCCCACCTGACCCTAACATTTAGAAAAAAAAAAAAACCCACAATAACAGAATTATTCAATAACTTATTTTAAAAGTAACGTAGTTTTGCTATGCTTGACTCAAAAGGAGTAGGTATATTGGTGTATAATTTTACAAATAATTTCTTATATCAGTGTTGAAACATTTACTTATTTATTCACACAACTAGAAAGAGGGCATCTAATTAGTTTTTATTCATAAAAATTATTTTTTTCTTATTTATGCATGTGTTCACATGTGCCCCAGGTATGTTCACAACTACCCCTCCACCGGGGCACATGTGAACAAATTTAGACAATTTTTAGAATGATGGTATCAGTTAGAAATTCTTGATAAATGCATCCAAAAGAGCAAACAAAGTGTAAATATTCATATAAATCAATTTTTGTTTCAATAGCTCATAACAATTTTGCGAAATAGTCAAAAATGTAAAAATTGTTCACATGATCCCCCCTCTGCCCTACCCACATTATATAACACTGGCAGCCAAAAAATACCATTTAAACTAAGCTTAAAAGCAGCACTGTTATTTATACAAGCAGCTTAACATAAAAGAAGGTAGTGGGAAGGAATGGGACAGGTCAAATTCCTTCTTTTGAATAAAATAAATGTAAATTACTAATAATATGCAAAAATTTTAATGAAAAGGAATAAATTTAAACAGAAACAACTGAAATATTGAACAGAAAATATTTTAAATGCTAAGCCAGAGACATAAAATAAACAAGGAAACAAAGCAAAAAAGGGATACTTTTAAGATTTCAAAAACTTCCAGTAATGAAGATATTGTGACACAGACATTCATCTTTTCACATTATCACTGAAGAAAAAAAAAAAAATTAATAAGAAATCAATTGGTCTGATGATAATGTTGACATTAGTGTAGGCTGTAGGGGACAATTTTGGTCTTAATATACAAATTATAAGAAAAAAGAATGAAAACTGCAGATTTCACTTTCCTTGAAGACATAAGTTATGTTAAGAAGACAGATGTTCAGTTAAAATTGCCAGCTCCACAAATTATCGGTTAGACAGTCTGGTTACTATTTGCATTTCAAACAGATTTATCAACCTACAATTTTTGTTAGACTGTATATGTAGCCAATACTAGACTATTTGTGTCTTATCATACTGATGGTGGCAAGAAGTGCGTCCAAGTCGAGACTGAAAACTTTTTTAGTTTCAGGAAAAACAAAATTGAAATGGGTTAGAAGATTTCTGACTTACATTATGGCTAAAAATTGATCACTTACAATAAATGAAAGTGATTAAAAATTCTTGATAGTAAAATTGCTATTACTTAAGTATATAAAGTAGAATTCACAGTCAGTAAAGTAGAATTAGTCAAAAATCTCTCCAAGACTGAAGGTCTTGCACCCATGATCATACTTCGTTTTATAGCTGTCCCATGCCTCCTTACACATTTTGAAACTTACAATTTCCTTAATTATGAAATTGTTTTTCCATGTTATGTTTCTACATTGTTCAGGGACATTTAAAAGCGTTTCATCTTGTATTCTATAAATTGAAATTTTTGTATCAAACAAAGTTGATTTTCTTTATTTTTGTAAAAAATGTCCCATTCCTCCCCTATACACACACACAAAAAAAAAAAAAGAAGACAGAAAGAAAAAATAGAAGTAGTACAGACCAGTTGCATAGAGACTGAAGATGGATTTATTCAGTCAATAATTACAATGGAACCTTTGTAAATACTGTCAAAGGAATTTTTTCAAAAATAAAAACATTGTAAAAGACGAATAGCGATATTGAGATGTACAATTATTTAGATGGATTTCACAGTTCTTGAAAAGCATAGGGCAGTTTTAATTTGCCATCTTAATTGATCAATCTTGATCAAAACGTTTTAGATATTTGTAACTATTGGATGTTCTATCCATCACATCTAGAGATGTAAATTTCCGCTTGGCACTGGTTGCACTGTATGCACTTGGAGGATATCCAACATAGTCTGAGTGCCAATTTGCAGGTTCTCCAGCATAACCTCTTGGCGCATAAGAATTAGCAGACCTGCTATTGTAGTAGTTGTCCATTATGCTTCCAGAGGTTCTAAAATTCATTCTTCTTGCTTGAAAATTTGCAGCTTCATTTTTGGGGACAGCATTACTCACATGTACGCTTGTTCCTTTAATTATGTGGTCTTCTCCACAAAGATTTTGTGCAACTCTGGCATTCAAAAAATTAACAAATGCACAGGCACGGAATGGTTTCGGGATGTAGACATCTGTGACTTCGCCAAATTTTGAAAAATATTCAAAAAAGTCATCCTTTGTTATATCTTCAGTACAACGGCCTATGAAAACTTTGCTGTTTAATTCTAAAGCTTCTTGTCCTCCATGGGAATTTGGAATTTTGACATCACACCACCGTCCATTAATCATGTGTCTTTTCGACAAAACTCTGGTCTGAGCTTCATGATTTCCAAATTGGATAAAACCAAAACCTTTTGACTTATTAAAGAAATCTTTTTTAACTTCGGCCATTAATACTTCCCCGAATTCTTCAAAATACTGCCGAAGTTCTTGATCAGTTGTCTTATATGGTAAACCAAGTACAATCAAATCTAAACATTCTCGGAGTGTTTCCCGTCTGTTTGTTTCAGCAGTGTCATTTTCTACTTCGTCAGATGCCACTTTTTTGGGAAAAACGCATTTGTAAATGACATGTCCCCAGTCATCATCAGGAGGTAAAAAACGATCGTCAACAAGACGAACTGCTCGCATCATATCTGTAGAAGGATTTTTATATTTCAAACCACATGCTCCAGGAAACTGAGCAGACAAAGTTGTAAGAAGAAGAGCATTGTCTTCCTCGCAAGGAAGCTCAATCGTTTCATTGTCATCTGAAACTTGAACATACTGCGCACTCATTTTTATTTAACAAAACACTCTTTTCACGACAATATAGTCTGATTTTTCATGAAAAACAGTCGTTAAAGCAACAATAAAGAAAGTAAGTGACATTCAAAGACGCTACATCTAATAGATTTCTCAATAAAAAACAACAATAATAAATAACGCATATCCGCCAAAATTCGATTAAGGTTAAAAGCGATTTAACTGAAATATGTCGATATAGAATATAAAAAATCAAAATTAAAAAATATAAATAATTTATTTTATTTAAAAGCAAAAAAAATATATTCTATTGAACAAACTACATTTTAGAAAAGGCGTTACTCGAACCCAAAGAAAGAATATAATAATTCCCACTCCATATATTTTAACTCCCTTCATTTTATCAGCCGATCGAGCCGATCCGACTGCTGCTCTCGGCGTAGCACAGGTCCCAAACAGTGTGCCAATCAACCAACCAATTCACATCTTTTATTTACTAATAATAAAAGATAAAAGCAAGCTTATTAAATTGGCATTTTGCTTTAGTTTTGTTATTTTCTCATTTTTCAAGTATTTGGGTAAGTAAATTTCGTGATTAAAAAAGTATATATCATGCATAATTTTATTTTTAAAATGTATTGATCAGAGTTTTAATGCTTTAAAATATTCACTATAGTTAGATTACACTCTATTCCGTATCATGAGCAAATACAGTAAACTCTGTCTAAGGTGGAATCGATCGGGACTCAAAAAATTTTCCGTGGTAGACAATATTCCGGCTTATGCAAAAAAGCCCCCCTCCCCCCCCCAAAAAAAAAATCCTCGAATTTGATGATTTTTTATTGATTTTCCTGACTCGAAAATCGGTTGAAAACTGAAATTCGGAAAGATCTTTTGTCTGTATAGATAAATGAGAAACGCTATTCAATTTCTTAGTACTGCTGTAATACATGCGAATTGGAAGTTTACACACACACAAAAAAACAACAACTAACACCCCCCCCCCCCCCCAATAAACTTCGAGAATGAGACAGAACGTATAATTTTGAATTTGAGTACATCCTTAAAGTATAATATATTGCACCTTTTTCGAAAATATATATTTTGATAAATGCTCATTCTACTAGAAATATTAAATTTTAAATATAATTTTGCATATAAAAAAGGGCACAAACATAAACTCCTTAAAATGTAAACAGTTCCTGTCCTTTTGAATTAACTGTTTCAAAGTGTTAGGAAATTTAACTAACATACTTGACATTGAGTATTTGACTTATCCGTTTTAAAGTTTAATAAACAAAATGCCTCTCATTTTTAAATTATCCTTTTTACCGCCTTATGCAAAATTTTGGTTTCGGTGGGACCTTAAAATCCTTTCCGTTTCCGCGTTAGACAGATTCCGCCTTATGCAGCAAGAATTAATGTTATTTTCTATGGGTTCGCCGGGACTTGAAAAATTTTCCGCGGTAGACAGATTTACGGCTTGCACAGAGTCCGCCTTAGACAGAATTTACTGTATTGCACAAAATGTTCTTGAAAAGGCAAAATTTTGACGTGTTTATGAAACTGAAAGTTGTGATTGGTGTAAGATTTGTGTAATTTAGAAAATATCAATGTATTTCTTTTATGTTTTACATTTACAGGATAGCCAAATTATTTTTAACACTAGCCAAAAATCTCAAATCTTTGCAGCACAACCCAGTTGTTAAAATCATATTTAGTACTTTTAATAATAAGTACCCTTATAATAATCACTCCTTATTGTTTTATATATAGTAGAAGATCTTTATAACGCAAATCTAAAAACACAAGGTTGTGCGGTATATGGATCACAATTCACACATCATTTAAATTTACCTTATAAACATGACCAAATAAATTTGAAACATATCAAAATACATTAGAGTATCCTTATGCTGCATTCCTTGTTACCAGGAGTTAATAAATTTTTGCATAATATAGATTATTCCACACAATGTTAAATTTACTTTGGAAACATGGTCCAATCTAAATATACTTGTATAAAATCATTCATTATGTTACTCATTTTCAGAAATGTTTATTGTAATAATAGCAATTTTTTTATTAAAAAGTTCTGAATTAGGGATAGAAAGTTGAACTATAATGTATCAAATTTAGTTTTCAAAAAAGTAGGAATTTTTTATAGTGGAAATGCAGGTGCTTCTTAACTGCAAAATTCATTGTTTACATCTGAGAAGTTGTGCGTTATATGGAGAACTGCGTTATATAGAATTACATTATAAAGATCTTCTACTGTAATAAGAAAAAAGTATCCATGTCAATCTTTGGGTAAAAAAACTCGGTCAAGTGCGAGTACTATCCGTGCATGGAGGGTTCTGTACATTAAATACATGAATTAGTAACTGGGCATTGCATTACACAAATATATCATTAAAAGTTGTTATCTAGGTTTTAAAAGCCGATGCCGCATAGAGTACGCCGCCTGTGTCTTTACGTACGTCCAAACCGTCCGTGTCTTTAAGGGTTAACATCTCAGCTAATTTTTTTCGAAAATCGTTATCAACAATCCTTTTATACTTCTGCGGTGATAGGTACTTTCAGTGCTCTTCAACTGCTTTGCTGAACACCCGCAAATCGAAATTTATGTGTAATGGAAAAATGCAGTTTTCTCAAAAACTATGTGACTTATGGTTATCGCTATAGTTTTCCTGCAAGGTTTAAATTAACTTTTACTTTCCCTATTTTTTTTTTTTATAATTCTAGTTTCAGTAGAGTTGGAAATACAGAGGGGGGGGGGACATATTTTTGCACTGAATCGTCATGATATACAAAGAAAAGATTTTTTTTTTTTTCATGTAACTTTTTCATCTAACTTATTTTTTTTTTCATGTAACTAATATCTTGCCAAATAAATTCAGTATTTTTAAAAAAAATTGTTTCTTGCAATTTTTTTTTTCTCTAAACCAAATTGGCTACTTTCTAACACTTTCATGAAGTCACTCTCATTCTTACTAGCATAAAATGTATGTTTATTCAGATATTAAAAAATATACACAGCCTTTCTGTATCTCTTATAAAAGTTAGGAATCTTTTAGAAAATGCTGCCCAAATTAGAGATTCAACTGTCCAGGAAATGTCTTCATTAGAGAATGATAGATTACAACTCAAGATGCAAAAACTCTCATGGGGAAAAAAGAAAAACACTGTTTCATTCTAAAATACCTGAATTACCTATTCATTAATATCTGCAAATTCCATGCAATTCCATGGAATAGCAAATATCACTATTCCAAGTACAGCAGTACATCTGAAAACAGAACTGGTGTCAAACTAGATACCCACTAGATGGCGCAATTTGCTTTATGAAGATGGTTAATTGGTTATATAAATTTTAAATAATGAACAAAATAATTTTTTTCATCTATAGTTTTCACTTAATTATTTGCATTATCACTGGCTTTATTATGTAATATTATGTATATATTTTTCAATTTACATCTTTCTTCATTCATGTTGCTGTCAGTTTCTGCTTATGCTTTTATTGCTTATTGCATAAGTGGAATATTATTATGTGTTGGTTCAAAAGTCTAAGATTTTGTTATCATATGTATTCTACTTTAACCATACCTTTTGCTTTAATGTAATTTAAGTCTTGGAAACTGATTTCAGAGCAGACTCATTCTTACAATTTTTTTTATCGTTAGGGACACAAATTATCAATGATAAAATTTACTTGATTAAAAGTAGTTATGAGAGAGAGTAAGAATATTATTGATTTTGAATGCAAGAAAGGATAAAAGTATCATTTGATAGTAAAAGTGAAGTAAATTCTTTATTTTTAATGGAATTAATTTACCATCCTGACTTACTGAAAATCAATTTGATATATCTTAGACTAAGACGATATAATGCGATTTCGTAATTTGTTGTGCTAAAAAAGTTTATCAAATTTAAAAGTACACTTAAGAGTAGTAATGATTAATGAGTTCCTATTTTTTAAATTATATATAATCAAAAGCTATTTTCTTTATTGGAAAAAAATGTTGGTATACGGCCTAAAATTTGGCCGAATATTCGGTATTCGGCTATTCGGTCAAATCACTATTCGTCCCATCTCTAATAGTTATAATTATTATATTCCAATTTTTTCAATATTATGTTAACCTATCAACAATATTTAACCATTCTTATAGTCTCATTTTCCGATATGAATTAAAATATAATTTTAAATAACAGAAATATATCAAAAGCCCAATAATGGACACCCTCTGTTCCAGTAATGGACACCCCATAAAAAGTAGTAAATATAATTGTTTTTATGACTGTATTTAGAACTAGAATCTAATGAAACAAAATAGTAGTTATTTTCAAATAAATTTAATAATTATACCAGTAATTAATAAAATATTGTAATAATCATTTACTGTTTGCATTAATTATTGTAATTATCGGAAGATCGATGTTTTAATTATTTTAGATGAATAGTTTAAAATATTAAATATTAGGCAATTACAGCTATCAAATTATTGAAACAGTGGGAGATTTAAAAGGTAATTAAAAAAGTTTGGGAATATTAGTGTTTAGTTTTGTTTCGCTATTTTTAACAATTAATCTTTCAGAGACTACTTGATGTATCATTTATAATAATTAATACTACAGATATGAAATAAATTATTTTGTTAGTTGAATATTTTAAATACTAAATAAAATAATTTCAAAATAAAACTGTAGAACTGATGTTTGAGGCCACTGATCTGCAGATTTACTAGTTTCATGAATATTACCTATAACTTTTACTAATATTACATTTTTTTTTTGTTTTTGTTTTTTTTTACTATCAGAGGAACTGATAAAGCAGGAAAATTGGTGTTCCTGTTCAAACAGTTTAATAACAAACAATAATTTTTTCAAACTTATTGAAATTTATAACATAATTCTGATGATTTTATGTGTTGAGTATATTCTGCAAATTCATTAAGTATGTTTTTTATACATTCCAGAGTATTATATGTAATCCAGAATAAATATTTTGTTTAAAAGAATGTATACAAATAAGTATCTAGTTCCACAATCAAATGTTTCAAAATTCATATTTTTTCTTCTGAATAACATGCTTACATTATCTTTTATATTTCCAGATTTTAATAAAGAAATTTGATTAAAAAAAAAAAAAAAAGTTTTAGCTTTTAGTAGTGAAGTATACATATGTGATTTTTTGTTTTATTAAATGGGTAAGTTAAGGTAATATAGAAGATATTTTATATAATGTAGAATATTTTTTAAATTACAGTTAGTGTAAGTGCTGATAAAACACAAGTGTTTTTGTTTCAAATTAACCAAGTGAATGTTTTTTTTACAAATAAAGTTTTTTTTTTAATTATTATTATTAATTTTAGTGATTTTGTGAAGGGTAATTTACTTTAAAATGTGTATCTTTAAAATTATATTTTGAATTTTTAAAAAAAAATCAAAAAAATCCGATTTAAATCAAAAAAATCTGATTTAAATCAAATAAATCTGATTTTTTTTATTTTTAAAAAAAAAATAAAAAAAATCACAAACCCTGCTTGAAATTGACTATCACCAGTTGTTTAATAAATCATTATTATTAATTACATCTGAATACAGTTTTAAAATGTTCTCATTAATGTTTTTCTCCGTTATAGATACATCAGTTCATGGAGTCACTTTTAGAGAAAAATAGAGACAGATGAAATTTTTAAAAATGAAGTCAAAATCTTGAAAAATTCTTAATAGGTAAAAAGAGAAAACAAAAAAATCAATCCACCAAATGGCAAAACATGTTTTATATTTATTTCTGATTGACTTGAAGCATTTATTTGCATCTCTAATTTATTCTTTATCCATTGTGCAATGCAGTCATAAATGTGAATTTTCCTTCTCAAATGCAAACATCTTTCTGTCTAGTTAGTATCTTCATATTAACCTGAGTCATTGAGAATAATGGAATCAAGGTTTTTCTCACAATGGTGGATGAAGATTCAACTCACATTCAAATCAAAAGGAATTCTTATAGTAAAATAGGCAGCAGTCACTCAATTTTAAAAAAAATCGAATAAAACACTATTGATTGACATACCAAGTATCTCTTTATCTGTATAAGAAGGTGCACTGGCTCCTAAGTGTCTATCAACTAAGCACTTTATCGCACCAAAAATAAGTCAAATTCTCTCAACTAACCACTTTATTAATCACATCAAAAATAAGTCCCAGATTCTCTCAACTAACCACTTTATCACTTTTCATTCAAGAGAAGTCTCAGATTCTCTCAACTAACCACTTTATCACTTGCCTCAAAGAAAAATCTCAGATTCTCTCAACTAACCACTTTATCACTTGCCTCAAAGAAAAATCTCAGATTCTCTCAACTAACCACTTTATCACCTTTCATTCAAGAGAAGTCCCAGATTCTCTCAACTAATCACTTTATCACTTGCGTCAAAGAGAAATATAAGATTCTCTCAACTAACCACTTTATTCAATGTTCATTCAAGAGAAGTCTCAAATTCTCTCAACTAACCACTTTATTCACCTGCATCAAAGAGAAATATCAGATTCTGTCAACTAACCACTTTATTACTTTTCACTCAAGAGCAGTCTGAGATCCTCCCAACTAACCACTTTATTCACTTGCATCAAAGAGAAATCTCAGATTCTCTCATTAACCATCTTAACACTTGTATCAAAGAGAAAATGCAAAATAATTTTTCTGAGATTATTCTCTTGAATCAACACCTCATACCTGTGAACAAGAAACTTTTTGCATGTGATGTATGCAACAAACAGTATAAAAGCAGGGGTATCTTGAATAAGCACCTTCTTATACACAAAAATGAGAAACCTTTTATGTGTGAGATATGCCACATGACGTTTTTACAAAAATGCAATATGATGACACATCTTCTTGTACACACAAATGAGAAACCTTTTAGTTGTGAGACATGCAACAAAAGATTTTCTCACAAAATTAGCTTGAATAAACACCTTCTTGTGCATATGAATGAGAAACCTTTCCTTTGTGAGATATGCAACAAAAGATTTACAGACAAGAGTAACTGCAATAGACACCTCCGCATACACAGCAATGAGAAACCTTTCGTATGTGTGGTGTGCAACAAGAGATTTAATGAGAAGGGTAACTTGAAAAAACATCACCTCACGCATTCAAATGAGAAACCTTTCATTTGTGAAATATGCAACAAAGGTTTTTCTCAGAGAATTAACTTGAATCTGCATCTTCCCTTGCATACAAATGAGAAGCCTTTTGTTTGTGAGGTGTGCCATAAAAGATTTTCTCGGAAAGACAACTTGAATAGACATCATCTTCTGCATGAGAAACCTTTCATTTGTGAAATATGCAAGAAAGGCTTTTCTCAAAAGATTCGTTTGGACATTCATCTTCTCTTGCATAAAAATAATAAACTTTTTATTTGTGAAGTGTGCCATAAAATATTTTCTCGCAGAGATAACTTTAAAAGACACCTCCTCTTGCATCCAAATGAGAAACTGTGAGGCATTCTACAGTTGAACTTTTATTGAACAAAATTCATAATACCAGGGCAGGGCTTGAAATGTACCGGAGCAAACCAGAACGATATTCCGGTTCGTGGAATTATGACAAATATTGTTCTGGTTCGTGAAGTTATGGGAAATGTCACTCCGGTTCATGCAATTATTAAAACATATTGTTACAGTTCCTAAAAATCATCAATATTTCCATTCAGATTAAGGTTCATCTGAAAAAAGGATTGTAATAATAACGTGCAACACTGTGATAAGCCACCAACCACTCTTACCCACTGCTCTAAACGATTGCGATAGTCCCTGCTCCAAGTGAATGACTCACAAGGTAGATTTCTCTTAAATTTTAGTGACTAAATAAATATGACAGGATACACATACAAGCTTTTTTATTTTAATCTTTTGATATGATATAACTAAGATGGAAACGGCTGAATTGAGGACTATTACATAGATGTTAACATCACTTTCCGTAATCTAAACCAAGACAAATATACACTTGATAAAATATCATTAGTTTACTACACGGTGTACAAAACTGTTGTAAAGTCAAACTTATACAAACATTAAAATAAAGTTAAAATATCTACGTTTCGGTCATCCTTCTATGACCTTCCTCAGGAACGTTGTCATATATCTTCTAAAACTAGAGCAAAACCGTCTTGAGTTCAAAATGTTCGTTATATATTCAGTCAAAAGTCACTTTATCCAATTACAATCCAGAACACATGCAATGGCACCATCTATTAGACAAAAAGTAGACTACAATTTCTAATGATTTTTAATATGGCGCCGTCTGTGAAGTGAAAAAGGAATAAAAGAATATCAAATGAACAATTCTGGCCTCCAGTGGCCCCATTTACTGTAAGGCAATGTAAATAAATGTAGAGCTTAAAATGCAAGAGGCAAGCTTTGTTAAAATCAAAAATAGTAGTGCAGACTTGACAATGGGAAATGTAAAATGAATAGATTAAATTGTAAAAAATTATTTTAATATGTGCAACCAAAGTTTAGGGATATTAACTGATATGTTATCATTACAAACTTCTTCATTTCTACTAGGGATGTAACGAATATTCGGCCACTATTCGGTATTCGGCCTATTCGGCCCTTTTGCCGAATATTCGGCCCTTTTGCCGAATATTCGGCCGGCCGAATATTGAACAGATATTCGGCCGAATACCTGTGGCCGAATAGTGGGACATTTGACCGAATACCTGTAGTCGAATAGTGGCATATTTGGCCGAATATTTTAAGATATTTGGTTAAATATGTTCCAGAAAATCAACAAAATATGATTTTAAATATTTTCAACAAACAATATTCAAAAATTATATCTAAATACATTAATTATTATAAGAAAAAGATCTCATTCTGAAATATGGGGTGGAGGAAGTATTATGAGGGGCTTGTTAATTTTGAGAGAAAGAAAAGAGAAAAGTATATCTTGGTAGCAGAAAAGAATATACAGTGGTAGATCTTTATAACGCAATTCTCCATATAACGCACAACTTCTTAGATATAAACAATGATTTTTGCAGTTAAAAAGCACCTGCATTTTCACATTGTAAAATATTGCTACTCTCTAGAGGACTAAATTTGATAGATTAGTTCAACTTTATCTTCTAATTTAAGACCTTTTTACTGAAAAAAAATGCTATTATTACAATAAACATTTTTGAAAATGTCTAATATAAGGGATGGTTGTGTCAGTTATATTTGGATGATGTTTATAAAGTAAATTTAACAATATCTGACCTATATTATGCAAAAATTTCTAATTTGTATAACTCTTTGTAACAAGGAATGCAGTATAAAGATATCCTAATCAATGTATTTTGATATATTTCAGACATATTTGGCCATGTTTCAGGGTTGCAAAAAAGCCGGCTAAAATTAAAAAAAGCCAGGCCGGTGGCTTTTATTGGTTTTAACCGGCTTTTTTTGGCCAAAATTGGCTTTTTTTGGCCATAATTGGCTTTTATGCAATAAAGCATTGTAATTATAAACTACACACTTTAAAGTGTTTTTAATTAGTTTTAATGACATTTAATTGATTTACAGTTTAATAAGTAACCCAATTTCTCAATAATGAGGACATAATACTGGAATAAAACTTAGATGATTTTGCTAGTGATCTGTATGCAGAATTGCAAATATGTCTGCTAAATTTTAAAAGGGCCATACCAACTGCCAATTTTTTTATTTTTACTGCTTTATAAAATTAAAGAGGACAATGGTTACTTAGTTATGTTTTATTACTTAATTTTAAGAGCTATTAACATACAAGTCTTATTTTATTTCTAGCAAACATTTAAAATTATACATAGTCATATTAATAAACACCACCATTTCTCACTATTAAAAACATTATGAATAAGCATATGCATGAATATGCGTAGCAACAAGCTTTTCAAAATTTTATTTTGAGAATTTTTTTTTTTTTGTTTTTGTTTAAATGCTCTATTTTTTTTTTTTATACACTTATGTACCACTCTCCTCAAATAAAACATCTTTTCTAATTTCTCGTTTCCATTTTGATATGTTATATTTTGTCATTAAGGCTGTTAAATCCAAAATGGCAACTTTCTGACCTAAGTTTTAATTTATTTTTGTTCAGAAATGCATGAAACTAGCAGATGTTGTTGTTCAGAAACTATGTAATTGCACTATTTTTTCTGGTTTTTTTTTTTTTTTTTTTTTTTTTTTTTTTGCAAACGCAATAGATTTTTCAGAAAATAGTGTCAAAGTGAGCGTTTTGAACTGAATTTCCACACGAAAGAAGAAACCACTCAGAAAAGGGTGAAAAAACGTGTTTGTCACGTGATCAAAATCTCTTTATAGCTCCATAGGTAATTAATGGATCAAAAAATGGAAAACACAGTTCGATTCCAAATCGCTTTCATGTTTCATGGTCAGGCTTTCGAATTTTACATCTTTCCATTAAAAAATGAATTTGTAAATGTGTCAAAACATATTGCGCTTGTTGAGCAGAGCAGTTAAGAACAGATTTAATTAAATATAATCTTTAAAATGTGTAGTATATGTGGAGCTATATAATATAGAATTTCAAAACACCAGTTTGGAGCCTAACATATATCCTTTTCAATGTTTATATATATATATTTTTTTTTTCAGAGATAATGCGTTCACAGTTGTCTTCTAGAAGTTATAAAGACTTATTTATTTGATAAAATTTAATAGAAGTCTAGTATTTTTTTTAGTAGAAAATATTTATAAATGTATTAAAAATTAATTGATCCAAATTTAAAACAAATTTACTGTAAACCAACTTTAAAAAATAAAAACTGACTTCTTCCAATAAAAGCCGGCTTTTTTTAAGTGGTTAAAACCAAAAAAAGCCGGCCGGCTTTTTTTGGCCTGGCTAAAAGCCAGCAACCCTGCCATGTTTACAAGGTGAATTTAATTATGTGATCCATATAACGCAAAATTCTACATAACGCACAACCTTGCATTTTGAGCTTTGCGTTATAAAGATCTTCTACTGTATAATATTTTAATGGAATGAATAATTATTTTTTAAGAAAATAACCCTTTTTTTTGACATACAGAATGTAAATTTACTAAGTTTAAGTTGCATGAAAAAGGATATAAAAAGACAGAGGACACATGCAAGTTCTTATTTTTAGGGGGTGAAAGGATTTTACTAAAATGAAAAAAGTTTCATTTTTACAGAGGTAATGAGTTCTATTTTAGATAGTATATATATATAAATTACTAGAACTATCTATGGATTAAATAAAAAATTATGAATTAAATTATTATTTACATTTTTAAAAGTCATATGTTATCTTTAAAATATTTCTTAAGCCATTTAAAGTATTACAAAAAATACAATCAGCTGTTATGATTTTTGAAAACTCAAACAAAAAATTAATTCCAATTAGTCCTTAATTTTTTATTTTAAAATTGAAAAAAAAATTAAACAATTAAAATAAAAGTCATTTATATTAAAGTCAGTATTCGGCCGCCGAATATTCGGTATTCGGCCTAAAACTTGGCCGAATATTCGGTATTCGGCTATTCGGCCAAATCACTATTCGTTACATCCCTAATTTCTACACATTTTCTGGAGAGGTTGAAAGAACATAAAAGAGACATTTTACAATATCATCAGACCACAGCACTGACTAAATTTTATTTCAACAACCCCCATAGTTATATAGATTTTGATAATTCTAAAATTATAATTCCATGTAATACTGCAATAGATGGCCTTCAAAAAGAATCAATAGAAATTTTGTGTAGAAATGAAGAAGTTTGTAATGATAACATATCTATACCCTAAACTTTGGTTGCACATATTAAAATAATTTTTTGCAATTTAATCTATTCATCTTACATTTCCCATTGTCAAGTCTGCACTACTATTTTTGATTTTAACAAAGCTTGCCTCTTGCATTTTAAGCTCTACATTTATTTACATTGCCTTACAATAGATGGGGCCACTGCAGGCCAGAATTGTTCATTTGATATTCTTTTATTCCTTTTTCACTTCACAGACGGCACCATATTAAAAATCATTAGAAATTGTAGTCTACTTTTTGTCTAATAGATGGTGCCATTGCATGTGTTCTGGATTGTAATTGGATAAAGTGACTTTTGACTGAATATATAACGAACATTTTGAACTCAAGACGGTTTTGCTCTAGTTTTAGAAGATATACGACAACGTTCCTGAGGAAGGTCATAGAAGGATGACCAAAACGTAGATATTTTAACTTTATTTTAATGTTTGTATAAGTTTATTTTTGACTTTACAACAGTTTTGTACACCGTGTAGTAAACTAATGATATTTTATCAAGTGTATATATAACTTTTTACGGTGTAATTATCCAGTTCTTTTATTCAAGACAAATATGTTTAAAACCGGAAAGTATATGCAAGGAATGTCTCCTTTCTATAAGGTACTTATAACATTTTACTGTAAATTTTTTTTATACTACTTGATTATCCCATCGACCAAAAAACTGTCACCAAACTGTAAGATTAAATGCCAATAATGGATGATCGTAAATGTCACATTCACTTGACATTAAACATGTTACACATGTTTGTTGCGTCATCAAGTCTTTTTAATTCAACGTTTTATTTGCATTTTTATGAATGTTTTACTAATTTATTTGTTCCTTTGTTAGGTATTCAAAATAAAATTTATGTCAATAAACGATTGCTGCATGATATTAAAAGAGAAAAAATTTAATAGATAGGATGTAGTTTATTATATTTAAAATAGCATTCCAGTTTGTGAATTTTTCCATTTCGAGCCCTGCACCTATGCAATACGTATGAAAAAGTACATAATATAGAAATATTGTCAAAAGAAAATTCTATTAAATAGAACCTTTTCAAATATAGAAAATGTACACATTCTTAACTCTGTTTAAACTATGGCATTTTAATGTTATACTTATTATAGTTTATTGTTTATTTATTACAGTTATAGTTTATTGTTTGTATTATTTATTTATTACAATTTATTATAGTTTATGGTTTTTGTTATTTATTTATTAAAGTTTATTATTTTTTTACTAGCTGATCTGCTTGGTTTTGCCCAGGCCCAAGGTAATAAGATATACCTAAATAAGTGTTGATTTTTTTTTTTTTTTTTTTTTTTTCAAACAAAATCTAAGTAAAAAGGGCTTGCAAGAAGCATTCTTCTATTTTTCTTTATCAACTACTGTAACATATACAGTCAAGGATCTATAATCCGCAATTTTCTATAATTCACATTGCTTAATGAATGTAAACAATTAAACAAATTTACAAATTCTTGATCCAAAAATGATTTTTTAAAAGAAATATCTGAAAAATTTAAATATGTGAATACAATCAATTTTTTAATACAAGAATTAGAAAAATGCATTTTTTGGGATAGCTTATTAAATTAATTATTATACATCATATTTAAAATAGTGTCCAGAAATAAGAAAATGACATATAATCCATAATACTCCATAATCCACAATATTCCATAATCTGCACAACCTTTGGTCCCAACTTGTGCGGATTAAAGAACTTTACCTGTATTTTAAGTTAAAAAAATATATTTCTTATCATCAAAACTCTGAAATTTTTATGAGTTATAAATGTAATTTTTTCAAAGCCTGAGTTTCAAGCTAAAATATTGGTATTTCGGTGTAAAAAGTAGTGTTTTTTCTTTTCTTTTCTTTATTTTTTTTTTACATTGAAATCCTATGCAAAAAACTAAAATAGCCAATAGGGGCTTTCAGAAATGATTTTTTTTTCAAAGGCCACCAAATATTCGTATTTTTGAAATGAATTGCACAATTGGAAAGAGATAGGAATATACATTCGGTTTTCATATTTTTTTTTTCTTCATATTTGGATTTCCCAAGCTGATATGTAATTTTAAAGTATGCTGTAAAAAGGGTAGGAAGGAGGGAGGTCGTCGGATACATAATTTTTAAAAAATAGTTGTTAATGTCAAAACTCTAAATTTTTTATGAGTTTAAAATATAATGTTTCTGTAGCCTGTGTAAAAAATTCATGGAAAAATATGGATATTTAGTGGTAAACGCATTTATAAGAAAACTGTTTTTACACCGGATCATTTATTAGTTAAAAAAATAGTTCTTACTGTCCAAACTCTTTGACATTTTTATTGGTTTATAAAGTCTCTGTAAAATAATTGTGAAAAAATATTGATATTTAGTTGTAAAAAAACTGTGTTTTCTTCTCGCTTTATTTTTCACTTTGGGTCCTTTACCTTTAAAAGAAGTACAGACGTGTGAAAATTATTAGAATAATTGTGAAATTTACAATAAAAACTTGTTATATTAAAGAAATATTTAAAAAATATTGATACATTTAATATTTAGTGTACATCCCTTTGTTTTTATTAAAGAAATGCTGGCATACTTTGTATGAATTTTTAGCAATTAATTTGTATTTCTTTTTCATGATGCCACATTTGGATGAATCTTTCTACCAGACTAGTCTTGTTTGTGATGTTATATTTCTTTAATTTTTTTCTTTACAATGGCCCAAAGGGTCTCTATGGGGCTCATATCTGGACTGTTTCCAGGCCATGGAAATGTTTTCTTTAATTAAATTAAAGAAATGTAATATCATAAACAAGAATGTTCTGATAGAAAAACTCATCCAAATTTGGCATCATGACAGCGAAATACAAATTAATTGCTAAAAACTTATACAAAGTATGCCAAGACATATTGAATCTTTAATAAAAAACAAGGGGATCCACACTAAATATTAAATGTATCAATATATTTTAAATGTATTATTTTTTTAATATAACAAGATTTTAATGTAAATTTCATAATTATTCTAATAATTTTCACACGTCTGTAGTTCTTATCATCTGAACCGTTTGAAATTTTTATCACTTGTAAATACAGTAGACTCCCTCAAATCTGCAATCCTAAAATCCACACATCATTGCAGATGTAAAAAATGAGACTTTCACTTCAGATGTAGGGGCAAAATTATACATTTTTATAGTTTTTTATCATTCTGTATGTATTTTAATTTGTAATTCTCGATAATGTAACTGAAGTCATGGTCTTTCATGAAAGAACTATAAATTTATTTCTTAAAAAAATTAAGATATGCTGATATCATTGGTAGTCACAATCTTTTTACTAAATATATTTTTATATTAATCAAACTTTTTTGGTTATTAAGACTGCCTAAAACCTGAAATAAAACTTCGTTACTTTATGATTTTGATGTGAATTAATAGGGTAATTTTATGAGGAAAGTTTCATGTATCTCATCTTTATTATTCATATTTAATTACAATTATTATTCAGCATAGTATCCTTTACTTTTAATGATTTAGTAAATTTTTAAATTATCTAACTTTTCATCATTTTAGTTTATTAAATTACTTTACTTAATTATTTTAATATTTTACTGTATTGCAAGCATTCAATATAATTTTGATTGCATTATTATATTTAAATTACTGACCAGAAATCCGCAAAATTCTAAAATCTGCACAACCTTTGGTGCCAAGCTGTGCAGATTTGAGGGAGTCTACTGTATAATGGTTTTGAAGCCTGTGAAAAAATTTTCATGCAAAAATATGGATATTTTGTTGTAAAAACATGAGCTGAAACCGACCAAGTGGTCACGTTCTGATTTTATTATTATTTTTTATAAATACTTCAAGTTTATTTAATGTTTCGAGATTTTTATAGGTGATCTAAATTGAGTGTTCTGAGAATGTGTTAAAAGCTTGTATTACAACATTTAGTTACTTTTAGCATAGAAAAAACTGTCCATGTGCAGCACGTAGTGACCTCCAGTTGTGTTAATGGGTTAATATTTGAAAATGAGTTGTACAATCATAAAGAAAAAGTTGCCTGCTTTAAGTGCTTTTTATTATCTGTATCTCTGTAATTGAGCCCGATGCAAGCTTTAGTAAAAAAGAGAAAAAAATAAATGTGAAATTGAACTTTTTTTCTATAGGGTTAACAATATTTTTTCAAATGGATTGCAGCTTTTAAAACATAAAACTGCAATCTTTAATTTGGTGCGATCAGTTTTTTTTTTTTCGAATGGCTCTATTGATGCATGTTTAGAAAAACATGAAAAAAAGGCCATAATTCCATTCTTGGTTATTTCTGTCAACAGATGCAAACCCCTTTTGAAAGCCTACGTGCTTTTATGTAGAAGCATTTATTGTCCTTTAATTTATCCCATGGAATTCATATTTTCGGTTTCTATGTTACTTATTATAGGCATTTTCATTTACTGTAAAATCCTGATTGTAAGACCCCCTCTCCCTTCACAAACTGTTTTTGTGGAAAAAATTGATTTAAAAATCTAAGGGAGATAATTTTGAATCTTTTGACTTTTTTATTGGATTTCCATATATCTTTACATAATAATCTTAATGAAATCCCCCCCCCCCCTACACACACACATGAAATGTCCGCAACATCTTAATTCTTTTGTCTATTTGTTGCTCTCTAGTAACAATAAGTAAATAATCAATTATTTAAATGACACTCCTTTCTCCAAAAGTTTTTCTTTCACCTCTGACCCCTACCCAGCAAAGTTTAAAATCTTTAAAATTATTTTTTGTTAAACTTTGTCCTATTTCTTATTTTGTAGTAAGATTTACGTAAAATTTCATCTACATAATCTCATATATGTCTCACTCATCTAAAATCATCACCCTCTTTGAAAGTTTTGCTCCATCCTCCCCCCCCCCCCAACAAAGCAGGAGGGGGTGGGGTTCTAAATATGTGGGAAGAAAGCAAAAGATTTCTTTTCTTTTTTCAGTTTGGCTGTTCTCACCCCTGAATCACATGTATATTTTATGTTTAAACAGAGCAAAACCAAACAACAAAAAATTTATACTGTGTGTGTTGGAAGGAGGGGGGGGGGGGGGATAATTTAAGTGGTTATTTAAATATTTTACAACAATATCACAAATCAGGCAAAGAAAAATTTTTTTTTTACATTTTAAACTGCATGAGACCACTGCCGCCAGCTCTATATGAGCCCGTGGGACGAAGTTATCAATAATTGAAATCTGTTCTTTGAGTTATGAAAATTAATCATTTATACCAAACTTAAAGTACTATTATGTTGCATGATGTTCCAAAATATTTCTTTCAGGTGAGTTGCTTTTGTTTTTGTATTTCTTGATAATGTTATGAGATATTTATTACAAATACAGTACAGAACCATTTATCCGGAATGTGTGGTGTCAGATGTATTCCGGATAACTGGTTTTTCCGGTTAACTGGTTGTGCATTAAAGCAGCATCCATTTGATAAGTTTTGTGGAATATGTGTGGTTGTGACATTATTTCTGATTTTAAATTATTAGATTACTTGGATTAAAAATCAATGCAAGAAAGATCAAAAGTTAACCAGAGTTTAAAAGAAGGTAATTTATGGGAATCCCTTAGGAACAAAAATTCTCCTGTTTCCTCTGCATAAAAATTAAAACATGTAAAATACAACTAAATATGTTTTCATTTCAAATACTAGATGTTGTCATCAAATTATACAATTGTTTCAAGCAAAGCCTATGTCAAACTGGCAGTGTATGACACCTTTTTCTGCAAAGATTCTGAAATCAGTCTATCAGAAATATCATTCCAGATAACTGGTTTTCCGGTTAACTGGTTTCTGGATAAATGGTTCCATACTGTAGTTAAAGCTGTCGTTTTTAATTATTTTTTGTTTCTTTTAAAGTTTAATAAATGTGATTTGTTTTTTAATTTTCCTTTTCATTGAACTTCATTTATTTTTCAGCTTTTTAAAAAAATCTTTATTCAATATTAAATACTTAATATACAGTGTTGTAGTTGGAAAAAAAATATTTGTGGGAACTCACCTTTTCATAGAGTAGATGTTGATGCTACCAGGTTTTTGCTACGCTAAAATTCAATTTAAAACATTTAACCAAAAGCCAACTTTTTTCAATTAACATTTATAATTCTTACAGTAGACTCCTGATTTATCCGAGTTAATATGGACCAAGCTCACCTCGGATAAACCGGATCTACACAAATCGTCACAAACTAAGGAGATGAAATATAAAATTCCACTTTATTCATTAATTTTTATTGTACTATAACATTTCTTTGGTGTACATTTTCGTTACTTTTTAAGAAAAATGAGGAATGAAATTGTTTATTTGAAAAACCCTTGATAGTTTTTTGCTTGTTGAATGTCAATTTTGCTGTTCTTTTTTCTGCAGTATTATGCTACTGCATAGCTACCAATTTCTAAGATTTTTTCTTACCACTAAAATTTACCAGTAAATTTTGCCTAATTCAATCGCCAAAATCTAACAATTGTCAATGATTAAATATGGCAAAATTTTGCAAAACCATGCGAATTGGCAGCTGTGTGATTCTATTAGCGTCATGAAAGTTACAGGCTCTTCTTTCTGCTCAAAGTACTAAATTAGTTTTTCTCAATCGAACTTATACCTTTGGGATGGATCATTGTCTTCTGATTGGCTTTTTGAAAAAAAAAATTATGGCCATTTTTTTTCCCATTCTGACCAGAAAATCAGAGTTCTAACTTTTTACAGCTGCTCTTTCATCTTTACCTAACACTTCATTTATAATGGCTGTTTCATAATAACAGAAGCCATCAGTCTATCAGAAGAAAATAACTCGGTTAAAGCGGCTTATGAATATAAGTGAAACGGATCTTCTTAAAACTAGCATAAATTACCATTTCGCTTAAAAAAAAAAAAAAAAAAAAAAAAAAAAAAAAGTTTGTGGTATTTTTATTTTTACGGTAACAGACCAAATATTTCTGGGAACGGCATTCTCACCAACTACAGCACTGTTAATATAGTTAATTAGTAATTTCTTATTTATCAGAGTTTTAAATTCAACATAAGCATATCTCACAGGTTATTAACTGTTCTGCTACTTTCTTTAAAATTTGGCATTACTTCAGTAATGTCTAATATTTCTCTGCTCTGGCAATTGCAGAACACTGTGCAACGCTTTTTTGGCAACCCCTTTTCATTTATCTCATCTATATCAAACAAGGTGGAAATTGTATGTCAAACATGGCAAATGAGGTGCGTTCGTACTATAACTAGTTTTATAAATAATCAGATCTTGGTGCAATAGCTGTTGCAGTCTTATGCAAAAATGCATGAATACAAAATTTATTACAATTATATATATTACATTCAATTATACATAAATAATAGGACCCCCATCTTAAATAGGATGTCATCACCATGGCAACCTAGAATCATTATCTATCATGGGATATCATTGAATTCATTACGTTAAGATAGGATTTAATAGAATTAAGAAAACTTTTATTAATATCTTTTTAAGTTTTGATTAGATTTTCGTAAAATTTGAAATGACTCGACAAAATTCTGCAACGACTATGTATATTAAATTTCAAACCATTAAGTTGGGTAGTTTTTTGCACTGATTTATGTAGAGAGACAGACGGATAAGACGACGATTATAGGTACTAAGTATTTGTATAATTCTAAATGCAGCTAAAAACACCTTTTTCTCAGTCTCAAATGTATTGTAGAATACCAAAACTCTTAGTGTGTTCATGTTCATGCCATTTGACTGCATTTTTTAAAATTTTCCAATCTACCTTTTTGCTGGTGAATAGGCTTTAAAATGTCCTTGTGATTTAAATGGCATTTTGTTTATGATGAAACCTGCAAAACGTTTTTTGAAATTCACAGAAATGCAGAATCACATTTGAACAAATAGTACAGATAAAATAGACCAAAATCTGAGTAAAATAAAACAACTGGTGTCCATTCACAAAAACTTGGGAAAAAGATGAAGATCCAATGAGTCCCCAAAAAATAAAGTTCTTTTACTATGCTTTTCTTTTGTGTGTGTGTGAGGGGGGGGGGGGGTAGCGAAAGGACATTTTAAATGAAGGAGGGTGACTCAAAAAAATGTTTAAGGAAGTCAAGAAGGGTATCATTTATTATATGTTTTACAATTCTGAATCGAATGATACCATTGGCAAGTCGATAAGCCATAAATTACACTTTAGTGCAGGTAAAAGAGGTTTCTACAGCAACAACTTATGCCCATTCACCAAAATTTAGGAAGAACTTAATTTTGGCACTAGAAATGAAGATACGATGTTGTTATAAATGTTGTCCAAAAATAAAATTATTTTACTATGTTTAGGTGTTAAAAAATTGTGCTGTCTCATAACGTATAATTTTTTGACTTTGTATTCATAAAACATACTGTAACTTTGTAACAAATGATCGCATTGACTTGTGGATGATGTCATTCAATTCAAAATTAAAAAATATATAATAAATGATACCCCAGTTTACCTATTTAAAAAATTTGAGTTCGTCCCCTTTCTGAGTTAAAATCCCCCCCCCCCCCCGAAATAAAATAAAAACATGGTAAAACAACTTTATTTTTTGGAGACTCATCAGATCTTCATTTCTAGATTCAAAACAAAGTTTTTCCCAAATTTTGGTGGATGGTTATCAGTTGTTTCTGAAAAACCCTATTTTACCTGTACAAAAATAATATTATGTTTGTTTGGCATACCAAAATGCCATATCGCACATGCACAAATATTCTGTTTGGTATATCCTATTTGCATGTATGTGTATTAGGGAATGTTTCTATCATTTGGTCTTTATTTTTGTAAAAAAAAAAAAAAAAAAAAGAAGCTTATATTTATTTTTTTAAAGAGCAAGCTTGATTTTAAGTGGCTATCTTTCTTTCATTCTTTTTTGGCTTTTTGAATAAATAACAATTTTAACTTAAAATATGAATGCTTAAATCATCATTATTAAAAACTTAATAAGTATTTATGTAAAAATATTCTTTTTAAGAAAAGAAACACTTTGGTATAAGCATTCAATGTTTATCCTAAAATTCTATATATATATATTATGCTATCGTACATGGCACAGAAATCACGATTATTTGTTAATTGTTTAATGGCAATGCCCAAATGAAATGCATGTTATTGGTTATTGAACAACATTCAACGCATCTCTATACCTATAAGGGGGTTACCATATGGGGGACCCTGTTCAGTCGCCAAATGCCACCAAGTTTGTCACCAACGTGGTGATATATCGCCAAAAGTGATGCAAACTTGTTGATATCTCTAATATTTCGCCAAATTCCCATAGGCTTCCATTGTAAACCAATAGGGTTTACTTGCTTATAGAAAATCAAAAAATTGAGATATTTTAATAAAACAAAAACTAATATTATCTTAAGGGATTATATTAATTATATTTAAGGGAGTCTAAGTAAATTATGAATAAAAGTAATATGATACAAAACTTAGCATACTTTCCCAAACATAAATTGTAAGGGAGGCCAAACTGGTCAACAAGGACGGCTAGTTATACCTAATTTCATGAGTGCAATTCTTTCCAAAAAAATTTCATTATAATACATTATTGTAATAAATATATTTTTTTTTCTTTCTTTTTTTAAGATAGGGCAACAGGAAAGAAAAAAACATTATTTATAAATAATCAATTCATGATTTCTAAAATGATTACTCAATGCGTAACCATGATTAATTTATATTAAACTATTAATTTATCTTTAAAAAATTGTACACTCTTTATTCTTTTTATATTTTCTACTTTTTACAATAATTGTAAAAAAAAATGATAGTGTGTGTTTCAAATGTTTTAATTTTTCAGTTCCACAGCCAATTGGCCAATTTTGGAGATCATTGTTTGACACATCACTAACTCCATTGTTTTTTAAACTTGTATCCAGGTGAAACCCTAAATATTATTTGTCGATTTATGATCTGTGACTGGTGCCCAGAAAAAGCCTTTAATTTAAGCTATTAATTTAATACAGTAGACTCCCTCAAATTCGCACAGCTTGGGACCAGAGGTTGTACGGATTTTAGAATTTGGCAGATTTCTAGTCACTGATTTGTTTACATTTTTGAAGCATTAATTCGATTGGTACTTAAGCAAGGGAAATTATAATGAATGCTTACAATAAAGTAAAATATAAAATAATTTATTAGTTTAAAAGTAAGTAATTATTAAGATAATTATGTAAAATAAAAATTTAGAAAAATATTAAATTATTACCGATGAAATCGATTCAATTCGATTCCAAAAGTCCTATGCTGCCATCTAGTGGTAAAGCGATCGTATGATCGATACGTCATTATTCGTTCTTAGCACATTTAACTTTAGTAACTTTTCCATTGTTATTTAGACTCTTGAATGCTTTTTTTATACTGCTTTGCATGTTTAGAAATAAATTTGGCTGTAATTAAAAAAAAAAAAAAATCCGCGAACAATAATTTTAAAATAGCATTCCGGTTCGCGGATTTTTCCATTTCGAACGCTGGAATTTTTTATATAGATATGCTAATTTATATCAAAATCAAATGTAATGTAAATTTATTTAGTAATAAATCAGCTGTAATAGACAAAAGAGAATGATTAACAAAAAATTGAGTAAAAAAAACATTGTGGTAGTATTTCGGCGCCATCTTGAATTCTGTTCCTGCAACTGAACTGTAGATTTCATTGTTTACATCTGAAAAAATATGCGAATTTTAGGCGTTCGTGGATTTTAGGGTCGCGGATTTAAAGGAGTATACTGTATTAAGTTTTAATTAGTTGGATGTGCCAATCCCAAAACTTCCTTCTATCTCCCCAATGTTAATACTTCAAAATTCGCTTGCAGTGCCAAAATTAAATGATAATCTATGCCCATCATGAGGATTCTAAAGATATGAAATTCCGTGCAGTAGTTCTTGAGATAGAACTATCGCTAAAATCATGTAAATCACGCAAAATGCAGCATAGCAGTGCCACCTGTTGGTTGCACCATCTCAAACATTAAGAATGCTCAAATAAATGAAAAAAAAATAGTCTTTTTGTGTTTCAATTGCTAAATAGAATAAATAATACAACTTGAGATTTTTTATGCATTTTTACCTGCTAGTTTGAGCATTATTGTAGTTTTAGATGGTGCAGCGGCATCTATTGATGAAAATTTTGCATAACCTTTATAATTTTAGCCTATCAGGAAGCGAGTGAAAAATCGATTACATAATTAACTCTTTACATACGAAAACCAAATTAAGTTAAACAAATGAATGTAATAAAATTGAAAACTTGGTTGAAATGGAAAATGCATTTTTTTATTATTATTGGAATGAATTACAGATCTTTTTAACTGTATTCTGGGAATCAAAGCTATCATGTTCGATCGTATGATTGTATTAGAAAACTGTAGAAAAAATTGGCAGATTAATCAGCACCTAACATTTAAGGCTGTTCTCAAATCCAAAGGGGATACTTCTGACACATTTTTAAAATTCCTTTTTGTTCAAAAATGCATGAAATTGGCAGGTGGTGTTTTTCAGAAAGTATGTAATCAAAAGAAGTTTTCCATTTCTTGGTAAACGCAAAAGATATTTCAGATAATATTGTCAAATTCGGCTTTTTGAACTGAATTTTGGATGCGACACCGCAAGAAAGGTGAAAAACCGGTCGTCACGTGACCACAATCGCTTATAACTCAATAAGTAATTTGTTTATCAAAAAATGGCAATTTCATCTTGATTCTAAATCGCTACAATAGTCAGACCTGCCAATTTTATGCTTTTACATATAAAAATGAGTCAGAAAGTTTCAAGTTGATGAGTAGGGGATTTGAGAACTGCCTTAGATATTTTTTATTTCCATTTTATGGAATGCACCATTTTCATATATTCATTTTCAAAACATTGAAAAATCATTTGATTCACAATGAAGTTGTAATCACAGACAAAATTCAAAAATCATTACAAAATCTCTTAGCTTCAGAAATGTCATCTTTTACACATTTTCTTTTGTTGAATCCACACATAATGTCATTTAACAAAAAATAGAGCTTGTCCAATTTCATTTTTTTTTTTCAAAATCATTCCTTAAGATCATATCATGTGGCCATTTTCTAAAGTCTTTTTCAAATTTCATCACTTCCTCCTTTGAAGAGAAACATTCTTGAATGAGAAATTTAAGTAAATCCCACGCTTCATTCTTTATTAAATTGTTACAAGCTCCATTTCCACTAGAAGAACAAATAAATTTCTTTTTTTCTGTACGAGGTGCATCTTGGAAGATCAATTCAATGTTATTTTCGTCTTTAATCTCACACAGTGTTGATAGTAAACTAACAAAAATAGGCTTACGGATAATAATGTTTCTGTGAGCCTTAGGACCTTGCCGCCACATTTCTCCAAACAGCTTTTGATAATTAAAATCTGTACAGCCATCTCTTAATTTACGAGCGATACCCTCCAACAAAACAGAATAACCCTTGCTAGGAAGAAAATTCCACATACGTTTGCACATTTCAATAAAGAAAATTTCCCTTGGCCAATCCAAAAAACATTCCAGTACATAGCAAGGACAGCTTTTAAATAGTTCCACTTGTCGTTCCTCCTCCATTTGAGAAAGTAAATAAACTAATGTATCAGAATAATATTCCTTCGAACATTTCTCAATATGATGTGATCTGGCAACATCTTCTGCAGTCCTCATTAAGAACTCTTTCCTTTCATCAGACGTTAGTTTTCGAAAGAAATATTCAACAGCTATTCTATTGCCACATTCTGCTGCACGTCCAAGCGCATACAGATAGAATCTTTTTCCAATCATACACTCCATCTTAGTCACTTCTATCAAAACAGCGTACGTCCAAAGAACTACTAAGTCATGCCCCCGGCCGTAGGGCAAGATGTTTTCTTTATAGAAAATGTCTTTGTGATCTTCAGGGATTTTGTCCCATAGTTCCCAAATCTCATCCTCTAAGCAGTAAGTGCAAGCCAATTTATAACGTGGAGCAATATTTATAGCATCATCTTTGACTAACATTTTTGCTACTTTTGTTCTGTCAATAGTTCCCTGTGGTGTCCAAAATAACTCATTTGGCACACCTATATCAAGAAAGATACTACCTACCACGGTGATATAGCATCCAGTTCAATATTTCACGGCCAATGGCTCTTACAAAGACTAATGCTTTCTCTTTCAAAAACTCTGGTAGCGGAAGTTGTGGCACTTTTTCTAATATTATGCCTTCTATGTTCGACCACTTTTCTCTGTATTCAAGTATATTAAATGGAAATTTTTTCATTAAATCTCTAACATTGCATGGATTCCACAATGCTGCTGCTACCTTTACAAGACACGTGTACTCAAGAGATGGCTTTAGAATGTAATTCATTATTATCCTCACTGAAATAATCGACAGATCAAAGAACTTCAAGTAAAACTAAATGGGAAGAGGTTTAAGCACCACAAGAGGTAGGGTAGGCAGAGATGCTTTGCTTCAAGTAATGACAATAGCAATGTTTCTCGTTCTGTTTTCAGAAGTCGTAATAAAGTTCTGGTGGCTTGATAGCTGAGAATTAGCAATAGAGTAATCCAAACATCTCAAGTACCTCAGAAAGAATATCTGTAAGAAGAAATGAAATATCAGAAAGGACTTGATATATTCATGTTTAAAGAATCAATGTTATTTTTTACGATTAAATTGCATACACCAGGGTTCGGTGATAAATATTGAATATTTATTTTCAAAGTATTATGAAGTTTGATATTTTCATTGTATTTGACACTAATTTTCAAAATATTGCGTATAGTATTTTTGATATTTTCAGTCAAAACTGTATAAATAAATTTTTTAACTGCAATTGATTGTGTTATTCTGTAGATAACTTTTGTTTTGGCAGGCCGTCTATAGCTTCCTGCCACCTCCAGGGGCATAGTCACAATTTTTTTTTTTTTTTTTTTTGGGGGGGGGGGGGGATTAAAAAATTTCAACTTGAAACAAATTGCTCTATTTTCCAACTAAAATGATATGTGCAATGCGTGTTTAATGATAATGATACTTATACATAAAAAATTCTTTCCAAAGAAAAATACTGAAACTAAAAACATAAAAATATTTAATTATTGGTTCATTAATGATAGTTTTTCTCTTCTATTGTGTACGAGTCATAATCGTACTCCATAGGAAAATAGCCTCATGATATTTTGAGAAAGGAACAAATTTTTGGGGGAAATAGATTAGATATACTGTTGATGTACAAAAGTAGGGAAATTCAGATCTGGTAGATGTATGATATTTTCATAGCACAGACAAACACAATGATAAATTAAGTCTGGCTTCTTTTTGTATTTCTTTTGAAAATTTAACTAATTTACTGTTACAGAACTCAGAAAGGTAATCAGCAAAACAATAAAAAATTCTTATTTTTTTTTACTTTTTATTTTAAAAAAAGAAAAAGCAGTGGCGTAGCTACATATTCAGCGCCCTGGAGCAAGCAAAGTTTGTGCGCCCTCTTGTCTCTCAAAAAAGTTCTGAGTAATTTTGTTGGAAGTTACACACACACACACACACATATATATATATATGTGTGTGTGTGTGTGTGTGTGTAACTAGCTGACCCGCCCGGCGTTGCCCGGGGCCGTTATAATAACGTAAACAAAAATCAAGTTTGTATGATTTTATATATTCATAAGTAATTCAAATGAACATGGTTTTAGGGGTGGCCCACTGCCTTCGGTAGCGTCTAGTGTGTTCCCGACACACCTCTTTCAGAACGAAACTGTGGCCTGGGTCCCCGCTACCAAAGGCAGTGTATGCCAGGAGTATTCCGTACGCGACGGAGACAATCGAAAATTGAATGAGTAAACCCTGTAGTAATCGAGCCTATAGAACCCGAGATAAGAATGCGAATCCTGGCGGTGGAACTATAATCTTTAAAACAATCGTAAGCAAAGTTGAATGGACCAATTTCCGTTGAATTAGAGCCCATAACAGCTGAGAAAAGAATGCGCCGTTAATGTTCGAAAATGGTGGTAACAGAAGTCTAAGATAAACTTTCACAATGCAGAAAATAGCTGAATAGTAAGCTAAGCTTAATTATCCATTTACCGTTGAAATCGGACATACTGAACCCGAGAAAAGAATGCACCATTAATGTTCGAAAATGTTAGTAAATGAAGTCTAAGACAAATTTTCATAATACGGAGCTGAATCGTAATCTAGGTTGAATTAACCAATTCCCGTTGAAATCGGCTCCTAGAATTCGAGGAAAGAATGCACCCCGAAGTAGTGGAAGGTGCTTGTTGCCCCCACCCCCTGTAAATTTAACGAATTACCTTTAACATTAACGTGATATTTAATTTACGCAGGAAATCCCACCCCTCTATTAAGTGAACAACTTACCTTTAACAGTAGCGCGAATTTTAATTCACGGCTGTAGTGAGTAAACGTAAGTTGACGCCGTAAAAGAAGATTAATATTCGAAAAAAGTGGTAGCTGGAGTAAAAGAAATTTTTTAGTGGTTTCCAAAGTAGCCAGAGGACCCTAGAACTATGCTAAAGAAAATTGCAATACTATCAGATAATTTTTAATGAAACTGCACCAAGGACCCTAAGAAGGCGATTAATATTTAAAATTGGTGGTAGCTGAAGTGTGAGTAATTTTTTTGTTATTCATGTAGTAGCTGGGGCACCTAAGAAATAGTTAGGGAAAAAATCCTAGTGAATCGGACCATTTTTATAGGGGACCAACAGGAGCTTATTGATAATTGAGAGCAAGGCCTAAGAGGAAAACACGATAAAAGGTCTTAGTACTTAGCGCTTTAGATTTCCAATTAGTCGAAATTAAGTATAGGGTATAAGTATTAATCATTAGAAAAAAATTTCAAAGAAATGCTTTGAAAAAGAGCTCTAGAATCCCAATAAAAATATGAAGGTGTTGGCTCGAGGAGAGAAGGCCAAGACTCAATTTTGAAGTTATGCAATAAGAATGTAACAGAATTAGCGGGTGAAAAATGCATGGCGCACAAAAAGTTACCCTAGGGGGCTAGTGTCTGAACTGAAATGTAGAAACGAAAAAAAAAAAGCCAAATGGAAAAAGAGCCCCAAAAACGAAGGACGGATTAAAAGGGGCGATTTATTAACAATTTAGGGCACAAAAACTTAAAGTGACCTTGTACCAAGTCCCAGGGGTCCAGGGTCTCAACTGGAATGTAGCTGGGCAAGGGCCCCCAAGAAGGCGATGAATTTTAAAATTTGGTGGTAGCTGAAGTCTGAAAAACTTTTATGTTGTTCGCGTAGTAGCTGATTTCCTATCATGTTGTTACAAAAAAAAAAGTTAGTGAATCAGACCATTTTTAAGGGAGATATAATAGAAGGTCCAAAAGGGACCAACTGTTAGTTGAGAGCAGGGCCCTAAGATGGAAACATGTTAAAAGGTTCTAGTACTTAGCCCTTTTGATCTCAATAAGTCGAGATTAAGCATAGGGTATTTATTATTCATTCGAATAAAATCTTAAAGAAGCGCGAAAAAAAATGGGGGAAATTCTTAAAAAAGGGCACTAAGTGCCCAATAAAAATATGAGGGTGCTGGCCCAGGGAGAGGAGTCCAAATCTCAATTTTAAAGTTATGCATTGATTGCAGGGCCAAAACTAGCCTTTTTTGCACCCGGGGCAAAGATGGATTTTGGCGCCCCCCCCCCCCTTCCGCAAAGTATATTTACAAAGAGAATTTTACAAATTTTCTAATAGCCGACTTATTTTAAAATTTAAAATATGTATAATAGTGAACTACGTAATCTACAATGGCGGATCCAAGGGGGAGGTCACGGGGATCATAACCCCCCCCCCCTCTGAACACCAACAAAAATATTCTAAAGATAATTTTTAAAATGACATATAAAGTAGAGTCCCGATTATCCGAGTTCCGCTTAACCAAGTTTCTGCTTTAACCAAGTTATTTTCTTTTGATGGACTGATGTCTTCCATTATTATGAAACAGCCATTATAAATGAAGTGTTATTTGAAGATGAAAGAGCAGCCAAAAAAAAATATGGCCATTTTTTCCCCCATTCTGGCCAGAAAATCAGAGCTCTAACTTTTTAAGGCTGCTCTTTCATCTTCACCTCATTTATAATGGCTGTTTCATAATAATAGAAGACATCAGTCCATCAGAAGAAAATGATCCAGTCCAAAGGTATAATCCTTCATTTAGCGCCCCTTCGTTCTGGCGCCCGGGGCACATGCCCCCTCTGCCCCCCCCCTTAGTTTCGGCCCTGATTGATTGGTTGACAATATTAGGGTGTGCAAAATGCATGGCGCAGAAAAATTTCAAGGGGTCCAGTGTCTTAACTGGAATGTAGAAACGGAGAATAATTAAATGGGAAAGAGGCCCCCAAAACGAAGAAGATCGGATAAAAAGGGGCAAGTTCTGAGCAATTCAGGGCATACAAACTGAAAGGTGCTAAGGGGGTCATAAAAAATTAAAAATCTGAGCTCCAGGTGTATCAGGACCTGTCTTTGGACTACCCTCATCCAAATTTTCAGATTTCTACGTGTAATATATTTCACTAGCCACCACACACAGAGCGAAACTTCCTTGTATTAGTATAGACTAGCTGACCTACCCGGTGTTGCCCGGGCCCGTGATATTATTCTTAAATGAACCTGAAATTTTTATGATTTTATTTCTTAAGGCTGTTTTAAATCCAAAGAGGCAATTTTATGACATGCATTTTAATTAATTTTTGCTCGAGAACTGGCATGTCTTGTTATTCCGAAACTTTGTAATCGAAAAACGTTTTCTGGATTTTTTGTAAACACAATAGATCTTACTGAAAACATTGTCAAAGATGGCGTTTTCAACGGAATTTCCCGACGAAAGTAGAAAAAACAGTCAACGAAGGGGAAAAAAAAAGTCTTGTCATGTATCTTTAACACGATTTTGTCTGAAATACGAGCTCGATGACTGCGTGAAAAATCGATTTAAAAATTAAAAAAAAAAAAAAAAACAGTCCTGTTCTAACGTATATACAAAATAGCTGACCGCCGTTCTGATCATCACTTTTATAGACAATATTGAAACAGTCCCGTTTTGATATTAAAATGTAATTTTTAATAAAAAAGAATGTTTGAATTACATTTTCTTCGCCGAAAATATTCTTGATAAATACTTTTGCACATCACGCGGAAAAATCAATATAATACACACATATATATAGGGGAAATTACAATCACAGCAGTGTACGAATACACGAAGCCTACACAATTCAAACAAATACTTGATAAATGATTTTACAAAAAATTAAATAAAATAAAATACGTATATATATATTTAAAGAGAGGCCGCGCTGTTTGGTACCAGACAGGCTGAGAATTCTTGGGGCAGACCATGTCGCTATTGGTCACAAAGAAAATTACAGAACATATACATTAGGTTTTAAAAGATTTAAATGGTCCTCTGAAGCAAAGAAACTTTCAAGAAAAAAAATAAATTCTTCTGCCTTGCAAAGAGAAATAAAAATCATCAATAAAAAATGATTCAAAAAAGTGATTAAAAAAAAAATTATTAAATGATTTAAGACTTTTCATATGTAATGCGTATAGCAAATTTTAAAACTATTAGCTTCACCTAAGGAAGGGAGCAGCTTTACTTTATTTAGGGCGCACAGACCTGCAGGTCGGTTGCCCGGTGGGCCAGTCAGCCTTATTTAATCCTAAAATTATGCAATTAAATAAGGTTTAATGCGGAAAAATACCGTTACCAAAAAGTGGTGTAATTTTGCATAGGCTATAATCAGGCCCTAAGGAACACTGAATTGAGTACTTAACTTTTTCTCTCTTTTTGAAGCTTATCAATTCTGCAACATTTGCAATATTTTCAAAATCTCAAAAACAATACTCACAAAATTTAAGTTGCTGCTTCCCCTTACCCGCATCCCCCCTGCAGGTCGGTTGCCCGGCGGGCCAGTCAGCCTTATTTAATCCTAAAATTATGCAATTAAATAAGGTTTAATGCAGAAAAATACTGTTACCAAAAAGTGGTGTAATTTTGCATAGGTTATAATCAGGCCCTAAGGAACACTGAATTGAGTACTTAACTTTTTCTCTCTTTTTGAAGCTTATCGATTCTGCAACATTTTCAAAATCTCAAAAACAATACTCACAAAATTTAAGTTGCTGCTTCCCCTTACCCGCATCCCCCCTGCAGGTCGGTTGCCCGGCGGGCCAGTCAGCCTTATTTAATCCTAAAATTATGCAATTAAATAAGATTTAATGCGGAAAAATACTGTTACCAAAAAGTGGTGTAATTTTGCATAGGCTATAATCAGGCCCTAAGGAACACTGAATTGAGTACTTAACTTTTTCTCTCTTTTTGAAGCTTATCGATTCTGCAACATTTGCAATATTTTCAAAATCTCAAAAACAATACTCACAAAATTTAAGTTGCTGCTTCCCCTTACCCGCATCCCCCCTGCAGGTCGGTTGCCCGGCGGGCCAGTCAGCCTTATTTAATCCTAAAATTATGCAATTAAATAAGATTTAATGCGGAAAAATACTGTTACCAAAAAGTGGTGTAATTTTGCATAGGCTATAATCAGGCCCTAAGGAACACTGAATTGAGTACTTAACTTTTTCTCTCTTTTTGAAGCTTATCGATTCTGCAACATTTGAAATATTTTCAAAATCTCAAAAACAATACTCACAAAATTTAAGTTGCTGCTTCCCCTTACCCGCATCCCCCCCCCCCCCTCTCCCGTCTAAATTTTGTCGCCGTGAGCTGATGTGGAATATGTTTAAATCCAGCTCTTATTATTGTTTTGTAATCTGTATTAATGCATGTTTAGTTTCCACAAAACAAACAAAAAAAAAAACTTCAAAATTTTCGTTTTCTTGGATTTCGTCTGTAAAATGGTCAATAATTTTCTTCAAATTGTCAGGCTATTTTTTTCCAAATCGTAAAATAATTATCGTAAATTACTACTGTTACATCGTACATATAGGTTTCTCAGCGGTGAATTCTTTGGCACCATTATTTCCGCACAGTAATCATCATGATAAATTTCTAAAACATTTTTAATAGAAATGTACCAGAAAGATTATTTTTTGGAAATAATAGTAGCCAGTAAAGTGACCGATGAGAGCCCTGTTAAATAAGTTTTGATTACTTTAAGATCCGAAAATCTTCAATGCAATATGGTGGTATGAATTAAAATTAAAACTTCCTGAATACAAGTCATTTCTTTCAACTGTGTATGAAAACATATTTTAAATCGAAATAGTTGAGATTAAACACAAGGTAAAATATCATAGGAATACGCTGATTGTAACAAGATTCATCAATGTCTGATTAATAATGAAAAAAAAAAAAATACAAATATTTTAAGACATCTTTATTTCGCTTTTTCTAATTTTGCGCCCTTAGGATTCGTGCGCCTGGAGCAGTCTGCTCCAACTGCTCCACGGTAGCTACGCCCCTGAGAAAGTTGTTTCAAAAATCTAGAATTTCTCAGCTTTGAGCTCAAATTTCCCAAGTTCACATATATTGGAGGGGTATGGCTCCCCCCCCCCCCCCATCGCGACACTTCTGGCCCCCTCCTTACATTTGAAGTTGAATTTTTAAATGTAGAATGTGGAACCAATAATTAAGTCGGGCAATATTTACTTAAAACAGCTATTGAAAGATAAACTGTCTAATTTAGAGAAGTTATTTACAGCTTCATTAGAATCTTTTCTGGTTTTGGTTTCCTTTAGTTTAAACTACAAAACTGGTTAGAGAATGAAAAAGCATACATACTCTACTCACATTTATGCTCAAATATTTCAATAAAAACAAATTATTTTGCAAATAATTTTGTTGTATAAAACACAAAATTTTCTGGAAACTTGATAATTAATCCCAAAGTTTATTTTTTTGTGAGTGTAAAAAGCAAATTATGTGTGTTTTCAATTAGTTGATCTTCAATTTTGTTACATAACTGGAATAGCAAAATACATTTAGAATATTGTTTTATTAAGTTTTCATGCTAAATACAATATGTTTTAGTTTCTAATTTATATTAAGAATGAAAATATTTATAATTATCAATAAGTTGACTATTTTGAAAATATCGGATATATATCGAAAATATCATGATATTTACGAGCCCTGGCATACACAATAGAACAGTTTCCTGTACTAGCAAACAGCAAATAAATCAGGTTACTGGTATTGAAAACAATAAAAAATCCATGAAGAAAGAAAAATCATGCATGAAGCATTGATTATGAAACACTTTCAGAATACTTTAAAAAAACTTCTACTCTTCAATAAGGTGAAAGATTTATGTCAAAGTAAACCATTTGGAAAATGCCACCATTAAAAACCCAATTTCAGGAATTTCTATGATTGCTAGGAAAAATATCCAAATTCTTTTGTCAAAACCTGTATATTACCTATTTAGGGGACACATAGCACAGTTGGAAATTCCTTTTGAGCAATTTCCGTCAATAAACAGAAATATACTAGAGATCTTTTGTTCTGCCCTGTATATGATATATTATAAAATTTATATATACCGAGTAATAGGTAAAAAATTAGTTAAATTTTATAAAGCATACCACAACTGAAAACACACTTCTAGCAATTATTGTTAACAGTGTGTAATCAAATTCTTTTGTGTGTCCCTGTAAATGAACAATAAATGCTATGCACACCCTATTCTATTATAAGTCTCTTGTACTGCACCTCAGTGATTCATATCAATTTTGATATGTTTGAAATGGTGTAACATCAGTAAAATATACTGCAAACGATTTTTCTTCCTAGACTGTAATGTTACATTTTACAAATTAATTCGAGTGTCCCTGTAAAGTGTAAATGAACTATAAATGGTACACACATAATTTTGAACACCGAACATACCATAGTAACATTAATAACACATATCAATTGCATGGAAATTAGACTCTATTTATGCGAGTTACAGCATGGACAGACAGATGGCAGACAAACAGAAATCATTAACACTTTTCATCTATGTTGGAAAATATTAAAAACTTAATATACATGGTTCCTGTACTTGAAAACAAATAAAATGCAAGGGCTTATTTAAATATTTTCAAGGGCTGTTTAGATGTGCACAATATTACTACACGGATTAAAATGGCTCTAGATTAATAGACCAGGAGGCAGTTGCACAAACCATCACTTCAACGAGTTGGCGGCAGAAATTTTAGGATTAATTTAAACTCCATTAGCATATTAAAATAAAACTGGTCTGCCAAGTCATATCCGGATGGAAACCATCTGCAGACCCAATTTTTATGGTTATCTGGTAGGCTTACCATTGTGTTTTCCTGCACCCAATCCTTGATGTTTTCATACCTTTGGGTGCAGGAAAACACAATGATAAACCTACCACTCAACCATTAAAATCAAGGCTGCAGGGGTTTTCCACCAAGATATGACTTGGCAGACCAGTTGCATTTTAATATGCAAAATGAATTTAAACAAATCCTAAAATTTCTGCCGTCAACTCAATGAGGTGATGGTTTGTGCAACTGCCTCCTGGTCTAAGGCTAAGATTCCATACTCGCCTAGTAGCAGAAATTTCTCCAAGTGTCTGCGACAACGAGCCGTTAATTCCCAAATTGGCTCATCCGATCTCAGCAGTCTGATCCTTTGTTAATATTAATATTTTGGATTACTTTACTGTGATTTTGATCAAATTTAACAAAATAAATCAATTTAAGTCATTATAATTGCATTCTATTTTACATTACACTACTTCATAAGAAAATAAATATAATTATATACTATATAAATATCAGTTTTAGCCAATCAGATTGCTGGGATCGGTTGAGCCAATTTGGAAATTAACGGCTCGTTCTGCGACAGATATTTCACGGGCAAAAAATAATCTGCAGGTAAATATTTTTACAACTGAAGCGTTAATTAAACAAACAATCACTTACCTGTAGCGTTTTTAGGCATTTTATAAATTTTTATTAACAATAATCTTAACTTTTTGTATTCAGTAATAAAGAGCTAAACATAATATGAAGCAAAATATAGGTTCAGTGAAAAAGAATCGGCAAAAGAGAACAGAAAATCTGCGACGTCCGCCTCCCGTCTCGAACTTTCTGCTGCCAGGCATACTCGGGTGTATTTGGCGATTTTTTTTTCTTGTCGCCAAATTTAACATTTTGGCGAAAACATTATTTTTTCAAAAGAAAAAGTACATTTAATGTTATTTTTTACATTTTCCGTCAAACAGCCTAACATTACACGTTATTGTTAACCAAACAAAATATCAGAAACCAAGGTTGATAAAGAAAAAAAAAAAACAGGTTTTTTTCAAAAAAACCCAAAAACCTGTTTTTTTGGTTTAAACCGTTTTTTTTTAAATATATTTTTCTATCACATGTACATGCATATTTATTGATAAAAATAAACGTTGTTGGATATATAAGTAACTAGCAAACCCCACGGCTTTGCTCGCGTATAATAGTTGAAATACGCCAAGTGATATTTGCATGACTATATTTTATTAGAAGAACAATTTTTGGAATAATTAAACAATTACAAATTAAGCCACAGTTTGACTAAACTTCGTTATAAAAATGCAATAGACAGAAATGAGATTTTAATTAATAAAAATAACTAAAACTAATTCCAATTAAATGATAATTTAGAAAGTATTTTGTGACTTTTATGCTCATTTCAGTATTCATTTGAAGTTTTGAATTTTTCAGAAACCAACTTAACACACTTACATCTTAAAATTAACCATCATGTCAAATTTCAAGCTTCTTGTCTAACAGTATACCACCTCTCTGGTGTTAGTGGCACCAACATAAAATGCCTAAATAGAGATGAAATAGAATGTCTCGAAAAATGTTGAAACAGAGACTATCCCCATTAATTTGCCAACATTAATCTTGAAATCGGTTGGTATTTCCTAATATTCTATAGAAAACGGAATTTAGGTATTTTTAAAGGCTTTCTTGTTGTTCCTGCCAACCAGATGGTAGTGACACCGGCATAAAACATAAACCGTATAGGATCAGGGACTATCACTCTTGATTCGCAACCAATAACTTCTGTAATCGATTTATTATTTCCTGAGATTTCTTAGAAATTGTAATTTAGAACTAGTTTAGAATGCTTTTCGCTCCTTCCCTTCGCTTCACCCCCTTTTAATTTCAAATTTATTTTCGACTGTTCTTAGGGAACATTTATATTTTAAAGGTAACTACCGTGCTATATTTAAAGCTTCTAGCCTCTTCAATACCGCAGAAATCACAATTTAGAAAGTTTTTTGCTCCTGCAACCCTCTAGGGGTTATGGCATCGACATAAAATACAGCTTATGTTTGAGCTGGTTCTATCACCATCAATTTGCAACCATTATGTTTGAAATCGGTTTCGTATTTTATAAGATTGCATAAAAATCGTAATTTAGAAAGCTTATAGAACGCTTTTCGCTCACTTCATCCTTTTAAATTTGGAAGTTTCTTTCGACAATTCTTAGAAAGCATTTGCATCTTTGAAGTAATTACCATTACAAATTTAAAATGTCAGATCCCCTCAGTAACACAAAAAACGCATAGAACATCTTTTGCTCCTGTAACACCCAGGTGGTAGTGACAACAACGTAAAGTATAGGCTATGTTGGAGCGGAGACTGTCACCATCAGTTCTAAATAAATAATTACTTCTGAAATCGGTTTATATTTCCTGAGATTGCGTAGAAATTGCTATTTAAAACGTTTTTAGAACTCTCTTCGTTCATTTTCACCCCTTTTAAATTTAAAATTTTTAAGGAATTCTTCTCAGAGGGCATTTACATCTCACAAGAAATTAAAATACCAAATTTCAAGTTGCTAGCCGCTTCAGTATCACAAAAATCACAATTTAGAACTATTTTAAAATGCAACCGCAAGGTGGTAGTGACGCCGACATGAAATAGATCCTATATTGGGGCAAGGGCTGTCATCATCAATTTCCAACCATTACTTTTGAAATCAGTTGGGTACATGTCTGAGATTGCGTAGAAATCGCAATTTAGAACGTTTTTCATCCATTTTCACTTCTTTTAAATTTCGAATTATTTAAGAAATGTCCTTAGAGATCATTTATATCTTATTAGTAACTACCATGTCTAGTTTCAAGTTGCTATCCCCTGAAGTATTACAAAAAACGAAAATTAGATCGTTTTTTGCTCCTTCACCCCCTTTGGGGTAGTGGCACCGACATGAAATGCAGCCTATGATGAAGCGAGGGCTGTCACTATCGTTTTCACTCCATTATTTTTTAAACCGGTTCGGTATTTCCTGAGACTGCGTAGAAATCTAAATTTAGAAAGTTTTTTAGAACGCTTTTCGCTCATTTTCACCCCTTTTAAATTTCGATTTTTTAAGAAACATTCTTTGAGATCATTTGTATCTTACAAATAACTGCCCTGCCTAATTTCAGGATTCTAGGCCTTTCAGTACCACAAAAACCGCAATTTATAACGTTTTTATTTCTGAAACCCTTAGGAATTAGTGACACCGATATAAAATAGTGCCCATGTTGGAGCAAGGACTGTCATCATCAATTTCCAACCATTACTTATGAAATAGGTTGGGTATGTTCTGAGAATGCATAGAAATCGCCATTTAGAACATTTTTTAGAACTTCTTTCGCTCATTTTCACCCCTTTTAAATTTCGAATTTTTTAAGAAATGTTCTTAGAAATCATTTATATCTTATACGTAACTACCATTCCAAATTTCATGTTTCTAGGACCTTCAGTAACACAAAAATCGCAGTTTTGAACGTTTTTTGCTCCTGCACCCCCTTTGGGTGTAATGGCACCGACATAAAATGTAGCCTGTGTTGGAGCAAGGGTTGTTACCATCATTTTGACACCGTTATTTTTTAAATCGGTTTGGCACTTCTTGAGATTGCGTAAAAATCGCCATTTAGAACGTTTTTTAGAACGCTTATTGCGCATTTTCATCGCTTTTAAATTTCGTATTTTTTAAGAAATGTTCTTAGAGATCATTTATATCTTATAAGTAACTACCATTCCAAATTCCATGTTTCGGGGCCCTTCAGTAACACAAAAATTACATTTTCGAACGTTTTTTTTTTTTTTGCTTCTGCACCCCATTTGTGGGTAATGACACCGACATAAAATGTAGCCTATGTTGGAGCAAGTGTTATCATTATCATTTTGATGCCATTATTTTTTAAATCGGTTTGGTACTTCCTGAAATTGTGTAAAAATCGTCAATTAGAACCTTTTTTAGAACGCTTTTTGCTCATTTTCACCCCCTTTTAAATTTCGAATTTTATAAGAAATGTTCTTTGAGATCATTTATATCTTATAAGTTACTACTATTCCAAATTTCATGTTTCTAGGCGCTTCAGCAACACAAAAATCGCATTTTCGAACGTTTTTTTTGCTCCTGCACCCCCTTTAGGGGTAGTGGCACCGACATAAAATGCAGCCTATGTTGGAGCAAGGGTAGTCACCATCATTTTGACACCATTAGTTTTGAAATCGGTTCGGCACTTATTGAGATTGCGTAAAAATTGCCATTAAGAACGTTTTTTAGAACGCTTATTGCGCATTTTCACAGCTTTTAACTTTCAATTTTTTTAAGAAATGTTCTTAGAGTTAATTTATATCTAATAAGTAGCTACCATGCCAAATTGCATGTTTCTAGGCTCTTCAGTAACACAAAAATCGCAATTTTGAACGTTTTTTTGTTCCTGCACCCCCTTTACGGATAGTGGCACTGACATAAAATGTTGGAGCAAGAGTTGTCACCATCATTTTGCCACCATTAGTTTTGAAATCGGTTTTGTACTTCTTGATATTGCATAACATTCACCATTTAGAACGTTTTTTGTGCATTTTCACCAGTTTTAAATTTCGAACTTTTTAAGAAATGTTCTTAGAGTTAATTTATATCTAATAATTAACTACCATGCCAAATTGCATGTTTCTAGGCTCTTCAGTAACACAAATCGCATTTTTTAACATTTTTTTCTCCTGCACCCCCTTTAGGGGTAGTGGCACCGACATAAAATATAGCCTATGTTGGAGCAAGGGTTGTCACCATCATTTTGCCACCATTAGTTTTGAAATCGATTTGGCACTTCTCCATGTTGCGTAAAATTCGTCATTTAGAACGTTTTATAGAACGCTTTTTGTGCATTTTCACACATTTTAAATTTCGAATTTTTTAAGAAATGTTCTTAGAGATCTTTAGTATCTTACATGTAACTACCATTCCAAATTTCATGTTTCTAGGCCTTTCAGTAACACAAAAATCGCATTTTTAGAACGTTTTTTGCTCCTGCACCCCCTTTTTGCCAGTGGCATGGACATAAGATATACCCTATGTTCTAAGTTGGACTAACACCATCATTTTGATACCATTACTTTTGGAATCGGTTCGGTAGTTCCAGAGCTTACCTCCTAGAAATCAGGGTCGGACTGGGTCAGTGTAAAGGGCGTAGACCTTGGATTTTCAGAGGGCGCAAAAATTTTAACGAACTCAAGTCAATTTTACTTGTTTGTGTTGTATCTGGCTTGACAAGGATTAACACACTCGCATAGCACCAAGTAAATGACAATGGCTTAAATTATATCTTTAACTCTAGATAAAAGACTTCGTTATATTCTCCGTGCATTTTTAAAGTTCCATCAATCCTACACAATGCTACGCAATTTTTTAAAACACATCACATAACATCTAAAAGCTCCAGCAAGTTGAACACAGTAGTAGATTACTGATATCAAGTCTAGAGCTTTCTTAATTTCTTCTATCGACAGACACCTTGCAGAAAAAAAAAATGATCGCCCCTGCCAATTTTCCTGAAAATCACTGTATAAAAAAGACATAGGATTCCAATTGATTATGAATAATATTTACTATTAAATGATTTTCATAAATTTTGCGTTGGAGGCTGTCTACATATTAAAAAATACACGAACGTTCATTTTTCAAATGGATTTTTCAAATGTTCATTTTTCAACATCCACTTTTGACACCCTGTTTGAGTTCCTTGCTAGCCAGGAAAGTGATATAGCTTATATGCTTTTCTTAAATCTTAAAACTGTTATAAAACAAAATGTGTCAGGGATTTATCCTTAAATTTCGGAAAATAAATTGAAGATCTTACAAGAAAAAGTACCAAAAACTCTCAATTAGTCCCCAGTAAAATTTTACAGGAGCAATAATTTTATTAAAAAACTTACTTTACGTTAAACAAAATTCTACAAAATATTTCTGGTAAGTGTCTACGATTTTGTTTGGTTCCTTTGATAACGGAATACGGTCCCCTTAAATTATGGAAAGGAAAAATTCTCTATATCTCGAAAACTAATTATTCAAATGAGCTGTACGCACAATGCTTTTAACAGTTGTGGTTTGTTCATAATATACATATATATATTTAATATGACTTTGTTAATTTTCTAATTAAGAAAAGTTTATGAATTGAAAAAAAGTCTGGAATAAGTTTGGGTGTATTCACTATATCACTAATGAATTAATAAAATATCAATCAGATAGTTTTTATGAAGTTAAAAATTAAGTTTCTGAAATGGATTTATCTTTAACAACCTCAAATTCAAACCCTATCAAGATTTAAGATAATGTATATAAACTATGCCTTTTTCCGGGCTGTCTCGATCCAAGAAAATCAAATAAGGTGTCAAAAATGGGTGTTATTGCTTGAAAATTAAAAGTTGGTACAATCCTTAATAAGTATACGACTTCAGAAACATAATTTATACATAATAATAACTAGTAGATATTATTTTCAGTCGATTGGTACCTACATATATTTTTACGATTATTTTTAGCAGAATTTGTAAGTTGTAAACCACATTTTTACCCACTCTCACCATTGATGCACTAAGGATCCTTAGAAAAGCTAACGCGATTTTTTGCACCAAGCGCCAAATAGAGTTGCTGCGGTGTTGCTAAGGGCTTCAACCTATTTTTTTAATATATTTCTTTAAAGTAATATGAATTAGCTATCAAGCCAGTTTAAAATGTCATAAATTCAATTTCTGTTACAATCTGAGAGAAATTACTTTTTATTATCTACCGTTTTATTAATATTAATATTATTAACCAAGTAACATTTTTAAATGTGGTATCTGCAGATATATCCTTCAACACACACAAGAAACATTGAATATGCAAACTTCGTTTAAAAAATATTTATTTTTAGAACAAAAATGTACTTTCCGTTTGGAAATAGAAATTTTGAAAACTAAATCTCAGGCTTCTTTTGTTCTTTTATAAAAGTACCACGTATTATAGGGCATTGGAATGCTGAAATATAAGGCTATTTGAATGTGAAAATAATACTTGCTTGTGGAAATAATTGATAATTTTTATTCTTAAAAAATTACTGTTATGCGTCCATAAAGAGCTGAATTGATATCACGTTGTGAAAAGTTTTCAACAGAAAAAGTGCACCCTGAAAAATTTCTTTGTTAGTCTAAAATCGCTAAAACAATTTAGTAATTTTACTATTCTCAACACACTGTTCCCATGATTTGCAAAACTTTTATCATTGTTACAGATCAAGGGTTTCCCCAGGGATTGTAGTCATGCAGGATACATAGCCAGTATTTTATAACCGACTTCAAAAAAAGGAGGAGGTTCTCATTTCGACGCATATATATATATATATTATGTATTTTCACTGATTACTCCTAAACTATGCGCGAGATTACTATCCGAAAATGATGGCAGATTTTGTGAATGAGAAACCGCTGTCCGCGAGATCCCACAGCTTGCAGGATTGCAATCCAAAAGTATCATCAACTTTGTATTCCCCGAAAAGAAACATCATGTTTTCTAATCAAAAACAAAATCCATACAAAAAGTTTTTTGCCTTCTGATAGTATCTCTTTTTTATCTGTCAAGTTGCTTTCAAAAAGCACGATTATATGTGCATTCAGGGGCGGCTATAAGGAAAGGGGGCGCAGAGTACTCAAAGAAAAGGACTGAAAATTTGCAAAATACTGGTTAAAATCTAAAAGATATCATTTAAAGAAGCGATTAAAAAAAATTCGTCCAGGGCGCAATGGCTACTAAAGCACTCGTTGGGTGCATATCTTCTCTTTCAATCGCATGCAAAGATGTCCATTTTGGTTTCCGTCGTGAAATTGCTACGATATATCTTTATTTGTGATAATAAAGAAATACCTCTCTTGTACTATCAATTATTTGACAATTATCCCTAAACGAATTCTCGAAATTTAGTACACTAATCAGAATGTATGTGTACAACAAGTGAAAATATATTGGAGCGGCTTAGGCACTTAGGGGCGCGACGTTTTCCCTGGGCGAGGGCGCACCGGCCCTCGGGCCGATGGGCCGGCGGGCCAGTCCGAGCCTGCTAGAAATAAACAATTTTTACCTCTTTATAATATGAGTATAGATATAACTTCATTTAGAAATAATTTAAATTAAATAATTACAATCAATTATGTAGAAAATTGAAATCATTTAAAATTTAAACATTTTTAGTAAAAACTATGTCTTATGTTCCACGAATAAAATGCTCTGCATAGTGAAACATTGATACCTTCAAAATCTTAATAAACAATCTTCTGATTATTAGTACTATATAGGTCAAAATTAACATTTTTACCCACTGGCCGGTACACTGATTTTTTTCACTGGCCAGTTTTTATTAACCACTGGCCAGTAACAAAGATATGTACGCTCCATACAAAATTGTGTTTTTTCTAACTATCAACATTGTAATTTACTAATATATATTACTTACCATTCGATATGATTAAACTCAACTGAAAAATTTTATTTTTACTATTAATTGCAATGAAATAAATTCACAGGAAATTTTCAGAAATGTTACAGCAAAGGGGGACCCTATACCCCCCTCAGCACTAACTAATATGCATTTTTCTGCGACCATTTAACGAATTTCGCGATCTTTTGACGAAATTCACGATTTTTCGTGACCTTTTACAACATTGCATTTTTTCGCGATCTTTTGACGAAATCAGCGTTTTTTTCTGCGATCTATTCACAAAATTGCGTTTTTTTGTAATCTTTTAACGAAATTTGTGGGTTTTTTTCACCATTCTTTGACAATATTTGCATTTTTTTTCAAGATTTTTTGATGAAATTTGCTTTTTTAAGCGATTTTTTGAAGAAATTTACATTTTTTTCGCGATTTTTCGATGAAATCTGTGTTTTTTCCGCAATCTTTTCGTGAAAGTTGCGCTTTCTCCGCGATCTTTTCACGAAATTTATTTTTTTCCGCGATCTTTTCACGAAATTTATTTTTTTCCGCGATCTTTTCATGAATTTTGCGTTTTATCCGCGATCTTTTCACGAAATTTGCGTTTTCCGCGATCTTTTCACGAAATTTGCGTTTTTCCGTGATCTTTTCCCGAAATTTGAGTTTTTAAGCGACATTTTGAAGAATTTTGTGATTCTTTGTCGAAATTTGCGTTTTTTTCCGCGATCCTTGTTCGAAATTTGTGTTTTTCCGCGATCTTTTGACGAAATTTGCGTTTTTTTCCGCAATTTTGTCACGAAAGTTGTGTTTTCTCCGCGTTCTTTTCACGAATTTTACGTGTTTTCCGTGATCTTTTCACGAAATTTGTGTTTTCCGCGATCTTTTCCCGAAATTTGCGTTTTTCCGCGATACTTTGAAGAATTTTGTGATTCTTTTTCGTGATTCTTTGTCGAAATTTGCGTTTTTTCCCGCGATCTTTTCACGAAATTTGTGTTTTTTCCGCGATTTTTTGACGAAATTGGCGTTTTTCCACGATTTTGTCACGAAAGTTGCGTTTTCTCTGCCATCTTTTCACAAAGTTTGCGTTTTTTCCGCGATGTCTTGACGTAATTCACGTTTTTTACGTGGTCCTTGGGCGAAATTCATGTTTTTTAGTGATTCTTTGACAGAATTTGTGATTTTTTTCTACGAACGGTTGACGAAATTGATTTTTTTCAGTGACTATATCGAAATTAGTGATATTTTTATGTCCGAATTTTCAGACTGATGACCGTCCCCCCCCCCCCCCCCCCCGGAATCGAATGCCTTAAATTTTTGGAAAATTCAAGACAGAATCATCCCTGCTACTTTCTTTTCTTATGTTCATGAGAATCGCCGATTTGGACGCCGTAAATTCCGAATGAATTTCACTCCTGTGCTCCCTGGCATCGATCTTTCAACCATCGCGTTTGGCGAATGGTGCCCATTGAGTTTGGCGGGTGAGGACAATAAAGTTAATCGCCACGTTTTAAGTGTTACTCGACGCCTGGCGAGTGGCGAGTGCTAATTTTGTGCTATATAGTACTATAAATAAATATATGGTGTAGTTTCATGAATATAATATACTTTCCCATGGCTATTCAAAATAATTTCTTTGGAATATTTTCAGTATGAGATATCTGATTTTTCTGTTAGTACATGAACAATTATTATCTTTTATTGAAAGTAAGCTTTTTATAAAGAATTCCTGGGATGATTTGAATTTAACAGTAGAGTCTTTACACGTTTCAAGAAGTACTGTGTATTGTCATTTGACACTTCTCCTCAGAAACTGCCAGGTAAACAAAAAAAAAAAAAAAAGGTGACTGTAAAATGAACAGAAATACCTATTTATCAGCTTTTTAGACTACTGAAGACATTGATCTTAAAATGGAAAATAGATTTATAAAATTAAAAGTTCTCATCCACTAAAACATTTAAACAGCCATCAGACTTAATACATACGCTTTTTTTTACTTATCTTTGTTATAATACGCATCACTTTTAAATGTCTAAACTAAAAATTAATAATATATCTTTTTTAGGCATTTTTATGAGACTTTTTTCTATTATGTCTCAAGCATACCTTATCTCGATTTTCCCTCATTTTTTTGTGAGATCTAATTAGTGGATTCGATTATGCAATAGACGATTTAAATATATCTTATTGCATATTTTAGTTTAAAATAAACAGATGCTTCGCTAGTACCCAATTTTTCAATGTCCTCTTATTCGACTTCAGATCTTGAGTTTCTTTTTTATTCTTAAGACTGTTCTCAAATTCGAAAGGGCAACTTTGTGACATAAGTTTTAATTTATTTTTGTTTGGAAATGCATGAAACTAGCAGATGCTGTTGTTCAAAAACTATGTAATGGGACTGTGTGTTCCGTTTTTTTGCAAACGCAATAGATCTTCCAGAAAATATTGTCAAAGTGGGTGTTTTGAACCGAATTTCCGCACAAAAGAAGAATAACTACTCAAGGAAGGTTAAAAACATCTTTGTCACATGATCAAAATTGCTTATAACTCAATAGGTAATTTATTTATCAAAAATGGAAAACACAGCTCAATTCCAAATCGCTTCCATAGTCAGGCCTGCCAATTTTATATCTTTCCGTTAAAAAATGAATTTGTAATTATGTCAAAGCATTTTGCGCTTGTTGAGTAGAGCAATTGAGAACAGCCTTAAATGATAATCTCCCCAATCAAGAAAATTTTCTTTTACAGCTTGACTTAAATCTTAAAGGTCATTTTATGTTATTAATTGTAAATAATCTGTGTTTTCTCAAAGGAAAATATTTAATTCAAAATATTGAATATTTTTAACTTATTTTATCTTTGCTAAATTCACATGTTTTAAATTTTCTCTTTAGAGATTCAGATATGTTCATCAACACATGCAATTCGCATTCTACATGCATACAAATATAACCTAGACTCACTATGTCTCATGGTGGCTGCTGGGATAAGACTGTTAAAAGTAGAAATTATTTATATCCAATAATTTGAAACACTTAAATTACAAAAATGTGAAAATATTATATTAGATTTTTTCTAAAAAACCAGTTTGATAATTAATTTATTTAAACCGTGCCAACCCTGCTGGTAACGGAATAAAATCATAACGCAAAACCCCAACCTCAATGTAGGAATGCAAGAAAAACAAAGGCTTGCTAAACTCAATAGCCATGATACAGCAAAGAAAACACACAGCCAATCATTCATTAGCATACAGAACAAAGAGTAACCAATTTAGAGAAATACTTATGATTATGTCATCATTGAGGCATACTGTAATCCTTAGTAAATCTTAACTAATCAAGCAATCTAAGTAGTAAAAGTGTATCTTTAGTTCAAATCTGCCATTTTGGCTATTATAAAAGGCTTAAAAAAAGAAGAAGAATGAAAACTGACTACTTGTTTTTTTTCTTACCAGCTAATTTTAGAAAAGTAGTTAGTCTGCGATGTAGATTTAAAGCCTATAAGAAAAGTTTGATTGATTAAAAATGTTTCTCACTTTACAAATTTATTAATTCATCATTTTTCTAAAGCTTTGCTTGTAGCTTCTGCATAACTTGGATTTTGCATTTTTCAATAATGTGTTAAATAAATGAAAACATTAGGCAAAAAGAGAAAAAAACCCAGCATGGGTTAAAAAAAAAAAAACCATTTGGTTTAAACCAAACAATCCTGTCAGAAAAGAAGAAAATTTAACAGAAACATTTACTGATTCAGAAGCAACTGACAACATACTCTAGCAACTTCAATTACGGCATAAGTGGCTAAAAATCACAATCATAAAAATACACAAATTTGTCAATAACTCTGGTTTTAAATTTGCTAATAACTCTGTTTTTAAAATTTGTAAATAAATCTGGCTTTACATTTGTCAATAACCTGGTTTTAAATACATTAATAACTCCAGTTTTGCATTTGTCAATAACGCTGGTTTTAAATTCGTCAATAATTTCAGCTTTAAATTCATCAATAACTCCAGTTCTAATCTTCTAGCCCAATACATTAAAATTTCTTTATGGGGCTGTAGATAGATTCAAATTAATCATTGAAACGGCAATCACATGATATTCCTTGTTTTATTTTATTTTAATATCAAAAGAGATTAAATTAGTGGTTGAAACAAAGATCATGTGGCTTTCCTTTACGATTACCTCAAAACAAAGCTCTTGATGCAAAACCCTTGCAGTACCATAAAAAAAAAAAAAAAGAAATTGTCTATACTTACAAAAAAAAATAAAAAATAAAATAAATAAATAAATAAATAAAAATCATCAAATGTACCCAGCCCAGTAACATAAAATTCTCCAAGTGTCTGTGACAGATACTTCAGGGGCAGAAGATAATCTGCAGGTAAAATATTTTACAATTTGAAGCGTTAATTAATCAAACAATTACTTACCTGCAACATCTTTATGCATTTTATTCATATTTATTAGTAATAATACAGTCCAAAGTTCGGACGTTCCAGCGGTAGTATTCAAGAAAAAAGTGAAAAAGAAAATTGTTGAAACAAAAAAAGGTCTAGAGCAAAGAAGCTTTTTTACTGAATCTTAACTGATGTCTATGTACAGAATAAAAGAAAAACTTCTTAATGATATACCTAAGTTAATAAAGCAGCCCACATTAACTAAAATATTCAATAGTTCAGAAAGTTACATTTTCTTCTTAAATTGTTCCATTAAGGCTGTTCTCAACTGTTCTGCTCAACAAGCGCAAAACGTTTCGACACATTTACAAATTCATTTTTTAATGGAAGGTTATAAAATTGGAAGGCCTGACTATGGAAACGAATTGGAATCGAACTGTGTTTTCCTTTTTTTTTTATAAATAAATTATCTATTGAGTTATAAACAATTTTGTTACGTCACAAAGACGTTTTTCACCCTTCCTTGTGCAGTTATTCTTCTTTCGCACGGGAATTCAGTTCAAAACACCCACTTTGACACTATATTCTGAAAAATCTATTGTGTTTGGAAAAAAAAACAAAAACGGAAAACATAGTTTGATTACATAGTTTCTGAACAACAACACCTCCTAGTTTCATGTTTCATGCATCTCCGAACAAAAATAAATTTTAAGTTGCCCTTTTGTATTTGAGAACAGCCTTAAATCAATGTTTTTGTTTTACTTTTTATTTTGTTATGATTTATTTAATGAAAATGATTGTTTAATTTAGTATTAATAGTTGTTATATGCAATTTTTAATGTATGAACATCGTATTTTGCCTTTTTATGTAGTGAATTTTCTTTTCCTTTTTATTGGAAAAGCAATATTTTTGATGACCCAAAGTTCGGAAAAATCCGAAGTTCGGACTTGGTAAAGTCCCGAGGATTCCGGACTTTAGACTTTGTACTGTAATCATAAGTTTTTGTATTACATAATAAAGAGCTAAACATAATAAAAAGCGAAATAAAGGTTCTAGGGGAAATGAATCTGCAAAAGAGAAAAGAAAAACTGTGATGCCCGTCTTGAACTTTCTGCTACTGGGGCATCCAGTTATTGAATTTTTCCCCCTGCTTGGAGTACTTCTCTATTTAATGTTGTTGTGCTGCTCTTATCTATCACTCTGTGAGATAGGCAGATTCACACTCTGTCTTTTTGATATAGATTACAGTAAATTGCTTCTTCACAATGACAAATAAATATGGCTGTAAATTTAGTTAAATATAGTTACTAAATTCAGCATTAGAATTAAAAAAAAAAAAAAAAAAGTCACTAGTCTCAAGGACCAGTGACCATGAGAATTTACTGGTCTGCAGGCATCATCACTGGCCCGCAGCATAAAATTCTACCAAGTCATTTCAGCTCTTTGAGTGACTCCCCCCCCCCCCACACACACACACACATAAAATATAAACAAAACTGACTTTGTGGTTATCCAAAATTTTCCTCATAATAAAAACTATAGTTATAATTTGCTAAAAATTAAATAAACAACAGTACATAAATTAAAACTATAAAATTATTAATTAGATATTTTATCTTCAATTACTTATTTCAACTGACTGTAAGTTTTAGTGCAAATAACTTTTTGATTATTTATATAAAAATAAATTGTGCTTAATAATAAATAAATAAATTGTGTGATTTGTGTCCAGTTGCGGTTTTCTTAGCGCCAGGAAAATTTATGTTTTCCCTGTCAGAGAGGAAAAAATAGTTATTGGTCCAGCAGACCACTAAATTTTTCAAATTAGTGGTCCAATTGAATTTTTGGTGGTCTCAGACCAGCGGACCACCAAAGATTTTGAGCGCTGAGGTAATGTAAAAAAAAAAAAAAAAAAAACCCTCCTAGAATATAATAGCTAAGTATTGACCAAAACTGGTTTTTAAGACCGAAACAATAACCAAATTTCGGTAATTTTCCTATTTTTAGCCGAAAACGTCCAAAAAATGTTTAAGTGATTAATAGTAATACATACATACATACATATATATATATATATTTATTAATGAATTATATGTGTATAGAAGCACATTTCTGACAAACAAATAGACATACATATATATGTAGGTGTGTGTATAAGTTTCAAACAAAAATAAAACATAAACCCTGCCCCCCACCTCACTAAAAAAGTTTTAAAATGACGCCCATGTTTGAAAACTTTATCTCCGAGGCTCAAGTTCGCTCTCTGTGCCTTTGACAAAAACTTTTTCTTTTCATATAAAATAAAATGTATTTAATTCATCCACAAAGCAGAATGATTTTCAATTATACGATTTTCAAATATTATACATATCTCGATTTATCCTTTATACTGATTTTTGTAAATGATCATCTATTATACTAGAACTTTCTGAGAGAGCATTCGAAACACTTCTGCCATCTCAAACTAAAAATTTTCTAATACTGTCAAGTCTGCAGCTTTTAATGAACAAGTGAGCAACTACAAAGTTTAGTCATATATATGCATTGCTAGCTTTATCATATGCACTTACGTCTTGAGTCAGTCATGACTGATAATTTTAAACAGTAAAGTTCCTAGGAATAAATAAAGAGTGTCTCATTTAAGCTGATACCATGCCGCTCGAATCAATGAGTGATGTTGTAAATTTCCGAAGGAAGAAACGAGATTTTTGAAATACAGATACTTTCAGTTCGGCCAAATTTTCCACAGCATCTTCGCCGAAAATGAATGTTCAGCGAAACTCAGATTTTGAGACAAAAACAAAACCGAATTTTCGGTCGATCTCTAATATTATCTATAAGCAATAAATTAAAAAATAATTTTAAAAGAAATTCCTGAAGGACATCTGCCAATGGCACATTTGCTCCAGTTTTATATAAATGCTTTATTCTACAACAAGGTCTAAATCAGGGTTGTTTTATTTAAATTGGGATTTAAATCAGATGATTTAAAAAAAAAATCGGTACTTTTCGGTTAGCCAGGCGCCAGTGTTATATATACATATTTATATACATACATATATGTATATATGCATATATATTTACATATATATATATGTGTGCATATATATAATATGTGTATATGTATATATATGTATATTTACATATATGTATGTATATAAATATGTATATATAACACTGGCGCCCGGCTAACCGAAAAGTACCAAAAAATCTTTGAGTTAAATCAGTTTTTCTTTTTTACATTTGATATTTACAGTTTAAAAAGGAATAAAATTCAATATTCATGTTGAAATAAAAATCATCATTCATGTCAGTTTAAAAATTACCTTTTAATAACATTAAATAAAATTTTTATAAATTGAAAATGACTCTTATTTTATGAAAGTTAATGCAGCGCTACCATTAAGATTAAAACTATTATCAGTACTTTTCGGTTAGCCGGGCGCCAGTGTTATATCTACCCTATATATATATAAAATCCTAATGAAACGAATTTATGAAACGAATATATGAAACGGCTGAAATGTAACGATTCTTTGAATCGACTGATTAAACAACTGATTATGTTTCACGGCGATTTCTCCTAAAATATGGAATACTTTGCGATGAAATTAACACCAAAAATCAATATTGATCCACAGATTTCAAAACTGGTATTAGAATTTTTAAATTCGAATTAGTTTTCGAAATATTAATTTTTTTCTAATTTTATATACATTTTTCTAATGATGGCAACTCAAATTTTAATCAAACAGATATTTTTTTTTCAGATTTTAGAAAAGGTTACTATTTTAAACTAATTTGGCGAGAAGTTTGGCCTCCCTTAAATGTATGCTAAGAAATGTATCATGTTACTTTTATTCATAATTCAATTTGTATTTCATTATCATTTTATTTAATACAAACAGAAACATTTAAAATAAATGGCTTTCACTTCTTTATTTTTTTAAAACGAAATGAAAAGAAAAATATTAGGCACAGATGTCATTTACGCACCGGGGTACCTAATTGGCGCCAAAATGGCATTATTTTGGTTGACATGGTAACCCGGCTATTGTTGTTTATTTACTTTTTTTTTTTTTTTTTAATTACATAAATTGTTTTGTTTTATAGTTAATTATTTTTTTGGTTATTTTCTTTTAAAAATAAAAAATAATAGAAAATAATTAAAAAATACGGTACTACTTAGTTATTCCATCGACCCATTTCGCCACATTATATAAATCGCCAAATTATACAAATTGACATAATTTTTATTTTAAATAACGATAGAACAAAGAAAATAGTATAACATTAATAAATATACAAATAAAACGTCGAAATAAAAATCACTTGATGACGTAAAGACATGTAACTTGCTTAAAGTCAAGTGAATGTGACATTTATCAACTATTATTGGCATTCAATCTTATAGTTTGGTGATAGATTTTTTTTCGACGGGATAACTAAGTAGTACCAAAAATACATCTGGTATTCGAAAACGAGGATTTCGCCAAATTTTCGTAAAAAAAATCACACCAAACCGGGCGCGTATACGGCATCTGGCCAAATATTAAATGATGTAACAAACGATGACATTTAATTTCAACTTCAAAGCAATGTTTTAATTTACCACTCGAAAAAAAAAAAAAAAATGCTAACTGGCGAGTTGAAAAATAGTTATTGGCGAGATTTGCACCCGGCTAGCGTAACAGTACCAAGAATTCTTTGCGATAATGCTTTTATGTAGTATTATTTGAAAAAAAAAAACTGATTTTTTTTAAATCGAAATGGAAAACTTTCGGCACAGATGCCACATACGGTCCCATATTGGTGCTATTTTTTCCTGACGCCAATGTCATATACGCAACGGGTACTTAACTGGCGCCATAGTATCGTTATTTTGCTTGATTTGATAAGCCGGATGTTGTTGTTTATGCTGTTGATCTTTTCCCCAAATTATCATCGGAAAAAAATCGCGCCAATATGGGGCCATATATGATATCTGGGCCAAACTTTCATATGAAAAGCGAAGGGATCAGAACATATTTATTTATGGCAGTTACATTACTTGGACTACTATAATACAGATGAAATGATGGCAATAGAATAATATCTGGCGACTTATCACCTGTACCTTAGGGTGGTTCAGCCGTTTATGTAAAAAAATAAACTTTCACTTATATACCAGGCCACCCCTCAATTTTTTTAGACTTGTGTATAGTAATATTCTGGCGGAATTTGAACATCATATTTCAACTGAAAGAGGGTGCTCAACATCCACTAACTTCACTAGTGAGTGTATTCCTTTCTAATTTTTCTATATATTTGTTTAAAAAAAAATAAAGACCTCTAAAATTCATTTCTTAGAAAAGAATAAAACAATATGGAACTAAAAAATAGAAATGTAATCATATTTGGTCTTTAATAATACAAAATAGTGTCTAAAACTGATTTTTTCGTTGTTTCTGATGGAATGCATTTTCTGTTTGCTTCTATGACCTGCAGCAAGAATTGCTTTTTCATCTTTATCATTTGTTATGATTTTATTGAAATTTCCATTAACCCCTCATTCTGCACTGTCGTTCACTACTTGTAAATTTTGAAGCCATTCCTTTCCTTTGGGATAGTCATCATTGTCATTCCATTTTACGGGAGAAAGCTTAATTCATTCCTTATATTCATACAAGGTAAGAGTTCTGTTGTTCTTCTTGTTGCAAAGTCTGACAGTCGTACACCATCTTCTTTAAAAATCTCAAGTTCTCATCTTACATAGCGCTTCTTAAGGACTTGCATAGCTCTAAATCGCTCTACAACAATTTGTTTTCTTCTATTTAAATTCTGTCAGAAAAGAGAGAAAGTCTTATGAAGTCATCAGAACACTCACACATGTGATGTTCCATCACTTTTCTAGCAGAAAGCGCAATCCCTTTGTCTGTTGATAGTTTTCAAGATCTTTAACTGTGTTGGAATAAATTAATATCGTCTGAAGGCTCAGAGTTTTCCGTTACTCCATTTAGACAAATATTGGATGAACACATGGTAGCTGAAAGTAAAGAGGCTCTGATGCTTCATTCTTCTCTGAAGAGAACGTTCATACTTTTTTGGTAACTCTTTATCTTTTAAACCCATATACATTGTACAATTGTTTCTCTGATCCTGAAGAAAATTAGAATCTTCTTTAATTATTATTTTCATAACACCTTCATGACCAATATCAAAGAAAAGAGTCCAAGATATCTAACCACTCCTTATCGTTGGGCTGTAGAAAAAGACCTTTTTTTTTCTTTAACAAAAGCCAATGAGAATGAATGTTTTCTATTTTTTTAATTATGTATGTGTTTCTTTTGTTTTGTAGGAATTTCAGATTCCTGCCATATCTGTATTAATTCTTTAACTGTCAAATGGCTAACATATTGTATCAATTTTGATTCTTTCAACTGATAAAGAATGTGCTGAAGGATTTATCTTGTCATAGTTAGTTGTTTCACTGATCTTAGACCAATCAGAAAAATTTCATTACTTAAACAAGTTGAAACCGGAGCAATTGCAAATTTTTAGCTTTGAAATTTCTTTAAACAGAAAAGAATGACTATTTTTCATAAAATTTATTTCATATTAGGCTTAGTGTTTGTCTTATTAACTGTAACATAAATAACACTTGCATCCCATAACAGTAGATTAATATTTAATATAAGTAGTGTAACCTAAATATAATTCTTGATACTTACTTAAAAGTGAAAACTCTTGCAATAAATAATTAAATGTATTTTAAATATTATTTTCATTTGTCACTTTTCTTTTAGGAATAGCCATGAGCTAAATGTAAACAACTTCAGACAGATGTTTGCTGCTGGAATGCAGAATTTGAGAATCTATAAGATAATTATTTAAAATAAAAATTATCCTGAAAAACTAAATGTTTCACTGACAAATTGTTTTTAATTGGTTGTAAAAAGAGTTGGTAGAATTCTTGTTTTGGTTTAGTGTTGTCTGTAACTTCATCATATAAATAATTCTCAGAAATGTTGCTATGCATAATAAAATATTTCCAAAATATTTAAATACAAATATATATATAACAAACTAAATTTATTTTAAAAACTTCTGACAAAAATGAAATATTTCTGAAGTATAAAATATTGTTGCATTTCCTATGCTTCTGCTAATGTTAAATTGTGGGGTCATTGAGCACCCTCTTAGAATTTGAGCAAGAAACTAAAAATTTAACTGTATTATACTATTGATGAGTCTAAAAAAATTAGGGGGTGGCCTGGACTCTAGCTCAAAAAAAGTTTTTTTGAACCACCCTACTGTACCTGGCTAATATTAAAGTACCAAAATGGCACCAGGAATATAAAAAGCAAAGTGGTTTGCCCGGAACTCTTGATGATAGTCACATGACTTAGGCTATTGTTATAGAAATTGTTTTAAAATACCGGGAGACAAAGACTCTGTACACTTAATTCCTTTTATTTTTAGCTTCTTTTCAAACGTTTAACTGATCATCTTTAATCAAACACGAAAACAACCATTGGATGTCTTAACAGCAACTGATTCGGCCTTAAATTTTTGAAATCAAAGAAAATTGAATGGAAACCCGTTTACAGGGAGATCTGCACAGCTTTTTTCAGTATAATTCAATCTTCTATAATATTTTTTTAAACCGATCAGATTAGAGTGTTTTCAGATTCTGCAGTGTCTGAAAGGGGGTTGGCAAGCGTAGCTTGCAGGGGACAGAGCCCCCTAGTATACATATAAATATACATATATATATACACATCTATATATATACATACAGTAATGTCGCTGTACTTGAAAAAACCTGGGTCCCTTTTTTACAAAAGCGGGTCCCCATCAATAATAATTCATATTATAAAGGAATAAATGAAACTTGGTTATTTGGAAAATATAAAATAAATGCATTAATTATTGTTTTAATAATAATTAACTAATGAATTAAAACCAGTATTATTTGCACTCAAATAAGATATATATATATATATTTAATATTAAGAGAAATTTTCTTTACTTTTTTAAAAGTAAAAATGCAAGATATAATTTTAATTGTAAAATAATGCTTATTTGAGAGTAGAAGGTACCAAGTTCCACTAACAAGTATCGCTAATGTTAGGTTTCTTTTAAAAAGGAGCAAGACAGGTTTATTGAAAAAGATATTTTTGCTGAAAAAAGTTTACTTATGGTTAAGTAAAGGTGTACTTTTTGTTGAATGAATGGGTGCTTTCATTATACTTCCCATTGAATTATTTGTCAGCATAGATCTGTGTTAGAATCAGACATTTTCCTTGGAAGGGAATTTTACATCTAAATCATTAATAAGTATCAAATCCTAAATGTTCCAAAGGTGGGAGATATTTCAATGCAGTAAGAATGAGGGGAGGGGATTTTTCACCGGTCCACACCCTGAATACATTATCAAAGTAAACTGAAATCATACTGTATTTTTAGGAATCTCATAAAAAAAAAAAAAAAAAAAAAAAAAAAATTAAATCCCATTTTATGAATTTTCTACCTATAAGTTTAGTTTGTACATCTTTTTTGGTGCTTTGACTAAATTCACGTTTTTTCCGCGTTACTTTGACGAAATTCGCGTTTTTTCCGCGATGCTTTTGTCGAAATTTGCTATTTTTTTACGAGCCTGTCACGAAAATCGTGTTTTTTTCGCGATACTTTGACAAAATTGGACTTTATTCTGTGATTTTTTGACGAAATACACTATTTTGTCGCCGCCCTTTTACGGAAATCGCGTTTTCCTGCGATATTTTGATGAAATTTGTGCTTTTTTCGCGATCCTTTGACGAAAATCGGCTTTTTTTACACGATTTTTTGACGACATTCGCTATTTTTTGGCGATCCTCTGACAAAATACGCTATTTTTTCGCTATCCTTTGACGAAAATCGGCTTTTTTCGCGATATTTTGATGAAATTTGCGCTTTTTTCAGCTATTTTTTGACGAAATACGCTAACTTGTCGCGGCCCTTTTACGAAAATCGCGTTTTTTTCGCGATATTTTGATGAAATTTGCGCTTATTTTCGCGATATTTTGTTGAAATTTGCGCTCATTTCCGCGATTTTTTGACGAAATTCGCTTTTTTCCGCGATCCTTTGACGAAATGCGCTATTTTTTCTCGGCCCTTTTACAAAAATCGCGTTTTTTGCGCGATATTTTGATGAGATTTGCGCTTTTTTGAGATTTGCGCGATTCTTTGACAAAAATGGGTTTTTTCCGCGATTTTTTGACGAAATTCGCTATTTTTTCGCGATTTTATGACGAAATACGCTAATTTGTCGCGGCCCTTTTACGAAAATCGCGTTTTTTTCGCGATGTTTTGATGAAATTTGCGCTTATTTCCGCGATATTTTGTTGAAATTTGCGCTTATTTCCGCGATTTTTTGATGAAATTCGCTATTTTTTGCGACCCTTTTACGAAAATCGCTTTTTTGAGCGATATTTTGATGAGATTTGTGCTTTTTTTCGCGAATCTTTGACGAAATTACGCGCCCCACGGGACGCGTAAGAGCTATTTTTTTGCGTCTCGTCTCCGATTTTTCGCGTAATTTACGCGCTATAGCGCGTTCGCGGCATCCCTGACATATATTGTATATATACACACACATATATATATGTATATATATATAAGTATATATACATACATGTATATATACATATCAATGCAAAAACCCTTGACGGGTTAAAAGTTTCTGACGCAGCACTTTATCTTATGCTCTAAGAATTTTAAATATGGAACTTAAAAATACTGATATCAAATTTTGAGTGACATTATGCTATTTCTTAAAAAATATATTTGTATTTATTTCATCATTTTATTTTTGTTTTATTTATAATCGCATGTGCAAAAGTTATGTTCAACATGAAAAGCTGCATAAAATTTTATTCGCTGTTGCTTTATCATTTACATCTCTCATAAATTCAAAATATGAGTTTTTAAAGATATGATATAAAATTTAAGTGACGCCTTGATGTGACTTTAAAAGGTTTGTTTTAAAATTCAATTTAAATTATTTTTGACTTGGTTAAAATATTTTTTTACATCTACACAATACTTTTAATTTTCCAATTCACTGTTAAATATATCACTTTCATTGAATCTATACTATGCATTGAAATGTATTTATTTCAATAAATTGATTTATCTTTTGTGTCACGCTATTAAAAATTGTGAGTAAGATTTATGTAAATGGTTTATTTGCGTCAAACTATCCTTTTTCATACATTTCATGTAGTTTGGACACAATGACGCAAAGAAACCATTTACATAAATCTTACTCACAATTTTGAATAGCGTGACACAAAAGATAAATCAATTTATTGAAATAAATACATTTCAATGCATAGTATAGATTCAATGAAAGTGATATATTTAACAGTGAATTGGAAAATTAAAAGTATTGTGTAGATGTAAAAAAATATTTTAACCAAGTCAAAAATAATTTAAATTGAATTTTAAAACAAACCTTTTAAAGTCACATCAAGGCGTCACTTAAATTTTATATCATATCTTTTAAAACTCATATTTTGAATTTATGAGAGATGTAAATGATAAAGCAACAGCGAATAAAATTTTATGCAGCTTTTCATGTTGAACATAACTTTTGCACATGCGATTATAAATAAAACAAAAATAAAATGATGAAATAAATACAAATATATTTTTTAAGAAATAGCATAACGTCACTCAAAATTTGATATCAGTATTTTTAAGTTCCATATTTAAAATTCTTAGAGCATAAGATAAAGTGCTGCGTCAGAAACTTTTAACCCGTCAAGGGTTTTTGCATTGATATCATTACTTTTTTGAGGTTAGTGATAAAATGATTAAAAAAAAGATACTTATGGAATTTAATGCAGATTTAATTTTTACTATTTTATTACAATATTCCTTATAGCAGTTTGTATATGAAAACAAGTGGGTAAGTATAATCGCAGATCGCACAGAGGGTTTCATTTGATATTCCTTTAAAAACACTTTATCCTTAAATTAATAAATCCAAAATGTTAATTTATAATTATTAAATCCTTACATAGATGGTGCACCAATAGTTCCAATTTTCATGGGGCAGGGAACGCATTCTTTTAAACAAACCACCTTCCAATTGAAGTCACCAAAAACCAAGTTGAATAAGCCAGACCCCGTTGTGTTGTTTCACAAACAGCAGTCTCATGTCCCTTCATGTCAGTCATGTTCCTTCCCCCCTTTTTCAAAATTTTTCAGACCAGTACCTAAGAATGGAACCGAAATAATTTTTTCTCTTCAGAAATTACGATAAAAAAATAGTATGCAGTACTCATAAATTTACTTTAATGCTATATAGGGTGATTATTAAGTTAATTATAACGTTTGGAATCTGTTGCATTGATGTCCGAAAGGTGGTTTCTGAGTTATGGAAGCTGGACCCATAAGGCGCCATAGAGGGGCGAAGCCCACTAGTGTCTATCATAATTATATCTGCCATGTGGACTAATTGCGATATTTAATCAAAATAGCCCCCCCCCTCCTCATCCCCGGAAATATAACAAATACAAAATGTGTCTTTATAAACCTATCGTCAAATAGGTTTTTATTTCTTTTTCCCTAAAAAAAAACAACATGATTTTTATATCCGTAACGTAAATAGCGGACGAAGCCCGCTAGTTCCTATCATAATATATATTTTTAATAATTTTATATAGTCTATAATAAAAATTAGACTTAAAATAGTCTAGTTCCATGAGTACTTGTAGTGTCGGTTACATGCTACGATTTTTGGATACCAGTATTTTAGAACGGGAAAATGTGACTTATTTTATCGGAGATATCTCATTAATTGAATAAGGTGAAGCAAACTTTTTGAAAAAAAGGTGGCCAACAAGCATGGCAGTTATCAGCTATGTGACTTCGTGCTAAAGTCCATTAATTTGATCTGCTTTAAAAAGATTACGGAAGATTGAATTATAGTAGAACCTGGATTAACCGAGCTTCGATTAATCGAGGTTTCTGTTAACCGAGCCGATAACAAAGTCTGATTTTTTTTCCTTTTGAATGAGCCTTAAAAATAACCACACTCTTTAGCTCACTGTCCGTGCTATACAGGCCCTTCTGCCCCCAAAAGCACTCAACTCCAAAGAAACACTGGACCCTGAGAAGTCAATAGCGAACAATGCTTTGTTTCCAGTGGCTGTGTGAACTTTCGTAAATTTTTCAAATTGCATTTTAAAATTTACTACTGGTAGTTGATTTTCTTTTTAAATTTGTTAAGCTGTGAAACAGAACTTTACATATATTTATTTTTATTATTTAAAAAACGTTCTATATATTTTTTTTAAAGAGATGTTAAATTCGCAAGCACGGCGAGTTTTTACACACAGTTTCTATTAACCGAGATTTCCGATTCCGATTTACTAACAGTCCCAATTAGCTCGGATAATCGAGGCTGCTCTGTATAATTAAAAAATCAATGGCGATCTTACTGTAAACGGGTTTCCCTTTTACTGAGGGATTTCAAGACCGAATCAGCTGATGTTAGTTGCTGTTTCCGTGCTTGATTAAATAAGATTAGTTAAACATTTGAAAATTACCAAATATAAAAGAAACTTTTTTTTTCCTATGAGACTTTTTTAATGAGACAATTTTATCCAGATTTAACATTAAATATCTCTTAAAATAATTCTTCGATTTAAAAACTGTCTACTTCAACATTTTTATCAAACATTTCTCTATAATACTACCCATTTTAATATTTTTGTATGCAGTAATTTTCTTAATATTTGCGAAATAGACCTCTAGTCACAAGAGATTCTTTCAAAGCGGTAAAAAGCGTTAGTTTTTTCCTTTTTTTCCGAATAAGAGACAAAATGTAGTACGCAATTGCGTCAAAAGATGGCGACACCAAAATTCTGATATGCTTATTATGTAAAACTTCATTGTTATTTATAAATAAAACATTTCAACTAAATTATTTATTATAAAATAATTATTACATCACAATAGTTTTTATGCAAGGAAAATAATAATAATAATAATAATAATAATAATAATACTATGGATGTCAGTGATTATATATTGATTGACCGTCATAATAATAAAAAATGATATTATAAAAAGAAGAGCTGAAATGAATTATTTTTTTACGTTTCTGATCGTGTGATTTATATTCAAATAATAATTATTAATGTATATTTTTTGTAAAGTGATTGAAATTAAATATATTTATAAAATTTATGGTAATATTTTTATTGTTGAAAAATTGCCAAGAAATAATCATCATTAAATTGGCGTCATTATAATTGTAATTTTATTTAACTTAATAGCAATTAAAAAATTACAAAGGAACTGAGAATAATGGTCAACTAACAGACTTAAAAAAAAAAAAAAAAAAAAAAAAAACTTCACACGCATCAGCGAGTATCGAACTGCCTATGTTAAGATCAGTAGACGATGGCCCTCAACCACTCAGCCGTGGGAAGACAAAATTTTTCTCCCCAAAAGTGGTTAAAAAGAAAGCATGTGTATGAATACAGTATCATGCATTTTCGGTGAAATTTCCATAGAATGGCGAAGAAATATAGTCCGATTTTTCATGTGCATTATAAAACGAACAAGAGTCTTGCTGGAAACAAGTAAATTGTTATTTGGTTCATCTGAAACATATTTATTTGATTTTTAAAAAATCGTCCGTGTCATTTTCGAGAGAAAAAAAAATCGAATTATTTAACGAACGAGAGTTTTCCCAGAAAAAAGAAAAGTGTTATTCACCTCGCCTTAATCACATTTATATAATGTATCAATTTAAAAATAATCGTTAGAACCGTTTTCGAGATTTTCATATTAGGAACTTCCTCGATATTATACCAACGTTTTCACTTTAAAAATGACTATTTAGATCTCAAAATATACTGCACGTAGAAATGTAAAAATTTCAGTATACGATTAGACTGCAGATATAAGACTGTTCTAGAAAATTCAGAACAATAAGACGTATATCTGCTGAGTTATTAAAAGGCGGCTTTTCGCATTTTCTTTGATGTCGAGTTAGCTGTATATATGAGTTCCGCCATCTACGAATTCTATGATACGATACGATACGATTTTAACGATACGATACGATACGATTTTAGGCTTAAGGCTGCGTCACTCGAAATACTACCGTCTTCCATGATATATGTATGTATAACACTGGCGCCCGGCTAACCGAAAAGTACCCTATTATCTATCCATAGTGCATTTCCAAAAAATACTGAGAAATAGTCTCTAATTTTTTAACTTTTTTTTCCTAAATGATCACTTTATTTTTTCAAGTTAGACGCTGAAGCTAAAATTAACTCTTTACTGAAAATACTATACTATTAAATAGATTTACTTCCTCTAAAGCAGATTATACATGATTCACAAGTTTGTTTTATGTTTAGTTGCTTAAAACTGCAAATTACAGTATATCTCATATGTTATGATTGATCATATGTATAATCTAATCAATATTTACAAGGAAGGTCTCCATACAGGCATACTCCGAAAAATCTGAAAAAATTATAGAATTTCTTTCTCATGAGGATAGATAAGTTTATTAAAAAAATTTTGCGGAAACTCGATAGAGTGTCCGGAAAAAATAAGGAAAATTTTGTCATTTGGCAATTTATCACCGATTGCCAATGGAATAAAACTTCAAAAAATACTTTTTTATGTCAAATACTCTTCAAGGTAAAAATGTTTCATGTTGAACTTGTTTAAATAAATTTAATTTAAATAACTTTAGTTTTGTCAGTTTTAGTTTGTTTTAACTCTAATTTTTGTCATATATATATTTATAATAAAAGTTAACTATGAAATTTTATGAATTAAAACAAAATTTAATTTAATTAAAATTGTTTCAATCTCAAAACTAAGTCCAATTGAATACTGTTGATTCAATTTTGTTGCTATGGGAACAAAAACTTCTCCGATATTGAAATGGAAAACTGCAGCATTCATCTGGCCTTTATTTTGGAAATGATATATGAAAATACATACTTCAATATGAAAATATTTTTGATATATAAATTATTTTTACAGTGATAAACTTAAATAACTGCAGTAACAAGCAACATAAATATGTAATACAAAAAATATATATATGTATATTAAACTCTCTCATTGTTTACGTTTAAATTCATTAAATATTATTTCCATGCATTCTCAAAATCAATGAACAGACAATTTTCAGATGCATTAAAATCATTTGCTTTTGGTGAGGAAAAGTGCTAATTGCCAAATCATGTGACGCTTTCATCTTTTTGCGACAAATACTCGAAAGTATTCTATTTTTTACAGACTTTCTACTGTTTTTCCGCCTCTAAATTTGACTGATCTTTCATTATATTATATTATATATATATATAATGGCACAAAGTGTATAACGCTTCCGGAGTGAACTCATCCTGATCTTGATAACCTTTCGTTAAAATCAGCCATTTTATTTTGGCCATGTTAGGCTTAAGCATTCCGATGCCGTATTATAAGTCGAACAACTGCCTTATTTAACTACGTTGTATAACATCTATCCTTCTTCAGTTTTTTAAAACCTTCAAAAACTATAAAATCATCATATATATTAAAACACAAAGGTAAAATTTTAAGTAGACCCATTTCGGGACATCTGCACATGCATCAACCCTGTTCAATTTAGAGGGATTGAGAACGAGTTCTCGGTGGCTGAGTGGTCTAAAGCAGCAGTTTAAAGTGCCGATGTTTTGTTGTGGATAGCAGGTTCGAACCCAAAGCCCGGCAAAATGATTTCTGTAATATTTTTTGCGATAAGTTATTTCAATAATGACATATTTTATAAGGAGGAGAAGTTATATGATTTTTATTTTATTATTATTATTATTATTTGAATATTTTATAATTAAATAAAATTTAACGCTGAACAATGTTTAAAATAATACAGTATGGCACCATTTATCCGGAATGATATTTCTGATTTCAGAATCTTTGCAGAAAAGGTATCACACACTGCCAGTTTGACATAGGCTTAAACAATTGTATAATTTGATGACAACATCTAGTATTTGAAATGAAAACATATTTATTGTATTTTAAATGTTTTAATTTTCATGCAGAGGAAACAGAAGAATTTTTGTTCCTAAAGGATTCCCATAATTTTCCTTTTTAAAACTCTGGTTAACTTTTGATCTTTCTTGCTGATCCAAGTAATCTAATAATTTATCAGAAATAATGCCACAACCACATATATTCCACGAAACTTATCAAATGGATGCTGCTTTCATACACAACCAGTTAACCGGAAAAACCAGCTATCCAGAATACATCTGACCCCAAGCATTCCGGATAAATGGTTCTGTACTAATAATAATTTTATATTTCAAATATTTAAGCTAAAATATTTTAAATGGGTATTTCCACGAGCACTTGTCGTGTAAGTCACATACTATGCTTGTTGGCCACCGTTATTTTATAAAAGTTTGCTTTGCCTTTTTCAATTAATGTGATATCTCCCATAAAATAAGTCACATTTTTCCGTTCTAAAATACTGGTAGTCAAAAATCTAATCTGTGACTTACACGACAAGTGCTCGTAAAAAATGCCCAAATGTAATTATCAATTAAATAAATTGAGCTGATCTACAATTTTTGTTATATCTTCTGACCATTATCATATCAAGAATATATGTGTGTGTGTCAGAAAGAAACGTTTGCCTTTCTTTTCCTTAAAAAAAAGAAAACGGAAAGAAAGAAATATATTCATATAAGAACTATTTAAAAAATTACCTTGATATCCATTGTTTAATATTTAAAAAATGTAAAATAAAATTCAAGTCATAAAAATTATATGCTGCACCAAGTTTCAAATTTGGGCTTTTAGAGAATGAGACTGATAAAAATAAAATTCATGGCAGCTTTTAATGGTCATGTAGTTAAAAAATCATAATAAATAAATAAAAATAAATACTGTTATTTTTTTTGAAAAAAGGAGACCATAGTAAATAAAAATAAATGCTCTATCCACTATTTTTAGTTAAATTTCTGGTAAAAAGAAGCATGATTGGTTGTAAATTATAAAGTTAAAATTCTGTGACTTCATTGAATAGGTTTGGCTGACTGTACCCTCTATCGTTTTAAAGAAATAGGAATCACTTATGCAATATAAAAATTTGTCACAATTTCAATAATTAATTTAAAAGCAATTCATTAAAAATTCAAGAATTTGTCTAATGAAACATTCAAGTTATTTACCGTCAAATCTTGACAGGTACCATCTAGTTACATACATAAGTAGCTAAATTGATATATATATATTTTAATATTCTGAGTATGCCCTGTAAGGTCACCTTCCTTGTTAGACTAATTGTACTATAATAAATATTTGGACTGTTTGTCTTACATAGAAATCCAATCTTGTGTTTCTTCTGTATCTGAAAATACTTTAATCCCTGTGAGTGATCCATTTCTCTTTCTTTTTCACAGAATTCCTTGCTAAACAAAAATTGAAACAATAAGAAATGTACCTACCTTATTTCTAAGTTAAGCGGTCATTCCTACTGTCAAGTAAGCATGATTAATTGCTGAAATTGTCAAGGGCCGAGAGCAAGATAACACTGACAATTGATAACTTCACACTTTTAGTTATATGATTACCTTGCATATGGTAACTGTTTTGTGAATTATTAATACGAGTTGGAACCCGTCGAAATTCGACGAATTAAAATGTTTAGTATGGAACTGTTAGATCGAATTATTAATAAACCAACAAAAATAATTACAATAAAAAATTCATCTTGCATTGGTTGTCTAACTCTTAAAACAAATAATGTTATTAACCTAAAGTTACCAAAATATTATTTCCACAAACTTCAACTGCTTAAATTATTGAAAAATTAAACTGTATTAGAATATGTAATCAAGATGAGTAATTATGTTGAAGTTATCGATTGAGGATCTTACGTTTGTTTTTACGGGATGAAAAATCAGTAAAAGGATTTCGCTTTGTCACATCATAAAATGATCCCCCATAAAATCTAAACTGTACGTTATTTTCACTTTCTCAAAATGTACATAAACACCACTCAAATTCACAATTTAAAAGTATTTTAACGCGCAATACATTACTAAACGTTTGTCCAGTACAACTTTTCATGTGAACATTCGCATAAATTTTACCATTCAGAAATTTGCCTTTAATTGCCATAGTATTGGCCATTTACTATTGGTCAAATATTTAATTTTATCAAAGAAACTGATCGTTTTTTTTTTTTTTTTTAAATATGACACCATTTTTACTCACTGAATCATTTTGCCTAGCGTTTCAAACTCAGTATCAGCGTAATGTAAAAATATTCAAATAACTTCTTCAATCTTTTGATTTATGAAGAAGAATGCGTGTTTTTTTTTTTTTTTTTTTTTTTTTTAATGGCTGACATCATTTTCTGTTCAAAAATTAAAAAAACGTTACTTTTATTTGTAATGTGAAAATGGCATCAATAAGGATATAATCAATAAAAATAAATAAACCATGACTATTTTCCCTTTACTTTTAATAAAAATGGAGTACTTCTGTTGCCACAATTACAAAATTGGTACTAAAAACTATGAAAAAAATTAATATCTCAAAAATAAATTGAGATAGAGCTTTCAATCAAATTACATTTAAAAGTGCATTTTTTTTTTCTATACGACGCGACGGTGTAAAAATTGAAACAGTGCGATGTTTAGAAGTTTAAAAATTTGCAGTAGCGAAAATTGCAAAACCGAAATTTCATTTCAAATTTCAAAGTGTTGCCATTCGCAGAATGACGTATGCGTTACGCACAGATATGTTTGTCCTTTATAATATAGATAGTATAGTGTGAATGCCAATTTGGGACAAGAATACAATTTACTACTACTAGGTACAGTACAGAGAGATTTTGGATTTGTTGATACATAAGAAAAAGACTAGCAGAAATAAAGATCCAATATATAGCTTTATTTTACAGGGAAAAAAAACACTATTTCTGGAAAAGATGTGATGACAAATATGTAAATCATGTAGTGTAGAAATGATGGGGCAAGAATGAAAAAATACAAAAAATTACAGTCTATGTTTTAAAGATAACAATAGTTGAAATACACATATAAACATTTAACTTTTGTTGCTGCATTTATTATGTGCTTGTATATTTATATATATTATTGAAGTAACACATTAATGAAAAATTGAATAACTTAAATTAGAAATTCATACATTCATCATCAACACATAGGTATTATCTATAACAATTTAATAGTAGAATAATATAATCTTATATTTTAAGTGAATCATCTTAGTTTCTTTGAAGTAATTTTAAATTTTGATTTCTTATCTAGGAATACACAAATAATATTAATAAATAAAAATCCGGTTTAAATAAAATTAATCCATTTTTTTTTATTAAAAAAAAAATCATGATTTTTATCAATCCTGGTCTAAATACTGAACAATCCATCTGTGTATCTGACATGATATTATATAATCTGTGGTTGTTAACCGATTCATATGTAATATCTTTTATCACTTGCTATATTCTAAATTATGTTTTGTACATTGCAATATCAGTATATATATAGGGTAGATGTGCCAGTAATGGACACCCTTAAGGAATTTCTTTCAAAATTATTTTTTTTATTAATAGTTAAAATTATTATATTTCAGTTTTTTCAATATTATATTAATCTATTAACAATATTTAACCATTCTTATAGTCTCATTTCCCAATATGAATCGAAATTTAATTTTAAATAACATAAAAATATCAAAACACCCAAAAGCCCAGTAATGGACACCCTCTAGCCCAGTAATGGACACCCTCTGGTCCAGTAATGGACACCCCATAAAAAGCAACAAATATATAATTGTTTTTATGACTGTATTTAGAACCAGAATTTAATTAACATATACTATGAAACAAAATATAGTTATTTTCAAATAAATTTAACAATTAGGATACCAGTAATTAATAAAATATTTGTGATAATCATTTACTGTTTGCATCAATTATTGTAATTATCAGAAGATCGATGTTTTAATTTTTTAGATGGATAGTTTAAAATATACTAAATATCGGGCAATTACAGCTATCAAATTATTGAAACAGTGGGGGACCTGGGTGCAGAATCGGCGCAACGCTGCGACGCACGTCGCAGACTCTTGAGAAGGTCTGCAGACTATTTTTCAACTGTTAAAATTTAGAAAAAAAAAGTTTGTTAGAAATTATTTGCCATGTGCCATAATTATATGATCCACGCCACATGCGATTGACGAAGCTCCGATTCCCTTTAAAATATAAATAATTCACGGAGAAAACTAGACACACGATCGTGAAACGCCCATTATTAAATGAGTCAATCCTCGTAGGGGTGATTTCTTTAGAAATTAAAAAAAAAAAATCGGTTATTAGTCCGAAAATTCGGATGTAAATATCATGAATTTCGACAAATGTTCGCCGAAAAAACAATTTCGTCAATCATTTGCAGTTAAAAAAGCCAATTTTGTCAAAGGATCGCGAAAAAAACGTGAATTTCGTCAAAAGATCGCAAAGAAAAAACGAAATTTTGTCATAAGATCAATAAGGAAACGTCAATTTCGTCAAAAGGCTGAGGAAAAATAGCAACCTTTGTCAAAGGTTGGCGGAAAAATGCGGCTTCTATCAAATGATCGCGGAAAAAACACTAACTTCGTCAAAGGACTACGGAAAAATAGCAACTTTCTTCAAAGGATTGCGGAAAAATGTAAATTTCATCAAAGGATTGCGGAAAAAACACTAATTTCGTCAAAGATCGCAGATTTTATCGAAGGATCGCTAAAAAATGAGATTTTCGTCAAAAGATCGTGGAAAATAGGCGAATTTCGTCAAAAGATGGCGAAAATTTTATCACAAGATCGAAAAAAAAGCCCATTTCGTCAAAGGGCTGCGGAAAAATAGCAACTTTCCACAAAGGATGGCGGGAAAACGCGAGTTTCGTCAAATGATCGGGGAAAAAACGTTAATTTTGACAAAGATCGCGGTAAAAACGCGAATTTCGTCAAAGGATTGCGGAGAAAACGCGAATTTCGTGAAAAGATCGTGGAAGAAACACGAATTTCGTCGAAAAATAGCGGGAAAAGCGAATTTCGCGCAAAGATCGCTAAAAAACGCGGATCTCGCTAAAAGATCGCGAAAAGACGCGTATATCGTCGAAAGATCGCGGAGAAAACGCAAATTTTTTTTCAAAGGATCGGCAGAAAAAATGCGAATTTCGTCAAAAGATCGCGAAAAAAACGCGAACATCGGCGAAAGATCGCGAACAACAACCAAAGATCGTGAAAAAAACACGAACATCTTCGAAAGATTGCGAATAAAAGCAAACAACATCCAAAGATCGCGAAAAAACGCGAACATCATCGAAATATCGCGAAAAAACGCAAACATCGTCGATAGATCGCGAAAAAAACGCAAACAGCGTCGAAAGATCGCAATAAAAAAAGCTATAAAAAGGCGGACATCGTGGAAATGTCGCGAAAATCATCGAAAGATCGCGCATTTCGTCAAAGGATCGAGGAAAAAAAGGTGAATTCCGTCAAAGAATCGCAGAAAATTTTGCTGCAACATTGATGTTTTCACGAGAGTTTTTTACAGCTGAGTGGCAGGTTAAATATTAGTTAGCCTTGTTTTGTTTTGAGTGAAAGTATGTTAAATTTTGAATTGCACAACTAGCTAAGATTGCTAAATAAAACATTGCATTAGAATTACTTACAGTATTTGCATGAATTACTCAAATTTGATTTTCTAAGAATTTCAATCTGCTCCAATAACAGCTTTTATTGCTAAAAAATTAGATTTTTGCTGCTACAAAAATGGATTTTACTGCTAAAAAATTAGATTTTTGCTGCTTCAAAGTGGCTTTAGTGCACTTTCATCCCTGTATTGTCACGTTTATATATAATTTTTGATATTATCACATTGTATCAATCTTTTCAAAAATTTTAGTAATTGGTGTTCATATGTTATTTTTACTGTTATTCTGTTTTCTAACTTCACAGAAATTTTGACAAATTCTATGAAAGATTTTTCCGATAGTGGTGTTAAAAATTTTGAGGACAAAGGTAAATTATTTTAAAAAATGCTTTCCTTTTATGTTAATCACAAATACTGGGGGGGGGGGGGTGAGTGCATGAGGGATTGGAAAAAGGGCGTTTGTCCTTAAGTTCTGCAGACTGTTTTTGAAGTTTCTACTTGTGTTGCAGACTGCAGAAAAAAATTCTGCTGCTGGGGGGGGGGGGGGGGATTTTAAAGGTAATTAAAAAATAAAAGAAAAGTTTTGGAATATTAGTGTTTAGTTTTGTTTGTCTCACTATTTTTAACAATTAATCTTCCAGAGACTACTTGACACATCATTTATAATAATTAATATTACAAATATGAAACAAATGATATTGTAAGTTGAATATTTTAAACACTAAAAAAAATAATTTCAAAATAAAACTGTAGAACTGATGTTTGAGGCCACTGATCTGCAGATTCACTAGTTTCATGAATATTACCTAATATTCATTTATTTATTTAATTTTATTTTTTGTCAGAGATGAATAAGGAAACATTTAAGACAGAAAATAGATTTTTAATAACTTAATTGTTTTTATTTAAATGGAGAGGGATTAAGCCCTATGAGCCCCTCTTTGACAGTGTTCTTAAACAATATTTTCTGCTTCCTGGCTGGTTTGATTGCCAGATTATAAAATATGCAAGGTACATATACATAAAAAAAATAATAATAAAATAAGTAAATAAAATAAAATATTGAAATTTTATTAATCACATAAAATAACTTGAAAGCAGCTATTTATAAAAGTTTTGGTGTTATTACATTTTGGTAAGTATAATTTAAAAATTAAATTTCATTATTAGGTTTGCAGTTAAGTCAAAATATTTTATGCACTATATAAACATTACTGAAATTGCATTTTTAGCAATGTGTACATGGGGTGTCCATTACTGGAAAATGACTAATTAACCATCCCAGTAATGGACACCACCTCTTAAAACCTTAAAAATAAATGAAATTTTGTAAATGGCCGTTAGTATATAAAATTGTAAGTTTTCTATTGCTACTCAAACAAAAACATTCAAATTTTGCAAGAAAATTTTTTAGAGCTATTCCATCTCAATTCAGGCAGGCAGTACTGATATGCGTCAATTCACCATCATAGATTTTTTTCAAAAAATTACAGTAGTTACAACTAAGTAATACATAAAATTTCCCAATGGGATTTTTCCCCCAAAAATTTTTTTCTGTGGTTACAGCACTTTAAAGTTTACGATAAAATTGACAATTTTCGAAAACACAGAAAAACGTTTCATTTTGAAACGAACACAGTATCAAAAATATTTAACGTATCCAGTCAATTTATTTTTTACAAATAGTTATTAAGCTGAATTTTACTTTAGCATAGTTTTAAAAAATATAGTGACATTTTAAATTAATTTTTAAAAAATGTTTCTAAGTACTAAAAATGGAATTATTACTAATTTTAAGATTTTTTTTTCAGAATGAAAAAAAATATCTTAAAGCTAAACATTGATGGTAATCCAAAGACCTTTAACGGGACTTTCACAGTAAATTTTATTTTAAGCCTAAGATGCATGCAACTTTTGCAATTCAATTTTAAATTATGCGAAATTTCGTAAAATCGCTACTTTTGAGATGCAATTTCTCAAAAACACCATTTTTTAAAAATCTAATAATATGCTCAATTGATACCTTATTAGTTTCTAATAAATACCTTATAAGCAAATCGTGTGTTTTTGCTTAGAAAATTTTATACGATTTTTTGAAAATAACATGTTGTATATATTTTTCAAAAGACCAGAAAGTCAAGCTTTTTCTTATTTCACTTAATTTATAATTTATTATGAAATATTGATTATGAAAGTAATTGGTGGATAGGACAAATCAGTAGCATATCACGAGAACTAAATGACATTACAGTATCATTCATGTACTCACATGGTCCATCAAAAGCATTCCAGTGGCCAGAAGAATCGGGAAAGAAATCTGGAATCGATACCAGGGAGGAAAGAGCATCGCTACATCTTGCAACCATCACATTTGGCGAGTGGTGCCCATTAAATTTGGCGAGTGGTGCCCATTAAATTTGGCGAGTGAGGACAATAAAGTTAATCGCCACGTTTTAAGTGTTACTCGATGCATTTATCTTTTTTCTTTCCAGATTCTTCTGGCCACAGGAATGCTTTTTCTGGACCATGGGGTATATGAATGATGCTGTAATGTCCCTCAGTTCTCATGATATGCTATTGATTTGTCTTATCCATCAATTATTTTCATAAAAGCACCCAATGAAATCCCCGATTTATAAATCGTGCATTGAATAATGTTTTGTTATCTGGCTGGAGGTTTCAACTTTTGTCAATGCATTTTTAATTATTCGTCCCATATAACCTTCATTATTTTTAATTATCCAATAATGTTTAGATCGTATACCAACAATACATTTTACATTAGCTTATTCTTTCTCATTATTAGCTCTATAGGCTTGAATAATGTTTCTGTCTAGATGGAGTAGAAGGATACTTTTTTAACAGAGAGGATAGTTCAGCAACAAATGAGACAGAATCTCGGAGGGCTCTTATTGGCTCATTTTGGAGATTAAATTTCGTTGCATAATGCTTACATAATCCCCCTACAGCATCACATGCACTTTTTTCATGGCCAGTAGCTGAAAAAATCCACTTCTTTATTACAACTTAATTATTTTTGTGGAATCCATCAAAATAATACTTATTTTTAAAATGTGCTCTATCCCCATCTGATATATACACAATTGATTCCAGTGTTTGTAATTGGTACAACTTAGATAATTCTTTTTTTATATTTTCTATGGCACAAACAGCATGAGCTATATGAGTTATATCATGAGTTATAACCATCAGAAACTACAATAAAACTCTATTTCTTCTCTAAAATATGCTGTATAGGTAAATAATGATATTTGAGTATTTTGCCAGTGAAAGCCTTATACTTCATCTGTCAGTATTACCGACCAGTTTTTAGCAAAGTCAGAATGTATCACGAGCACAGATTTTTTTTTTTTTTTTTTATAACTTTACCTCAGCAATTCTTTGTCTCTGATTTTTCCTTGAGTGATAATGAGGAATTGCTTTTCTCACCCAGTGCCTTACATCTTCTAGAATTTTTTTTTTAATCCATACCAACTTTTTTATTAAGTCACCATCTTCCTATATAGCATATACAACCCATTCCTCTTCATTCAAATCAAAAGCTTCGACTAAGAATTTTTGTACCTCAGGGCACCCACCACACTCTTCGAGTCAACAATTTTCATTGCTTATTTTTCTATATTAGCATTTCGTCATCAGATCTTCTTCTCTAACTTGAATGCCTGTTAAATTTTTAAGAGCTACACATATTAATTTCTAATTACTGCAGTAAACAGAACAGCGTACTACTGGTATTGGCTGAATTTAGATAAATTTTGGATATAATGAATGAAATTTTGATAGTCTTATTTTCATACAGCAGGGGTGGCCAACTGTGGCATGCTCGACACCACTAAAATTTTATAGTAATCATTTCCTTATCTAATTATCGAATCTCTGCAATTTCAGAAGCCGGCTTTTTCTGTAAAATTTTAGTATTGTCTGGCATGCCACGGTTGGCCACCTTTGTCATAGAAGGATTTTCTTTTTTCATTAAATTATGTTTCTTCAACAGACTGTGTCATAAAACGTTTTACTCTTTTAATTTCCGCACCATCATTTTTAATACAAATAACATCACTTTTGTTTGGACTATCTTTAGTTCAATCTTTGTTATCCTCTAAATAGCAGGACAATGCAACATTTAGTGCTTCTATTGATAAAGGATGTCCAATATAAGGATCAGTTTGCGCATAAACTACTTTTTCTTTTTTAATTTTTCTGGATTTAACTACTAGATATTTTGCTACACCTTTTATTAAAAATTATTACATATTATTCTTTTTATAAAAAATTTAATCACATTATAAATTCAGTGAAATAAGAAAAAGCTTGACTTTCTGGCCTTTTGAAAAATATACACAACATGATATTTTCAAAAAATCATATAAAATTTTCTAAGCAAAAACACACGATTTGCTTATAAGGTATTTATTAGAAACTAATAAGGTATCAATTGAGCATATTATCAGATTTTTAAAAAATGGTGTTTTTGAGAAATTGCATTTCAAAAATAACGATTTTACGAAATTTTGCATAATTTAAATTTGAATTGCAAAAGTTGCATGCATCTCAGGATTAAAATAAAATTTACTGTGAAACTCCCATTAAAGGTCTTTGGATTACCCCCAATGTTTAGCTTTAAAATATTTTTTTTCATTCTGAAAAAAAAAATCTTAAAATCAGTAATAATTCCATTTTTTGTACTTAGAAACGATTTTTTAAAATTAATTTAAAATGTCACTATATTCTTTAAAACTAGGCTAAAGTAAAATTCAGCTTAATAACTATTTGTAAAAAATAAATTGACTGGATACGTTAAATATTTTTGATACTGTGTTCGATTCAAAATGAAGCGTTTTTCTGTTTTTTCGAAAATTGTCAATTTTATCATAAACTTTAAAGTACTGTAACCACAGAAAAAAAAATTTTGGGGAAAAATCCCATTGGGAAATTTTATGTATTACTTACTTGTAACTACTGTAATTTTTTGAAAAAAATCTATGATGGTGAATTGACATGTCCTGCCTGAGCTGAGATGGAATTGCTAAATAAATAGTGTATAAATTAATTAAACAAAGCCAGCTCTTAGCCTCTTCATTAAGATTTTCACAGAAAAACAGCGAAACTTTGAAACATTATTTTCTGCTTCTTGATTGGTTTGATTAAAAGTGTCAACAATAACACAGTTTTATAAAACATGCAAGGGGGAATTATTAAAAAAAATAATTAAAGCTAAATATTTATTAGTTATTTTTTTATGAACTAAAAACATCAAGGGGTGTCCATTACTGGCATATCTATCCTATATATATTTCTTTTGGCTTAGATGTATTATAATCCCACATCCGCCATCTTGGATTTTTTTCTTGCATGAAAAGTCCTTTTTCGCCAAGTAGTAAATGTCGGCAATGGTTAAATATTGTTGATAGATTAATATAATATTGGGTACTTTTTGGTTAGCCGGGCGCCAGTATTTTATATACATACATATATGGGCTAAGATGTGCTATTATCCCACCCTCCGCGATGTTTGAGTATTTGGCGATTTTTATCGCTCTGGCAACCCCGGCGATTGGCGTCTAGTAACTTATTATGGCAACCCCCTTTTTTACGACGCGAGAGCGTGCTTTTTGCGTGAACATTCATTTCACTGCCGGGTGTCGTTGCTGGCGGTTGCTTGACTCTTGTATCAGGTTGTATCTTTTTTTTTCATTTTATTTTGAGGATTTTTGAGGATACGCGACAGAGAATTGTTTTTTAAAAGAGATTGGCTTATTGAAATCTAGCATGTGTTGTAATAAATGTAGCGGCGATATGAAAATTAGAAAAAGAACGCAATTCTCTGACTGTTGCACGTGGGTTTGTTGTAATAGGAGAGTTGTGGATGGTCAGAATAAAAAGTGTAACACTGCAATGTCTTTTAGATATGGTTCCTGGTTTAGTGGTTGTAGTAAATTGACGATTGAGGAGATTTTTTTGCTAACGTTTGAAATTGTTATTGGGACAAAGACAAATCAAATTGTATCGCAGTATAAGTTTAATAGTCATACTATGGCCGATTGGAGGCAGTTTATCAACGAGCAGGTGTTGGAATATATTGAGAGTAAGTCAGATTTTTTTTCATATTTTAAGTAATCGGGAGATACAACCTGGTATCGGAAATATAACTTATTATAATCCAGAATTTTCATTTTTTCAGAATTTGTTTATTTAAAGTGTGTATTTCAAGTCGGAAATATAACTTACTATAAATCCAGAATTTTATTTTTTAATTTTTTCGGAATTTGTTTATTTAAAGTGCGTATTTCAAGTGTAAAAAAAAAAAAAACCAAAAAGGTAAGTAATCTTGGAAATCTAATATTTTTATGTGTATTTTTTCAGAAATATTGGTTTTATTACAGAGAATCTAATGTCATTTTTGTATTTTTTTTTAAATATTGCTTTTAATTTAGAGGGGAATTAATTTTGGGTTAATTTTAATGGAATTAATTTTGGTTACATTTTCTTTAATGTGTTTTTTAGTGATTTATGTGTATGTTAGGCTTAAAGAAAAAAAAATGAATAAAACATGCGCATGTTAGGCTTAATGAAAAAAAATGTAAATTAGACAAATTTACATTGTTTTTCTTAAGCCTAACATGCGCATGTTTTCTTCATTATTTACATTTTTTTCCGTTAAGCCTAACATACGCATATATCGGTACTTGGTGACATTTTCTACATGGCGAAAAAGGGTTTTCTCGCCAAAAAAAAATCCAAGATGGCAGAGGGTGGGATAATAACACATCTGTTCCCATATATGTAAATATACATATATTTACATATACAAATATTGTATATATACACACATATATATATGTAAATATATTATGTATATTTACATATATGTATGTGACATTTTGACGGCAAGTAGTGGGTATTGTCGAAAAAAAATGAGGGTTTCCATTCCTACACAACACAGGTGGCAGCCGACTGGGTTTAAAATAATAAAGAAAAATGAAGAATTAACATAAGGCAATCGCTTGAAACATTATTCACTTTATTTCCACACTCACGATTGAATCTAGGGAAGATGCTCACTCTTTCCATGGTAAAAAGAATAAAGTCTATTCTTCCTGTCACAATTAGTTTAAAAACACTCTATCTCTTGACTGCGTTCTAGTCTTTAATCCGTTAATATCTAACATCTATCACCCATTACGATACCGTTGCTTCCTCATTCTACTCACATAATAAACAGTATTCATCCAACATTTTACTACCTCCATCGAGCAATCACATTGAATATACAGTCTGCTACGACTGCAATCCACTACGTTCACCTCTACCTGCTAAAAACTAAAAAGCTTCTAAGCTCACAGCCCATCTACTATATGCTATATGCTTTATACTTCTCTCTGGTTCCCGCCATCCGTATTTATACTCTGCTGAAAAGATTGTTCTAGAAAATTCTTATATCCTCGCACCAGCTATCTAAAGCATAAACAAATGTTAAAATCTGTAGTCGAGATTATGCAAAAATAACCCTTTTTTCCCTCTTCAGACGATAAAAGAAATGAATTTATGTCTGCAAAGTTTTAATCTTTGAAATATTTTAATTACACCTGGATATTTTAAATAAAAGAATAAATTGAAATAAGTAGGTTTTTTCTTTAAGACAGAATAATATTTTAGCAGTCAAATAAACATCTAAAGGGAATATGATATACCGGAATTTAATAGGAATTTAAATAATAAAAGTTTTATTAAAGAAATATAAATAATCGAGCCATTTTTAGATTTACGCAATTTGGAATAAATATGAATTAAGATCTTAGAGATTAATAGACTAGGGTTTTAATTTAATAAGCCGGTATAATATACGGAATATTACTGAAAAAGGAAAATTTACATAAAATACTTTAAACTTGGCGCAAAAATTTAAATTTTGTAATATTATCCCCCCTCCCCAAAGACTTTGTATGAAATTTGTGGTTAATTAACTACAATTTCAGACAACAGACTTGTAATAAATTTGGAAGTTGATTTTTGAATATTGAAAATTTTAGAGACGTCAGCGAAGAGATGGAAAAGTAAAATTTAGCAATGCAAGAGAAAAAAAAATACTAAGAGCATTTAAATTTAGCTGAGAGCATTTCCCCCTGTAAAAGAATACAAATAATGGTTACAACATCACTTACCATTTGTAAGTGCATAGGAAAATATAAACACAATAATAAATAAAGAATAAGTATAAATACAATAAGAAATAAATAATAAGAAATAATAAAACTATAGTAATAAATAACAACAAATTCTTTTATCTTATGGAAATTTAGTGTATTTCCATTTCTCTTATCACAAACATAAACACTTTATTTACTTCAAGTAGAATTTTAAGTCCCATTGGCTTAATCAGTTCGTAGGTCATAAAAGTCCTTTAGCAAAAATAGTGATACAGTCCTTAAGTAAAAAGTTCAGCTGCAATAAATATTTTTTACTAAATTTGTTTCGACTACTCTACCTACTAAACTCTTTACATTATGTTTAAATACTATTTGTCATCACAATAGTAGTTTTATTTTAATAAACAAATTCCTAGTAGTTATTCAACTACCTTTTAACGTTTGTTTATCAACTACTTTTTTGAGCTCCTTTTCCCATTCTAATTGGGACTCACCATCTTTTACAACTTCTCACTTGTTTTAGTAAATATCATAACTTTTCACTTATAAGTTATGTTCTCTTTTTCTTTAATAAATAATGAATCTTTCAATAAATAATATAATACTTTCAATTCATAATCATAATAATAAGAATTCTCAACAGTATACTTGAATAATAACAATAATAATACTTAATAACAATATTATATTCAAAGAAAATATCACAGATTGTTTACTTATTGACACGGAAAATAATGGTTGAGGATAAAAATAATACATAGCAATTAAATTATTTTCTTATTTCTTACTTATATAAGAAAGTATTTTTGCCAGTCGAAACATTAAAAAAAAATAATAATAATTCCAAAGAAATTTAACTCTAAATATTTAGAAAGTGGACTCTCAACCAGTATTTCCTTACAATAATTTATCTCTCTGATACTCTTGATGAATAGACGTGCATTTGATAAACTTAGAATGGTAAAATAAAGAAAATAAATAGGAATTAAAGATAATTTGTTTATGTACTTAATTTTCCATTGCTACACAATCACTACAAAATCTCATCACAATTATCAATTTTCTAGGTTTAGACAATTATAATAATATTATCAATTCTTACTATTTTTGTAAACAATTGGTAAAAAATGGAATAAAATAAATATAGTTTATTTTGATATAAACTGGATATAGAATTAAAAATTTATTTTTATTTTTCAACATCAATCTGAAAATTCCCAAAATCAAATACACATCCTACGCCTGCATAGATTGTCTACATAATCCCAAAAACTTCCAAACACAAGTAATATCCTCGTGGCGCCCCAAGGTCATACCTGGTAATGTTGAAAACTAATGTAATAAAGACATTTAAAGAATTAAAATTTAATCTATGGTTTTTACTTTAGTTTGAGTTTGTGATGGCAATTGTGGTGGTGATGTTGGTTGTGGTTTTGTTTGTTTTATGGGTTGCTCATGAAACATTCTGAAATCATTTGGTGAAAAATAGGGTCTTAATTTAGAAACGTGTACAATAACTGAATTTAGTCCTGTCTCATAATTAAATTTATCTATTTCATAAGTTACTTCAGAAAGTTTATTTATAATTTTATATGGTCCTGAGAAAGTAGGTTCTAATTTTCGAGTGTTAGGATACTTAAATTCTTCATAAATTACAGAATCTTGTATCTTGTATTTTTAATGGGGATTCAACAAAATTTCTATCATATAGTCTTTTACTTTTAAGATGAAATTCTTGAGTTCGCGCTTTTGCAATTTTGAGTGCTTTACTGACTGGTGGGTAATAATTTTGTTTTAAAGGAGATTGATAGGGTAATTGACCATAAAATAAGTAGGCAGGTGGGAATTTAGTTATGGAATGTGGGGTATTATTGTATTCTTGGATGACTTGGTCTAATAATCTTGTCCAAGGTATTTTAGAAGAAGTGGAATTGACTTTACATTTAAGTCTGGTAACTATTGTCTGATTAACGCGCTCTACCTTCCCATTGGTTTGTGGATGGTGTGATGACGTAAAACGCTGTTGAATATGATGTTTTCTGAGGATTTTTTGAATCTTGGAGACCTAAAAGCTTTATGTCTATCACTCAGTATTTTTTGAGGTGTTTGAACATTAAAAATTTGCTTTAAACAGTTTGTATATGCTTCAGTAGTAACATTTTTAGAAGGAAAAGCCCAAACAAATCTAGTTGCGTGATCTATTATTATGTGTAAGAATTTTTTTGTTGAGTTGTAATAGTTAAATCCACCCAGAGTATCAATAGAAAGACATTCAAAAGGTTGATCTGTGGCTGGCATAGCTTGTAACAAGCCAAATCTTTTTTGTTTTGTTTTTTTATTTTTTTGACAGGTGTCGCAATGTTTAACAAATTGTGTTATGTCTATAGTCATATTAGGCCAATAATAGTTAGGGGATATTAAGTTAAGCATTTTTTGGATTCCTAAATGTCCAAAATTATCATGAGCAATATGAAGTAATTTTTTCCTCAATGACATTGGTACAACTATTTTTTTGAATCCCTTTCTCTGAATTATAATAATCCCATTTTCTTTTTTATATTTCTTATCACAGACATTATCCTTGTTTTGCATCTCTATGATTTCTTTTCTGTCCAACAATAAACTTACATGTTGATTGAAGTAAGCAACAGGATTTCGAGACAACATGTCAGCTTCGACATTTGTTGAACCCCTCTCATACTTAATCTCGTAATCAAACATGCTAAGTTTAAGTGACCACCTAAAAAGTCTACCTCTTAAGTTCTTAACGCTCTTCAACCATACTAGAGATGCGTGGTCGGTATGGATTGTAAATTTGACTCCATGGAAATAATGATAGAATTTATCAAGAGTATCTATAATTGCTAAACACTCTAGCTCGGTTATAAAATAGTTTTGTTCATAACTCTTCAAAATTCTAGAATGGTAAGCAATAGGATGCAAGAAATTATCTTTATCAGGTTGTTTTAGAACTGCACCCACCGCTACCTGAGAGGCGTCTACAAACATGTGGAGGGGCAATTTTGGGTCATAAATTTTGAGGATTGGTTTTGCAATTAAGGCATTTTTTAGTTTTTCAAAAGAGTTCCATTCTGAGTTCCATTCCCATATTGTGTTTCTTCTAAGTAATTTATTAAGGGGGTATCTAATTTCAGCATATTTGTCTATGAATTTATGGTATACATTAATAGAACCTAAAAATCGTTGTAATTCTTTAACATTAGAGGGGGGGGGGGGTATTAATTTTTGAATGGTCTCAATATTTGCATTAGCTGGAGTTAAAGTCCCATTGGTGACTTCGTAGCCTAAGAAATTAATTTTATTTTGGCTTAATTTACATTTAGAAAGTTTAAGTTTAATATTTTCTAATTTACAGATTTCAAAGATTTGAGTTAAGTGTTTTAAGTGTTCTTCTAGAGAGGAGGAGAATATTATAATATCATCAAAATAGTGACACGCGAAATCTATTTTATATTTGTTAAGGATCCTTCTAATAGTTCTATTGAATATTGGGGGGCCTGTTTTTATACCGAACGGAAAAACTAGCCATTCAAAGAGGCCAAAGTTGCTAGCAAAAGCTAATTTTTCGGTATCAGCTGGATGTATTGGTATGTGCCAGTAGCCAGAGGCTAAGTCTAAAGTTGAAAAGTACTGAGCACTACTCAATTTGTCTAAAATTTCATCGATACGGGGCAAGGGTTCTGCATCATTTTTAATTATTGAATTTAGTTTCCTATAGTCTATACATAATCGGGTCTTTTTACCTTCTTCTTTTTTCATAGCTAAAGTGATAGGGGCAGAATATGGGCTATTACTTTCTTTTATGAGTCCAACCGCTAATAAAGATTGGATTAGATTTTTTATTTCTTTTTCTTCCAAGGGGGAAGTTCTGTAGGGCCTCAAAGATACAGGTAGGTCAGATTTTAGAAGAACGCGTTGTGGCTCAATATTAATCCTACCCACATCATATTTATGTTTTGCAAAAATATCCCTATAATTTTGAACTATCTCCCTTAAATCATCATTTTGAATTAAATATAAATCCCCAATTAAATCTGAATCAGAATTATTAACATCGCGAAAATTTTGAGAAGTTATGAACTGTCCATAATCAGGTTGCACATTATAATCATTTCTATCATTCTCAAAACAGTCCTGAGTAGTCATATAACTTTCACAATTAGATGGTAATTCGATATCATTCTTACATAAATTCAAAGTTTCAATACTATCATTAGTTGTTATTACACTATCATCATTATATAAATTCAAATTCTCATCACAATCAATTGTTACCAAATGATTCTCTTGTTGCACTTTATTCATATCTACAGTATGAAAATGAAGAGATTTCTCATTATGTATGGGTATACTCTTATTTATAATTTTTCTTCCTTGTTTTACAGTACAATTTCTACAATCTATAGTTAAATTAAATTTAGAACATTCCCTTAAACCCAAAATAGCATACTCCAAATTAGTATTACACACTAAAAAGTTAACACATTTGGTAATTTTACCCACTTTTAGAGAAATTTTACATTTTTGATTTAATTTTAACATCCCTTTTGCCTGACCAATAATAACTGTAGGTATAGTTTCAATTTTAGCATTTAGTTCTTTAACAAATTTGAGGGGTAATATTGCCGTAGTGGATCCAGTGTCCACTATACATGGTAAATTATAACTATTGGTACATCCATACACAATTAGTTGTCAAATATTAGGAATAGTAGGTGGTGAATTACTAGGAAGAGTATCAGAGGATGTTGCATCATTTCTAAATAAACACTCTTGTTCCCAATGATATGCATTATTTACTCCTTTATTTGTACATATTCTACATGGTCTAGAAGGATATGGTTTCTGAAAGTAATTATTTTGAAAATTTCTAGACCCCTGATTTTGATACTGTCTTTGTGGAATCCAATTCCTAGGTGCATTATTGGGCCTATTTGGCTGAAAATTAGGTCTACTTGGTTGAGTCCAAGGTCTAGGTGGTTGAAATTGTTGAAAATTTTGTCTAACTGGTTGTTGATTTACTGTTTGGCTTGAAATTTGAGGAGTGGAAACTTCAACAAATTGCTTAACAAGCCGGTACCATTCAGTGGTACTATTTGGAGGGTTTATATTAATATTATTTCTATACTCTGGTTTTAATCCATCTGTCAACCCTTGTATTAGAAGAGTCTCACAAAGATGGAGTTTCCTCCCAATTCCTACTTTTTTGTGAAAATAATTTTCTAAATTATCTAATTTTAGAGTTGAGAAATCAGAAAAATTTGGAACATTTAGTTCAATGGATTTTTCTATCAAGATTTTTGAAATCTGTTCATAACTAGTACAATTAACACAATCATTGATATAGACTTTTAGTGCTTCACCCTTTAAATACTGTGGAATAGATTTAAATTTCCACTCTAAATCTTTATTTTCCCTAGTACCCATATCATCATAATAATTTAACCAAGCCTGGATTTCCATTCCAGTACTAGGATCAAACTCAATTAATTTAGGTTCAGCCATTATATCAGTATTCATTAAAAGAAGCACTTCTATTCTCTTTAATATAACCTGACCTTAACAACATTTAAACTAATAGAGTTCTATTTTTCATAATAGATTAAGTACTCTTTCAGACTTTAATAATAAATAATTCTCATTACTTCATAATAAACTTTACAATAAATAAATAAATAAATACTCTTCATGAAATAATAAATAAACCTCATAAATAAATAATAAATAAATCTCATAAATAAATAATTCTCATACTTAATAATAAATAAATCTCAATAAATAACAAACAATAACAAAAATAATAACATAAGAAGTGTAAAAATATTTTGAAAAGAACTCACTCCAGTCATCTTGTCTCACAATCACCAGCACTATACATTGCTATTCACATTAGCGATATAAATTTTTAACTTTCCGGCACTGATCTTTAGTAACTATCATAAGCTATCGTGTACCAGTACCACTACACATTTGTAATTTTGGAGACACACTCGCTTTGATTGCCGTCACTTCTAAATCCTGTCGGACTTTTCTTTTCTCTGTGACATTTTGACGGCAAGTAGTGGGTATTGTCGAAAAAAAATGAGGGTTTCCATTCCTACACAATACAGGTGGCAGCCGACTGGGTTTAAAATAATAAAGAAAAATGAAGAATTAACATAAGGCAGTCGCTTGAAACATTATTCACTTTATTTCCACACTCACGATTGAATCTAGGGAAGATGCTCACTCTTTCCATGGTAAAAAGAATAAAGTCTATTCTTCCTGTCACAATTAGTTTAAAAACACTCCATCTCTTGACTGCGTTCTAGTCTTTAATCCGTTAATATCTAACATCTATCACCCATTACGATACCGTTGCTTCCTCATTCTACTCACATAATAAACAGTATTCATCCAACATTTTACTACCTCCATCGAGCAATCACATTGAATATACAGTCTGCTACGACTGCAATCCACTACGTTCACCTCTACATGCTAAAAACTAAAAAGCTTCTAAGCTCACAGCCCATCTACTATATGCTATATGCTTTATACTTCTCTCTGGTTCCCGCCATCCGTATTTATACTCTGCTGAAAAGATTGTTCTAGAAAATTCTTATATCCTCGCACCAGCTATCTAAAGCACAAACAAATGTTAAAATCTGTAGTCGAGATTATGCAAAAATAACCCTTTTTTCCCTCTTCAGACGATAAAAGAAATGAATTTATGTCTGCAAAGTTTTAATCTTTGAAATATTTTAATTACACCTGGATATTTTAAATAAAAGAATAAATTGAAATAAGTAGGTTTTTTCTTTAAGACAGAATAATATTTTAGCAGTCAAATAAACATCTAAAGGGAATATGATATACCGGAATTTAATAGGAATTTAAATAATAAAAGTTTTATTAAAGAAATATAAATAATCGAGCCATTTTTAGATTTACGCAATTTGGAATAAATATGAATTAAGATCTTAGAGATTAATAGACTAGGGTTTTAATTTAATAAGCCGGTATAATATACGGAATATTACTGAAAAAGGAAAATTTACATAAAATACTTTAAACTTGGCGCAAAAATTTAAATTTTGTAATATGTATGTATATAAATATGTATATAAAACACTGGCGCCCGGCTAACCGAAAAGTACCTAATATTGAAAAAACTGGAGTAAAGTAATTTTAACTATTAATTAAAAAACAATTTTTAATTCATGCCAAGAAAAAAATCCAAGATGGCTGATACGATATTATAATACATGTTTCTTTCTTTTTTTGTAATAGTAAAATTGGTACTTTTCGGTTAGCCGAGCGCCAGTGTTATATATACATATGTATGTATATCTATATATACATATATATGTATATTTATACATCAGAGTTTCCCCCAGACAGTTTCAGGAGGGTGCTGCACCCTGCCTGCTCTTAGGTTTACAAAATAACACCCCTCTTGCCCCTCATTTAAAAAATTAGCACCCTTGTTTTCCCTACCTGAAACAAGTGCCTCTGCTCCTTTTCTTATTAAAAAATTTACTTGCATAGTAAAAATTGACTCATTGCTGTCTTTAAAATAGTGTTTTGTCTATTAAATGTTAAAAAGTAGTTTTAAAAATCAAAAGAATGCCTTTAAAAATTTCAAGAAATGCCCTTAAGAATACAAAACATGCCCTTTGGAATCCAAAAGTGCCCTTTTCCCACAAGCAGCACCCTGCCCTTTTATATACCTGGGGGAAACTCTGATACATACATAGAAGCTATATGTATACATATACATGTGTGTGTGTAAATATACAATATACATAAATGTATATCTAGACACACGGCAGTGTGTCAGCCAAGTTCGCCTGACATAGCCGTGTGTTATTTACACGAACCATTTCAAGCTGTTTTCGTCAAATTTCAATGCTCTACTACTGAAAATCTATGAGACCTACATACTTGTTATACGAAATGTGTAGTAAGGCCACCCTAATTACCTAAAATCCAAAATTTTATAAATAACGCATAATTAGTTTCCGAGATAATGACATTTGAAAATGTCTGATAATCGATAATTTTACCACTGACTGACTGACTGACTGACTCACTCATCAAAAAGATCTCGTATATCTACTGCAGCGACATACTTCAAATTTGGTGCGAAGTTCGTTTACACTGTAAAACTAAGGAAAAAAATAAAAAAATTGTGAAAATCGATGAATTACCCACCTGGGGGTGCCCATTTTTACTTTAACATTACGTCTATTAGGCGAAATTTTAATTTGCCGTAGGAGGGGACGCTCTTCTGTCGCCAAATACCGCCAAGTTTCTCGCCAACATGACGATATATCGCCAAATTTGGCGACCAAAATTAGTCGCCAAAAGTGACGCCACCTTGGCGATATCTCTAATATTTCGCCAAATTCCCATAGACTTCCATTGTAAACCTATCTACTTATTGGGGGTTTATCTAGGTTTACTTGCTTACAGAAAATCAACAAATTGAGATATTCTGTCTGTCACAGAGCCCGTTCTCAGAAACTACACTCGTTGGAGACTTGAAAATTAAATAAAATTTTGAAAAAGTCGAACATTTAACCCTTTGGACTCCCACATGTGTATTTTAAACAATTCTTTCTATGTGAGCCTCTAACTAGGTTGGAGGCGTGAAATTTTGCATACTTATAGCTGAACACCTCACATCAAATGACAGTCTATAAAATTTTGAAAAAGTCGTACATTTAACCCTTTGCGCTCCCACATGTGTATTTTAAACAATTCTTTCTAAGTGATCCCTAATTAGGTTGGAGGGGTGAAATTTTGCATTCTTATAGCTGAACACCTCACAACAAACGAGAAATCATAAAATTTTGAAAAAGTCGAACATTTAACCCTTTGGGCTCCCCCATGTGCATTTTAAACAATTCTTTCAAAGTGAGCCTCTAATTAGGTTGGAGGCGTGAAATTTTGCATACTTATAGCTGAACACCTCACATCAAACGACAAATCATAAAATTTTCAAAAAGTCGTACATTTAACCCTTTGGGCTCCCACATGTGTATTTTAAACAATTCTTTTTAAGTGAGCCCCTATTTAGGTTGGAGGCGTGAAATTTTGCATACTTATTGCTGAACACCTCACATCAAATGACAAACCATAAAATTTTGAAAAAGTCGTACATTTAGCCCTTCGGGCTCTCACATGTGTATTTTAAACAATATTTTCTAAGTGATCCCCTAATTAGGTTGGAGGCTTGAAAATTTGCATACTTATAGCTGAACACCATCATGCGACAAATCATAAAATTTTGAAAAAGTCGTACATTTAACCCTTTGGGCTTCCACATGCGTATTTTAAGCAATTCTTTCTAACTGAGCCCCTTATTTAATTGCAGACTTGAAATTTTGCATGCTTTTAGCAGAACACTTGAGGCCAGACGACAAATCATAAAATCTTGAAAAAGTCTTACGCTTAACCCTTTGAGCTACCACATATGTATTTTAAGCAATTCTATCTAAGGGAGCCCCTAATTAAGTTGGAGACATGACTTTTTGCATACGTATAGCTGAATAACTCGGACCACACGACAAATCATAAAATTTTCAAAAAGTCTTATATTATTTACTCCTCCGGGCTCTAACTTGTGTATTTTAAGCAATTTTTCTAACCTCCAGCCTTTTCACCCGGGGAGCACTTTTCTAACTTTTGCCGACACCCCTTTGACCATTCTTTCATATTATGCACCATAGCCTTACATATTTTAGTTCCACTTTTTACCGCCAGGTGCGCCTACTTATCTCGGTGCTATGGGCTCAATCCCCTCGACTAATATATCTACGGATAGTATGTAAAACAGAGTTTCGTTCGGATAAAGGTTTGTTTAGAATAGAGTGCGCCCCTGGTTGCGAAATGTGGAACTAAGATTTTTCAAAAGGATAAAGTGTTTTGAAAAGAATATTAAACGAAACCCTCTGTGCGATCTGCGATCACACTTACCCACTTGTTATTTTCAAAATCATCAGAGAAAAGGATATTTAGTTAATTAAATTTGAAAATCCAGGGAGGGGCAATATCCTTCCTCTGCACTGCCTCTTTGCCGGCACCCATGGATGAATGATACATAGTGTGACATAAGCACATAACTTTATTTTTCACTTTCAGTGCAAAAAAGCAGGCCCAGCTATAGGATATTTAATTGGAAAATTTAATAGGAAAATTTAATATAGGAATTTAATAGGAATTGTTGTTTCAGAAACAATAAAAGTTTCGAATCAATACATTTCGTCTCAAAACATGCATTCAATGTAGCAGTATTAAAATATAGATTTCTGCCGCAAACTGACAGCTAAATAGTTTGTTGCAGGAAATTTAATTTATAATTGAATGTTGCTTGGTGAATAAAATAGTCACATGAAAACACATTAAAAAGAATTAAGTAAAGTGTCTAAATGTATTGTAACTTTACAAAAAGTAATGATATCTAACAAAAACATAGCTGTGAAAAAAGGGAGCCAAGTTCTGTAAAGACAATGGCAAGAAAAGAAGTGATATCTTAGTGGGTGCCAAGTTCAAATAAAATTCACTCAAACTTACCTACTGAAGTATTATAGCATTTTTTAAATTGTTTATAAGTAAAAATTATTGATAGCATATTAATAATAAATCTAGAACTTGGCAAGTTTTTGATAAATGTTATGCCTATCAATTTCATGTCTTAATAAAATGGTGATGTTAATATTAATTTCAATGATATTACAAAAAAAATTAATATAGATATTATTATAATAAAATGACTCATGTTAAGGATTTGATAAACCAATAAATACACAGATACGCTCCCGCTCGTCTTTGGCTATCACTCTAGCACCCACCTCCAGAAACCTCAATGCAAACAGACTAAGATGCCTGACAAAGAGACAGATATACTTACGCTTGTTCTTGGTCATCACTGTAGAGACTGCACCCCTTTAACCCTTTCAGGGGCAAATAACTTTTATTCATGAAATGCTGAAATGATTGAATCACACCAGAATTTACAAAATAAATTTATTTCAAAATGGGTAAAAGCTTCTTTTCACGTATTTAATAAAATTAAACTTTTTAGTCCTGAATTCTAATATCAATGTGGAATTTTGCAGTTAAATTAGGTGGGACATATTTTATCCCACCGCTCTTCAAGGTGAAGGAGCTCACTCAAATTGAAGCTTCCAATCATGAAATAACAAGATTTGATATAATAATGTCATTATGAAAAATAAATGACTCGTAAGTAAAAACTTGTCAAGTTCTAGATTTATTATTAATATGCTATCAATAATTTTTATTTCTAAACAATTTAAAAAATGCTATAATACTTCAGTAGGTAAGTTTGAGTGAATTTTATTTGAACTTGGCACCCACTAAGATATCACTTCTTTTCTTGCCATTGTCTTTACAGAACTTGGCTCCCTTTTTTCACAGCTATGTTTTTGTTAGATGTATATATACATATATCTATAACACTGGCGCCCGGCTAACCGAAAAGTAACGTAAAATTTTATTTTTTTCAACTGTAACGCATCTAAGCCAAAATATTAGTATTTTACAATACAGCACTGAGTTAGGAAAACTTACTTAATAAAACTTTATTTTATCAAAGGGTAGTTGATTCGCTTCAAAACTTTAAACTTGCTAAAAGAGTACAGAAAAATATATGTGTGCAATCAATGGCAACAGATAAAACTCGCGAAAACAAATTTAGTTTAATACATATACTACCTCATTCCGCGGGTCCATTCCGCATATAGAGTAGATTAACTTTCAATTTTGAAGAATCAATAACACTAACTGATTTCAGATACAAGCATTTAAAATTAGTAACCACATAAAGCCGATTGTTTCTTAAACTGCATGAATTGGTTTGTTTTAAAAATCACTAGTAAATGTGCGTTGTTTGTTTTCATTCCGTTCTGCTTTTGCCGCTTTAATGTTGTTTGGTTGGGTTGGTTTACATATTCTGTGACCGAAGCATCACTAGTAAATGTGCGTTGTTTGTTTTCATTCCGTTCTGCTTTTGCCGCTTTAATGTTGTTTGGTTGGGTTGGTTTACATATTCTGTGACCGAAGCATCACTAGTAAATGTGCGTTGTTTGTTTTCATTCCGTTTTGCTTTTGCCGCTTTAATGTTTGGTTGTTTGGTTGGTATGGGTTCGGTGCTAGACGCCGAGGTGAGCAGACGTGTTCTGCTATGCTCCGCATTTCAGAGTTGTAAATTTGAAATCGAAAGTAGGTCCGGTGTTGTGCGCGTTTTGTAGTTTGTAGTGATATTAAGTAAAGTTCTTATTAGAATATATTTCGTGGTGCTACGAACTTTTTCTCGGTAATGGATGCCGATATGAACAATAGTACTCAACAAGCCGATTTTTTCCCGGCTGAATTGGAGTGTCTCAATAAATGGATAAAACATTTTCAACCAGCCTTTTTGGCCGATGATAATGAATTGGGTAAAACTGCCTACACCGTCCTTCAGGATGCCAGCTCCTTTTATGCCAGATGTTCTATACGTGCTAAGGACAGATTCATGGAACTTATTCAAGGTATGTGGTCTGAATCATTCGAACCATTTGCCAATACGGGGGATAATGCTTTCCTAGTTATTATCCTTACTAATGTTAAACATGTAATTCATTTACTTAAATCCTATGATAATGACTTTCCTGCACTAGAAAAAATTAGTACTAACGGTAAACGTATTAATGAAATTGATAATTCTTTAGATGGCGGTTTTAAGAAACCGTTAAAAACTGCCAAAATTGTCACCTTAGGGAATGGTACTCCTGTGACAACCTCAAATTCTTTTAATACCCTTAATAGGAATGAAGATATATCAGATCATGATACAACTGAAAATACTAATACTACACCTAAGGAGCCCAGATGCGAACCTTTTTATGTTAAAACGACTCAAAATTGGCGTGATATTGCCAACAAAATTGACGAGCTTGCTGAATGCAAAGTTTTCAAAGGAGTCCAAGGGGACTTCATAAAATTTTTTCCTAAAACCATAGATGTGTATCGTAAAATACAAAAATTCTTAAGTGATAGCAAAATCGAATTCTTTGGCATGAGACCAAAAAACGAGCGACCAAGGAAAATTCTTATTAAGGGATTGCCCATTGACACCCCCATCTCCGAGGTTAAGTCGGAGTTATCTTCTCTTGGCTATGATATTCACAGAGTTTCTCAACTTAGAAATTTCAAAACCAAATTGCCCCTCCCCATTTTTCTTGTCGATATTTTTAGGAATGAACTTTTTAAAAATATTTTTGATGTTCGATCCTTTCTCGGTTTCTATATTAAGGTAGAAACCTATAAATTTAAAGGACCAAAGCAATGTTATAATTGCCAACTGTATAATCACAGCTCAGAATGTTGTACACTGAAACCAGTGTGTTTGAAGTGTTCAGGTGGACATAGAGTTAATGAATGTAAGGTCACGGACCGTAAAGATTTTAAATGTGCTAACTGCGGTGATAATCATACGGCAAATTTCAGTGGTTGCCCGAAAAATCCGAGAAACATCCAAAGTGGCAGGGTTACCACAATCAGAGATAGCAATCACAGATTTGCTGCCATTACCACCACAAAAAACGTTTCTTTTGCCGACTCCCTAAAAGGGAAAAAACCAGATTTGACTATTATTTCAAAACCTACTTCATCGCAGAATCTCGTTCCTGGTGGAAATTATCAGAATATTTCTAATACTGCTACTAATAGCAAAATCATCGCTAACGTTCCAAATACTGGTAATACTGGAAATAATACTGCTGAAAATGTTGTAAATACTATTAATCCTAATAATTCTAATATTGATAGTAATAATGTCTTACTTAATTTTGTTTTGTCTAATTTTGATAACATAGATGCTATTATTGAAAAGTTAAATAAATTATATGATATAATGGCAAAATTCCAGAAAATATTTGCTAATAAAGGTATGTCTGAGCTGCTAAGTGCTATAAATATGGATGGCCAAGGAGGCCTTAAAAGTTCACCAACAACTAAATAATGGGTCTTTCCCGTATCCTTTTTTGGAATGCTAATGGCCTCCGATCGAAGCTAGCAGAGCTCAGGGATTTTGTTATTAACAACCCTGTTGATCTCATCCTTATACAGGAGGTCCGTACTAGTAATCTTAGGGGCCTCAATATTCAAAATTTCAAATCTTATTTCACTCCTCGCATTGATAATAATGTTATTTCGCCATATGGCGGGACTGCTATATTCGTGAGTAGAAGGGTCACTCATGCTCATATCCCTTCCCTTTCTCTTAATCGTTTAGAAAACACTAATGTAAAAATTTATCTTGATCAACGAAATTCTTTTGTAGTATCCTCCATCTATCTCCGGGTTTCGAATCATTCGGATCTCCCTTCTGACCTTAACAATCTTTTCCGGCTAGATAACAATGTCATTCTTGCTGGCGACTTCAATTCTCATCATCCCAGTTGGTGCCCAAACAGTAATATGGACCGTTTAGGGGAAACCCTCCATAATTACTGCATCAGTAATGGTATTGAAATTGCTGCCCCCATCTCCCCCACTCGCTTTGGCCCTTTGGGAAACGGCACGACTATTGATCTGGCTCTGCTTAATAATATCCCTTACCCCTATACCATCATCCCTATTTCGGCTCTCGCATCGGATCACCTCCCAATTCAAATTAACATTGATTGTAATCCCTCACTACCTTCCTTAATCTCTCCTTATGTTTACAATTGGCGTAATTTTACCACTGCAATCAATGATTCTCCTCCCCCCTTCGATGAACTCAATTCCGTCGAGGATATTGAATTGGCTGTCACAAATCTTACCAAATTAATTCAAAATTCCCTTGAAGCATCTAAATGCCACCAGGCTCCTCAAAATTTTCAGACCCTCCCTCAAGAAATTAAAATCAAAATTAATAATAGGAATCGTTTGCGTCGACAGTGGCAAGCCAGTAGGGACCCCAGTATCCGCACTGAAATGAATCGGCTAAACGCCATCATTAAACGTGATATCAAAAATTTCAAGAGTGAAAAATGGACGGATTTTATTATCTCCCTGACTCCTACGGATAACTCTCTTTGGAATTATCTGAAAAGAGTCAGGAAACCTTTTACTCCTATCCCCCCTCTCCTAACGGATACTGGACATAAATGCCTCGACGCTGAAAAAGTGGAGGTACTTGCTGATCAATATGAAGGTCAATTTCAACCGCATAGTGATGTCTCTAATGCAGACACTATAGATCTGGTTGACCAAGTTGTTGGCAGATTCTTGGCCCATGAGCCTGTCAGATCAATTGAACCGACCACCCCTGAGGAAGTCATTGCGGTGATCAAAAATCTTCCTAATAGAAAGGCCCCTGGGCATGATGGAATTTCTAATTCGGCCATCAAAAATCTCCCCGTTCAGTATGCTGATTATCTAGCCAATTTGATCAATGCTCTTTTCAAATTCTGTTACTTTCCTAATGACTGGAAAAAAGCTGTTATTGTCCCTATTAAGAAACCTGGAGAAGACCCTTCTCTGGCCAAAAGCTACAGACCCATTAGTTTGCTTCCTGTTCTTGGTAAGTTGACTGAGCATATTTTTCTTACACGCCTTCAAAATTTCCTCCCCGATATCCCTGAACAATTTGGCTTCAGGCCTAAACACTCTACCGCACACCAATTGCTCAGAGTGGTTGAGTTCATTTTTGATGGACTCGAGAACTCTGAGTATGTTGGTTCACTGTTTATTGATGTCGCGAAGGCTTTTGACACAGTTTGGCTCCCTGGCCTGATTTACAAATTATTAAAGTTAAAAGTCCCTACGGCGCATGTTCGCTTTACTCTTAAGTACCTTCGCGGCAGAACATTCTGCGTCCGCTATGCCAATATCCTCTCTACACCTCGCCCGGTTAACGCGGGTGTGCCGCAAGGCTCTAAGTTGGGGCCCCGGCTTTATAAAGCCTACATTTCTGATATTCCTACATCTCCACATACGTTACTGGCCATTTATGCGGACGACACCACTGTGATGGCTCGTGACAAGGACTGCCTTACTATGCACGAGTATCTACAGCAACACATTCTCAAATTGGAATCATTCTTTACTAAATGGCGTATCAAAATTAACCCTACTAAATCACAGGCAGTCATCTTCACTCGCAAGCGTTCTACCCCTCCTCCACTCAACCTTAATGGCTCCTTTGTCAGCTTTGGACGGGAAGTTAAATACCTTGGCGTTTTCCTGGACAGTACTCTTACTTGGCGTAAGCACATCGAATATAGCATCCATAAGTTCTATAAAGCTAAGCGCGATCTTGCCCATCTCCTGTATAGTGATGAGATGAGTATGGGCAATAAAATACTGTTATATAAGACAGTTCTTCGCCCCATACTTCTCTACTGTGCCCAGATCTGGGGTTCTGCTGCTAAAACAAACCTTCAAAAAATTCAGATCCTTCAAAATAAGACTCTTCGTGGTATCGTCCGTGCACCTTGGTACAAGAGAAATACTACAATCCACCATGACGTCAAAATTCCACCGATCAGATCTGTCATCAAAAATCAAGCTACAAAATTTTTCAATAGCATTCCTGACATTCCTAATCCTATTTTCCATAATATTTCTGTATATGATGAACGGGCCCGAGGGCGTAGACCTCGTGCCACTCTTCATCTCCCTGAGAATATCGAACCTGGTTAGGCCACTACTGTCGCTTTGATAGGGTTATTTTTCCCTGGTTGCTCACTACTTAACTTCTTGTAAATTTTGTTTTTATTCTTATTTGTAATTATTGCTTTTAAATATCTTCTATTAATCCTTTTTTACTTCATTAACTTTTATTTTTGTATTTTTATATCTTTTTGTTTGGTGCCTTTAAATGGCCTTTTTTTTTTTTTTTTGTTTTTTTTTTATATATATATATATATTTTTATTGGGGAGCTTTTCCTTTACGCGTTTCCAGATGTTCTGGACATTGGCTATGGTTTGAATGTTTCTACCACAGGTTACTACCGGAGGTGCAGAGTCGCTGATTCCTGGTACTCCTCTCCATATCTCTTCCAAGTGTTTGGTTGGTTGGTTGGGTTAGTTTACATATTCTGTGACCGAAGCTACCTAGAGTGTGTTCAAGAAGCACGCGCGCGAGCTCAGGAGGCAGGAACATGGAGTGGGTCTATATCATGGATGGAATAACACGTAGTGTGTTCAGGAACAGATCATGGATTTGATTAATTAAGGTGCTAATTATAAAGATATTTTGTTGCAAAAGGAACGTGTACTAGATGGCCGAATGGATAAGGTAGGGCTCCTATAATACAGGCTGAATCGTCAAGCATTTTGTTTCCCACTTTGACCAATGAGCGATTGTTGCCCACGCGGCGTGGCCAATCGTTCTTCTCCTACCGGCAATTAAATGGCGGCGTGAGTCAGCCCGTATTATAGGAGCCTTAGGATAAGGCAGTGAACTCGAGACTAGGGGTTCTGGGTTCGAATCCTTCCAGCCCCACATCGTGTCACAGTTTTTTTTTGTTTTGTTTATTGGTTGTTTTATATTTTTCATAATGAATAAGATATTTTTGATGAAGATATATTTTTTATTTTTATTATACAGAGGCACGTGTATTTTTATTATAATAATAAAATACTTATTTAAATGTGAGAAAATGAGGTATTTCGAGCTGAAAGTTTTACATCTGAACACCTTTTAAATATTCAAAGTTTCGTTTCTAAGTGATTATATATGTATATGTATAATGATATAAACATTAAGCAAATCCAAATGAAAAAATAATATGTATTGTGCAAAAATATCCTTTTGCACGTAGGATAATTCCTTGATCTTTTTTTTTTTTTTGAATACTTTATGAGTGAATTTTTATCGAGACTAGGCTGGAAATCATATTTTACTTTGAACATTATAAAAATAAAATCTATAATAGTTGTAGATTATTTTAACTAAAAATATCTGTACGTATATTTTTTAAAGAGATAAAATATATAGGTCTGCTGTCTAGTTTTATAGTGAATAAAGTATGATTAGAATGTTTATAAATTTTCTACTGAAAGTATAAGTAAGTATTTTGCTTATACTAACAGAATTTTGAATGCCATTTATTTCTCATGTTTTGTGATGTATTTTGGTCTGTTATCCACACGATATTAAAATATGCAATCATAAAATAAGAAATATATATATAACCTTCTCTGAAAAACTGTCTAACTAACAGTGCAAATTCCATTGAAATCCATCCAGTATAGTAGATTACAAACAAATCTCATATGTTGATATCACAATCTTGGTTTACTAACAGCATTATATTTATCACAGAAGTTATAAATCAACTGATAAATCATTTTTAAATAAATAAAAAGAAAATTGTTAAAAAGTTAAAATTTTTAGATCACCAGTTGAATTCTTAAATTGTATCAATCAACCTACCAAACAAAGCACAACCAATAACACATACGAGACACATAAGCAGAAAACCTCGCAGAAAACGCACAATCACGTGATCAAATCGCCCACACAATTTTTTGAGCAGCTTAATACCCTATTCACACTAGAAACTTAAGATATCTTAGACCGTCAGATTTGAAGTGGTACCCTCCCGGAATTGGATGCCTGTTCACATCGAGAAATTTACCTTAAGATATCTCAGTAGTGTCACTGTATCTGTGATCTGATCAAAAGTAAAGTATGCGCATGCGCTTAAAATAAAAACGGCCGCAACAGCCAATCAGTAAAAGCAAAGCTTCATAGCCAACGAGAGTGAGTGGTCATTCCTGTATCTAGCCGAAGTAAGTCGAAACTCACTAATACCCTGTTCACACTGCGTTATCGGAACTCTCTTAAACCTCCGAACTCTCTGAGGGAGTTCCACAAACTCTCTGAGAGAGTTTCAACTTTCTTCGGGCTAGAGACAGTCACGACCATTCACTCTCGCTGGCTGTAAAGCTTCGCATTAACTGATTGGGCGGTTTTATCTTAAGCGCATGCGCAAAGAACACAGTGACGTTCACTGAGTTATCTTAAGTGAGTTTTTCCATGTGAACAGGTTTCCAATTCCGGGAGGGTACCACCTCAAAATTAAGAGAGTTCGGCGGCCTAAGATATCTTAAGTATCGTAGTGTGAACATAGTATGAGAGAGTTTGTGGAACTCATAGACTTCTGATATAACTGGACTCAGAAATAGCAACCCTTTCTTGACGCCAGGATCGCTACCCACCGTCACGTGATGATGGGCAGAGAAAACGCGCCAAACCGGTTTTTCTCCTCTGGTTCCCGCTGAAACTTTCTTGCATCGGAGTTTCTCACACATAAATCAAATCCGACAGTTGCCAATAAGGTGATCACCGCCATAAAAGATAACCTTTTGGCGATGAAAGCGGGAAACATGTGTGCCTCAAGTTCTGACCGAAATAACAATCGGATTCGGCCTCTACTTCTTATCTTTACTCTGAGGTGGAACTCTCTCAGAGAGTTCGGCGGCCTAAGATATCTTAAGTATCGTAGTGTGAACATAGTATAAGCGGAGTTTGTGTGCGGTTGGTTAACTAATTTTAAATGCTAAATGGGCTAAAGTAGATAAAGAAGGTCACGTGATGTTTTTCCCGACTATTTTAGATTTTATCTGAGTGAACATAGGCATGTAGTCCTGTTACGAAAACCATGTTTTGGAAGGATAAAGAAATATAGTCGTTGGTTTTACCTTTTTTGAACCATAAAAATAATGAAATAATTGAATTATGTTAAAATTCCTTTCTTCAATAAGACCTACTCCATGGCATAAACTTCTGAGCGCGCGCGCTGCGCGAAGTGCACTTCTGAACAGACTCCTAGTAGTAGTTGCTAGTTGGTAGATAGGTTGACGGGAGTGTTTATTTGCAATTTGGTGGAGAAAACAAAAAAAAACTAGCACATGCGCTGTTGTAGTCTGATTTGTTGCTAAAAGATATGGAATGTACTCGCAATGTCTGATGTTTAAAAGCATGAAGGTTTAAAAGTAGTGTTTGTAAAGAGATAAATTTTTGTATTCTATTTTAACTCTTTATATCAGATATTGGAACTATTTTATCAGTATTTATTTTTCATGTCTGGCCGTGCACAGTTGTTCGTAGGCAGATTGCCTATTGATATACGAGAACGAGATGTTCAAAAAGTTTTTGAAAAATATGGCCGACTCGTTCGTTGCGATGTTAAATATGGTTTGTATTTTTAAGCATTAAGAACTAATGTGTACAAAATGGTGTATCTGCGTATTGGCGTAAAGATTTGAAAGAGACAAAAATTATTATGCGTTCTTTTCTACTGCATGGAATGAATCATTCTGTTGAATAATGTATAATACTAAATAGTTTATACCAATTAAAATGTTTTGTTTCCTCCACCTCCCCCTACTAAAAAAATATTTCAAAAGCTTCCCTTGTTATTCCGACATTGTTATTTAACTAGCATAAATATGGTATAAATTTCTTTTCAGCACTATTTTTTTACTCTATAATTAGGGCTAGCAAGGTTTTGCCAAAGTAGCAAAAATCTGTGTTTAATATATGGGAATTTTAGTAAAATATTTTTTATATACTATGGATGCAAAGGATGGGAAAGAGGAGACTAAATAAATAACTCCCTGGTTTCGGCTTAAATAGTTCTAATTATTATAACTTATTTTTATGCTTCAGTTAATCTTTTACGAAACCTAAGGAATATTATCTGTTTTGCTGTGTTATCTTCACAATAGAGATATGCCAAAAACCACTTTTTTTTTTTATTAGTTAGCTAAATTATGCAACTTTCCAAATTATCTCCTGTATGTAAACATACCAAGTTCTATTTCTATCCTATTCTAAACTTTCCTCTGTTGTATATATGTTTTAATTTTATAGAAAAAAAATTATGAAAATTCATTGTAGTAATAGTAATTAACTATTTTACCAGTTGCATACATTTTGTCATAAATTTTCAATTGTAAGTTGCATCTTGCTGGTTGGTAAAATAAATCTTTGTCTGGTAAGACTTTCTGAAAATATCCCACGGGGCTTTTCTAAATTTCTTGTACAGGGTGTTTACAGTATCTGGAAATCAGGGAATCATGCAAAAATCAGGGAGCTTTATCAATCTGGAAAAATCGGAGAAATTTGTCTAAATGTGAAAATATTTGCATTTTCACCTTGCCTATGAGACTGACTCGTCTATTTTATATACCATATTTTTTCACATGCTGATTAGTCTTTTCCAATATTTTTAAAAAGATGCACATGGTTGAGTTTTTGATATTTAATGCAAATTAAGATGATCAGATGTCCTCATTTTTGTAGATAATGCTTATATTGAAGGCAATTTACACATTTTTAAAAATTTTAAATAATACATTAGTGTAACTTGATCAGATTGCTAGCTTAATCCAATTAGCTATCCTGTCAGATGTAGGTAGATAAGTCTTGGAATTGAATATTTTCGAAATTTTCTGCTCACCCTATATCCATTCACCACTGCATGAAGTTGTTGGACTAAATTTTGAGTTTGAATTTATAAAATTGTCAACCAATACTTAATGAATATTAGGCAATTTTTATGTTTTTCTCTTGTCCCCCCCCCCCCACCCCAAATGAGATATTAGCAAGCTGGATAGGTAGGTGTGTTATAAGAAGAATCAGCATACATGAAAAAATATCATATGTGTATTGTTAATAATAGAAATCAGGGAACTTTTTTTTACAATTTCTGTAGACACCCTGTTGTACTAGTTATTTAAAAAAAATTCCAATGGCAAAATTCGTGGATTTGTTTATTGGGCTTCAAATTGGCGACAATTGAGGACTAAAAATGGAAAATGTTGAAAATCCAAAAGAGGAAATTTTTCAAGAGAGTGAAGAAAAGAAATTCCTTCTTCTGGTACTTGGCGTTTTTCATTTCACTCCTTTTGGACTCTTAACACTTTAAAATCAGGGTTGTAAAAAACCCGGGTTTTTTATTTAAAAAAAAAAAACCCTAGCCCGGGTGGGTATCCAGGCAGCTACCCACTACAACCCTGTTTAAATTGCTAGCTTCCTTTCGTTTAGTGTTCAGGGGTCTGTCCAGACTTTTCTCCCAGGGTCCTGTTTTTGTGAAATTGTGAACAGGTTTTTTACATTTGTGAAAAATTTAGTCATAATTTTTTGAATTAAAAATGATTGTTATATTCAGGCTCTTTTTTATGTTTTGAAGAAGATATGTAAAATACATATATTTTCTTTATATGTAAAAGTGACAGGCCAGATTTCACTTTTTAAGTGATTAAATCTGTGAGAGGTTATAGTTTTCAGCTGAAAAATTTTGTAAAAGGCCCTATTTTTAAGACAAAGAATTTTGTGAAGGGTCCTTTTTTAAGGTAAAAAGTTTTATGAAGGGTCCTGTTTTGATATGAAAAATTTTGTGAAGGGTACTTTAAAGGACCCAATTTCTTCCTAAGCAGAACCCTGGCTGTTTGAATACCTAATGTCATTCGTAAACATTTTTTTAATTTATATATTTAATATTTTTCACCTTGCTCAAAAATATCCTATATTGATGTAAACAATAACATGATCAAGTTGTGTAATGGTCACCAGTCGTCGCACATCTTATCATTGGCATTTACAGCATTCTACACTTCACTTCGAGTGGCACATTCAACCAGTGATATTTTTCTACTTTTTTTTTTTTTTTAGAACGAATTCTACTAGGCTTGGCACTTCAAGGGTTCTCCTGTTGTTAAGCTTGGCATTCAAGACATTTTTTCTTTAAAAAAGAAAAAAGATCTTTGATTTTTTGGTACTTTCTGCGTTTTTTGTTTTTAGTCCTCAGTTCTTTCTTTTTTTAAAAAAATAGAAAGTGGATGACAAATTTTTGTCACTTTCCGACAGTGCTTTAAAAAAACTAGTGATGCAACGAATAGTGGTTTGGCCAAGTTACAGCCGAATATTCGGCCGCCGAATAATGAACTTATTTTTGCCTAAAAACAAAATATAGTATGCACTATATGCACAATTCTTGTATATTTCACAGTTAAAATGTATTGTTTTCTTTTAAAAAATTATTTATATACAAATTTTTAATTTTTGAAAGCATTATTTTACTCTGAAAAAATATTCGGCCTAAAAATTGCCTCAATAATATAATTCAGCCAAAGTAAGAAATTCTTAGCAAAAGTTACTCATCAGGTACTGTCTAGTTACATTTTAATAGATATTATGCGTGTTGTTGTTATATTTTAAAATAATGACAAAATTTTAAAAGTACTAGGAGACATAAGTTTCAGCTTTCAGATGAAATAAAAAATAAGAAATCTTAATATCGTAAGAAAAACCACTGATAGAAAGGATGAAAGATCCTCTAAAATAGTGGAAAGAGATCATTGTAGACTTTATAAAGCTCACAATTAACAAAAATATTTTTATCGTTATTTTTTTTCTTTTGTTGTCAGCAGATAGCACTATTAAGAAGTGTATAGCGAATGTTTTCAGATTCAGAGGAAGGAAATATCTGTAAGGAAAAGCAAATTACATTCATTGCATTTAACAGTATCTGATTCTCTAACATACCAAAGATCAATAAATGATTTAATTGTTGTAGGTAAAAAAATCGTTTACACATTTTTATCATTCGCCATTAGCATGTTCAAGATTAACTGGTATACAAATTAGGGATTGACCGAATCAGCAATTTTGTCGAATACCGAAGCTTCGGTCAAAGTGTACACCGAATATTCGGTATTCGGCAACCGAATACTTAAAAATTTTTAATACACATTTTTGCATATATTAGCTTTTTTAATAAACTTTAATTAAAATTAAATTCTTAATAATTTAATTCAGTTACATTTTTATTCTTAAATCTAATTACACAAAAAAATTTAATGACTTCTTTCAACTCACAAATTCATTAACCCATCACTTATTTTTTATTATTTTATCACTAGTCAATATCCAAATTAACCCAATGAAAGTATTAACCTATACAGGCTATTATTAAGGATAAGGATTCTCAGAAAAACAAAAGTTCATTCAAATAAAAAGAAACAATGTTGTCATTAAGCTGATTTACTGATTGTCTAATTATATAAACATATTGAATTGGAAATATTTTGATTAATATTTATCACTGTGGTGATGAAGATAAATTTGAGCGATTTTAATTTTAATGGCTATAAAAGCTACAGGATAGGCATAGGAGTATACTTATTTGATGCATGTATTTTCTTTAATATAAACTTTAGATATACAGAGATGAACTCTGATATACTTATTTGAGGTGTATATTAAAGAGAATACACATTAAATAAATTTAAATTGAAAAAACTAATGTAGAAATAATTAAAATTAAATGGTAATGGAAAGATGCCCATATTCCTTACTTTTTTTTCCTATATCGTAGACAGTTGTTCTGATTTCACCCCTATATAGGCTATTTTAGGAAAGAAAAAAAAAGTTTTTTTGTAATTAAAAATGGCCTTTGACTTGTTTTTGGTAGTGCAGCTGAACTTTGAACTCATACACATAATATTAAAACTCATCATTTAGCCTATTCTACTTCTAAGTAAAAGAGAATTCTTCTACTTCTAAGAAAATAGTTATCTGCAATTATTCGGCCGAAGCCGAATATTCGGTTTACATGCCGAATCACCGAATACCGAATCGACTATTCGGTATTCGGTCAATCCCTAATACAAATTGATGAGTTAAAAATTCTTAAGAAGAAATTAGTGCAAAGTGTAGCAACACGCTGGAATAGCACCTATTATATGTTGGAGAGATTACTGGAAAAAAATAATGCACTTTCTCTATATGCAACTAAATTTGGAGAAATAATCTGACAGCAAACCAGTGGATTATTTTAGAAAAGTTGCTCAATCTATTACAACCATTTGAAGAAATAACAAAACAAATTGCCTCATCGAGATAATTAATTTCTGAAGTCATCCCAATAGTTACAGTAGAGATCTGCACGGGCCGGGCTCGGGCCTATTTTCATTCACGGCACTCGGGTCGGGCCCGGGCCTTACTTTTTTCGAAGTCTCGGGCCTTACTTTTTTTCTGAAGGTTCGGGCCGGGCCTAACTTATTTTTTCTGCACACACCCGGGTACTGGTTTCATTCCTAATCTTCATGGCCCAAAATTTTCATTCCTAGTTTTTACCCACCCTGTATGAAAATCATTGTCTCGGAATGGCCTGGTCCATTCAAAGGTCAGTAAAATTAGGCTTGGCACAAATTTTTTGTCAAAAAATGCATACATTTTTAAATCGCCTCTACAATTAAACATTCAAATTCATTCTTTTTAAAGAGTAGTAGATTTCTACACTTATTAAAATACAGTTAAACGTGTGAAAAAGAACCTGTCTATGACGGAATCTTGTTTTAAACTGAAAAACGTGTTGATCCATGCAAAATTAATATACTACGTAAGAAAATAATATATAATACATTTACACTTGCTAAGAAGGGAACTTGTCTATAATGCATTTTTTTTTTTTTTTTCTTTTCTATGCAATTCAGTCTTAGATTTTACTGTATAGCATTTTTCAGATATTTAACACTTCAATACATGGAATATGGATTAACAATATTAATGATAACTGAAACATTTACATACAAGAAATAGAGATTCATTAAAAAAATAAATATCGCACCCTGCGGCACTTCTATAAAAATGAAGATTATAAACATGAAAAGAAAAGTTAAGATAAATATTTTTGGCTTGATCTCCTCGTACGAGAAAATCTTTTAACCAAATCGACATAAAAATCAATGTTTTATAGAAATTCATTCGGGCCGTGCCGGGCTCGGGCCTTTTTTTCTACGGGCCGGGCCTGGAAATGTCGGCCCGTGCAGACCTCTAAGTTACAGCATTAAAATCATTTATTTAAATCTGGAGATTTTTTTGGTGTATTCACCATGAAAGGCACTCTCTACAAAATTTGGAGAAGCCTTTTGCCTCGATTCAAGACAATGAGCACTATTCCATTGCAACGGTTTTGGACCCCAGATTTAAAGTGTTCTTTTTCAACAAAGATGAAGCATAGGATGTAGGAGTGAAGTCCAAATTAACTGCTTTAGTAAGAGTAAGAAAGGCTAGTGGGTGATTCATGCGGAGAGTCACACACGTAACGCAGTCTTTAGTTTGCATTTATTCAATTATTTATTATATTTTAATGATAATTCTGATTTTAGGTGGTATGGTAAATAAGTTATTAACATATTTTTTAGTTTAAATGTGTGTAAGTAAAACTCACAGAAATATATCCTTTAATTTCATACTCAAAATGTGCTTTTTTTCTGAAGTAGAAAAAAAGCACATTTTGAGTAATGAAATTAAATGATATACTTCTGTGAGTTTTATTGCCACACATTTAAATTTAAAAATATGCTAATAACTTATTTACCATACCACTTAAAATCAGAATTAACATTAAAATTTAATAAATAATTGAATAAATGCGAATTAAAGCCTGTGTTACGTGTGTGACACTCTCCAAGGAATCACCCTAGTATGAAACCAGTAACAGAATGTGAACAAAATATTTCCGACATAACCATTCCATCTTCACAAGTTCCAAATTCTTTGTGGGCTTGCTTTAATGAAATTGCAGGCCAGTCGCAGAGTGAAGCTCTATAGAAAGTTCCTTTCAATGGGAAGAAGTAAAAGAAATTAGTAATTTTCTTTCCCTGCCACTACTAGAAAGACAACAGTGTCATTTGGAGTTTGGGGCAAAAAATTCAGAAGACTTTCCAAACCTTTCACAATTAGTCAAAAAGTACCTTTCTGCACCAGGAAGTACCATATATAGTGAGTGATTTTCAGAAGCAGGTAGCATTTAGGTAAAAAAAAAAGTGTCTATCACCTGAGAATGCTGAATTATTATTACAATATCTGCATCACAATCTACGTTACATTTTAACTGTTTTTTAAGGCAAATATAAACAGTACGATGCTATTCTTGAAAAAAATATGTAAAACGTAAATGTATACTAGGGTGGTCCTTATATGGCCGATTTTAATTTTTTAAAAATTTTCTTATGTCTTACCATCAAAATTTGTTCCAATACAGTAAAAAACAAAAGAGAAAATGTTTGAATGAAAAAGAAATATATTTAGAGGTAGCTCAAGCTTGCTGAAGTTTGGCGATTATACTAAAAAACATGATGATATCGAGAAAAAGAAACTAAGCCAAAATGATAGTTTTTATTATGATAGTAAATTAATTGTACATTTGTATAACACAAAAACACAATATTAAGCATATACAAAGTTGAAAGTATCAGTAATTCGTTTAATTTGTTAAGTCCATTTTTCTGCAATGAGTATACGCTTTTCGGTGCTCCTCCACAACTTTCGCCAATAGCTTAAACTGAGGTTCATTTCTTGCAAGGATTCCAATGTACTCTTTGATCTAAGCAATACCTCTCATAGCATGATCATTTACCACTTTAATAGATTGCACAATCTTTAATGCAATCATATAATCAGAATTAGTACTCCAATGTGTTGGGTCTATTTGAAAGAATTCTTGCGGTAAACTCACTTCTTTGAACTTCAAAGAGTCTTTGGTAACAAAATCTTCAAACTTCTTTTTATGGAAATTTTTAAGGGAAACAGTTATCCTCTTATCAGGATTCTTTGTACCTTTTTTATTTTGAAGGACTTCAACCATCTTTCTTTTTGTTCAAACAGACACGTGGCTATTGAAAAAAGACCAGCGGTAGAATTGATTTAAAAAAATCACTGGTCCCAAGGACCAGTAAACATCAGAGTTTACTGGTCCGCAGACATCGTCACTGGCCCGCTACATAAAATTATATAAGTAACTTTAACCCTTTGAGTGACACCCCCCCCCCTCTCCTCCTCCGTCTAATATAAACCAAACTTCCTTTCAGTTACCCAAAATTTTCGGCATAATAAAATGTAAAATTATAATTTGCTAAAAATTAAAGAAATAGTACATAAACAAAAACTGAAATTATTATGTATTTTATTTCCATTTATTTATTTTAACTGACTAAGTTTTTATGCAAATTTTATGCTTATTGTAATGTTTGTTTGCAGTTTTCTCAGGGATGAGGAAATTTACGCTTACCTGTCAGAGAGGGAAAAAAGTTACTGTTAGTTACTGGTCCTTCGGACCACTAAATTTTTTAAATTAGTGGTCCGATTGAATTTTTAGTGGTCTCGGACCAGTGGGCCACCAAGGATTTCGAACGCTGAGGACAATCCAGAAAGATCTACTGATATATACAGATGCTTTGAAAATTTCTCTGATGCAGACTTTGCAATTTCTGCATGTATTCTTGGGTACTCTAATAAAATATTCATCAATTGAAAGTTATTATAGGTTGAGGTTTCTGTTATTGAAACAGTGATCCAAGCTTTAATACACCCTGACTATATAATCACAAACATCACGAAGACCTCTTTCTTCCTTTTCGGTAAGCTTGAATTGGAACGTAAAAATGAATATTTTCAAAGAATATATTACCTTAGGCATCCCACAAGCATGATGCATTGCCCCTGGAAGCCTGAATATCCCCTGACAGGTATTCTCACAAGGAAAATAACAAGTTTGACAAATTATTGGTAATCATCTCTTAGTCCACATGTTGATGATTCTTGTGTAGTGGCGAACTCCAAAATTTCATCTTTTATATCTTGTACAAGAGCTCGAATATTATCATCTTTCAAGCCTGTTTCAAATTTCTCTCTATCTAGAAAACTCCAGTACTCTTGGAAACGTTTGAATAAAGGTACTTCTGGACTTTATTACGATGTTCCCAAAGAAATATGAAATACTTTTCCAATGATAGGTTCCATAATATGACGCCAGGCAAAATAAAGTTTCGTTCAAGGTTTTTCTTCTAAAAGGACACAAGCACCTTTCTCTTTTCCAGTATTTGCTGATGTGGTGTCAAAGCTCATTCTAATCACTTTATCTGCAATATCCCATTCATTCAAAGCTTCATAAATTGCATGGGCTTGTACTTCGGCTATTGCGGAAGGAAGTTCAGCAATCGAGAGTATCTGAGAAACTCCTTTTCCAGAAATTATAACTGGTAGTCTATCTATTTTCTTTTTACCGGTTAACTCTGGTAAAAGTTTTCCATCCCAGTGGACAATGAGGGGAACATTTCTTTGTAGTTGTTCTTTAATTTCTATGATTCTTTAATACTACTAACAACTATTTTTCTACGAATTGCACTTCTGTTCAGACTGACTTCTTTAATATCACATCCTAAACTCTTTGCTGTTTCTGCAACTACAAATACAGTAAAAGCTCAACTAACCGGCATGCTCGGGAAACGCCGATTGCCGGATACTTAAAAAGTCCGGATAGTTGAGCGCTACAAAATCTGTCATGAAAGAAGGCAGGGGGGGGGGGGAGGCATCCACGTAAAAATGAAACAGGAAAATGATTTTTAGGCTATTTTCCTGCCAGTAGGAAGTCGATCAAATAGCTCTTATTATTATTATTAAATTTGCATTTGATAAAGTTATTCTTTCCGAATAAAAAATAAAAGTAAACAAATTTCTATATTTATTTATTAATCTTTTATAAAGTTGTATTATTTATAATTGACATTTCCCCTTTCCGGAAAAAGCACATGGAAGCTTCGAAAATTAACTTTGGTATGATTCACTTGTGTTACCTCAACTAACCTCACAATAATAATGAATCTTTTCTGCATAGCTAAAAACGTTATCAGATGCAAACTGATAATGCCCGACTACTCCGATCATGATAAAAACAAACTACACTCATTAGCTTTTTTTGTTTTTCTTGTTGGAGTGGCTCAGATAGTGGAGTCTTTTAGGGGAGATTTCTGAAAACTCATTGTATGTTAATAAAAATTAGGTAAACAGCCTAATTTATTATTATTTGAATTCGGTAAAAATTTGAACACAATCGGGCAATTAGCAACGGAGAAAGCAATTTTTTTTTATATAATAAGTAAGGGGGAAAAAAGAGTACCGTTTCATTCTTTCTTTTTATCTAGAATAATATTATTTCTGTTTACTGTTTAGGTTGAAGAAAAATATTTTTCCTGGCTAATTCAACAACGCAAAACTTTGATGCAATCTCCCGGCTGAGGAGAAAAAGTTTGAACTGATAAAAATCCAACAACAAAACAAAGCAAAAAGAAAGAAACTTACCCTGCAGCATCTTTTCTTTTTTTTAATTTCCAGTTAAGTGTAGTTGATCCAAACACATCCAATAAAAAAATATTCTTGAGTAAATATATTTAAAATACAATATGGTATAAAGATACTTGTTACATAATTCTTTTAAAATAATAATTTCTTGTTCTTGAGTAAATAAAGCAATAAAAAAAATAGTTTGGGTTATAATTTCTCAGCATTTACTGTGTGTTTGATTGCGTTTCTTTTGATGTGCCAGGAATACTATGAAATGCATATCTGATGTCTGCCTGTTTGTAAGAAATTTCTCTTTTTTTCATGAAGCGTTCTTTTATGAGATGCAGTTCTAAAACTTCTTGAGCCGAATACTGCAAATTTTTTACACAAAACTTTAAAAAAGTAGATAAACTTTTCTCATCTTCACTCCACGAAATTTTCTCCTCGATTTCATTTTCGGATTCAGAGGAAATATCATTTGTTTCTTCCTTTGGAGCTGTCATTTTTTTAATTAACTGCTCTTCTGTTAAAGTTTCGGTGACAGGAATATTTTTATCTATAGCTATCCAATTTTCGATTTCTGGCATTTTCAGTTGTGATAGAGATAAGTTGGTATTAGGCCCATTTTTTAATGTTTCCATAATTTCATACAATTCGTTCCTTTTCTTGGGTTTAAATCCTTCCAATTCTTCATCTGATGAATCAGAACAAAAATTTACTGTAAATAATAATTTTTTCCATCCCCTTCGAAGAGTTTCCGTTTTTACGGCATTCCATGCACTGGCAAGATCATAAATGGCATCTTTTATTGTGAAAGCTGATTGAAATTCTGCCACCGTTGTCTGTGCATTTATGAGCTTACGCATGAAATGTTTTCGATAAATCATTTTTACGTTCTGTATGATCCATTGATCCATAGGTTTATCAGAGAAGTTACATTGGGGGGGGGGGGGAGAAACATCACTGAAATATTGCCATATTTCAGTTCTTCCTCGCTGGGATGCGCTCGGCAGTTGTCAGTTAGAAGAATTATTTTATTTTCTTCCAGTTTTTTTCCCTTAGCTTCAAGCTCGCTAATTACAGATGGCACATAAACTTTTTTAAACCAGTAGGTAAAAATATTTTTATCCATCCAAGCACTTTTTTGATTGGTGTAAACTACAGGGAGATGTTTAATTCCTGTAAGTGCTCTTGGATTCTTTGACTTTCCTATTACTAACAGTTTTAATTTATGGGAGCCAGTTGCATTAGCACAAGTCAGAATCGTTAGTCTGTCTTTGCTTTTCTTAAAACCATCTGCTGACGTTTCATTAGGACCAGCTAATGTTGAGGTCAGAAGGTAACGGAAATAGATTCCAGTTTCATCAGCATTATAGATGTGGTTTAGATCAATATATATTTTTTTTTTAATAAAATCTTCAAAAAAAGTAGAATATTCCTCTGCAGTTTTGTTATCCGCTGATTTGTGTTCTCCAGATATGTCAATTTTTCTAATTCCATGGCGTTTTTTTAAGCAAAAAAGCCACCCATCTGAAAGCTTGCATTCTGTTGCAATATTTAATTTTTCTGAGAAATCTCTTGCTTTTTCAATGAGCATAGGCCCTGAAATAGGAACTTCTTCTTGTTTTAATAGAAACCACTGATATAAACTTTTATCCAGTTTTTCATGCTGAGGTTGCTGCAGTGTTTTTCTTTCATCCGTTGCTTTGCTTGTCTCTGCAGAGGAAGCAAATGCCATCAACTTTTCTTTCTGCGATTTAATATCGTAATTCGTTCAGGATCCAATGTTGAATATACTCATCTATTGTTGTTTATTTTCCCCTCTTTCTAAACGTCCAATAATGTCTAGCTTCTGAGTTATGGTTAAAACAACTTGTTTCCTTTTATTAGGATTTGACTGATCTGCCATATTTTAATTTGCCAAAAAATATGAAAAAACACGATTAATAAAGGCTGAGAGCAATTTACTAGGCTAGCTGATTAAGCACAAGCAAATGGCAGTAAAAATGTGCCAAAACGAAAAAAAAAAAAATCATCAGCGTGATTTAAGTCAACTTCTGATTGCTCAAGCTGAATGTGGAGACCCAAATGGGCAGGACAGATGGAAAGTTCTAGTAACTCCAGGGGGGGGGGGGGGGATACGATATCTGAAATGACCATATCCCTATCCCAATTCTTAGAAAACAGTTTTCCTCTATGCTCCTGGCTTCCTCACTTGGCAGTTCAGTTTTCTGAAAAGATGTAGCTTTCCACTGTTTAGCACGTCCCCCCCTCGCCCCATCTAGTTTCGCCAAGAGCAGAAAAGAAAGATCAAGCCTCTCTTCTCGTCTTCATTTTCCACCACCTCCTCCTCTCTTTCGCAAGGGAACAAATTTTCGGCGGACTATGATGCAACATGAAGTTATTCTGTGCTAACGAGCTGTAGACAGTTCTTTATGCTATATTTTTATTTTATAACATTCACTGTTATGAACATACACATAGATCTGTTTTATGCCAAATTAGTCGCTGAGATAATTTAAGAATGCTAACAGTAAACTTCCTAAAATAATGGTAAAAATTTTTCAGCTGTTTATGGAGAAAAAAAAAAAAAAACGATCTCTCTGAATTTTTCCGGATAGTTGAGCTTTCCGGTTACTTGAATGCCGGATAAGAGCTTTTACTGTACTGCTTTTCTGTCTGATAATTTTGTCCTGTCTAGAGTTGTTGCTAATTCTGGAGTTATGACATCCATACGCCCTCTCTTAGCTTTAGATGTCCCTGGATCTAATGCTGCATCCTCAAGCAGCATCAGATTACTAATCAGATAATTGCTTATCTAATAAGGCAAAATAATTAGAAAACAATAAACAGATAAATAATTCTTAGTTGAATCTCTGTTGCTAGTACTGCCATCTATGAGAGGCGAGACATTTCTCTTCTTCATATTAATGAAATTATCTGTAGATAATTATTTAATAATTGCATTTACAAATGCATTTATGGATTTTATAGTATAGATAATTGACATTTTAATACATTGAAATAATTTATCAATATTAGGATAATAATTTTTTTTTTTCAAGTAAAAGGAGAAAAAAACAGCAAAATGACCCCGATTTATGAAACTTTTACTTCTTTGAGCTACCTCTAAATATTATTTTTTAGTGATTAAATTCTACAAGAATTATTTTTAGATATAATGGAACAAATTTAGAGGGTAAGAGCAATAAATTTTAAAACTTCGAAAATAAGGACCACCACCCTAATGTATACTAATAAAAAGAATTTAGTGCTTACATTTCTTTCATTATTTAATAAGAAATAGTAACACACTTAAAAAAATCACTTAAATTATATTTAACTTTTAAGCATATTTTACTAAAAAAAACCTTTAAGTATTGCAACGTATATGAATTAAATATTTTATACATATAATACATCTATATCTAATCAGTCATATATTTTATGTTCTTTATAGCTATAATTCAAAATATTATTGAAATATTTTTTTATGTAGCAAGTTATAAATGTTAAACTTCCCATTATGATAAAAAAAAAAATTTGAATTTGCTTGTACAGCTGTATTAAAACAATTTTGAATAGATAAATTTTAAATTTAACAGATTGTTAGCTTATTACAGATACTTTTTGTACTTACTGATACAGCATAAAATTTTTTTAACATGATTCCTAAATTAGTCTCTTATATAAAAAGGGGTAGATAAAACCGATTCGGGGTATGAAAGTTAACAGGAAAAAAAAAGTGTTAGTTAATTTCAAATAAGATTTTCATTATACATGATCAATATAAATTGTCAAATTAAAAAATTATACTGTGTAAATATAAAAACATTTATTACAGTATTATTCGGCCAAGGCCAAAAAATGGACTTGATATTCGGCCGAAGCCGAATATTCATTGCATCTCTAAAAAAAACCCTGTAGAATCCATGTACAGGCAGTTACATTGTAGTCATTCATTTGAAGCAACTCTTACATATAAATGGAACATTTTCCAACAGAGTGAAAAAGTGTCCATGCTGGGAGTCAAGCCCAAGACTTTTGGCTTAAATTACCAATGTTCTGCGTCTATTGAGCTATCTGGACAAATAACCTTGCACATTTCACTCAACTTATTAGTAATTCGGCGAACTGTCAGAATTTTTCTCACAGGGTTCTGTTTTTGTGAAATTCTGAAAAGTTATTAGTATACTTGTGAAAATTCTAGTCATAATTTTGTGAATTTGAAATTATTATATTCAGGCTCCAGTATAATCTATCTTTTACTCGAGCTTTTTTACTTATGAAAAAGCCAAGTAATATGTTCTTTGACAAGTTCAATTATTTTGTGACAGATCAAACGTTTTTAAATGGTTAAATATGTAAAACATTGTTTAGAAGTGAAAAAGTTTTGTAAAAAAGGTATTTTTAATACAAAAATTTTTATGAAGGATCCTTTTAAAGATCCAAAAATATACCGAGCAGACTCTGTAATATCTGGTCTGCCATGTAGACAGTCCAATCAAATAAATCTTGTGACCTTTTTTTATTATTATTTAAGTTCAACATATATATATTATGAATATGGATTTTTGAAAATTCCTTTTCACATTTTTCTTGATGGGCTAGAACAGCAGTCACCAACCTCCCTTCCCAGGCATCACATATAATTAATATTATAATTTAAATTCTCCGGACCACAAATGTTCTTTTTAAATAACAGTTTAAAGAATTCCCACATTTAAAATGATGTATTTTAGTATACTAAAATACATGTATTAAAAATAAGTACTTTTCGCTTCGGTTAGCCGAGCGCCAGTGTTATATATATATATATATATACAGGGTGTTCCGTTAAAGGGGTCCAATATTAATAGGGGTAATAGAGGAGATCACACGGAGCATAAATCAGTATATAATGCCTGGCCGGATCTCAATAATTTTCAAGTTACAGCAAATAGAATGAAAAATCGAAAATTTGTAAAAAAAACCCTCATTGCTAAACTATCCATAATGCTACATAAAAACGAAGCACATATTTAGAAAGAGCAGAAAAAATCCTACGAAATGACATAAGTTGTTTTAGAATATTGAGAATTAATGGCGAGTTACAAGCTCTGAAACAGTGAAAAAATACAAAATCAAATATTTAGCAAAATAGTTAATCGTTAATTCCAAAAATGCAACTCTACCTACATCAAGGAAAATGTTATAAAATTTGGTCCATTCCGAAAGCTTTCGAAGAAGCTGACAATAAACCATATCAGTTTAATTGTATGGGAGAAATCAAGCAGTTCCCTAGTTACAACTCTGTACTGTTGCACGCTCGGAAAGGGCGAAACTCCGCCCATGACGATTGTAAACACCCCGTTTTAATATCTTTCAATTATACATTTCTGATCAACCTCTATCAATACCCTTTCATTATTCAGTCTGGTCAAGTGAATGACATATTGTGCAGCTCTCGCCTTGTCTTAAAGCAAACTCCGTGACTGCTGCGTTTCCTCCATGAACTTTCAGGATGATGAAGAAGTACTTTTTATGCAAATTTTCTATGTGTATAGGAAGAAAAGTGTAATAAAACAGCAGTCATCAGTGGGCGTTATGTTAAAGGGAGGCTGTTGTAAGTGGGATTGTAGTAAGTTGATGTATAATAATTATGCCGGAATACTCTAACGAAGAATATGCGGACATGCATCTGATGTACGGGCAAGCTCATGGAAATGCATGTCTAGCACAGCGCATGTACCGTGAGCAATTTCCAAGGAGACGTTGCCCAAGTTCGAAACTCTTCATAAAAATCGATAGACGATTACGGGAGACTGGATCGTTTAATACAGCAAGCATTGATGCAGGGAAACCTCGACATGTACGAACACCTGCAATGGAAGAAGATGTACTGAATATTTTTAAAGATAACCCCTCCACGAGTACACGAGCTGCTGCGTCTGAAGTCGGTGTTTCTCACCAAAGTGTGTGGCGTGTTCTGCGTGCAGAAAACATGCACCCCTTTCATGTGCAGCGGGTACAACTGTTATCAGTAACAGATTGTGCTCAGAGGACAGAATTCGTACGCTGGTTGCTTAATGTAACAGAAAATAATCCACAATTTCTGGAAAATATTTTATTTACTGATGAAGCAACATTTACGAGAGAGGGCGTGGTAAACACGCACAATATGCACACATGGTCATATACAAATCCGCACACTGTTTTCCCGTCGAACGCACAACAAAAGTTCAGTGTGAACATATGGGCAGGTGTCCTCGGCGATTATCTCATAGGACCATATTTACTCCCAGATGTACTCAATGGCAGTACGTACTTGGTTTTCCTACGGGATATCTTACCGCAGTTACTGCAAAATGTGCCAGCAACATTGTGCCACAATATGTGGTTTATGCACGATGGCGCACCGGCACATTTTTTCATAGGTGTTCGCAATCACCTCAATTCAACATATCCTGGGAAATGGATTGGACGCAGTGGACCTGTTGCTTGGCCTGCACGCTCTCCAGACCTCAATCCGTTAGACTTTTTTGTTTGGGGACACCTTAAATCGCTGGTGTATGAAACGCCTGTGGATACACCGGAGGATTTACTAGTGCGAATCGTTGTCGCTGCAGGAGACATTCCCAACTCCGTCGGAGTTTTTCGGCGTGTTCGCCAATCTTTACGACGTCGCTGTCGGCTGTGCGATTCTGTTAATGGGCGCAACTTCGAACACCTATTATAATAATGTCCGTTCGTCTGCCTTCCGACATTGAACTGTGCAGCGCAGGCCAGAAGACTATGCTTCACATATGTCATAAAGTACGTGGAATGTAATTCTTTATTTGTCATTTTTCTTTTATTTTCAACACTTTTTGGCACAGTATTTTGTAAGTCACAGACTGTGGTGTACTCAAATTGTAAATTACAAAGTTTGTATGAATTAATTTAAAATTTAGTGTCTTTTTTAAATTTATAATTAATAAAATTATTATGCTATTTGTTATTATTTCCTATCATAAATTATGATGCACATATACATACAATAATTGTCCATGTAAAACATGTACTGAAACTTCTTGCATAGTTACAAATTGCAATATTTTTAATTATTTCCGAATTTTCACCACCAGTTTAATTTTAAAGAATTTAACTTAAGCTTTATATCAAAAGACCACTTTAAAATGTAGACTATTATTGTAAAGTTATTTTGGTTCATTCAACTCTTGAATAATTAAAAATGTTGCATCTCAGAAGAAGCATGATCGAAAATGTATAGTTGAGAGTAATTAAAAAGGCGGTGTTTCCAGTCGTGATGGGCGGAGTTTAACCTTTGCTAGTGTCAAAGAAAGCGGAGTTGTAACTAAGAAACTGATTAATTTCTCTCACACAATTAAACCGATATGGTTCATTGTAAGCTTTTTCGAAAGTTTTCGGAATGGACCAAATTTTACTACATTTTCCTTGTTGTAGCTAGAGTTGTCTTTTTGGAATTAACGATTAACTATTTTGATGTATATTGGATTTCGTACTTTTTTCACTGTTTCAGGGCTTGTAACTCGTCAATAAATATTGCTATTTTAATACAATTGATGTCATTTTGTAGGTTTTTTTCTGCTCTTTCTAAATATGTGCTTCGTTTTTATGTAGCATTATCGATAGTTTAGCAATGAGGGTTCTTTTACAATTTTCCGAATTTTCATTCTATTTGCTGTAACTTGAAAACTATTGAGATCCGACCAGGCTTTATATACTGATTTATGCTCCATGTGATCTCCTCTATTACCCCTATTAATATTGGACCCCTTTAACGGAACACCCTGTATATATGCATATAAGTATATATAGTTATATATGCATTTATATATATATATATATATATATATACAGAGTTGTATAACATAGACGCACGCCATGCGCGGAAAAATTTCTGCAAAATTCGTAATTTTGCGGAAATTTTCTTAGGAAAAAAAAGTAATTTTTGTTCTTGTATATTTTTTTTACCGAAAAATTAAAAATGTTCCCCAATTTTATGTACGATTTATTTATTGTTTGCCAGGGGTGATTCTCTTCTGAAAATTTAAGGCATTCGGTTCCGAAAATTAAAAAAAATCGGCCATCAGTCCGAAAATTCAGAAATAAAAGAATATCACTGAAATATATTGCACATTTCAACAAATGGCCGCCGATAATAAACAAATTCCGTCAATCGTTTGCAGAAAAAATAACCAATTTTGTCAAAAAATCGCGGAAGAAATGTGAATTTCTGTAAAGATTCGTGAAAAAAAATTTTTTTTGTCAAAGATTCGCAGAAAAACCGCAAATTACATCAAAGAAGCGCAGGAAAAATGAATTTCGTAAAAGCATAACGGAAAAAGTGCGAATTTTGTCAAAGGATCGTGAATAAAACCTCAAATTTTGTAAATGAATTGCGGGGAAAAAAACTAATTTCGTCAAAGGATCGCGAAAAAAACATGAATTTCATCAAAAGGCCACAAAAAACGTGAATTTCGTCAAAAGATCGTGAAAAAAGGCAAATTTTGTCAAAGAATCTCAGAAAAAAAGCAAATTTTGTCCAAAAAATGCAGGAAAAAACCAATTTCGTAAAAGCATAGCGGGAAAAGCACTAATTTTGTCAAAAGAATGCATATTTTGTCAAAGAACCGCAAAAAAAAAAAACTAATTCGTCAAAGGATCACGAAAAAAACGCAAAATTCATCAAAACGCCGCTAAAAAAGCATGAATTTCGTCAAAGGATAGGAGAAAAAAAAGCACATTTTTAAGTTTCTTGCACAACATTAATTTTCATGAAACTAAAAATTAATTTTCATCAGGTGGTGCTACCCTTACGAAAATTTCTTAGCTCCTGATTCTCTTAGTGTATTTTTTTTTAGTCACTTCTCACTTGTGAAGAATAAATTTTACTACTTTTTATTTCAGACTCATCTTAGTGAAAGAAATTAAATTTTGTTTAATGGGTTGAATTAATTTAAAAGAAACAAAATTGCTAAAGAATTTTTCAAATTATTTTACTGTAGAACTATTTTTTCCTTTGTCATACATTGGCAAAACGTGAACATTTACAAACTCTGATTGGTTGCATGTGAGCCAATGTTCCCAGCTGCTAAGCTGTAGTAAGCAAAATCCAATCGTATAAAAGGGTGGAAGAGAGGGAGGGATTTTGAATTTTGGACTTGCAGTTGGTAAGAAGTAAGAGTGGGAGGATCCAGAGTTTTGCATACATTGATTTACATGCATGCATTTTTTTTTTTTTTTTAAATCAAAATTTCCGATTATTTTTTGAAAATGTTGTGTTTTTCCTACTCTTTCAAAAAAATAATGTTAAATCTGTTTGTTTTTTATCCTTACAAGAATGGGATATTAATTGGGGCTGATGAAAAGTGACATATTATATGCTGGTTATGTTTAATCAGGGTTTCACTGTGTTATTTTTTGACAAAAGGTTCCTTTGCAGTCAAAAGGGTATCATGAAAATGTTCGTATTTTTCTTTTTTGTAACTTCACAGGTGACCAAGATATTAAGATTTCAAAATGCAGAAAAAACAGAATTACTTTCTTTTTTTTTCTGCTAGAAAAATTGAGAATCCCTGGACACACGTAGAAGTGTTCGCCAGCATAATGCAGGTTTGTTCATCAGTGTTTGCTGAATTATTTTTTGCAGGAAGAGAGTCCAAAATTTTTGCCTTTCATGGAACAAATCTTGTGTTTACTTTCATGAATTGAGATATTTGGACCATCAGCTGAATTTCACCTGAAGATATCTCAAAATATATACATATTTGAATCAGGGTTGGCAAGTTTCTTCCACAGTGGGAAAAACTGCAAAAAACCATGGAAAAAACTGGCCAGAAGAAATAGGTTTCTTCCAAGTGGAAAAAATAAAAGAAACTTATTCTTTAAGAATTTACTGTATAACTTTCAACTTTGTAAGGTACAATAAATGTCTTCTTCCTACAATCTTAAGTAAACTAATTCCATCAGACCTATATAAATTTAATTTAAATTATATATGCTAAATTAATAATTACATCAGTTTTTTAGCCACGATACCTGTCAGATCTTCAACCATTGTCTGAAGAAAAGAAATTTTATCCAAAATGCACAAAATCAAATGTCATCCATTTGAATTTAACAAGCATATTTTTTAATTAAACTTTTGAAACTAGTAGTAAATAGTACGCAAATCATTTACCAATGATAGAATGAAACTCGTTTAAATAAAACACAGTGCTTTTAATTTGCATCAATTTTATTAAGGTAAGTAATATAGTACAATAATTACTGTATTAAAAAATTTCACTAAAATCCTCCTTTTCCTTACTACAATGCAGCATGTGTTAAGATATTATGAACTCTTTAAACTTGAATATTACTTTACTGAATTTTAAGCTTGTAATAATTAAAATACTATTGAGGAAAAGTTTATATGGAATAAGAGTTCACATTAAGCTGACAACGTGATCGTACATGCGGTGGTTCGTGATTCACCATCATTTAAAGAAGTAATCCAAAACTATTACCTGTAGAAACTTGATGTGGGGATGTTGGAGACAGAGAATACAAATAATTTAGCTGGAACATCTTTTTATTTCGAAACTGTATAAGGAGAGTGCATGGCTTGAAAACTGCAGGAACTTCTGATTAACTAGTGAACGTGATATTTATTAAAAAGTATGTTTTAAAAGAAGATGTAGATCTGGTATATAATTAAACGTTATTTAAAAAAAGGTGGAACATGAGTGCCTTCCATGGCACACAATTAATCTTGGCACTGAGACCACACGTGGTCCGTGCAACATAATGACTGTGCAAAAACGCAGCTATCTCCTACGAAGCAAACCCACGGACTGACTTTTTCCCGTGCAAGCGTTTTCAAAATCGCCGCGGAAAAAGTACGCCAAGCAAGGCCAAAAATGATACTGCGCCAAAAATGGATCTCACGGCAAACTTGCATTCGCCAAAGAGTGACCAGGGGAGAAAGAGCGCGAGAACGATGCGAAACCTGTTCATTCAGAAAAAGGAGCGTACGCTTGCAAAGAGTTGGCATTTCGCCAAAACGGTACAATTGATAAAGGGAGGATGCGTTATGACTGAATTTAGAAATTAAAACGGTAAAAGCTGATAAAAAGTCGATAGATTGATCAAAGCATAAGATAATGAATTTTTAAAAGGGGAAAACTTAAAATGGATTAAATATGATACATTAAAATTAAAGATTGAATAATTAAGACTAAGGATTAAAGAAATTAAATTAGAGACATTGAATTGGGAAGAATAAGAGACAATATATCAACATGATAGCATGGTATAACAAAAAAGTGTTTTAGCAGTAGGATGCTGCAATCAGTGCAAAAGATGAAAAAAATTCTTTGAAGTCCTACAGAAAACTTCAGGAGAGTTTAAAACCATTTTGGCATACCCATAGATATTATAAGAACATTAGTTTTTTAAAATCAGCATTGAGATATGCATGCTAGATAGTATAAACAATTACAAATTTGTTTATTTTCTGTGTTGTGCAGCTTAAAATAATGCATTTTATAAGAAAATAATGTATTTTTATATTAAAAATAAACATTTTGTAGCTATTTTTTTTTCTCTTTACATAAATGTCATAATTAATAAAAGAAAAGAAATCCCTCTACCTCTAAAGTTGTAAAACCCATCACCTGTAAATGTTTGCTGAACCTGAAGTATGTTATTAAAAAAATAACTTACTTTTCCAAAAATAATATTTTTAATATTAATTAAATTTTCCAATTTAGGGTTCATATAATCATACTTTGAGTTTAATTCTTTTACATAGTTAATATACTTTAATTTTGAGCATATATTTTGTTTTCTGTTGATTACTTCCAGTTTCTTCAGGTTTTTTCCACTGTCCTGGAAGAAACTGGTTTCTTCCAGAAGAAACCCAACCCTGAATTGAATGTAACTCATCTCTCAAAAATTATATTTTGTAATAATCTTTATAAAAATATAACTTATATGTAGTTTTATTCAAAAAAATAATTTTGTGGGTAAGCTACTGGAATATAAAACGCTCAATCTGGTTAGAACAGTCACATGATTTGTGCTATTATCATATAGATCTTGTATTTTGTAAATGAATACAGAGCAAATTATTTGTTTTTAAATATTCCTGTCTTTAGTTTTTTTTCATTACTAAAAATGCAAAAATGGGTTTAAAATATTGTGTTATTAACAAACTGGAAGTTTTTATCGTGTTCTAAATCAAATATTGTAAGCCTTTAAATGTTCAATTTTTATTGTACATTGGCTATCAAAATTATTAGATATATATAAGAAATATTGGATGTATATTAAAATATCCGATATTTTTGAAAATATGTTATTTATGAAGTCCATATAAATAAGCAATCGATAAAAAAGATTATGCATTACAATACAAATGATAGCACTAAAAGTTCCAGAGCTTTTGTCTTATGCCTATTCTGAAAAAGAAAAAAACTCTGCTCCTTGCAGAAGTAGACGAAATGTGCAAATAAATCTTAGCAGTAATTAAACTATTGTCTTTTTCATTTTAGGAATGTTTGGGGCATCTGGAGGAAGAGGCTCTGAAAGTACGTTCACATAAAAAGTTTTCTTCTTGTGTAAATTCTAAACTTTTAAAAGTTTGTTTAAATATTGTTAATCTTTAAAAGTTTTAATTTTTGACAGTAGTGTTGACTCTAGAGCAAACAGCTACCGGATGGGAATTTAATTTTTAAAAAAAGGTGAGTTGGGGGGGGGGGAGGGGTTGTGTCCCTGTGGCACTCTTGTGTCCTGTTCAAAAAACAAATTTTGAACTGGGTTGTTTCGAGTTTCCTTTTATCATAATGACAAGTTTCCAAATTTGTCCCTGTAACTTACCGGTGGAACTCTCAAGTTTCTTATCCAACTACTGGGCGAATTTTAAGATTTTTTTCACGTAGCCAACTGATGATTTTTCTTTTTTTTTCACACAACCGATTGACAAATTTCGTGATATTTTCTCATGACTGAATACTAAATTTACAATTGTTTTCCCGTGATTGACTGACAAATTGTGTACTTTTTCCTCTTGACCGTCTATCAAGTTTCACATTCTTTTTCGTGATGGATTTGCACATATTGTTTCATCTTGCAAAAGATTGACAAAATTTGATATTTTCCCCACATCTAATTGAAAAATTGTTTGTTTTTTTTCTCGCAATGGTTTGACTAATTTTGAGATTTTTTCCGGCAATCGATCAACAAATTTCACAATTCTTTTTTTTTCTTGTGGACGGTTGACAAATTTCACACACACCCCTCGGTCAATCAACGAATGTCACTATTTTTTCCTTCAGCTGATTGATGAGATTCACAATTTTTATGAGTCCGATTGATATATTTTGCAAGGAAATTAACAGAAACATCATGTCCGCAGTAAGAGCCACTGGGTGCATAAAATGGTTTAAAAAGAGCTGCCGGGTGCATAAAGTAGTTAAAAAGTTCCTTGCTAAATTTGCCTAGAGTCAGCACTATAAGGAACAGAGGAAAGGAAAAAGGATTAGGAGTTAGCAGAAAAATGCATTAATTGCTAAAATTTGCCAACTTTTTGTCTTTTATAAGTTGTAAAATTCTCTTTTTTATTTATTTTTTTTTTCTGAAACAATAAAGTATCTAACCCAATGTCAAGCAAAATCTGTTTGAAATATAAATTTAATTTTTTTTAATCAATGATAGCGAAAAAAAGAAATGACTTTTTACACTCTTATTTAACTCAAATTAGTTTTGTATGTAAAGATGGAATTTTGTAATGGTTTAGCTCTTTTCATGCTAGGCTAGAATTATAAAAAGTGTCTCTACAAAGGTTTGTTTCCAATAACAATATACAATTTTAAGTATTTCTGTGAAATTCTTTTTTATAAATTGTGAAGAAAACACTAATTATTTTATTTTCTCCTGTTTAACACTTTCCAACAAAGTTTTATGTATTCGGTTTGTCTGCCGACTCTCTGTCCATGTTCTAATTTATATAAATATCTACTTATAATAAAATCTGAGTGCAGAAAAGTATGGGTAATCATGCCAGTGCGAACCACTCTGGTCTGCGAATCGACCGTAGCTAAACACCATGTTTGGCTTAATGAAAAGCGTATGCTAACATATGACAGTTAAATGATAATTTATTCTACCAGAAATCATATCTGTTCGGCATATTTTCACATAAAACATGTGTATCATATCCATTTATAATGTATTAAGTTCTAAATTAAAATCAAGCTATTATAAACATAGAAATCAGATCTAAACAAATGATACTGTCACCATTCAGATTCAAATTCCAACAAATCTACAAACAAATGAATGACTCTTTGAACGCTTCATTAAAAAAAACAAGTTAACGTTGAGGCTGCTCTTAAAATATTTGTAAAAGTATATTAAAACTTTTAAATATTTTAACTTTTGTTTAAAACCTTCAAAAACTATCCAATTAAGTTCTAAATTTAAGTGCCAAATCAACAACAGCAACAAGCTCTAAATTACAAATAACGGATAATTATCGTCCTCTAGTGGAGAAAAGATACAATCAGACCTCTATTTTGCGAATTTCTCTATTTTGCGAACTTTTCCTTGGAACAAAGAACATTTTGCGAATTTCTACGTAAAATAACCTCCAAATAGCGAAGTGCATTCTCTATTTAACGAGCTTTTTCTTGTGATCTAAATTTTTTTCCCCCCATTTCTCAAAATATTTCTGGACATTTCAAACTTATTCTTTCTTTAAACACATTTTATGATGTTCAATGGCCTTGAACTGGTTTTACCAGGCACCTGCTTTGTCAGCAGTGAGAATTCGGTAATTACGGAGGACGAAGACGATAATCCCTTAAATTAACTTACAATAATGTGGATACAGATGAGAAAAAAAGAAGAAATTAACCATGATGTATTGATTGATGATTGTACTTCACTTAATTCTGAAATTTAAACCTCGGAAACACTATTCGAATTGGATATTTTCAACAGTGTGAAAAATAAAAACAATACAGCAATGAATTGCGATGAAGGCGAATATGATGATGATGGAAAGGATCATGATGCAGGAATTGACAAAACTTCATATGATGAAATGCTATAATCATTTGAACAATCCGACACGGAATATAGTTAGAAGAAAATACGCATGAAGGGGTTTTTAGTGCATTGCAAAGATGCAAGACGTATTATGAGAAAAAACACTTTTTAAAAGAAAAAACTCATACAAAATTAAGAGTTTTTCAGAAACTAAATTTAAGGACGCATATGTTAATGTATGGTTAAAATTATTTGTTATAATAAGAATAAATACGATAAGGTCATTAAAATTCGTTAATTTTAATGAAAAACTATTTACTTTAAAAAGAAAATACAGTGTATTCCCGGACAATGTTTTGTTTTCCTTGTAGATTTCAAAGATTTAAACACATAGAAAAAATGAATTGATGATGGATATTGGTGGGTAAAATAAATAAAACAAATCGATAAAATTTATTTAAAAAAAATGTGATTAATTACTTTTAGTAAAAATATTTAATGTATATGAATTGAAAACCTGTTTTATGTAGTTTAAAGTATTTTAAAAGGTGAATCTCTATTTAACGAATTTTCCATATAACGAACTTTTTTCCGGGATTTAGCGACTTCGTTAAATAGAGGTCCGACTGTATAACTTTCACTTCAGGAAAGTGCTGTGCAAGCACATTGCATTACATGTATTTTTAATTTGTTCAGAATGATTATTCTTCACAAATGCACAATTTCAGATTTCCTGTGACATTTGTGTTCTATCTTATATGATAAAGTAAAAATTATCCGAATTTGAATATCTAAAACTTTCAAATGCATTTACAATAAAGAATTATTTCAATGGCACTTTAGCATTATTTAAAGGGAAATTAAAGGGACAATTACTTCTGTACCGAAGGCTGCGAGCAGCGCCTCGATAGACCGTTTTAATTCCAAATAAATCAGGAGCTTATGTTTCTTGCTAATTCTTTTGGCGTCATCTATCAGCAATTAATATAAACATAGAAACTTTCTGTTGTAATCGTACTTTTTTTATGCATTTTATCAGATTTGAAGGCATTGCAAATAAAATGAATATTTCTTATCGGTACAACATATTTTAATTATCTTGCCAATCAAATTATGAATTTTAACATAGTTTGTAGCGAAAAAAAAAAAAAAAAGTTGCACTAAACAGCAAATTTTTAATGTAGAGGGAACCTAAAAGAGCATTTTCGTCATAGAATGTGTGACCAAACATAACATTTACATCATGTTTACATAATTTCTTTGTTCTAATCATAAAAAATCAAAAGATAATACTTTTTGATTAACAAAATGCATGAGGCATCTTTTTTTTTTAGTCAAAAAATTATTTTTTGAAATATTGTTTTGAAGATTTATCATTCACATTTTGTCATTTTTGACTGGGGGTTATATACTAGTACTCTTATAAAACACTCTGTTGATATATGTTATTGGGGTTTAACTATTGCATGTTCAGTGTTGAAAATGAAGTATGTGGCATTTATAGTTCATTTACTGGGGTACTCAAAAGAATTTTGTTGCATTGCAGACCATGGAGGGAAATTGCAGAGTATTTTAATGTTGCATATTGAAATTGATATACATCACTGAGAATATTGTAGATATCGTTCATTTACAGAGACACAAGAAAGAATTCTTTACTGTCAATGAGCTCTAATTGCTGGAAGTCTGTTTTCAATTGCAGTATGCATTTGAAATATTATTTGTAAATTACTTGGTGTGTATAAATTCTATAGATCATATACAGGGCTGCACAAAAGAAATAGCGTTCATTTCCACTTATTGATGGAAATTGCTGAAAATAAATTTTCAAATGTGTTATGCAATTCCTATCCTAACTGAACTAAATTTTGGCATACCAAGGATTTATATAGGAAAAATTTGGGTCCTTTAAATTTTTTTCCTTAAAACAGGACCCTTCACAAAACATTTTCCTCTCTCAAAACTGAATCTTACACAAATTTCCTATTTTTAAAACAAAATCTGACCTGCTATAAAGTAGCTGATGTCACCAACCAACCTATTACCTAGCTATTTTATGCATAAAAATTCTTATTAAAAATAGACAGAAAGGAATCTGAATATGATAATTTGAAATCCCAAAATTGACTGAATTTTTCACAATGTTAAAAAAATTTCACAAAAACAGGACCCTATGAGTCTTGTTTTTGTGACTTACTTGAAGTCCATAGTTCATATACAGAGCTGCACAAAAGAATTGATATTTTTCTGACTATTGATGGGTAATGTCTGAAATCGGGTTTTCAAATGAACTAGACTCCTTTATAATTTTAAATGGTGAAGTTTTGTTAAAATTATCTTGAAGTGTTGCAAAGTGTTTCATAATCTTAGCTTAATGCTTGACTTTTCGTTCTTTCTTTCATAGTTGTTTATATGTTTTATCATTTGGCAATAAATCTCATTTTCTTAAACCCCAATTGCATCAAAGAAAGCACCAAGGTCCATATAGCAAAAGAGTACAATCATGGCTATCAGATACATACATGGTTAATAATTCAAATTGTGGAGGAAAGTTCTGCAATTGGGTTTGTAGCCAACTGTTTATTTTAAAAAGCGTGGCTGAATGTCAATTTAATTGCTAAGCTATAACTTTTTTTGGGGCAGGGGGTGGAAAATATTGATTTGATTGTCGAATTTTGCCTTTATGTCTATATAACTGTTGTTTGTATAATTAATTAGTGCCTTGATGTCCGAGCTTAGCTTGAAACAAATGTAAAATGCTCCTTCAGTGCTTGTTTTCTAGAAAAAACTTCCATAATCGGGCCTAAAGCCAATTGGAGCATTTAAATATAATTTTTATAACTCTCATGCAGTTAAAACAATATTCTTATAGTCAGGGTTGGCAGGTTTTTGACACATGTCAGTTTTTGACAGTTTAAACTGCGGTTTAAACCGTCATGTCAAAAACCCCTTGTCAAAAACTTCAAATACTTACAGTGATCTGTAAAATTTCACATTAAATGTCACACATTAGATGTAATATTTAAAATTCACTATTACTGTAATTGTATAATTAGTATTATATAGTATTAGTAATAATTACAGGGTTGGCAGGTTTTTGACATGTGTCAGTTTATGTCGGTTTAAACCATAGTTTAAACCGTCATGTCAAAAACCTCAAATACTAAATTGATCTGTAAAAATTCAAATTAAATGTCACACATGACAACATTACATGTAATATTTTAAATTCACTCTTACTGTATATCAGTAATTAGTACATAGTAAAGTATTATTGTTAAGTACAACTTTTTAACAGGGTAAAATTTTAATTTAATTTTTTTTTTTTTTGTAAAATTGTGTTTTTCTAAAAAGTAGACATTAAGCTCACCTAAGCTGTACATTTTTTCTCTTACTTAAAATCGTTTTAATTTCGCTTACTTTTGTGAGCTTAAAGCATTAGCTAGCTTCTTTTATGGGGGAAAAAAACTTAGAAAAGTGTAGATTTTTTTGTATATATAACAAGATAATGTGCATCAATGTTATTCTAGTCTAGGCAATAACCTTTCCATTCAAAATTGAAATTGGATTATTAATTTTAAACATTTACAAAATAAGAGAAGTAATTAAAAAAAAAAGCTTAAAGTCAAAATCTTTTTAAAACATGCTTTCTTTCAATATATAAAAATGTTTTCGATTTTAAAACTGAACAAAATTGGCTCGGTCATCTAAAAGAAAATTCCTGTAAGCCCATATTGAAAAAGTGCATAATAGAAGAGATCAAATCATGAAACCATACCATTGTTTGGCTTATACTTTGCGTGTAAATAAATGTGCTAAACGCGTGGTGTGCTGCAGCATGCTGCGGGGTAAAATTGATCCAGATTATTTAATTGTACAAAATTATTTTCTTCTGGTTGAAAAATCCTCCCCAAAAAATATTTTATTGCAAATAATATATTTTTTAAATTATTAAATTTCAATAAAAGATCACATAAATCATTGACTTATTTAATGTTTATCTATTGTTAAAATGTTTTAGTGTGTTACATGTATTTGGCAGTTTTCGACGGTTTAAACCAGTTTTCGACAGTTTAAACCAGTTTATGACAGTTTAAACCACTTTTTGACGCTTGTCATGTCAAAAACCAGTTTTTGACGTCAAAAACCCAACCCTGCTTATAGTACTATTATTCTTCTTTGAAGCCATCTTTGCCAGTGTATCTGAATGTGGAATTAGCAATTTTTCTTGTATGAAGAGAGGTTATAACATAATTATTCATTCTGCATACCTCATACAATATTGGTACGGTTTTAAGTTAGCTAGATGCAGGTTATAAATGTTCCAGTACATACAATATTCATATTGTATTAAATTCATTTAAAATATGAACCTTTCACTCATTTCATCTAAAATATGTGCCTTTCACCATTTTCCTTTAAAATACCAAAAGGGGGAAAAAAAAAAGATAGCATAAATCAAAAATTGTTTCCAATTTACAGCACAAAATATAAAAGCTATTAATGATGAAAAAAAAAAATCCTATTGCCACAGTTTGCACCAAATCTCTACTGCTAAGTTATGGGTCTTTTTCTTTCAAACAGAAAAAATTCTATTTTCCAGTTTGATTAAATTGAAATATGTTTTATTCTACTTTAATATTCGTGTGTGCTTAAATTTTTTGCTCCATGAACTCTTATCCAGTTATGTACGAAAATCTTCTGCCGGTGGAAATGCTGTCTATTCTATACTAAACTTTCGTTATGTGCTTTTTTGTTTTAAAAAAATCAACTTTTATCATAATTTTCAAATGGTTTGAAATTTGTTCTTGATAATTTGTCAGTCTAGTCTCCTGCATTAAGTACCTTTTGTGAAAATTGGAACAAAATCTGTGAAGTATTTTTTGAGTTGTGCTTGCCAAAAAGATTTAATATCTACCTTAGCTATAATATATGCCCGGAAAGTAGTATTGCCCCATGTATTAGTCTTTGCTTTGCTCAGACAATTAATTTGTAATAAAGTTCTAAAAATATTAAAATTTTGTATTGTCATCGGACATTGGAAACACATTCTTTTAATTCTAGCGTATGAAGAATTACAAAATTCCATCTTTACATGCAAAAACAAAATAAAGTAAAAGAATGTAAATAGCTATTGTTTTGTTAAAATATAAAAATAAGTATTAAAATGAAAGTCAGTTTATGGGCTTAACATCTTAGCAATTATTAACCCATTTGTGCCTGATCTTTTCCCCCTTCTAAATACTTTGTTTAATAACTGCTATATGTAAAATACAATAATTTTTACACTATATCAATCTGAATATTCTGTTTGTAGATTGTGTTAAATAATAATAAAAATTATAAAAAGTAAACTAATTAAAAATATATTAATTAAAAAAAAAAAAAACCTGCAATGTCTCAATTTTTGGGACTCTAGGCATAAATGGGTTTAAATATGTTTTTGTTTGTTTTAGGAATGTATGGATCATCTGGACGAAGAGGCTCTGGAAGTATGTAAAATATAGAAAGTTTTACGTGCTGTTTCATTTAAGATAATAAATTGATTTTACATTCTTCGCAATTTGAAAATTATTGAAGTGTTAGACTTTGTTATAATTTTGTGTATTTGTGATTTAATTTTTTACATATTTTAATTACGGATTAAAACTGACAATTTTTTTGTATCCTAAAATAGTTTTTAAATTTTAAGTTGCTGTTTACAGATATCTCTTCAGAAAAGTCCTATCGATTCAAAATTATCTCTGTTCTTTCACTTGCCTGCAAACTTCTTCTGAGTCAGTGAGTGAAAGAGAAAATATTTTTTCTAGGCTCTCTCTTAAAAGTTTTTCTTAAGGTAATTGGTTAATAAGATCTCAAATTCCCCTTGCCAATGTTAAACTTTTAGGCATGTGATACATTCCTATTTTTAAGATATTTCTTCAGGAAATTAATATTTTTAACTTCTTTTTTCTGCGTACTCTTCTTGAAGAATGCCTGTTTCTTTTTCATTTTTTTACTTTATAAAATGTTTCTAAAATATATACGTACTTTTATGTGAAGTGTTAAAATCTTACTCAGTTTGGCTAAGATAAAATAAGTGAAATTGGCGGTCGCCATTCGCCATATGACGATTAAAGTTGTAAAAGTGGCGATTAAAAATCTGCCATCGATCGCCACTCGCCAAGTGACGATTAAACAATCTGTTATCGATCGCCAACTGAAATACAGCTTTTTTCATGGAAATATGCATCTCTACTTTGATTACATTTAATTAGCAAACTGGATAATTCATTTTCCTACCAGTTGCAAGCAGAGTTCAACGATTTAGCTGTATTTTCAATATTTTGGCTTTTCGCCATGTGCTTGCTCTTCAGTTGGATTATTTTTTCAATAAATAGTTTTATTCTGCAAAATATATTCACCAGCTTTGATTTCACATGCATTTCATATAATTTATTCCTTTTTTTCACCGGATGCAAGCTAATTTTAAGAACATTGCAGTATGTTCAATATTTCGACTCCTGCCACATGCTCACCAGTTAGATTATTTTTCTTCAAGAGATACTGTTTAATCCTGTGAAATATACTCACCAGCTTAGATTTCAACTGTATGTAATGTGTGTTGTATGTTCATAACACATTTATATATTAAATAAATCCAAATAACATTTTATTGTTTTTTTTGTTTTTTTTTTATTGCATACACCTAGCTGTTAGAATTTCTATTTAGTTATTTTTTATATAAAGAAAGTAATAGTAATTTGATTGATAATAGTGTTTATGAACATATACAAATTAAATAATCTAAAAATATATTTAAAAAAATTATGATAACAGATTTTGTGGTTTTAAAGTAATTTTCTTGAATTTTGACTGCTTTCCTACAGGGGTGCAGAAATTGTTTCTACTCCCAACATTTCCCCCAATCCACACGAAAATTTCCCCAAAATTTTACGGTATGTTATAGGTAAGTGCTGTATTACCGTAGGTATAGAAAATTTATTTTTCAAATATTTCTCAACTTATGCGTGAGTATGTATGGCAGGGGTGATTCTGAGTGAAAAAAAAAAATTCCTAAAATTCACAGCAAATTTTCTGAAAGGTTACAGCAGAGTGGGGGAAACTCCCAACACTATGTATTTTTCATGGATCTTTTGACGCAATTCGCGGTTTTTTTTTTTTTTGCAATCTTTTGACTAAATTTGCGGTTATTTCGCTGCGATCGTTTGGCGAAATTTGCAGTTCTTTTGTGATCGTTTGATGAAATTTGCAGTTTTTTTGCGATCTTTTGACGAAATTTGTAGTTTTTTTTGCGATCTTTTAACGAAATTTGCAGGTTTTTTTTTGCAATCTTTTAACGAAATTTGCAGTTTTTTTGCGATCTTTTAACGAAATTTGCGATTCTTTCATGATCTTTTGACGAAGTTTGTGATTCTTTCGTGATCCTTTGACGAAGTTTGTGATTCTTTCGTGATCCTTTGACGAAGTTTGTGATTCTTTCGTGATCTTTTGACGAAGTTTGTGATTCTTTCGTGATCTTTTGACGAAGTTTGCAGATATTTTGCGATCTTTTAACGAAATTTGCGGTTATTTCGCCCCTTTTGATAAAATGCGCGGCTGTTTCGCAATCTTTTAACAAAATTTGCGTTTATTTCGCGATCTTATGAGTAAATTAACGTTCATTTCGGATCTTTTGCGGGTTTTTTTCGCTTTTCTTTGACGAAATAGAAGGTTATTCGTCCAGTTTTGACGAAAATTGCAGTTATTTCGCCATGTTTTGACAAAAATCGCGGTTGTTTTGTGATCTTTTGATGAAATTTGCGATTGTTTCGCGATCTTTTGACAAAATTTGCGATTGTTTCGCAACTTTTTGGTGAAATGTGCATTTATTTTGCGATCTTTTGACGAAACCTGCGGTTATTTCGCGATCTTTTGACGAAACCTGCGGTTCTTTCGCGATCTTTTGAAGAAACATGCGGTTCTTTCGCGATCTTTTGAAGAAACATGCGGTTCTTTCGCGATCTTTTGAAGAAACATGCGGTTCTTTCGCGATCTTTTGAAGAAACATGCGGTTCTTTCACGATCTTTTGAAGAAACATGCGGTTCTTTCGCGATCTTTTGAAGAAACTGATGTCATTAAATTAATGACAAGGATTAAATTAAATTAGATTAGCAGAGTTTAATTAAAAGCACGATGAAAGCTAACGCTAATAGTCCCAATAAAGTATTAAATAGTTTATGAAAAAGAAAAGAAACGTATGGTGGCGAAATAAAAACAAAGTAAGTTTAAAAACAAACTAACGTTTATTAACTAAAATATAAAATAAGTTTAAATATAGTTCAAACAATAAATCAAATCTTTAAATTCAAGAAATACATTTAAGCTGTCAAATTAAATATAAATATATATATCCAGGAAACCATCTGACAATAAAAGAAAACTGAACTCATAGCAATAAAGAAATGAAAATGATCACAGAATGACCGGTCCTCCTCAAAGTTCCATGTTGTTCACAAACATCTAATACGCCGATAAATATTAAACTGAAATACAGTGAATCATATATACGTGCCGAAACAACTTCAAGAAAAATACTTCTTTATCGATGAGGATGCGTCGTAAATAGCCATTAGGTGAAACGTCAAAATGTAGATGCCAATAATAAATAGCGAGTAAAACATTTCCAACTTCATCATAACAATAAACATCTTGACTCACACATCAGTGTAACCATTTAAACACGATGTACGCAGAGTCCATCTTTAAATAGCAGAGTCGAAGTCTAATACTATCGAACTCATAACAATCAACTTATAAAATGGCCGACGAACGATGAAGTAGGAAGTAAGTAAAAACATCAATTTATTAAAAGCACACAGCACTTCAAGAAGACATCTCCAGCCATAATAGCACTATTAAAATGTCGTGGAAAACCAACACTGTTAGTAAAAAGGACGAGACGAAACACGTAGACAAACACAGGAAAAGAAAGCAACAAGTGCAGGCAGGCAGGTGAAGAAGGAGAGAAAAGTATTTCAATTTATATCAGCCGGGCGTTCGAATAACGCCTCATTACGCAATGCAAGGAGCAACTGCAGACATTTCCAGAATGAGATCATCATGACGAAGGAACGCAGAGCCGATGTGTCGTAAACTCAAACGAGCGACGCCATCTGGCGGCGATCGTGAAACTAATCTATGATCATCATTCAAACGAAATGCGTGCTCATGTTTGCACGGAAGCAGACAATTGAAAAACGTGAATATGAACGGCAAAGAAAGATAAACATCGTAAAAAGGAATTAAAGATAAAATAACAGGAATGAATAAAAAGGTAAGTGAAATGACTTTGTATACTGTTAATAAAAGAAATATTTTAATAAAGGAAATATTAAATAAAGGAAATATATTTTAATAAAGGAGATATATATTAATAAAAGAAATGTATTTTAATAAAGGAAATACTTTAAGTGTTAAATAAACATAAAGGAAATATGCAATGTTAAATAAATATAAAGGAATGCAGAGGAGATATATCTGGACAGTGTCAAGACAGGAAATAAGGTATTTACTCTTATCAGAAACATGCGGTTCTTTCGCGATCTTTTGAAGAAACATGCGGTTCTTTCGCGATCTTTTGAAGAAACATGCGGTTCTTTCGCGATCTATTGAAGAAACATGCGGTTCTTTCGCGATCTTTTGAAGAAAAATGCTGTTCTTTCGCGATCTTTTAACAAAATTTGCGGTTCTTTCGTGATCTTCTGACGAAATTTGCAGTTATTTTGCGATCTTCTGACGAAATTCGCGTTTTTTCTGCAATTCTTCGCCAAAATTCGCAGTATTTTTATGTCCGAATTTTCAGATGACCGGGTTTTTTTTTCTTTTTTTTTTCCCCCGGAACCGAATGTGTTAAACTTTCGGAAAATTCGGAACATAATCGCCCCTGATATACGGTACATATTATTCCGAGGTCGATTTTGTGAAGGTCGCCATACGGATATTTTTATTTGTACTGAAATTGTTCTATCTCAGGGAATTATGGAATTCGTTGTTAAAATCGAAATCATTTGTGTATGTTTCTGAAAAATTTCCCCAGAGGGTTAAAATTTCCCCCGATCCTAGATCGCCGGATCGGACATATTCTGCACCCCTGCTTTCCTATTCTTATCAATAATAGTTGGCTGGTTTAAAACTCTGATTTATAGAAAAATATGTATACAGTACAGAACCATTTATCCAGAATAGTTGGGGTCAAATGTATACCGGATAACTGGTTGTGCATTAAACCAACTTCTATTTGATCAGATTTGTACAATATATGTGGTTAAGACAGTCTTTTGATCTTTATTACACTATTCAGAAAGAATCTGTCCCAAACGAGATCTGCCATTAATCAAAGTTTAAAAGAATGCAATTTATAGAAATACCTTGGAAACAAAAATTCCTCTTTTTCCTATGCATAAAAATCAAAATGTCCAATATATAGCTAAATATGCTTCCATTTCAAATGTTTGTTGGAATCAAGTTATATCATGTATGTTGTAATGATTAAAGCAATATACATATCAAACTGGAACCATATGGCTCATTTTTCTGAAATAAGTCAATTGAAATATCATTCTGGATAAATGGTTTCATACTGCATATACAACAATTATAGATATCTAGATGTCAAAGTTTGAAACATTATAGCGTCTACTAATAAAACTGAGTCCACTGGCTACTAACTCAATTTTTTCAATAATAGTCTTAAATAAATATTTTTTAATGTTTAGTAAATCCTTCTATTACATTTTAAACAATATAAATTAAAAATTTTTGTACTAAATATTGTTGTTACTTTTGGTATTTTAGGCTGCCTTAAATCACTTGAAATGAAGATATTTTTAATTTTTTTTTTTTTTGTTTACAGAGATTGTTCAAAACTTTTTCGGTAATGTTTTTTGGTATTCGATCATTATGATCTGTTATTGCTATTGTTTGCTCTGATCCTTTATTTTGATCTGTTTATTCTATTTATCTGTTGCTTTGATAAACTCAGGGATGCAAGTTAGTCACTTTTCTCACTTTTAGTCACTTTTTTTAAAACTTGTCACTTTTAGTCACTATTTTTAGAAAAAGTCACTTTTAGTCACCTTTTTTGACTAAAAGATGAAGTCTCTAAAAGTGAGCTAACTGCGGAAACTGATTCACTCTCTTTTAATAAAAAAGTTGACTAAAATCGACATTTTTATCTTTCGGATTTTGCCGATATCCTCAACATCAATAATTGTTCATATTCTCGCACAAAACGCCATGTCGAAATACAGTCGAACTCTGTTAATACAAGCCCTCCTAATATGAGGACACAGTTAAAACAAGCAATTTGCACATTAAGAAAAGTTCGTCGTTTAAACTGTATTATGATTTTCTGGCTTATTATGAACTACAAAACTGGGATCATGGCTAATACAAGCAAAACATCACCCAGTTTGAGCGAAAAGTAGGGTAGAACTAATAAAGGAATCTCATCACATAACTAAGATCTTCAGCACGTAATACTCTTCATTGAATTTCAGTCCCAGTCACAATTCTATCTTTTGTTTTTTATCGCAAAAATGAAAACATAAAGTTCCCAATCACCACCAAAAAAGATGATTTTTTTTTCATAATCATATTCATGTCATTTTATTTTTTTCTGAACAGTGGAGTAGAAACTGTTTAATATGTTTAAATTAGCACAAAGCTTTGTGATATTAAATTAGTTTTAGCATTTAGAAAATTAGAGTAATTGATAACAGTTATTAATTTATGTGTGTGTTTTTAAGATTTTTATTATCTTTCTGGGAATTCATTTCTGTTTCCATAATTAAAATTCTTAGAAAAAAACCAAATAAAATGTGCCAAATTGCTAACAGGTGCATACATATATAAAAATATATTCAAAATCCATTAAACTCCAAAATGTTTTCAGCCGATGCACTCTGCCACCATCAGTGGAAAATGAAATGTCGTCATGTCCCTTTGTGCCTACTCGAGAATCGTCAAGAAGAGACCATTCTAGATTAAGGATGGTGCGGAAGCTAAGATGGCAGAAAAAGGTATTCAAATGTTCATCAAAAACATCCTTTCATCTGTTACCTAGCAATTCCTTCCAAACTCCATGGATGTCAAAAGAAGATGGAATTCTATTTTTATAGGCTGAGTTTGAGCTAATTTTGATGACGCAGTTCGTGGTAGATTTAAGGAATAAAGTTGATAAAGGAACATGAAGCAGGTCTTAGATTAAATCGACCCTATACTGCATTAACTTACAAACTCAGCATACAAAAGTAAAATTTAATAAATCCAAAATTATTTTCAGTACAAATAATTACCAAGAAGCCATTATAAGATAATCTCTTAAGATAATTTTTTAAAAAGACTTTCCTAATCATGTGTGTCAATATGTGTCTAATAATGTGTGTGACATTAATGGAGCTTGAAAGGAATTGTTAGATAAAAGTTGAATCCATTTTTTTATGGACATTTGAATACCTTTTTCTGTCACTTCCCAGACAATTCTCAAGCGCAAACAGAATGGGAAGCGCTCAAAGAAAATCAAGCGCTTTTTTTTTGTGCATTCGTAATTATATAAATACGTAGCACCTATAATCATCGTTCAGTCCGTCTGTCTGTCTGTCTGTCTGTCCACATATAACAGAGCAAAAACTACCCAACTGCATGGTATGAAATTTTAAATTTATAATTGTTGTAAAATTTTGTCGAGTCATTTCAAATTTTATGAAAATCGGATGTATACAGGTTAATTACAGGGCCAGTCAAAATTTTTTCGTTACATTGTGGCCAATGGGAAAAAAATTATTTCAAGTGCATTTTAATGATGTTACAGCCTTTCAAACAGAATTAAATTGATATACGCTTATTGAAGTGCACTAAAATATACATTCAGTACACTACGTGGTGCAAAAAATATTTATAAAACTAGCTATAGTATGAATGCACCTCATTTGCCATGTTTGACGTGCAATTTCCAACTTGCTTTAGTCACTTTTCTCACTTTTTTGGAAGCATTATTGCACTTGCATGCCTGTAAACTGCCTAATTTATATTTTATATAAGACTAGTTCCATGAGTTTTTGTAGTGTAAGTCAAATAACTGATAATTGCTATGCTTGAAGTTTTCATATTAGGTGCAATATGTTTTAGTTTCTTAATTTATATTATGCTCTTGAAAATATTTATTGTCAGCAATGAGTTGACTATTTTGAAAATGTCGGATATGTATCAAAATATTTGATATTTTCAAAAATATCATGATATTTACGTATTTACGAACCCTGGTGCCTAGTCACTTGAATAACATGGAAATGTCAATTAAATTTTTATAGACTGAGAAAATCAGAAAAAGTTTATTATTAGAAAACTAAGGATTTGAAATTGCAGTGTCAGGAGTTTACTTCTACTTTTAAAACAGAATTCTGTTTGAAATAGGTTTAGTTTACACAGGGTTTATTGAACAAAGTACAGTAAAACCTGTAAAAACAGAATTGCTAGAAACCACAAAAAAACCTGTTTGTATACTGGTTTTCATCTATGCAGGTAGATTTTTAAGGTATTCCTTTTGAAGGGACTATAAGAAAATTTCTGATATGGATAGATTCAGTCTTCACTGTTCTTATTATATTTAATAGCACTCTATTCAGACTAATAAATATAGTATGAAAATTGAAAAGTTATTTGACCCCTTAAGGATCGTTTAATATTTATAAAAACCATAAAAAAGTAACTATTTTTTTATTGCAGAAATTGAGTAATTATAAGATTTGTAATTAAAATATGCAATTAATTGTATGTTTGAGGCCAAAAAAAAAAAAAAAAAAAAGTTATAGAACAATTTCACATTTGCCAAAAAGCCACATGCAGGAATTTTGCACCTTAATGTTTATTTTACACCATACAAATTAATACGAATACGATCCTTATTTTAAAAATTTTTTACTACTTTACAAATGTTTACAAATAATATATGTGCATAAAATGTTGACTATCAGTTGAAATCAAATTACCGTATTTTCTGGTTTGAAAACAAAAATGCAGCCAATAACTAGGTGCAGCTTGTAAATAGTACCAAATTTACTGCCGATCTTTATTTAAAATTTTGGAAATCTGGTTTAAAAATAATAATAATCCATGATCTTATGTTGTACTTCTGAAAAGAAAAAACAATGCCTCGCATGGCAGAAAGGTATCAACGTGTTTACAAACAATGCAATTTTCATGAGCAAAAAATTGCACTTTATCCGGGCATCGCATCCAACGTGCGCCTAGCATCTCCTCACGTGCGCCTAGCATCTTGCATGCCATATAAGGAATAATTCCTCCCACTTTCTCCCTCGTTCATTCTTTGCCAGCTCCGATAAAGCTACAGGAAAACTCTGTGTTCGTAATTGCTTTCAGCATTAAAAAGATTTGTATACTCACGTTTGGCAGCAGCTCGATTAATCTTAAACACAATCGAGCATGCACGCCCGATCCAAAACACACGAGATCTGATCTGCCGGATTGCTTTTTTGATAATTTCACGAATGATGCAGATGATTTCATAGACACCGATCAAAGTTTCTCACCTGAAATTTAAAAATTATTCCACATTGATTGAGGACAAAGATTTTGATGGATTTTCAAATGTATGACATTAATTATTCGTTGCTACTGTGTTATTATTTTTTTCCGTTTGTTAAAATAAATAACGTTGATAATGGAATTAATTGCTCAATTAATTAAAAAATAAATTATTTATTTAAGTTCAAAATGTTTAATTTTATGTCCGCCAATTAATAATTTTAATTAATTGCATTTGGTATGTTTTTTATTGATGTAATTAAATTATATAACCATATAAGTTTAAGCAGAGTTTAAGTTAAAAAGGCAGAAGAAACGTTTATTAGCTGAACAACCCCAAAACCTATTCGTAAAATAAATCAAAGTCTGGAAAGTCAAAAGCATATCTATTAAAAATAAAGGCAAGACTGTGTCATTAAATAAATACCAAAGAAGTTTAAAATACACAATATGTTTATTAAAAACAAAAAGATATATATAAAAACAGATTAATCATTTAAGTAAACTAGCTTTAACAGAAATAAAGTTTAACAGAAAAATATATTGCTTTACTTCGTTAATTATATCAGGGAGCTTCATAATAAGAAATATGAAAGAATACTTTCAATTTAAAAAGGAGCATATGTAATCGACGCTCCAGAGCAAGCTAACATTCTATCATCGAAACAACTCAAGATGAACAGCACATAATCAAAGACTCCAATTTCATAAGTCAACAAGTTGATCCGGATGTCAGTAAAATGAACTGTAGTAAAAGCAACGGTGTTGATTCACAAACAATCTACAATAGATAACTGGATCACAACTATTCAAAGCCGACATATTCATTTCACTATAAACACTTCATCCGTGAATCCACTTAAAGAAACAAGACATTACAAAACTCCATCACTCACGCCGCCACCTTCCTGTCACTCCTTAAACACCATATCAGAGGTTAGTAGGTCAAGGTACGAAAGGCGAGATAAGAATCTACTGGCCAGCACTTTATACGATCCGGAGAAACGAAAACTAGGTCATTACGCAATACAACTGACAGCTTCAAACATGTGCAAAGATGACGACATGATTTGTACATCGTAACGTGATAGCTGTCAGGATTACGTCATCAAGTACTCCGTGGAATTATTGAAACATGACAGAAGTAAATAACGAAGTAACGATACGTAAGTTAAGAAATAAAACAACGTTATTTAAGAAAAGAAAGTGAAAGGAAATAAAGTAAGTTAATTTATTATAATGCACTCTATCTTACTGTAAATAAAAAGTACTTTAATAAAGGAAAGTGAAATAAAGATAAATAGATTTATCAATGGAGATAGGCACGTACGGTGACAAGAACAGGTATATTTTGTTATCATTTATAACATATGTGACTATGACGTTATACACAGTGCGGCAATATACCCGATGCTGCATTATACTGGGTGCGGCATTAAACTAGGTTTTTTTGTTCTGTTTTTTAAGTAACTGTGGCGTTATCGGAAAATACGGTATCAGAAATGCTTGATTCATCAGAATCCTTAATTTACTCAAACATAGATCATACAAACCAAATTCAAATGCGAATTTTCAAAGACTTCATATGGAAATGCCAGTTAAATTTTTCTGGTTTCAGAAGTTTTTTCTGTTTTTAAATCTTCAGCCCGGCAATATCACAGTTCGAGAAATAGATGACGACACCTCAGCCCATCGTATTGACAGGAGCGAGAATTAAGGGGTTAGAAGAATTTGTGTGTTATGAAAATTCGGGACTTTTGGCATCTTGCACAGTGTTAACGCAGGTCAGCTTTTGTAGCCTCTGAAAATTGGGACATCCCATGTAAATCGGGATACCTGGCAAGGCAGCACTATTCATGAATGTAAAGATGGAGTTTTAAATGATTTTTCATTCACTTCCCGATAGACAAGAATTATATATTTAAAAAAAAAAATTACACAAGTGTGTCTGATGACAATACAACAATTTAGTATTTTTATAATTTAATTATAAATTCATTTTAAGCCTTGTTACCATTTGCAGATTATACGTAATAAATGATCTAATATTCTTTAGGATCACAACTATATATAAGATTTACAACAATATTGAAGTTCGTAAGTTCCACATTCGCTAAAATCTCAAACTGTCTGTGAAACTGCAGCAGTGAAATATTTTAAATACATAAAAGTAGTAAATAAAATATAAAGAAAAAATTTAAAAAAGCAATAATTAAATAAACTATAGGACGGGTTACGTCTTAAAATGTAGTTTTAATCTTGAACTTTGACCCATGCACCAGTAAGTTTACTTATAGATAAAACACATAAGATAAAACTTTTTAAAAAGTTAAAAATCTTAAAACTAGAAATCGATAGAAAATTTTTCATTTTTTGGCCAATAATATGACTTTTGCCGAAAATGTTGTAAAAAATTCAGCCAGACTGAAACTGTCTGTATTCAGAAATCTTGTTTCTTTCAGAAATTTTCAACATTACTCATTGATTTGAACTTTATCAGCTCAGATGAGACTGCTGATATCAGCTATGACTGACTCAAGACACGAGTGCAAATTATAAAGCAAGCAATCCATATATGACTAATGTTTCTATATATACATATAATTAATTAATAATTATCTATCTTTATGTACATATTAATTACTTACACACCGAACACAAAAATACATGAATATACAGATAATATCATCAATACATAAATATATATTAGTAAAAACAAACACTTCTTCCAACAGATATCCCACATCAGCACTTGATATCTATATACTATCTGACATTACCCTTAAAAATGCAGAATATCAAGTAAAAAATGAAACAAATGATTCTTTTACAATTCTTTAAAAGATTTAAAAGCTTAGAATTGCTAGTATATCCCCATCCAAAACATGGTTCTCTGTTACAAAGAAAAATATATATATGAAGCAATTTTTTGAAAAGTCATTTCAGTAGAATCATTTACATAGATTTTTTTCAATACTGGTGAGAATGAAATATGGCAGTCTCAAATAATCAAATAAGCTTAAAAATATTTAACATCAAAACGCTTGTTCCTGAACCACCAACATGATATCAAAAATTACAATCTACTAGTTTAAAAACCATAAATATGCAACACCTCAATGAGCTCTATTAAGGCTGCACTATAAGTGTTCTATGACGGATAAAAACTATGCCCCCCCAAGCAAATTCAAATAGATACCAGGTGATTTAACTTCTTACTGTATAAAACATGTCGACAAGAGACCTTCAACCATTTAACTATGTATCCAGGGAGCCTGACAACTTATAGGATAAACTTAATAAAAAACAATGTTGAAATACGACTATCATTCATACATGATGAAACCCCAGAGTTGATCTCTCACCTCCTCTCAAGGATCCCATCATACCCTTACAGAGGATAGTTTCATTCCAAAAGCGGTACCGCTACCTCTGGCCAAAGGATTTCAATCATACCATTCAACCAACATAAACACGCAGATACATAAGGTTCAATGATACTCCTGAAGACTCAACAAAACAAAAATTCTACCTAATGGGGAAATTGCACGTTTTTCAATTTAACTTGCGTTTTATAGAGTACAAAAGCACGAGCATTTTGATACCATTTTTACGTTTTTCTGAAACTCGGAAAATCCATTAAATCAACTTTAAAAATGCAGTTTTCGTCTTGGCGGGAAAAAGCCGCGTCACGTGACAAAAGCGGTTTTGACGTCACTGCACATGTAAACAAATCTTTGCTGTATTTTCCCCTGTACTTTTCTATGAGGATAGGCTTGGGTTACGCTGAATGATTTCTTTCTTTTCTTAAAAATGATTAGTAGAACAAACTAAAAGCATTGTAAATTGTTGTAATGAATAAATAATATTGTGAATTTGAGTGAGATTTTTTTCCCTCGTTTTTCTAAGGATTTTCATTTCGAGATCTTGATGTAGAAATAAAATATCGGTACAAGTTTATACTACAATTTTATTTTATAGAATAATGTACTTTTCTTTTTCATATTAATGTTCCACAATAATTGATTTCACAAACTGGTTCAAATAGTATTTCTTTCATTACCGACGGGGGGGGGGGGGGGGGGGGGGGAACTTATAAAAAAGTTTTCTTATTTATTTTATATTTGAAATAAGAAATTTAAATAAGAATTTGCCCATCAAAATAAGAATTTGCCCTGTTTTCGTTAAATGTTTTATCTCTCCAGTTGTTAAATAAGCCACTTTTGAATCAAAAAACAGATAAACTAAGAAAGAGAGCAATTTGCTGAGGTAACTTTAAGATAGCCTTGCAGAATTTTTATATAAATATACCCAAAAATTTTAACAACTCTTCAAAAATGTTTCACATGGGCAAAAAATAACAAGTTGTTATTTTAAATACTATCAGTTTTGTGAACTTCATCAGACCTTGGGATTGAAAATTTTACGTTTTATAAACTGCAGATTACAACCCACTGTTTAGTTTATGAATTCTATTTTTTTATTTTTTTTTATAAATTAACAGTATTTCAACGGAAGTTAAAAGGGCCAAAAGAGAAATTCAGGCAGCCCCCCCCCCCCCCGACTTACCTAAGCTATGTGTTCTGTAAACTTTTACGTAACTTGAATTTTATATAAGTCGAATTTGTAAATTACTTAAAAATAATTTTGTAAAAAAGTACAATATTTATTATATATATAATATTTACACAGTAATATTTTGTAAATGAAGAATAATACAGCAGTGCTTACTCGGATATAAAGTAATATGAAAAAAATATATATAAAAGCAAACTGAAAGGACACTTTTCAAATAACAAATATTTTGTGGATTACGGAATTAAAATACATATAAGTAATAAAATAATAAATATTATAAAATTATAAACTTTTATAAAACATGCTAGTATGTTCTCAATTCTAATGTTTGAGATTTATTACATATTTTCGAATCTACATATGTCGCATAATACGTAAGTCGGGGGATGCATCAGATTGAAAGAATGATAATATGTTTGAATTTTTATACATAATCAATAAACGCTTTCTTTATTCTTTGGCTTTATGTTAATTTTTTATTGATAAATTAATACTCAATCCATACCTTCCAAATAATTAAAAAAAATAATAATCATGCAAATTCATGTCTTATTTGTGAATTGAATTTAGAAATCCCTGTGATATTATAGCAAAGTATTACCATCTCTTAACGTTGCCCTTATGATACTAATGCATTATCCAAACAAAGAATTAATCTTGAATGATAATATATGCTAAATTATTTATATGTCACTATAAAAAGTTTATGTATAATGAGATGTCTGCTTTCAAAAGTGAAAAGATTGTCCTCCACCTGAACAACATATTCAAATTTTGCACTTTTCTATAGTATGATGCTTAATTTCAAAATGAAAATACTGCTTTCTTTAACAAGATATTGAAATCATTTTCATTATTATTATTATTATTATATTTATTTTTATTTTTTTTTTTATTTTACGAAAGTTAGAGCATTGAGGAAAAGACTGATATAACATGTTTAGAACGTGATAAATATTAAGTAGAACATTCTGAGAAACTACATTTTAAACAAACCACTCAAAAAAACAAAAAGAACGACATGCATTCAAAACTTATTCGTAAGCAAATAATACTAAAACGGTAATTAAATTATTTTTACACTTTTTTTATTTAACTTAATTTGTTTTTTGCATGTAAGGATAGGATTTTCTATTCGATCTTTCACTCACTTTCAGATAAATTAAGAAATATAAAAGTTATGCACAAAGGTATGCTTCCAGTGACAATGCAACATTTTAATATTTTTAGAAGTTAATTATAAATTAATACATTAATTTTAACAAGTTTTCTGTTAGCCCATCACAGGTGATAAATCGTCGAATACTCTTTGTCGTTACAAGTTGTAACAACAGTGGATTTATTATGCTACAGTCGTCCAAAAAAGGTCAAATGGCTATGAAGCTGCAATTAGTTTATAAAGTAAAAAGGTAGAAAATATAAGTAGAAAATAAAGAGTGTAATATATTTAAGAAAAATGCTTGAATAAATCAACACTTTCATATTAATTAAACAATGATTATACGTTGAAAATCAATTTAGAAATTCTAAATGATAGTTTATATAATGCTTTTCTTTCCTCTTTCCATATATTAAAACAGAAATAGAGCAAAGATTACAATTTTTTTCAAAATAAATTCACGAGTTTACATTTTCTACCAAATGTAAAAAAAAAAAACAGTGAATTTTACGTAATCGGGTTCGATAGCCATGCCAAATTATCGTATTATATTGGACATTTCGTGGGAAAATCATGAATTGCATTCATAAAATGAAGTGTGATTATTAAGATAAACATTGGATACTTATAAAAGAGTGTATTTGTTTTAAGTTTTTGCTTTAATACTTATTTTTAAGTAAGCACATAAAATAATAAATAAAAGGCAATACTTATAAATTTACTCACGTATGTTGTAGTAATTTATTTCTGATCTATGGATACGCATTTATTACCGACAGTTGTTAATTTAAAATTTTTATTCCATAAGTCAGTATTAAACATAGAATTTTTTCTTGTTTTCTGCGTTATTGCTAAAAATTTCATTTTCTCATAGTAAATTCGAGTTAATTTTGTATCTGTAATATAACCTGCATTACACGAAATTTTATTCATAACAAAAAGAATTATTAAGCATTACAATGAATTAAGGAAACATTACATTTCAAGAACTTGATAAAGCCGATTTTACTTTACTTACGATTTATTTTTTAATAAAAATATCATTCTTTATTCTTCTAAGTAAATCAGAGTAAGTTAAAAATAAATGTGCCTTTTAGCTTTAGCTTCTTGTATCTTTACCTACATGAAATGCATTTTTTATGCCCTTAAAATAAATTTGAGGGGAAAAAAAACTAAATCTAGAAGGTATAATTTCATATTTTTCGAATCCAACCAACTGCAGCACTTTTCTAAATGAAAATTAATACAAATGCATAAATTAATTGTACATAATATTTGTATATGTTAAAATAATCTTTTGACTCTAATTTGATTTTGTGTAAATGAGTCTTTAAAAGATGTTTATAGTAGATAACAAACGGAAAGCAATGGAAAACAGACTGCATGCACAATGCAGACCGCTACGGAGAATTCGCGTTTCATGTGTAGTGACGTCAAACCAATCCCGTCCCGTTTTCGGATCACGTGGTTTTGTTTTGCTTTTAACGGAGTTTAAAACTGCAATAACTAGTTATTTTAAATTATTTTTACAATTTCGAGTTGAGTTTCGTGGAATGTAAGATCGTCTTCATCAGTTAAACATAAAAAAAGCACAATTTAGAGTGAGTGCAACTTCCCCATTCAATTATTAATGCCAGGGAACAGTTATATCCATCACACATAATAACCATGGTCGCATCACATAAAGTCAAAAAGGTGGCCAGGAAAAGAAATGTCCAGAGGATGTCATCCAGTCAAGTGCAAAAATTTAAAGGGTCCTATATCTTCAAAAAAGACCAACTTATTTCAATATTAAACTTGACCAAAAAAAAATTTTTTTTCAAACTATCCAATCACCAATTCAACTGTTTGGCAATCTTAAATCACAAGTTTCATCCCCTTTTAACAGCTTTAATCATAACTACCACTTCCAAACTTCAAACCAGGGCTAAAAATAACCTGAAACATCTGAGAGGAACAAGTTGAAAACTCATCTGCAGTTCTCCAAAGAAAAACAGCTCTAACTTCCTTATATTTAAATATACTTTATACCATTTTCAGCATCTCCTTACATGAAGCAAAATTCTGAAGAATATTTTCACATTAAACACAGTTTCACTCCAAGTTGCCGTAGGGAAGTGTCAAACTCGTCAAAACATTTGAAGTTAAAAATATCTTCTCCCTCCTTTTATAAGATAGAAATCCACCTTGTCAGCATACAAAACTTCAATGAACTTTGAACCCTCAAAAATTTAAATAGATCCAAACATAAAAATTTTAATCATAAATGACAAAAGCAAAATCTCTACCTCTTCAAATACACAGGCAACTAGCTGAAAAGATATATGCAGAAACAATCCCTCTCAATAATCCAAGATTTAAAAAACATTCTATCAAAACAAACTACAGAAACTTGTCTGGAATCACCCCCTTTTTTTTTCAAAACCCCTCCATTACCTCTAACTCTCACATTGTAAAACCAGCAAGCTCATTTCCAAATGAATTCACTCCTCACACTTAAAAATACCAACAACTTATACTTCTGTAAATTAAAAGAGATTAATTAAGCAACTAAAAAAAAATTGCTAAACTGCCAACACAAGAAAACCACCAGAAAACATTTCCACTCATTAACATATCAAATCCCAAAAAGTTTAATTACAAATTTCATAAACCAAGGTAAATTGATAAAGTTCATTAAGAACTGTAGAAATTCTCTGAAGATTCTCTCAAGTCAGCAAAATCTAGCAAATAGATAAATAAAACTCAAATTTAAGTTTAATTTTTAAAGTAAAAATGTAACATTGCCCAAATGAGATCCCAAACACAATATCCACTAACATTACAGGGATAAAATTTAAGTGAAGACTTAAAAATATTTGTCATTACACTTAATCTAAAAGAATCTTAAATGGAATCTACTCATTTTAATATAGGCAATGTACAAAAATTAAATAATTTATGCAAAAGAAAATAAGTTAAATTTAACATAATAATTATTAACAGATATCAGAACTGTAAACCCCTTCAAAAATGGCTGCTGTGAGTATTTTAGTAAAACCATAAGGATTTCCCCCATTAATTTTAAATTCAGGCATATCCAAAAGGATTTCTAAGCATCTCCAGAACCTCATTAGCATAAAACTGTAGAATCAAAAGCAATCAGTACAAGCAATTAATTTTATTTTATTAACAAAACACAAAATATATGTAATGCATAAAAAATATAATTCTTATATAAAACTTTAAACAAGAAACACAACATTGCATGAATTTCAACATCGTATTCAATCACCAGGTTAAAAACCTGCTCATTATTTAGTTAGGATCATATTCCAAAAACTATTAAAACTTGAGTACAGATCAATATACTTGTCAAAAATCAAACCAATGTCATGAACTTTTATAACTATGAATCTTATGAAGAGAAATTTTAAAATGACATTCTATTAACATTATATGCAATGACCCCCTATTAACTTTAAACTTTTAAAAACTAACAATTGCAATATTTTTTAAATCATAGCTTACAGATTAAGAGAGAATTTTAAATATTTTATAAATGGTTAAATATTGATCATTTAGAAAAACATTACTAAAAACCAGAACTGAACAGGGTTAAATAAAAAAAACTATTCAAATTTTAAACTGTTAACAAACTTAGGTAAACTGGAGGTAAAGGTATAAACCCTCCGCACTTCTAAAGATAAGTTAACAGCCAAAGAAAAAAACTTTAGATACTCTTAACAAATCCCAGTTATTGCAACTAAAAATAAAAAAAACTTAAACTAAACCATCTATTAAAAATTTACGATATTTGATATTAAGGGGTCAATTAAGTTCAAATTAAAGAAACTTATACTTGATTACCGAATTAAATCCATCTGTCAAAAATGCATAAGAGGTAGAAATCAACATTTTAGATCCAACAGAGGGAAAAGCTTAATTTAAAAAGTGATCCCAAAACAAGTATTAATCCTTCAATTACTATCAAATATATTTAAAAATAACAATAGTATAACCACTTAATATTTCATAATTTGCAACAGATTAAAATGATGAGGAATACTTTAAGACGTTACATTAATATAACAATTACTAAAAATTACTATGGGACATCAAAGTTGCAAGTCCTTGGGCGTTTAACTAGAGACATCAATGGCAGGTAATTTTCACTAGGAACTTTTAAACTAAGCAAAAGTTCAACTAAAAATTAAGTCCCTTTAAAAAGCAAAAGGTCAACTGAGAGTAGAGTTCCGTTTAAAAGACGAAAGTTCACCTGAGCCTAGAGTTCTTTTAAAAGATGAAAGTTCGTTCAACTAAGCATGAAGTCCCTTTCAAAAATTGAAAGTTCATAAGAAAGGGTCAAAAGTTCACGATAAATTCATCACTTCGACCAAAATATGGCCCAGCACTGTATCCGCTGCCTCCAAAATAACCTTCACCAAAAATATAGGAATAGGCTTGAATCAATGAATGAACAGTATCTCTTAAAAAATTTCACACTGGAGACACTTTCAATAAACAGCAACAGATAAACGCTAACTCGATGAAACAGATCATGAAAATCCCTTTGAACTTTAACAATATCAAAGACTTTATATAAATCTTTAAAAATCCGTGGACTTCAGGTATATATCTTCACCACGTTATCTTTTATCGGCTCATGAAATTTAAGTAAAACGATGCATTTCACCTCTTTGATTAGCAGCAATGTGGCTTTAAACATCAATGTCATGAAGCTCCAAAAAAATTCTTTAATATATATTTAACCTTAAAACTTTACATACAATTATTTAATTTTAACTACTAAAAATTCAAAATTACTTTATGTTTAAAAAAAAATTACTTTTATTACCAATCATGCAAAAAAAATTAGAAAAATTTATAAATCTAAACGTTTTTACCTCAAAAATTTACATTAAAGTTCAATTTTTATAAAAAACTAAATAAATTCATTTATAAACTACAAATTAAATAAATCTTAATCATTTAAAACTTAAATTAACATTTTAAACTCAAAAAGAAAAATAGAATAACTGCCCCCCCATCGCAAAACATCGTTTAAAAAGCGATGTGCGTTAAGCTAACGCCGAACTTATCAAAGTCAAAAACGGCAAATACAAATTATTATATCTTAGAAATAAATATATTAAAATTAACTTTAATAAAAGCATAATAGAATAATCAGAATCTTAATGTCTCATAAAAGAACCCCCCCCCCCCCCCAAAAAAACTTTTACTTTTGAATTTTATTAAATAACTATTAATCATATCTATTACTAAACTATTAAACAGGTTAGGGATCGGCCCATAACCGTGATGTAATTAAATTATATAACCATATAAGTTTAAGCAGAGTTTAAGTTAAAAAGGCAGAAGAAATGTTTATTAGCTGAACAACCCCAAAACCTATTCGTAAAATAAATCAAAGTCTGGAAAGTCAAAAGCATATCTATTAAAAATAAAGGCAAGACTGTGTAATTAAATAAATACCAAAGAAGTTTAAAATACACGATATGTTTATTAAAAACAAAAAGATATATATAAAAACAGATTAATCATTTAAGTAAACTAGCTTTAACAGAAATAAAGTTTAACAGAAAAATATATTGCTTTACTTCGTTAATTATATCAGGGAGCTTCATAATAAGAAATATGAAAGAATACTTTCAATTTAAAAAGGAGCATATGTAATCGACGCTCCAGAGCAAGCTAACATTCTATCATCGAAACAACTCAAGATGAACAGCACATAATCAAAGACTCCGATTTCATAAGTTAACAAGTTGATCCGGACGTCAGTAAAATGAACTGTAGTAAAAGCAACGGTGTTGATTCACAAACAATCTACAATAGATAACTGGATCACAACTATTCAAAGCCGACATATTCATTTCACTATAAACACTTCATCCGTGAATCCACTTAAAGAAACAAGACATTACGAAACTCCATCACTCACGCCGCCACCTTCCTGTCACTCGTTAAACACCATATCAGAGGTTAGTAGGTCAAGGTACGAAAGGCGAGATAAGAATATAGGATCCGGAGAAAGGAAAACTAGGTCATTACGCAATGCAACTGACAGCTTCAAACATGTGCAAAGATGACGACATGATTTGTACATCGTAACATGATAGCTGTCAGGATTACGTCATCAAGTACTCCGTGGAATTATTGAAACATGACAGAAGTAAATAACGAAGTAACGATACGTAAGTTAAGAAATAAAACAACGTTATTTACGAAAAGAAAGTGAAAGGAAATAAAGTAAGTTAATTTATTATAATGCACTCTATCTTACTGTAAATAAAAAGTACTTTAATAAAGGAAAGTGGAATAAAGATAAATAGATTTATCAATGGAGATAGGCACGTACGGTGACAAGAACAGGTATATTTTGTTATCATTTATAACATATGTGACTATGACGTTATACACAGTGCGGCAATATACCCGATGCTGCATTATACTGGGTGCGGCATTAAACTAGGTTTTTTTGTTCTGTTTTTTAAGTAACTGTGGCGTTATCGGAAAATACGGTATCAGAAATGCTTGATTCATCAGAATCCTTAATTTACTCAAACATAGATCATACAAACCAAATTCAAATGCGAATTTTCAAAGGCTTCATATGGAAATGCCAGTTAAATTTTTCTGGTTTCAGAAGTTTTTTCTGTTTTTAAATCTTCAGCCCGGCAATATCACAGTTCGAGAAATAGATGACGACACCTCAGCCCATCGTATTGACAGGAGCGAGAATTAAGGGGTTAGAAGAATTTGTGTGTTATGAAAATTCGGGACTTTTGGCATCTTGCACAGTGTTAACGCAGGTCAGCTTTTGTAGCCTCTGAAAATTGGGACATCCCATGTAAATCGGGATACCTGGCAAGGCAGCACTATTCATGAATGTAAAGATGGAGTTTTAAATGATTTTTCATTCACTTCCTGATAGACAAGAATTATATATTAAAAAAAAAAAAATTACACAAGTGTGTCTGATGACAATACAACAATTTAGTATTTTTATAATTTAATTATAAATTCATTTTAAGCCTTGTTACCATTTGCAGATTATACGTAATAAATGATCTAATATTCTTTAGGATCACAACTATATATAAGATTTACAACAATATTGAAGTTCGTAAGTTCCACATTCGCTAAAATCTCAAACTGTCTGTGAAACTGCAGCAGTAAAATATTTTAAATACATAAAAGTAGTAAATAAAATATAAAGAAAAAATTTAAAAAAGCAATAATTAAATAAACTATAGGACGGGTTACGTCTTAAAGTGTAGTTTTAATCTTGAACTTTGACCCATGCACCAGTAAGTTTACTTATAGATAAAACACATAAGATAAAACTTTTTAAAAAGTTAAAAATCTTAAAACTAGAAATCGATAGAAAATTTTTCATTTTTGGCCAATAATATGACTTTTGCCGAAAATGTTGTAAAAAATTCAGCCAGACTGAAACTGTCTGTATTCAGAAATTTTCAACATTACTCATTGATTTGAACTTTATCAGCTCAGATGAGACTGCTGATATCAGCTATGACTGACTCAAGACACGAGTGCAAATTATAAAGCAAGCAATCCATATATGACTAATGTTTCTATATATACATATAATTAATTAATAATTATCTATCTTTATGTACATATTAATTATTTACAAAATTTTTTGGACATTTCCGTTTTTGACCGAAAATAGGAAGATTACCGAAATTCAGTTCCGTTCTTTTAAAAGCCTGTTTTGGTTGATCTTTACTTAAAACCAACAAGTTTCAGCTACACTGCAGCCATCTTCAGAATTATTCTTTCCAATGTCGAGAAACTCAATGTTTATATATTTTAAAAGTCGTAAGTAAACATATTGCATTGATCCTGCTAGTATTGTTTCACCATCTCATCTACAATGCTATATGTGAACCATCTATTCCTGACATAAGAGATTGGAAAAAATCAAAATAAAATATTTTTAACATGAGAAATTTCTTGAACCATGGGTTAAACTAAATTATGTTGTTTCAAAAAATTTAACCATAACTTAGATATATTATTGTACAATACTCCCTCATTGCAAACATCATTTAATCTCATTTCAATCTCTAAACAGACTTTCCCGTGGATAATTACTTGGCCAAATAATTTTTGCATTATCATAATCGATTTCTTTAATATCATTTTTAAAGCAAAACCTTGCAAGAGCTGTCGATTGTCTGTTAAACTTCATATCTGCTTTATGCTCTTTTAAAGCAGATTGAAATGAGATAAAATGCTGTCTGCAATGAGAGAGTATCATATAAACATACTTAAGTAATGGTAAATTTTTTTTAAAAAGCATAACTTTCTTTAACTAAAGGTTCAAGAAATTTCGTCTTTGGTTTTGATTTTTCCCACTTCTTTTGTCAGGAATAGATGGTTCACATACAGCATCATAGATGGCACAACGATACCAGCAGAATTAACGTAATATGCTTACTTACGACTTTTAAAATCCATAAATATTTTGAGTTTCTCGACACTGGAAAGAGTAACCTTGAAGATTGCTGCAGTGTAGCTGAAACTTGTTGGTTTTAAGATTAACTTTTTTTAAATGTTTTAAAAGTTATATCTGTCTTTAAGTAAACTTCTTAGTGTATGTGTCAAAGTTCAAGAGTAAAATGTAATAATTTATTTTTAAAATACTCTTTATCAATTAATATTTTAATATTGTAATATTACATTTAAAATAAATCCCATTGTTCTTTCCCAAGACACTTCAAGCCAACATGTTTACAATTTCATTGCCATAAGGCTGTCATTTTTAGCTATGACCCTTTTGTTCGCAAATTTTTTTCTGCTGTCAAGCTCCAGATGCATGCAGATGACATACTGGTCTCTGTGGAAGCGGCAATTCCAATGACAGTTTTTGGAGGAAAAACCGGTTTGGCACGCTATCCTCCCACCATGGTGGAAAAGCATGACCTCAGCTTCAAGAAGTTGTTACCATTTTTGTGTCCAGTTATATTAGAACTCTATGTACAGAACGTTATTAACTCTCAACAGTCACTAAAAGATACTGTCATAATCGAGTTAAACTGTTAGATAACACAAGTCAACAGCTGTTTTGGTGCCTAGGTTTTTGGAGCTGATTTTATATGAATTCGATGTCCTGAATTCAAATATGGCATTCAATTTTGCCTGGGAGCTCAAATATTTAAGATATAGAACTTTTTGTGAAATATATGTTACACTATTTTAAGTTAAATCCATGAATTAAACAAAAATAAAAATAAAATAAATAAACACAGAATATTTTTTAATAATATACAAATTTTAATTTTCATTATTATAATATACATATATTCAAATAATATTTTTAAGAATTATATTATACAAATATATTTACTCACAAAGATAGAGGAAAAAGTCATCGATGAGACCAATTCTCACTGAACATTTCGGAAGCTTCTTTTCCGTGACATTCTTGAATTTATTTTTGAACAATCCCTTTTTAAACTCCAGCAGTAATCTGCCATCATGTGCATATCCCATCTTCCCTGGTAGTGGTCCTACATAGTCTTAATATCCTGGTGAAATCTTTCGCCCTGTTCCTCACTGGTGTCTCCTACATTTTCAGGAAAATACTCTAAGTGGCTGTGTAAATAGTGCACCTTAATGCTCATATTACACCCAAGAGATTTAAAACTATTAAGCATTTCGTTTACCAGTTCTACATAGTTTTCTGCTTTGTGTTTGGCCAGAAAGTTTTCGACAACAGCAACAAAATAAGTCCAGGCTTTTCCCTCAGTCTCATTCATCGAATTTAAGAAGGCAGGATCCCTAATCAGTTGTTTTATTTGTGGCCCGTCAAATATTCCTGATTTAATTTTTTCATAACTCAATTGGGGCATTTTCTCTTCCATATATGCGAAGCATGACCCGTTCTTATCAAGAACCTTTACAAACTGCTTCATAAGGCCGAGCTTGATATGCAGTGGAGGAAGTATGATTTTGTCTCACCCAACTAAGGGGTTATTAATGATATTCCTTTCCCCAACATCCATGTTTTCTCTCTTAGACCACTCGTTTCTAACCAAGTGGTGTGTTTTATCCCTGCTATCCCAAAGACGCAAGAAGCAAGGATATTTGGTGTAACCGCTTTGCTGTCCGAGGAGAAACTTTACCATTTTTAAATCAACACAAATCACCCATTGATGTTCATGAAACTTTATCTTGTCAAAGACCAAAGCTATTGTGTTATATTCTTCTTTCATTTTCGTTGAGTGAGCAATTGTTATTGAACCATATTTGTTCCCAATGTGTAGAAGGACACATTTTAAACGCTTCTCCAAATAAGCGCCAACGAACTGGAAAATATTCAGGAAGACTCATTTTTAAAGAGTTCTCTAATTTTGTGACAAAATGCAAGATTGTCTTCTTGGGAGAAGAAGGGTAGTAGGCCCTTTTCTCTTGTGCGGTAAAAGGTAATTTTGATTCCTTGTTCCAGTAAATTTTTGTCCTTCAATCTTGAAGCCAGTAATTCAGAAGCTTCTTTTGACAGGTTGAGATCTTTGGTGAGATCATTTAACTCATCCTGGTTGAAACGTTGAGGCATTGTTGACATCTCCTCATAATCACTGTCACCTTCATATGTATCAGAAGGATGATCAGAGGGACAGTATTCATCCTCTCAGAGCTCTGGTAGCTGGTAAAACGTTGGGATCGGCACTTATTTCCTCTGAGTGAGGAGCCGGGCGTCTTGCAGAGACTAAATCAGGATAAGTCCACTTACTATGTTTCTTTCGATTAATTCTATTAATATTTACTAGGCAGAAATAACAATCATCGAAGTGGTTTTGGGGTTCTCTCCAAACCATCGGTAAACCAAATTTGAGACTTTTCTGTACAAGTTTTACAGACCTGATGCGGTGCCCAGGTTTTATCCTGATCACCAAGTTTAACACCAAAGTGTCCAAGATAAGCTCTCTTTACAAAGTCAGTAACATTTTTTCTGTTCTCTTTTAACACGTATTCTCCGAATATCTAGCAAAACACATCAGGATGATTTACACAACTTCTTCTACTTGAACTCATTTAAATTATATTCAACAACACAAATACAACAATCTACAATACAGTACGTTTTAAATTAACTTTATAAGAATTCTATACTAAACACAAATATCGCAAAAGGTCAACAACGTCTACCCTCCACGGAGAAAACTCACAAACTAACCTTATCTCTTTGCGGCTTTTCCATTTGGCTTTATGGATGAGCGGCAGGAAATCATAAGCATGCGCAGAACCTCAGTTTTACTTGCACATCTGTTTTTTTTCAAGGTCTTCTGAAATTTCAGTGCCTCCCAAATCGCTTTGAGCGTTGCGACAGGCCCATGTGTCAAAGGCCAGTTTAAGCGTTGAAGGTCACTTCAGTTCTAAAAAACTTTAGTTCTCTTCGCATATCTAAAAAAGTGGAGCTGATAGAGAAAAACTGATTTCATATTTGGATTCAGTGACCCAAAAATATCTAAAATCAGCTGTAAAATCATAGGCACCAAAAAAAAATTTTGTTTTTGTAGGCCTGTGTAATCTCTCCATAATTTATAACTTCATTTGAGAAGAATCTTTTTCTTGTTTATTTCACTTTAAGCTACATAAAATATTGGGGAATAAAAAAGCAGACAAGCTTACATTTATGTTCAAAATTTTGTTATGTAAAATATAAAATTTTGTTGGTTGAGATGTGGAATCTTAGGCTTTTTTTTTTGATTATACAAAACAAATTCTCTCTGTTTTCTAGTAATTAATCTTCAATTTTGCAGTAATTAAAAAAATAATAAATAAAAAGCGGGAGGGGGAAAAACAAGAAAAAGACATTTGGAATGCTGTTTTATTAAGTATTAAATAAGTAATGTTTTTAGCTTCTAATTTACATTGTTTGAAAATATTTAAGTTGACTGTTTTAAAAATATCAGATATTAGCACAACCTGCGGCTTCCCACACATAATTGTTGAAACATGCCTAGCAAAATTAATGTACCTTTGAAACAGATGTGGAAATTATTAATTAACAAGTTATGTAAAATTCCATAGAAATCTTAATTTAGTACATTTTCTGCTCATTTCACTCTTTTTAAATTTTGAATTTTATTAAACTATTAATAGCAAGCATTTGCATCTTAAAATTAACCGCCATGCAAAATTTCAAGTTTCTGTCCTTTTAGTATCACAAAAATAGTACCGTAATTTCTGGTAGGTAAGCCGCCCTGGCGTATACGCCGCTACGTCCGAAAATGGTTTAAAAAAAACTGAAATTCCATCGTATAAGCCACACCAATTGAAAGTTGTGTACATACTACTATAGGCGTCATTGAAGATTTTCACGCATTTTTAAAATCATTTTAAAAATTAGAATTTTAAATTTAATACAAATAATGAAAATAAATAAATAACTTTTGGTTTGTGAATTTATCCAATAGCATCGCACATTTCAGCCTTGGATCGGCAAGTAGAAATATATTTGATGGAATTCTTAATATAAAACATTGCACTAGAATTACAAATAACACTATTTTTTATTCGAATCCATCAATTAAATAACAACGTAAAATTCTGAAAATAACTAATGATAAATAATCATTTTGACAACATGAACAATTGGCAAAAGTTGGGAGAGACGTATAAACATAATTTTTTTTGAAAATCTCTTCACTACTAACTGTAAACATTAATGCCTATTAACAGAAATTAATTGGTACTCGATTTGATATATTCTGTAAATATTTAAAATAAAATGTTCTAAGAAAGTTTTAAAATAAACAAAAATTAAATACATACGTTCATCATCGAAAATGATTCCTTAAATGTGTCAGCAACTTCACTTTGCGTAAGTGCAATAAAAAGAAATTATTGAGCTGCAAGCAAACAGAAAAAATAATTTAAAAGAAAAAAACGAAAAGCAAAACCCGTTTTTTCTTAGCTATTAAAAAAATCTCCATTATTAACTGTCCGATTTTGTTCAAATTTTCAGCAAGTTGCAATTACAGTAAATTAAGCTGTGTAACAAAGTTTTATTAAAATATAATAAGTTATTAGAAAATTACAGCACTCCCCAAAACCCCTAGTTTACTAAAAGGGAGAGAGCTATCTGCAGTTTCTTTCTTTATTTATTTTTTTAATGATTGTTATTTCTAATCAGTGAAGCATTTATAATATTGTTTTTCAGATTTTCACTCGATGATATTACATGATCTACTTTTTTTTTTCTGGAAAAAATCATTATTACTTCGTATACGCTGCACCGGCAGATATGCCGCAAAAGGTAAAATTTAACTTTTAAACACGTATAAGTTGCGGCTTATCTACGCGAAATTACGGTAAGTTTAGAACTTTTTCTTTCTCCTACACACTTTTAAATTTCGTAAAAAAAAAAAAAAAAAAAAAAAAAAAAAATCCTTTTTATAAATTCATTATTTAAAAAATCATTTATATTTAAAGGGTAAAAGTAAATTATGTAACCTTTATTTCAATTATGTTCGTATATATAAGTGCAAATTCTGTAAGGTTTAAAGATTCTAATATTTATAAAAAATATTAAAAAGTATAACTTGAAAATAATTGTGTTCAACTTCTGTAATGCTAATATTTGACTCATGAAGGATGTTCAGAACTCCTGAAATTTAACTACTGGTTTACTTCTGTTCTAATTTAAACTCTTGTAGTGATACCATATCTTTTTTTGCACCTAAAGAAAAGGGGTCAAGCTCTGTTTTTCTTAACTTTTTATTATATATGAAATTTCTTTCTATGGTAACTTACTAAGTTAAAATACTTTATTCTATTAACATTCTCTAATATGTGCCTTTTATAAATTTTTTTTAAAGATTTGATAAGATTTTTTTTTAAATAGGCAATAAGGAATTAGTGCGACTATTTCCTTTATGTGTTATTTATTCTTGAGCTGTTTTAATGCATGTAATATTTGCACGTATCTAAACTCGTCCTTGAATAGTGCTTGAATTTTATTTGTATGAACCATAGAAATGTGAAATTGTAATATTGGGCCATACTGTGTTCTAAAAACAAACTGGAGTATCTGATTTCTTTGCAATTCTGAAGCTTTTGAATGTTTTGCAAAAGGTTTGGCATGGCTGGAGAAGCAGAAAGACTGTGATACTGGTGAACTAATAATATTAAAAACTCTGTAATAGAGCTTCAAAGCAAAAGCAATCGAAACTGCGACAAACAAAACATTTTTTCAAATCCTTGTGATATATGTAAAAGGTACTTAATTTCAAAATTAAAATTCAGGTATTTTATTCTTGTTTTTATTTTGCTATTGCTTTATTTTTACTAAGCACTTGTTACCATAATAAAAAATATTGCATATATTTCTTCTTAATCTTAAAATTGAAACATTCTCGATTATCCAAAAATTTCGATTTTTCGAAAGAGGGTCAGTCCCAATTACTTCGGATAATCGAGGTTCTACTGTACTAAACAGTAAACTTTTGTTAAAATTTCTAATATTAATCTAAAATTGAATAGTAAAAAAAAAATGTTAATATAAACATATTGCAATCAGAAAAAGTAGAATCTTTGATGGAAAGCAAGAAAATTTTACTCTTTTCTTGTAGTAAAGTGGCCACTCCTGTAGCAGAAAGTTCAAGACGAGATGGACATCGCAGATTTTCTTTTCTATTTTGCAGATTCTTTTTGCATTAGACCTTTTTTTTGCTTTATATTATGTTTGGCTCTTTAATATTTAATACAAAAACTTAAGATTATTAATAATGAAAATGAATAAATTGCATGAAGACGTTACATGTAAGTGCTTGTTTGTAACACTTCAGTTGTAAAATATTTTACCTACAGATTATTTTCTGCCCCTGAAGAATCTGTCACAGACACTTGGAGATACTTCTGCTACTGGGGTAGCCGCTGACAAGCAATTTCTTAATAGCTACTTTTTCTCATTCAGTGGCCGGTGGCTAGTGCTAATTTTGCCCTTTACTTTGCAACTGAGCTATCCTGGTCAAATCTGACGGATACACAATTCCCCCAGAAACCTTATTGATTATGACATCTGTCCAATTAGAATAATTTTGTTAAAATTAATCAAAAAGGTGATATGATTGTTTATGCTTTATATAGTTTTTTCTATTTCCAAATTTGACAACTTGTGACATTAATTTTTGAGAAAATGTTGATGAAATTCATATAGCATGTTATAAAGTAGCAAAAATTCTGACACTTTGTGACTATCTTACAAACAGAGTTGACTGCATTAACCCTCCAGCTGCGGGTGACTTCTTCATTTTCTTGGATAAAACTGTGTCATATTTTTAAGTGTTGCAAGTGGGGTTGCTTTTTTAAAAATTCAGACTGATTCCCATCACATTTTTGTAGAAATAGTCACTTTATTTAATTATAGATTAAGTAGTGTCAGAATAAGCGAAATTATACGCTTTTAAAAAAGTGGTGGATGTCAAGCAATCTGAATTTTAAAAAATGTAGCCCACTGGCAACACTGGAACGCGAAAATAGTGTGCCCTGGGGAATTGTATAGAATATGTGAAACATGATATCAGCATTACCGCGGCTGGAGGTTAATGTGATTTAATATTTTTCATACATCCTTATGTTTTTTTTTTTTTTTTTTCATTTGTAGGAACTGGGATGGCATATGCCTTTCTTGATTACGATGATAGACGTGATGCAGAAGTAAGTTGCCATACACAAATAACATTGTAAAATTAATTTATTTTGTATTTTCTTATTATGAATTATCCTTATAAACTTCAGCTGTTCTTATGTGGAGTGCTTTATCTTTTGTATGTCTGTACCTATTGGGAGTACAAATTAATTCGGTCCATTTTCAATAGATGGCTCTGGCTGATTTGTTTACTGAATAATGATAGATGTTTTTGGCATTGTTAGAAAGGTTTGACCTTTGTCAACCATATTCAGTCAACAAAGCTTCGAGTTTTATACAACAAAATTGGTTTTCTGAGCATTCAATATGTCGAGTTTTGTGCTAAATAAACATTTGCGGGAAGTTTTGATTTTCTTTTTTAATTGGAAGAAAAGTGCCGCTGAAGCGCATCGATTGCTTGTGGAAGTATATGGTGAATCTGCGCCATCTGATAAATCATGTAGAGAGTGGTTTCGACGCTTCAAAAATGGTGATTTTAGTGTCGAAGACAAGGAGTGCCCGGGCCAGCCGAAAAAGTTCGAAGACGCCGAATTGGAGGAATTGCTCAATCAAGATCCGTGCCAAACGCAACAAGAGCTTGCAGGATCGTTGGGAGTCACTCAACAAGCAATTTCCGTGCGCTTAAAAAACATGGGAATGGTTCAAAAGCAAGGAAATTGGGTCCCATACGAGTTGAAACCGCGCGACGTTGAAAAGCGATTTTTCATCAGTGGACTGCTGCTCGAACGACAACAAAGGAAAGGTTTTTTGCATCGAGTTGTTACCGGAGACGAAAAGTGGATACACTACGATAACCCCAAGAAGAGAAAATACTATGCTCGGCCTGGTGAATCATTGCCATCGACGTCAACATCAACCCCATGTGGTAATTGTCGTTAAAAATTACTTGGAAACGTTGAAATGGGAGGTCCTACCCCACCCGCCGTATTCGCCAGACATTGCTCCTTCTGATTATTGGTTGTTCCGACGGATGCATCGCGATTTGGCTGGACACCGCTTCACTTCTTCCGAAGAAATTCAAGAATGGCTCGATTCATGGTTTGCGTCCAGAGAGGACTCATTTTTCAGAGATGGAATCCGAAAATTGCCAGAAAGGTGGACAAAGGTTGTGGCTGCCGATGGACAATACTTTGAATAATATGTTTTTTCATTTTGATAATAAATAAAATGTTTTTTTAATGAAAAAAAAAAACGGACCGAATTAATTTGTACTCCCAATATGTTTAGCTACTTGAACTCTTTATCTTTGTATGCAACTCCAAAAAGTGTATCTTTTTACATTTTTATCTAAATTCCCTTTCATAGCTTAAATAATGTTACACAGTTCTTTTGTCACAAATTTTGTAGTACCAATCTTTTTAAACTGTGATTTGTTTTTACTAGAAATTTTAATGTAGATTTTTACCTAAGTCCTATGCATATAAGTTATAGAAACATATGCATCGATAGATTGGTATTACAACTCTATATTTGAATCAGTATTTCAGAAACTACATATAGAGCATGCATTCTTGAAAACTCCTTATATAGGAAAAGGAAGGTGTTTAAATAAAATACTCCTTTGAAAATTAAGTTATTATGCGACAAAATTTATGCTGCTTCAAACATGTTACATATGTATTGTTGCTGGAAAAAAAAAAGTATCTATATATTTGATTGCAAAATGGCAATTCTTTTGGTGTATGCAAAGCATCTGAAACACAGCTGTTATTGTCTAAAGACTGAAGTTCAGCAAAAAAATTTATTTTACTCCATTGTCTTTAATTTTTATCACTTTTATGCATTGTAGTAAGCTCTCAAATAAATATCCTATGCAAAATCTCAAAAGCAACCAATAAATAAGACTTGATAAACTTAAAAGAATATATAATTCTCTTTTTTCAATTTTATTATAGAAGTCTAAAAAACAAAGTTACAACATTGAAATTAAATTTATGCTAAGCCGAGCTCAATAAAACATATCGATTGGTAACATATCCACCTATGGAGCTTTCCTGCTTAATTTTAATATACTACTACGTTTTAAATTATCCTTCTTTCCTTTTTAAGTATATATATGGCACAAAAGAGATTCACTTTCTAAAGAAGTAAAATAAAAATGTCTCATGTTTGCAGAAATAAAGTTGAAGTGATTGTTACCAACTGAAAAAAGTAAATAAGTAAAAAATAAAACAGAATAAGAATTTGATTTTAGTTTACTATAAAGAAACAAAAACACATTAAAATGTTGTCTTTAACTTCCATCATCCTTCTGTCAGTGATGTGCTATAGAATATCATTTAACATTAGAATTACCTTATTTTTTCTATACCTAGAACTACTGGAGTAGCTCATAGGTGGGTGACCTTGACAAATTTTGGAAAATCGCTTATAATAAAGCTACTTTTAGAAAGCAACTCCCTGTCTTTCTGAATTTTCGCAATTAATTGGACTTTTTATTTAAGTTGCCTCAAGTAACTGACTACCAGATTATGAGATAAAAATTTTGGAATTTTTCACTCATGCACAGTTAAATTATTTCATACGAATGCCCATACCTCATCAAATATTCAATGTATTCATGTTTTTCTTACAGTATTCTGTTTCTACTGTTCATTTTTTAAGTTTTCAGAAAGTGGTGTTGATAAATTTGGTTGAAAACTGTATTCTATAAACAAAAAAAATTTGAAAATTTCACAGAAACGTTAACATTTTCACAAATATGCATGCTATGCTTACACAAATGGAGACAGATGTTAAACAGGTCCCATATAGTCATTTGGAGCATTTTCTGTTACATGGGTGATTGCAAACATTTTATTATTCAATTTATTGTTGGCCCCCTAATTGTGTCCGCAACTAAATCTTTACTGAAAAAGATCAGTTAAACATGCTCATCACATCCTCGAAGTTAAAGCACAATTCAAGAATTTCAGTAGATATCTGACAAACTGTGTACAATCGAAAGCATCCTATCCTGTCACTGTCCCTGAACTTTTGGAGACCAGTGTATTTTCCTAAACATTCTGTGCTTATTTCGTAAGTATGCAAACATTTCTTGATAGGTAACTACTCCCCTAATCCTGTTACATTGAAAATGCCACCCCATTGTTCCCAATATTTCTATTGTTGAAATCCAACCTTGGCAACATACCCATTTATCAAACTTTAGCCCATGTTTATATAAATTTGTCAGAAGATAGTGAATTTGGACTTGTGAACAATGTTAATCTTTTTGGGACCACTCTCGCATATGTCTTTAGTATCTCAACGGATCATGTTTTTAAAGTACCATTATTTCTGAGTAGTAATCCTTGCGTTATTGAACCACATAACTTTGCAATTAAATAACATTATTTTGAATTAGTGTCCCAAAATAAAAAGGTGTAAACAGGAAACAATTCCCTAAGAAGTTGAATGAAAAACTAATATCTTGTGGTCATCACAAAACTTTCTTCTATATAAATCATGTCAATTAAATCATTTAAATAGTACAAGAAATTACATCAATTTAGCACCAGTTCATGTCAAAGTGTATCTGAATTTGAAGTTTGATAAAAATTCGTGCCTTAGTTCTTGAGATAGAGCTATAGCGGAAGTTCTGAAAAATGTAGCATAGCAGTGCCACCTGTTGAGTGATTTACACCAATACATAAACAGCAATCATTGATATCCAGGTAAACATGGATCTGAAGTTCGTTGAAAATCCAAGCATTAGTTCTTGATGCGTAAATCACAAAAAACAGCATAGCAGCGCCACCTATTGAGTGATTTACACCAAACTGTATAAAATGTCAATTCATGTCAAAGACTAACTGATTCTAAAGTTTGAGGAAAATTCGTGCATTAGTTCTTGAGATACACCCATAGTGGAAATTCTGAAAAATACAGCATAGTAGCGTCACCTGTTGAGCGATTTACACCAAAATGTCAATTCATGTCGAGGATTAACTGATTCTGAAGTTTTGTGAAAATTATTGCATTAGTTCTCGAGATACATCTATAATGGAAATTCTGAAAAGTGCAGCATAGCAGCACCACCTGTTGAGTGATTTACACCAATACATAAACAGCAATCATTGATATCCAGGTATATTTGAATCTGAAGTTTGATGAAAATCCAAGCGTTAGTTGTTGAGATAGAGCTATTGCGGAAATCGTAAAAAATGTAGTATAGCAGCGCCACCTATTGAGCGATTTGCACCAAAATGTACAGAACTTCAATTAATGTCAAGGATTAACTGAATCTGAAGTTGATGAAAATCCGTGCATTAGTTCTGCAGATGAGCTATTGCGGAAATCGTGAAAAAGGCTGCATAGCAGCACCACCTGTTGAGCGATTTACACCAAAAACTAATCAGCACCAATTTATATCAGGGACTAACTGAACATTTTTATTAAATTCCGTGCATTAGTTCTTGAGATTGAGCACCCACAAAATTTGTGTCACACAGACTCACAGACAGACATTTTCTAAAAACATGTTTTTTGCAATCTCTGACCCCTAAAACATGTACATCCGTTGAAAACCGAAAGTCAAAAATTTTCACGAATCCAATACTTTTTTCCTGTAAAGATAGAAGAAAGTAATAAGCTATATATATTTGACACTTTTCTTTAACAAATTTCTTATTACTTTCTTCTATCTTTACAAGAAGAAAGTATTGGATTCATAAAAATTTTCGAATTCTGATTTTCGATGGATTTACACGTTTTAGGGGTCAGAGAACCCCAAAAACATGTTTTTACAAAATGTCCGTCTGTGAGTCTGTCTGTGTGTGATACAAATTTTGTGGGCGCTCTATCTCAAGAACTAATGAACAGAATTTAATAAAAATTAATATTCAGTTAGTCCCTGATATAAATTGGTACTGATTAGTTTTTGCTGTAAATCGCTTAACAAGTGGCGCTGCTATACAGCATTTTTCATGATTTCCACAACAGCTCAATCTCCAGAACTAATGCACAGATTTTCATCGAACTTCGGATTCTGTTAGTCCTTGACAGGAATTGACGTTTCATACATTTTGGTGTAAATCGCTCTACAGGTGGCACTGTTATACTGAATTTTTTGCGATTTACGCAATAGCTCTTATCTCAAGAACTAATGCTTTCAAGAAACTTCAGATTCATGTATACCTTGACATGAATTAGTGCTGTTTATGTTTTGATGCAAATTGCTCAACAGGTGGCGCTGCTATGCTGCATTTTTCAGAATTCCCACTATAACTTTATCTCAATAACTAATGCACGAATTTTCATCAAAATTCAGATTAAGGTATATCTTGATATCAATTAGTGCTGTTTATGTTTTGGTGCAAATCACTCAATAGGTGGTGCTGTTATGCTACATTTTTCACAATTTCCGCTATAGCTCTCTATCTCGATTACTAATGCACAAATTTTCATCAAACTTCAAATTCAGATATACAGTAAAACCTCCCTAAAGCGACCACATTCCAATAAAAATTGGTCGCTCCGAGAGGTGGTCTCTCAATGGAGGTCATGTTTAAATTTAGATTTTAATTGTTGAAAAAAAGGTAACATTTAATGTTACTGCAATTTATTTTTCACATTAGGAAAAAATATAAAAATTTAAGTATTAAAAAAACCGTTTATTACGCAAGTTAATTACTGCAGAGTTTAAAAAATTAATACATTGACGTTTGCTTTGATTTTATGGTTTTATCTTTTAAAACTTTTATTTCCCAGTTCTTTCGAAGTTCAGTAAATAAATGCAATTTTTTTTGGACGGGAACAAATAATGACGATTTCATTAATTTATTTATTTCTTTGAGAGTTTCCTGACAGAAGCATAGCTGCCAACTTGTACGGATTGGCCGTACAATGTACGGATTTTGTTCTAATTGTACGGTTTTGCGCGTGGGAAAAACGATCGCTGAAAAATGCGAATTTTGTCAAAGATCGCGTGAAAAAAGCTACTTTTGTCAAAGATTGCGTGAAAAAACACTAATTTCGTCAAAGATCCCTTCAAAAACGCCAATTTCTTCAAAGGATCGCGAAAAAAACACTAATTTTGTCAAAGGATCGTGAAAAAAAACCGCTACTTTTGTCAAAGGATCGGAAAAAACGCCAATTTTCTCAAAGAATCTTGAAAAAAGCCCTAATTTTCGAAAAAAGAAAACGTGAATTTCGTCAATGATCGCGGAAAAAAACATTAATTTCGACAAGGGATTGTGAAAAGTACACGAATTTCGTCAAAAATCGTGGGGATAAAACGCGAATTTGTTCAAAGGATCGTGAAATGAACGCGAATTTCATCAAAGTTCGTGGGAAAAAACGCGAATATCGTCAAAGATCGCGGGAAAAAAAAAGAATTTTATCAAAGATATTTGAAAAAAAGCAAATTTTTTCAAAGAATCGCGAAAAAAAACGCTCATTTCGTTAAAAATCGCGGAGAAAAACACTATTTTTGTCGAAAGATCGTGAAAAGAACGCGAATTTCGTCAAAGATCGCGGGGAAAGAACACTAATTTCGTCAAGGGATCGTGAAAAGAATGCGAATTTCATCTGAAAACGCGTAAAAACGCTAATTTCGATCAAAAATCTTTGAAACAAAGCTAATTTCGTCAAAGATCGCGGGAAATAACGCGAATTTCGTCAAAGATCTCGTAAAAAAACGCGAATATTGTCAAAGATCACATTAAAAAAAACGCGAATTTTGTCAAAGATCGCATAAAAAACGCGAATTTCGCCAAAAGATCGCGAGAAAAATTCGAATTTCGTCAAAAGATTGCGAGGAAAATGTTTATTTCGTCAAAGATCGCAGAAAAAACGCTTTTATCAAAAAATTGCGGAAAAACGCAAATTTTGTCAAAAGATCGCGGAAAAACGCAAATTTTGTCAAAAGATCGCAGAAAAACGCAAATTTTGTCTAAAGATTACGAAAATAACACAAATTTCGTCAAAAGATTGCGAAGAAAACTGCAAATTTCGTCAAAAGATTGCGAAGAAAACCGCAAATTTCGTCAAAAGATTGCGAAGAAAACCGCAAATTTCGTCAAAAGATTGCGAAGAAAACCGCAAATTTCGTCAAAAGATTGCGAAGAAAACCGCAAATTTCGTCAAAAGATCGCGAAGAAAACCGCAAATTTCGTCAAAAGATCGCGAAGAAAACCGCAAATTTCGCCAAAAGATCGCGAAGAAAACCGCAAATTTCGTCAAAAGATCGCGAAGAAAACCGCAAATTTCGTCAAAAGATCGCGAAGAAAACCGCAAATTTCGTCAAAAGATCGCGAAGAAAACCGCAAATTTCGTCAAAAGATCGCGAAAAAACGCAAATTTTGCCAAAAGATCGTGAAAAAAACAGTAATTTCGTCAAATGATCGTGAAAAAAACGCGAATTTTTCACAGGATCATGGAAAAAGTCCGCATTTCATCAAAGGGCCTCGAAAAAACTCATAATTAGCACCGGAAGGGAATCCCCCCCCCCCTTTCCTCCCCAATCCTTCGGCTGTGTAACCTTTCAGAAAATTTGCTGTGAATTTCAGAATTTTTTTTTTTTTTTAGAATTTCCCATGCAAAAAAATTTTCTTTTGATATCTCACGTTTTTATTTTGGAAAAAAAAAAAAAAAAAAAGACTATACAATATAGCATAGAAAATGTTATGAAGTATTACTTTTTTCATTGCATGTGCATATGTTATGCATTTTTAAGCACCCAAGAATACGTCATAAAAATTGTAAGGATTTCAAAATTGACATGTTGGCAGGTATGCAGAAGAGTTTATTGACCGCCATTCCTAATTGTCATCAGAGTTAAGTTCATTGCCTAAAAAGACACAAAGTGGTTTAAATACTTAAAATTTACCGGGATAAAAAAATATATATAAACTTAGTTGAAAAGTTTGATGAATAATGCATTCTCCGGAATTATTTTTCTAATGAAACCTTCTTCAAGCTACCAGGAAAAAACTGAATTAATTTCATTTTCTTCGAAGAAATGGGTTGCTCATGGAGGGAGTTCAACTAAGATGGTCTCTGAATGGAGGTAAAATTAGTATTGAACCAATGGGAATAAATTTCGTTCCATGAAAAAATGGTTGTTCAGGGAGTTGGTCGCACTGGGAGGTTTCACTGTAGTTTGATATGAATTGGTGCTAAATTGACGTAATTTCTTGTACTATTTAAATGATTTAATTGATATGATTTATGTAGAACAAAGTTTTGTGATGGCCACAACATACTAGTTTATTTTATTTTTATGAAAATTACATAGAATATAGCAAACTTTATTTTATTATTTTTTAGTTTTATTTTAAATATGATGTAGTCTTGATTGAAGTATTTTATCTGGATTTTGCAGTAATTTTGAATGAATGAAATTCTATATTTTCATATAATTAAATGTAATCGATATCTTTAGGAGTTTTGTGTTTTTATGATTGTATTATTAATGTAGTATGTTCAGCCTTTTATATTGCATTAAAATATATAGAATTGAAATACAGAAACAGCATGTTAAATCATGTTAATCATAATGTCACATGATAATCTCTGCCTTTATACTTTTTAACAACTTTATTTTTTAGCTTTGTGAAAAAGATATGAATTTAGGTTTGATGCTGTTTAAAAGCAAAGAAAAAGCTAAATAATATTTCAGCTGCATTGCAACAGGACTATGATTAAGTTTGGCCATCCTACAAGATCCATTATAAATGCATATCATGTCCACGCAACTGTGTCCTTCATTACTGATTATCAAAGTAGAGAATCTCAACTCTACTTAAATGTCAATGGCATTGATTTTGTCTAAAGAATACTATGCCTTTCATTTTAAATTAAAAAAGTTTCTCAAAGGTTTTAAAAAGTGGAGAGTGCTGCTGCTGGTAAGATAGATAAGGTTGTTCTCAAATCCAAACTGGCCACGTTCTGTCATATTCCTGGATTTTTTTTTTTTTTTTTTTTTTTGTTCATTAACGAATGAGATTTGTACATTCTTACAAAACAAATAGGTGTTGCTATCCAACGTACAATTTATACACAAGTTTAACATAAAACTCTACGTTTCGGTTTATTCTTTAAAACCTTCATCAGGAGAAAAATTTTCTAAAATATAAATCGACAACAAACTCTTTACATGCTACATTTTGAAATCAATTCAAAATTCAAAACATTCTAACGGAAACCTCTTACTCCCAAATGAAGAGTTCAGTGGCGCCATCTTTTAATCAAAGATGTAAACGAAGAAAGACCAGCTGAAAAAATGGAATTTTCATTGACTTTTCAAAATTGAAAGCCATATTGCTGGTATGTGAAAGGAAACATTATCATTACACACTTCATGGTTTCTTAGACGAATTTCTAAAGATTCACGAATAATAGCATTGCGCGGAATAACTTGTTTGGAAATAACTTTAGCATGGTCAAAGTCTATAAATGAAATGAGTCCTTTATGGTAGCTTCTTGAGAGTGCTGTAGAAAGTTTACGAAACTTCAAATCGTTTTTATGTTCTTGCAATCTTTCGAAAAATTCTTTTTGAAAAGTTAAAAAAGTCTTTCATGAAATTCAACATTCAACTCGTTGCCTCTAATTCTATGACTTTGTTTAATCTTCTGTGTAAAAAAATAGATCCAATTCCTTTTTCATCCTTTTCTGGGGTGTATGAAATTCCCTTTAAATTTTCTGATGGGACCACCTCGTCCTATATTGGTATGACTAAACGTCGGTTTTTCGAAAGATTGCAAGAACATAAAAACGATTTGAAGTTTCGTAAACTTTCTACAGCACTCTCAAGAAGCTACCATAAAGGACTCATTTCATTTATAGACTTTGACCATGCTAAAGTTATTTCCAAACAAGTTATTCCGCGCAATGCTATTATTCGTGAATCTTTAGAAATTCGTCTAAGAAACCATGAAGTGTCTAATGATAATGTTTCCTTTCACATACCAGCAATATGGCTTTCAATTTTGAAAAGTCAATGAAAATTCCATTTTTTCAGCTTGTCTTTCTTCGTTTACATCTTTGATTAAAAGATGGCGCCACTGAACTCTTTATTTGGGAGTAAGAGGTTTCCGTTAGAATGTTTTGAATTTTGAATTGATTTCAAAATGTAGCATGTAAAGAGTTTGTTGTCGATTTATATTTTAGAAAATTTTTCTCCTGATGAAGGTTTTAAAGAATAAACTGAAACGTAGAGTTTTATGTTAAACTTGTGTATAAATTGTACGTTGGATAGCAACACCTATTTGTTTTGTATCGATATTACAACGTAAAGTCCTTTATTATTATTTGTACATTCTTATCCAGAAATTATGATATTAAACATTTTTTACCATTTTTTGATAAATGCAAAGAAAATGCTGTTAAATTTGGTATATTGAATGTATTTCTGGGCATGATTGTCCGTTAAAGGTAATTCCGAGTCAAGAATCTGTTGCAACTCAAGAGATGCAACTCATTTATTGGAAAAAACAATAGATTCCAGATCCTTTCATAAGTCTTGCTTGCATCATATTTTTATGCTTAAAAATGAGTGTGTAAGCATCTTAAACTTTTATGGAAATTTTTATTTTTTACCTTTAAGGCTGAAAAATGATTTTCTCTTCCCAACAACATAAAACTTTGACATATTTGCGGGCTCATTTTTAAAGGTAAAAGTTTTATACTTGCAGGCATGACCATTGAAGGGATTTTTAATCATTTTTTTAAATAAATTTATTGCATCTTTGAGTTATAAGTAATTGTTGTTTCAGGATGACAGGTTTTTTTTTTTCTTTACTTGCAATTTGCATCCGGAAATTCAGTTCTCAATGCTTACTTTGACAGCATTTTCTGAAACATCTGCCTGTATTGAAAAATGAACAAAACCTGTTTGATTGCATGGTTTCTGAATAAGATTGCATGCCAACAAAAATGGATTCAGAAATGTGTCAGAAAGTCGCCAGTTTGATTTCAAAAGCAGTTTAAATTTTTACATGTTATTTTTAATATGTAAAAGTCTGGGTATTTTTCAAAATTTCAATGGCTTAGTTTGCATTAATGTTTTAAATAGACAAGAGAGTTTTTTTGACTGAAGGGCAAGAAAGGGCTATTTTTTAAACCAGTGTTTCCAAAATTCTTAAGTCTGCCATCTGCAGTCTCTTTCACTCTGTTTCTGTATTTATATTTTAGTAGAGTCTCAAAACAAAGCAAATTTTGGGGGAGTTTTTTTTTTTAATTCAAAATACCTACCAGTTTTTCTGATTTAGTAATCTTTGCTTTATTTAATCACAGAATGTCTCTCACTAAATAAAATGGAGATGATTGTTCTGAAATAGTGGTAGATAACTAATTGTGCAACTGTTCTGTTGAATTTTTTTTTTAATGCAGTCCAGCATTTTGTTTGTTTCATTTGAGAAACTGCTTTAAATCAAAGGGTAGGTAAGGAACCTTCCTGAAACTTTCTGAACAAAAAATTAATACAATGTCATGTCATATTGACAATTTTTATTTGTATATGCAGATAATGTTTCATATAAAATATTATATATAATTCAGGATAAATCATCTAAATTTGTTATACTAAAAGATCTAAATGTGACGAAATTAGTTTTTTATATATCTGAAAACAAACTATCATGTGATGCCTTAAGAGCAGACAAAAAATTGACTTGCAGTTTAGGCATAATGTTATGTAAGGTGCCAATTATCTGTGTTTTTATTAAATTGTTTTTGCTTATTTATTCTGTGAATTAGTCTAGTTTTTTAATGCATATTTTGTACATTGAAGGTGCTTTTTTTTTAGCTAAAACTTTTGTGAGTTTAAACTTGATTATCCAGATAATTGTCACTTATTTACTCTTCATTATCTAACTTATTTCATAATAATTAATTTTGACTATTCTGAGAATGCTGTTGGAGAGATCCCGCCTGTTCAATGTGCCTGATCAATGTGCCCATCGCCAAAAAGAGCACTTCTTGCCAAGGTCTTTTCCAATTCTATTCTCTGGCTCTGAAAATGTATTCTCATTCCTCATGTTACCGAAGGTCTAGTTCATTATCTGTTTGCCAATAGCAGCCGGCAAGCTATTGCCTGTGCCTGGTATATCTGAGCTCAATGTCTTGATCTTTCTGTATAAATCCTTTAGTCAACTATAAGCCTTCAACTCAAGTCCAATAGGTATTGCATTTATTTTATTTCAAGCAGCAAGGTTTTTATTTTGCGTTTACATCGATTGTAAATATGCTTTGTTGGTGATGCGAAAAACATCTGATATGTGTTTTAAAATTTACAGAATGAAGCTGCTTTATAAAGTTTTTTAATTTGCTTATTTCTTTTCCAATGTATGCCATTTGAAAATTCTTTACAGAATGAAGAACTAAATATCAGCTGTGTGTTATTTTAAATAGGAAGGTTTGTGCTTGGTGTTTTACATTGTAGTATTTAAATTGAAAATAACTGTTTTTAAGTAGCATACGATTAGAGATTGGGGGACAGGTTGTTTTAAAGGGATCATTAAAGTTTGAAATGAAATGATAAAAATATGAATTTTATTTATTACTATTATTAAAGATTCAAACAGTTGGTCTGATAGGAAAATTATCCCAAAGTTACATTTGTATGAGCGGTGCAGACTGTTGATACCTGCAAAGGCAAAAATGTTAAACTATTATCTTGAAATTCTGTTTTTCAATGGTTTCCCCACAATAACTTTTGAACAAATTAATGAATTAATTTTTTTTCTTTAATTTAAAAGATATTAAATTCACTACAAACTATACCAGAAAAACGAACAAATTCCCCCTCCCCCCTCCCAAAGTAAAACAAAACAATTTAATAATTTTTTATGGATTTTTAATTATCTTGCAATTTGTTAGGTGCGTTCGTAATTATATAAATACGTAGCACCTATAGTTGTCGTTCAGTCCGTCCGTCTGTCTGTCCGTCCACATATAACAGAGCAAAAACTACCCGACCGAATGATCTGAAATTTTTAATATATAATTGCTGCAAAATTTTGTCGAGCCATTTCCAATTTTATGAAAATCGGATGTATAGTTTAATTACAGGGACAGTCAAAAGTTTTCCGTTACATTACGGGGAATGGGGAAAATATTATTGTAAGTGCATTTTAATGATGTTACAGACTATGCACTTATGAAACGCAAAAAAATATACATTCAGTACAATATGGGGTGCAAAAAATAATTATAAAACTAGTTATAGTACGAACGCACCTCATTTGCCACGTTTGACGAGCAATTTCCAACTTGTTTATTTTAAGTATAATTGAGAGGCAATATAATAAAAAATATAAAAAAGAAGTGACTCCTCAAAATAGGCAATCTGGACTTCAGGGCGAAACCAATTTTTCAAGTTTAATTTTACCTCAGACTATTATAGCTTTTGTTATTGTTTTTTTGATAATTTAACATTATTTTTTTCATTTCTATAAAACATAAATGAATGCAAAAAGGAGTAATAGTCTAAACATGGGTGCAAGTCTTCCATCTTATGACTGATTTCAGTCTAATTTCTGATTTCAGACTAATGCTAAGTTATACTTTATATAGTGAAATAATAGCAATTTTGCAAGCACAAATTTTTAACCACTTTCTTTTATTGCAAAAGATCGATTTTTAGCTATAATGCAAGACAACTTGAAAAATTTTTAGCCTACCTCCTTTAATTATACCTAAATCTCGGAAACATTTTCAGTCTTGGCCTGGGTGGACTTCTTGCACCCATGTGTGTAAATGAATGACAGACTTCCTAATCTAAGATCAAACTTCAGTCAATTTTCATCATTTCAGACCTTTCTGATCCCTCTTAAATTCTGTATAGGAGAAAGTTTTAGTTCTCAGTCTTAATATTTACCCACACACAGCTTTCTTAATGCTTTTAATTAAGAGGTATAATTAAAAGCAGTGCATAATCTCAGAGGTTGTTAATGTCAACACATTTGATAATTTCCAACTAAAAATTTATTAGTAGTAATTTAAAATTCATTAGATATTTGAAAATATTAGTTACAGTGTAGACTAGTATAAGTATGGTTTGTAACAACTGATATTAGTTACAGGATAGATACGTAAAATTTCTCCATTGTCATATGTAAAACATTACATACATTCAATCCATCTCCTTTTCAGTTTTTTATTCATTTTTTTATCAGTTTGTTTGAAGTGTCTACCAGTCTGAGCCTGACCAGCTGACCTTGAATTTCTCTATCAGTAGGGGTAAACAAAAGAGCGTCAACAAGCTGGTGTCAGATAATAGAAGTATAAAATACTTTTTTACTAATGCCATAAATTTATAAATCACAGCCATCTTTTAAAATCGAAACATAAATTTGCATCAGTATTTCTTCAGGCATACAATGAGAAAGCAAACATATTTACTTGACATTATAAGTAAATATTTTTATTTTAACCAGGTTCAGATGATAAATTGCCAACTATTCTCATTGCCGTAATTTGTATTGCATTAATTTAATTTAAAATACATAATTTCCATTTAAAATACATAAACAAAAAGTTAATAAGAAACAATACACCAGAAACCAAAACTTCAAAGCATATTGTTTTTAATGTATACACATGAAAAATAAAACTTGCTATTGACGAGATTTGTACATAAAGGTATACAGATATTTTAAAGTGTGATAATTTAAACTATGGGTTCCCAAACTTTGTTACACAACTTGCCATAAAGTTTCAAAATTTTCTTGCAGTCCACTTGATATGTATTTATATAGAACCTTAAATAGATAAACAAGAACCTGAATATAATGATTATTTCAAATTCACAAAATTTTGACTAAATTTTATACAAAGAAAAGAAAAATAAATAAATTACAACTTCACAAAAACTGGACATGTGAAAACAATCCAGTCATATCCGTGTTTAAATGGCAATGACAGAATAATTTTTCATTGATTCTTAAAATTCTGCTTCAAACACCCAGTTTTTAATGCTTTCCCTTTGTTGTAGTTTTTAATGTGAGCTAACAGAAAAGATAAAATTGATTTATAACAATAAAGACACTGTAAAGTAAAATATGTAGAAATTCAGTTTTAGTTTGATTTGAGTAACAATTTTTATATGAATAAATGTTTTTTAATAATAATTATGAGTTACTATCAAATTTTAATATAGATTAGCTATAATTTGATTTTAGTGCAAAATCTCGTATGTTTTTACTTATAAAATTATTTTACTTGTACTAGTATTGAAAAAATTAACATATTGCATGAATGCTGTTTTTTTTTTTTTTTTTTTTTCCTCCTTTTCTGAACCGATAAAGTTAAAAGTGTGGAACAAGTGTCTACCTGCAGTAAAATGTCTATATGTTATCATATGATAGTGACTGCAGTACCCCATAGTGTCAGTGTAGAAATTGTCGACTATATCTCAAAAAATATCAGAGCAACAAAATGTCACTTATAAAAATGCAGAGAAAATAATGAAAGTATTGAAGTGATTACTGGCTTATTTAAGCTGCGATTGGTTTTCGAACTATTAAGGTTTCAGCTTTGTTCCTCTATTTTTTTTATTTATTTATTTATTTTTTTTATCTTTTACAGGAACTGAATGAATTTTTCTCCCTTGGAATTAGATATGTTTTATTCTTCCTACTTTCATTAAAATGAAATAGAAATATTGATGCAATTTATTATAATTTTTTTTTTGCTTTTATTTATAAGATGTAATGACACTACCAGAATTAACCTATTCTTAAGCATGTAATGTCTCGAGATCCTTCAAATCAAAAGCTTTTGACATTACTTAAATTTTGTACATGCAGGGCTTAATTTCTCACAAAAAAGGTACCAGAACTCTAATATTCTGCAGTGATAACAACCGTAGTGTATCACCCTTACCCCCCTTGTCCTCTGCACCCGCATATTTATATTTCATGCATTATTTGCAAAATTTAAAGAAATTTCATCTTCAGAAAAAGAAAATGTTTAATAAATTTTGACCATATCTTCTGAAACGGCAGAAATTAAACACCACATGGAGCTTAAAAGTTGAAAAGCTAAAATATTTTGCAAACATGAACAGAAAGCTGCAAGTAAATATAACATGACCACAAGTAAAAACGTTTGCGTTTAAATCTGGTATTTTTCATCGTTTGGAAACCATTGAGTCTACACTTGCAAGCATTAGTGTTCCAGCTATGCTAGTGTGTACTTCCTACATGTGTCACACGTTACGTCACATGTCACACGTGTAAACATTTTTGTAGGAAAAAATGGGAAGGATTGGAGATAGAGAGAAAGGAAAATATGGTATTTTTTCAGTGTAGGGGCCTTGGCGAGATACAGAAAATACCCTTGATAGAGAAGGAAATTTGGCAGCATATTTTCTGGCAATCTCATCACTGTTTCATTTCATATACACAAGCATTTTTTTTTTTTCAATATTTATACAATTTAACATAAATAAACCATTTATCTAATTTTATATAGAAACAGAAGTAATTTGTATCTAAAAACAATAATATATATATATATATAATTAAAATACATATTGGTGAGTTAGTGAAAATAGCCTTGGTAGAGAAGGAAATTTGGCAACCTGTTCACTGTTTCATTTCATATACACAAGCAATTTTTTTTTTTCAATATTTATGCAATTTAACATAAAGAAGCCATTTATCTGATTTATATAGAAACAGAAGTAATTTGTATATAAAAACAATATACATATAATTAAAATACATATATAAACAAAGAAAAAAGTTCATAAAATTTGTTTTCTTAGCTTTTTATATAATTTTGCAACAAATCTCACTTTCTGATGTCCAAATTGCGCAAAGCTTTTGAAGAAAATGCCAAAGTCCCCTATAGTAAAAAAGTACTAAAAATATAATTTAGGCTCCGGAGCATAGTATTTATGAGCTCCAGTGATTTCCAACCAGTATTTGAATATTCACTAAAAACAAAGTAGTATTGGGGCTGAGCTCCACCACAAATTAAGCACTGTGTACATGTTAAGTAGAATTGGACATCATGCTCAAGATTGCAGAGATAAGAGTTGTTCTCATTTTTGTAAAACTTGCTAAAACTCATTTGTTAACGGATATTTTAAATTATTAAGATGCAAAATTTTGAGCCCATAAAGTATTAAATCTATTTATTATAATATTTCCATGGATATTTTTTGCGATGCTTTCTTTTGTTAGAAAAAAAAAAAACCCCTAATATGTGTATACAAAACTTCATGAGATGGCTGTCAGAATTAACTCAATTTTAAATATAGAACTATTTATAGAAACTTAATGAAAAAAAATATATTTAGGATAATTTGAGGGTTATAGAATTTTAGCTTGACAAAATTTAATATTGCCTTTCTCTTTTACGGTCGGCCTTACGCATTCTTAAATATTTAAGTAATTACTGTGGATATATTCTACTTTAAAATGTATAAATATTACTTATCTAAGTTAATTCTATACCTGATATTACAAATAAGTAACTCTTAGTTTTAAAATATTGTCGTATTTCTTTAAAAATTCTGTTATCAAAGTGTATATCATTAAGGTTGTATTATGGAATTTTATATAAGCATTAGGGAAAGGGATGGGGGTAATTTTATTGAAATGAGACGTGATCTATATTTTTAAATATCTTTTAATTTAGGATGCGATAAAGTATGAAAATGGTCGTGAAATAAGAGGTCAGAGTATTGTTGTGGAATGGGCTCGCGGGCCATCCTATCGTTCTGGTGGTGTAAGTATTTTATATCAGCAGTTTTCTAAAATATTTCTTTCATGTATAACTCTGAATATCTACTTATTAAATTAAATTTCTTTGCAGCGTGAAAATTATGGCCGATCATCGAGACAGGTAATTGTTTAATATTTAAAAAAATAAAAATGTAAAATATATATTGCCAGGAAAATTACTACTTTTATGTCTTTTCATTGTACGGCTAACGAAGATTGACTAAAACAAAACATACGCATACTTGCTAACTTTTACACTTTAGTTTTTGGCCATTTTTTACACTTAGGATATACAGTACAGCCCCGATTATCTGCGGGATTGGGTGGCAAGGGCACTGCTGATAACAAAAATCGCGGATAACCCGAAAAAGACTGAAATTGGAGTGCAAACACGAAAAAAAAAAGAAAATTCAACATGAAAACTATGTTTTAGTGTACAGAAAACATAATAAAACATTTAAAATACATACATATGCACAGTACGTCAGAAATCTTTGCTTTACGTCTAAATCACTAAAATAAAGAACAGTAAACAAGAAACAATGCCGTACATACTGTACAAAAGGAGGCGAGTTACATCTTTTTTTAAAAATCACACTTGTTTTTGCTTCTTGTTTTGGAAACACCGTTTCTTTATTCTAAATTGTAAACTATTATTATTTTTTTTAGTATGGAATAATTTTTATCTCAAAAATGAAATTATTCTTGATATGCTCTCCTGGAATTTATCATAATGCTTATTTAATTGTAAAATATTTTAATTGCTGTGTTTACTTTTGGTTAATAAAATCAAGAAAAGACATCGACTTTATATCTGATATTTCAAACATGGCAACCGAATCTTAGAAATATTCTTCTATGACTTTCGAATACATTGATTTTTCTGTTTATATTTAATAGTAGGCTTATTGTATTTCCCTTGCTGTTGACTTGAATAATAAAAAAAAAGAATAATAATAATAATTCACTTCGCGGATAATCGGGGCTTTACTGTATAAGTTTCTTAATGAGTTTGACAATGGTTTTCATGTTTTTCTCATCAAACTATCTATGTAATGGTCGCCGCTGTAATATTTAACAATATTCATCTATTATGTATTTTTTTAAAGTGTAAAAGAGTAAAAAAAAATCATTTATGCATTACTTAAAAAATGGGTTGCCTGTTACATTAATATGAAAAAAAAGTGTGAAATATTCTTTATGCATCCTTTTACACCTTTCTATACTCAAACGTTGGCAGGTATGCAAACGTATACATATACAGTCGACTCTGTGAAATCTGCACACTTAGGAACCGTGGGTTTTGCGTATTACAGATGATCCCCTTTGTTTACATTTTATTTTTTATATTAAAGTATGACTATAAATTAGGAACAACTGCACAAAAATTACAATGGAAAAGAAAAATATAATGCAGCATTGGTTTAATATATTTAGCGGGTAAGTTAATTTAAAGAAAAATTAAATGAACAACCAAACAAAAATTGATGCCTATTTAAAGTAGTTTCTATTTTAATTTGATTGTCTTGTTTACTATGTACGAATTTCCATTTTCAAATGCAGGGTTCAAAATATATAAATTTTTTTAAATCACAATTTATTTCATTGGAAGGCTGATAATTCATGAAGAATACCATGTTTAACTTTATCTATCAGCTTAACTGGACATTTACATTCCAACATGTAGTACAGATAATAGATGTTTGTGGATTTTACATCGGCGGATTTTGCAGAGTTGACTGTACATGCTAAAAGTGATTGTAGTACATTTAAGAAGTCTTAAACGAGGGCTTCGTCAAAAGCTACCACCCTCTCAAGTAATATATCTAATTATAGGTTGTTTAACGAAGTTTCGTTCAGATACAGTTTTGTTAAGAATAGAGTGCACTCCCTGGTGGTAGAATGTTGAATCAACGGAACGTGATTTTGTTAAAATTAGGAAATCTAACATGGCGATCGCTTTTAAACTTTAAGATAATTTATAACACATGATAAAAAAATTATAAAAAGAATGGCGCGTCACATCTTGTGTGTGTGTGTGTGTAGGGGGGGGGGGGTGCAAAATTGGGAAATATAACAAGGCGAATCTGTTTGAAACTTTAAGATAGTTTAGGGAGGGTTTACCATAATTTAGAAGTGTTCCATGGTGATAAATGTACTGGACATTTTGAAAGAAAGTGTTTTGAAAGGAATATTAAATGAAATCCTCCGTGCGATCTGTGATCACACTTTACCCACTTGTTTGTAATCTCAAACTCTTTGTTCCCTTTAAAGATTTTGACATAACTTTGATTCAGATTCTTATGTATGTGGATGCTAATAATGAACCAGAGAATATAGATAAACCCTTTTTGCAAAAAAATGGAAAAAAAAAAACCTTTTTTAGCCCTTTTTTGTTTCAAATCTACTTGTTGAGCATTTTGCTTGGAAAGGTTACATTATTAAAGATTTTGCTAATTCAGAATCAAGTTGACAAGCTGATAGATGAAAATTAATTTCTTCTGTCGATAAATTTGTTATTTTAGCAAAAAAAAAAAAAAAAAAAAAAAAAAAAAAAAAAAAAAATTCTATTACAGGCATCCCCCGACTTACATATTATGCGACTTACATAAATTCGCAGTTATGTAATAAATCTTGAAAATTACATTTATGAACACACTAGTGCCTTTGATACGCATTTGCATACTTTTGATAATTATTTTATAAATAAAATATGCAGATAAAAACCACAGCTATAATATAGTTTTATATATCAGAGGCAGTTATATTTTTATTGGGATGTGCAATTAAATCATTAACAAATCAAACCCTCATTCTTCAGTATCGAGAGTGATAGAAGTTGTTAGAGAACAGCACTTCTCTTCACAACCATTCACCTCAAGTGCTGACTCTCCCATTACAGGACTAAATTAGCTGTTACAAGTGTCAATTCATTTTTTTTAATTTTGTGTACTATATGTAGTATTGTCATAGCAACTTAACCTTTATTGTTAGTTATTCATAGTAGTCACTTAATTCATAATAAATATCATGCTTATCAAGGATTATTTTATTTTGTGAGAACTATTTATTTGTCTTGTCATCAAAAATACATGGAGAAGAGTAATTTATTCCTAATTATTTCTTATTTTTATAGTGGTTCGGTGTAGATTCAAAATTCTTATAAACTAGTTCATTAATGGTAAATTTATAAATACCGTATTCCACAAGATATTTTTTTATTTCAAAAGTGTCTTTTTAGTTTTTATATTTTTCATACTTTTATAGTTTTGATCCAGTTTTTATCAGAGTAAATACTGCTTCATGATGTTCTATTTATAAAATAATAGTATATAAATTATATATATAGATATCTTGCAGTTTGTTATGAAATTTTACCTAAATAATTTACAAATTCGACTTATGTAAAATTCAAGTTACGTAAAAGTTTACCGAGCATATTACTTACGTAAGTCGGGGGGATGCCTGTATAATGTGTGTTGGATAATCCCGGTATAAATTGGGGACTATTTTGGTGTACCTTCACAAAATTCCATTCCATGAAAGCAAATTCTTCAAAAAATTTTATATAGTTAATATATGAAATGTGCGTGAAAATCTTGAAAAATACAAAACAAGTTATTTAATAAAGAATATTTATAAAATTATCACAATTCTGTCATGTAGCACATAAAAAAATATATACCGTATATTCTGACATATAACATGGACTTTTGATACCAGAAAAGTAATTAAAATTTACAGGTATGCTATACACTGGTTATAAAAAAAAAAAAAAAAAAAAAGATTAAAAATTTTGAGAAAAGAAAGCTCAGAATAGAAATTTTTAGAGTTTATTTACAAAAATTTTAAACTGTGAGCTTAACCTTTCGAGCATCTGAGGGCTTTCCTGTATTTTTGTAAAAATTCTTATAAAAATAATCCTAATTTAAATTTTTGTTTCCCTGTTTTATTCTAAAATACACTTCATGTCCCTTTATTTGATATACTTTTAAAAATACAATTCTGTTTAAAATATTTTTGTCTACAATAGATTTAAGTTGTTTTTGGGAAACGAAAAAATACGGGCAAACCGCTCAGATGGTAATAAAGTTGATTATTCGATTGCATGAAAGGTACTAGTTATTATGCTTTTTAGTGTTCTTTATTGGATTTTTTTCTTTCTACAAATCTGATCAAAATTTCTTTGCAAAGAATGGGGAATAAAAATAGAAAAATGACATTTTAGATGTATATTATACTCCAAAAGTTGTGGTATTTACTTTTTTCATAATTTGAAAACATATAATAAAAATTATAAAACATATTCATTCCTTAACTAATACTAAGTGATTAGAGAAAAAACTGAGACTTAATTTTATATTTGGAATAACAGATATGCTACATTCAATTTTCATTATTTGAATCTCATTATATTCATCGCGTATATTTCTCATGGGTTAGAATAGTGGTATAAATTATTACTTAACCTAAAAGAAAAGATTATTTCACTCAATTCTCCAGGTAGCAAAATCATTTCATTTCATCGAAAGACCTTGATGTCGAAAATGTGAAATAAAAGGCAGGTGTCGCTGCTAATTCGACAACCCCCACTTTGAAGTGAAATGAAGAGAACACTTCAGTGTTTGTTGTATGATTGAACCACCGAACCGATGTAACGATATTGTGTAATAATGTTCGCTTCAAAAAGAAGCTATGAAGGAGAGATCCTTATAATATCTTGGAATGCTCATGAAGATTGCGAATAAAATATGTTGTTAAGTTCAAGAAGCCACTATATCATTTTAGAAGTAACACATCTTACGTAAAAATATCTACACCCGGCATAAATTGGAACAAAGCCAAATGGGTTTCTATACTTGATCAATCAAACTTATACAGGATCTGCCAAAGGTCACATCCTTATGTAGGAGATGTGTTGAAATTTTCAAAACTGGGAAAATATATGTTTAGTCAATTCGAGGAGACCTCATTTCATTTTTTAAAAAATTTGGTGGGACGAGGTTAAACTTTGAAATTTTAAATTGAAAAGGAGGAAGGGGGTGTGGTGGGGGGGGGGGGGGGTCTGGCATGTTGCTGGAAAGGTCTTTCCAAGACAATCTACAAAAGAAGTGTCTTGTGTTTCTTAAGGATGTTGCAACTCATTTGGGGAAAAAGGAATAATCCATATTGGGGATTTCGGTCTGCAATCGTCCCGTCCCGAGGGAAAACATTTAGAACGTATTTGGATTCTAACCAAGGCTGACGTGCGATTGTTATGATTTAATATGATCCAGCAAAAGACCAAGTGTATTAGTTACAATTAAGTTTGTTGTGTTTTAGTGTACTACTCTGTGTTTCTGTGTTAATAAACTGGAAAGTGTAAAACAGGACCTCCTTCATTGCTTCGAATCATTTAACATTATTTAAATTTTTTAAAAACCTAACTAGGGTATCTACTATTTTAATCATCTTATTTAAATCTGATGATATTTTTTAAAAAATCGTCGAGTAAAATAAAATTTTTACACCTTTTTAAAATGGTGTGAAAATGTTTTTAAAATCTAAGATGAACATAATTTGCAAGGCCTTAAACATATTTTGCCTATTAAATAAATGAAAAAGGCTTTAAATAATTATAGGCTTAATTCCTTAAGCTTGTAAAAAGTAAATTTTTATCAGGCATAGAAATAGTTTCATTTAAATTAATATTTTATTAAATTTATTATTATTCATATTTTCATAACTTTCTTTAAATAATCAAAGTATTTACCCTTTTATATAAAATAAGCACAACAAGCAAAATAAGTTTCTCTTGATGAAATAAAATGATTCTCTTATTTTCTTATTCGATTTTTACAAATAAATAACAAAATGGAGCTAAAAGAAAATAAAAGAATAACATCTGCTCAACAGCTATAATGAAAGATTGTGCATGGGGGGTGGGGGGGGGATAGTATCAAAATGTTCAACATAGCAAGAGCTACTCCAGCAGAAGCTGAAAGAATATTTTCTACTTTTGGACTTGTACACAGCAAATAAAGTAATAGTCAGAAATACTGACTGGGTAATAATATTGTTTTTTAATATTTTGGTTAAAGTGGATTGTAAACATGACTGGTCTATTCATTCATACTATTATATTTACCATGTGCATGTTACAGATCCATTTTTTTAATAATACACATCTGTATAAGCTTAGATTTATGCAATTGCAATAATTTTACCAAGCACAAGTGCAAGAAGAGTTGTCATGACATTTTGCGTGATTTTTATTTGTGATTACTAATGAACTTGTACTTACTAATGACATTAATTATTTGTAGTTTTTATTATTATTATTATTTTTTTTTCTGTTGTATTATTTCTCAGGCAATTATAATTTTATTAGTCAAATCATAAAAAGATTGTTTCTTATGCTACTATCGGGTTACATCTTTTATTGGTTTGGAAATGTGTAATTCTTGGTAGCCATTCATCGCCTTAAGGGGTATTCATCGCCTTAAGGGGCTATTTCAGTTACCTGGAAAGACTCGCTCGCTGATATTAATCCTATGGAAGACATTTTTTAAAGATATCTCGTTTGCATTTTAATATTTTTAAATGATTTTTTTTTCTTTTTGCATTGGATAGATTAGATTGATCTCTACATTTGCCCTTTCTTACTTTTTCAATTTGTTTGCAGATTGTTTTCAAGAAGATGCTTTCACTTTCGAAACTGGTTCCAAAAATGAAAGTGTCTTATCTGTATATCTTAAATATCTGTAAGCAAAATCGAAAAAGTAAAAAACGCCCTTTGTACAGATTGATCTCAGCTAGCCAATGCGAAAAAAAAAAAAAAAATAAAATAAAAAAAATCCATTTAAAAATACTGAAATGCAAATGAGATATCTTAAAAAAAAAAAAAATTCCATAGGATTAGCATTTGTAAGCCGGTCTTTTCACTTTTCAGGTGACTGAAGTAGCCTTTTAACACAAGCGAAAAAAAAAAAAAAATCTGATTTAATTTTAAAAAAAATTATTTTAATCAAATCTGATTTTTACATTCTAAACCCAACTTAAACCAAGAAATGCTTGAACTGACCTCAGTAATAGTGCCACTGCAGAAATTCATTCATGGTATATAATTCAGCAGATCTTTTGCAGAAAATTTTTGGGCAAATACTTGCGGTTGCAGACAGTTTTCAATTGTATGCAACTCTGTTAAGCTGTTCTTAAATCTAAACTAGCTCTGGCTACTTTTGGACAATTTTCTAAATTCATTTTTGTGCACAAATACATGAAATTGGCATATGCTCTCATTCAGAAACTATGCAAACAGTTTTTTCTATTTTTCCAATAAAGGAAGATCTTTCAGAAAATGTTCTCAAATTTGGCATTTTGAACCAAATTTCTGGAGAAGGCAGGGGGGATTACCATCCTGAGACAATAATCAATTATAATTCAAGGTGTAACCATGTGTGCAAGACTTTGTCTCAGGACTGATTTCAATCTTGATTGCATTTTGACTCTTTAACTTCTACTTTATATATTTAAATAATAGCAATGTTATTATAAAGAACTTTTAATTACTTTCTTTTATTGTGAGAGATCCATATTTAGCCATAATGCAAGACACAGAAATCTTCTAAACCATTTCCATTTAGTTATTCTTAACACTCAGAAAAAATCTTCAGTCTTACTCTGGATGAATATCTTGTGTCCATGGGTGTAAATCATTAATTAAAAAAATAAAAACTGTCAAAATCCAAATCAATCAACTTCAAGGATCATGCATTTAATGTTTAAAACTAAGTCTGCAAATGTGTCAAAGTTTTGAATTGTTGAGATAATTTTTAGAACAGCTTTAATAATGTGTATTAATAATCTTCAAAAAGTGTATTGAAATGTGTTTTATTTACAGGGAGGCAGTGATGAGTGCTATCGATGCAGACGAACTGGCCATTGGGCTAGGAATTGTCCTGAACAGGACCGTGGTGAAAGATTTGATTCCCGGTCCTCAAGGCGCCATTCAAGATCTAGGTCTAGGTCTCGTTCTTATCGACGCAGGTATTTGCATTTTATTATAAATAAATTCCTATGTTTTATGTGAAAGATGAATGATACTAGGATGTTAAAATGTTATTTTGGTTAGCAAAAGGTATGGGTGTTTGTACAGAACATAATACATTTTAATTACCATCAACTGGGGTAACTTTTGACCAAATTTCTCTGTTTCATAGCATGTTCAACATCTCCATTCTCTTATTTTATTTAATAAATGAATATCATGTTAATTTTTTGTCTGCTAAGAACATATAGAACCACACAATTATCATAAAGTTGTAAGAGCTAAATTCTCACTGTCTTCCACGTTTCTGTTTGACTCATGTTGCCATAGTGGAAACTTGACGAATTACTTACAATGAGCTGCCAGCCTCAAGCTAATGCCACCGCCTAAATTTTTAGACCAAAACTTTGTCGATAACTCGCACAATGTAGAAAATATAGCAGTTTTAATCTTTTTTTCTTCTCTCTTGGGTCAAAGTTACCCCGGTTGACGGTATAGAATTGTCCTGGAAGAAAACTGAAATAGCCATTGCACTGAAAATTGTCTTCTTTCAGTTTACTTTTTTAAAACAAGTTTAGAGGATAATCTTCATACTGAAATTTTCAATACAGATGCCTAATTTTGAAAATATTTGGACTTTTTCAATAAATTGTTATGATACATGAGTGATTCAAGGAGTTTACAAATTATATGAAGGTTTAAAGTTTGTCCTGTCAGTTTATCAATGTTTAAGGTTAAAATTAATCTTAAATTTGTTTTCTTTACACGATATACCCCTTGTTTTAGTTTTCCCAAGTTTGCAGCAAAGTACGTCAGGACACCATTGCTTCTTGATGCTTTTTGATAAACACTTTTGATTCAGTCACGTTCTGAAACTGTGATTGCCTGAGTCACTTGTTAGTCACCGTTCATGGTGGTTGCTCATAAGTTTGGCATCATCGCTCATGAACCAATGGTGTTCTGCATATGGTTTTTGTTTCCAAGGATGGCAACATGTGATATGTAGATTCACGGAATAGAAAGAAATTGTTATCGTCATGAAATATTTGTCTGCTGTTAGTCTGAAGTTTTAGTTTATTTTTTTAACCAATGTTATGCTGGTGCATTCCTTCACATGTAAAATTCTCTCCATCATTAAAGTTTTTTTCTGTGAATTTGCCACTTGTGTTTTTATAGAACAGTATGGAATTCTAATGTTATGACCATGCATTTGGTGGTGATTTGATCTTGTCGAGGTGTGTTCTATCTCTCCTTAAAGCTTTGTCCACGAGTTCACATTCACCCTCTATAGGTACAGGGTATGAAAAAATCACACACACAAAAAAAATCTGATTATTTTAATTCAAATCGGATTTCCTTTTTTTTTTTTTTTTTTAATCGGATTTTTAAAAATTTAAATTAAGTAGCAAAATTATTTTAAACTTTAAAGGCTATAGCATGCCATTTTCAATAGTTTTATAAATGCAATTAAAAAAGAAACTTGAAAATAGTATTTAATTGCCGAAACGTCAGTGAAGGCTTACTGTGGAGACACGAAAAGTTTTGGTTTCCGTTAATCTGTCTGTTTTGCGATAACTGCCGCAAAAAGTATCCGATCGACTTGAAATTAACTGGACATGTTGATGAAGTACTCTGACTTAGCTGTATAGTTTTTGGTTAAATTTGGTTCATTCGTTCGGGAAATATAGAACATTTTATTTTGTTCTATAATGCTTTTCTATGTCAAGTCAGACGATTTTCAGATTTTCATTTGTTGAAAGAAATGGCTCATATGAAAAATGGATTTAAATGGTAAATTTTGGATGCTGAAATTTTTAAATAAGATTATTAAAATATTCCAATTAGTTTGAAATTTTGTCAATATATTTGCAAGATTTTTTTAATTAGGTTTATAATTTTTGGGAGAATTTTATGCATATTTTCCAATAATATGAAGCATTTTGTTTTATCAATTTGATATAATACATATTTCATTTTTTTTTCTTTTCTTTCATCTGTTGCCTAGCAACGTATTTGGTCCTAATAATATTAGTATAATTGCATGTATAATGTTTGACTAAAGCTAACGTCAAAACAAATGAATTAATGCATTTGTATCTTTGCATATAGAGGGATTTTAGCCCAGAAATAAAAATAAGCAGTATTTTATTTATTTTATTCAAATATTTTGCTTAAAAATACAAAAGTTCATTATTTTCACAGAGAATAATGTGACATTTTTCCATAACATTTACCAATATTTCTTTAATTGTTGCCAAGAAAATCAAAACCCGGAATAATATTTTCTCTTGAACAATTTTCAATTGAAATATTTTGACGTGAAACAGGAAAATGAAAAGAAAAAAATTAAGAATAGAAAAATTAATATGGCGGCATATTGGAAATAAAAAGAAAACTCTCAAGTATTTCTTAGTATAACAAGATGAAAAGTTTTGAGTAAGTATGCATAGCAGGTGAATTAGGCGTCATTTATCGATAACAAAGATGCTGGAATAAAAAGTTCTTGGGTAGAATAAAATTAACTATTATTCACGGAGGAAAGAGATAGATGGAGATGCAGTATGCCGTAAAAACAGTTTGCAATATGATGTGCGTTATCACTCAGATTTAAATGCCCTCTTTCGGCCCAAACAAAACAAGCACGTGGAACAGGGACCGAATTCTTTGACTTCATCCGTACATTTTTCCTGTAAAATGAAAACGGTCTGCTTATGTTTAAGCATCCTAAGGTAGCATTTGATAGTATTATGAATTAAAAACTGTTTTACTAAAATTTTTTTAAGCACACCGTTGTGTTTGTGCCAAATGTAGCGGATTTTAGGGTTACATTTTTGGCGTCACTTCAAGATTTATTGTCTGCGTAAGGTTAACATGATTTTATTTTAAATTTAAATTTTATTAATTTATAAAAAAAAACTTATGCTTATCCTTATAAATCACAGCGTAAAAAAAATCTAAGATATACTATAACCATCTGCTCAATCAATAGAAAATTACGAATGTAAATTTAAATAGACTACGGGGGGTTCAAGGGGACAGAGCCCCCCTGAAGAAATGCAATTTTTGATTTAAAAAGTTACCAGAATAAGTAGCTTATCAAAATTTCAGAGCATCAATGTATAACCACTTGTTTAACACTTTTAATTTCTGAAACTTTACAAAGTACTTTCTATTCTTATAAATATTTATGTAATTTGAAAACTTTAAAAAGCGATTTGTAGGAAGTTGAATATTACGCAATGAGTGTTAAAAAACAATGACTTGCAAAGATGACGTTGAGGCTCCTGATCTGTAGATTTAGTAGTTTATGTAAATTTTTATACATCTGCCTCATGAGCACATCATCTACCTTAAGAGCTGTTAACACCATTAAAGGTACTATCCATTGCCTCACTCCACCAACACACCAAAACAACCCCCTATTACATATTATTTTAATTTATTATTAGTACAATATATTAAAGGGTTATAATTCACCAGTAAACAAATGCTAGGCTAAACCTTGAATTAGGATCCAGAAAAATACTAATACATCCTTTGTTCAATGTAACTAATATATTTTCACAAATCAAGGTCAAAATAACAAAATATTTTGTTGCTGGCCATATTATAAATCTAAGCTCTTTTAAACTGTTTTATAGTAAAAATTCCTTATACTGACATTTTCAGAGAAAAAAATGGGTAAAGTATCAAGGCAACCAATTATTTATTTACTTTAAATTGGGAAACATAATCATAAAAATCTTTGGATAAGAAAAATTTAATACTTTGTAGAGAAAAACTAATGTTCCTGTTTTGCCTGAAACTGTTGGAATTACTGTAAAATGGAGCCATATCATATGAGATCCTTTTCCCTACCTGCCATCTTTGTGTCAAATTTTTCAATTTGCACCAAGTATTGTTATCTACAGTTCAGTGTGCAAAAGTAACTTCAAGCAAAGAGCTGTTAATAGTTGATTAAAGTTCTTTGCTTCAAATGTGCTTAAAAAACAGGTTTGTAACTAACACCTGTTGGTCAGTGGTCATAATAAGTAAATTATTATTTTTTATGGCTGTTTTCAAGTTCAGTGCTCAACAAGTGCAAAACTTTCGGACACAATGACATACACATTTTTAAACATAAAGGTATAAAATTGGCAGACGTGAAATATGGAAGCGATTTGGAATTGGAAGGATTTATCAATTTTTTGGTAAATTACACCATTGAGTTATAAGCTTTTTTGCAGGAAACTAGATTTAAGATAGAAATAAAATGGCAAATTGGCTTTTAAGAACATTCGAAAATAAAATCTAGCTTCTCAGAATATTATAGCTTTGGTAGCTGATAAAAATTTATGGGATTAAAAGTTTTAGATTAAGATTTCGAATAAGATAATATATGCATTTTAAATGGAAAGAAAATTAGCTAGGAATAAATAATAAAAATTAAGAAATAGGAAAATAATGAATATGCCGAAAACTTAGAATAATTTAAATCAATATTGCAAGGTAAAATTTTTATATATAATTAATAATATATATATATATATATATGTCACTGGTGTCCAGCTAACCGAAAAGTACCGAAATGATATAAGAAATATAAATTTTCACCAAACTTCAGATTCAGTTAGTCCCTAACATGTTGCATTTTTCACGATTTCCGCAGTTGCTGTATCTCAAAATTAATGCAAGTATTTTCATCTTGGCATAAGTTGTTGCTAATTAGATTTTGGTGTAAATCACCTTAACAGTAGTGCTGCTATGCTGCATTTTTCAGGAAGTATTAACATGTATACGACAGGAGAAAGTTTTGGGATTGCCACATCAGACTAGTTTTGAGTTAACAAATTAAGGGGCATTTGTAAATACATATAGGAGAGAATAATCTTTGACTTTTATAAATTCTGGGGAGAAAAAAAATGCAAATACTCACTGTTAAAACTCTGTGTTAAAACCGTGAATGTTGAGGGATTACTGCATACTTGCCATCTTTTACATTTTAGATGTAAAAATTATTTTATGATGGCTTCATACACTTTTACACTTAGGATACTTATTTTTACACTCTCCCAAGTTTCTTCTTCCTTCTTTCCTTTAAATTATGAATTACTTTTTAGTTTCTTTTAGTAATAGCAAATGCTGAATGAAAGGGGATATTTAGAGTTTTCAAAGGAATGAGTTGAGGTTTCATTGTCAAAAATCTCTAGAGGGAGTCTTTTAATTATTTCATTGCATATAAAAAGAAGTAACATTTTAGATAAATTTGCTCAGAAGTTCTTAGCAAAAATCAATTTTAAAAAACTATGTACATGTATTTAAAATTGGCTTCTTAATGAGAGTTGTAATGTTTTTTACATTACAACTTTACATTATAACTTTCCGTATTATTATAACTGTTTTCTTTAATAATATTCATCGTACTTGTAAAATGTAAAGATGTGGTCATTTGTGTGTTACTTAAAAAGTGGATTAAATGAGTGTCTGTTAAAAATGTGTGAAATGCTTTTCATGCAGCATTTTATACTTTGCTACTTTTAAAAGTTGGCAGGTATGTTACTATATTAGTGTTGTCAGGTCTATTGTCAAAAAAGGCAGTATAGAGATGCAAAAACAGGCAGGTCAGCGGGTGTCTAAATTGGGACACAAAAATACAGTAAACCCTATCAAACCGAAACCTGTTTATAATGACATCTAGTATTAAACATAAGAATTTCATAGTCTCTACAGAAAGAATAGCATACAATTATACCGGCTGAAACAGAAATTTTTCTAAAACTGAACTTTTTTTGAGATTCCACCTTAGTAGGTTTTACTGTAAACACAATAATCTGTACAGAAATATCTGTGAAAGAAAACAAAATTCAATTTTAGACAAATTTTTGTCTTAGCAGGAATAATTTTGTGGTATGACTTCCATAAGGACTATGAAATTTTTATGTTTAAGACAGAATTCTGTTATAAATAAGGTTCCGTTTTCACAGGTTTTTTGCTCAACAAACTACTGTAAAAACAGAGCAGAATAGCTAGGAACCAAAAAAACATTCTCTTTTAGCATTTCATGAATAAAAAAATTTCTGTTATAGGCAAGTTCTTTTTTCAGATGTTTTACAGTATTAAGTTCAAGTCATTGCGAACTAATGAATAGCATGGTACTAAAAGAAATTTAAGAGAATTTGTGGATCTTGAAAAATCGGGACTTTTGGCATCTTGCCCAGTGGTTCCACAGGATTGATCTTGAAACTTCTGAAAATCGGGACCTGGTAACACTAGTTACTGTATACCACATGAAATGCTCTTTTATCACTTAAAGTTTTGATATAAGTTTCATCTCTGTTTCATTGTGTATTATTTAGACGAAGTGTGAGCAGGAGCCGTTCTAAAAGCAGAGACCGCCAAAGAAGTTCACCTGATTATCGACAGAAAAGCCGAAGTGTAAGTCGAGAAAGAAAGAGGAAAGTGAGATCACCCAGTGGATCTGTGTCTCTATCTAAATCCCTTTCACGCTCAAGATCAAGGTAAATAAACAAAACATTTGAGCTGTTTAAAAAGTGTCCCTTTGTATGTTAAACTTGGTTCATCCATCTAAAGATGAAATTTTCTGAATGACCTACTTGTTTGGGTCTGAGATAACCCTGTTTTTCTGCGCCTACTTTGTTTTAAAATTTCTTATGTGTACTGAATGTAGGGAGGGAAAAAACTCCAGACTGCAAGGTCACCTGTAATTGTCATGGTAACAGTTTTAGGTGATAGCGTTATACCATGTTCATATTAATTATGAAAGTTGAGTCACTTAGCTTAACTTTTTTGAACCGGATAAACCTGGAATTAGGCTTCACCTGTTCACAATGTCAAAACTTTTAACTAAGAGACTTAACTAACATTAAATTTGTAACTACAACTCCTAACCATACATAGTATATTATTGTGTTTATTCTTTGAGCCGTGTTTAACAAGTGATTCAAAGAATCCTTCAAAAAAGCTGATTAATTATTTGTAGAACTCAGCTGGAAATTTAAGAACAGTTTCAAATCAGAAAAAGAGTTCAGAAAGCAGAATTCCACTCAACTCATAAGAGAGTACCGAAAGTTAAGTGAGTTTCAGAAACTTGCTCAAGTCTAAATCTTGATTCCGGGTACGTCTGCTTCAAAAAACTTCAAGTTAAGTGACTCAACTATCTCAATCTGAATGCAGTATTACTTAATAAACCTACCCTTAATTTCCCCTCCTCCTTTTCTATTGTCATGTTTCCGGCGGGGGGATTGATGGCCTTTCTTACTAATTAAACTATTTCATATTTTTGAATTTTTTTTTTTTAATATATTCTTGGAGAGATAAAAAAAATTTAAAAGATTAGGTGATAGAATATATTGGCTGATACAAAACGGATTGAACAGATGTCCCAGACGCACCAAGGTTGGTGTAATTTTTGCTCCATTTTGGAAGTGAGAAGAACTTATTTTCGAATTCCTGTTAGACCTAGCCTGCGAAAATAGCATATTAGTTTTATTTTATTATAAAACACACACACATTTTATTATAAAGCAGTAAACACACACAAATTATTTTATTATAAAAACACGCAATTTTTAATTTATTATAAAATCGCACATAATGTTTAATTTATTATAAAATATCTACATTGTCAAGAATACAACTGACTAGGGTGTCTCTGATTTAATCAGTTGATTTAAATCAACGATTAAATCCTGATTTTAATCAACTGATTTTTTTTAAAAATCATTGATTAAAATCATAAATTTTTTAAATTTTAAAATGACATACAAAAGTATTAAAATCTAACATAATTTGGAAAGTTTATGCAGGTATTTTGACATGAATGAACAAAAAAAAGCTTTAAAAAATTATTTCTAAGCTTAATTCCTGGGTATTGTAAAAAATTAAGTACAGTAAGTTTGTAAATAGCAAAGTTTTATCTGACATAAAAAGCCTTTCATTTAAAAATATTTAAATCTAATATAATTTGTAATGTCATGACTTTCTTTAAGTAATCAAATTATTCATTCTTTTATTTAAAATAAGCATAGCAAGTATAGTAAATTTCTGTAAGTAAAAGAATAAAATAGCAAGAATTTTATTTTCTGATTCTACTTTTGCAATAATAAATTTATAGCAAATATTGGAGTTAAGAATGAAAGAATGACATCTGCTCAACAGTTATTGTAAAAGAATGTATAAGAGAAAAATAATTAGTATAAAAATGTTAAGAATAGCAAGAGCTTCTTCAGTGATGTTTAACTTTTTAACTCGTATATACCAAACAAACAAACAAAAAAATATATTTAGGGATTGAAAAGGCAGCGAAACTTCTTTCTTTAAAAAAGAAATGAACAATTAAAAGGTGATAATCCCCACTGAGAGGTAATAATGCTATTATTGAATATAGTTAGGATTTCAGATGTGACTAGCTATTCTTATATTTACTCTGTATCATAGCAAACGCGGTAGCGTTAAGCTATAATATGATTAAGAAATAGAAAATGCAAACGACTTTCTTAAATTTCTGGTGAACCATTTGACGTACGACAATGATTTTTCTTTTGAAAGATAGAACTCGACGAGACGAATAAACTGATAGCATTTAAAAAATTACTGTAGCTTTCAGTAGTTTTTTATTTAACCTTAAACGAAAAAATGAAGACACAAAATTCAACAAAGTGTAGCTAACGTTCCAGTGGGTGGATTAACTTCATTTTTGTTTTATTTTGATTCTCTTGTTAAAACTTAGAATAGGTTTTTTTTTCATCTTTGTATGTTTGACGGTCGCTGAGAAAATCGAATTTGTCTTTTATAATGTCTCCATAAAATTATAGAAATCTCTCATTTTCATTTTCTAATTTTCTAACTCAATAACTTATTTCGTGTTGCCACTCCCTAAAAAGCAGTACAATAATTTAAAAAAAAAAAGGATAACACGTGTACTTTTGTTTTTATAAGTCAATAAAAATTGAAATTCAACTGACAGATTTTTGTATTTTTGAAACCGACGTCAACCTAAGCAGAAAATGCATAATTTTCATAAATATATATATAAACTTTCTTGATTAATATTTTGAACTGGAGTAATAGACACAATGGAGCACAAACGAGTTGATAGGAAAAAAAAAAAAACAGGGTAAATCCCAAGCTTCTGTTCAGAAGCTAAATGTAAGTTTTTTTTAAAATTATCATCATAACATCCTGACTTACACAAGCGATAGGTATGCAGTAATATAAATACTTCACATACTAAGCATACCTTAAAAAATACCATTCCATCTATTTTAAATAAGGAAGAGATGTCATATACGGACCAGAGTACATAACTGGGGCGATAATGCATTATTTTGCCTGATACGGTAACTGAGCTATTGTTGTTTATTTATCAATTATTTTTTTATTTACTTTTATTTTATTTATTAAAAGTACATAAATTGTTTGGTTCTATAGTTATTAATTAAACTTTTCATTATTTATAGTTATTTCTTTAAAAAAAAATACAAAGTAATTTAAAAATATATCTGTAACTGCTATTCGAAAACGAGGTTTTCGTTAAATTGGCGTCAGAAAAAACCCCACGCCAAACCCGTTGTGTATATGATATCTGTGCCTTAAATAATTAGGGTTTCATATTAGATGTAAATTTCCAACTGGGCGAAAAATGTCCGGACCAGGATTCGAACCCGGGACCTCCCTGGCTGAAGCCGCCAGTGCTCTGCCATCTGAGCTATCCCGGACGATTCTGGTCGAACTTTTTCACCCAGCTAACCTTGAAGATTACAGCATCTGGTCTGAAACCTGGTTCAGTACCAATTAGAATAATTGTGTGAAAATTAATCTAGTGTAATTAGGGTTTCGTTTAACTTTAGGTTCTTTTGCTTGAGATATTGTCGAAAATGTACAGCAAAAAGATACGGTACTACTTGATTATCCCGTCGACCAGTTTCGCCAAACTATTCGTCAAATGATACAAACTGACATAATTTTTATTTTAAATAACGGAAGAATAAACAAATTAGTAAAACATTAATAAAAATACTAATAAAAACTTGGGCACAGATGTCATATACGCTCCATATTGGCACGATTTTTTCCGACGCCAATTTGGCGAAAACATCGTTCATATATCATCTATATCCGGGTTACCATATGAAGTAAAAATAACGACACTTTGGCGCCAGTTAAGTACCTAGTGCGTATATGACATTGGCGGCGTCAAAAAAATCGTGCCAATATGGAGCGTATATGATATCTGTGCCAAAACTTGAATTAAAAATCACTTGATGACGTAACAAACACGTGTATCGTGTTTAATGTCAAGTGAATGTAACATTTGCTATGATCCATTATTGTCATTTAATCTTATAGTTTGGCGATAATTTTTTGGTCGACAGGATAATCAAATTGTAACAAGTATGGTACAGATGTCATACACGCACCACGTTCGCGCGATATTTTTTCTGATGCCAATTTGGCGAAAACCTCGTTTTCGAATACCAGTTACATATATATTTTTAAAAAGGAATTAACAATAAATTTAAAAAAGTTTAATTAATAACAATAGAACAAAACAATTTATAAACATTTAAAAAGGAAAATAAAAGTAAATAAACAATTTATTAATAAATAAACAACAACATTCGGGTTACCATATGAAGCAAAATAATAAAACTTTGGCGATAGTAAGTACCACTGTGCGTATATGACATTGGCGTCAGAAAAAAATCGCGTCAAGGTGATCATATGACGTCTGTGGCGATTCAACTACACTTCGGAACGATACTTTGAAATCGGTGAGTTTCATCGCCAAGATGCTTAATGATCATCGCCATCGAATATATAAATAATGCCATATTTGCAAACTTATAGGTCAAAATATAAGGAACCTCGGTTCAAAACCACCTCTGTTTATGACCAGTTCGGTTTATGTCCAACTTCGATGATCAAAATTTAACTCGGTGGGCGTGCAATATCTCGGTTCACAACCAAGGCTGCCGAATAGTTCAGTTGGCAACCCTCACATAACTGTTGTTATTAGTCAAGTTTGGAGTAAGATGTGCATATCAGAGAGCTTTGTATACCTTTATTACTGTAAAAAAAAATTAACTTTTTGTTTTACTTTTACTCAGGTTTGCGCTAATATTAGCTCTCATTATGGCTTCTAAGAATGAAAAAGTGCTTAGTGATAGCAGTAATAGAAGCTTAAGCGAATTACTGTTCAATAAAAGAAATTGTAGCAAAACATGAGAACGATGTTAGTATAACCGGTCTAGCTAAACGATACGATGTGGACTCAGCCTTCGATTTCCACGATAATCTATATATATATATATTACGCTATCGTATGCGTCACAGAAATAGCGATTATTTGTTGATTGTTTAATGGCAACGCTCGAATGAAACGCATCTCATTATTTATAGAACAGCATTTAATGCATCTCCATACCTATAAGGGGGGGGGGGGGGTTACCATAGGCTGGAGCCTGTTCTATCGCCAAACACCGTCAAGTTTGTCGCCAACTTGGCGATATATCGACAAATACCTGTAGACTTCCATTGTATACCAACAGGGTTTACTTGTTTAGAGAGAATCAACAAATTGAGATATTTTAATGCAACAAAAAATAATATCAGTTTAAGGAATTATATTAATTATATTTAAGGGAGCCCAAGTAAATTAAATTATGAATAAAAATGACGTGAATTTGATTAAAAAACTCTGAACCTCTTAAAACAGTGTGCATTACTTGTTTAAATAGTGCATTATTGTGCGAAATAAGAAAAAAGTATTGGGAATATTTAAAAGCAACTCAGGTTTATTTATATTCAATATATAATTATCAAAAAATTTAAATGACTAGTATTAAAAAATGCTCTGACGAGCACCAAAAAAGGTTAATATGTTTTTAAGTATGAAAAAGGGTTTGACAAGTGCTTCTAATTGAGCATGACAAAGGACAAGGGGTCCCTTCTTGGCTGCAGCTCACTGTCAATGCCAACTTTGAAAAAATCATATTTGCACTTTTTCCATATAAAAAAAAAAATCAGCCACAGTTACGATAAAAATGTGTAGTGTAAAGACACAGCCAGTAAAGACGCAGCCTGATTAAATATGAACGTAAGGCGACTTAGTACCAAAAATCTTAGTTCCTGCAGCATATCACACTCATGCAGTGCCACCAAGCACGCCCACAGTGTAGAACTGTACAGAAAACTGATTTGTAGTGCAGTGCAGACTGTTGCAGCACTCTGCACAGGAACAATTCTACATGTGCACACATAACAGAATAATGCATTCATTGATTGTTGAAATTATATCCAAGTGGCTGTGTCTGTAAGATGTACTATGCAGTACAACAGTGCATATGTAAATTATAAACGAACATTAGACGCATACACCTTTAATACGGAAGTACAAAAGCACAGTGTGAGTGTGCGCTGAGGTTCAAAAGCATAATAGGAATGTACAGTGTAGTATAATTTGTAGAGAAATAATGGTACACAGTGCACTGTACAAAGTTGCATTGCAGACGCATGCGCAGTACAATAGTAGGACAGTGGAGTTAAGATGTAAAGCACGGCGGAAAGTTTTACTAAAGAACTGCGAATTTATTTTATATGGAATAAGAGCAAATATGATTTTTTCAAAGTTGGCATTGACAGTGAGCTGCAGCCAAGAAGGGACCCCTTGTCCTTTGTCATGCTCAATTAGAAGCACTTGTCAAACCCTTTTTCATACTTAAAAACATATTAACCTTTTTTGGTGCTCGTCAGAGCATTTTTTAATACTAGTATGTATATGAATGGGTTTAAATCACTGTTATAATTTCTTTAGTTAGCGTACACATACATGTGCAGGGATGCCGCGGATTTCTGACACACAAAACAGCAATTTTCGTAAAAGGGCCGCGAAAAAATAGCATATTTCGTCAAAGGATCACGAAAAAAAAAAAAAGCGAATTTCGTCAAAAGATCGCAGAAATAGGCGAAAATTTCATCAAAAAATCGCGGAAATGAGCGAAAATTTCATCAAAATATTGCAGAAATAGCGCAAATTTTATCAAAATATTGCAAAAAAACCGCGGTTTTCGTAAAAGGGCCACGGCAAATTAGCGTATTTCGTTAAAAGATCGTGAAAAATGGCGAATTTCGTCAAAAAATCGCGGTAAAAGCCAAATTTTGTCAAAGGATCACGAAAAAAGCGCAAATTTCATCAAAATCTCGCAGAAAAAAGCTGATTTTCGTCAAAGGATCGCGAAAAAAAGAGCTTATTTCGTCAAAGGATCCCCCAAAAATAGCAAATGTCGTCAAAAAAATAGTGCATAAAAGCCGATTTTCGTCAAAGGATCGCGAAAAAAGCACAAATTTCATCAAAATATCACGGGGAAAAATGCTGTTTTCGTATAAGGGCTGAGACAAAAGTGTATTTCATCAAAAGATCGCGAAAAAAATAGTGAATTTCGTCAAAAAATTGCGGAATAAAGCCGAATTTTGCCAAAGTATCGCGGAAAAAAACACTATTTTCGTGACAGACTCGCAAAATAGCGAGTTTCGACAAAAGGATCGCGGAAAAAACGCGAATTTCATCAAAATAACGCGGAAAAAACGTGAATTTAGTCAAAGCACCAAAAAAGATGTGCAAACTAAACTTATAGGTAGAAAATTCATAAAATGGAATTTAATTTTTTTTTAGAGACTCTTAAAAATACAGCATGATTAGAGATGGGAATGCTCGGAAAAAAGCCGGAAAAGTTGGGAAAAAAAACGGTTTTTTTTCAGTTTTTTTCCGAAGGGCTATTTTTCAATTTTTCCAAATTGGAAAAATTCAAATTTCATTTACAAAATAATATATTCAAAATTTTGTAATAGCTACAGTCTGAATACTTTTTATTATATTTATTTTTATGTTAAGTGTCCTACATGAAAACATTATTGTGGAAGATCTGATCTCTAAGCAAAAATCTGTTTAAGAAAATTCAAGTCCTGTAAAGGATTCTTCACAACTTTTTCACCTTAAAACACAAGACAATTCACAAAATGTTTTCTCTTAAAAATAGACATTTCAGAAAATTTTTCAATCTCCAAACTGAACCTTTCACAAATGATTCAAGGGGAAAAAATCAACATGCATTAGCATTGAAACTTATCTAGTTGTATATATGTATGAAAGACTTTATTAACTAAAATAGGAACCTAAATATAACGATACTTTCTAATTCACCAAATTCTGATTACATTTTTACAGGTACTATGTATACAAAAGTTCACAATTTAAAAAAAAAACAGGATAGCATGAAAAAGTAATCTAAACAGATTCCTGGTAAGATAATTAAATGCAACTTCTGTTGTTAAAAATGAAAATTCATATGCAAAATTATTTCAATAATATGTCAATCAATGGAAATGGTAAAGTTGAAAATTTAACATAAAATCTGAAACGTGCATTTATTTTTAACATCATAGCTGCTATTAATCATGTAATCAGATGGTAAGATAAAAATATTTAACTAATTAGAAAAAAAAATCTTTTTAATAATAACATGCATTTGAAATTACTTTTTTTCTTTCTTTTCCTTAAATATAGATTTTCAGACTTATTTAACTGTGCATATTTTATTTTATATAAATATATACTAAATAAACTTAAAAAAAAAAAAAGAAAGAAAAAGAAAAAGCAATTTTCAGTACAAAATTTTTTTGAAAGCAATTTTTAATCTTATTAAAAAATACACTTGTTTTTATAACTTTCATATTAAAGAGAGAAAAACAAACTTTATTAGTTTCCAAACTCACAAACTTATTACAAAATACTTAGTAATATTTTACTATTAAGCATTACTTGGTTTCAGTTTAGATAGATAAACTATGCCGAAACTAAATATATTCTTTACAGGAAATGAAAATTATAAAATAAGAAAGGAAAATGTAATACTGTAAAAATATACCATTTTTTAAACAAAGGAAGATTTGAATTATATGTATAAAATGACAGAACTGCAACAATTTGTTTCTTTTAAAGTGATATCATTTATATACTTAAAAATCAACACAATGTAGATGGGATGTATAATACATTTGTTTTCAAACTGTAGAGATATTGGCTGAAACTTATGAGGTTTTTTATTTGTTTTTTAAATTAGCTCTATTGGTAAATAAACAAATAAAACTGAAAAATCATTTCAACATAGACAAGCTATAATAAACAATAGTGTTAAATAAAGTGAGAATGCCACTGTCAAAGGTCTGAGACTGAAAAACTAAGCTTTTAAAAGCAGGCCTGGCCTGTGAAAATTTGATTTTAGTGTTGATAAATTAAACAATTTTTTATTATTTAGTATTCTCTTAAGAAATATAATTTATTTGGGAGAAACATTTGTGAAAAATCAATTTTTCCAACTTTTCCTATTTTTCCAGAAAAAAATTGGAAAAAAACCGGTTTTTTTCCGCCACTTCAACTTTTCCGGAAAATTTACATCTCTAAGCATGATTTCAGTGTATTTTGATAATGTATTCAGTAGGTGGGCCAGTGAAAAATCCCCCCCTCACCACCACCACCTTCTTACTGCATTGAAATGTCTCCCGTCTTCAGAACATTTAGGATTTTATGCTTATTAATGATTTAGATGTAAATTTCCCTTCGAAGGAAAATGTCTGATTCCAACACAGATGTATGCTGACAAATAATTCAATGGAAAGTATAATGAAAGCACCCATTCATTCAACAAAAAGTACACCTTTACTTAACATAAGTATTCTTTTTTTCAGCAAAAATATATTTTTCAATAAACCCATCTTGCCCCTTTTTAAAAGAAATGCGAACATTAGTGATACTTGTTAGTGGAACTTGGTATCTTCTGTTGTATATTGCTTGACCTTAGTTCTTGTTCCTGTGCAAATACCCATTAAACTTACTTCCATACTTCTACTACCCTTAAAACTTTATCTGTCATAAAATGCTTTATCTATATTAGTGTTTTTTTATTAAATATAAAGTTTCTTTTATTAAACATAAAGTTTCTTTTATTAAATAATAAATATAAAGTTTCTTTATTAAAATACTCTTTGGCTTTACTTACCTTATGTTTGTTACTTATCCTTTCCCTTTAAACCTCCTTTACATAAGTTTTAAATATTTGCATTGGCCTATCATTAGTTTGTTGTATTAATTTGTATTGGCCTATTATTTTGGTGCCCGATCGTCGTTTTTAAATATTTTTCCAGCTCGGTGTTTCTCCAGCTTTATGCTGTATTGTTCAAATGATGCCATGAGATTACTGTGATGGTGTAAAGTGCTCCTCATCTACATCTGTTAATTTTTGTTTTTAAAAATGTGATATTTTCTTCTCTTGTTATTGTGGTTATAAATATGTGATATTTTTATACTTGTTATATATTAAACTAGCAGCCTTCGCCCGCTACGCTGGGCTGTTTTTCTAAACAAACCTTGGATCAAACGAAATATATCTGTGAATTCGATCATGCGAGTTGATCCTCTACTATAGGATTTCGTAAAGTACGATAGAACAATATATAATATACTAAAACCCTTCCTCTGAAAATTTATCAATGCAATTCTCATCAGAATCCGTCCAACAGAGCCTATTAGAAAGGCTAATCTTTCATAATTGGGTTCACCTGATTCTAGAACTTTCAGTCAAAATAGTATAAACAAACAACCTAGAACGATATGTTTTTTTCTACTAAAACATATCCTGAAAAATTAACTAACCGAGCAAGTTCAACCGAATTCCACTTAGCAGAATCTTTTAAACTATCAAATTTACCACAGCCTTTCCTAAAAATTATCTATTTAACAGAGACCGGGAGAGGGCAGCACAGGCAATCACCTCATCAAGTTCACAGCTGAAATTCCAGAATTAGTTAAAACTCGATCCACATGTTTAAACGCAATTGGTCTGCCAATCTGGGTGGAAAACACCTGAAAACCTGATTTTAGAGGATGACTTGTAGGTTTGCTATTTGATTTCCTGCTCCCAGTCCTCCATGTTTTCATTCCTTTGGGTGCAGGAAAACGCATTGTTAAACCCATGAATCAACCGCTAAAATCGGGTTTTCAGGTGTTTTCCTCTAATATGACTTGGCAGGCAGACCAATTGCATTTAATATTCGAATCGAATTGTAACTAATTCTGGAATTTCAGCCGTGAACTCTATGAGGTAATTGTCTGTTCTGTTGCCTCCCGGTATAACAGTTCCCATCAAAATCTATTCAGCAGAACTTTTAAAAAAGCCAATCTTTCATAATCCTGTTCATCTGATTTTGACTTGTCTCCATAATTATTTAACCAAGCCACATAGAACGATATGATATACTAAAGTCTTTTCTGAAAAATTATCTAACAATGAAGTCCCATGAAAAATCTATTCAGCAGAACTCAAGTTCTAAGCGGCCGGAACGAAATTTCTCTTTGCATTTCCTATATATTATAGATAGTTAAATTTAAATATATCTTTCATAATCGTGTTAACCAGATTATAGAACTCTCAGGGATGTAGGGGTAGGTCTACGTTATATACACTCTGGGTTTTTTTAAGAAACTCTGCACACCTTCCATAGCAATAGCATCTATATTTTATAGTATATTACTGCCTGCATATAGCATGCATTCTCTAGTTTTTTACTACATAACTGAGAACTTTTCCACAAAGCTTCAAAATCCATTCAGTACAACTTTAAATAATAGATAATCTTTCATAATCGGGTTCACCTAATTTTAAAACTCCCATAGCTATCACTAAGCAGCGTAGAAATATTTTTTTACATTAAAACACTTCTGAAACAAATTACCTAACTAACAGTATAAGTTCTACAAACTTGCGTTCAGTAGAACGTTATAGCCAATCGGAATGAAATAAGAATTTGCGTTTTATATATATAGTAGACGATGATGAGTAAAAATGTAAGGGCTGGTATTTGCGATTTAAAAATGCTATTGGTGAGATTTGTGTATGGCTAACATAAGTTCTCATTTTTTCTTTTTATCCAGGAGCAAATGACAAATTGCAAAACATTTTTTGAATTTAAAGCTTTGAAAGTGAAAACTTTTTTTAAGCAGTACAAACATTGCTTTCATATATTTAAATTAAATATTTCCGTTTTACAACATTTATTTCATATTAAACCTTTTTTCTTCGTATTTTAAATAAAATCGGCAACTGTTTTGGTATTTTTCCATTATACCTACACCGTTGTCGCCAATCATAATAATTAGCGCAAAATGAAATGAAACATTTGAAAAAAAAATTATTTTGTTGATACAAAAATGCGCATTTAAAATTTATAGCATTTGAAAATTAGACTTTCACCAACTATTTTTTTAAAATCAATACAAATCAAGGTACTACTTAGTTATCCCGTCGACCAATTTCGCTAAATTATATAAATCATCACACCACATGCCAAATTATACAAATTGACGTGTACAAATAAAAATGTTATTGACATTGACATTTTTATTTTCGAAAAATAACAATTTACGATGTTTTGCTAGAATTAAATACTAATAAAAAAAATATTCACGTTCAATAAATAGCAAACCTCAATGTTTAGCACAGTTTGCAATAAAAATCCTTTGCACGATTAGGGTTGAAATAAATGGCGCAATAGCATACATTTTGGCATGGTTTTGGTAACGCGAAAAACTACCAATTTTTTAAAAATTTAGTTTTGAGGCGTTTGTAATTTTTTACCTAACTGATATAGCTGTTTTAATTATTCAACCAAAAGAATTGATTAACAAAATTGCTCAATTTAAATTTTTCCGTTGCTATAGTAACGGACATATTTTTAGAAATTATCACTTGAAAAATTGAAGTTTCGACGCCAAAGACATCGCCAAATTAGAAAAATATGAAATATCTCGCGAACTATTGGGTTTAAAAAAATTTAGTTAGTACCATTCGATTCAGCATGCAAAAATACACCAAAATATGTTATCAGTTGAAAAATAGGTATAAAATCAGATTTTTAAGGAATTTTTTAAAAGTTTGTTCGATTTTTTATCCCCCTTAGGGGTGGAATTTTAGAAAATCCTTTCTTAGCGGCACTCTATGTCGTAAGAAGAATTTTTACCCCAAATTTCAAGTATTTAGGTTCAGTAGTTTGGGCTGCGCGTTGATTAATACAAAATTCAGACTTTCTTTTATATATATAGATTATGACTGAAAATTAGAACGTAAATTAAAAATTTGAAAAGTAGAAAAAAAAAATGCATAGTTTTGCATCTAGAGTTACCTAATCTCAGTGTGTAAAAATTGATATTTTTATAGAGGGGGAGTTTTAAAAATCCTTGCTTAGTTTTTGGTGTAAATTTACTTGTGTTAAAGTCTAGGATTTGTGCTTGATTATTATGGATTAATCCTAGTTTTAAATTAAGCGTTCTCCTCTTATGTAAAGATGAGATTTAAATGAAATTTTAAAAGGGTAATCCAGACATGTATTTCCTCTCTTAGCATATTTTTTTTTTTAATGTTAAAGTCAAGTTAATTGTAAGGTTAGAAGGGGGTTAATTAGTGAAATAACCTGAATGCTTTTTATGGCTTTTGAAATGACCTTTTTAAGACAAGTTCTATTTCTGAAAAGTATTTTGGATTTAATTTTATGAAAAATTAACTAGAAGTTTGAATATTTAAGCTGTTTTTATTGTGGCCTTTACTTTAGTGGTTTTCATTTGTTAAATATGAATTTTAAAGTTTTAATAGAATTAAATGCCTTAGATGCTCTTGCTTTGATTGACTTGTTAGAAGTTTGTTTTTCACCTGTTTAGCACTTGCCTACAAGTTAATCATGGGGGGAAGTTATTTTATGGAACTTAGAATAAACATGTAATTGAGAAATAAAGTTAAAATTTTTGTAGTAATTTTCCAAGGCCCTAGTCAATCTGAACTTTGCATCATGGGAGGGTTTTCTTTGCTTGTGTAAGGTTATATATTAAGAATCCCAACCTGAGTGATGCATTATGTTCTGTTTTGTATTGGGGTTTTTCATCTAGTAATTGTTTAAAATTTGTTAAATTTAAATTAAATTTAAAGTAAGTTTATTAGTATATTAAAGTGAGTTTTAAACCATTATTGTGAGGGCTCATATTGAAGTAAATTTTAAAAGTAAAATGTTAAAGTAATTAATGAAATATTTGGGTATTTTCTAATATGGTAAAAGTTTTGAATTTTGATATAGTGGATCATGTGTTTTTCAAGTTTAATGATACTCAATTATCTTGTGTAAGTAATAGTAATGGTTTTTTTATCCAGACTATGTAGTTGTTTTTAACAGTTTTGAGGTCATGGCTTGATGAAATAAATTAAGTGATTCATTGTATCATGTTTTTGTTTTATATATATTTAAATTAAATGATCTGTGCTTTAAACTTTTCAGATATTGTCTTGCTTGAACAGATTAAGTGCTATATTTTGAATGTGTGTGACATCGTTAAATTTTTAGATGGATATCTGTCTGGCACAGGTGTTTTAGCCATTGTTTTAGTTTTTCAGAAACATGGTTTATTTTTTTTTAATTAGAAAAATTAAAAGTAATTTAAAGAATTTAATGTTTTTATTTACAGTATATAGTAATGTTTCTTTGCACTATGATTTAATAAGCCTTTAGCTGAAATGGTGGGAAAATCCAATGGATTTTCATTTTTACATTTAGATTCTGTTAGCCGTCTGAATCCTGGAGCAAGATAGCGTTTGCTGATGCTTATGGATGTGGATGGTAGTTGAATAGGTTGCTAAGGTTTTACAATGGTACATTGAATAAAAATTGACCTGAATCTTTTTCTTCTTTTAATATATTTTGTTGACAGTTCATTTTTTGTTTTAAGTTGATTTTTGAAAGTTTAAATTGACGGAATTTGATAGAAGTTTTTGCCGTATTTAATTGAACTCGTTTTAATGGCTGGCTATACAAAAGGGGGAGTTGCGAGCAAGTTTGGATTACTGCTTACTGTAAAGAAATTTTAAAGAGAGAAAAAAAAAGAGGGAATTCTGGATGCGATTCTGTGATATTTTTGAAATGGTTTTAAATAAAGTTTTAGATAAATTCATTTTTGGATTCCAGGTAAATATATGGATTAGCCACCTCTTTAAAAAGCAAATTGCTTATGTTAAAAGATGAAGAATTGGCCGATGGGATAGACCATAATTTTTATGAAGGCTGAATTAGATTTCGCCAGGTGGTTAGATCCTGTGAAGATCGGTATGTTAACTTTTTAATATTAAATAGTCCTCGCCAGAAAGTAGTAATGTAATAGGTTAACTTTCTAGATTGGCTGAGGGACAGTATCTTTTGAGCAATTTGCAGACAGTTTTTGGGTATATTGGCATGTTTAACAGAAAAGTGTAAAATTGATCCTAGGTTGTTTTTCCTGAAGTTGAATTGTCAAGTATGAAATGTTTAATGGTGGATAATTATCTTAAGGCTGCCTTTTTTAATTGAGATGTTTTAGATTCTTGGAATTTCTATTGTGAATATAAGAAATAGTTTGGTGAATGATTCTGACTGGCAAATTAATTTGAAGTTATGTCCAAGAAAGGAATGTAACTTTCTTTAATGGGTTTTCTGTTTTTAAAGTCAAGTTGTAATAAGGAATTGGTTCTTGAATTAAGAGCAATGTTTCCAGTACTTGGCAGGAAGATACCCTATAAGTAAGATGTAATTTTGTCTAGTTCTGTTTCTCTAGGCGTCTGTGTGATATCGACGGAAGCAATGTTGGTCTTCTTTGTAAAATCTAAAGTTAGTGCTCAGTAACCCTAACAGTTTAAGATATAGTGCTTTAGAGATGGTTATTCATTTCGTGTCTATGCTTTTGCCTATGTCCTGTTTTGTCTTGAGTGAATGGGTATGAAATCTTTGAATCCAGAGTAAATGTGAACCTAGATTGAATGGGAGCGAAAGGAATCCTAGCGCTGGGATGCATGAATGTGACGTTTCCTCATTATCAGTGTCCAGTCTGGATTTCGAGGTAAAGACATAGCTAAACTTATTTTTCCCATATACAGAAAGTTGTTAGTGTGAATTATTTTTAAGAAGATATTAGGGGAGCATTATATGTATTTACATGAATTTTTGACCAGGTTTTTAATTGCTAGATGGGTATCATGTGGGTTAGCTTAAGAGATGAGCAAGATGTTTTTGAGATATTTTGGTCCTGATGTGTTGGTGCTGTGGACAGATGTTGCCTAGTCAGAATTGTTTATTGATGCTTCGTAGTCATATTTTTTTGGTTTTTGAATATTTAACGAATTAAGAAGAAGAAAAAAAAGGTTTTTAAAATGAGGGGTACATAATATATATTAAAATGGCTATCATGAGAAAAAAAAAAAAAAAAATTCAAAGGTTTTAAAATAACCTATGTGTTAGTTGTACTTTATGATATAAAGTGACATAATGAAGATACATGCACATAAGTACATTGTAAGGACTGGATAATATTGTTTGACTGCTGTATTGTTACTTTTATATATATGTTTTTGTAATTTTTAGTGTGTTTAACATTCTGGGACTCATGGTTTGTATTTCCTTTTTAGCATTTCCAGTTTAGCTTTTTCTCTGGCTGTTATATGCAAGTTTTGCTTTTTGTAGTAAGGTTTAGTTACAGTGGGTAGTTTAGAGGTTGTTCTTGGAAGTTGTAGGGACTTGTGTTAGCCTGTAGGATGCCATTTTTAGGTGCGTTCGTAATTATATAAATACGTAGCACCTATAGTCGTCGTTCAGTCCGTCTGTCCGCATGTAACAGAGCAAAAACTACCCAACCGAATGGTCTGAAATTTCAAATATATGATTGTTGCAAAATTTTGTCGAGCCATTTCAAATTTTATGAAAATCGGATGTATAGTTTAATTACAGGGACAGTCAAAAGTTTTTCTTTACATTATGGCCAATGGGAAAAATTATTGCAAGTGCATTTTAATGATATTAGAGGCTTCCGAATGATCTGAAATTTTAAAGATATAACTGTTGCAAAATTTTGTCGAGCCATTTCAAATTTTAGGAAAATCGGATGCATAGTTTAATTACAGGGACAGTCAAAAGTTTTTCTTTACATTACGGCCAATGGGAAAAATTATTGCAAGTGCATTTTAATGATATTACAGCCTTCCGAATGGTCTGAAATTTTAAAGATATAATTGTTGCAAAGTTTTGTTGAGCTATTTCAAATTTTAGGAAAATCGGATGTATAGTTTAATTGTAGGGACAGTCGAAAGTGTTCCGTTACATTACGGGGAATGGGAAAAATTATTGCAAGTGCATTTTAATGATATTACAGCCTTCCGAATGGTCTGAAATTTTAAAGATATAATTGTTGCAAAGTTTTGTTGAGTTATTTCAAATTTTAGGAAAATCGGATGTATAGTTTAATTACAGGGATAGTCAAAAGTGTTCCGTTACATTACGGGGAATGGGAAAAAATTATTGGAAGTGCATTTTAATGATGTATCAGACTATGCGCTTTATGAAGTGCAAAAAAGTATACATTCAGTACAATATGGGGTGCAAAAAATAATTATAAAACTAGTTATAGTACGAACGCACCTCATTTGCCACGTTTGACGAGCAATTTCCAACTTGTTTTATTAGATTTTGATCCGGTTGGTTCAGTCGGCGGTGTTCCTGTGGGCAGTTGTCCTGGTGTTGCACAGATAACAAGAGGGGGGGGGAGGGCTTTGTTGTATATTGCTTGACCATAGTTCTTGTTCCTGTGCAAATACCCATTAAACTTACTTTCATACTTCTACTACCCTTAAAACTTTATCTGTCATAAAATGCTTTATCTGTATTAAATAGTTTTCTTTTATTAAATATAAAGTTTTTTTTTATTAAATATAAAGTTTCTTTTATTAAATATAAAGTTTCTTTATTAAAATACTCTTTGGCTTTACTTACCTTTGTTACTTATCCTTTCCTTTTAAATATCCTTTACATAAGTTTTAAGTATTTGCATTTATCATTTACCTACCGTGTTTGTCACTCACGCTGCTCTGTTTAGGAAGTTCTCAACGCCTGGCTTCATTTCCTTTCAACATCTGATCGTAATATTCCCGGCTGCTACAAGATGGCGGTATGTGTCCAATCTGTGATGTCTCTCTTACAGGAGTTGCGTCATTTTGTTTCTCTTAATGAGATTCATAGATTGTGAAGGGAATTGTAATGCTGTCTCGTCTCTTAACTGCTAACTGTATTGATGATCAGTGTATATATACATCGTGATTGCCGGACTTAATCAGTTTCGATTAGTTCAGTAATATGTGGGTGACAAGTTTAGTCATCTAATTATTCTTTTTACGGCAGTTATATTTAGACCGGTGCTCAATGGTAGTTGAAGTTTAAAACGTTTTTCCGAGTTCTGTAAATGAAGTTTTAGTAAAAGTTTTTTTCTTGTTTTAATGGATCAGTTATAATCTGTTGGAATTATTGTAAATCGTTTTTCTTCTGATGCTAAATCGTTAAAGTGATATAAAGGCCATTTTGTGTCATATTCCTGTTATGCGTCTGATGGGTCATCTGTGGAGCTGACCTGGTTCCTGGAACAGATGTATTTCCCAAGTCAGCGTTGTGGAAGTTCATTGACTGAAAGCGAGATAAAAGTTGCGTCTGTTTTTCTGAGAAACAAGAAATCGGCATTTTTGCTATGTACGTTTGGCATTTAGAATAGAAGCATCTAGCGTAATGACGGGGATTTTTACTTTTTCAAGTTATGAAAAACTGGCTGTGCATATCAATGAGTTCCATTGCATTTTCTACAATAGTTTTTCACAAGCCATGATTTGTTTAAGTATTTCGTTTGTCATGAAGTTAATTACAGTACTTGAGATAAGTAATTTAGTATGTTAAAAATTGATAATCCTTTTTAGTTTTTATTTATTTTTATGTTGTTTGACTTAAATAAACTTTGTTAGTTTTAACTTGGTTTTGTCATTTCCATCACCATACATAGTTAATATATTTTTCTTTTGCAGGTTAACTTATATTGAACTTATCATTAACTTTTTAAGTCCTTTTACTTTTATGGTGGTTTAGGAACCAGCATGAGCATTTCTGCTGTATAAGCAGCTCTGCAAATCTTTAATTCGTATATAACGTTAAATTATATACATCATCTTCTACTCTCAAATAAACATTATTTTACAATTAAAATTGTATCTTGCATTTTTGCTTTTAAAAAAGTAAAGAAAATTTCTCTTAATATTTTTTAAAAATATCTTATTTGAGTGCAAATAATACTGGTTTTAATTCATTATTTAATTATTATTAAAACAATAATTAATGCATTTCATTTATCTTTTCCAAATAAACAAGTTTCATTTATTCCTTTAAAATATAAATTATTATTGATGGGGACCCGCTTTTGTAAAAAAGGGACCCAGGTTTTTTCAAGTACAGCGGCATCACTGATGTGTGTAAGTTTATATTTAGGCGATTAACTCAGGACTGCCACATGCTACTAAAATGCTACTAAAAGTGACTATTTTCAGCATCAGGCTACTATGGCTACTATTTTAGCCCAAAATCCCTCAAAAGCGACTATTTTGGAGGAAAATCAGAAAAAAGGAGACTATTTTCCAATTTCAGCTACTATTTTTGGGAAAAAACTGATTTTTCATCAACACAGATCTGCTGACTCTTCCCTTTTTATTTTTTTCTTTAACCCAATACCCTGTTACAATTTATCATAGACTAGCTGACATGCTTGGCTTTGCCCGGGTCCGTGATAATATTCTTAAATGAAGAATAAACCTTTAAGACCTGACATACACAATTGTGTAGGTGATCCTAAAGAAAATGAAAAGCATTTTCTTCTTTTCTGAACGATTTACAGTCAAGTCTACAGAATTGTGTAGATCCTTCCTTGGCATAACCTGACATGGGATATTTTTTAAAATATTTTTTCTCCATCAAATATGATCCTATTAATTAGGCAAAACCACCAAAATTTTTCATTTCTACCAAAAACCTTCCAGTATTTAAGGGTTAAATTTGTATTTTATATCTTAAGCTCGAAATTCATTTTGTCTCAAATACGTGGCTGCTGACTGTGGGAAAAATCGGTTTAAAAAATATATAAATAAAATAAATAATAAAAAACCTGATATTTAGCAGTAAAAAGGCTCAAGATAACTGCCACAGGAAATGAAAGGGGAGGGGGACAGTATGTTTAATGACAGTATGTTTAATTTTTGTGCTAAAATACTGATGTAACTGTAAAAATCAGTGACTTATGCATAACCATTTTTTTCACATCGAAATCCAGAGTGTAATTCTTTGATTTTTAAACTGATTATTGCTGTAAAATCTTGTATTTCCACCGCCAGGGGGAGCAATATGTCCTATATGAGCATCCGACACTGGTCCCCACTGGCGTACTGTATAAAATCTGTTAGACCCAAATTTCAGGGGACACACTCTGTTCTAAACAAACCACTATCAGAACGAAACGCTGACACGTGTTCAGCTGCTTGTGGCATCGTATAGTAGGCATGTTGCACATGCTCTGTCAAATCTGTTAGTTCCAAATTCTATTGCTAGGGAGTGAACTCTGTTTTAAACAAACCATCTTCAGAACGAAGCCATCGAAAACCAAGTTGAATGAACCAAACTAATTTGTGACTGGGCCCATAGGACCCGAGATAGGAAATCGCCCCTAGTTGGAAAGAAATAACTAAAATATGCAAGGCTATCGATATCAAGTCGAATGAACAAAACCTCAACGTCATCCGACCCATAAAACCCGAGATACTTTAAAATGAAATTTTAAAATATCCTAAATTTTTATTCGAAAATAGTGATATGTGCTACTCATAATTTTACTTCAATGTTATAGTGTGTCATTATTAAGTTAATCATTATGTTTGGAATTAGTCTCTATTACAATATTTGTCATGTTGACTAATTGCGATATTAAATCAAATCGTTTATCCCCTCCCCATTCCCACAAATATAACAAATTGCCGATAAGGGAGGTTCATAATTTGAAAGAGTGGACAAAGGGCTTTCCGATGATATATCACATGAAGGGTTCGTAAAAAGTTGGAAAATTGCCCGCCCAATGTTACACTTCCGGAATACTCCTCTCCTCCCATTTTGAAATTTTTATAAATTATATTTATCGGAGGGCTCCGTAAAATCAGATCTAAAATGATGTTTATTGTAGAAAACGCTATGATTTTTATAACTGTAACCTAAATAGCAGGCGAAGCCCACTAGTCAATATCATGATATATTTTAAATCTTTTTATATATCCTACTAGGGAGCTCTGCCCCCTGCAAGCTGTGCTCGCCAACCCCCGTTCTGACACCGCATAATAAAAAAACACGCTAATCTGATGGGTTTTAAAAATATTAGAGAAGATTGAATTATACTGAAAAAAGCTGTGCAGTTCTCCATGTAAACGGGTTTCCATTCAATTCCCTTTGATTGCAAAAATTTAAGGGCGAATCAGTTGCTGTTAAGACATCCAATGGTTGTTTTCGTTTTTGATTAAAGAGGATCACTTAAACATTTGAAAAGAAGCTAAATTAAAATAAATTATGTATAAGAGTCTTTGTCTCCCGATATTTTAAAACAGTCTCTATAACAGTAGCCTAAGTCATGTGACTATCATCAACAGTTCCATGCGGACCACTTCACTTTTTATACTTTTGGTGCCATTTTGGTACTTTAATGTTAGCCAGGCACAGGTGATAAGTCGCCAAATATTATTCTATCGCCATCATTTCATCTATATTATAATAGTTCAAGTCATCAACTGCCATAAACAAATACAGTGATCCCTTCGCCGTTCATTTGAAAGTTTGGCAAAGATGTCATATTAGGGTGGTCACAAGAAATCAATTTTTGAATTTTATCCGGGGGACCCCCCAAAAAGTTGCCAATAGACTAGAAAGTGAGAATGGCAAAGTTTTAGCTCATTTGGATAATATTAACCCGTGCCTGATTGAGGTTAAAGTTTGAAAAAAACGTGATTTTTCGCAAAAAAATGCTGTTTTTCCTTCATAAAATAAATACAATTGAACCTAGAAACATAATTCAGGTCTCATTTTATAAAAAAAAGCTTCGTTTTGAAGAACCGAACATCATTTTATTTCTAAAAATATATTAATTTAGACATATGCGCATTTTTCAGGATCAGACTTCACCCGAATCCTAAAAATTGATTTTTATGAAAATGCGAAAAAAACATTGTAACATTCCATTTCATCTGCTTTCCCCTTTTGTTTTTCATTTTGTGCATGATAAAGTACTAATTTTTAAAAAATTCCAAAGAAAATGAAAAAATATCGAATTTTAAACGGAAAAAACGGGGGGGGGGGGGGGTGCAAAGAAAGTATAAAAATTAGAACAAATGCTCAAATGCATTTTATTATTAAAGTTGTGTTACAAGAAAGGAAGCATAATAAAGAAAATAAATTATTATCCCTTACAATTGTCACATTAACCCTTTCCAGTACAGAAAAATTCTGTTCGTGAAATAATGAAATGATTGACTACACCTAAATTTACAAACAAGTAAGTTTGGAATTAAAATTAGGTAGTCTCGACATGGGACCACTGTGCCAGAAAGGATTAGGTGGTAAATGGCTCAGATAAGGTGGCTTTTGAAGAATCTGGAAAAGTTTTTCTACATTCACATACAACTTTTAGCATATACTGTTTTTATTTTTCGTTTTTTGTTAAACAGGAATTGAAATCTCTGGTTAATTTTCTCCCCCTTTCAGCTGTATCATTGACAACTTTAAAACCATTCACTGTTTTCTTGCTTTCAAATAAGGTTTATTTTCACACCATACATTGGAATCAGTATTTAAAAAATGCTTATTAATATAAAATCTCTTAAAAATTTTTATACTTTGAGATGAAATAAAAACATTGACTTCTTTGTTCAATAAATAATCCACTTCATTGAAAACTTTTGTTGCTTTTAAATTCTTATCATCATCATCATTTCTTCTTCAAATGACATTAATTTTACAGCCATGCTTATGTTGACTTTTTTTTTCCAAAGTATCATCTAAAAATGAAAATGCAACTTGATCAGAGTTAAGCTACCAAAGACGGTTTATCATTTTAACGAGTGCTTTGTCTTCAACCTATTTATCAATTTTTCTTTAGTGAACAAGTAATTTTATTATTTGCAGGTCTTGGATTGAGGTCCAAAGTGGGAGTGGGAATATTGACGCACGATTTTACATAAATATTGATTAGAAATAAGCAAATGTCTCTAATACCTTCTTTTTCTAAATTTGTATTGAGAGATTATCTATGACACTATATTTTGAGAGAATAAATTGCCTGTGCATCTGACATGATTAAAAGCACCAGGTGCTCTGAAAAAAGTTTTTTGTAGGAAGGAGTCCTATAAAAATTAAACAAAGTTGAATAAACCCTTTATAATCATCCCTGAGCTGTTAATTTTTAAAAGGTCCTGTAAGAAAACTTGAAATTTCTTCTGAATTAACTATTTATATCTAGTATTTCATCTTCAATAGCATTTTTATATTTACACTGGTTTAATTTAAACCACCCAATCAGAATTGTTTTTTTAAATATCTGGCTGAGGAGCAGTGATTATTCCCACTTTACAATCAAAACCAGCTTTTAGGATAATTTCTAGATTATGGTGGTAAATACAGAAGACTTTTCCTTTAACAATTGCTATAGAAGAATGCAAGTTCCTCTGAGGTGACCGTTGTTTACAGCAGTTTTATCAAAACATATCGCCTGGATTTTATCAACTTCCTCCACTCTTCAACTGCTGAAAATACAGCTTTCGCCTGAATTATTCCGATACTATTTTCAAGTTGTGGAACTCGTAGTAACTGTTCTTCATCCCCACAACTAATTAAAATTTCTATCCTCTCTACATTTTCTTTATTCAAAAAATGGTGAAGCAGTTTTACATCCCAGTGAATAACAGTTCTCTCTAAACCGGAATTTTTAAATCTGTTTTTGATGATCTCAGTTCTTTGTTTTCGAAATAGTTATTTGCGGAGTCGATTGCACTTCTACTTAAAATTAAAGTCTATGGTTAACTGGTGGATGTACTCAAAATCTAGCAGCTTCTCTGGTGTTCAGTTTCATTTTGCGAATATTATAAAATAAAATACCTAAAACTTACGATTACTTGATAGCTTACTGTCGATGATTTGATGAGACAAGTGGCCAATTTAAAAAAATTTACATTTCTGCCATCATATCAAAAGGGGGGGGGGGGGGGGGGCTTTACGGAATGTTTCGTCAATTCTAAAAATAGATAACGATAACAGGTAACAAAAACAGCCTTGTAATAAAAAGAGAAATTCAGAGGTTCAACTGCAACACAAATCGAGAAACTCTTTCTTACTTGACACAGAACTAGATAACTAATAATCAATTATAATTCGTGAAATATTTTTAAAGTTGCAAAAATTGTTCATTTATTTTTGCCTATTAATGAAAATGATGCAAAAAAAAAAATATCAAAAGTAATAAAATTATTAATTTGTCATTTTTCACTTATGTTTCAAAAATGCAGAGTTTGAGGGTATGGTTCACGAGCTGACCTCAAAAATACTAATATTCATTAAGTATAAGTTTTGATTGAGAGTAAAAGTTTAAGGGAACAACTGTTTCTATGAAATAAAACAAGAATCAGGTTTCTAAGACATAGTTTTCACGTAAAGAAAGAAAAACGACAATTTTTTGCCAAAAATTGCAAATTTTCAAGACTTTAACCTCGATGAGGCACGGGTTAATGTTATTCATTTCAGATGAAACTTTGCCAATCTCATTTTCTAACTAATTGGCAACTTTTAGGAGGGTCCCCCCGAAGAAAACGTTAAATTTTTTTTTTTTCCCATGTTGCTTGTGACCACCCTAATGTCATATACTTCCCATATTGGCGTGATTTTTTAACGACGCCAATTTGGGGAATGCATCAACAGCAACATCCGGCTTACCATATCCATAGCTGCCAACTTGTACGGATTGGCCGTACAATGTACGGATTTTGTTCTAATTGTACGGTTGTACGGATGAACAGTACGATTGTACGGTTTTGCGCGCGGGAAAAACAATCGCTGAAAAATGCGATTTTTGTCAAAGATCGCGTGAAAAAAACGCTACTTTCGTCAAAGATTGCTTGAAAAAAAACGCTAATTTCATCAAAGATTCGTTCAAAAACACTATTGTCAAAGGATCGCGAAAAAACGCCAATTTTCTCAAAGAATCTTGAAAAAAGGCCTAATTTTCGAAAAAAAAAACCCGCTAATTTCGTCAAAGATCGCGGGAAAAAACACTGATTTCGACAAGGGATTGTGAAAAGTACGCGAATTTCGTCAAAAATCGTGGGGATAAAACACGAATTTGTTCAAAGGATCGGAAAATGAACGCGAATTTCATCAAAATTCGCGAGAAAAAGCGCGAATATCGTCAAAGATCGCGGAGAAAAAAAGAATTTTATCAAAGATATTTGAAAAAAGCAAATTTTGTCAAAGAATCGCGAAAAAAAAAAAAAAACACGTATTTCGTTAAAAATCGCGCAGAAAAACACTATTTTTGTCGAAAGATCGTGAAAAGAACGCGAATTTTGTCAAAAATCGCAGGAGAAACATTAATTTCGGCAAAGAATCGTGAAAAGAACGCGAATTTGGTCAAAGATTGCGGGGAAAGAACACTAATTTCGTCAACGGATCGTGAAAAGAACGCGAATTTTGTCAGAAAATGCGTAAAAACGCTAATTTCGATCAAAAATCTTTTAAACAAAGCTAATTTCGTCAAAGATCGCGGGAAATAACGTGAATTTCGTCAAAGATCGCGGGAAATAACGTGAATTTCGTCAAAGATCTCGTTAAAAAAACGTGAATATTGTCAAGGTTCACGTAAAAAACACGCGAATTTTGTCAAAGATCTCGTAAAAAAATGCGAATTTCGTCAAAAGATCGCGAGAAAAATGCGAATTTCGTCAAAAGATCGCGAGAAAAATGCGAATTTCGTCAAAAGATTGCGAGAAAAATGCGAATTTCGTCAAAAGATTGCGAGAAAAATGCGAATTTCGTCAAAAGATTGCGAGAAAAATGCGAATTTCGTCAAAAGATTGCGAGAAAAATGCGAATTTCGTCAAAAGATTGCGAGAAAAATGCGAATTTCGTCAAGATTGCGAGAAAAATGCGAATTTCGTCAAAAGATTGCGAGAAAAATGTTTATTTCGTCAAAGATAGCTGAAAAAACGCTTTTATCAAAAGATTGCGGAAAAAACTCAAATTTCGTCAAAAGATCGCGAAAAAACGCAAATTTCGTCAAAAGATCGCGAAAAAACGCAAATTTCGTCAAAAGATCACGAAAATAACACAAATTTCATCAAAAGATCTCGAAAAAATGGCAAATTTCGTCAAAAGACCACGAAAAAATGCAAATTTCGTCAAAAGATCGCGAAAAAAACGCAAACTTCGTCAAAAGATCGCGAAAAAAAAAACAGTAATTTCGTCAAAGGATCGTGAAAAAAAAACGTGAATTTTTCACAGGATCATGGAAAAAGCGCGAATTTCATCAAAGGGCCTCGAAAAACTCATAATTAGACAGGAAGAGAGAATCCCCCCCCTTTTCCTCCCCAATCCTTTGGCTGTGTAACCTTTCAGAAAATTTGCTGTGAATTTCAGAATTTTTTTTTTTTTTAGAATTTCCCATGCAAAAAAATTTTCTTTTGATATCTCACGTTTTTATTTTGGAAAAAAAAAGACTATACATGAATATAGCATAGAAAATGTTATGAAGTATTACTTTTTTCATTGCATGTGCATATGTTATGCATTTTTAAGCACCCAAGAATACGTCATAAAAATTGTAAGGATTTCAAAATTGACATGTTGGCAGGTATGCATATCAAGCAAAATAACGATACTTTGGCACCAGTTATGTGCCCGTTCCATATGTGACATTGGCGTCAGAAAAAAATCGTGCCAATATGGGACCGTAAGTTTTCCATTTTGATTAAAAAATCAAAATTTTTTTTTTTCGAATAAAACTACATAAAAGTAGCCATGGTCGCAAAGAATCCTAGGTACTGTTACGCTAGCAGGATGCAAATCTCGCCAATAGCTTTTTTTCAACTCGCCAGTTAGCATTTTTTTTCTTTTCGAGTGGCAATATTTGGCCAGATACGCACCGCAGGTTTGGCGTGATTTTTATTCTTTTACAAAAAATTTGGCGAAAACATCGTTTTCAAATGCTAGTTACATATGCATTTTTGGTATTCCTTAGATATCCCGACAACCAAAAATCTATCACCAAACTATAAGATTAAATGCGAATAATGGTTGATCGTAAATGTCACATTCACTCGACTTTAAGCAAGTTACGCGTGTTTACGTCATCAAGTGATTTTTATTTTGACGTTTTATTCGTATATTTATATGTTATACTAATTTATTTGTTCTTTCGTTATTTAAAATAAAAATTATGTCAATTCGTATAATTTGGCGAGTGTTTTGGCGATTTATATAATTTGGCGAAATTGGTTGACGGAATAACTAAGTAGTACTGTATTTCTTAATTATTTTCTATTATTTTCTAAAGGAAATATAAAAAAAATAATTAATAATCATAGAACAAAATAATTTACATAATTTGTAAAAAGAAATAAAAGTAAATAAACATTTATTATCAAATAAACAATAGCTGGGTCTGAAATATAAAAAAAAATATCTGTTTGATTAAAATTTGAGTTGCCATCATTAGAAAAATGTATATAAAATTAGAAAAAAATTAATATTTCGAAAACTAATTCGAATTTAAAAATTCTAATACCAGTTTTGAGATCTGCGGATCAATACGGATTTTTGGTGTTAATTTCATCGCAAAGTATTCCATATTTTAAGAGAAATCGCCGTGAAACATAATCAGTTGTTTAATCAGTCGATTTATACTTCCGTTTCATAAATTCGTTTCATTAGGATTTTATATATATAGGGTAGATAATAAAAAATCTGACTTAAAATTCATGATAATTAGTAAAGAAACACTAAGATTTAAATAATGTGCTGTGGGAAAGCATTTCTTTTTTCCTTTAAAAAATTTATTTTATTGATCAAATAAAAAGTTCTCGATAGATTTTTACTAAAATGACATATTTGGATTCAGTGATAAAAAATACACAAAGATGCATAACTTTCAAATCTATAAATGCATTTGTAAAAATTTTATGTACCACGAAACAATCCCACTATGAAAATTATCGTTTTTTTTTTTTACCACAGACAGTCTCTCCTTTACTGCTGATAAGAAATTGAAAGCATTTATTTTTCATTTAAAAAAAAAATTGATTTTTTAAAAATATATTTTATAATTAACAGATTTTTAAAAAATTACATATACTTAGAATCAGCGTAATAAAATATGCATAGATGCATAAATTTCAAATCTATAAATGTTGTATTAGTAAAAATTTTATATCGTGCAAAACAATCCCAGTATAAAAATCATCTGTGTTTTTTATAACCTTGGCAACCTTTCCTCCTCTTGTGCAGTTTGAAAAAGAATTTTCTTTGTGGTCTGATTAAAATCCATGCTTTAGTTGAATTATGAATATTTTCTATTCTTTTAATTATGGCTTTTAATTAATAACTCAGCTAATTATTAGAAATTTAAAATTCTGAGTCAGGTGCACCAGGAGAGGCCTTCGACTACCCTCACAAAAATTTTCAGCTTTGTTACATGTGGTAGATTTTGCTAGCCATTGCAGACAAACAAACACACAGAGTGAAACGTTCTTTCATTAGTATAGATTTACAGTTTATCATTTCAGTATCTGTCTATGCTGTCTATATTGTCTACTACGGAAAATTTCCTCGGTCCCGATGGATTCCGCCTTAGACAGAGTTGACTGTAATTCGCTGTGTTCAGTCTTTATCTGATCACAACATAAATGTCAACATCCATGTGATAGTTACTTCATTAAAATCTTAAGACCAAAAATGAATAAAATCACACAATACTTTGAACATATCATTTTTGTTCTATAATTTTTACGTAGCAAATGTTTTTCTTTTAAATTTATTATTGAAAAGGTCAAAAAGATGTTAGATTTATTGAATTTGTTGCTGTTCTTTTCCTATCTAAATTTTTAGTTAGTTAGGCATAGCATATGAAATGGAGGATTTTAAAATTATCAAAAATTGGTACTGAATTGAAAACTAAATGTAACTTAGCAAGATTCAGGGATGTAAAAATTTTAAACATAATGGTGGTCAGCATTTTAATTTTTGCCAATGATCACCGCCGTGCTGATTGTCCTGGCATAATTTGTTGTGTTCAATCTTTCTCTGATCACAACAAAAATCAAATGTCAACATCCATGGGAGACACATTAAGACAAAATGGCAGTCTAGTATTCTTTAGGGCCTTCTTATACAATCACCAAACTTTAAAGGGGGAAAAAAAAGTGGGAACATATAGATGCATAGTTAGATGAATATATATATGCATCTCTTTTTGTTTATAACCTCTTCCCAGTTTTAAAGTCTAAAATATTGATCATTACAGGATCAAAAACGGATTAAAAGATACATTAAAAGAAAAACAAGATAAAGTAAAAAAACTAAAACCCAACTACGACAAAAAACTACGCTGAAAAAGTATAAAAGTACCCCATGAATACAGGTAAAGTCACAAGCAAATGCTAGTAATATATAGATATATTCAAAATGTACAAGTAAAGCGCTTTTGAATGATACCAAACACGGCATATTTATCTTAACTTTATTTTTTGACGTATGACGCTTCCAGTATTTGGTAGTAGTGACGCACATATCCGTCGATGGCAGCAAATGGGTAATGGACCGATTAGTGGATGAGGTCGTTAGTGTAATGTGTAAATGTGTAATGTAGATTGAAGGTTTCATGTATTAAGATGACCTAGGAAGATTTCTTAATCTATCTAATTCTGCTAACGATTGACTGTCATGTGGATTTTTAAGCAACTTATTATGATCCAAGGCACTTATAAACAAACCCTCTATGGTTTTGAAGTGAAGCGCTTTAAAATGATACCAAACACGGCATATCTAGCTTAACTTTATTTTTTTACTCTGTATATTTTGTCCGCTAGAAGGCGCCACATTGAATTTGGTGAAAATCTATATAGCCTATAACCAGCGGACAATTAAGACGCTTCTAATGATATGTCATTTGTCGAATTCTGATTAGTGGTTTAGAAGTTACGAGGGAACAGATGAACATACATACATACATACATACATACATACATACATACATACATACATACATACATAGCCTGTCAAAATCATAACCCTCCTTTGGCTTTGCCGTAGTCGGGTAAAAAAAAAGGTATTCCCAGAAACCTTTGACCTGTTTTGGCTTGTGTTTTATTAATCAGGCTTTACATTTACTTTTGCTACAACTTAAGGCTGTTCTCAGCTGCTCTGCTCAACATGCGCAAAACATTTTGACACATTTACAAGTTCATTTTTTAATGGAAAGATATAAAATTAGAAGGCCTGACTATTTAAGCGATTTGGAATCGAATTGCGTTTTCCCTTTTTGATAAAGAAATTATCTATTGAGTTATAGGCAATTTTCATCACGTGACAAAGACTTTTTCACCCTTCCTTGAGTGGTTATTCATCTTTTGCGTGGAAATTTAATTCAAAACGCTCACTTTGACAATATTTTCTGAAAGATCTATTGCGTTTGCAAAAAAAGAACAACAAAAAAAAAAAAAACAGTTCTGTAACATAGTTTCTGAACAACACATGCCAATTTCATGCATTTCTGAACAAAAATGAATTAAAACTTATGTCATAAAGTTGCGCTTTTGGATTTGAGAATAGCCTTAACTAATAGGGCTGAAAAAATCATTTTAAATGTTCTAAGTTTTGTGGATAAGAAAAATTTTACATGATTATTTATTGCCATTGCAAAGAAACGAATGGGCAGAAAAGAAAGAAAATCGAAGATGGTAAACTGCATTCTTTTTTTTTTTTTTTTTTTTTTTTTTTTTTTTTTGAGGAGTGGGAGATAATATAATCACTTTTGCTACAACTTAACAATTTGGGCAAAATAATAATAATAAAAATAAATGTTTTAAGTTCTGTGGGCAATGAAAATTTTATATGATTTTTTTTTTTTTTTTTGTCATTGCAAAGAAACGAATGTGCAAAAGAAAAAAAAATCTAAGAACTGCGTTCTTTTTTTTGCGAGGGGTGGTGGTGGGGGGGGGGGGGTGATAAGTTATATATTTACTTTTGTTACAACTTAACAATTAGGGCTGAAAAAACAAATTAAATATTTTAAGTTTTGTGGGTCTGTGAAAGTTTGATTATTTATTGCAATTGCAAAGAAATGAACGGGCAGAAAAAAACTACGCTCTTTCTTGGAGGGCAGAGGGGGAGGGGGGCTGGTGAGGTAAATTATATATAAGTTATATATTTTGCTACAACTTAAGAATTGGGTCACAGCAATAAGAAAAAAATAAAATGTTTTAAGTTTTGTGGGTAAGAAACATTTTATATTATTTAGTTTCATCGCAAAGAAATTGATGGGCAGAAGAAAATGGAAAATTTTAAAATGTGTGTGGGTTTAGGTGGGTGGGGGTGAAAAGAAGAAAACAGAAACTTTCAAGGGGTAAGAAGGGGAATAGATGGAAGGTGGAAATCCGGGGAGGAATCTTACTCTATACTTTAATATAAGCTCTCCCCTTCCCCTGAAAAAAAATTCATTTAAAAATGTACAAAACTTTTATTTTGGATAAAAAAACAATTACTACTGAGGAAAATTGAAATTTCAGTTAAGTACTGTTTTGATTCACTTCCACGTTGAAGAATATTTAGGTATTATAATTGAGGAAAAAATGATAGTTTTTGAAAGTGAATAATCTATATTAGTCATTTTTATCATAAAAATTACTTAAAGATAAAAATTGCTAATTTATGGTTAAAAGTCATTGATATTACTCGTATAAATTTTGAAGCATTTGTCAAGACTTAAACTTATGTAAATGCAATTTAAGAACGCACAAGCTATTTCATTTTCTCCTTATATCGATGGATCACTGCCCATTTGCCACCCTAGTGGAGTAGTTTCGCTCACGCGCGCAGAATCAACTTTTCTCCCTGTATGCGTAATCTAGTTATTTTACTAGATCTATGGGTAGCTATTCAATATTTGAATGTTGGGAAAAAAATCATAAAAATCAGATTTAAGTAAAAAATCATAATTTTTTTTTTAATTATTTTTTTTAAATCATGATTTTTTTTTTTTTTTTTAACATCCTACAACTGACTCAGCTATTAATATCAGGAGACTTTGATTCACTCTATCTGGTGTACAGGGTTGCCATACGAAGTAAAATTTTGCCACTCGATTTGTCATACGAAGTAAAATTTTGCCACTCGATTTGTCATACGAAGTAAAATTTTGCCACTCGATTTGCCATGCCAGCAAAAATTTGCCATTTCAGGGCCAAAAAGAAACCTTGGTCATCTGCGACATTTGTATCAAACTTTTCATTTTCAGCAAAATGGGTACTTAAAGAAAGAAAAAAAAATTAAATTCCTGCACAAGTTCCGAATAAACTTTACTGAAAATAGGGATAAGTTTACTATATCATACTAAAAGAGTTAATTTAGATTGCTTTTATGTGTGGCCCAAAATTGCCAGTGAATTTGGAAAATCGGGAATTATGTGAATTGTTCCTTGATAAAATATATATTCGAACAAAACATCAAAATATGTATTAAAAGTAATTTAATTGCTTAAAAGACGTCAGATATAGATAATAAACGTTAAAATAATAAAATGACATGTTTCGATTAATTCACTCAATTATCATCAGAATAAATTTAAAAAAATCGCAAGCACAATATGCATAAAATTATGTATGTAGCTTTTTTTTTTTTTTTTTTTTTTTTTTCCTGATGATTGAGTGAATTTGAAATATTCCATTAAAAAAAAAAAAAAATCCGAAATCTGAACCTTAAATGCATTTGAACCTGTCTTCATATATCTAGAACCAAATTTTCCTGATGATTGAGTGAAGCCTAGAATATTTTCCCAGATAAACTATATTTGAACATTGAGTATGTATTTATTCATATTTCATGTCTGGTTTCAATTTGATTCATAGAATTTTTGGGTTCAGATCTGGTATAAACTGACTCTCTCAGGAATCTAATTTCCCTAGCCATTTTTCTCAGACACACATATGTGTATTTAAAAATATAACAATTTTTTAGAAAAAAAATTACATTTGTAAATATTCTATTAATATAGATCCCGCGGCAAAAGTCCCAAGAAAGATAAGTCAAAGAAATCAAAAGCACGTGAATCTAGTAAGTCTGCATCACGAAGTCCTTCTGTTAGCAAATCTCGCTCCAGAAGAAGTCCTCGTAAGGCCAGTCTTTCACCTGTTCCTGAAAAGGACTATGTAAGTATTGTATTTAAAATTTTCCTTTTTTTACTGAATTAGGTATGCATTGAATTTAGTAAGTGGTAAACTGTTTTTCATTCATTTTTATTTTCCGAACATATGGTATAAGGAAAGTATTGTAATCATGATTTACACCTGTGAGTGAATAACAATCACTCCCAAACAGTTTTCTTTCAAGTGAGCCTTAATTGAATAGGTTATAGATGCGAATATTAGGTTTATTATAACTTTAATGATTCCATTTTTGTTCTTTTCAATTAAATAGAAAATTAATTTTTTTTTTTTTCAATTCATAGTGCATATATAAAGTACGTGTGAAAAGTTTGTGCTGGTGAAAAGGACATAATGCTTAGTTTGAAATCTATTTTTACAGTGATAAAACTAAAATTATATGATTGCACCAACATGACATAATTTTCACTGATTGTTAAACAAGCAGTGAAAAAATCTTGCAATGCATAGTTTAGTACAACAGATCAGTTTCAACTGGCATTAAACGTTTATGCACTAGGGTCATTCCATGGTAACTTACGTTACATTTAGTACAATTTACTGCAGTAATTTTAGTAATATAATACTAAAAATTATTCAAATGTAAAGTTAACATCATTTGTTAAACCTATCCAAAGCTTTGAATGAAAATTACCTAGAAAATGAAAATTATACTTTTTTATGGTAACTCATGTTCCTTTTTCAGTAATGTCAGTTACATAATAAATATAACTACCAGAGTTCAATAAATAACACAAAAATGGGATAAATGTCATCTAAATTGAGCTTTGAATAGGTTTAATTAACAAATTATGTCAACTTTATATTTTGAATTCTATTTTTGGTGTTATATTACTAAAATTACTGAAGTAAATTGTTCTAAATGTAACGTACGTTACCATGGAATGACCCATTATCCAACAAGGATGGTTAAGAAAAACAATGTTAAGTGAATAAATATTCAAGGGTTTTTTTTTATGTTTTCGTATGGGGCATTCTCACAAGGAAATAATTTCCCTGAATAATTTTTATTTTAGTACATATTCTTGTTTTTTTTTCATCATATACTGGGGAACATCCCATTGCATGACTGCATAGCAATATTAACGAGATAAATAAGTTTTGGACGATATTGGGGATCCAAATATCCAGGAAACTCCTATACCAGGGTCGGTGAACCTCTTTGTTGCCGCATGCCAAATTTGATCAAAAAATATCTCACGTGACCATGACGTGCCAACTAAAAAACAAATTTAGCAGGTGGAAAAATAATGGATTAAAATTGCTTAAAATTTTCTATTAAAATTTAAAAAATATGAGGAACATACATGTAGGTATTGCACTATAATAATTATTGCAACAAATATATTTTAGAAATTAATTAAAGAAAATTAATGCTATGTAATTTGATTTCCGTTGCTGCATCTTAATATCGGATTAATTTTAATGCAAACTAAACACCAGATTTATCTGACAAGTACTTTCTGTGTGAGTTTTGTTATTCATATTTTGATTTAGAGCCACAAACAACGCCATGCCAAAATTATTCTTTTGCGTGCCATAGGTTCGCTGTCCCTGTCCTATACCATCCCGTGTTCCTGATGCTGATTTTTAAGTTTGGAGCTGTCTGTATAAAATTGTTTCAATAAAAGTAATTCCATGTAATTTTTTTTCCGAAATTGGTACTATTGTTTTATATAAATATGTAGCAAAAAATTAACCTGCACTCATTTTTACAGTTGTTATTACTTTAACTCTGTCCCTGGGTTTTAGATTCCTTACCGTCCCTCTTCTAAAGTTATACAGAAAATCACTTCAGATGCAACCGCAGAATTTTTTCCAAGTTTTTTCTCATGCAGAAGTATGCTAGAGAAACAATGTCTAAAATTCTTTGACAGGAAATTTACTGCAGAATTTAAATCTACATTTAAATATCAATTTCAAGCATTATGACTTTATTAGTAGTCTTTACCATCCCCAAGGTTTATTCCTGCACTTTTCGAGGAAATCTAATTTTTATTTATTTTAAATATAATGTAAATAACTGTTTCTAAAAATCAATGAACATTGTGGCTATCATTTAGTTTTTAACATGATTGGCCTAAAAATAGGTGTTAATTTTCATTACCGTCCCATCCTTAATGTTATGCATCAATTACTTTTAGAGCTTAATTAAGCATTCAGAAAAGATTTAATAAAACTATAAAGTTTGAAAAGTATTTACTTTTAATATTAATGCACGTTTTGTTTTTCATCCTCTCTTGAATTGTTTACATATCCGAAACGACCAGCAGTTCATTCTATTCATTAGCTCCTGAGGCAAGTGCCGTTGCTGAGTAACTGCCAGTAACTGTGATTCCGGGATCACGTCTTTCGTCGTGAATGGTTGGCTCGCAACGTCATAGTTTGTAGCCAATGGCGTTTCAGATGTGTGTATAAGTTTATACTTACAGATTGGCAACGGTTTTATGCAAAACAACTGCTAGTTTGTTGTATACCAGTCATAACCAAAACATATAAATTCACATAAAAATACAAGATACAGAATAATATTATAAAAATTAGATTTATGATAGATGAGAATAAGTATATGTAATGATATTTGACAATAAATCTAAATACAGGAATGATAATTTTAGTTTTAAATGGTAGAAATTAAGTACATTAATTTGAAAAGAATTAGTAAATACATAAATTTATTTAGATTGCTAATTAAAACTTCGATTGCTAGAAATGCTTAAAAAAGTGAAATGTTGTGACCTGGCGACATTTCTTTTGAAATTTATTCTATTACACATTTTCAGAGCATTCCATGAAGCTTTGTAGTACATATACAGCATCTTTAGCTTGGGCTGCAGTTACGCTAGGTAATGGTTCTGGAAGATCCAGTTCTTCCTCATCATCAAATGACAGAGAATAAATAGATTGAGAAATTATTTCATCGTCAATCCACAGACTTCAACACCAGCGTCTAATTCAGTGAAATCTTCTAAAGTTATGTTTTCAGAAAGATTGAGTGATTTTGAAAGTTTCCACCATTTTTAGCATTTTGTTTCATTTTTGGGTGTTTTCTGCAAACTGTTTGGCCTTTTCTTCTAACACATTGCCTCCAAGAAGAACATTACAATCTCTGCACTATTTAAACCATTTTATAAGGCCTTCTTGTAAATCGAGATATCCACCCATTCTAATTGTCCTTGCGACTCTTTTTTCCTGCTCGAAAAGTTTCTCAATTTTGTTTCTTTCAATATTGTTGATAAAATCGATGCTGGAATTTTGAAATCTCTTGCAACTTGCCCGTTTTATCTACAGCATCTAAAATCTCTACCTTTTTTCAGATTGTCAACACTTTCAATTTTCACTTAAAGCTCACTGTTTTCTTTTCTTTTGAACTTTCCGATTTGAGACTAGAATTGACGATTCACTGACATGTTTTATCACTTCAATAAGCTTTTTCGCTGACTGACTTAACCATATTCAGTAAATTCTGAACAATTTAGAAAACACACATAAGCAACAAACATAAGTGACAAATGATTGGATAGTTGAAATCCCATTGGAGGAATACGTGAATTGGTGAGACAGACTAGCACACACATTTTTACCCACCCCATCCTTCCTCCAAAAATGCTGTACACATGACATGGAAACACATATTTTTCTCCCTTTGTTTGCCGTTCAAGTGAGCAGATGGACTTACAGGTATCATCCCTGACCCCTCAGAGAGATAATGAAGGGTGTGAGAGATTCTTGGAAACATACCGCTATTTGCTTTGACACAAATCAATGGTGATTTTTTCGGAAAAATTCATTTTTTACTTCCAAAAAAAAAAAAAAAAAAATTCAACATAACATAACAAGGTTTTGAGTGAAAATTCTTAGAGATAAGAATAAAAATTAACATTAGATGAATATGTAATATCAAGGGGGAAAATAATTTTTCGACGTATGGAGGTTTTCAAGGTATTGAAGTTCGAGATATCGAGAGTACACTGTATATATATGTATGTATATATATATATATATAAATATATATATGTGTGTGTGTGTTTTTGTTTTTGATTGTTTTTTTGAGGAGGGGGAGAGTAGCTTTAAAATTTTAATACAGTATTTTATTTTATCGAAAACAGGCGTTCTTGAAGTGCATGCTGAGGGAGGGGTGGGAACTTATGCTAAGGTACGAATGATAGCATTTGTTAACAAAAATTAAAGTGAAAGAAAACTAGGCTAATTTTGTGATTGTGAAATGCAATAATTTAGTTGCATTTCTAACCTTGTTTATATGTTACATACAATTTTTTATTTGTATTAGAAAACTTCTATTTAGATTCTGTGTTGAAATTAACTGCTACACAACTTTATTTAGGCTGATAAGCATGATGATGATGATGATGATGATGATAGAAGAAGCACCAGTCGCAGACCTCGCAGAAGCATCAGTAGAAGCCCAAGTAAAGAAAATAACAGGAGTGACGACAATGAAAGTGATCATAGTATAAGCAGAAGCAAATCCCGTTAAATAAGGAACACTGAATTTTCTAATTTGTCACTTTTTCTTTTATTATTATTATTATTATTCATGTTCTCATGACACCTTAACTAAAGTTTGGATATCGCAAATTTTATATTTGCTAGTGTTTGACTTTCTTCTTTTTTAAAAAAAAAACTATTTTCTTAAATTCCTGTTTGTTTGGTTTCTATAGCATAATTTAATTGCTTGCATCAGCATAATTTAATTGCTTGTATCATGCTTATCCTTAGTGCACAATCTGAATTGGGTTAAAAAGCAAATTATTTTATGTTTTTTGAAATATGAAGAAAATTTTTTTTTACCAGCAATTGCTGTTTTCTTCCATATTTATTCTTCTTGCCTACACTTAAAAAAAAAAAAAAAAAAGTAAATTTACAGCCATTTTACCTTTGAATTTCTGCAGTGATTTTGCAGAAAAGTTACCTTTTTAAGTAAGCGGTCAACTCCTGCAAATTTTACAGTTTTATGGGGGGACCCCCCCCCCCCCTTTTTTTTTTAATGGGACTTTGATTGGAATTTGTCCTGTGGTAATTTTACTGCTGCAATATTTTACAGTGTATGTATTAATGGTCTTTTTACTTTTTAAGGAAAGTGGTACATTTGTGGGAAGTTAACAAATATTTCTTGAAGGTCACACTAATGTCCTATTCTACTGGTTGATCATGCACATAAAGGGCTTTTATTGTTTTATTTTTAAAAAGCAAGCATGTGTGTATATTAAGCTGCAAATATCATATCGAGTGTCATTGTAACATGAGTGATTTGTATATTTTTGTTTCATTCCATCTGCTAATATTTTCATTTATTGAATTATAGCATATGTTTATTATGTGAAACCTATCCTATTTGTTTTATCATAATTAGTGTCATTTTATATTTTAAATTGTTATAAATGTTACCTCTTATGGAAAACTTTTGCTTTCACATTTAAGCGGCATTAACATTTTATCCTTGAATGTATTATAGAGGGTACAGGTTTTATAGGATTAAAAAAGAGTATATAAATACGATTTTAAAAAGTTATTGGTTGTCATTTATAAAATGTTTAATGGAAAACTTCTTATATTTCCTCCCTTCCAATAAAAGAGAAATGACACTTTTTATTGAAAAGGAATTTTAGTTAATAAAAAGGTTTCTAAGATTTCCTCACCTACCCAGTTTCGCAAACATTTTTATTTAAAATGTCTTCAAGATTTGTTCACTTTTCATTGATAATTTTGGTATTGTAGCATAACAATTCATGCATTTCATATATACTAGTTAGATTGGTTATTTCTTTTAATTGCACAAGTTTTTGAATTCTAAGCGCAAAGCTAACAGAGGTAAAAAGTGTCCAAGCTGCGACTCTAACCTGGCTCATTGGCATAATGCACAAATGCTCCTCTGGTTCAAGTACCAGTTTGGACACCTTTATTTCCCCTGTTGGTTTTATGTTTAGTTAGCATTGCAAAAATTTGTGCAATTAAAGGAAAATAAAATATTTCAGCCATAATTCATTACTACAAAATTATATAGATTGGATATATTGGTTATTGAAATCGATCATGGTTAGAACTGAATTAAACCTTTTCTCTGGTGAAATTTACTTTTAATATACATGAATATTGTAACTAAATATACATGAACATTATAATCTATAATTATTTTAAAAATTATTCCATACATTCCAGTGTATATTAATTTGTACACTTTTAAACAAGCAAATTGATTAAATTTACTGGTGTGTTTTGCACCGGGAATAAAAATAAGATAAACATAATTTATATTTTTATAATAGTGAACAAGGAAATGAGCTTTGCTGTCAAAGTAGGCATTTTTAACTGAATTTCTGAACATAGCACAGGAAAGGGAAAAAAACTGCCATTCTAAGAAAGCAATCTCTTATAATCAAAATATTAAAAAAGAAAACTGTCAGATTAGCAATCACTTCAGTGATCACGTCTTGTCATGCTTTGACATTTAAAATGTGTCATTAAGTTTCACTTTGAGAGGGGAAACTTTTTTTTTTAACTAGCTTACCAGAAATGCTTTTCAAAGATAAACTTAACAATCCATTCGCCTCCAAGCAATTCTGCCTTTGTCATTCATATTTCATTGTTAATATCAGTTTAGCATTATAATAGTAATTATATACAATATATGTTATACCTTATCAATTACTGTGTTTCTTTATATTTTCATCTTAAAATAATTGTTTTCCGTTTCACTGCATTTTAACTTTTTTGTTTTCTCCTTCTGTGAAAATTTCAGTTCTTGTTATTCTGTTTCATTGAACTTTTAAGTTATTCCTTGTATTTTAAAATGAGATGGGCAAATAAGAAAGAAGTATTCAGTGTAAAAGTTATGTAATATGTTCTAAAAAGCATCACTTTTAAGAGTGGTGTTTTAATTGCTTTTGTCATTATTCATATGTGGATTGAATAAATTATACCTTAAAACTTTTGTTTTCTGCTTCATTTCTTTTTCACTCATTATTTTATATATACAGGGTGCAATATGTTATCTATCGCTGGCCTTTAATTTCTCAACCGTTGGTCGTAGACATATAGTTCCAATTACAGGGATGAGAATTTTCCGTCTTTTGGCGGATTTCCGCCTTTTTTTTTTCTCGAAATTCCGCCTTTTTTCCCGAGGATTCCGTATTTTTTCTCCTGCAAAATTTTGTTATTTTCCGAAATTTTCACTTTCCTATCGATTCCGCTTTCCTTCCGATTTCGAAAGAACATTCAAAGCTGATGAAAAAACGACAAATTTCGTCAAAAGATCGCGAACAAGTGGCAAATTTTGTCAAAGGATCGCGAACAAGTGGCAAATTTTGTCAAAGGATCGCGAACAAGTGGCAAATTTTGTCAAAAGATCGCGAAAAGCGGCAAATATCACCAAAAGATCGCAAAAAACTACAAATATCGTCAGAAGATCGCAAATAAACGTCAAATTTCGTCCAAAGATCGCGATAAAAATGGCAAATTTTGTCAAAAGATCGCGAAAAAGCATCAAATTTCATCAAAAGATCGCGAAAAAGCGTCAAATTTCGTCAAAAGATAGTGAAAAAAACTACAAATATCATCAGAAGATCGCGAATAAACGGCAAAGTTCGTCAATACATCGCGAAAAAGCGGCACATTTCGTCAAAAGATCGCGAAAAAAACTGCAAATTTCATCAAAAGATCGCGAAAAAGCGGCAAATTTCATCAAAATGGAGCGTAAAATAAATGTATTTAGTGCTTTTAGTGTAATCTCTCCGTCCCCCCTCTTTTGTAACCTTTCAGAAAATTTGCTGTGAATTTCAATTTTTTTTTTTTTACTCAGAATCGCTCCTGATTCAGAATTCACATTAAGCTGGCTGTAGGTCCTGGTCCAATTAGCCCGTGTGACCAAAAATAACTAACCATTGTTATTTTCACTAAGTTTTTCATATTTTTTGCTAAAAAATTTATTAAAATGATGACACACAAAACTCTATTCTTAATTAAATTGTTTCATTTTCAGGAGCGGTCATGATTCTGATAAGTCGATCATTTCATATAACCTACACTCAATGTTTTAAGAGCTGTGTGTAATTTGGCTATTTTCACTCCTGTAATGTAGTATACAGGTTTGTGCGCTTGTCTCCTTTGCCCGGAAATCAGACCCTGGTTTTATTTCTTAAAGTATCTTTCACGGATAAAATGTGATACAATTTTTTGTTTGCGTGTGGTTTCAGTCTTTTTGCTTTTTTGCAATTCTCATCCCTGCAATTACAAAAACATTTCAAATGAGCTAAATATTCATGTTGTAGCATTATTTAAAGTAAAAAATCAATTTTATAAAAATTACGAAAGCTAACTTTTTATTCGGTTCCCTAGTCCCTATAGTTATATTTAGTAAAAGTTTACTCATATCATAACAGATATAACACAAAAAGTTTGACATCTGTACTACAAAAATTGACCCAGTTATTAAATTTCAAAGTTTGAGATTTTTGCACATGATTTTGCCTTTCATTAAGGGATCAGTTAAAAGATGAATTAAAGTAATTCGAGATCAAAATCAGAGTGCAATGTCCTTTTTACGGCAAAACCACCTTTAGCTGGTATCACCAAATAGGGTTATTTCATCAAAAAATTTGAGCTAACTTTTATGGGTCGAACAACATTCAAAAGTACCAACGATACCGGCTAAAAGTGGCTTTGCCGTAAAAAAGACATTGCACCCTGATTTTGATCTCGAATTACTTTAATTCATCTTTTAACTGATCCTTCAATGAAAGACAAAATCATGTGCAAAAATCTCAAACTTTGAAATTTAATAATTGGGTTAATTTTTGTAGTACAGATCTCAAACTTTTTGTGTTATATCTGTTATGATATGTGTAAACTTTTACTAAATATAACTATTGGGACTAGGGGACCGTATAAAAAGTTAGTTTTCGTAATTTTTATCAAATTGATTTTTACTTTAAATAATGCCACTACATGAATATGTACCTCATTTAAAACGTTTTTGTAATTGGAACTATATGTCTACGACCAACGATTGAGAAATTAAAGGTCGGCAATAGATAACATATTGCACCCTGTATATATATATATAAAATAGAGCTAAGTGTCTAATGCTTCCAGAGTAAACTCATCCGGAAAACCGATAATCTTTTGTTAAAATCAGCCATTTTATTTTAATTTTCAGAGTTCTAATTTTTTTTAATAAAGTTGCATAAGATTAACCTTTTTAGAAAAATTATGAAAAACAAAAACAACTTGAGTGATGAGTTACATCGAAATATGCATGCTTTTCCGTATATCTTGTGTTGAAAATCGTACCACCCAGTAATCAGCTATGATAAACAATATGCGATTCATTCCATTGAGATTTATTAAAATATAGACCATGGACGCAATAATTTTGCTCAGTGACAATATAAAACATACAAAACTAAAAAATTTTTACTGCTTTTTGCAATCATTTCACAATTTCAAAAACAATGCTTATAATTTTGAGTGTTTCTGATTAAAGTATAGACCATGGGCTCATTGGCAAAACAGTGATCTGAACTCCATGTATAAAACTTTCTTTAAAAAGGCCAATTTAAGGCAATTGAAGATGTGTATTAACTGCAATATTGTTAGAATTTTGGCTGTTTTAATTTTTTGCTTACAGGTCTTGCAGTTCTTTTTTTTTTTAATTTATTTATAAGGAATTGAAAGTTATAGACTTTTTAAAATGCAATGAATGAAGACGAAAGTCCCATTGCAAGAAGACAGTGATGGAATAATGAGCAGAAGCAATATCATTTAATAATTTTCTTGCAAATTAAGTTTGAATGGAAAAATGGGCTATTTTAATAACTATTTTACCCCACCTGACCCTATTAGTCAGATAAGATAAAATTTATTACTTCATAATACTTTTTTATAATGCAATGCTATATCATTCTTTTAAAAATGCAAACACATCATTCTGACGGGCTATCTTCTTTTTCTAATATAATAGAAAACTGACTGGCTGACAGAGTTACTCATCAACGCAGAACTGTAACGACTAACATCAGGATCACAGAATTTGGACAGCAGATTCCTGTTATGACTTAGGCAAGCAATAAGAAAGGACTTTTGAAATTTCATCCCCTAAGGAGGTTAAATGGGGGTAAAAAAATTTAGGTCATTTCGCTATATCTCAGCAGCAGTTTTAGATAGGAGTGAGAAATTCAGCATAACAAATCTGCTAAAAAAAATAGTTACACATATTTTATCGATTTTAGAAATTCAACCAATAAGGGCATTAAATGGAGTTTGAAATTTTTACGTCATTTCACCATACCTCAGCTGCAGTCAGTGGCGTAGGAACTTTGTACAAACAGGGGGAGCCGGAGCATATTGCAGAAAGCTAGTGGTGCGGATCATTTCATTCATTTTGGAGGGTTCCTTCATAGTGTTGCACGTTTCACAAACAGAAGTATAAAAAAGAAGCATATCAAAAGATCACCAACTCTTTAATCCAGTTAAAATATTTTTTAATAGATATACTTGATAGATAGAAACTTAATTTATGTCCGTCCCAAATACAATATTTAAATTTAAGGCTTCTCCCACTTCCATTTACCAATAATTAAATTGCTTCCTGTTCTTTTGCTTACAAATTCTTTACAAATCTCTTCCAAATCAATTTTAAAGGCCTCCTCTTTATAAATATGTTATCGGTGCAGGTAATTTGTAGTAGACCTATATAAGGCCCCCTTTTTTTGGAAATCGGGAGGGTTGTAAATAATGAGAAAAAGGGTGAAGGCACAAACAAGTGTACTCACCACCTCCTCACTCTCTTCTCTTTGTTGTTTATTGTGTGAATTTCCTAGGAAAAGTATACTTTATTTTTTAATTCAGCAATGTATTGTAAACAGATGTGGTGCGAGAATTTCTTCCGGGGGAGCTGAGCCCGTCTGAAATATTCCAGGGGGAGCCACAGCTTCCCCGGTTCCTACGCCCTTGGCTGCAGTTTTAGGTAGGAGCAGGGATGTAAGACCTGCGCCAAGCTCCTACAAAACAGCTATTTTTTCCCATTTTATGCCAAAACTTACTTGGTGCCAAAATGAAATTTAGCACCATTTCGTCGATCCTAGGAACAACAAGAAAAATTTGTAGGCTGCTGATTTCGTGAAAAGAGCGAAGAACCGTGGTCAAAATATTTCTAAAAACCCGCAATGTTTGTTAAATGGTCGCGAAAAAAAATGTGAATAAAATTAATTCAAATTCAAAGGATCGCTAATTTTGTCAAAACGCGGTCAAAAGATCGCGGAAAACACGCCAATTTTGTCGAAAGATCGCGAATTTCGTCAATAGATCGCCAAAAACACGCGAATTTCATCAGAGGATCGCAAGAAAAACGTGAATTTTACCAAAGGATCGCTAATTTCGTCAAAAAACAAAACAAAACACGGTAAAAAGATCATGAAAAAAAAAACTAATTTTGTTAAAAGATGGCGAAACAAAACGCAAATTTCATAAAGTCCAAGAAAACACCGCAAATTTCGTCAAAGATCGCAAAAAACACGTGACTTTTGTCAAAAGATAGCTAACTCCGCCAAAAAACGAACAAAACATAGTCAAAGATCGCGAAAAAATCCACCAAGATCGTGAGAAACACACTGATTTCAACAAAGAATCATGAGAAATACACGAATTTTGTCAGAAGATTGCGAGAAATATGCAAATTTCATCAAAATATCTGGAGAAATATGCAAATTTCATTAAAAGATCGCGAGAAATAAGCAAATTTCATCAAAAGATCGCGAGAAATACGCACATTTCATCAAAAGATCGCAAGAAATACACGTGGATTTCGTCAAAAGATCGCAAAAACATGCGAATTTTGTTAAAGGATAGCGAAAAAAAAAAACCTGAATTTTGTCAAAAGATCACAAATTACTTCAAAAAACGAACTAAACGGGGTCAAAAGATTGTGAAAAAATGCAAATTTCGTTGAAAGATCGCAAAAAAACCCGCTAATTTCCTGAAAAGGTCGCAAATTTTGTCAACAGATTTCGAAAAATACGCGAATTTCGTCAAAAGATCGCATTTTAGTCAAAAGGTCAAGATATGCAAATTTCTTTTTTATTAGCATTAGAATTTCAAACTGCTCCAAAAACAGCTTTTATTGCTTCAAAATTAATTTTTGCTGCTACAAAATAACTTCGGTGCTCTTTCATCCCTAAGTAGAGTATAAATCATAGCTAAAAACATTTACTAAAAAATTAGTTTAACACTAATTTCAGCGATTATAGAGGTATTTAACAATTTCGTCACCAACAGGAGAAATATGCAAATTTCATTAAAAGATCGCGAGAAATAAGCAAATTTCATCAAAAGATCGCGAGAAATACGCACATTTCATCAAAAGATCGCAAGAAATACACGTGGATTTCGTCAAAAGATCGCGAAAACATGCGAATTTTGTTAAAGGATAGCGAAAAAAAAAAAAACCTGAATTTTGTCAAAAGATCACAAATTACTTCAAAAAACGAACTAAACAGGGCCAAAAGATTGTGAAAAAACGCAAATTTCGTTGAAAGATCGCAAAAAACCCGCTAATTTCCTGAAAAGGTCGCAAATTTTGTCAACAGATTTCGAAAAATACGCGAATTTCGTCAAAAGATCGCATTTTAGTCAAAAGGTCAAGATATGCAAATTTCTTTTTTATTAGCATTAGAATTTCAAACTGCTCCAAAAACAGCTTTTATTGCTTCAAAATTAATTTTTGCTGCTACAAAATAACTTCGGTGCTCTTTCATCCCTAAGTAGAGTATAAATCACAGCTAAAAACATTTACTAAAAAATTAGTTTAACACTAATTTCAGCGTTTATAGAGGTATTTAACAATTTCGTCACCAACATCGGCTATAAACCCGATCTATTGCTGATTTTTGATTAGATATTTTGCGTAACACATTATTTCAAAGAAATATTTTTATTATTTTCTTTTAATTTCGTAATCTATCTATATATATCTACCCTGTATGTATAAAATCCTAATGAAATGAATTTATGAAGCGACTGATTAAGGCTGTTCTCAAATCCAAAAGGTCAACTTTCTGACATAAGTTTTAATTCATTTTTGTTCGGAAACACATGAAACTTGAAGGTGTTGTTATTTAGAAACTATATCATTGTGTTGTTTTTTCCGTTTTCTTGTAAATGCAATAGATCTTTCAGAAAACACTGTCAAAGTTGGCGTTTTGAACCAAACTTCCGAACGAAAGAAGAAAATCCAGTCAGTAATGGGAGAAAAATGTCGTGTCACGTGATCAAAATTGCTTATAACTCAATAGGTAATTTATCGATCAAAAAATGAAAAAAACAGTTCGATTCCAAATCGCTTTCCTTGTCAGGCTTTCCAATTTCATATCTTTCCGTTAAAAAATGATTTTGTAAATGTGTCAGAACGTTTTGTGCTTGTTGAGCAGAGCAGTTGAGAACAGCCTTAAACAACTGATTATGTTTCACGGCGATTTCGCCTAAAATATGGAATACTTTGCAATGAAGTTAACACCAAAAATCCGTATTGAAACGCAGATCTCAAAACTGGTATTAGAATTTTTAAATTCGAACTAGTTTCCGAAATATTAATTTTTTTCTAATTTTAAATACTTTTTTCTAATGATGGCAACTCAAATTTTAATCATAATATATTTTTTTTTCTTCGTATTTCAGAAAAGGTTATTATTTTAAACTAATTTGGCGACCAGTTTGGCCTCCCTTAAATGTATGCTAAGAAATGTATCATGTTACTTTTATTCATAATTCAATTTATTTGAACAATCTTTCGCCAAATCGAAAGATTCTGATAGAGAAATCAAGAACTCTGTATTTTTATGTTAGCGAGACGCAGGTGATAAATCGCCAAAAATTTTTCCTGTCGCATTTTTTTATATTTAATTTAATTTAAAATATAATCCTTTCATTCAATTTTATTTACAATAAAAAGCCTTCATTTAAAACTGAAACCTTTTAAAATTGATGGCTTTCACTTCTTTCTTTTTTTTTTAAACAAAACGAAAAGAAATAGGAATTAGGCACAGATGTCATATACGCACCGGTGTACCTAATTGGCGCCAAAATGGCATTATTTTGATTGACATGGTAACCTGGCTATTATTGTTTATTTAATAATAAATGTTTATTTACTTTATTTTCTTTTTTTTAATTATACTAGGGGGCTCTGCCCCCTACGAGCTACGCTTGCCAACCCTCGTTCAGGCACACCAAAATCCAAAAAGCACGCTAATTTGATCGGCTTTAAAAACATTGAATTAAAATTTTAAAAAACAGTAGCGATCTCTCTGTAAACGGGTTTCCATTCGTTTTTCTTGGATTGGGGATTTTTAAGACCAAATCTGCCGCTGTTAAGAGATACAATGGTGGTTTTCGTATTTAATTAAAAAAATAGTTAAACATTTGAAAATAAGCTAATGTAAAATGAATTAAGTAAACAGCGTCATTGTCTCCCGGTATTTTTTAACAGCGCTATAAGATAGTTCTTTTAAATAATTCATTTTAAATGTATCGTTTTAAATCTGACGTAATTTACACCAAAGTTTTATTTCTCTTATTAATATTCACGTGAAAATACTTTTGTTGTTAGAAGGAAATATTATTTGCGCTGTCTTCGAATTCACGATAATAGTTGAAAAGATTATCTCAAAATATCTCGCACAAATATATTTTTCAATTTAAATTGTTTTGCTATACTTTTTTGCCATTTTAAATATGACGTAATTTCCTCAAATTACAAGTTTTAACGCATAACAATGATTTTTTTTATTTTAAGATTTTGTTTCTCTTTTAAAATTCAAGTGCAAATATGGTTCGTCGCAGATGTCATATTGGCGCAAATTTTTTCTGACGGTAATTTCATATACGCAACGGGTACTTAACTGGTGCTAAAGTGTTATTTTGCTTGATATCGTAACCCGGATGGGTACAGATGTCATATTCGCCCCATATTGGCGCGATTTTTTTCGGTTTCCAATTTGGCGAAAACATAAACAACATAATCCGGGTTACCACATCAAGCAAAATAACGACACTTTGGTGCAGAAAAAAATTGCGCCAAAATGCTCGCATATGACATCTGTGCCTATGGTTTTTATGACGTAATTTTCCTGCTTTTAACATGTAATCATTTAATTCTAATTTTAAAGTTTTTTTTCTGTTTGTAATAGTCACGTGGAAATAAATTTTTAATTTGAAGTAAACATTATTGTTTGCGCTGTTTATACAACTGGCAACAGTTTAAATTAAAAACTTTTTCTAAAATTTGTAAAAAATATCTCTCGAAATGCTGAAAATTTGAATTTAAAATTGAAATAAAACCTCAAAAAATGAGTCAAATAAGAAAACTAAATGCAATCTGCACATCGGGAACTTATAACGTATAAAATGATCTAAAAATGATTAAATTCTCATGTATAGTTTTTGCTCCAATAAAACTTTTTTAATGGAATGATTTTGTCCAACTTTAGCATTAAATATCTCTTAAAATAATTCTTCGATTTGAAAACTGTCTGCATCAGCATATTTATCAAACATTTCTCTATAATACCACCGATTTTCATATTTTTGTATGCAACAGTTTTTTTAATATTAACGATGAAAGGCCATGCTTAAGCATTCAAATTGGATGTGATCTACCCGGGATATCTACGCAGATGTTCATTGGTCCATTTCCAAATCAAAACTTTTTTTTATATATAGAAGGATAAATTTTTTTTGTTCTGTAGTTATCAATTATTTTTTTTGTTATTTCCTTTTGAAAATAATTAAAAAATACGGTACTACTTAGTTATTCTGTCGACTAATTTCTCCAAATTATATAAATTGACATAATTTTTATTTTAAATAAGGAAAGGACAAATAAATTAGTATAACATTAGTAAATAAGAGTTGGAACCCATCGAAAGTCGACGAACTAAAATGTTTGGAAAGAAACTGTTAGATCAAATTTATGATAAACCTACAAAAACAATTACAATAAAAGATTCTTCTTACATTGGTTGTCTAACTCTTAAAACAAATAATATTTTTACCCTAAAATTAATAAAATGTTATTTCCACGAACTTTAACTGCTTAAATTATTGAAAAATTAAACTTTTATGTACTGTAACACACTTTTTTGCTACCGGAGTGGCAACAGGCCGTACGAACGATCTATGTAAATATACTTGGTTGTCACTGCTAGATAGCTATGTTTCTGGCTTGTAATTTAATATAATAAATAGGTTTAAGTTGCATTAGTATTAACTATTTATGTCTTAGTTAATACCTATTGGCGACGAGGTAAAAGTGTTCAGCTAAGCTAATAATATTCAGGGAACTGCGAAAATTGCTGAAGATCGGAGCTACGCTTATGTTTTAGGCCTAACTGAGGCAACGTTTACCGACGCATCAGAACTGTGAGTAATATCTGTTAGGAAAGTGCAACCCTAGTCTTGTCACTGTACATCCATATATTCCTATTTAACATTTCCTTTTGATTAAACCAATAGAACCCACTTACCTTTATTTAAAACAGTTTACTTATTCTTCTTTTTACCTCAAGTTTCTTATATCCATATATTATATTCAAAGTAAATCTGTAAATCTAATGAATAATTAAATTAAGTTTCCTTTATTTACCTGTTGAAATAGTCCTCCATCTAACTGTATTCTCTTAAAATTGATTTCGTCCATTTGGAAATACATTTGTTTATGTTTGTATTACGATATCTTTCTTTTCCCTCTTTGACTTAAAAGTTGTTTTTCCTGTCTCTACTAGAGGGCGTAAGCAGTTCGATACGATCGTGATTTGCTTATGCAAATCCGATGTCGTCACTTTGAAACTTCTAGAAGCATGTTGTCAAGGCCGTGAGAGGGCGTTTGTTTAGCGATGCGTGGAAGTCTGGTTTTCGTTCGCCCGGGACAGATATATGCTCGGACTTTCAAGCGTTCGTGGCACTTCACTTATTTTAGTCAAGAGAGGATGTGAGCAGTGGCAGTTATCTAAATGAATTCTCCTTTTGCCGGTTTCTGTATTTATCGTGCTTTGGCTTTTGTTGAACGAAGTTATTAGTTATGAGTTAGTTCGTCTTTTCGGCATTTTAACATTTGAAATAAATTCTGCAGTGTAATGAATGTTAAGATTGTTTAAGTAGTGACTTTTCCTACATGTGTTAGTCGAATCAAAATGGAACTTAAACGGAAAATCAGCTTGCATTTCGTCAGGTATATTGTCAAGATGGTAAAACACCGGTGCCATTGTTTTTCGCTCATCTTTCTGTGAAAGCTTCCGAAGTAGTTATGTTCACGTTTCTTCAAGTTGCTCTTTTAGTACGTATGAAGGTATTTTCATAGCGTCGTGAGAACTTTGGGGAAGTGATATAATCTACTGGTTGATAATGAAGCTTCAGTGACATCGTGAACTTTCCTATGCAATAAGTGATGGCATCTTTCTGAGTATGTGATACGAGCTGTGATATTTTTACCTCTTGTTATGTCATGGGATATTTTTACGGAGGTTTAAGCACTGTTAATGTCAGCTAAGTCATTTTATTTAATTTGTTAATGAATATATATTTTTCTTATATGAGTTTATTTATATGTTGTTTTTGTTTCTTAAGCTTTTAATAAATATGTTTAGTTTTTAAAAATCGTTGTCATCATTTTTAAACCACCACAGTATTTTTTTAAATTTATTTTTCAATTAAATTTAGTTCAGCAAATCAATCTTAAGTTTTTCTTCTATCGGGGTTGTAAAAACTCAGCGTTAGCGTTTCCTTTCTGCATTAGGTAACTCTGCTCATTCCAACCCCCAGGAAATACTTTGTATTTCCTGACAAATGGGTTATGGGCCTCTGTCAATAACTTAGCCTGTTTAATAATTAAAATATAAATATATTCAATTTTCTTTAATATAATAAAAAAATTTATAATGGTTTAATTGTGTAAAAACGTTATTTTTTTGAATAAGCTTTTAAGTTTTCTGATTAAATTTAAATTTTGATAAATTTTATGATTTAAAGTTTGCCGTTTTTGATCTTGACCAGACTGGCGTTTTCATGTGGTGGAAGTTTAATTTCGGCCCTGTAGGATATTGGCGATTATTTCGAGGGGGGGGCCGAGATTACGATGACATTTGCTTTTAGTTTTTAATATTTTTATATCTTTATTTCTTTTAGGTTTATTTTAATTAAAGTTAATGGTTTTCTTTGGTATATTAGAAAATATTTTTTTAATATAATGGAATTTTTTTTTGAATAGTTAAATGTTGATTTATTAAAAGTTAAGAAAATAATTTAGATTTAATTAGGATTTTGAGAATATTTAAGTTTTTTTTGGTTTAAGGATTTTTAGATGTTTTAAGATATTTAAAGAGGGTTGAGTAATATTTGTAGAGTTCAAAGATTCCTAAGTAAATTTTTAAAGAGAAATGCTGTTACTCCATTGAAGTTTAAGAAATATTTTTTTTTAGAAGTTTAGAAATGTAATTTGATAATTTAAAAGTAATGTTTTGAAGTTTAATTGCAAATTGAAGAGAAAATTTCACGGTTTTAATAGAAGTTAAGTTTTTTTTTGATCCCATGACACAAATTTTGGGGTAAATAGATGCTAAATCGTTTTGAATCGGAAGCTTCAACGTATCCTGAAGAAATCTTCTATATATCACTTGATTCAAATATTGAAAGTGTTTAATTCAACCAGTGGAGAGAAGTTATGCAATTCATATGTTTAAGATGACTTACAGTATGGAGAGCTTATAACTGGTCATGTTTTTAAAGTTTCCGGTTCGTCAGTGGATTCGGCTGGAGCCCTGTTTAGGGTTGGAATTGTCGACTGATTTGCCTCACTGTTTTGAAACTGTTGAATGTTTTGACTTTTCAGGAAATGACTTTTCTTTTCATGTGAAATTCTACTATTTGAAAGAGATAGATACTGGCTTTACGGGAGAACTTTTTGACGATATGACGGGGACTTGTTCCTATGGTTTTTTTTTTTTGATAAATGCTGCTGTAACAAAAGGGATCCTCTTCATGTTTCTTCTATTATCCAGTTCAAAATATCATTTTTAAGGTGCTGTATATTTATGTAATTCAAGAAACGAGCCTCATCAATTATAAAATGCTGTTTTTAATGCTTGTATGTTGATAGTTTTTGAAATGTAGTGCTAATTTTTAAAAGTGTAATGCTATGTTTGCAGGTTTTTCCGTCCGGTGTTTTAAACCCAAATATATCTTTAAATTTGATCAATTTTTGAGAAAGTTCAAATTGATTCTGATGGTTTGATGCTAATGTTTACTCAGATTGAAATGCCTTACCGGTATCAATATTACTGAATTGTGTTGGGTACAGATGCGGGGTATAGTTTTCTTTTACTAAATTGAATTTTGTTTAAAAGTTTAAGAAGCTTAAAGTTTAATTGTTACTAAAGACGTAATTTTTCCCATAAATATAGTTTAAGTTTCTGAGGCAGCCTCCTTCCCGTTAATTATATAAAATTTAGAAGGTTAAAATAGATATATACTGAAGTAATATAATTTTTTTTTATTAAAGGATTTACAGTTAAATGTTCAGAGTTTTATTTGCAGTATATATTCCTCACTTATAACTTTTGTTTAGCATGGGCGGTTTATTTCCTTTTAAGGTTTAAGTGTTAGGTAAACCTGACCCTGGTAGCTGAACAGTGTGCTTTTATTAGTTGAGGAATATTTCTTTATTTAACATGGTTTAAATTTAAAAAAAAAAAAAATAAAATAAATTGATATAATAGATAATACATTTCTGAGTAAAAATTAAAATAGCTATTTTTGGGGGAGGTCATTATAAGGTTAAATTAAAAAGATTTTTTTTGATATTTAATGGAGTATAAATTTTTAAAAGCATAAGTCTTTTAGAGTTAAATTTTATTTTCTTAATCGGAAATTGAATATGTCTGAATTGTTAGACTGTTTTATTAACATTGTGTAAAAGACGTTGGATTTTTTTTTCAAGTCATGTTAATGGGTCAGATGGATGACCAGGCAGTTGGACATTTTTGACGGTTTTCGATTTATCTGTTTTTGTTATAATTTACAGTATATTTAGAGTGTACCCTGATGTATCCAATATGAATATATTTAAGCTTTAATTATGATTCAGTTTTTAAGTTTTAAACGGGGTTAATACCTCTCAAATATTTTTACTGAGTCGTAATTATATATTGAATTGAGAATCTGATATCATGAGTTGATCAGAATTTGAAATATTTAATTTGAATGTGCTTGAGCAATCTTTATGTACATTTGATTTTTGATAATTGGTTTTTAATTAAGTTATTTAAATATTTGATTTAAAAATGTGTTAAGATTTAAAATGTGTTAACAATTTGAGATTGATAAATAAATTAAAAGTTTAAGTTTAGTTTTATATAATTTTTATTGCTGTGTTTGAATCTTAATCCGGATTATTCTCATGACTTTAAGAGTTTGGAACACTGCTAATTATCTTTTAGGTAAATTGTTAGGCAGAAGTTGTATCCAATGGACTCCTGGACCCTTGAATAGTGGGTTTAAAGTCTGGGTTGATTTTCTGGGGGGATTTGAACATGGCAATATATATAATTTTTTTTTTAGTTCCAGAATAGATTTTTTTTTTTGCTCTTCAGAATAAGGCTGGCTGTGTTACAAGGTACTCTATGGACATTATTATAGTGTTTTTATAGATAGTTTTTATACCTGTATTAGAACTCATGTGAGTTTCTCATATGAAATGATGGCATATGCCACATTTTTGATTGAGCAATCAGTATAATTTTTGTTTTAATATACCTAATAATTTATTGCTAATTTGATATTGAATTATTTGTTTAAAATAAATGAGTGTTATGTTACTAATTTTTTTTTTTTTGTTTTATGAAATTTTTATTTATAATATAGTTTAAGATTTTCTTTTGAAAAAGATAATTTTGGGTTACAGTAAAACAGATTGCTTATAGTATATATAGATGAATACAGATTTGAAATTGGAGGGGACTGGATGGAGATCCTGTGGATATTGAGAATTTTAATATCAGGAATTGAGGTTTTTAAGTGTTAAAATTTTGGGAAGAAAAATTTTTAAAGGGAGCAGCTATACGTTTGAATTACAGATCATCTTGGTAAAGGATGGAGGTTTGCCTATTAGATGTTTTTCATTTTTCAAGTTTTTAAGGTGAATTTCCAATTGGTGATAGGGATGTTGGCAAATTGAATAAAGGTGTAAGGCAGTGAATTCTTGAGATGAAATCCTAGTGTGAGAAAGTTTTTTTGAAGATTTAAATGGGGCCGGCCCCTCATAAATGGACTAGGTAATTTCACTGAATTTTTTTTTACTGGATTTGCTGTTAATAAGTGTAAATATGGGTCCCTCCCAGTGGTTTATTTGGAAAAAGGTAGCGTAGGTTTTTCCTAATTTTTTTTTTGGAGTACGTAAGAGGAGGAGATCGTTAGATGGTTGTTGAAAAGCTGTTTCTTTTTAACATGTAAGGTCCGTAATGAGTTTCAGGTGCTCAGCAGGCGGCATCGATGGATTAATTCTTTGATGTGAAAGATGGTTTATCTATTAATGGATTCTATTAAGATTTTTAAAGTTTTTTTTGAATTCTGGTTTTCTAGTTTTGCCTGGCGGGGGGGATTTACATTCAGATGTTTGACTTCACTCCCCATCATGGCAAAATTTCCGGGTTATGCTCGTTGTTAATCGGCGTAGTATATAGGAGATATGTAATTGGTAGTTATCCTCTTGTCAAGAATTAATGTTGCTATTGGGGGATGTGTTTGAAGTAAGGTTGATTACCTGTAACATTGTTTGGCTAGTTTTTGAAAGGATATTGAAAGGGTAATGCTCTGTTCTCATGGTAGTTAGTGCTATCGTGAAATGAAGATTTTTTTTGTTTGTTTTGTTTTCCCTTATTACTTCTAAGTTGATTCTCATTTTTACAGAAATCGCTTGCTGCCTATGTTCTTAATTTTTTTTAGGAGAATCTTCGGGCCCGGAGTCGTAGGTAGTTGGCGAGAAGGAAATTACTGGTTTTGAGTTTCATTTTTCGTTATTCATAAGTTATTAAAGTACTTTTAGAAAGGTGTAACGGGGAGTAGTTTTGGAGTGAGCATTTCCTTATGTCTATCATGCGTGTGGTCTTTAATGGTGACGTTTTGGGTCTACATGTATTAAGCTGGCTAGTCGGTGTTACATGAAAGGTGTCATGAATTATTGGGATGCATTTTCTTCTAGTTAGCGTTGATTTCCGAAATTTCCAGGTGAATTATTGATGTTGCTTGGCTGAAAGGACCATTACATTGTTAAGTTTGAATAATGTTAAGTGACGTTTATCTTGAAATAGCAGTATATTTTTAGATGGGGTTATGTATTTTTGGATCAAAGTGTTAGGATCTCGACTTTTAATTTTTCTTTTAAGCGAGATATAAGTGTGAGATAAGTGCAGTACATATTGAGATATTGGGGTGAAGTGTTTTTAAATTATGAACTGGATATTGTTAATTTTTATTTCATTTTTATTGTGTGTATGTATATTTTTATTGTAATGAATATTGTAAAAGTGTTTATAGGTTTTTGATGCACTGGAGCTCATTGTCACTAGTTTTAGTCCTTTCACTCGGAGTATATTTTTCAGGTAGATGAATTGAGGTTTCGATATGCTGGAATTGTTTTTCATGAGTGGGTTTTTGAGTGGATTTGTGAAAATTGTTTTTGGGGATTGAAGGAGTGGTATATGTTAGCCATTGTGAATGCCTTAGTGTTAGAGTTGCAACTTTGTGAAGCTGTACTTTGTATGGTGTTCCTTTGGCATAGCCATTCATATGGTACATGTGACAAGAGGGGGGGCATTTGTTAGGAAAGTGCAACCCTAGTCTTGTCACTGTACATCCATATATTCCTATTTAACATTTCCTTTTGATTAAACCAATAGAACCCACTTACCTTTATTTAAAACAGTTTACTTATTCTTCTTTTTACCTCAAGTTTCTTATATCTATATATTATATTCAAAGTAAATCTGTAAATCTAATGAATAATTAAATTAAGTTTCCTTTATTTACCTGTTGAAATAGTCCTCCATCTAACTGTATTCTCTTAAAATTGATTTCGTCCATTTGGAAATACATTTGTTTATGTTTGTATTACGATATCTTTCTTTTCCCTCTTTGACTTAAAAGTTGTTTTTCCTGTCTCTACTAGAGGGCGTAAGCAGTTCGATACGATCGTGATTTGCTTATGCAAATCCGATGTCGTCACTTTGAAACTTCTAGAAGCATGTTGTCAAGGCCGTGAGAGGGCGTTTGTTTAGCGATGCGTGGAAGTCTGGTTTTCGTTCGCCCGGGACAGATATATGCTCGGACTTTCAAGCGTTCGTGGCACTTCACTTATTTTAGTCAAGAGAGGATGTGAGCAGTGGCAGTTATCTAAATGAATTCTCCTTTTGCCGGTTTCTGTATTTATCGTGCTTTGGCTTTTGTTGAACGAAGTTATTAGTTATGAGTTAGTTCGTCTTTTCGGCATTTTAACATTTGAAATAAATTCTGCAGTGTAATGAATGTTAAGATTGTTTAAGTAGTGACTTTTCCTACATGTGTTAGTCGAATCAAAATGGAACTTAAACGGAAAATCAGCTTGCATTTCGTCAGGTATATTGTCAAGATGGTAAAACACCGGTGCCATTGTTTTTCGCTCATCTTTCTGTGAAAGCTTCCGAAGTAGTTATGTTCACGTTTCTTCAAGTTGCTCTTTTAGTACGTATGAAGGTATTTTCATAGCGTCGTGAGAACTTTGGGGAAGTGATATAATCTACTGGTTGATAATGAAGCTTCAGTGACATCGTGAACTTTCCTATGCAATAAGTGATGGCATCTTTCTGAGTATGTGATACGAGCTGTGATATTTTTACCTCTTGTTATGTCATGGGATATTTTTACGGAGGTTTAAGCACTGTTAATGTCAGCTAAGTCATTTTATTTAATTTGTTAATGAATATATATTTTTCTTATATGAGTTTATTTATATGTTGTTTTTGTTTCTTAAGCTTTTAATAAATATGTTTAGTTTTTAAAAATCGTTGTCATCATTTTTAAACCACCACAGTATTTTTTTAAATTTATTTTTCAATTAAATTTAGTTCAGCAAATCAATCTTAAGTTTTTCTTCTATCGGGGTTGTAAAAACTCAGCGTTAGCGTTTTCTTTCTGCATTAGGTAACTCTGCTCATTCCAACCCCCAGGAAATACTTTGTATTTCCTGACAATATCTACATTTTGCTAATTTCTAATAAAGAACTTTTTTCCCCTTCAACATTATTTTGTAAAGAAATGACTAGTTTCGGCAGCTTGGAGCCTTTCGACATATCGGAACCATTACCGTGGGATGCCTACCATGAATGTTTGGAATGCTTTTTAGAAACAAACAAAAAACGGGCCATATTTTTGATTATGTGCGGGGCGAAGGCTTACGCAACGATCCGTTCTCTCGTGTCCCCCAGAAAACCCTACTATTAAGCCTTATGACGAGCTAATAAAACTTGTTAAAGCACATTTCTCACCAAAATCTTCCGAGATCTTCCAGCAGTTTTTATTTTATTGAAGGAATCAACAGTCGGAAGAAAGTGTAAGTACATTCATTGCAGAATTACGGAAGCTATCCGAGCACTGTAATTTCAGGGCGTCATTAGATGTCATGCTCCGAGATAGGTTAGTGTGCGGTATGAGAGATGAAGCCCTCCAACGACGTTTACTCAAGCACTAGATAAGACTTTGGGCGCAGAAACGGCTAGTTCTCATGTAAAAGAGGTTAGAGGATCTGGAACTGTTTCTGTTATGCATCTTGGCAGTGATGGATTTATAACCCTCTCAGATATGGACAGAAAACTACTTTAGAAACATTAAACTTTTTTTAGTAGCAGTAAATCAATTCGTAATCATCTCAGATATCATTAACTGATTTCAAAACAGGAAACCATTCAAGAATACAAACATTTGAACACATAAATAAATACATTAAGTAATAATAAATCATTCCGTAATAAACAAACTTTACTATTCTAGCTAAATTATCCTACTCAAGTTATACAATTACAAATGAATAATGATATTAATATGTGAAATATGTTTGTGAAATTTGTTCATATATCAACCCACGCATGATGCAGCTGTCTGACGTCAACATCATCGTCATCAAAGAACTCTGACTCAAAAAACTCTTTTTTTAATTATTAAGTTAGTTGTTGTGTAGATCTCCCGTTAAGTAATAATGTAATGTAAAATTTACTGCTGCAAAAAGGCAGCACAATTTAAATGAATATGTAAATTATTAACTGAAAATGTAAAGTTAGTTTTAATAATATAATTTCTTAAACCAAACAAAAGATGTCAAGAGTGGAATCATTTATAAATAAGATAAAAAAATTAAACATCCACTTTCTATTCTCAACACTATAGGATATTGTGCAATATGGATATACACCCGTGCAAAGCCGAAGTATGAGGAATTGCTGAGCAACAACATAAAGGTAAGAGATTACCTATATTATTATTATATTTAAATGTATTTTAATGGCCAGAAACAAAATAATATTTATTTATTTATCTAAGTATTAGCGCGCGTAACTTACTGTACAGAGCAGAGGCAGCTTTTTTGCCAGCAATTTGATTTTGAGACTGAGAAAGTCTATAATATCTTAGTAGATAAGTAATATTTGTGAAAAAAAAAAAAAAAAACTACTGGCCATAGAGGTATGCACATTAAAAAGAAATTGAAAATTATTGAAAGATAAAGTTCGTCAGTTATTTAACGATAAAATAAATATTGTGCATTGTTTTTTTGTTGATATATATGAAATGCAGTGACCCGGAGCCGAACAATTTTTGATGCTCCAGCTCCAGCTCCGCTCCTAGAGAAAATACCGTGGCTCCAGCTCCGGCTCCGGCTCCAACTCGGCTCCGACTTCGCGCTTTTAAGTTGCAGATTTTAATTTACACGTTTACTTTTTTGCTCACAAATACTTTCTATCTTCATTAAAGATCTGACAAAATGCATTTTTCTTCTCATCAAACTTGAAATGCTTGTTCAGAAAATATGACATCTTTTAGCCTTTGCTTTTAAAATAAAGTTTGGTAGAATTTTAAACACAAAAATCTTAAATTTCTTCTACACTTTTCGAACAGCCAAAATTGTACGACTACACATGTAAACAACAGGCGGCCATATTTGTTTTCAAATAGTGTTGTCACTTAGTTCAAGTAGAAAGTAGAAGTAAAGTAGTGTTGCCATTTTTTGAGAAGTTTTCCTTCCCTAATAATAATAATAAAAACTTAAAAAATGATATAATTAAAATACTGAATAATGATGTGATTAAAATATTTTAAGCCTAGAAATTTAAAAGACTGAAAAAAAAAAGATTTAAAAGAATATTAAAAACTAAAGGAGCCCTGGAGCTGGGGAAAATTTAGAGCTCCAGCTCCGGCTCCAGCTCCAGGAAAAACACAGCTCCGGAGCGCTCCGGCTCCGGGCTCCAGCTCCAGCTCCGGGTCCCTGATGAAATGTTAAACAATTGAAGAAAACTAGATATATATAAGAAGTTTTATATAAAATAATAAAACAGCAATTCCTCTTTACCAACATAACTAAAATAACTAGTAAAATGGCCGCATCACGTGAGATACAGCTTGTAGAAAAACTTAACGCGAGTAACTACAACAATTGGAAATTTAATACTGAGATGTTACTGATTAGAGAAGACTTGTTTAACGTAATTAGTGAAGATAGGACCACGCCAGTCACAACCGATTGGGAGAAAAAGGACAAGAAGGCCAGAGCCATAATAAATCTGTCAATTGAAGATTCTCAAATCATTCATGTAAAAGGGCTTAACACAGCCAGAGACACTTGGAATGCACTTAAAACGATACACGAATGGGCGAACCTCTCTAGTAAATTATTTTTGTTAAGAAAGCTTTATGGAGCCAAGCTCCAAGAAAACGGGAACCTAATCAGACACATAACATGCATTCTAGAACTAATAGACAAACTCTCAGCGATCGGGGAAACAATTAGCGACTCCCATCTTTCAGCTTTATTGCTGTGTTCGCTACCCCCTAGTTATAATACTTTGATCACTGCCCTTGAATCACGAAATGAGGACGAGCTTACACCACAATTTATTAGAAGTAAATTAACAGATGAGTACAACAGAAGGGTCGAAAACACAGACCAGGTTGAAAATTCAACAAAAGCGTTTAAAACGCAGAAAAGATTTCCTAATGATAACTTTAAAAAAGATAAACAGTGCACGTATTGCAAATTGAGAAATCACACGTACAGAGAATGTTGGCATTTGAAAAATCGAAACAATCACCCAAATACACAAAAACAACAAACATTACTCATCATCCTTGTGTTATCAACAATCGGATAACCAGATAGGAAACACTGACCGCGAATCAGTAGGCAAGAAAAATTATAGAACGGAAACAAAACCAGATCAAAGCAGCGAAGCAGCCTTTCTAATAGACAAAGCAGGAAAACAAACCTGGATTATTGATTCTGGTTCATCCTCACATATCCTAAACAATAAAGATGACTTTACTAAATTAAATGACACCGAAAAAACAACGGTCATAATTGCCAATGGCAAAACTCTAAACTCGCTAGGTACTGGAGAGACTACATTCACGACAAAAACATCCGATAGAGGCATAAATAAAATTATGTTGAAAGAAGCGTTGTATGTACCGGAGCTAGAATCTAATTTAATTTCAGTAAGTAAAGCCACAAAGAATGGGTATAAATTATTATTTGATAAAGATAAATGCACGTTGTCCCGAAATGGGAAAATCAGTTTGGAGGCAAAAATGAAAAATAACCTATACGAAGTTGAATTATTAGAAAATGCAGATAGGAATATAGTAAATATGGCACATGAATGCAAAAGTAAAGACTGCCTGGAACTTTGACACAAACGCCTAGGGCATAGAAATTATAATTCCATAAAGGAAATGGTTAAAGACGACTTAGCCTATGGCATAAAACTAAATAATTGCAATCATGGAACAACATGCGAAACGTGCATACAAACAAAAACAAGCGATGCTCCCTATCCCAAAACAGTATATAGAAACAAAACAGGTAGGGTACTTGATCTAGTGCACACGGACGTATGCACAGCGATAGGAACACCCACAATAGGTGGTAAAACAATGTTTGTAACTTTCATTGACGACTACTCTAGATTTACTGTAATATACTTATTAAAACATAAAGATGAAGTACAGGATAAACTAATCGACTATATAGCTATGGTTCGAAACCAGTTCGGGATATATCCGAAAGCAATAAGATCGGATAACGGGGGAGAGTACATAAATAGAGGGATAGAGGATTACCTAAGGAAAAGGGGCATTAAACATCAATTAACCGTGCCGTATTGCCCGAGCCAAAATGGCATTGCGGAGAGAAAAGATAGGTCGCTATTAGGCATGACTAGAAGCCTACTCAGAGAAGCAGATCTGCCACAAAAATTTTGGGGTGAAGCAATTAACACTGTGAATCATTTACAGAATCGCTTACCAACGAGATCGACAAATAAAACCCTATTTGAGCTATGGTTTAATCGCAAACCGAATTTACACTATTTGCGAACATTCGGATGCAAAGCTTACGTATACGTGAATAAACAACATCGAGGAAAATTGGACGACAGGGCTCAGGAAGGGATTTTTGTAGGATACGATAACAACTCAAAAGGATATCGCATATACACTAAAGAAAATAAAATTGTAATTGGCAGAACAGTGAAATTCATAGAAAATAGCAAAATTAACCTAAAAGAAAGTAAAGAGACAGAAAACTCATATGACGACAAAAATTACATTGAAACGGAGATAAACAACACAACCGAAGAACCAACCCCGTCCAAACAACCGACCAATGAACCAAGAAGATCCGAAAGATCGAACAGGGGGGTACCACCAGACAGATATGCCTGTTACGTAAAAAAATGATGATATGACAGAACCCACTAGTTGGAATGAAATACTGAAAATAAATAATCCCAAAGAAAAGGAAAATTGGCTTAAAGCCACACAAGCGGAAATAAATTCGCTGAGAAAACACAACACATGGGAATTAGTGGATCCTCCACCTAACAAAAAGGTTATAGGTTGCAAATGGACATTCAAAAAGAAATTAGACAGTCACGGGAACACTCAAAAGTACAAAGCACGTTTAGTAGCCAAAGGGTTTAGTCAAAAATATGGGGAAAACTATGACGAGACTTTCGCCCCAGTAGTGTCACAAACAACCATCAGAACATTTTTGACAGCAGCCGCATATAAGAAGTTGAACGTGAGGCACATAAATATCGACACAGCGTTTCTCTACGGTGAACTAGAAGACTAAATTTATATGAAACAACTTGAGGGCTACATTGAGAAAAATTCAGAAAACAAAGTCTGTAAACTGAAAAAATCCATCTACGGACTCAAACAGGCAGCCAGAACCTGGAATAAAAAAATCGCACAATCTTTAAAAAATTTAAACTTTCAACAAAGCACCGTGGACACATGTCTATATACACAAAAAGAGAACAAAACTTCAACTTACGTAATAGTCTATGTTGACGACATTTTGATAGGCGGTGAAAACGAATCTATTGAAAAAATAATAAAAGCTTTAAAGGAAGAATTTGAATTAAAGGACCTTGGGGAAGTATCTCACTATTTAGGCATGGAAATAAACAAATCAGAAAACGGGTATAAACTGAATCAAAGATTAAAAATAGAAGAGCTCGCAAGAAAATTCAATTTAGAAAATGCAAAACCTGTAAGCACTCCCATGGATGCCGGTTTTCACAAATTAGAAGACGAAGAAAATTTATTACCTAACAATACGAAATTCAGACAAGCGATAGGATCGTTGTTATATATAGGAACCACTACGCATCCACATATATCAGCCGCTGTTAACATACTCAGCAGAAGATGTGAAACTCCATGCCTAAAAGACTGGAACGGTGTGAAACGCGTAATAAGTTACCTGAACATTACAAAAACTTTAAACCTTACATTAAACATAAGTCACGATCCTCAACTCATCGGTTTTTCTGACTCTGACTGGGCGGGGGACACAAGAACGAGAAAATCGACTACTGGAAACATATTCATGCTGGGAAATAGTCCCTTACAGTGGTACACGAAAAGGCAAAATTGCATTGCCTATTCATCGGCAGAAGCTGAATTCGTTGCTGCAGCTAGTGCAGGACAGGAAATTGCCTGGATAATAAAATTATTAGCAGACCTGGGCTTAAGACAAAATTTACCAGTAATACTGTATGAAGACAACCAGAGCGTCATCAAGATGGTGGAGAAGGAAAAATTCTCAAAGCGAACCAAACATATCGATGTTCGCTATCACACAATAAAAGAGATGAAAGAAGATGGAATAGTAGATCTTCGTTACTGCCCAACACAAGACATGACAGCAGACGCACTGACCAAGCCACTGGTCAAGCCTCAATTCCTGAAACATCGTGAATCCATGCAACTATTACCGGATGCACCTGAGATGGTTAGGGAAGGGTGATGGATTTATAACCCTCTCAGATATGGACAGAAAACTACTTTAGAAACATTAAACTTTTTTTAGTATCAGTAAATCAATTCGTAATCATCTCAGATATCATTAACTGATTTCAAAACAGGAAACCATTCAAGAATACAAACATTTGAACATGTAAATAAATACATTAAGTAATAATAAATCATTCCGTAATAAACAAACTTTACTATTCTAGCTAAATTATCCTACTCAAGTTATACAATTACAAATAAATAATGATATTAATATGTGAAATATGTTTGTGAAATTTGTTCATATATCAACCCACGCATGATGCAGCTGTCTGATGTCAACATCATCGTCATCAAAGAACTCTGACTCAAAAAACTCTTTTTCTTATTATTAAGTTAGTTGTTGTGTAGATCCCGTTAAGTAATAATGTAATGTAAAGTTTACTGCTGCAAAAAGGCAGCATAATTTAAATGAATATGTAAATTATTAACTGAAAATGTAAAGTTAGTTTTAATAATATAATTTCTTAAACCAAAGAAAAGATGTCAAGAGTGGAATCATTTATAAATAAGATAAAAAAATTAAACATCCACTTTCTATTCTCAACACTATAGGATATTGTGCAATATGGATATACACCTGTGCGAAGCCGAAGTATGAGGAATTGCTGAGCAACAACATAAAGGTAAGAGATTACCTATATTATTATTATATTTAAATGTATTTTAATGGCCAGAAACAAAATAATATTTATTTACTTATCTATCAAGGGAACCACTTTAGGTGTTGCTCGCACTTAGAATCAAGACCTGGTGCATTTTGTAGCCCTATGCATAAAAGTTAGAGAACCGATAAAAATTCTTTGTTAAAATCATATTTTATATATTTTTTTATATTTATAATTTTTTATTATTGGATTTTTATTTGTTAATTTTACACCAAAAGAGAGTTAAGTCGCCAGATATGGCACTTCAAAATTTTCACTAGCTTTATACTTGTAATATAGTCCAGGCATTTTGTGATTGAACATGGGCAAAATTGCAATAGAAGCTTTTTACAGAATTTTTTAATCAGGAACTACTGCTTAATAGCATACTAAAAATCAGACAAAATCTGAGCACGGGAACACCCCTATATACGGCTTTCAAAATGGCGGAGGGTATTTTTTGGAACTAAGGCAGAGAATATATCGCTTACTGAAATATATCGCTTTATTTTCACAATTTAACTTTGAAGTATAGTCAAAAACGATAAACAGTACACAAAAGTCTACTATTTCTGACAAATTACTGCTTAAGTTCATTTTTACAGAAATGTTCCAGTGAAGAAATAAAAGCATCAATAGTTTTCATCATATTTATAGTTAGAAGTTAGGTAGTTCTTGTTACATCCATTGACTTGGCACACCCCAGAAGCTGTAGAACAGGGCAATCAATTACGCTTGCATCAGCATCGTAAAGTAGCACAGTTTGTCTTTCAAGAACATGGAATCATATTAAGTAAATAATCTGTAGCTGGTAGTCACTCGCAGAGTATTGGGTAGCACGAGTGTTTTTTTACATACCAGCCCCATTCTGCTGGCTTGGTTCTTTCTTCCGATATTTATTTGTAAGTAAGTGTGATAGCTATGATATTTTGTAGAAGAATCGGTCGGAGGCAAACGTTCAGGTGTAATAAATGATTTTACTGTAGTTACTTTCCTTACCAACATTTGGTGACGTAGTTTGTCTATAGAATCCAGTGCCTTGCAGTCATAAAACAGAAGCATTGCTTTTCTTCCAGCCTCAGCCATATCTGAATGTAGGCTTGAATTTGAACAAAATATTTTTGCAATAGAACGGAGCTCTGTCTTGTTCATCTGTTTGAGAAATGATGAGGATTTCCCAATCAAAAAAATTCTGGATGTTGTATCGCAGTCCGTGAAAGCATGCAGAAACAGAAGGAAGTTGCAATTTTCACGACCTAACAGAGATTGCATGTTGAGGATATGATAGACTGGTTCGTAACATGATCCTCGTCTTTTGTCACTGCGATAGTATAGCTTGAAGCCATTGTCCTTTGCCTGTTAAAGAAGGAGAATCAGCAAGTCGGTATCTTCACCTATTACAGTGGTATGTGCATGTGCTGAAGATGAGACTGGAGCACGAACAATGTCTATATTGGCATCCCCATCTGTGTTGGGAACAGTACAGCCTTGTTTCTTAAGCAATTCGCCTATGAGGGAAGTCATTGCTTGCTTGTTTTTTCATTGTCCAGAAACTCTTCCTTTTTTCCAATAAATTTCACGTATGGGCTGAAATTAATATCTCTACTGTTTTTTTTTTTTTGTAGCGTCATCTATGAGCCACATCATTGATTGTTGGCTACCCAATGTAATTATCAAAAACCATGATAGGTTTTCCATATTGTTTAACAATAAAATCAGCGTAAGACATTGCAATGTTTTCATATGTATCATTTTTTACACCAGGAAGTGCGACGCAAGAAAGATCCTCCATCCAATATGTACCTTTCTGTACTTTCCACGTTGTCATATTTTTCATTGTGTAAATTTTTAATGTGTTTGATTAGTGCTTGAGCTAACTGAGATTTGTCTGAATTCCTCATCATACTTGGTGATTCAAATAATGCTGCAGGGTACGCACACGGTTCATAACGCATGACATCTCCGAGATTCATTTCAAAACAAGTGCCAGTAATCATCATTCTTTGGAAGAGGAGCGCTGGATCTATTTGTATATCTAAGTCATCTTTATAACTACAAATGGCGGCAGCAGATCCTACAGTTTTCACTTTCTTTGACCTTTTAGCCGAATACCTAAATATATCCTTCCCTATCATTTTGGAGATGATGATCATACCAAATAAGTGCAACTCATCAACATTAACTTCTCTTTTAGCTGTTGCGCCTGTAACAATTTTGCGTAGAGTAGAATCAGAATGAAATGGCGATATGTGTTCCAGTACATCGGCCACTTTTTAAATGTCATTGCTGCTCCTCTTCTGTCTGCTGTCTCTTATAGGTATTTTTGATAATTTTATAAAAGTTACACACTCCCAATGTTATTCCTATGGGAGTTTGAAGCTAAAAGTTAGCATAGAACACAATTTTTAACTATTTTCAAAACATCATTTAGTACACTTAAAATTTATATTTTGAATTGAAGCTGGCAACAGGGCAAAGTATATACACTTACGTTAATAAAAAGCACAGTATGGAGCTGTTTATAGCATTTATTATGTACGTTAGAGGTTAGAGATTAATTAAAAAAGGTTTACATTACAATAATCTCCACAGAGATGCATTATTAAATGGCCGCCAATGGTAAAGCATGTACTTTTCAGAGGCTCATTAAAATACTAAAATTTATAAAAAGAATCTAAAACTCACTCACTAGTGTTGTATAAGCTTCAAGTTACACAAATAATGTAGTAATCTGCTGTTAAATAATCATTTAACACCATAAATATAATCTTGAAAAACACTGACATGACAAACTACTCTGGTCAGATCACAATCACAGCACAGCATGTATAAAAAATATCGATATCTTTGCTTAAAGTCTCCTTAACAAAGTAAATTGGTGATGAAATGTCCATAAATGCAGGGGTCGTGCGTGTCCTGAAATTTTATAGCCAGGAAATTTTTCGGTACCAGTATTTTCTTATAGAAAATTACTTCTTAAATAAGGCGAAATTTCGCGCGTTTAAGCTAGATTTATTCTTCTATTAAAAAATACTGATATTTGCCCTGAAAAATTCCCTAAAGCATATTATTAAAAATGTTCCGATGCCTGGGAAAGTTATGCACAACTAGCATTTATAAGCACTGGAATCGATTCGGAGCCAGTTGCAATTGCGGATACATGAGATAGAGGAACGGGATTAACAGAAAGTAGAGAAATTTAAAAGAACTATATCTCGCGAACCACTGGACCGATTTTCATGCGGTAGGGCTTAAAATGTTCAGGAAGACTTAATATGTAGAAAGAAAATATAGTATAGGGCTTGCCTGAGGACGGAGATATATCTCCCCATCGCCGGAGCTTGAAAAACTCACCGCATACCGGATGACTGTTAGGAGATCGGTCTAGTAGTAATACAGTTTAGAATGAGTTATAGATACTTTACTTTATCTTGTTCCAAAAGCATTATTGGTTGTCAGTTGTTCGATAAAAATGAATATTTGCAGTCCAAATTGTTTAGTGCTGCCCTCTGTCGTCTTCCGTCTCAACTAAAAGCTATACAACAGCACAACAACGCAAAACGGCATATGATTCAGTCCGTTTTGAAATCCGTTTTTAAGGGTGTTCTCGTGATCGGATTTTGTCTGATTTTGGTTATATTTCTCAGTAATGGTTACGGATTAAAAATCAGTTAACAGAGCTTCTATTGCAATTTTGCTCGGGTTGAAGGTGTTTTTACTTTAATTTGCCTGGACTAATAGGTTTACGTCCAAACCATTACAACACGGTGCGTAGCGAAAATACTGAGCTAGGGTTGCCGAAAAACTGTACGGGACGAAAAAGACGCCAATCTTTTCCCGCCAAATATGTAAATATAATATTGTATTTTTTTTTAAATCAAGTTTGTAGGTTCTTGAAGGAATTTTAAAACTTTTTTCAACATTTTATAGTTATTATTGACTAATTTATATTTTTAACTATTTTTTTTTAAAAAACTTTAACATCCCGAAAAGTGGTCTCTATTATTGCATTTTCAGAAAGTTAATCTGCTGTAAAATCAAAAAATATTATTTTAACAAAAAATTTTTATCGATTCCCAAACTTCATAATATAGAGCTTTAAAATGCACCAGGTTTCAATACTAGGTGCGAGCAACACCTAAAGTGGTTCCCTTGTAAGTATTAGTGCACGTAACTTACTGTACAGAACAGAGGCGGCTTTTTTGCCAACAGGCAGGAGACAAAATCGAAATCAAAGGCAATCTCAGAAAGAAAATTGTGCTGGTTGTGGACGCAACCATCCAAGAGCACTGTGCAAATTTAAAGATGTTGAATGCCATGCCTGCAAAAAGAAGGGCCACATACAGAGTCTGTCGGAACAAATCAAATTTCTTTAGGAAAACAGTACATGAACAGAAGTTGCAAAATAGTGACCCTGATTCCTCTAACACAGAGAGTTTATACACCGTCCATTTGAAAAATGTGTGCCTCAACAGTGTGGAAACACCAAACATCAAAACGGGTACACGACATTTCGGTCTCTGGCCATTTCGGTCCTTGCCATTTCGGTCCCTTTCGGATTCTAATTGTCGTGGGCCCGCCAAACGCTGCAATTTGAACATTATTTGGACTCTTTTAAAAAATACCCCGTTAAATTTTATAAAAAGCTGAATAAAACAGTCCGATAAATTTAAACTTTTATAACTCGTGATTATGAAATCACAGCGAGCTGAAAATTTGTTTGATTGAACAATGTCATATAATTTTACAGGGGACATTGTCTTTTTTTTTTTAACTATTATTATTTAACAGAATGGATTTTTTAAGCTTTATTATTTATTATTATTATTAGGTATTTTATGTATACTATAAACTGCCATAAATGTTTTTTTTTTGGTTGTTTTCATACATTTTTTGGAACGCTTAAATTATCATAAATTAAATAATTAAACTGTGCTTATTTTTTCTTCTCTCAATTAGATTAATCATAAATGTATTCAATAATTCAATTAGACACATATAAGCTATTATATGCAAATATTTCCTCAAATCACTCCTCTACACCCTCTCCTTTTAATAATTCAGAAATGAGATATATTTATTGAAGCACCAATTTATTTTTTCTTATTATTTTTAGAATACAAAGTTGCATCTTATAAATTTGTTTTCATAAGTTACTTTACCATTATAAACACTAGGGGATCGTACCCGGGCTTCCCGGGTTAAAAAATATAGGTGAAAACATTTTTTTAAATTAAAAATTAATCATTTTTTTATATGCAATAAATATTTTAGATTGCACACTTACATTAAAAAAGCATTTTTCAAATGGAAAATACGAATTATACAATCAAATAAATTTTTGAAATTTATCAAAAGCGATATTTTCTTATTAGCCGCATGCTAAGAGTTATTTGACCAAGATTTTGCTACTTAAGGCATCCTTTTATATTTTGATAATTTCAGAGCTTATACATGTCCGTTAAATTTGTGTTTTATTTACATTATTTTATTTATTTATTCATAGGAAAGTTTTTTTAATGGATATTAGCCGTAAGAAAGTGATGAACTCTTTCTTTTATGGATTAATCTTTCGTAATTGAGCTCCGCGCGATATAGATAAATCAAAAAATATTTCATGCTTTAAAATTGTTTTTAAAACCATAGACGATCAGTAAACTGAGATGAACTTTGCAAACAAATTCCATTTGAAAAAAAAATCCTATTTGGTGATCTAAAAATTTAAATTGTACGATTACAAATATGTTAGACTTGTGTTTTTTCAATATTAATCTTTTGTTTGTTTAATTTAAAAAAAAGTATTAATTTCGTTAATTTGTCTTTCACAAATATTTTAGATTTGTGTTTTTTTTAGTATTATTCTTTTATTTGTTTATAAAGGAAGTATTAATTTCGTTATGTAAAAATAGTCAGAAGCAAATGCTGAAAAATGTTTGTTGCTTTATGTGAAAATGTTTATTATTATTATGTATTGAAACCGGCACGTTATAAGATAAACTTTAAAAAAATCATCGTTAAAAATTATTTTGGAAAATATAATACATCAGTCAATTAAGATACAGTTTTTAAACAAATTGCATTTGAAAGTAAATTTTTTCCCTATGCGACGAAAATTGAAAATGTACGGTGGTCAGAAGATTAAAAAATTGCAGAAGCGAAAATTTCACGACCGAAATTTTATCGTGAAGTGTTGCCATTCTCAAAATGACGTCAGCGTTACGCACAGATACGCTTGTTCTTCATAATGTAGATACTTAATCTGTAAAATATAATAAAGATCAGTTATTAGGATGTGGTTATCAATTGAAGCTCTTATGCTTGGCATTTCGGAATGAAAAGCAGCAATTTTCACCTTCTCAAAATTTGCATGCGCACTTCTCATATCCATATTCATCATTTTTAAAAAATTTGTATTTTGTTTGATTATTTAAAAATCATTTTAACTCAAAACTTGAAATCACGATTGTCAGCAACATCTTTTATGTGAACACACGCACTCTTTACATGAGATTCTAATTTCAATTCCGGAGAGTCAAAATTTCCGTAATTTATGTTTTTTAGACGCATTTGTGTTAAAATGTTTAGTTTTATCCAAGAAAATGACAGTTTTCTTTTAAATATGACTTCATTTTCACTTAAATAAGCATTTCGCCTAGTGTCTGGAACTTAATATCACTACACATGCAGAAGGAAAAACAATATAGAAAATTTATGAGGAAAAATGTTTTCAAAAGCAGTATGTTATTTTCCGTCATTATGTCGCTAATATAATATTCTGCTCCTAATGGGATTTTGTGACACTAAACCCTATACAACAATTTTTATCAACAATTTTGAATTTTTATCAGAAAATAACATGAATAAAGATAAAAATACCTCATTATTTCTCTCTTGTTTGCAATAATGAAAGATGTGTAATATTCACCATTTTGAAGAAATTTCCTAAAATGCTTTTAAAATTAAAATATAAAAGTGGGGATATTAAAAAAAAAAGAAAGAAATAGTGCAATCACATCTACAAATGAAGAGCTTTCAGTTTTAAAAAATATTAATAAAATTGGTTCAGCAGAAAGATCAGGGTAGATGACTAAAAATCCCACTTGTGTTTTAAATATATAGATTATATAAAATTAGGAAAAAATAAATTAAGCAAATTATGTTATTTTGATAAAATTATAGTAGAACGTCCTAAAAAATAATATTAAATGTTTATTATTCGAGAGAATTTTGGACAAAAACTTAAGGAACATGATATTATTTTAAACCAAGAATTATTTGTTTGGTTGTCTAACTCGGTGAAGCAAACCCATCCAGGCGAGAATCATCAATTTCTGTAATAAAAATCGCTATTATTTGCATGCCAACTCTCTTTTATAAAGACATTCTAAATTTTGTAAAACATTGCGTTTTATCAGTGTGTGATTTCGATTACATTATTTTCAAAAGTAAAGCATTTTCACCTGTGAAGAATTTAAAGGCAGCTGGGCTGTGAAAATGACGCACTTCTACAAAACATAATTCAGGTTTAAGAATTAAAATACACGCTTTTTTATAAAATAACGTCATTTGTATCCGCTAAAGCAATCCACTTTTACAATCCAGTCTTAAACTTCGTCTATATAGAAAAGTGTGCATATGACATTTTATGACGGTATAACAGACTATATTCTTGACATAGCCCATATTTTAATTTCAACTCTTTTTCTGGTTTTATGAGAAAATGGCAACAAAATGATACAGTATCTTCTATTTTCGACTATTTTCCGTTTACTTTCAATGACTTTCAAAAGAAATGGGGTACTTTTGTTGCCACTATAAGAAAAATGGTATTAAAAACTACAAAAAAATTAATATCTCGAAAATAAATTGAGATACAGCTTTCAAACAAATTGCATTTAAAAGAGCATTTTTTTCCTTATACGACGTTGCAAAAATTTAAAATGTGCGGCGTTTAGAAGTTTAAAAATTTGCACTAGAGAAAATTGCAAAACCAAAATTTTATTTAAAATTTCAAAGTGTTGCCATTCGCAAAATGACGTATGCGTTACGCACAGATATGTTTGTCCTTTATAATACAGATTGGGAAAACAATAGTGATTTGGTAACTAGGCGTGCTATGAAAAATATTTTGTTTTCAGAAAATTCCACCCACCACTTTTTTTTTTTTTTTTTTTTTTTTTTTTTAAATAATTATTTCTTGCAATTTTTTAAGTCTTCTCACCCTTCGAAGACGATTTTTGTGAGCTAATTTTATTGAATCTGGGACTATTTCTTTGTAATAAGATTATTATTTTTAATTTTATATAATAATGTAACTATTATTTTAATTAATTTTATTTGTAAATTTTAACTGACAAAACTAAGCTTTTCTTTATATTTGTCGTTTATTTGTTTTTTATGTTACTGTTTTCCTCCTATTTTCCCGGAAAAAAAAAAAAAAAAATTATTTTACTTTTATTATTAATTATATTAATAGTTTTACATTTTGGTAACTTTAAATATAAAAATAAATAGGTAAAGGATAAATTTCAGTTTATAACTACTATAGAATATAATGATAAATTGAATATAAATATATTATGTATCGATTTTATTTTAAAGTAGAAATTTGTAATGTATATTAATAATGTTATTAATTTAATAAATTAAGGATACATTAAATTAAAAAATATATATTTACTAAAATATTAATTTAATTTTTATAGGAAAATTACTAACTGTTTTGAGAATTAATTAATAGCAATTATTCATCACTTGAAGTTTTCATTGAAAATTTTTGGTTTATTATTTTTCAAGAAATAAAATAGAATTTTTAAAAAAAAAATCAGTCTAAAACAAAAGGTCTAAGTAATAATTAATTAATAATTAATTTCCAAAGGATTATTTTCATTCTATTCCTTTGTCGAAGATTAGCAAACGATAGTACGCCTTTCAAGCTATGGTCCCGCGCAAAAATTTTATGCACAGAATCCGGAATATCAAAAAGTTAATGATCTAGATACGCTTGAAAAAGAATTTGCCGCATTTTTCTCACCCCCGAGCAAGTGCGTGGCTGGTGTTGAACTCTCGAGCTTATCTCTTCTGCCAGCGGAGTCAATTAAAAATTTGGCACACCGATTAAACGTATTAGTCGCAACTGTCTATTCAGATATTAAAGACGAAAATGCCCGTAACACAATTAAACTTATGAAATTCATGGAGGCTGTGCCAGCTAACATACGAATAAAGTTACAAGAAGAAGGCGTCAATGAATATCGTGCTGCTGTTGAAAGAGCACAGATGTTACACGAAGTCCTGCATAACAAAAAGATTCTACATTGCTTACCCTCTGTCAGTAAATCTCAAAATAACGTTGAAGAACAATTGAAGGAACTCTCGGAAAAAATTAATGCGTTAACACTTGCACCGCCTGGACCCAAAACAGAAACTAAAAAAAATGATATGCAAGGTAGCCCAAAGTATAACGCAAATGCGATGCGCTATAGAAAAAATTTCAAAACTTGCAATTTCCCAAAACGTTTTTCCCCTCACAAATTTCCACAAAGAAAAGTTGTGACATGTCAACTCTGTTTCCGCAATGGCCACCAGGCCCACCAGTGTTTTAAATGGAAAAGAGTTAATACACAGAGAAGGGAAAATTTTAACAGACGCAACAATTACCAGGTTCAGGAAAACTAGAACAGAGACACAATTTTTATGCTGATGATTTTGTGTCTCAACCATGTGACTTAACATCAGAAACATTTCCTATTGACCCTACAGTACCAAAGATCTCTAAAGAAAGGTTAGTCAATTCAACCGGGTCACAAACTTCAGATCACATTAAAATCGCAAGAAATATCACTATTCAAACAGAAAATGAAGGCGATAATAATGTTCACATCATTTGTAGTGTTAATATGCATTCTCCATCACTCCCTCTTGTAAAGGCCACGATTGCAAACCATAAAATCACCCTATTGGCTGACTCTGGAAGTAGCATTTCGTCACTTTCGCAAAATTTATTTAATGAACTTAAACATGTATTAAAATACAAGAGACTATCAACAGCCATAAATATTAAAACCGTCAATTCGGATGTTTCTTTTTCTTCATGTATTAGAGCATCCATTAAGTTAGAAAAAAAAATCCTTCTCGCACCACTTTTATATAGTGGATATTCCTGAATCCTCCAGTTTTGAAGGCATTCTTGGTTTTGATTTTATTAGTAAATTTAACATTATCATTGATACTTTCAATAAATACATTCACATTAACAACAACTTGACTATTCCACTAGAAACATCACACACTAAGTCCAAAGTCAGTGAAAGTAATCAATGTAACACCTTATGTGATGTAGTGACAAATCAAAAAGTTTTCTTAACCCGTAAAATAATTCTAGAACCCCAAGAGCAAACATGGTGCTCAGTTTACACAAACAATAATATCAAACATGACATAACCTATCTATTTGAATATTTGGCAGATAAAAAAGAAGTAATAGGTCATGATGCCATTATTCAAATGGATAAGAAATCTAAACGCAAAAGGAAGCCTGTCCAATTAAATCATTTCTTTTCTATTTCACTTAAAAATAATTCTGACACTACCATCCATCTCCCTAAACACACAAAAATTGGGCATTTATCTGAGGTTGAGGAAATTCTTGAGTACCCCTCTGATAATTTGGACAAGCATCATAACTCAGAACAACACTTCCTAAATTTTATCCAGGCATCTAATGAAACATTAAAAAAGAGGAAAGAGGATTTGTCAGCTACCGATTTTGATCTTACACATTTAAGTTCTAATGAAGCAAATACAATGACTAAACTGTTACTTAATTACTACCCTGCCTTTTCAAAATCATTAAATACACTTGGACATACTGATAAGATTGTACCTGATTTGAAATTTATTAATGACTACCCTATAAAAACTCTTCCATTCCCCCTTCCTCAGTCTTTGCAAAAAGGTACTTTAGACCAAATTAAAGATCTGCTTGATGCCAAAATAATTGAACGCCACTGTTCAGAATGGGCTTGCCCCATGCTTTTAGTCAAAAAAAAAAAAAAAAAAAACCCAGACGGAACTGGTAAACAAAAATTTCGTCTCGCCTTAGATCTTCGAATGGTCAATACTGTAATTCAAGGATCATCTTACCCTCTACCTAAAATTCAAACCATCATTTCAAATCTTTCTCAGTATCGATATTTCTCTTCACTTGACTTTCATCAGGCATATCATCAAATTGATTTGCCAGCAAAATTCCAAAATCAGTTGACATTTACTACTATGTTTGGTTCTTATAGATACAAGAGATTAGTGTTCGGATTAAAAAACAGCGCTTCTATTTTCCAAGCTTTAATGGACTCTTTGCTTGATGAATTACAATTAGATGGTGTATATACATATCAGGATGATTTCATTGTAGGTGCAAACTCCTTTGATGAAATGTGTAGTAAATTAAAAAAAATTCTCTCTATCTTAACCAAATATAACTTGACCCTGTCTCCTAACAAGTGTACTTTTCATAAAACTAGTATTGACTATTTAGGATTTCATGTAGAAAATCAGTCTGTTTCCCCAATTCAGTCAAATATCATAAAAATAACATCTTTTCCCACACCTACAACTAAACGTCAACTAAAAAGACTCATTGGTGTTATTACATTTTATAAGAGTCTAATTCCATCCTTTTCTGAGTTAGTACAGCCACTGATAAACCTAACTACTCCAAAAGTTAAATTTAAATGGACAGTTAAACATCAAGAAATCATGGACACAATACAAAAAATTTTCTTTAATTCTCTCATGGTTAGATTACCTGATTGGAACAAGACATTTTATTTAAATACAGATGCGTCAAATGTTGCTATTTCTGGTGTTTTATTACAAGAACATAATCAACAACTTTTACCAGTAGCATATTTTTCTAAATCTCTTAAGCCATCAGAAAAAAAATACCCTGCACTTAAATTAGAACTCATGGCAATTTATAAATCTGTTACCGCTTTCAAATACTATTTATATAACAGACAATTTGTAATTCTTTCTGACAGTAAACCCTTAGAAAAATATAACAAGACTACTAATCCAGCTGATATTATCTCTCGTTGGCTCATGGAGCTTTCAGAGTACTCATACACTTTTAAACATATCCCTGGTAAAAAAAAATGTTCTTGCTGACTATTTATCTTGCTGTACTTTTGAAAACAATCAACAAACTCTGGATACTAACCCTGAACTTATCCATGACCCTCAATCATTACCTATTGTTGACTATGATACACCAGACAGTAATAATTCATGTTCAAGTGCCACTAAGAAATATGTAAACTATCTTGTATCTGGTAAACAAACAAATCCAGATCCTTTATTAGAAATTTCAAATGAAACTTTCTGCACTGAACAAAAAAATGACACCACCTTGTCCACTGTTTACAAAGATATTCTAAAGAAAGGACCTTCTCGAAAATATCCTAATTACTTCATGCACCCTGATTCGAAAGTTTTAATGTTAAAAAAAGAAAATAATCTTAATAACACTTTTTCATATCACATTGTTGTTCCTAACTCTCTTAAAAGCAAAGTTTTAACAATCTCTCATTTATCTCACTTTGGTTTTAATAAAACTTATGAGTTTCTATCATCAAGATACTTTTGGAAAGGCATGTATGTTGACACCTTAAACTTTGTAGCTTCATGTGTCAAATGTCTTCAATGTAAACATCATCAAACCCCTCCTGCACCCTTACAACCCACCTACACACCCAGATATCCTGGCCATACTATTAGTACAGATCTCGTTGGACCTTTTTCTAATGGTAAACATATTTTAACTATTACAGATCACTTTTCAAGACATGTTGAACTCTTTCCACTTAATGATACATCTGCAGCTAAAGTCATTAAATGTTTATTCTCTTACATAACCACTTTTGGGAGACCTTCTGTTGTCTTATCAGACTTAGGACCCCAATATACATCTCAAATATACAACATTTTTAATGATACTCTAGGTATTAAGGTACTTCACAGCTCTGTTTCGAGGCCACAAAGCAATGCTCTTTCGGAGAGAATAAATAAATCTATCAAATACTCTGTTAATATACTTTTGCAAGAAGATCACTCATTTGAAAATGCAATATTTATACACAAGTCGCTCTATAATGGTTCAAAACATTCAACTACATTATTCACTCCTAATCTTCTCCACTTTGGACGTGAACTTTCATTAATTTTTGACACTTTTGATCAGAATAGCAATCAACCTTTTCTAGATAAACATACTGAAATACATAAACTACTTGAAGATTTACACAAAATATATGACAAGGCTTACATTAACATTAAAACAGCCCAGGATAAAATATATAAACATTACGGTCAAAAAGCTAAATTAAGAACCATTTGTCTCCAAAGATATTGTGTACTTAAAATCTGTTGATAAATTCAAACCTAAATACACTGGACCATACATTGTAACTTTCAAACATTCACCTGTGTCATTCTCGATCAAGAGGTTATATGCTGCTGATAATACAGCATTTTGTGTACACATTGATAGGTTACTCCTTGCACCACCTCGATATGGACATTTATTCGATGTTACAAGTCACTTAAACAATCACAACTTCCCTAATGTTTATCAACCACATACATATAATTTAAGAAACAGAATATAATATACTTTTGTTTACATTTTTCTTATGACATGTATTGTGAAGCTAAGTGTACAACCAGAGGCCTAGGTTGTATGTATGTTGCTTACAACAGATCTTTGACAACATTATGGCTGGCCCATGACTGTATGCTTCGAAGATCTCTTGTGACAATATTTTGAATCACTTTACACTCTTTTCATTTTACTGTACACTTTTATGTTATTTACATACACTTAACTATTATTTACAGTTTAACATTTATTTTACATTTCATTCTTTTACGATTACATTTCAGTTAAAAGTGAGAACTAACACATTTAATAATTGCAGTTATTAAAAAAAAATTTTTTTTTCACATGTAATTTGATAACATTTTCTTTAAGTCAACCAGTTAGTTACCTTCTAATTACACGACTTGTGCATTATTTAACCTGATTATGACTTTTCATTTTTTTTTATGTCTCTCTTCACTCTAGGATTGTCTACCATCTATTTTTTTTTTTTTTTTAATTCTCCCTTTCGAATGTTTTGTTCCCGTTCAAAATTATTGTCCTTAGGGTCCAAAACTTCATTGTGTTGAGAGACAACCCCTTGGAATTGGTGTTCCAATTCACATAAATCAATTTTTGCTTGTAAACCGACGTGTGCTCCTTTAGAGGACCGTTAGTGTCTTCGGAGGAGCAGGGACTCATATAAGCGGGCGCTGTATGAGTCTCAAAACTCCCTCCTCATATAAGGCTGAAGCCCTAAGCCGACGCCATAATACTCAGGGGTGATTGTGACTCAGAGTGAAAAACCCTGAAAATTAATTGATACAAAGTGAAAAACCCTGAAAACTATCGATGCAAAATATACCAATATCAATTTACATAACAACCGATGCTGCAACAGCATGACAATCAAATGACATATTTCTGCCATTGTTTGAAATATACAAATTGCAGAAAAACATAATTCGGTAAACTTACATTAATTTCACTCAAAGATAATGACTTCATCAAATGGAGAGTCAGGGGAGATTCAGAGTGAAATTTTTTTTTTCGGAAATTAACATCACATTTTCGAAAATACATCGGCGGCAGCGGGGGAATTACGGTTTTTCGCGATCTTTTGACGAAATTTGCCATTTTTTCGCGATCTTTTTTACGAAATTTACCGTTTTTTGCGATCTTTTTTACGAAATTTGCCGCTTTTTCGTTATCTTTTGTAGAAAATTTGCCGTTTTTTCGTTATCTTTTGTAGGAAATTTGCCGTTTTTGCGATCTTTTGGGGGAAATTTACCGTTTTTCGCGATTTTTTTGGTGAAATTTGCCGCTTTTTCGCGATCTTTTGACGAAATTTCCTATTTTTTTCGCGATCTTTTGACGAAATTTGCCGTTTTTCGCGATCCTTTTTACGAAATTTGCCGTTTTTTCGTTATCTTTTGTAGGAAATTTGCCGTTTTTCTATTTTTCCCGAGTTCCTTTGACGAGATGTCTATTTTCCCCACGTTCCTTTGACGATATGTCCGTTTTTCCGGCGTTTCTTTGACGTATGTCCGTTTTTCCCGCGATCTTTCGACGAAAATCTCATTTTTCCCGCGATGTTTTTACGAAAATCTTAGTTTTTTTGGGGATCCTTTGCAAAATTCGTGTTTATTTCGAGATTTTTAAACGAAATTTGCGTTTTCCCGCTATGTTTTTACGAAAATCTTAGTTTTTTTGGGGATCTTTTGCAAAATTCGTGTTTATTTCGAGATTTTTAAACGAAATTTGCGTTTTCCCGCAATCCTTTGACGAAATTGTCGATTTTTTTCTTGGCGACCATGTCGAAATTCGCGATATTTTTTTATGTCCGAATTTTCCACTAAACGTAACGATCTCATAAACCCGGAAGGATAGATCAAAAAACCCGGAAATCCGGGCTACACCCTGAACACAATCACCCCTGAATACTTGTGGTCTACACAAGATTCAGGGTGACACCTTTTTCATGGGCGTGCTTCAGGCACCTCTTTTTTTTTTGTCATCCTATGCTGCATGCATAAACATTACATTTTTTTTAATCATGTCTAATTTCTTTTAAATCATATTACAATTACTTATTGGTTTACAATTACACATTTCACTTATTATTATTTACTCTTTACTTCTAGTGTTGCATTTGTGTTTATATATTATATTTTTATTGTTACTACTAGTGTTTTTTTCATAAAATGATCCGAATCAGGATCAATATTTTGATGATGTCCAGTCAATGGTTTAGTTATATGCTGCTTAAATATTTGCTGTCAGAGTCGACTCAGTTAAAAAAAAAAAAAATACCACGGTATGCAATTTTGAAGAAAATTTTACTGAAGGTGGAGATCCATAAACTTAATTTAGAAAATATTATTTCATAAAATCTCTTAGGACTGTTGAACTATTGATGAAAGAGATTTTTTTGTGTTCATGACAGCAACTTGTTTAAAAAAAAAAAAAAAAAAAAAAACTTTTGTGTTTTGAAAATATATTTATATGTGTAACTATTTTTCTTGCTGTTTTGCCCATGCACAAGGGTCAACAAAAAGTTTTTTTTTTTTTTTTTTGCGGTGTCCCAGGTGATATATATAACGACTATCTCGTTATATATGTTTGCATTCCATTTCCCCCCCCCCCCCACCAGTTTCAATTAAATTCGGTTTAATAACTTTTTTATTTTAGTGCACTATAGTTAAACAGTGCAGCCCCTAATTTAAATTCAACATTTAAAAACTAAAGCGATTGTATTAATGGCCCTGCACATTTAAATTAAATTATTCTAGTTACACATCTCTTTAATAAAATAAAATCAGTGATTCAGTCTTCAATTTTTACTTTAGGACTTTTCACACATACGATTTAACCTTGTATAAAATTCGTTACGGCTGACTGTTAGTTTCAAAAGCATTTTTAACTTCGGTCATTTCCTTATTTGGGCATGAATATAACTCATCATTTAAAATCACTTTACATGCAATCTATTCATTAGAATTATCTTCATTTCACACCCTTCTGTTCAGATGTATGGCAATTCTGCATTTTTGTGGTAAAGCGGTTTAGCTTTGATCTAACATCTGCTCTAGAAAAATACATTCTCATGCCCTTTCGCCTAACGATTTCGATCTGTTACTAGGCCTTTTCCAGAAACACTTTGTATTTTTTTACATTTAACCGCAGCTGTATCAATGTACAGATGAGTCTGCGTCTATCATGACTCAGGAATGTTTGCAGCCCACAATCTGCCCCCCCCCCCCTACACAATTAATATGGTAGAAGCCTACCGTATGTTTTTGGCGAACATACCAGCCAATGTTTCTCTTAGCCTCTTGTGCATGGCGCAAAAATACTTTTAGATTGGCGATATTGTAGTCCGCCAAGCAAGAAAGTTGTAACTGTATATTCATCTGATTTCTGCTCTGTCTCTAGCCTCGTGATGACGTCTTAAAAGAGGCTCCTTATTGCTTTCCCCGTGTACCTCTCCCTTCGACTTTCATCATGAAATAAAGGAAAAGTTCGTTCTACGAATTGGAGTTTTTTTTAATAGGACCTGGTGTTAATTTCTCTGCCTTGTCAACACGAAACGGCCATCTCTTTTCTAGCAAAAACGTCTTCATACTAAGTATATGCTGATAGATATTTTAAAAATTTTTATTTTGCCAAAGAGAAAAATGCTTTAAATTTTGCAAATAATGTACGAAACATAAATATGCAGATTGGAGTGACAGTGGGGGGGAGGGGGGGGGATGTATGGAATATTAGGGCTCCGGTACTTTTTTTGTTAGAAATTAAGCCCTGAATATATATATATATATATACAGGTACATATTAGAAAAATGTTCAATAAAGAGCTCCAAAATTATTTTATTTTAATATTTTTTATTAAACATCGTCCGAACTACAGAATAAAAGGCAGGAAATGAGGTTTGATAAATGAATAACAATATCAGGAGATATTATATTCAGCCATTATTTTGCTTGTGTGTTTAAATGAATAAAACCCAGGACGAAAAATGACTACTGATGGAAAATGGGTAGGTACTCTTATTAAAAAACTATTGCAATCGAACATTTCCCCCATTCTTAGGTATAAGTAGAAGATCTTCCAGAGAACGCTGTCAAAGATGGTGCTTTGAAACAGGACTGGAAAAGAAAAAAAACTGCCGTCCTGATAAAACAATTGTTTATAACTAAAGATGTAATTTATTTATCGAAAAATTAAAAAAAAATCTTTCAATAATTATGTTTGCAAGTATCAAGTTTTTATGTCTTAAAGGTTGATTTTTTTTTTTTTTTTTATGATGATAAAATGAGGAATGTTATGTTGTGTGATGAAATGAGGAATGTCTTAAAAGAGGAAAGTTAAACATATATTTAAATTTTGAATGATCAAGTTACTTAATGAGTATTATTAATTAAGCAAAAAAAAAATAATGGAAAATAACAATTTTTAAGGAAAAAAGTTGATTTCTTTAGATTTTTTTTCCACTATAAGATAAGGCTATCAACTTAAATTAGGATAGTTAAACATATAATTGAAAAACACAATTCAATTCCAAATCTCTTCCATGGCCAGGCTTTCCAGTTTTATATTTTTCCGTTAAAAAATGAATTTGTAAGTGTGTCAAAACGTTTTGCACTTGTTGAGCAGAGCAGATAAGAACAGCCTTAAAGAAAAATTCGCCAAATAGTATGATAAGGTAGCGAAGATGCAGTTCAGATTTTTCCTGGGATTACCTTTCAACCAATTAATCCTTATTACTGGAAAGATGGAGAAATTCTTATCTATCTTTACTTGTCAATATTCAAGAGGGGATTTAAAAATGGACTCCATTCAAATGCTTGCCCTGCCATCATTCAACACTTTTCTGGGAAACCAATCCTTTAAAATACATGGTTTATTCATAAGAGGAGGGGAGATAGAACAATGCTAGGATATAAGAAACTTTGATTTCAACTTGAAGGAAAGATCGTCCTCTTGCATGATGTCCCGGAAGTTTCTTTTTAAGCCATTAAAGATGAAAAATGCCGCGTTGCCACAAAAAAGCGCCAGCTGACCAGGACAAAGAGAGCACGAGAAGAATAATACTTCTATTTGGAGCTTTATTTAGCATAGTCAAATGTGGGAAGTCAGGCCAACTACACTTGATGTAGTACAGAAATATTTATGTATATATATATTCTTTTGAATAAAGAATATATAGATAAAAAAATATGCTTTCTAAATTACCAAATTTTTTCATAGTGATACAATTATAAAATTTCTTCATTTTAAATGAAATTTTATGCAAAAGTGATTCACCATACATTACTATTTTGAGATTCTATGTTATTTTTTTATATTTCTATTTCTATTTTTTATTTGTCATATTAAAATAGGTAAGCAGTTTTAATTTTAAGTATATAAGTCAAATAAATAATAAGTAAATATTTGAAATATAGAATTAATTTTAACCACGAAAAGAATATTTTATGATTATTAGAAATTTGAACCTTTGTATCCCAACTTTACAGAAAAGTTATTTCTTTAACACTATTTCTAGTGGTGTCAAATGACGCCTTTTTAAAATTTTGATTTATGTTTATTTTGCTCGTAGTTTTTTAATGTAATAAGCATAAAAAAGTCTTAAATGTATTAAAAAGGATTTGTAATTGTTGCAATTTAAAAATTACGAATGAAAAAACTTAAATCGAAATCTTTTTAAAGGTGTCATTCGATACCGGTAGAAATAGCGTTGATGTTACATGTAAAAAGATTAATGCAAACTTTTAAATAGTTTTTTTTTTTAAATAGTAAATTAAAATAATTATTAAAATGAAATAAAAAGTTGTAGTCTGTTCCGATGCAAAATTTAAAAAGTAATGTGTCTTTATCACAATTCCATGTTAAGAAGCCCCTTTTAAAAAAATATGCAAAATGCAATACATCTAAATTCATGGGCCGTTAAATAATAGAATCAAATAAAGATTTGTAAAAATATTTGCAGATTTTTTTCTTTATTAATCAGATAGTGTCCAAATTATATGCAACTGAATATGTGCAGTGCATGGGCATTTGCATGTGAAAATTAAAGCTCGACTTATAAATATATTTTTAAAATGTCTGGATTTTATATTTATTATAGGCTAAAATATGAGGAGCTTCTATAAAGAATCCACAGAATTCCCCCTTCCACCCACTCCTCAAAACGATTACTTCTACCATATGAAATTTGCATGAGCTACAATTTGTATCCGAGTTATAAGTGTTTGCGGTTTTTGGGCTCTTATATTCAGGTTATGCTAAAATTTCGAGGGTTCAGTTAAAAAATCCGATAATGACCCTCCTTTTATAAAGTTTACGTTTACCGTACAAAATATGAATGTTATGCAATAATTATAGAGAGAGTTATAAATGTTTTAATTTATCAGGACCTTATACTTAAGATACACTAAAATATAGAAAAAGTCAATAGAGCCCCCTCCCCCCCCCACTGCTTTTTAAAGCGATTACGATTATCATACGAAATTTGTGTGGGCTGCGACAAGTTTGATCTGTGTTATAAGTGTTTGCGTTTTCGAGTCCTTTTATGACGAGTCCCATGATTAATCGGGTTATACTAAAATTTAGTGGGTTCAGTTAAAAAATCCGATAATATCCCTCCTTTTATAAAAATTACGTTGACCAAACAAAATATGCGTGTTTTGCGATAATTATAGATCGAGTTATAAATATTTTAATTTATAAGGACCTTATACTTATGATACACTAAAATATAGAAAATGTCAACAGAAACCCCCTTCCCCCGGTTTTTAAAAATGATTACAATTATCATACGAAATTTGTGTGGGCTGCGACAATTTTGATCTGTGTTATAAGTGTTTGCGTTTTCGAGTCCTTATATTCGGGTTATACTAAAATTTAGGGCGTTCAGTTAAAAAATCCGATAATGTGCCTCCTTTTATAAATATTACGTTTACCGTACAAAATGTGAGTGTTTTGCGATAATTATAGAGATAGTTATAAATGTTTTAATTTATCAGGACCTTATACTTAAGATACACAAAAATATAGAAAAAGTCAATAGAGCCCCCTCCCCCCTTGCTTTTTAAAGCGATTACGATTATCATACGAAATTTGTGTGGGCTGCGGCAAGTTTGATCTGTGTTATAAGTGTTTGCGTTTTCGACTCCTTTTATGACGAGTCCCATGATTAATCGGGTTATACTAAAATTTAGTGGGTTCCATGGGCGTACCCAAGGGGGGGGGGCTGATGGGGCTACAGCCCCCCCCCCCCGAAATTTTCGAAAGTGATATGAAAAAGTGCTGCTTTTTCGTCTTTCTTTTTTGGGAAAAATTTTAATTTTTTTCAGTCATACAGCGGACTAGCCATTTTCATTAGTCCCATATTAGTCCACATTGACAACAAAGAAGAGAAAGGGGCAGATGGGGTTACAGACCCCCCCCCCCCCCAAACCCCTCCTCCCGAAATAGTCGAATAATTAAATGAAAAAGGGATTTTTCCTCACTTTAAGGTAAACCTGTAATTTTTTCTTGTCATATAGCAAAATAGACCTCGTTAACACCATATCAGTCCACATTGACATCACAGCATACCCAAAGATGGGGAGGGGGCTGATGGAATTTCAGCCCCCTCCTCTCGAAATTGTCGAAAATGAAATGATAAAATAGTGCTGATTTTTTTCTGTTTAAGATAAATTTGCATTTTTTCCCTGTCGTTCAACAGACTATGCGCTTCCTTCACTTTAGTTCCATAGTAGTCCATATTGACACCAAAGAAGAGAAAGGAGACTGACGGGGTTACAGCCCCCCCCCCCCCCCCCCTCAAAACCAGAAATAGTCGAAAAATTAAATGAAAAAAAGTGTTTTTTCCTTACTTTTTAAAGATAAATCTGTAATTCTTTCTTCTGTCATACAGCAAAATAGCCATTCTCGTTAACTCCATATTAGTCCACATTGGCATCACAGCATACCCAAAGATGGGGAGAGGGCTGTTGGAATTACAGCCCTCCTCCTCTCGAAATAGTAGAAAATGAAAAGAAAAAATCGTGCTGATTTTTTTTTTCTGTCTGAGATAAATTTGCATTTTCTCCCCTATCATTCAACAGACTAGCCGCTCCCTTCGCTGTAGTTCCATATTAATGTACAATGACACCACGTTATACCTAAAAAGTTAGAAGGGGGCTAATGGGGTTACAGCCCTCTCCCCAAAAAGTTGAACATGAAATGAAAAAGTGCTGATACTTTTCTTTTTGTTTGAGATAAATTTGTATTTTGCCCCTATCATTCAACAGACTGGCCGCTCTCTTCTCTTTAGTTCCATACTAGTGCACAGTGGGCCCACATTCTACCCAAAGAGGTGAAAGGGGCTAATGGGGTGCCCCCTTCCTTAATAGTCGAAAAAGAAATAAAAAAAAGGCTGATTTTTTTCTTCTTGTTTGAGATAAATTTGTAATTTTTCTTCTGCCATACAGCGAAATAGCCATTCTCGTTAAATCCATATTAGACCACGTTGACATCACAGCATAATAAAAGAAGGGGAGGTGGCTGATGAGCTTACAGCCCCCTCCTCCCGAAATAGTCGAAAGAAATAATGCTTTTTTTCTGTCTGTTTGAGATAAATTTGCATTTTTTTCTCCTATTATTCAACAGACTAACGACACTCTTCAGTTTAGTTCCATATTAGTGCACAGTGACACCACATTATATCCAAAGAAGTAGAAAGGGGGTGATGGGCTTACAGACCTCTCCCAAAATAGTTGAAAATGAAATGAAAAAAGTGCTTATTTATTTTTCTTTTTGTTTGAGATAAATTTGTAATGCAATTGTTTTCTGCAATACAACGAACTAGACTTTCTGTCTAGTGTCATATCAGCGTACAGTTACACCACTGTATACCCAATGAGGGGATGGAGGCTGATGGGGTTATAGAACCCCCGTTTCGAAGTAATTAAACATGAAAAAAAACTCCTGTTTTTTTTCTTTCTTTTGATATAAATTTTTTTTTCTGCGACGCAGCTATTCTGGTTAGTCCATATACTAGTGCACAGTGATGCCCCAGCATACACCCAAAGAAGTCGATGGCGACGGGGGTTATGAGGTTACAGCTCCATTCCACCTCCGAAGAGATCGCAGTGAAATGAGAAAAGGCCTGATATTCCTTCTTTTTCAGATAAATTTGTTTTATTTTCTGGCATGCCACGAAATTGTTTTTCTTGTTAATCCAATATCCTCCTCAGTCCTGTGACCAAATTTACTTGAAATCATAAAATCAATTTTCAAATGACTGAAAAATAGCTCCATGCCTGTTTTACTGGATAAATGAAACGTATATGGACAGTTCAAGTAACAAGTAAATTCAACAAATCTAAAAGTAGTTTAATTTAAGGAATTTTTAATTTCTCTCATAGTCAGTGGGCACCACCCTAGTAGCAAATTGTGTCTGGCCCTTGAATGGCCTCTCATCGAAATCCGATTACACGATAAGTGGCCGATTATCGTATTCTCATCGGACAGGGATGATTTTCATTGGCAATTACTCAGAAATGTCTCATTGGCCTTAGATCAATGGATGATCGCAAACTGATGAATTTTAGAAAAAAATATGATGAATCACCGAGGAGTACGATTTCATGACGATGAATGTCCGATGACTTTTAGATGAGTTATCAAGCAAATTTTGATGAGAAAGCGATGAATTATAGATTGGTTGGTTGGGTGTATAAATGAAAGCGATTTCAGAATATTCATTTTCAGATTTTGCGAAATATACATACATTAAAATTTTAGGAGTTAGAAATTTAAATATGCTCACTTTTAATTTCTATTAGCTTTACTACAATCATTTGAAACAAAATATTTAAACAAAAATATCCAAATTTTGTTTTATTTTTTGAGGGGGGAGGGGGGCTGAATTAAAGTTCCATATTTTCTTAGTTTATTTCTGAACAAATACTACTCCTTCATTTAAATAATCCTATTAAATTCTATTATTTATCCTCTTCCTAGAGCCTTTTATTTTAAATAAAGTTTGCTTGCTGAACTCAAACTGATTTATTAAAAAAAAAAAAAAAAGGCTCTAAAAAAGGGATTTTCCAATATTAATACTTAAAAAAGGGATTTTTTAAGTATTAATATTGGACTAACAATTATCACTGTTATTGTTTATCATTTTGTTTGATAGAAATATTTTAAAAGAATTTTGTTAATTCTAAATTATTGTTCTGCTTTGATAAGTTTTTGCCCTTTAAATTTTTCATTTTAAAATGTGAAAGGTTATTTCTTTCATTTTATTCGACTTTAAGAGATGAAAAATGCATTGGGCCTTTTTTCTACCAAGGTACATATGAATAATTCAGTAAGTTATACTATTGTATAAACACTCATAACTCACAAGAGTGCATATTTTTAAATAAGCATTTTTTGGAGGGGGGGAGGGTTAAGGTGGGATTCAGGTGTCTAATTAGGTACAATTTAGGTCTGTTCGGAGATCCTTGACAAGAGGCATACAAAAGAAAAAGGCCCTCACACCCTCCTCGTTTAAATAAAGACCATTTTTTATCACACAAACTGTCCCAAACACATACCCATATTTGCCAATAAGCCGTTTTTCCCAAAAATAAATACTTTGAACCAGAAAATTTATTTAATTAAATGTGTCTTGCCTCTATGTGGTAGAGATTTGAAATATACTTTATTTCATTAAATAAAATTTCTGGTTTAAAGTTTTTTTCTTCTTTCATTACGTGGGAAGGTGGTAATAAGTATGCTTATATTTTTTTTTCTTAAATATTTCATAATTCATATCTGTAAAGTATAAAAAATAAAACTCTAAAATAAAGCACACCGTAATAACAGATTATATTTCTAAAACAAATGTATGAATTAGGTTCAGCTTTGCAAGTCCCATTTTTAATTCAAATCCAATTCATTTAACCCCTTGAGAAAGTGATTGTGTTCCTGTAATGTTAAATTCACACCGGATCTTTGAAAATTTTTGTTTCAAAATAAGGAAAAGCAATTTTACAAGTTTTTTCCATCAAAGTTACAAAAATAAAATTTATTTAAAAGTTTCCGGTGCAAATCTTGATTAAACTTAGGTGAGATAAAATATATCCCATCGCCTCTCAAGGGGTTAATATTCACAACTTTCACGTCTACGGTTAATTTCTTTTCTATTGGTACTACCTAGATGTTTAAGGAAAAATCTTATGTCACGCTGATACTTCAAGACTGTATTGTCTGTGAAAACTTCTGTAAAGTAGGTCTTTCCCCCTCTGAAATATTTGTATCTTTAATATGATTTAAGAAAAATAGATAGAAAAACTATTTTAATTAATATTTTAATAATTATTGATCAATCTAATTGTCCAATTTATTTGAAAATAACTTTTTGAGCCTTTCTGATAATTTTTTTCCCAAAACACTGCTGCGATGATTTTTTTCATTCAAAAAATTTACATAAATTTATATTCATTATGGAATTGGGCTTCATTAGCACAGGATCAACATTCTCTGGAAGTGTAGGAAAAAATTTTAACACCTAAACTTACGCATCCAGATGCATAGGTCACAATAGTTGAATGCGAACAAATCCACACAACGTGGAATAAGGAAAGGCTTTAATGCTCGTGATATTATTTAAAATGTTTAACTGTTTTTGTTTATTAATCCATAAATTTCATGACTGAAACAAAATTTAAAATACTACTGTAGTAGTTATACAGTCAAACCTCGTTAACATAAATTTCAAGGCAAATTAAAAGTTTTTCCCTCATGTTATCATCAATAGTTTATATTATTAGTAACAAAATCGTTGTATTAATTTTGACAGGCATTGTAGGAACAATTCATATTAAAAGTATACCAGGTTAATTCTGTACATGTTAATGAGGTTTGAATGTACTTTGTTGTTTGATAGCAACATCCATCTCCTGTTAGTTTCTGTTTCATAGCTGCCAACTTGTACGTATTTTTCTTACCACTAAAATTTTATAGAATTTTTTTATTTATTTAAACGTTAAAATTGCTTGAATTGCGGTGATTAAATTAACTAAAATTTTCTGTTACATTTTAGTGGTATGAAAAATCCGTACAAGTTGGCAGCTATGCTGTTTAGATATTAGGGCAGATGACTGAAAAAATACATAATCTTAATTCATTTTTTTTTTCAGTTTTATATCTCTATGCCTACATAAAACATCACATCATAGCTGCCAACATCTTACGCTTTTTCAGACCACAAAAATTTTATAGTAAATTTTACCTTTTTAAATCGCCGTAATCTGCCGATTAAATAAGGCAAAGATTTCTATTAAATTTTTGTGGTCTGAAAAAGCGGAAGAGTTGGCAGCTATGTCACATTAATGTTAGCTATTTTATCTTATTGTTTCTAAACTTGAAGTGTTGTTTTAAGAATCTACATATACTATCTGCATTTTTTAATTACTACATTAATAAAATACCCCAATTTCTAGTGCATACTCTGCTGATCAAACAAACATGTTTAGATCCAGAAATGTTAATAAATAAGATTTATCTTATTTCTATTTTCTACATAGTATGCAACATATTTAAAGAAACTTTCTTGATGTAAAATTTATTGGATCGGCTGCAAACTATGTACATCTGAAATTAGAGTACACAAAAAGTACTTAAATTCTGTTCAATTAACTTGCTCATTTCATATAAATGTACTATTTGAAAGTTTTATTAAGGTTAAACAATGGCAGAAAAAAAAAATTGTTGCTTCTTCCCGTAACTCTTCATAGAAATCTAAACACAAATCTTCTAAGTTAAATAAGTTTCTGAAGCAATTTATTGTCACAGAATGATTCAAACGTGGCTGTGTACATCCCATAAAAAAGTAGAAGTAATAAAATATTTATTGAATATTCATGCATAAGAATTAAATGAGGACGTCAGTTTCAAAACTTGTCTTATCTAAAAGTTAAAAAATCGAGTTTTCTCTGTCATTCTATTCTACTGGTACTGGTGGACATGAATTGAGAAAACAATACAATCTGCAAAACACTAGCTTTACTGTGTATTTCTGGCATTGTAAAATCTTGGTTTAGAATGAAGACCAATGGACGTGATCAGAGGTTTTTCACGATTTCTGAAAATTTGATTTTCTGGATAAGGCGAATTTTGAAACTCATGTCCTCAAATATAGCTAATAATTTTAAAAGCAAACTTTAATTAACTCTGATATAAATTTAAGATTTATTTATTTTTAAATAACACATAATATAACATACACATCAAAAGAAATTCAAGGTAAGTTTAAATATATAAGTGCATCAATTACACTGTTTATAATTAATGTTCCAACAGGAACAAACGAAAACTAATGCATTTAAAATAACTTCGGAAAAAAAAATCGCAAGGGAAGGTTGATCTGTATTTTCCATTTGAAGTCAGTCATCTGGGTAATTACATGAAGTATCTTGTTTTAGAAGTGTTCTAGCCAAATTATCAGGACGGAATGCCATCTTTTCTTAAATGTAGCTAACAAAACTGCTGACAATATTTCATTTTCTGCAGTGTAGAGAGGGGATATCATGAATGTCATCAGATGTAAAATGCAGTTCACAAAGCTAGACAAAAAGAGAAAAAAATAGTAAATTTTTGTGCATAATCATGTGTTGTATAAATACATATAAAACTGTGGTTTATTTCAGTAAGCTTTATTTAGTACCCTTGTATTTTATTTCAATGAGAGATATATGGGGTCATTCAAAAAAGTCCATTTTGAAATTTTTAAGAAAGAAAAAATATCTTTTGAAAAGGATTGAATACTTATTCAAAAAAGAAACTGAAGGTGAATTTGGGATTTTGGCCCCAGCTTAGTATTTTTTTTTTTTAAATCTTGGATTTTTTGGGTCTGCACAATTTGAAATAACAGCAAAATTGTAAAAATTTTAAGCCAAGATAGAATTTGTTAAGGCCAAACCTGAAAATTTTAGTCTGTGCAGACCTTTAATGTCTACTGTTATTTCAGTTAATTTTTCTATATACAAGTTAAAATTAACAAACATAAAACTTTCCAAATAGGAACCGGCAAATTTGCAAAGAAAAAAAAATTAAGACTTCATATACAAAATTACACTTTGTTTCTATAAACAGTTTCAGTGTTTAAATAACCATTTTACAAAGGGCCAATTTTGGAGATTTTCTTCAGATTGAAACCTGGTACTTATCAAGTATACCCTACAGATTTCACCCAAAATCTTATTTCAAACAACAAAAACCAGCTTTTTGCTATGAAGAAAAGGTGGTTTTATGATTTCATGGAATCCTCTATAATTTTCTTTAAAGGCAGGATACCATTCATTGAGCCGAAAAAGTAGGTCAATTTCATCCTCCCCCCATAGAAAGAATAAAGTACCACAAAAACTGAATTTAACCAGTTATTATTCATAGTTTGTAGTATAACAGATATTTTTTATTATACAACAACCCCAGTAGCAGAAAATTCTCCATGTGCCTGTGACAGATACTTCGGGGACAAAAAATAATCTGCAGGTAAAATATTTTTACAATTGAAGCGTTAATTAATCAAACAATCACTTACATGTAACGTTTTTAGACATTTTAAAATATTTTATTAATAACAATATTAACTTTTTGTATTAAGTAATAAAGAAAGAGCTAAACATAATACTATGAAGCAAAATAAAGGTCTGACAAAGAAGAATCTGCAAAACAGAAAAGAAAATCTGCGAAGCTCGTCTCCTGTTTCGAACATTCTGCTACCGGGACAACAACTATTAAAACTGATGGCAATATTGTCAGTTGCATATACAACATTTTTAGCATGACATGTAAAATACAGTTTAAATGGATCACCCAATCATGTTTTTCTTTTTGGAAATAGCAGAATATTTTGCGGGCCCATCAGCCTTTTACATATGTAATTATAATATATTCTTTGAGCTACACCGAAGTTAAGAGATAAAAGTTTTCAGAAAAAAGATGACACTTTTTTTCTGAAAACAATTTCGCCCCCCCCCCCAAAAAAAAAATTAAATTTCAATGAACTGCTGTAAAATTTGTAAAAAGTTTACACCACCATCGTTATTTTATGTCACACAGACCTTTCGATTTGAGACAGACTGCACGCAGATTGAAGAGAAAATTTACCATTTTGGCTTTATTTTCAGTCACACAGATAATTTTACAACATCTGTTTTATTTCAGGTCCAAGGTGCATAAAACCAAGCAAAAAAAAAAAAAAAAAAAAAAAAAATACAATTTTATATAATTTTTATTCTTTGAAACCTGAGGAGGAAAAAAAAAGCCAAATTTTCACAATTGGGGGGGGGGGGGGGGGGGGAGGAGTTTCCAATTTCGAAATTATTTATGTTTCCACAGACATGAGGGAGAAGAGGGGAAAAAAAGGGAGGGGTGAAAAAAAATAACAACAATTTAAAAAACAACTCATAAGCATTCAACGTTTATCTTTAAAAATCACACCTTTCAAAACTGCAAGTTTATGTAGTTAAAAAAATTTTTCATTACAACACATTAATTTGGCATGGGCCCGATTATTGAAAATTCATCCTTTTGATTGACACTTGGATAAAAAACATGAAATGGTCCTTAAAAATAGACTTCTACACGGTTTTCTTGATGTGTAATCATAATTATATTTATTAAACCATTTGAAAATTTTAAATGATAAAAAGAGTAGGCATATAAATTTTTAAATACATTATTTTTTTTATCTTTTCTACTTTTTAGTGTTTAAATATTTTGTTGTTGCAGATTCACAGTCAGTTGGCATATTTTCGAAGAAATGATTTGACACATTATCTTCATTGTTTTTGTACTCATAAACAATTATAACTACACTTCTTCTAAACTGTTTACTCAATGTGTAATCATAATTATATTAATATTAAACTATTTGAAAATTTGAAATGATAAAAAAGTAATATTTTTAAATACATTTTTTATTTATTTATATTTTCTACTTTTTAGTGCTTAAAATATTTTGTTACTGCAGATTCAGTCAGTTGGCATATTTTGGCAGAAATCATTTGACACATTATCTTCGTTGTTTTTGTACTCATAAATAATTACAACTGCAAAAATTATTTGGCAATTTATCAACATTTTCAAAATCACTTTGTGGCAACCTTTATTTACATTTTAAAAACATTCACAGATTGAAATATCTTTATAAAATAGTTATCAATGTATCAAACGCACAAACAATTATTTGTTTTATATTGATACCATTTAATATACACATTAAAAAACTATTAGTTTAATTTATGCATAAATAAAACATAACAATTAATACAATATATATATATATATATATATATATATATATATAATAAGAAATAAGCCATATATAGTTAGACATTTTTTATTGGTCGCAATTTCACTTTCACGACAGTTTATAATATTTGCCAAGAAATCACACTTTCTTAATCTTAACTCGGTCATGACTGAGTTATGTCATAGCCCCTATAATAAAGAAGTATTTGTTACATTAGTGTATAACTTAACATACTCTTTGAAGTAGCAAGAGACGTCAAGTTACGTCTGGTAACTCAAAAACATTAACGTTTAACATGGATCAGTTTATACCAACCAAAACACGAATTTTCTGCTTAAAATCAATACGAATCCAACAACAAAAAAATTCTACAAACTGAAGAGAAAGGAAAGTAATACATATTTTAATACAATTATGGAAAAAAGTCTATAATTAAATGTTTCATATAAATACTGTCTTTTTTGCTTTGAACAGTTTGAACACATACAAATTTATTAATATTTAAATACAGTAGAACCTCGATCCATCGTTTTTCAAGGTGTGTGTGTGGAAAAAACGATAAATGCAGGAAAACGATGAATGTGGTTTAACGTCAAAACACGAAAAAAAAAAAAAAAAAAAGTTTAAGCATTACTTACTAATACATGCAATGTATACAGTATATTAATAAATACTAATTTGTTACAGACCAAACTGTAAAATAAATAAATCAAAGTTGTAGAAAATGGATATTTATTCTAAAAATGAGTAATTTTATATTCAGTTTTTCGTTCATTTTTTAAATTAAACAACAAATTTTCAGGATGTACAACATATTTCTGGTCATTTTCTGTAATTTCATGTACATATAAAAAAGTTCGTATAGTTTCAAATGCCGTAATTAAATCAGACAGACTTTGCGCTGGTGTAGGCTTAGCTTCATCGGCATGAACATTATCCTCTGCTTCTTCGCCATTATTTTCATTTTTTGCATCATCACACATTTCTTCTATGCTTAGGACACCACATGTCGCAACATCTCGATCAATAGAAATATATCGTTAAATTTTGTAACAGAGACATCCTCTTTTACACGCAACCACTCTTCATTTGCATTATCGTCAGCATATTCATTATTTTCTTTCCCTTCTGTTGAGCATTCTTCATGAGTTTTTCGCAAAAAAACTGCATTTCACGAAACACTTCTGGATGGAATGAAGAAGTTACTCCCTGCCAAGCTGAAAGTACAAAATGAATATCCTGCAGAAGCTCTATTTTTGGAGTACGTTCTTTTGCTTATTCCATGAAACAAAGATATTTCACTAGCTTTCTCCTGTAAAATTGCTTAAAACAATTGATTATTCTGGCATCAAGAAGATGTACGACCTCTTGATAATCTCTGCCCCCCCCCCCCTCCCGAAACAGCTCAAATGAGTTACTTTAGGATAAAAGAAGTAATTCCAGTTTGTATGTCATATGGATCCGCTTGACCTCCAATTTCATTTCGGTGGGGAGAAAAATTTTACAACGATGAATGCGGGAAAAAGATTTCTTGACGAACGATGAATGCAGGTTTCGTTAACATTATTTAAGTATAATTTGTGCAGGGACCATAGAAGTAAAACGATCAATGTGGGAAAACGATGGATGCTGGAACGATAGATCGGGGGTTTCACTGTATAGTATAGATGCTGCTTAATGTGATTACTTCGGGACCACAAGCTTTTGATAACAATATACAGGGTTTTAAAACACCCAGCACACTGGTCTAAAACTTGGAGTTTTCTTAAAAAAAAAAAAAAGGTGGGGGGGGGGGGGGGGGACTTTATTGAGTTTTTTTGCAGAACACTTTAAACTTCTGCATAATACATATACATTTATCAGTGAAACCTGGGTATAATTTTGCATTAATTAAGTATGATTTAGCAAAATATATATATAAAAAATTAAGTTAATTTAAAAAGTACATTTGTATCTCATGGGACTGGTTTGCTGCATTAAGAATATATTGAACCAACTACAACTGAATTTTTTTATATAATTCTTAATATAATTCAAAATATTTTTCACACAAAGCGATGCTTTTAGCAGAGTTGGAAAAAAACCGGGTTTTTTTGTAAAAAACCAAAAAAACCGGTTTATTTGGTTTAAACCAGGTTTATTTGGTTTAAACCGGGTTTTTTTAAATATAATTTCCTATTGCATACAGATGCATATCTGTTGATAAAATAAACATTTTTGGATATTATATAAGTAATATAACTTTTGAAAATATTTAAATTAAGTAATTACAGTCTGTATGTGAATACTGTGTGTAACCTTAAGATTGAAGACAAATAGTTTTCTTTTTCACATTTTTATATCACAGCACACAAATGTTACAAACAATCACAAACACTGAAAAACATGTAGAATGATGAGGTGACTTTGGGGTAATAACCCGCTGTTAGAACAAGTGACGTTCATAAAACATCTTTTGGGGAATACTCCCGCTATAAGCAACAGAATAATTGGGGATAAGACCCGCTATAGCATAATGTGCCACAATGGCAGCTCAGCAACAACATACTATACTTGGGGATAACACCCGCTCGAATACACAATGTGCCGAAATGGCAGCTAAAGAACAACCATATACTTGGGGATAAGACCCGCTCGAATACACAACGTGCCGCAATGGCAGCTAAGCAACAACTGAACTGGGTCACATGACCGCAAAGCTACGGAGCTCGTTCGGCATGCGCACAAGGTCCGAACATGCCGCCCCGCGTTGCAATGTGCGTAGCACATTCAAAATATTAAAAATACACTATAAATACAAGAACTAAATAAAATACCAATACCACAAAATAATATTACAATACAAATACAATAATGATAAGTAGCAACAATAAGGACTATACAATACAATAAAATTAAATTCTTTGATACAAAATTTAAGCTATTTTCTAAAAATAGTTCTATATTGTTCTTAAGAAAAGTTGAATGTAAAATAACATGTAAATCTTAGGTGCACCTTAAAATACATAAACAATGAGAAATAAGTATATACATTAGATTTCATTAAATTTCTGAAGAAATATTTTGTTACTAAGCTAACGAAAATCGCGATATAAACCTTATGAAAAATCCCTTTTCTTTGATTTTTATATTTAATCTCAAAAGGGCCGCAAAAATCGGCTCCTGTATGGTTAAACGTAAAATTTGGAGTTACTCTTTCCGATGGGAGGTCACCCATGATTTGTTTAGCAGTAACTGGGTTGTTCCTAAAACAGACAACGTAATCATGCACTACTTTTCGCGCTAAATTTTTTCCACTTACGGGCCAAAACCGCATACGTACGTAATGGATTAAAGTTTGGGGACCAATATGAAAATACTTCCTGTGAAAATGCTCAAATATGAGTTTTGTGAGCTTATGGCCTTTCGGCAAAATGATTTGATGCTTCTTATCAAAGTTTAAATCTGAATTTTCCAACCTACCGCCAACTCTTAAGATATTATCTTGATCCAAAAAGGGGGATAAACATTTAATTTTACTGGAAGGGGGAACCCTTGATTCCCGTTTTAAACCCTTAATCTCTTCCTGAAATTCTGCATTTTGTACTAATCTAATTAGAGAAACTTCAGAATTTTTTATTTCTGGGGTTGTGAGGCTGCCTCTGTGCCGGTCTGCTAACTTACATTTGCAATTGTGAAAAAACCTATAAACATATGCCAGTATGCGAAGAATACTATAGTATTTACCACTTATGTTGAGAAAAAAATCTACTTCTTCAGGATTCCTGAAAAGAGAAAGAGAAATATTAGAATTGAAATCATTACAGTTATTTTTATATTTTGATTTAGTCTCTGGAATGTAATCTGTTTCTGGCACAGAAATAGTTTTTTGCTCAGTCACTAAGTCATCAGCTGCTAGGAATTTTGGTCCCCTAAACCACATTGGATTCTCTACAAGAGAATTAACACTCGCACCTCTGGTCAAGAGATCGGCAGGATTGTCCTTGCTAGAGCAGTGATACCAAGAGTTCGAATCTGAAAGTGCATTAATCTCTATGACACGGTTTGCCACAAACTGCTTCCATCGCTTTGATGATCCTTTGATCCAGAATAAGGTTATTTTGGAATCTGTCCAATAGTACACCTTCGATGTGATTTTTTGATCTAGGATAAGTTTTACTTTATTGGTCAGTCTTGCACTTAGTAAGGCTCCGAGAAGTTCTAGCCGAGGCAGAGTTATCTCTTTTATCGGTGCAACACGACTCTTTGAAGTCACGAGATTGACTTCCACACCACTCTCTCTTTTTATTCTCAGATAAATTGCAGATCCATACGCTATTTTACTAGCATCAGAAAAGGCGTGTATTTCTACAGCTATTACTTGATTCAAGCAACCAAGAATTTTCCTCGGAATTTTTAATTCTGCTAAATTTGGAAGTTCTTCGAGCCACTTTAACCATTTTTCGTGCACATTAGTTGGTAACTGTTCATCCCATGCTGTCTTCTTTAGCCATAGTTCTTGGAACAGGCATTTTATTCTAATGGTGAATGGCGTCAGCATGCCTAACGGATCGAAGATTTTACCAACTGCTTGCAATAGTAGACGTTTTGAGCCTTTTTGCGATGACAAGAATTCTATTAAACTTTTGACTTCGAATGTCAGACAGTCTTCTTCTGTTTTCCAGGACATTCCTAATACCTTGCTTAGATTGCTTCCTAGGCTTATTGCAGCATGTTCTGCTTGAATATTTAAACCTTCCTTTTGCCAGCACTGCAGTAACGCTTCATCATTTGTTATCCATTTTCGAAGAATCATTCCTGCTTCAGACATTATTTTGTTAGCATTCAGGGAAACATCAAGAGCTTCTCGCAGCGTATCTTCGCCAGATATAAAATCGTCCACATAAATATATTTATCGAGTAGGTGAACAGTTCTTGGGTGTAGGTTCATAAACCGCTTGATGTGCTCCTTTATTGTAGCAGATAGGAGGAATGGAGAGGCATTGACTCCAAAAATAACACGTTTGAATCTGAAGACCTTGAAAGATTTTAAACCATCATCATACCACAGAAAACGGACAGAATCCCGATCTTTTTCAGCTAGTGAGATTTGAAGGAACGCCTTCTCGATATCAGAAGAAAAGGCAATTTCGTATAATCTGAAGTGGATTAAAATATCAAATAGAAGTGGATTTAAGTTGGTGCCGGGCCATAAACAATCATTAAGGGACAAATCATTGTTATCATGAGAGCTGGCATCGAAGACGATTCGGACCTTTGTAGTAAGTTTATCTTCTTTACAGACCGCATGATGGGGCAAATAATAAACTGCCCTGTCTAAAACAGGTTCATTTTCTTGCACCTGCTCTATAATTCCTTGCTTTAAATATTCCGTGATTATTTCAGAATATTGTCGAAAAAGCTCTGGGTTTCGATAAAATTTTCTTTTTAGACCTTCCAAACGCTGTTTCGCAACATTAAAATTATCATTTAAATCCTTCCAGTCTCTCTTCCAGGGTAACTGAACTTCATAACGATCGCCTACAAATTTGACAGTTTTATCGAATATTTGTTGTGCTTGATCAGTTTCCGATATTTTCGGATCTCCATGTTTAATGCCTATAGACTCAAGCTCCCAAAATTGTTTTAAATTATCATTTATTTCATCGAAATCTCTAACGAAATTGCACATAGTAATATTGTTTGTTTGCGTGTTCTCCTCTAGCGCCCCAGTTGGGATCCATCCAAAAACAGTGTCTTGCAGAAAAAGTTTATCATTTATCTTAACTGAATTATGCTTTAAAATTCTATAAAATAATTCAGCGCCAAGCAATGCGTGAACTTTTCCCGGTTTGAAAAATGTGGGGTCTGCCAATTCCACAATATTCGGTAAATTAATGTCCGATACATTTAATTGCTTTGATGGAATTACATCCGTGATTTTGGGAACAATTAAGAAATCTATATTCTCCCTGAAAGAGCCATCTTCGTTTGTAATTACACTCGAAATTTTATGTTTTACATTATAAGTATAACCGTTTAATCCTGTAACGGATACATTAATTATCCCTTTTTTAAATTTCAGCATGTCAGCGCAATCCTTAGTTAAAATATTGACATTGCTAGCATTATCCAAAATGACTCTAAACCTTCGTTTATTTCCGAAATTATCTTCTATAAAAACAAAGCATGTACTCAATAAAATTGATTTTCTTTCTTTACTTATATTATTCAAGGTCTTTAATGATTCGTTATTTACCGAAATGTTCTTCGTTTCTCTATTTACCGCACCTGCAAGAGGGGAGGAAATTTGGGGGGAAGCCAATTCATTTTTGGATTTATTTTCTTTTTCTCGATGAAGCCATGAGCTGTGTCGCAATCCACAGGTATTACAGTTATATTTTGAAATGCAAGAATTTACGCAATGAGAATTATTCAAACAATTAATACACAGCTTATTTTTCTTCACAAAATCGTATCGTTCAGAAGCATTCATTTTTCGAAACTGAGAACATTTGTTCAAATTATGAAAGGCCAATTTACACAGAATACAAGTTTTTCCATTCGATTTATCATTCGAATTTAGCATGAAATTTTTTTGTTTGTTCGAAAGAGGAATGTTTTTGTTTAAGGGTTTTGAAGCAGAGTATCTATTTACGCTTTCTAACGTAGAACTGCGGTTTTCCAAAAATGACATTAATTCATTAAATTGCGGGTATTCTGATTTTTTAATCGAATATTCAAATAATTTTCGAGATTCCTTATCTACCTTTTGCAATATAATATTGATAAGGATAGCATCAGACAGATTGTTTTGTTCATATTGTAATACTTTTAAGGCCCTCAAATTTTTATTTACACAATCAATAAAGGATCTCAATTCTTTAGAAGACTCGTAATGTATTTTTTCATAATTAATTATGGCCGATAAATGAGTGTCAATGAGCAAACGTTGATTTTCGAATCTTTCAGTAAGTGCTGTAAACAATGATTCAAAGGAATCGTCTAGACTCTCTAGTTGTTTTGCTTCATTTTTTAGCGATGCTCGCAAATAAAACAGCTTCTGAGCGTCATTTAACTGAGCATTATTTATGATTAAATTTGTAAATTGTACTTTAAAGATTGACCACTCTTCATATTTACCATTGAATGTTGGTAGTGGGATTTCAGGTAACTTAACTTTAATATTATTCGAACTTATAGATTCAATACTATCAGCATGCACATTTATTTCAGAAACTTTAAGATTTTTAAGAAATATGTTGAGACTTACCTCAAGTTTCTCGAGACGATCTTCGAGTTCATCTAACTCGTTTTCGATTTCTGGTAAGTCCTTAATATCAGGGATATCATAATATTTATCCCGTATTTCCGATACTTTTGCTTGCAGCTCAGGTAATTTTCGAATCTTTATTTCGAGCTCGGTACTCGAGTAATTAATTTCGTCTGTATTATCTTTTACGAAATTTTCTAATTTCGTTATAGCGCCTTTTAGAGCACCTTTTGTTCTATTTAATTTTTCCATAGCAGCTATTTCGCTGCGAAATCGACGGACCACTAGAGTGTATGTGAATACTGTGTGTAACCTTAAGATTGAAGACAAATAGTTTTCTTTTTCACATTTTTATATCACAGCACACAAATGTTACAAACAATCACAAACACTGAAAAACATGTAGAATGATGAGGTGACTTTGGGGTAATAACCCGCTGTTAGAACAAGTGACGTTCATAAAACATCTTTTGGGGAATACTCCCGCTATAAGCAACAGAATAATTGGGGATAAGACCCGCTATAGCATAATGTGCCACAATGGCAGCTCAGCAACAACATACTATACTTGGGGATAACACCCGCTCGAATACACAATGTGCCGAAATGGCAGCTAAAGAACAACCAAATACTTGGGGATAAGACCCGCTCGAATACACAACGTGCCGCAATGGCAGCTAAGCAACAACTGAACTGGGTCACATGACCGCAAAGCTACGGAGCTCGTTCGGCATGCGCACAAGGTCCGAACACAGTCAATTATATAGAAAATTGAAATCATTTCTAATTTAAACATTATTAGTAACAGCTATGTCTTATGTTCAAAGTAAACTGCTCTACATGGTGAAATATTGATACCTTTTAAAATCGTATGAAGAATCCTTTGATTAATAATATAATAATCAATCAATAAACATTTGATGCATTTCATGAATATAATATATTATTCTATGGTTGTTATTATTTTTTTAATATCCAAATATTTCTGGTTATTTTGTTTACTCAGTGATAACTCCAAGTGTCCAAGTCAACATTTTTGGCCACTAGATTCAACAACTAACAGAAAAGATTGATTGGTATTATTGAAATGCTGTAACTAGCACTCAATTTTTGCAAGCTGTGTTATTCAATTTGATATCTTAAGTTACTCTTTTAAATTCTTTAAGGATATTTTTTTCCAATCCAGAAAATTTTCTTTTACAACTTAACCAAAATCTTAAAGATCACTGTATTTTGTTATTAACTGCTGTAAATAAGCTGCATTTTTTAAATAAAAATATTTTATGCTAAATATTGAATATTATTTATCTATTTTATCTTTTCTAATTTCACATGTTTTAAGAAAAATCTTTAGGGTATCAGATATGTTCCTCAGCACATGCTAATTTTCCTTCTACATGCATAGAAACATGACCTAGGCTCATTATGTCTCATGTTGACTGCTGAGATGAAGTGTTAAAAGTAGAAATTACTTCTATCAATAAATTAAAACAATTAAATTACAAAAAAGAGAAAATATTAGATTAGATTTTTTTTCTAAAAAAACCAAATGGTTTTTTTTGACAAAAAAAACCAATTGGTTTAAACCGTGGTTTAAACCATGGTTAAAACCACTTGGTTTAAACCGTGCCAACCCTGATTTTTTTTGTGAATTTTATTGTTTTTCTCATTTTTTTTTCTTTTTGAATTTGTATTATTATAAAATAAATTGTAAAAAAAAAAAAATTGCCTTTTTTTTCTCATAAAAAAATCGTCTTTGAAGAGGTTAAGTAAAATGAAATTACAACCAACTTTCATAATCTGCAAAGCTTGGGACTAAAGGTCATGCGGATGATCATTGTTTCTTCATTTTTCTTTCGCATATCACTAATGAATGTTAAAATGAAAAGATAATGATTTCAAATTAAATTGCAATAAAATATCTACACATTAAAAGGTCTTATCAGTTTCATAAAAGTGTAAAGTTTTAAGCATATAAATTAATTCATATAAATAAAATAGTAATTTAATTAACACATTTAAAATATACGTATAAAAATGCACTGATTAGTTTTATTTTTCTAAAATATTGATATAGTAATTGTTTTTAAATATGCTAAATATTGAATATCATTTATCTATTTTATCTTTTCTAATTTCACATGTTTTAAGAAAAATCTTTAGGGTATCAGATATGTTCATCAGCACATGCTAATTTTCCTTCTACATGCATAGAAACATGACCTAGGCTCATTATGTCTCATGTTGACTGCTGAGATGAAGTGTTAAAAGTAGAAATTACTTCTATCAATAAATTAAAACAATTAAATTACAAAAAAGAGAAAATATTAGATTAGATTTTTTTCTAAAAAAACCAAATGGTTTTTTTGACAAAAAAACCAATTGGTTTAAACCGTGGTTTAAACCATGGTTAAAACCACTTGGTTTAAACCGTGCCAACCCTGGCTTTTAGCATGATGCGTTAGGTCGAGACATGATGATTTTGAAAACACTAACAGGCTGATATTACACATAATCACATTAAGCAGCATCTACTGCAAAAAGTAGTTTCTTTAGCATAAACATAATTATAATTACCGTTAAACAGATTTCTCTAAAAAGTCATGCTGCAAGGGGAACACTGTTTGCATTCTCAGAGTGGACTCTCAGGAATTCTAGGTATATCCTAAGGATTAAAAAAAAAAAAAAAAGTAATTGAAATGTAAAAAAAATATTGGATTTCATTAAAGTACTGATACACAAAAACAAGTTGGAAATTGCACGTCAAATGTAGCTAATGAGGTGCGTTCGTACTATAGCTAGTTTTATAAATATTTTTTGCACTGCATATTGTACTCACTGAATGTATATTTTAGTACGGTTCAATAAGTGCATATCCATTTCATTCTGTTGGCTGTAACATCATTAAAATGCACTTTTTTTCCCCCCCCATTGGCCGTAATGTAATGGAAAACTTTAGACTATCCCTGTCATTAAACTATAGATCTGATTTTCATAAAATTTGAAATGACTCAACAAAATATTGCAATAATTATAATATTTAAAATTTCAGAACATTCGGTTGGGTAGTTTTTCCTCAGTTATATGCAGAGTGACAGACAGACAGACGTACTGACTGAATGACAACTATAGCTACATATTTATATAATTACGAATGCACCTAAAAAGGAATTTTGGTAATGTAAAAATAGTATTGACTATGGGCTTATTTGTCAGGGCATAAAGCCCGGCGGCCCTACTACTAACTACTTTATGCACCCAGGGGTCCTTACTGTTTTTTTTTATTCACCCTTTTATTTAATTTAATCGAAAAATACATCAATCAGGTGCAAAAAAAAATCTGAATTTCACTAATTGGCCGAAGGAGAAAAAAACCCAGCTAAATTCATCGAATAGGCAAGGGAAATGCAAAATTTGTTAATTGATTGTAAAGAGGGGGGGAAAAAATCAAGAAATATGTCAACTCCACACAAGAAAAAAACTGCGAAATCTTTTAATTGTGATCGATTAATGGGAAAAAATATCAAATTGTCTACTCATCTCAGAAAAAAAACATGCAATTTTTCAATTCAACAGAGGAAAAACAGAGTAAATTTTGTCAATCAATCGTAAAATGAAATGGCAGGATTTATCAATCGTCGCAAAAATTTTATAACCGCTGAAGACAGGGCTTGAAATTCAATTTTTAGGGTTTCGTTCATCTGATGAAACCCTATTCGTCTCGCTCCTCTGTCAGTCTGTCACAGAGCCCGTTCTAGTCTTTTCTGCGAACCATTCACAAAATTTGAACTTTTCCATGCCCTATGATGAAATTTGCATCCCCCCCCCCATGATCCTTCGATGAAATTCACGATTTTTCAGCAGCCATTCGACGAAATTTGAGTTTTCGTGATCCTTCCAAGAAATTGGAGTTTTCGCGATCCTTCGAAAAAATTGGAGTTTTCGCGAACCTTCGAAGAAATTGAGTTTTCGCAATCCTTCCAAGAAATTGGAGTTTTTGTGATCCTACGAAGAAATTGAGTTTTCGCGATCCTTCAAAGAAATTGGAGTTTTCGCAATCCTTCCAAGAAATTGGAGTTTTTGTGATCCTACGAAGAAATTGAGTTTTCGCGATCCTTCAAAGAAATTGGAGTTTTCGCGATCCTTCGAAGAAATTGGAGTTTTCGCGATCCTTCGAAGAAATTGGAGTTTTCGCGATCCTTCGAAGAAATTGGAGTTTTCACGATCCTTCGAAGAAATTGGAGTTTTCACGATCCTTCGAAGAAATGAGAGTTTTCACGATCCTTCGAAGAAATGAGAGTTTTCACGATCCTTCGAAGAAATGAGTTTTCACGATCCTTCGAAGAAATTGGAGTTTTCACGATCCTTCGAAGAAATGAGAGTTTTCACGATCCTTCGAAGAAATGAGAGTTTTCACGATCCTTCGAAGAAATGAGAGTTTTCACGATCCTTCGAAGAAATTGGACTTTTCACGATCCTTCGAAGAAATTGGACTTTTCACGATCCTTCGAAGAAATTGGACTTTTCACGATCCTTCGAAGAAATTGGACTTTTCACGATCCTTCGAAGAAATTGGAGTTTTCACGATCCTTCGAAGAAATGCGAGTTTTCACGATCCTTCGAAGAAATGAGAGTTTTCACGATCCTTCGAAGAAATTGGAGTTTTCACGATCCTTCGAAGAAATGCGAGTTTTCACGATCCTTCGAAGAAATGCGAGTTTTCACGATCCTTCGAAGAAATGCGAGTTTTCACGATCCTTCGAAGAAATGCGAGTTTTCACGATCCTTCGAAGAAATGCGAGTTTTCACGATCCTTCGAAGAAATTGGAGTTTTCACGATCCTTCGAAGAAATGAGAGTTTTCACGATCCTTCGAAGAAATGAGAGTTTTCACGATCCTTCGAAGAAATTGGAGTTTTCACGATCCTTCGAAGAAATGCGAGTTTTCACGATCCTTCGAAGAAATGCGAGTTTTCACGATCCTTCGAAGAAATGCGAGTTTTCACGATCCTTCGAAGAAATGCGAGTTTTCATGATCCTTCGAAGAAATGAGAGTTTTCACGATCCTTCGAAGAAATGAGAGTTTTCACGATCCTTCGAAGAAATGAGAGTTTTCAGGATCCTTCGAAGAAATTGGAGTTTTCACGATCCTTCGAAGAAATGAGAGTTTTCACGATCCTTCGAAGAAATTGGAGTTTTCACGATCCTTCGAAGAAATGCGAGTTTTCACGATCCTTCGAAGAAATGCGAGTTTTCACGATCCTTCGAAGAAATGAGAGTTTTCACGATTCTTCGAAGAAATGCGAGTTTTCACGATCCTTCGAAGAAATGCGAGTTTTCACGATCCTTCGAAGAAATGCGAGTTTTCACGATCCTTCGAAGAAATGCGAGTTTTCACGATCCTTCGAAGAAATGCGAGTTTCCACGATCCTTCGAAGAAATGTGAGTTTTCACGATCCTTCGAAGAAATGCGAGTTTTCACGATCCTTCGAAGAAATGAGAGTTTTCATGATCCTTCGAAGAAATGCGAGTTTTAATGATCCTTCGAAGAAATGAGAGTTTTCACAATGCTTCAAAGAAATTGGAGTTTTCGCGAACCTTCGAAGAAATTGAGTTTTCGCAATCCTTCTAAGAAATTGGAGTTTTCGTGATCCTACGAAGAAATTGAGTTTTCACGATCCTTCAAAGAAATTGAGTTTTTGTGATCCTTCGAAGAAATTTGAGTTCTCGCGATCCTTCGACGAAATTCGAGTTTTTAGCGATCCTTTGACGAAATTTACGCTTCTTTCGCGATCTCTTGACAAAATTAGCGGCATTTTCCGTGATTTTTTGATGAATTTTTTTTTTTTTTTTTTTTTTTACAAAATCCTGCATTTGACCGGTTCCTTCCATATTTTTAGTCGCCAGTCTTTCAAGTTTAATCGCCGGGTGGCGAGTGCTTATTTTCATCTTTACGACAAAACCCTTTTGATTTTCATAAAATAAGAATAAAATTATATACAGTCGACTCTGAAATCTGCACACTTAGGGACAGAGGGTTTTGCGGATTACACATTTTTGCAGATTATAGATCATCCATTTGTTTACATTTTACTTTTTAGAGTCTGGCAATAAATTAGAAACAACTGCACACAAATTATAATTGCAATGTAAAAGAAAAACATAATGCATTATTATTTACTAATTGTATTAATTTTTTTAAACGTTGACACAACATAATGGTAATTTCAGTTTTGCTTTGTTGTCAATAATTTTTTTCTATAGTCTATGAACAATCATTACTTTTTGCTCTGAGATAAAATTTTGTTGCCCTGAGAAATTTAAACATTTATGTCCAATTTATATTTAAATATTTATTCATTGGAGAACTGATAACTTATGAAAAAAAAATACCAAATTTAACTTTATCTAAGAGTTTAACTGTTAATAGAATTTTCATTGTTTACATTCCAACATGTAGTCCGGATAATAGACATTGGCGGATTATAAATCAGCGGATTTCACAGAGTTGACTGTATTTAATAGTTCACTTATATATTATATTAAAAAAAAAGAAAAAAAAGTCGCCAAACAATGTGATTTAAGACCATAAAATTCATAAGTGTAATATGGTCACATTTGTTACATGTTTATCATTTTTGGACCACAGTCAAATATCTTGTCTGTGCATTCTAATTATAGAAGATTGCTAAGAAAGTATGGCAACAACCAATCAAGACTGCAGTGAAGATAACCAAACTATGGCTGTCAGAATGATTGGTACAAAATTGCATTTTTTTTTTTTTTTTTGCTTATTTCTACTATTATATATATATCCCCCAATCTTTATGTTTCGAGCTAAATTTGCTGTGTCAGAACTGATTAATAAAAAGTCACTGGTCTCAAGGACTCAAACATTAGAATTTACTGGTCCACAACATAAAATTCGATTAAGCACCTTTAACCCTTTGAGCCCTCTACCCTCCGCAGAATATAAACCAAACTCACTTTTCAGTTATCCAAAATTTTCAGCATTAATAAAATGTGAAATTTTAATTTGTTAAAAATAAAATAAAATTGTGATTTGCGATCGGGAGGGCAGAAAAGTTACTGGTTCTGCGGACAACTAAATTTTTCAAATTAGGGGCTGCCCACAACTAATGTCATGCTTGGAGTAGGGTTCGTGAAATTGTGACAAGGGGATGGGAGGGGGTAAGAAGAAATGTGACATCACACATTTTGGTTAAAATAAAAGCATTAAAAATCAGCAGATTAAATTTTGAAGTTATTTTGAAATTAAAATCAGGGGTCGATCCATGCAAAATTTGGGGCCTATTTAAGGGCCCTTTCACAAAAATCTATTTAATAAAATAGACCCCTTCACAAAATTCCTTTTAATAAACAGGCCCCTTTCATAACATTCTTTTTCATAAAAACTGTTTTAAAATGTGTAATTTGTAAATAAAACCAGATCACGAAAAACAAAAAATTTAGCAAGGGGATTTAAAGAAGTTTTTATTTATAAATTCTTGGTTCGAATGAGTAACTGGATTTCCACTTTCGTTACAAAATGCTATTTTTCACAAAAATATTATAAAATTCACAAAAATAACTTACTTTTCACAAAATGGGCCCCAAGAATAAAAACCTGCATCGATCCTTGAAAGTATTTTATACTCATAAAGTAAGGATAGTATTGAGTTGACTCTAAGCCGCTTTTTAGCAGGGCGCAGCGCTAGGTGGCCCTTTTTTTCTTTTTTGTGCCCGGCAGCTCTTTTAAACCCTCCTGATACGCCCAGCTGCCCTTTTCAACATTTCCTATGTGCCTCGTGGCAATCCAATTGATCCCGAAAAAATATCACAAATTCTAGGCTCTCTAAACAAACCAGTTCAAAATATTTTTGTGAACAAGGTTTAAGTGTCCCTTTTTTGAAAAAAAAAAATGTGCCTTTTTTTAGAACAATGTTTCCTTTTTGAAGAAATGTACCCTTTTTTAGATGGTGTTCCTTTTTTTTAGAATAGTGTTCCCTTTTTGAAAAATTACTGCCCGGCGGCCCTTTTTTTCTAGAGTCAACACTAAAGGATAAGATTTAAAGCCAAATATATTAAATTCTAGTGATGCAACGAATAGTGGTTTGGCCGAATAACCGAATACCGAATATTCGGCCAAATTACAGCCGAATATTCGGCCTATTCGGCCGCCGAATAATGAACTTATTTTTGCCTAAAAACAAAATATAGTATGCACTATATGCACAATTCTTGTATATTTCACAATTAAAATGTATTGTTTTCTTTAAAAAAATTATTTATATACAAATTTTTAATTTTTTAAAGCATTATTTTACTCTGAAAAAATATTCGGCTATGTTCGGCCTAAAAATTGCCTCAATAATGTAATTCAGACCCCCCCCCCCCCCAAAAAAAAAAAAAAATTCTTAGCAAAAGTTCCTCATCAGGTACTGTCTAGTTACATTTTAATAGATATTATGTGTGTTATTGTTACATTTTAAAATAATGACAAAATTTTAAAAGTACTAGGAAACATAAGTTTCAGCTTTCAGATGAAATAAAATAAAAAATAAGAAATCTTAATATCTTAAGAAAAACCTCTGATAGAAAAGGTGAAAGGAATATCCTCTAAAATGGTGGAAAGAAATCATTGTAGACTTTATAAAGCTCACAATTAATAAAATTTTTATTTATCTTTATTATTATTATTATTTTCTTTGCTGTCAGCAGTGAAACCTCTATAGAAAGTGCCCTTCAATGTGAAGAAGTAAAAGAAATTATAGTAATTTTCTTTCCCAGCCACTACTAGAAAAACAACAGTGTCCTTTGGAGTGGTGGGCGAAAAATTCGGAAGACTTTACAAACCTTTCACAATTAGCCCAAAAGTACCTTTCTGCACCAGGTAACATTTACGAAAAAAAAAAAAAAAAGAAAGAAAGAAAAGAAAGAAATAGACTATCACTTGAGAATGCTGAATTATTATTTCTGCATCACAATCTACGTTTATTGAAAACATTTTAACTGTTTTTTAAGGCATTACAATGCTATTCTTGAAAAAATATCTAAAACGTAAATGCATACTAATTAAAAGAATTTAGTATTTACATTTCTTTCATTATTTAATAAGAAATAGTAACAGACTTAAAAAAATCACTTAAATTATATTTAACTTTTAAGCGTATTTTACTAAAATAAAAAACCCCTTTAAGTATTGCAACATATAAGACTTAAATATCTTATACATATAGGACATCTATATCTAATCAATCATATATTTATGTTCTTTATGCGTATAATTCAAAATATTATTGAAAGAAATATATTTTTATGTAACAAGGGTTAAATGTTCTTCCCATTATGGAAAAAAAAAAAAAAAAATTGAATTAGCTTGTACAGCTGTATTAAAACAATTTTGAATAGATTAATTTTAAATTAAACAGATTATGTTAGCTTATTACAGATACTTATTGTACTTACTGATACAGCATAAAAATTTTTTAAGATGATTCCTAAATTAGCCTCTTATATAAAAATGGGTAGATAAAACCCATTCGGAGTATGAAAGTCAATGGAAAAAAAGGTGTTAGTTAATTTCAAATAAAATTTTTATTATATATGATGAATATAAATTGTCAAATTAAAAAGTTATACTGTGTAAATATAAAAACATTTATTACAGTATTATTCGGCCAAGGCCGAATAATTGACTTGATATTCGGCCGAAGCCGAATATTCGGTAGACAGGCCGAATGTGCCGAATATTCGGCTTCGGCCGAATATTCGTTGCATCTCTATTAAATTCCATTTCAAATTCCAAAATACTACTGTTTTCAAATGCTCTTTCATATTAATATTTTATGACTATTGCATATTAATTTATGTTTTTTGTCGTAAACCTTAATATTATTTCATACAAAATAAATGTACAAATCATATTTTATAGTTATGCTCACAAATGTCGTGAAAACAAATAGTTAAAGTTAATATGAAAGTTTAATTATAAAGTTAAAATTTTAAATATGATCTATAAAGCAGTGCTTTGTTTCTGAACTGCAAGTATATGTTATGTAATATAGCATGACATGCGACAAGAGGGGAGGGCAAGAGGTAAGGTGAAGTGTGAAAAAAGGGGGGGGGAAGGGGCCAAAAAGTGTGATATCATTTATGGACTGTCCCTTAGTGGTCAGGTTGAATTTTCAGTGGTCGCGGACCAGCAGAACACCAAGGATTCTGAATGTTGATTTGTAAATGTAGAACGAATATTTATGTGGAGCAATATTAATTTATAAACTGCCTAATTTAGAAGACAATGAGTTACTTATAGTTTCATTAGAAAGAATATTTTCTGGTTTTCATTTAATTTAGTTTAAAAAGGTTAGGCAATAAAAATACAGGCATGCTAACATTTGCATTCAAATTCTTCAGTAAAAAATATATTTTGTTCTGTGTATGAAAATTCCCTTGATAGTGAATGTTTGTTTTTTGTGAAAAGCAAATTGTTTCTGTTTTCAATTAGTTGACTGTCAATTTTGGTGTAAATAGAAAGAAAAAGATTGTGTTCTTTTTAGGTGCAATATATTTTAGTTTCCAATTTATATTAAATCTCAAAATATTTATAATCAGCAATAAGTATTTGACTATTTTGCAGCGTTCGAAATCCTTGGTGGTCCGCTGGTCCGAGACCACTAAAAATTCAATTGGACCACTAATTTAAAAAATTTAGTGGTCCGAAGGACCAGTAACTAACAGTAACTTTTTCCCCTTTCTGACAGGTAAATGTAAATTTTCCCATCCCTGAGAAAACTGCAACCAAACATTACAATAAGCATAAAATTTGCATAAAAACTTAGTTAAAATAAATAGACGGAAATAAAAAACATAATAATTTCAGTTTTTGTTTATGTACTATTTAATTTTTAGCAAAATATAATTTTACATTTTATTATGCCGAAAATTTTGGGTAACTGAAAGGAAGTTTAATTTATATTCTCGGAGGAGGAGAGGGGGGGGGGGGGGGGGTGTCACTCAAAGGGTTAAGGTACTTATATAATTTTATGTAGCGGGCCAGTGACGATGTCTGCGGACCAGTAAACTCTGATGTTTACTGTTCCTTGTGATCAGTGATTTTTTTTTAATCAATTCTACCGCTGAAAATAGTCAGGGTTGCAAAATCGCTAAAAAAATGTCGGTCATAACAAAAAAGATGACAGACGATCAAGGGAGAATATGCAAGGGATATACAAAAACTCATTCAATTTCATTATAAAAATTAACATAAGGTTAACAGATGATAAGATTAAAAATTCAAAACAACATTCTTGTATTTAATAACATTTGTTATAATACTTGTCCCCAAGCAGCATTAGCGATAAATACAAAATATTATTTTGTCTTCAAAAACATCGGTAAATTAGAAAAATTTTGGTTAAAAAAAAAAAAAAAAAGATCTATTCAATCTATCTTTTAACATGCTTTTACAAACAAAATATCAAAGTTCTCCAAATGTTATTTATGAAAAAGGAGAGAGAGAGAGAGAGGGGGGGGGGGGGAGAAATTTGTAAAAAGCAAATAGTATAAAATTTTGTAATGATAATGATTCTGAGATTCATATAAATATTAAAATTGATCTAAGCCCAATAAAAAACAATGATGTTTTCAAAACAAAATACCAAAATTTTCCAAACGTTATTTCTAAAAAAAGAGAGGGGAAAGGGAATTTGTAAAAAGCAAATAGTAATAAAATAAACAAAAAATTTTGTGCATGCATGTGCAGTAAGTAAAAAATACTGCATGTATGAGCACTGCATGCCCATAAAGCAAAAATTCAAAACAATATTCTTGTATTTAATAACATTTGTTAATGCTTGTCCCCACGCAGCATTAGCGATAAATACAAAATATTATTTTGTCTTCAAAAACATTGGTAAATTAGAAAAATTTTGGTTAAAAAAAAAAAAAAAAAAATCTATGCAATATGTCTTTTAACATTCCGATGAAGCAAGTAACTTTTTTCCCTCTCTGACAGGTAAACTTAAATTACCCCATCCCTGACAAAAACCACAACCAAACATTACAATAAGCATAAAAACTTAGTTAAAATAAGTAAACGAAAATAAAATACATAATTAATAAGTTCAGTTTTTGATAATGTACTACTTATTTAATTTTTAGCAAATTATAATTTTACATTTTATTATGCCGAAAATTTTGGGTAACTGAAAGGAACTTTGGTTTATATTCTCGGAGGAGGAGAGGGGGGGGGGGGGGGGTGTCACTCAAAGGGTTAAAAGTACTTAATATAATTTTATGTAGAGGGCCAGTGACGATGTCTGCGGACCAGTAAACTCTGATGTTTACTGGTCCTTGGGACCAGTGACTTTTTTTTAATCATTTCTACCGCTGTTTTGATATTTGTGACCCTGCAAAAATTTATTTTTTATCATAAGCGATAAAAATAAGAGTATTTTATGAACTTTTTTGTATTTTAATATCACCCCCCCCCCCCCTCTGCCTGTTTTTTTTTCTTTTTAAATATCCCAGCAGTAGGGGTTGTTTTGTGTGTTAATAAACGAAAGCGTTAAAAGATGTTTTTTGTTTAGTATCCTTAAATCTTGACTGAATGATACTAAAGCATTTTGGATTTTGGCTGCCAGACTGCTTGGTTTCAGAAACAAAATACTACTACATACTAGGGTGTAAAAAAATCATGATTTTTTGGAACAGATATCATATTCGCCCCATATTGGCGCGATTTTTTTCTGTCGCCAATATCATATAGGCAACAGGTACTTAACTTGCGCCAAAGTGCTTGATGTGGTAACCCGGATTATGTTGTTTATGCTGTTGATGTTTTCGCCAAATTGGCAAGCGAAAAAAATCGCGCCAATATGGGGCGAATATGACATCTGTACAGATTTTTTTAATTTAAATCAGATTTTTTTTATTTTTTTCCCTGTGTTAAAATATTAAACATTTACCAAGAATTAAGCATTTCAAAAATGAACAACCCTTCAGTTACTAACATAATCTATGTTTTTTTGCTTTAATTAATAAAATTTTAATTATGCAATTATAGAATTTACAAAAAACTGCAAATTAAAAATTTCTTTAGTAACATACAACATTATGTGCATTAATATTTTGTAATAATTATGTAAACCAATATTAAATACTGCTTACATTTTAAAGTTATTGATAAATTGCATTTAATTTTAAATTGATGATACAGATTAAATTTTGTAATTATTAAACAATTAACTTTTTAAGAACACAATCTACATTTTTGAAAAAGTGATTGAAAAAAGGTGATAAATAATAGTTTGATAAATACATAAAGCAGCCAGTAATTTTACACAGGTTCTAAAGCGTATGTATATCAAATCGATCAAAAATTGTAGCAATGTATACAGCAAATTCACACATAATTTAAAAATAGATTACAAAAATTGTATTTTTGAAACTTAAATCGGATTTTTTTCCCCATAACATTAAAATATTTGAATAGCTACTAAATATTATAATGTTTTGAAGTTATTTAACATTTAGTTAGATTTTTTTTTAAAATGTATAATACTTCTTTTTACACAGTTTAATATTTTTATAATTAACAATAACAAATATTACATTTTTTACAAGTGATTTGGTGATCGTTTTCATTACTGATTATAATGCTTTTTCACACTATTTTAAAAAATCAGAAAATATGTGATTTTATCATCTGATTCAAATCAATTGATTAAAATCATTGACACTCTATTGCTATGTTTATTGTATAGTATAAAAGAATGAATAACTTGATTATTAAAAGGAAATTATGGCATTGTAAATTATATTAGATTGAAATATCATTTTTAAATTAAATGCTTTTTATGTTTGTTAGATAAAAACCATGCTTTTTACAAACTTACTGTACTTAAAATTTCACAATACTCAGGAATTATGCTTAGAAACAATTATTTAAAGCTTTGTTTTGTGTATTCATAAGTCACAATACCTGTAGAAACTTTCCAAATTATGTTCATCTTAGATTTGAATACTTTTTACGTCATTTTAAACATTTAGAATTTTTTTGATTTTAATCAATGATTTTTTTAAAAAAATCACTTGATTAAAATCATGATTTAAATCGCTGATTTAAATCGTTGACACCCTACTACATACAGACTTGCCAAGCTCCGAAATCCAAAAATCAGAAATGAAATCAATTTTTTTTTTTCAGTTTTAAATTGCGCTTTGTTGTCATATAAGATTAAATATAAACAATTACACAGACTATTAAAAAAGGTGCATTACAATCAAGAGCACGGGAAAACGTGTGTAAATCAGAAGCATTGTCAAATGAAAAAGGTAATAACATCAGAAAGAATGAAATAGGTACTTACATATTTCCGGAAAAAATGTATTTATTCCACGGATAATACGGTGTAGCAATGGCGACCGCTTCCTTCTTCCTCACGAACAGCCATCAACAACAACATCGAGCGTGTTCAGAAGTGCACTTCGCGCCGCGCGCGCGCTCAGAAGTTTATGCCATGGAGTAGGTGTTATCGAAGAAAGGAATTTTAACATAATTCAATTATTTCATTATTTTTATGGTTCAAAAAAGGTAAAACCAACGACTATATTTCGTTATTCTTCCAAAACATGGTTTTCGTAACAGGAATACATGCCTATGTTCACTCAGATAAAATCTAAAATAGTCGGGAAAAACATCACGTGACCTTCTTTATCTACTTTAGCCCATTTGTCATTTAAAATTAGTTAACCAACCGCGCGCAAACTCCGCGCGAGCTGCTCAAAAAAATTGTGTGGGCGATTTGATCACGTGATTGTGCGTTTTCTGCTTATGTGTTATTGGTTGTGCTTTGTTTGGTAGGTTGATTGATACAATTTAAGAATTCAACTGGTGATCTAAAAATTTTAACAATTTTCTTTTTATTTATTTAAAAATGATTTATCAGTTGATTTATATCTTCCGTGATAAATAAAATGCTGTTAGTAAACCAAGATTGTGATATCAACATATGAGATTTGTTTGTAATCTACTATACTGGATGGATTTCAATGGAATTTGCACTGTTAGTTAGACAGTTTTTCAGAGAAGGTTTTAATATATATATTTCTTATTTTATGATTGCATATTTCAATACCGTGTGGATAACAGACCAAAATACATCATCAAACATGAGAAATAAATGGCATTCAAAATTCTGTTAGTATAAGCAAAATACTTATTTATACTTTCAGTAGAAAATTTATAAACATTCTGATCATACTTTATTCACTACAAAACTAGACAGCAGACCTATATATTTTATCTCTTTAAAAAATATATGTACAGGTATTTTTAGTTAAAATAATCTACAACTATTACATTTTATTTTTATAATGTTCAAAGTAAAATATGATTTCCAGCCTAGTCTCGATAAAAATTCACTCGTAAAGTACTCAAAAAAAAAAAAAAAAAAAAAATCAAGGAGTTATCCTACGTGCGATATATATTATTTTTTCATTTGGATTTGCTTAACCCTAGAAAGATAACCTACGTCGAATCGACGTAGTATCTTTAGTGTATAGTGAAATATGGTTATCTATCTAGGGTTAATGTTTATATCATTATACATATACATACTTAGAAACGAAATTTTGAATATTTAAAAGGTGTTCAGATGTAAAACTTTCATCTCGAAATACCTCATTTTCTCACATTTAAATAAGTATTTTATTATTATAATAAAAATACACGTGCCTCTGTATAATAAAAATAAAAAATATATCTTCATCAAAAATATCTTATTCATTATGAAAAATATAAAACAACCAATAAACAAAACAAAAAAAAATTGTAACACAATGTGGGCTCGGAAGGATTCGAACCCAGAATCCCTGGTCTCGAGTTCACTGCCTTATCCATTCGGCCATCTGGCACACGATGCTTTTGTATCAAAATATCTTTATAATTAGCACCTTAATTAATCAAATCCATGATCTGTTCCTGAACACACTATGTGCCTACCTGTACACTACCTGAACACACTACATCCATGATATGGACCCACTCCATGTTCCTGACTCCTGAGCTCGCGCGCGCTGCGCGCGTGCTTCTTGAACACACTCATTGTCTTCATCCGGGATCTTCGTAGCTCTCGTGTTTCAACCAATCAGATTCACGTTTCCAGAAAAACTGCGTTTTCTGGTATATTTCACCGTGATTTGATATCGGGCCGTTACCTGTTGCACATGACTATGCGATTAGCACATTTTCCTCGGTAATTATGCACACAATGATACCTTTTACCCGAGGAAATAGTGCCCATCGAAAACCGGTTCTCAAGTACTGCTCGCAAGGATATACCTGTGTTATTACTCGAGCACATTTCGAGGAATTGATGAAAGGCCGAGAAAAATACGATCTGTCGATGCTACTAGGGCAAGATTGTCAATGCGGAAGTATGTTAATGCACAGTAACACTACAGCTAATCACAAGTCGATTTCGGATAAATCGGAAAACCGGAGGTGCGGAAGAGTGACTGTAAAAGTAGCTTATTAACTTTCATTTTTCTATCGCATCTTCATGCCTGCCAAAAATTTGTTTTTTTCACAGTTTTTGACAAAATTTGCGTTTCCTCCCCGGTCTTTTGAAGAAATTCGCTTTTTCTGCGACTTTTTGCCGAAATTCGCATTTTTTTTTGCACATTCCGTCGTCGAAATTTGCGTTTTTTTCGTGATCCTGTCAAAATTTGTGTTTTTTTCCCGGCAGGTTTTTTATAAAATTCGAGATATTTGCTGAAATTCGCGGTTTTTTTTTTTTTTACGAAATCCTTCGTTGAAATTTGCTTTTTTTCCGCGGCTTTTTTGTCGAAATTCGCGTTTTTTTCTCGTCATTTTGATGAAATTCGCTTTTTTTCTGCGGCTCTTGACGAAATTCGCGTTTTCTTTGACGAAAGTAGCTTTTTTGCGGCTGTTTGTCGAAATTCGCTTTTTTCCGCAGTCTTTTAACGAAATTCACGTTTTTCTGTGGTATTTCTTTGTGACCCTGCTTTTTCATTTTTGCAATCTTTTAACGAAATTCGCGTTTTTCCGCTTCCCTTTGACGGAATGCTGGTTTTCTTAGCGATTCTTTGTCGAAATTTGCGCTTTTTCTGCGGCCCTTTGACAAAATTCGCGTTTTTTCCGAGGTCATTTGCCGAAATACGCGTTTTTTACGCAATCCTTCGTCGAAATTTGCGTTTTTTTCTCGTCTTTTTGATTAAATTCACGTTTGTTTTGCGATCATTTACTAAATTAGCATTTTTTTTACAGCCCTTTCAAGGAATGCGTGTTTTAAGCGATCTCATTTTCGAAATTCTCGTTTTTTCCGTGACCTTTTGATGAAATTCGCGTTTTTTCTGCGGCCCTTTGACAACATTTGCGTTTTTGTTCGAGATCCTTTGTCGAAATTTGCTTTTTTCCGCGGCTTTTTGACGAAATTCGCTTTTTTCCGCAGCCTTTTGACGAAATTCACGTTTTTCTGTGGCCCTTCTTTTTTTTGCGATCCTTTAACGAAATTCGCGTTTCCCTTTGCGGAATGCGTGTTTTTTTAGCGGTCCTTTTGTTGAAATTTGCGTTTTTCCTGCGGCCCTTTGATGAAATTTTCGTTTTTTCTGTGGTCATTTGCTGAAATTCGCGTTTTTTAGGCAATCCTTCGTCGAAATTTACGTTTTTAAGCGGCTTTTTGACGAAATTTTCTTTTTTTTCTCGTCTTTTTGATGAAATTTGCGTTTTTCTGCGGCCTTTTGACGAAATTCCCGTTTTTTCTGTGTCCCTTTGACGAAATTCGCTTTTTTTCCGCTTCCCTTTGACGGAATGCGTATTTTTTAGTGATCCTTTGTCAAAATTTGCGTTTTTTATGCGGTCCTTTGTCAAAATATACGGTTTTTCTCTGGTCATTTGACGAAATTCGCGCTTTTTCGGTGGCCATTTGACGAAATTCGCGTTTTTTCCCAATCCTTCGTCGAAATTTGCGTTTTCCCGCGGCTTTTTGACAATTAGAGTTTTTTTTTCTCTTCTTTTTGATGAAATTTGCGCTTTTCTGCGCCCTTTTGACGAATTTACGTTTTTCCTTGTCCCTTTGACGAAATTAGCTTTTTTGCGATCCTTTACAAAATTAGCTTTTTTTCGCAGCCCTTTGATGGAATACGTGTTTTTAGCGATCTTTTTTCGAAATTCTCATTTTTCCCGCAAACTTTTGATGAAATTCGCGTTTTTTCAGCGGCTTTATAAAGAAATTCGGGTTTTTTCTACGCTCATTTGACAAAATGAGCGTTTCCTCCGCGAGCATTTGACGTAATTCGCATTTTCTCCCTGACCATTTGACGAAATTTGACTTTTTTTCGCAATCCTTTGACAAACTTCACCTTTTATCCGTGGCCTGATGACAAAATCGTTTTTTTCCTTTTCGGATCCTTTAAAAAAATTGGAGATTTTTTTTCTGCGAACGATTGATGAAATCGTTTTTTTTTCGGCGCTCATGTCAAAAATCGCGATTAAGTCCAAATTTTCGGAAAATTGGGAACAAAGTCATCCCTGCCCCTCCCCTCCCCCCCCCCTTCCTGTCTACGGCCTTATTGGCAAAAATGATTTCTGTTTATAACACAATTTAACTGTGTTTCGTAAGATTTAGACCATTATGGAAATTTAAGTCAGCCCCCCCCGAAATAAAATCCTGGGTACGCCACTGGTGGGTTCAGTTAAAAAATCCGATAATATCCCTCCTTTTATAAAAATTACGTTGACCAAACAAAATATGCGTGTTTTGCGATAATTATAGATCGAGTTATAAATATTTTAATTTATAAGGACCTTATACTTATGATACACTAAAATATAGAAAAAGTCAACAGAAACCCCCTTCCCCCGGTTTTTAAAAATGATTACAATTATCATACGAAATTTGTGTGGGCTGCGACAATTTTGATCTGTGTTATAAGTGTTTGAGTTTTCGACTCCTTATATTCGGGTTATACTAAAATTTAGGGCGTTCAGTTAAAAAATCCGATAATGTGCCTCCTTTTATAAATATTACGTTTACCGTACAAAATATGAGTGTTTTGCGATAATTATAGAGAGAGTTATAAATGTTTTAATTTATCAGGACCTTATACTTAAGATACACTAATATATAGAAAAAGTTAATAGAGCCCCCTACCCCCCCCCCCTTGCTTTTTAAAGCGATTACGATTGTCATACGAAATTTGTGTGGGCTGCGACAATTTTGATCTGTGTTATAAGTGTTTGCGTTTTCGAGTCCTTTTATGACGAGTCCCATGATTAATCGGGTTATACTAAAATTTAGGGGGTTCAGTTAAAAAATCCGATAATATCCCTCCTTTTATAAAAATTACATTGACCAAAAAAAATATGCGTGTTTTGCGATAATTATAGATCGAGTTATAAATGTTTCAATTTATAAATTTATAAGGGCCTTATACTTATGATACACTAAAATATAGAAAAAGTCAACAGAAACCCATCTCCCCCGGTTTTTAGGTGCGTTCGTAATTATATAAATACGTAGCACCTATAGTCGTCGTTCAGTCCGTCCGTCTGTCCGTCTGTCCGCATGTAACAGAGCAAAAACTACCCAACCAAATAGTCTGAAATTTCAAATATGTGATTGTTTCAAAATTTTGTCGAGCCATTTCAAATTTTATGAAAATCGAATGTATAGTTTAATTACAGGGACAGTCAAAAGTTTTTCTTTACATTACGGCCAATGGGAAAAATTATTGCAAGTGGATTTTAATGATATTAGAGCCTTCCGAATGATCTGAAATTTTAAAGATATAATTGTTGCAAAATTTTGTCGAGCCATTTCAAATTTTAGGAAAATCGGACGTATAGTTTAATTACAGGGACAGCCAAAAGTTTTTCTTTACATTACGGCCAATGGGAAAAATTATTGCAAGTGGATTTTAATGATATTAGAGCCTTCCGAATGATCTGAAATTTTAAAGATATAATTGTTGCAAAATTTTGTCGAGCCATTTCAAATTTTAGGAAAATCGGATGTATAGTTTAATTACAGGGACAGTCAAAAGTGTTCCGAAAAAATTATTGGAAGTGCATTTTAATGATGTATCAGACTATGCACGTTATGAAGTGCAAAAAATTATACATTCAGTACAATATGAGGTGCAAAAAATAATTTTAAAACTAGTTATAGTACGAACGCACCTCATTTGCCACGTTTGACGAGCAATTTCCAACTTGTTAAAAATGATTACAATTATCATACGAAATTTGTGTGGGCTGCGTCAATTTTGATCTGTGTTATAAGTGTTTGCGTTTTCGAGTCCTTATATTTGGGTTATACTAAAATTTAGGGTATTCAGTTAAAAAATCCGATAATGCGCCTCCTTTTATAAATACTAGGGGGCTCGGCCCCCTACGAGCTAAGCTCGCCAACCCCCGTCCAAACACTGCAGTCTCTAAAAGCACGCTAATTTGATCGGCTTTAAAACGATTTTGGAAGATTGAATTATAATTAAAAAAACAAAGGCGATCTCCCTATAAACGGGTTTCTATTCATTTCTCTTTGATTGGGGAATTTTAGAGAAAAATCAGCTGCTGTTAAAAGATACAATGGCATTTCAAAATCATCTAATATAAAATGAATTAAGTAAACAAAGTCTTTGTCTCCCGGTATTTTTTAAGAGTAGTAGGAAAACAACAGTTTTGGCTCAGGAGGGGGTGCTGGGGTGCAGTCCGCAGGTGCACCCCCTCCGACACCCCCTCCGGTCCCGCACCCTCTTCGATCCCCTACCCAGTACCGCACCCTCCAACACCGCCTCTGGTACCCCTCCGCCACCGACCCCTAGCGGGAAAAATGGCATTTTTAGAGTATTTTTCTGCTATAACATGAGAGTTGAACGTTAGATGGACTAGATTATCATACTATAAGATGAAGATTAAATTTGCATTTGAATTTTGAACAACCTTTACCTTAATGAGTATTATTAATTAAGCAAAATGATGGAAAATAACAATTTTAAAGGAAAAAAGCTGATTTCTGTAGATTTTCTTTCAACTGCAAGATCAGAATATCAACTTAAATGGGGAACGTTAAACATATATTTGAATTTTGAATGATTAACATCTTAATGAGCATTATTAATTAAGCAAAATAACAAACATATTAATTTTTATTGGAAAAAAGAAGATTTTTTAGGATTTTTTCTACTATAATATCTGAATATCAGCTCAAAAGATAAAAGTGAATCATATATATTTAATTTTGAACAACCTTTACCTTAATGAGTATTATTAATTAGGCAAAACAATGGAAAATATCAAATTTTAAGGAAAAAAGCTGATTTCAGTCGATTTTTTTTTCCACTATAAGACGATGATTAAACTTTTATTTGGATTTTGAATAATCAACATCTTAAAGAGTATTATTAATTAAGCAAAACAGTAGAAAATAACAGTTTTTAAGGAAAAAAGCTGATTTCAGTAATTTTTTTTTCAACTATAAGACGATGGTTAAACTTTTATTTGAATTTCGAATAATCAACACCTCAATGAGTATTATTAATTAAACAAAATAAAGATAAATATCAATTTTTAGTCAAAAAACATATTTCTTTAGATTTTTTTTCAACTATAAAATTAGAATATCAGCTGAAAGGGGAAATTTATACATATATATTTTAGTTTTTGAATGAACAACAACTTAATGAATATTAATAATTAAACAAAGCAATGGAAAATATTGATTTTTTTTATGTAAAAGATGAATTTAAACGAATTTTATCAACTTTTACACTAGTTTGGAATTTTTTATACTTTTAGACACTAGTAATGCAGAATCCTACCCCTTAGATGACCTACACCTCAAGAAATACTCATTACTAAACAAAATAAATTAATTTTTAGTCTAATCCTTAACTGAAAAGTTTTACAGTTTAAAAAATATTTTCATGAATGTACATATAAAAATACGAGTTTTCAATCTAATTTTCATAATTTTATCACATTCGACTAGATTTTTCCACATTCGAACTTAATTTTTTACACACAAACATTATTTAATCAAATTCAATACTTTGATTCAATGGAATTCGACGATTTTTCAATTTTTTAAACCAATTCTTACATTTTTTATTATCATTAACATCTCAAGTTCTATTACAAAACGTTTGTGTATCCTACTTGAAGATAAACATTCCTCCTCCTTTAACATTTGAGGGGGAAAGGAAAAAAATGACCCTTCGTCACACCCTCACCACCCTCCAAGATCGGTTGGTGAACGAACAATGCACCATTCTAGCATGTTTACCAAAAGTACTTTCAACTATTTCTTAAGTATTTTTCAACTATGAAGGAATGATATCAACTTATAAGAGTAGAATTAAACATTTATTTTAGTTTCTAACAACAAAACCTTAATAAGTATCATTAATTAAACAAAAAGAAATATCAATTTTCAAGAAAAAGATGAATTTTTAGGCAAATTTTCAACTTTGAAACACATTTGTTTATATATTGCTACAAGATACTAATTTTATTGTTAAACTTTAGCTTTGTTTAAAAGCTTGATTACATTTTTATGGTGTTCATATATATATATATATATATAGAGAGAGATAGAGATATATGTGTGTGTGTGTTTATTATTTATCTATTTATTTATTTTTTTATTTATCCACGTGTTGACAACATTTTGAGATCTTGTAACCAATAGTACAAATTTCTTTCTCATGCTCGAAACTGAAAAGCACTTTTTACGGCTTCGAACATTTGACATATTAAAACTAGTCTGTGTTATTCTGTTCAAAACTAGTCTGCATTATTCTGCTCATATTACTAATCAATTTATTACATGTTTCACTCAACACTTCAAAGTTTTCTGAATTATCAGACATCATTTTGTTTAAAATAAGAATATTATCTTTACAGTTTTTTAATGATACAGAATATGCATGAATACAAACTTTAATTTTTCTAAATATTTCATATTTCAAATAGCCTATATTTCGAAACAAACTGTTTGAAATTTTCACCACATAAGAGCAAATATTAGACTATAATTTTCATTAACTTTGCTTAGATCATTCAACCATTGATTTAAAAAAAAAATATCAGCTATCTACTTTTAGATTAATTTTCGAAGAATTATTACTGAAATACGTCAACTCTTTATGAAAAGTCTTGTTTTCACTCAATTTCTTGGAAATTTAACAACGAATTGGCCTTTACCGCAATACTTATCTACATCAAACTTGATTCTTTCTTTATATATTTTGATATTACAAAATTATTAAATCACAGAAGGATTTGTGCTTCAAATTTTCACCTCTCTTTTAATTGTTCTAATAATTTTCAGTTATATATTACCATCCTCATAAATATTAACTATCATATGAAACAGTAACGAAAATTAAATATGTATTTAATATTTAATAAACCCATACACGAAAATTACCACTGAATGAAAATATTAATAATCAACTAAAAAATCTATTAGATAGAAAACTTCAACTATTAAATAAAACAATGTACAAGCCAGTGAAAAATTGCATCTTTTTCTAAAAAAGTTTTAAAAATTAACAAAAGAATGAAAAAAATATACAAATTCTCAAAATAATTTCATAGTGTCAGCAAAAATTACCACAGTTACTTGTCTCCATAATCACCATTGCTCCCCCTATCTTTCAAATTTAAGAATCTAAGGTTTACTATAACATACACTATCTTAGCAACGCTTATTATACTACTGTTTTGTACGCATGCTGGATACTACTGTTTTGTCGTCACGTGATCAACACGATCAGCATTAATATAAATTTTTGAAAAACAGCGCAGCATTCCTCATTTCCACCCATACAGTCCTGAGGGAAGGTGACTTTAAGTGTGTAGCTCTAATAAATTTCTATATTTTAATTCAAGTGAGGAATCAATTTCTTCGTTAGTAAGTAAAGTAAGTTTTAATGTATCATTGTAAAAATGTTAATAAAAGATCATTTACTCATTATATATTTTCATAATTTATTAGTATATTTATTTTGTTTCAAAGATGTTGCAACAAGACAAATCAAACCAGCATAAGCCCTCTATTTCAGAAATGGACGCTCTGATTGATTCGACGCTGACACATATAGAGTTAAAGAATAATAAACATGTAAGTACTTTTATATGAAATATAAGAATGCTTACGCTAATCATAATTAGAGCAAATTTACATTAAAATATTTTAAACTAAATTCTTTAAGAAGTGTTTTTTATCTGTAACATTGAAGTGAATTCTAAATGTTTACATTTATTGCTCTTGCAGATGTGTTCTTTTTGTGATAAATACTTTTCATCTAAATGGAATTTAAAAGAACATATGCAGATCCATACCAATGAAAAACCATTTTCTTGTGAAAACTGTGAAAAACTGTTTACAAGAAAGCGTGAATTAAAAAGGCATCTGATGACATATGATAGTGTATTACCTGTTGTATGTGAAGTTTGCAAATCATCTTTTACTAGAAAATGTGCTTTAATAACTCATATGAAACCACATTCAGATAAAAAATTGTTTAAGTGTGAAAAATGTCAGAAAATCTTCAGCTATCGGTATAGGTTGAATCAGCATATGATTATTCACAATTATCCACAATTAACTTGTAATGAATGTGCGAAAACGTTTTCAAGTGAAGATAGGTTAAACCGCCATTTGAAAGTGCACCAGAACCTACATTATACATGTGATCAGTGTAAACAAAAATTTAGTCAAATCACATTTAAATCAGCATTTACGTACTCACCATGCTAAAAAACCTCTAGTTCCTGTTAGAGTTGAAATACCATTACCCAGTGTCGAGTTTAAAAGGCTAAGACATCAAACGTCAGCTTTCGGAGTGTTTAAAACTTTAACGTTTCGTCCCGAGAAAAATGAAGGAGGCTGCTTAATTACTTTTCATACTAATTTGAAACCTGAGTTACAATACAATCTTCAAAACGAGATAAGAGAAAAAAAAAGCAATTAAATGGTTTATGATTAGCAAAGTCTTGTTTGATCGCGAAAGAGGTGAAGGTGATATTGAAACAATCACATCTTATTTTAGAAGCGACTGTTATATTGATCTTGTTGAAAATAGTATTACTGATCATATTGATGAGGGATATTCAAAAATTAACCAATCATTTGAAGAATTTAACAGCCAAGGATCAGATTGGAGACTTCGAGAAATTGATTATTTAGAACTCAATACTTCAAAACATAACCTCTTAGCTAAAAAATGATTCTACATCATATAAAAGATATGTTCTTTTTAAATACTGAATTAAATTATGTAATTATAAAATTTCAGTATTTAGAATGTTTACTTAAAATAATTACACAAGAGTTCAATTTTACCACAAAATCATCAAAAAAGTGAAATTTGGAAAACATACATGTGAACATACATTTTTAGACAACATGGATTTTGTTACTTGTGATTTTCTAATTGATATGAATGTAGATATTATTTCCAATGTATTGTTTAAATGGTGATAATAAATATATATATACATATATGTTTGCGTGTTTATTTTCATAAAACCTACGCCATTATTGTAACTTATGCGCAAATCAACATACTTATCTAAAGCATAGATCCACACTCAACAGAAATATTTGACAGTTTAAAAAATAATAACATATGAATGATAAAATGTACAAGTTAGTGAAAAAAAAATTGTTACGAATCCACGGAAGTTAACAGATGAATAAAAATATGCGAGTGAAAAATTAATTACAATGTTTTCTGAAATTATTTAAATACTAAATAAAACCATATCTTTTTCAGGCCTAAAACCATAATTTCTTGAAAATTTAACATCGAATTTGTATGATTTTGACCATTAAACGACCTACAAACTCAAGAAATACTCATATTTAAACAAAGAAATAAATTATTATCATATCAATAACTGGAAATTTCACATTAAAACAAATATTTTCATAAATGTACAAATAAAAATAAGAGTTTACTAACTAATTTCCTTAATTTTATCACATTCAACTGAATCTTTCCACGTTCGAACTTAATTTTTTATACACAAAACATTATTTAATCATCGAAAATGCATACTACATCATTTAGTGTATCACCAGTTGTATGTAAACTTTGTGAAGATATTCAAAAAATAACCAGACGTTTGAAGAATTTAACAATCAAGGAAGAGATTTAGACTATGTAACAAACTTAATTGCATAAGATTTACTACAACATACATATCAACGTATTTATTTTTCTACATTCCATTTCATTATTGGAATATATCTCCTAACATTTTAAACGAAAAAACGCTTTCTCATTCTAAAAAACTTCATAAGAAGAGACAAAAATTAACAAATGAATGAAAAATATACAAGTTTACAAAGTAATTTCAAAGTTTTCCAGATATATATACAAAATAAAAAATTTTCAAAAGTAAAAAGAAAAATTCCAAATGTGAAAAAAAAAAAATTACAACATAAGTATTTTTTTTTCCAAATGTGTTTTTTTAGAAAAGTGAAAAAAAAATTTACAACTAGATTTTTCTTTTTTCAAAACTGAAAAAAATATTTTTACAAATTTAAAAAAAAAAAAAAATTACAATTTTTTTTTTTTTTTTTACAGATGTGAAAAAAAAAAATACAACATAAAAAATAATAAAAAAAATTACAAAAAAATTGCAAAATGTTTGAAAAAATGTACAAAAAGTTATGAAAAAGTTTTTAAAAAATGGTATTTTAAGTATAGTGTATAATGGTTACCATTATAATGTTATTTAAAATACCATTTTTTAAAAACTTTTTCATAACTTTTTGTACATTTTTTCAAACATTTTGCAATTTTTTTGTAATTTTTTTTATTATTTTTTATGTTGCAATTTTTTTTTTTCACATCTGTAAAAAAAAAAAAAAAAAAAAAAAAAAAAAAATGTTTTTTTTTTTGTTTTTTTTTTGTTTTTTTTTTTTCTGAAAAAAAAAGTTTTGTAAAAATATTTTTTTCAGTTTTGAAAAAAAAAATCTAGTTGTAAAATTTTTTTTTCACTTTTCTAAAAAATCACATTTGGAAAAAAAAAATACTTATGTTGTAATTTTTTTTTCACATTTGGAATTTTTTCTTTTTACTTTTGAAAATATTTTATTTTGTAAATATATCTGGAAAACTTTGAAATTACTTTGTAAACTTGTATATTTTTCATTCATCTGTTAATTTTTGTCTCTTCTTATGAAGTTTTTTAAGATGAGAAAGCGTTTTTTCGTTTAAAATGTTAGGAGATATATTCCAATAATGAAATGGAATGTAGAAAAATAAACACGTTGATATGTATGTTGTAGTAAATCTTATGCAATTAGGTTTGTTACATAGTCTAAATCTCTTCCTTGATTGTTAAATTCTTCAAACGTCTGGTTATTTTTTGAATATCTTCACAAAGTTTACAAACAACTGGTGATACACTATATGATGTAGTATGCATTTTCGATGATTAAATAATGTTTTGTGTATAAAAAATTAAGTTCGAACGTGGAAAGATTCAGTTGAATGTGATAAAATTAAGGAAATTAGTTAATAAACTCTTATTTTTATATGTACATTTATGAAAATATTTGTTTTAATGTGAAATTTCCAGTTATTGATATGATAATAATTTATTTCTTTGTTTAAATATGAGTATTTCTTGAGTTTGTAGGTCGTTTAATGGTCAAAATCATACAAATTCGATGTTAAATTTTCAAGAAATTATGGTTTTAGGCCTGAAAAAGATATGGTTTTAGTTAGTATTTAAATAATTTCAGAAAACATTGTAATTAATTTTTCATTTGCATATTTTTATTCATCTGTTAACTTCCGTGGGTTCGTAACAATTTTTTTTCACTAACTTGTACATTTTATCATTAATATGTTATTATTTTTTTAAACTGTCAAATATTTCTGTTGAGTGCAGGGCTTAATTTGCGCCGGAGCCCACCGGAGTACTCCGGTACTTCTCTGTTTTTAGTCAATATTTAAATATTGGTCGGAATTCACCGGAGCTCACAAATACAGGGCTCCGGAGCCCAGTGCAATAGCGCTTCCGAAAAACGGTAGCCTTTATTACCCTTCCCTTCCCTTTCCATCTCCAAGCTTTTACATTCTTTTTTATCAAAATACTTATATGTGACGTAAAGGGTCGCACATACAGGAGATGGAGATAAAACGGACTCAATTTTTATATCAGTTTTTGGGCTTGGAATAACTCGAGCTCAATCTGTCTTATATTCAAAATTTGATTTATTCATGTACAGAAAAAAAAATTCTTCCTTCAAAATTACGTATTATATTCTATTTTAAATCCTTTTAATGCTGTTTTGATCAGAATGAAGGTAAAACAGAAATCGTGTTTTTTTTCTAGTGATATTTTCAAATTTAATCAGCATATATATATTAATTTCGGTGAATTTAATTCATTTTTTCATAAAAATGCGTAGCTGCGAACTTTTTTATGTTAACACTATTTCCGAATCATAATCCTTACCATACTTAATCGCAGAATTCTGCAATTAATTAACATTAAAATTTAGCAAAGATAACTATTCGGCAGGAGTGGTAACTAGAAAGCGGAATAGTTGACAGCTAACTATATGATGATAGATATATTTAAAATTTTGCTAAAAAAGAAAAAAATGCTTTAAATTTTGAAAATAATGTACGAAATATAAATATGTAGATTGGAGTGACTGGTGGGGGGGGGGGGGGGACGGCACAGTTGTTAATACCGGTACCGCAGAATATTAGGGCTCCGGTACTTCTTTTTTTAGAAATTAAGCCCTGGTTGAGTGTGGATCTATGCTTTAGATAAATATGTTGATTTGCGCATAAGTTACAATAATGGCGTAGGTTTTATGAAAATAAACACGCAAACATATATGTATATATATTTATTATCACCATTTAAACAATACATTGGAAATAATATCTACACTCATATCAATTAGAAAATCACAAGTAACAAAATCCATGTTGTCTAAAAATGTATGTTCACATGTATGTTTTCCAAATTTCACTTTATTGATTATTTTGTGGTAAAATTGAACTCTTGTGTAATTATTTTAAGTAAACATTCTAAATACTGAAAATTTATAATTACATAATTTAATTCAGTATTTAAAAAGAACATATCTTTTATATGATGTAGAATCATTTTTTAGCTAAGAGGTTATGTTTTGAAGTATTGAGTTCTAAACAATCAATTTCTCGAAGTCTCCAATCTGATCCTTGGCTGTTAAATTCTTCAAATGATTGGTTAATTTTTGAATATCCCTCATCAATATGATCAGTAATACTATTTTCAACAAGATCAATATAACAGTCGCTTCTAAAATAAGATGTGATTGTTTCAATATCACCTTCACCTCTTTCGCGATCAAACAAGACTTTGCTAATCATAAACCATTTAATTGCTTTTTTTTTTTTTCTCTTATCTCGTTTTGAAGTTGTATTGTAATTCAGGTTTCAAATTAGTATGAAAAGTAATTAAGCAGCCTCCTTCATTTTTCTCGGGACGAAACGTTAAAGTTTTAAACACTCCGAAAGCTGATGTTTGATGTCTTAGCCTTTTAAACTCGACACTGGGTAATGGTATTTCAACGTCTCCATACCGATAGCTGAAGATTTTCTGACATTTTGCACACTTAAACAATTTTTTATCTGAATGTGTTTTCATATGAGTTATTAAAGCACATTTTCTAGTAAAAGATGATTTGCAAACTTCACATACAACAGGTAATACACTATCATATGTCATCAGATGCCTTTTTAAATCAAGCTTTCTTGTAAACAGTTTTTCACAGTCTTCACAAGAAAATGGTTTTTCATTGGTATGGATCTGCATATGTTCTTGTAAATTTCATTTAGATGAAAAGTATTTATCACAAAAAGAACACATCGGCAAGAGCAATAAATGTAAACATTTAGAATTCACTTCAATGTTACAGATAAAAAACACTTCTTAAAGAATTTAGTTTAAAATATTTTAATGTAAATTTGCTCTAATTATGATTAGCGTAAGCATTCTTATATTTCATATAAAAGTACTTACATGTTTATTATTCTTTAACTCTATATGTCTCAGCGACGAATCAATCAGAGTGTCCATTTCTGAAATAGAGGGTTTATTCTGGTTTGATTTGTCTTGTTGCAACATCTTTGAAACAAAATAAATATACTAATAAATTATGAAAATATATAATGAGTAAATGATCTTTTATTAACATTTTTACAATGATACATTAAAACTTACTTTACTTACTAACGAAGAAATTGATTCCTCACTTGAATTAAAATATAGAAATTTATTAGAGCTACACACTTAAAGTCACCTTCCCTCAGGACTGTATGGGTGGAAATGAGGAATGCTGCGCTGTTTTTCGAAAATTTATATTAATGCTGATCGTGTTGATCACGTGACGACTCGCGCATGCGTACAAAACAGTAGTATAATAAGCGTTGCTAAGATAGTGTATGTTATAGTAAACCTTAGATTCTTAAATTTGAAAGATAGGGGGAGCAATGGTGATTATGGAGACAAGTAACTGTGGTAATTTTTGCTGACACTATGAAATTATTTTGAGAATTTGTATATTTTTTTCATTCTTTTGTTAATTTTTAAAACTTTTTTAGAAAAAGATGCAATTTTTCACTGGCTTGTACATAGTTTTATTTAATAGTTGAAGTTTTCTATCTAATAGATTTTTTAGTTGATTATTAATATTTTCATTCAGTGGTAATTTTCGTGCATGGGTTTATTAAATATTAAATACATATTTAATTTTCTTTACTGTTTCATATGATAGTTAATATTTGTGAGGATAGTAATATATAACTGATAATTATTAGAACAATAAAAAGAGAGTGGAAAATTTGAAGCAAAAATCCTTCTGTGATTTAATAATTTTGTAATATCAAAATATATAAGGAAAGAATCAAGTTTGATGTAGATAAATATTGCGGTAAAGGTCAATTCGTTGTTAAATTTCCAAGAAATTGAGTGAAAACAAGACTTTTCATAAAGAGTTGACGTATTTCAGTAATAATTCATCGAAAATTAATCTAAAAGTGGATAGCTGAATTTTTTTTTAATCAATGGTTGAATGATCTAAGCAAAGTTAATGAAAATTATAGTCTAATATTTGCTCTTATGTGGTGAAAATTTCAAACAGTTTGTTTCGAAATATAGGCTATTTGAAATATGAAATATTTAGAAAAATTAAAATTTGTATTCATGCATATTCTGTATCATTAAAAAACTGTAAAGATAATATTCTTATTTTAAACAAAATGATGTCTGATAATTCAGAAATCTTTGAAGTGTTGAGTGAAACATGTAATAAATTGATTAATAATATAAGCAGAATAATACAGACTAGTTTTGAACAGAATAACACAGACTAGTTTTAATATGTCAAATGTTCGAAGCCGTAAAAAGTGCTTTTCAGTTTCGAGCATGAGAAAAGAAATTTGTACTATTGGTTACAAGATCTCAAAATGTTGTCAACATGTGGATAAATAAAAAAATAAATAAATAGATAAATAATAAACACACACAGACATATATCTATCTCTCTCTCTCTCTCTCTATATATATATATATATATATGAACACCATAAAAATGTAATCAAGCTTTTAAACAAAGCTAAAGTTTAACAACAAAATTAGTATCTTGTAGCAATATATAAACAAATGTGTTTCAAAGTTGAAAATTTGCCTAAAAATTCATCTTTTTCTTGAAAATCGATATTTCTTTTTGTTTAATTAATGATACTTATTAAGGTTTTGTTGTTAGAAACTAAAATAAATGTTTAATTCTACTCTTATAAGTTGATATCATGCCTTCATAGTTGAAAAATACTTAAGAAATAGTTGAAAGTACTTTTGGTAAACATGCTAGAATGGTGCATTGTTCGTTCACCAACCGATCTTGGAGGGTGGTGAGGGTGTGACGAAGGGTCATTTTTTCCTTTCCCCCTCAAATGTTAAAGGAGGAGGAATGTTTATCTTCAAGTAGGATACACAAACGTTTTGTAATAGAACTTGAGATGTTAATGATAATAAAAAATGTAAGAATTGGTTTAAAAAATTGAAAAATCATCGAATTCCATTGAATGAAAGTACTGAATTTGATTAAATAATGTTTGTGTGTAAAAAATTAAGTTCGAATGCGGAAAAATCTTGTCTAATGTGATAAAATTATGAAAATTAGATTGAAAACTCGTATTTTTATATGTACATTCATGAAAATATTTTTTAAACTGTAAAACTTTTCAGTTAAGGATTAGACTAAAAATTAATTTATTTTGTTTAGTAATGAGTATTTCTTGAGGTGTAGGTCGTCTAAGGGGTAGAATTCTGCATTACTAGTGTCTAAAAGTATAAAAAATTCCAAACTAGTGTAAAAGTTAATAAAATTCGTTTAAATTCATCTTTTCCATTATAAAAAAAAATCAATATTTTCCATTGCTTTGTTTAATTATTAATATTCATTAAGTTGTTGTTCATTCAAAAACTAAAATATATGTTTAAATTTCCCCTTTAAGCTGATATTCTAATTTTATAGTTGAAAAAAAATCTAAAGAAACCTGCTTTTTTGACTAAAAATTGATATTTATCTTTATTTTGTTTCATTAATAATACTCATTAAGGTGTTGATTATTCGAAATTCAAATAAAAGTTTAACCATCGTCTTATAGTTGAAAAAAAAATTACTGAAACCAGCTTTTTTCCTTAAAAATTGTTATTTTCTACTGTTTTGCTTAATTAATAATACTCTTTAAGATATTGATTATTCAAAATCCAAATGATAGTTTAATCATCGTCTTATAGTGGGAAAAAAAATCGACTGAAATCAACTTTTTTCCTTAAAATTTGATATTTTCCATTGTTTTGCCTAATTAATAATACTCATTAAGGTAAAGGTTGTTCAAAATTAAATATATATGATTCACTTTTATCTTTTAAGCTGATATTCAGATATTATAGTAGAAAAAATCCTAAGAAATCTTCTTTTTTCCAATAAAAATTAATATTTTTGTTATTTTGCTTAATTAATAATGCTCATAAAGATATTAATCATTCAAAATTCAAATATATGTTTAACGTTCCCCATTTAAGTTGATATTCTGATCTTGCAGTTGAAAGAAAATCTACAGAAATCAGCTTTTTTCCTTTAAAATTGTTATTTTCCATCATTTTGCTTAATTAATAATACTCATTAAGGTAAAGGTTGTTCAAAATTCAAATGCAAATTTAATCTTCATCTTATAGTATGATAATCTAGTCCATCTAACGTTCAACTCTCATGCTATAGCAGAAAAATACTCTAAAAACGCCATTTTTCCTGCTAGGGGGCGGTGGCGGAGGGGTACCAGAGGCGGTGTTGGAGGGTGCGGTACTGGGTGGGGGATCGAAGAGGGTGCGGGACCGGAGGGGTACCAGAGGCGGTGTTGGAGGGTGCGGTACTGGGTGGGGGATCGAAGAGGGTGCGGGACCGGAGGGGGTGCACCTGCGGACTGCACCCCAGCAGTCCCTCCTGAGCCAGAACTGTTGTTTTCCTACTACTTTTAACAAAGCGAAAAGAAAATCCTTTTAAATAAGACATTTTTAATATACCGTTTTTAATCTGACGTAATTTTCACCAAACTTTTCTTTGCCTTTTTAATATTCACGTGAAAATACTTTTATTTGAAATGAAATATTATTTGTGCTGTCCAAAAAAAAAAAAATAGTTGATAAGTTCATCTCAAAATTTCAAGTAAATGTCTCGCGCTATTTTTAAATTTAAAATATTTTGCAATATTATTTTTTGTTCATTTTACGCAATAAGAGTAATGTGACGTAATTTCTCCTATTTAAGACTTCTAACGTATGTTAATGAATTTGTTATTTTACAATATCCTTTCTCTTTTAGAAATCACGTTAAATATAGTTCTTACGAAGTAATTTTCAATAAGTTCCTGCTTTTTATACGCAATTATTTAATTTTAATTTGAAAGTATCTTTTCTGTTTATAATAGTCACGTGTAAATAAATTTTTAATTTGAAGCAAACATTATTGTGTCCGTTGTTTATACAGTTCGCAACAGGTTAAATTAGTACAATTTTCTAATATAAGTAAACTATATCTCGAAATGCTGAAAATTTGAATTTAAAATAGAAATAAAACCTCGATAAATGAGTCAAATTAAAAAAATAAATAAATTCTGTACACCGGGAAATTATAACGTATAAAATGATCTAAAAATTATTAAATTCCGATGTATAGTTTTTGCTCCTATAAAACTTTTTTAGTGGAACGATTTTGTCCAACTTTAGCATTAAATATCTCTTAAAATAATTCTTCGATTTGAAAACTGTCTGCATCAGCGTGTTTATCAAACATTTCTGTATATTACTACCGATTTTCATATTTTTGTATGCATTATTTTTATTAATATTAACGAAGAAAAACCTCCGGTCACAAAAAATTCAAAACCGGCGGCGGCGGTGACAGCGGTAGTTACTTTTTTTAGAATAGAGAGATTACGTTTACCGTACAAAATATGAGTGTTTTGCGATAATTATAGATCGAGTTATAAATGTTTTAATTTATCAGGACCTTATATTTAAGATACACTAAAATATAGAAAAAGTCAATAGAGCCCCCCCCCCCCCTGCTTTTTAAAGCGATTACGATTATCATGCGAAATTTGTGTGGGCTGCGATAAGTTTGATCTGTGTTATAAGTGTTTGCGTTTTCGAGTCCTTTTATGACGAGTCCCATGATTAATCGGGTTATAGTAAAATTTAGGGGGTTCAGTTAAAAAATCCGATAATATCCCTCCTTTTATAAAAATTACGTTGACCAAACAAAATATGCGTGTTTTGCGATAATTATAGATCGAGTTATAAATGTTTCAATTTATAAGGACCTTATACTTATGATACACTAAAATATAGAAAAAGGCAACAGAAACCCCCCTACCCCGGTTTTTAAAAATGATTACAATTATCATACGAAATTTGTGTGGGCTGCGATAATTTTGATCTGTGTTATAAGTGTTTGCGTTTTCGAGTCCTTATATTCGGGTTATACTAAAATTTAGGGCGTTCAGTTAAAAAATCCGATAATGTGCCTCCTTTTATAAATATTACGTTTACCGTACAAAATATGAGTGTTTTGCGATAATTATAGAGAGAGTTATAAATGTTTTAATTTATCAGGACCTTATACTTAAGATACACTAAAATATAGAAAAAGTCAATAGAGCCCCCCCCCCCCACTGCTTTTTAAAGCGATTACGATTATCATACGAAATTTGTGTGGGCTGCGACAAGTTTGATTGTTATAAGTGTTTGCGTTTTCGAGTCCTTTTATGACGAGTCCCATGATTAATCGGGTTATACTAAAATTTAGGGGGTTCAGTTAAAAAATCCGATAATATCCCTCCTTTTATAAAAATTACGTTGACCAAACAAAATATGCGTGTTTTGCGATAATTATAGATCGAGTTATAAATGTTTCAATTTATAAGGACCTTATACTTATGATACACTAAAATATAGAAAAAGTCAACAGAAACCCCCCTTCCCCGGTTTTTAAAAAGGATTACAATTATCATACGAAATTTGTGTGGGCTGCGACAATTTTGATCTGTGTTATAAGTGTTTGCGTTTTCGAGTCCTTATATTTGGGTTATACTAAAATTTAGGGCATTCAGTTAAAAAATCCGATAATGTGCCTTCTTTTATAAATATTACCTTTACCGTACAAAATATGAGTGTTGGGACCGAAACGTCCTGCTTCCCATCAAAACAACCGTCCTGATCAACGGTACACTGTGTGTTATGGAAGTAGATTCAGGAGCTAAAATATCCATCATTGGCAAAGGTACTTTTGATCAGTTATATCCTCACCATGTTCCACTGTTGGAAAAGTCTCCTTTCGTTGTCAAAGACTATAATAAACAACCAGTAGAAATCTTGGGTCGTGCCAAGTTAGGGTTAAATATTCTTCATATGACCAGAAACTTCCACTTCTTATCGCTAAAAAGAAACGTCAAGGACTTCTAGGTCTAAATTGGTTCGAACCATTAGGAATAAAGGTAACAGGTATCCATAGAATACAGCATTCTACTTTGGATGATGTCCTGAGTGAATTCTCTGATGTTTTCAAGGAAGAACTGGGAAAGTTTACAGGTACACCTATCAAGTTACATTTGGATCCCACAGTTCGTCCAATTCAGCTGAAAACTAGAAATGTACCATTTGCTCTAAGACCCAAGATTGAGAAGGAATTGCAACGATTACAAGACCAGGGAGTTCTTGAACCAATTAGTTACTCTGATTGGGCAACTCCTGTAGTTCCTGTCCTGAAATCTAATGGAGAGATTAGGTTATGTGGTGACTATAAATGTACAGTCAACAAGGCTTTAGGCACCCATCCATATCCAGTACCGGCAGTAAATCAAATTCTTGCAGAATTAACAGGAGGCCGACATTTCATAAAGCTTGATTTGTCCCAAGCATATCTGCAATTAGTCGTGGATGAATTTTCTGCCATGGCATAAACAGTTGTGGCACATCGTGGAGCATTCAAATGCAATCGCCTCCAATTTGGCATTTCCACAGCTCCTGGAATATTCCAACGGTTCATTGAGACATTGCTCGCAAACATACCAGGAGTATAAATAATTGTTAAGATGCTACATGGCGCAGAATGATATACATTTTAAAAGCAACGTTAAAAACGCCAGAATAAACAAAAATTTCGCAGACTAGTTTCGGTAGCGTTTAGCGTACCGTCCTCAGTGCAAAGAATAATGGAAACTTGCTCATTTATATAGAGGAGAAGCAGATTCAACTGAGAAGTTCATTACCCAATGGGGAAACAGGAAAACCTAGGTACCAGCCAATGGTTGGCTTGATCAAAGGTTCTACAGAAGAAGAACTAGCCAAGCGATTTCGTGAGGTTCTTGGTCGATTCTCTAAGTCTGGGTTACGTTCAAACAAAAAATGTATTATTGGAACTCCAAAAATTGAATTCTTAGGTTATGAAATCAACGAGAGAGGTATTAAACCCACAAAGGACAAAATAAAAGCTATTCAAGAAGCCGCTACACCAACAAAGAGAGAGGAACTCCAAGCATTTTTGGGTTTACTGAACTTTTATCATGTCTTTCTACAAAATAAAGCAACAGTGGCAGAGCCTCTTCATCGTTTGCTAGACAAGGGAGCAGTGTCGAAATGGAAGAAAAGCCAGGAGGAAGCTTTTAATAAGGTTAAAAAACTCTTATCAAGTGATTCCCTCCTTGTACAGTCGTGGAAAAAAAAAGTAAACACCCCCTACTAACTCCTCAACAAATTATCGTAGAAGAAAGTTACTGGTACCGGTGTACCGAACGATTGGAAATAGTCTACTTTTAAATGATGTATATAAAATTTGCTTAGGAGGCCATCTACATATTAAAACGAACCATAAATTTGTTTTTTTCAATAGCAGCACACAATTCTGACAGCATAAATAACTCTACACCCTTCAATTAGTCTAAAAACAAATTTTTATGCAATTCGTACGATAAGTTTCCGAGAAATTAATTATTTTAAAATGAGCGTATTTTAAGGGCTGTACCCAAATTGAAGTTCGGTACTCGATTGTTAACCGAGAGAGCTCCCATCTTGATCAAGGCACCTTAAGCAGTCAATTAAGCCTGTTAGATTACAGGATAGCATAAGAAATTTCAAAATATTTAGTCACTTCTATCATAGACGGCCCCTTAAACCATCATTTTGCCATTTTTTAAGCATAATTTGAAAACTACCTGGAAGAAAAATATGAAATTTTGGATTTCCATAAAGCAGGACTTAATAAATCTGAATCCATCAAAAAAATCTTAGGTTGCAATGCATAATTTTTTTTAATATTAATTTCATAATTCGTATCAGAAAATTATAAAAATTGCAAATTCAACGTTTTTATGTTTGGGTATATTAGTATTATTGCGACACAAAAAATTAGAACATTAGGATCATAATTTCAGAAGTTATAAATAAAAATATGAAAATGTAATTTAACATTAGAAGCACTAAATTTTAAATGTTTATAATTCAAAAACTTATCATTCAAATGACTTGAAATGTGGTGTCTGGGCATAGTTTGAACCAAAGATTTGAAATATCTCGTTAAAATTGGGTATTGCCATTGAAAAAAATGAAGCTTGGATTCGTTTTAATATGTAGATGGCCCCCTAAGCAAATTTTATATACGTCATTTAAAAGTAGACTTTATTTCCAATCGTTCGGTACCAGTAACTTTTGTCTACGATAATTTGTTGAGGAGTTAGGCGCATCCTACACTGAGACGACAAGTGACATGAAGCCGCAACATGTAGCGCAAAAACCGGTCGAAACAAAGAACGAAGTTGTTTCAAACCAGTTTTTCCAGCGAATTCAAGCGACATGTCTTATGTGTCGCCTTAGTGTGGCACTTGCCTTAGTAGGGGGTGTTTACCTTTTTTTTTCCATGACTGTACATTTCGATGAAAAGAAATCAATCATCCTGACATGTGATGCTTCCCAATATGGTGTTGGCGCTGTCCTCAGCCACAAATTGTCAGAGGGAGTCGAAGCTCCAGTGGCATCCTATTCAAGAATGATGAACCCAACAGAGCGTCGGTATGCCCAGATAGACAAAGAAGCCTTGGCCATCATTCAAGGGGTTAAGAAGTTTCACAACTACCTTTATGGACAGAAATTCAAAATAAGAACTGACCACAAGCCTTTATTGGGCCTTCTGGCCAGCGATAAACCCACACCAGCAATGTTGTCCCCAATAATGCAGCAGTGGTCCCTAGCTTTAAGCTCATATGATTACCATCTTGTATACCAACCTGGTAAATTGATTTCAAATGCAGATGGACTTAGTCATCTACCTCACCCACAGATGATTCATCATGGGACATCTCCTAATGAAGTATTACTCCTAGAGGCTTTGGACAAGCCTCCCATCTCAGCCAAAGATATTGCACGGATGACTATGCAAGACTCTATCTTATCTCGAGTGCTCAACTGGGTTTTGAAGGGGTGGGCAGATGAAAATCCAGATGCAGAATTCACCCCCTATTTCCAACGGTGACTGGAAAGCTCAATCCACAAAGGATGCCTCCTTTGGGGATCCAGAGTCATAATACCCAGGAAGGCACAAGAACACCTACTGGACACTGTCCACAGTTCACATCAAAGCATCGTACGTACAAAGATAGCCTTGCAAGAAGTTACATGTGGTGGCCAAAGATGGGTAGTCAAATTGAAGACAGAGTAAATAGGTGCAACATTTGTCAACAAACACGGCATGCACCTCCTAAAACACTGGGAACATGGAAATGCATTAAAAAATCATGGTCAAGACTCCACATCGATCATACTGGGCCTTTTCAGAGATCCCTTTTCCTCATTATCGTTGATGCATACTCAAAACGGCTAGAGGTTATTAAGGTATCATCAACAGACTCACTTTGTGCTATTGAAGCTTTGAGGAAGCTTTTTGGCTCACATGGTATTCCTGACACCATAATCTCGGATAACGGACCTGGTTTCACATCGTCTGAATTTGAACGGTTCCTTATGAGAAACGGAATCCATCATACATTCACAGCTCCTGGACATCCCTCATCAAACGGACAAGCAGAACGGATGGTGCAGACAACAAAAGATGCACTTCGAAGAATTGTTTCGGGGAATTGGAATACTAGACTTGCATCATTCTTATTAGCACAACATGCTACGCCCAATTCTGCTACCAATGTTTCTCCAGCAGAGCTGCTTATGAACCGCCGTTTGAAAACCTCCCTGGACAGGATCCATCCAGATTTTTCGAGCCTAATCCTAAGGATCTGTCTAATTCAAGATTCCGGATGTTTGCACCTCTAGACTTGGTATATGCTCAAGGATTCCACCCTCACGACAAATGGGTACCAGCTACAATAATAGAAGCCCTACAATGTATGAGATTTTAACGGATAAAGGTCTTGCGTGGAAAAGACACATTGACCAATTAAGACGACGCCTGGGCAGTCCTCAACATATGACAGACTCTAATAGTTCTTCAACATATCCACCTAATGTCCCAACACCTCCACCGTTGATGTCAGAATTAGTAAGAGACAGCGAGAACTCTGAGCCAGCAAGAGGCAACCAGGATCCAGTTCTGTCGACAAAGGACGTGGTTTCAGAGCCCAGTAAGATGGACAGTTTAATTGGGACTGCAGCTGCAGGTGTTGGAACGTTGCCCGATGTTGCAAGTCCAGCGGTCCTTCCATCGAGACCAGTCAGAGCTAAACATTCACCAACCTGGCTAAAGGACTACATTACATAGGGGGGGGGGAGGAATTTTATGTGTTGTAACACACTTTTATGCTACCGGAGTGGCAACAGGCCGCACGAACGATATATGTAAATATACTTGGTTGTCACTGCTAGATAGCTATGTTTCTAGCTTGTAATTTAATATAATAAATAGGTTTCAGTTGCATTAGTATTAACTATTTATGTCTTGGTTAATACCTAATATAAACTGTTTTAGAATACGTAATCAAGATGAATAATTATGATGAAGTTATCGATTGAGGCTCTTGCGTTTATTTTTACGGGATGAAAAATCAGTAAAAAGGATTTTGATTTGTCACATCATAAAATTTTCATCCATAAAATCTAAACTGTACGTTATTTTCACATTCTCAAAATTTGCATACGCACCACTCAAGTTCACAATTTAAAAGTATTTTAACGCGCAATAGATTATTAATGAATGTGTTTCCAAACCTAAAGTCACGTTTGTCCGATACAACTTTCCATGTGAACTTTCTCACAAACTTTAAGTTCTAATCTCAGTACCCGCGAATAAAACATTCAGAAATTTTCCTTTAGTTGTCATAGTATTGGCCATTTAGTATTGGTCAAATATTTAGTTTTATCAAAAAAAAAAATGGTCGTTTTGTTTTAAATATGACATCATTTTTACTCACTGAATCATTTTGCCTAGCGTCTCAAACTCAGTATCAGCGTAATGTAAAAATATTGAAATGTAACTGATTTATGAAGAAGAATGCGTGTTGTTTTTTTTTTATGGCTAACGTCATTTTCTGTTCAAAAATTATAAAAAAATGTTATTTTTATTTGCAATGTGAAAATGGCATCAATAAGGATATAATCAATAAGAATAAATAAACCTTGACTATTTTCCCTTTCCCCTTAATAGAAATGGTGTACTTCAGTTGTCACAATTACAAAATTGGTACTAAAAACTATAAAAAAAAATTAATATCTCAAAAATAAATTGAGATAGAGCTTTCAAACAAATTGCATTTAAAAGTACATTTCCCCCCTATATTACGGTGTAAAAATTGAAACTGTGCGATGTTTAGAAGTTAAAAATTTGCAATAGCGAAAATTGAAAAATCGAAATTTCATTTCAAATTTCAGAGTGTTGCCATTCGCAGAATGACGTATGCGTTACGCACAGATATGTTTGTCCTTTATAATATAGACAGATAGATACAAATAAAACGCCGAAATAAAAATCACTTGATGACGTAAACACGTGTAACTTGCTTAAAGTCAAGTGAATGTGACATTTACGATCAACCGTTATTGGCATTTAATCTTATAGTTTGGCGATAGATTTTTGGTCGACGGGATAACTAAGTAGTACCAAAAATACATATGTAACTGGTATTCAAAAACGAGGTTTTTGCCAAATTTTCGTAAAAGAAAAAATCACGCCAAACCTGCAGTGCGTATATGACATCTGGCAAAATATTAAATAATGCAACAAACCATGACATTTAATTTCAACTTCAATGTTTAATTTACCACTCGAAAAATTAAAAAAATGCTAACTGGCGAGTTGAAAAAAGCTATTGGCAAGATTTGTGCCCGGCTAGCGTAACAGTACCAAGAATTCTTTGCGACCATGGCAACTTTTATGTAGTTTTTTATTCGAAAAAAATTTTTGATTTTTTTAATCAAAATGGAAAACTTTCGACACAGATGTCATATACGGCCCCATATTGGCGCGATTTTTTTCTGACGCCAATGTCATATATGCAACGAGTACTTAACTGGCGCCAAAGTATCGTTATTTTTGCTTGATATGATAAGCCGGATGATGTTGTTTATGCTGTTGATGCTTTCCCCAAATTGGCGTCGGAAAAAATCGTGCCAATATGAGGCGTATATGACATCTGTGCCAAACTTTCATATGAAAGGCGAAGGGATCAGACAGTATTTATTTATGGCAGTTGATGACTTGAACTATTATAATATAGATGAAATGATGGCGATAGAATAATATTTGGCGACTTATCACCTGTGCCTGGTTAATATTAAAGTACCAAAATGGCACCTAGAGTATAAACAGCGAAGTGGTCCGCCCGGAACTGTTGATGATAGTCACATGACTTAGGCTATTGTTATAGAGATTGTTTTAAAATACCGGGAGACAAAAACTGTATACTTGATTCATTTTATTTCAGCTTCTTTTCAAATGTTTAACTGATCCTCTTTAATCAAAAACGAAAACAACCATTGGATGTCTTAACAGCAGCTGATTCGGCCTTAAATTTTTGCAATCAAAGGGAATTGAACGGAAACCCGTTTACAGGGAGATCTGCACAGCTTTTTTTCAGTATAATTCAATCTTCTCTAATATTTTTTAAATCCATCAGATTAGCGTGTTATTAAATTCTGCGGTCTCTGAACGGGGGTTGGCAAGCGTAGCTTGCAGGGGCAGAGCCCCCATTTCTACCCTATATATATTAAAACCTTATGAAACGAATTTATGAAACGGATATATGAAACGACTGAAATGTAACGAATTTATGAAACGATTCTTTGAAACGACTGATTAAACAACTGCTTATGTTTCACGGCGATTTCTCCTAAAATATGGACTACTTTGCGATGAAATTAACACCAAAAATCCGTATTGATCCGCTGACCTCAAAACTGGTATTAGATTTTTTAAATTCGAATTAGTTTCCGAAATATTAATTTTTTTTCTAATTTTAAATACTTTTTATTAATGATGGCAACGCAAATTTTAATCATAACAGATATTTTTTTTTCATATTTCAGAAAAGGTTATTATTTTAAACTAATTTGGCGACCAGTTTGGTCTCCCATAAATGAATGCTAAGAAATGTATCATGTTACTTTTATTCATAATTCAATTTACTTGAACAATCTTTCGCCAAATTGAAAGATTCTGATAGAGAAATCAAGAACTTGGTATTTTTATGTTAGCGAGACGCAGGCGATAAATCGCCAAACATTTTTTCTGTCGCATTTTTTTATGTTTCATTAATTTCATTAAAAAAAAATAATCCTTTCATTCATTTTATTTAAAATACAAAACTTTTATTTAAAATTGATGGCTTTCACCCCTTTCTTTTTTAAAAAAAACAAAACGAAAAGAAAAATATTAGGCACAGATGTCATATACGCACCGGGGTACCTAATTGACGCCAAAATGGCATTATTTTGATTGACATGGTAACCCGTTTTTAAATTATATAAATTATTTCGTTCTATAGTTATCAATTATTTTTTTTTGTTATTTCCTTTTGAGAATAATAGAAAATAATTAAAAAATACGGTAATACTTAGTTATTCCGTCGACCAATTTTGCCAAATTATATAAATCGCCAAATTATACAAATTGACATAATTTTTATTAGAAATAACGAAAGAACAAACTAGAGAACAGGAATTCTGATTTTTCAGAATTTAGTGTCGCCCCCGACATTTCCATTACTTCATTTTCTTCTGGTGGACTGGTGGTTTCTATTACTATGAAACAGCGATTATAAATGAAGCGTTTAGGTGAAGATGAAAGAGCAGTCGTAAAAAGTTAGAACTCTGCTTTTCTGGTCAGAATGGGGAAAAAAATGGTCATAATTTTTTTTTTTAATTATTTTAAAAACAACTATTTTTTTGGGGGGGGGAGGGGGGTTGCGGGGGGCGAAATTTCGGGGGGAAGTTAAAAATGTGGATTCAGCGACCCAAAAAACTTAAAGTAAACCTTATAGGGAAAGTTCGGAGGAGAGATGGGATGGCGAATGTAAACGATGTGAGTGGTTAAGTGGAATTGCGCGACTTAGTCCACGCAGCACCGCGGCACATATTCCGAGGCAGATCCCCCTCTTCTTTCATCTATCCTAATTTCTATGAAAAGCATAATATTAATTTTATCAAATCCGTTACCGGGCAAGTTCCTTTAAGAGATTTTTCAATTGCCTATACAGACGGCTCAACAATGCCTGGAAGTGTTGCGGCAGCTTTCGTGGTTTATAACAAGAGTGAGGAAACCTTTACCAAGAGAATACGCCTGGGTCAATAACTGTTTTTACCCGACTGAAAAGAAGGGTTATGTGTTTCACGCGTATCTATGTAAGTGGATTTCTTTATACCCTCGAAACATCCCAACGGTTGAATGGATTTTAATGAATGAGGTCTCTATCAATTCATCTTAACGGCCTGATGGTTATAGGCTAGGTTTTGTTTTTATAAATTCAAAATGGCGGTAGAGACGAAAAAAATTTTACGCACCCTATTGAGTGGCATATCACTGGATAGGTCTTTCAAAATGAAGACGATGTTTCATTGACTATTTTACAGTCAGAAGCTCCGTTAAAATATTATACAACCTGGCAGTTGTGTATGTAGGATCTCTAGCTTTACTGCAACTCTAACCATCATAGACATCTAAAGACCTCATTAAAACAGTGTTTATAAATAGGAACTAACAATTAAGCACAACTTAAAAGTCATCAATACAAGTAAATAAAAAAAGTAGGTAAGTAATATAAACAAGTAATATAAAAAAATATTTTAAGTCAATTCCTACTTAGGTCAATAAGAGAATTTTTTTTCTCCCATTCTTCTTTCCCCTTGAGTGGCGCTTAACCCTTAAATGCATATGGTATCGTTTTTGATACAATAATTGTTCCCTATTTATTGGATTTTTTATTCACATATTCCGTATTTCCACCAGAAAAATAAAAAAGAAAATTTCACTCCATTTAATAACAGCCATTTCGTTATTAAATAAACCGAAATTTACCATTTATATTTTCTGGTATGAATTCCGATTCTCTGAATTATGAAATTTCGGGAACGTATTCTACCCTATGCATTTAAGGGTTAAAATGCCTTGATCAAGAAGAGGGCTCTCTCGGTCTTAAAATACCTTGATCAAGAAGAAGGCTCTCTCGATTATTGAAAATTAATTAATTTAATTTAATTAACGAATTATTATTTGAAAAAACTGGATTAACATCAAGTGTCATCCACTACAAGTTTAAAAAAATGTACTTGAGTTTGATTGAATGAATAATAAGTATTTTATTAACGATTGAAAATTTGAACAAGATATTTCTATAGCGAGAGTGTGAGCTAATTGAAAAAAAAATAGTTTCACATTGATGAGAAATAATTAATTAGTTCGCTTTTTACGCAGTCGGGTTTTTTGATTTTTTAAATTTAATTGTTTATTCAAGCTGAGCTTTATGCTATTCTTGAGACAATAAGATGGTTTAGCATGGTTTCCTTTCGACATTTATATATTTACACAGACAGCTTGTCTTCGGTGGCAGCTCTTCGTTGGCTTTTTCCGAGTAATGACATTTTATTTGAAATTTTTACCAATCTTCATTTCTTGAACAATAAAGCGTACATATTGGATGGATTAAGTCGCACGTAGGTATAGAAGGTAACGAACGTGCTGACGATTTAGCAAAATCAGTAATTTTGAATAATATATTTGAAGTCGAGGAAAAGTTAACAATTCCTACATGTGTGATAAAACTCATTTTCGTAATAAGAACATGAAAGATTGGCAGACTCGCTGATCCTTTTCGGACAAGGGCCGTGATACTTACAAAGTGCTGCCGGAGGTTAGCCGGGATTTTGTGTGTGACTCACAGGTTATAGCCTATTTCAGTGGTCATGGAGCGTTCCCAACATATTTGCACAAGATTGGTAAACGGCCTAATGATAAGTGTATTTGTGGGACTCGTGGGGATACGCCTCACTATCTTAGAGATAGTTTTCCAATGATACGAAACAGAACACTTGAGTGGAACTTGAGAAATGTTTTACTGGCTAGGTGTAATTATAGGACATTGTGTTGTATCTATAATGATTTGAATAAGTACTTTTCTTTTATAAGATATAAATTTTGAGTGTTTGAACATTATGAACTTTTTACAAGGACTTAAACAGATTTGATCTTGATAAGTTATTTTCTTTCTTTGTGGAGTTATTTTCTTTCCTTCTTGACAGGTTTTTTGTAAACACTGAATCCTCTCGTAAACACAAACATTTTATAGCCCCGATGACCGAAGGATCATGGAAGACGATAGTATTCCAGAGTGACGCAGCCATAAGCCTAAAATCGTATCGTAGATCGTAGAATGGCGGAACTTATATATATACACCTAACTCGAGATCAAAGGAAACTCGAAAAGCCGACCTTATATAACTCAGCAAATATAGCTCATGTTGTTCTGATTTTTTAAAAACAGTCTTATGTCTGCAGTCTAATCTTATTCTGAAAATTTTACATTTCTACGTGCAGTAGATTTGAGATCTCGATACCCATTTTTAAAGAAAAATCGATGGTGCGTGTTATTTTTATTTCTCGAAAATAAAGTGGGCGATTTTTTAAAAATTATTATATAATATGAATCTATTTTAGATGAAGAGAATAAGATATCACCTATTCACAGGAAAACTCCTGTTTGTTAGATAATCTGCATGAAAAATCGGACTATATTTTTCGCCCTTTTATGGGAATTTCACCGCAAATGCCAGATTCAGCAGAGTTTTGGCGAAACCCACCTCGACGAGACTGTTCGTGGAAAATCCCATGGACTCCGAATCTCAGCCGGAGGACACCGTATACGTAAAAGGAAAGGGCAGTTGACGTCACTGTTGGTCGAATTACTGTGGATCAGCAAGAAAAACCTGTCCGTTCTTTATGACTCCTAGTCCTACTGTACACGTGAGCTAGGGAAATTTCATTGGTCTACATTTAAAACGTCTCTGATATGATTGGCCTACGTCACCAAGACTATTCCTGCAATGATCGTTATAACATTAATGTAGTTGTTAGATTGGTTGACGGAAGTGTTTGTTTGTAAACATGCCCTTTCCTTATTATTATACGGATGGGTCAAGGCTAGAGGGTGAGAAAGTGGGGTGCGCCTATCTCCTTGCCACCGAGGACGGAATTATTGAGGATGATGAGTTCCACCTGACCGATAGGTCAATCGCTTTCGCTGCCGAGGTTCATGCGGTCAAGGAGGCGATTTCGGACGCTCTTCGGAAAGGTCTCAGTGAACTCGATATTTTTTGGATTCGAGGTCAGCACTCATGTGATTTACTCTCTTATACCTCGTCACTGAGCAGCTGCCGAAATTAGAAACCTGGGCTGGTTAAAAGTTGTGGAATCAAAGTCCGTATGCACTGGGTCAAATACCACATTGATTACTCCTACAATGAGCGTGCGGATGCACTGACCAAAGAAGGTGTGACCCATCTCACAGTCGATGTGCAACTTCCTCTCTTCTGTCGTCAGGTGAAGAGGAAACTCTTTGTTCGGGCACTTATCGATTGGCAGAGTAGGTGGGACCCATCTGAGGCATTACCGTCTCAATGTACAAGGCCAAACAGGTGAAGAAACTGAAACACCTTTGACGTCACTAAAGAAGATCACTCGCTTGACCAGCTTGCAGTTTCTATCCACCCCACCCTAGTATCAGTTCTCAGTAAAATGGCGTATAGCTCACCTCGTGGTATACTTTCCTGTAAATTATTTTCGCGAAATTTGATTTAGTTTAATTAATCTATTTAATTGTGAAGTTGTGTATGGTTACCTGATACATGGTTACATGCAATTCCAAGAAAACGTTATCAAGTGACTAATTCATCAAGGGTAAGTTTCTCATTTTATTGTTATCTTTGCAATCTTTATTTAGGTTGAAATTTTATGATGCATTTTCAGGGTTTATTGTCCATAGTAATTTCTCCTGATTTTAGACACTCTCGTATAAAGCTTGATTTCAACTAATGAATTTTTTCAATGACTATTCAAATGATTTCTACTGGTATCAAACGACACCTTTTAAGATTGTGGTTTATAGTTATTTTATTTGTAATTTTTAAAGTTAAAGCATGGAAATAAACTTCAATGTATTAGAAAGGATCGTTGATAGTTTAATTTAAAAAACTACAAATAATATTATTATTACAATTTTGTAATTGCAATATATCTAGACAAAACTTTAATTTTTGAATTCTTATTAATTAGTATCTAAAATTTATGAAATAGTGTTGTATGAAGAACTCAAGACTGTTCTAATTATATCTAATTATATAAAATGAATTAAAAATAATTACGAATAGTAATAATGAAGTATTTTATTTTATACCTATCATTGTTTATATGAACATAGTTTTTAAAAATTATTTGTATTACTTAACTTTTTTTTTAAATATTTGTTGTTGTTTTTTTATCCATTAAACGTCTTCTTAGCTATTATTATTATTTTTTTTTGTTGTTGTAAAATTTGTATGAAATTGTTTTATGTATTTAAGGATAAAAAGGATTCTTTATGTTTATCACAAAGTAGGTACTTTATGTTTATAAACAGCCTTAATTGTCAATATGAACTTCAAATATAAAACGAATGAAAAAATAATTACGAATAGTAATAATGAATTATTTTATTTTATATCATTGTTTATACGAACACAAAATTTGTTTTATGGCTATTTTATTTGTAATTTTAAAACTAATAAGCATGGAAATAAACATTCAATGCATTAAAAAGGATAGGTGATAATTTTATTTTAAAAACTATAAATAAAACTAGCTCAAATAAAAATCCTTGAAGATGTCTTTTGACATCAGTAGGAATAGTTTTAAATAAATGTTGAATAATAAATTAGATTTTTTTCCTTTTTTGTAAGTATTAAAAAGAAAAATATTTTGTTATTTACAAATAACTTAATTCTAAAATTTTAAGTATACAGCTAGACTTGTTAGTTCTTTCATGTAATTTCAAAATTTTCAGATAAAGGATTTAAATAGCCTGTATTTTGTAAACAATTTTTGTATTTTTGTTTGTTGCAATATATTCTTAAATGATTGTGTTATCAGGAAAAATGATAAAGTAGTACTACAAAAAAGTTCGAAAAGAAAATTAGAAAGTTTTATTTGTAATTTTGAAAATAAAAATATCACCGATCCTTTTTAATGCATGAATGTTTATTTCCATGCTTATTAGTTTAAAAAATTATAAATAAAATAATCATAAACAAAAATCTAAGAGATGTCATTTGACACTGGTGAACTAATTTGATTAGACAATGCGGGATTTTTTTTTTCTCTCTCATTAGATGAAATTAAGAAACACTTTAGACGAGAATGTCTAAAATTAGGAGATATTACTATGGACAAATACCACTGGAAATAAATCCGAAAATTTCCTCACAAATAAAGATTGTAAGAATACCATAAGAAACTTACCTTTGATGAATTAGTCACTTGATAATCTTTTCTTGGAATTCCATGTAGTCAGGTATTTTCTAATTCTTTTTGATCTAGGAAATCTGAATATCGTGGATCTTGAATTGTTAATGTAATTACTTTTGCATTCCGGTATCATTCAACACTGAGGCGTTTTCCTTTTCTTATACCGCCACTTATGATTAAAAATTCATAATTTCACGAGCAAATAGGTTAATCAAACTAAATCGAACTTCGGAAAAATAATCCAAAGCAAACTGTACCACGAGGACTTTTGTGGAAATTTTATACAATTTATATTGTCGTGAATCGGCAAACGCTATTCGGCTCTTTGTCACTTAAATACTAAGAAACGTGTGCCAATTTCATACCTTTATTAATAAAAATTACTTCATGAATATATAAAAAAGATTCGTATTTATGAGTGGAGAGAAAAAAAAATGATACCCTTTAAAAAATATTTGAAAATTAGAAAATGATATTTTAATGCTTATTGTAAAGTTATTTTTCATAGTATATCCATTATCAATTACAAAATAAATTATACTTGACTATGTTACAAAAACTGTTATAAATTTTAAATATACTTTAAATAATTGAAAATGTGCCCATTTTTTTAGCTTAATTCAAAATGTCGAAGGAGGATGAAGGTCCCTCTCTTGAGTCTATTAAAATATGCTTCTGATCTAAAATTAATGTTATTATTATTTTTTTTAATATGGCTTGGATTGACTTGGCTTGGATGACAGATAATGGCTTGGAAGTATATCTAAAATAATGACTCAAAAATTGTATTAACTGTTTTCTAAAAATAACAAAAATGTTATATTTAGAAGTTCAAAAATAATTTAATTAAATTAGATCCGATTTCATATTTTCCCAGAGGTTATGCTTTCCTTTTTTGCAATTTTTTTTCACAATCTCCATTCCTCTTCCAAGGGAAAAAAAAATCTTTAATCCATGGAAGACTCTTACGAAATGGTCAAAATAAATATTTCGTATACCAAAACGTATGCTAATACTAATATCATTTCAGCATTTCTTATATATATTTTTTCAGTTTTACTTTTTTGTTTAAAGTTTGTGTTATATCAACATTTAATATTACAACATAAGAATATACATACGATTTCTTTAAAAAAAAAAAAATCTGTATCTATCTTTTAGACAATTTAATGACATAAACTTCAGAATTAAAAAAAGGATTAGCTGTTATGAAAATAGCTTTCTACTTTTATAAAATTGGTTCTTCGAAATATAATCTTCTTCCTTAAATAAATAAATAAGCCTATCGTGCTAGTACCTAGTAGTAAGTTTTTGGCTGAATTTTGTGGAGAAAACATCTTCACACAGTTATCTTCTTTCATCTTCATTTGGTACGTCACGAAACCAGTTCGGAGGCTTGAGTATTGAGACGGTAATGTCTGAGGACGGTGAGGTGACATATGTGATCTTCCAGAGAGTCTCCACTCTGAAACTTTAGGGGGATTTCTTTGTTAACCAGGTCCTAACGGGACATGGTGCTCTGGGTGATCATCAAGCCCACTTTTTCAGAGGCAACCCTGCTCGCTTCTGCGGGACCTGGAACAGCACGATTAGATACTGTGTCTATGAGTGCCCCTTGTGGAGATCTGTCAGGGAAAATCCCTTTCCGCGACTTTCTCATTTGAACGCTTGCCGATCTTTGCCTTGATCATCACATCAGAAAGAGGGTCGCAGCTATTGTCAGCGATCTTTTGACAAGAATTTTAGATCGGATTAGTGACCATTTAGGTACTTAAACTCTTGTACTTCTTATCTACGAGTCTTCGAATGCAGATCTCAAATCATTTGAAAGCATACACTATTTTAGAGTCGGATGATGTAGGTCGGCGCGTTTCAGTCGGGCAATCGCACAAGGTTTTTCAGGGTATTTCCTTGTGTACAAAGATAATTCGGATAGATTTCCTTGTTAAGTCCTCCCTGAAGACAGTCTCGTGCTTCAGTGATATGGCCTCGGTTGCGTCTACTAGCTTTGGCCTCGCGCAGGGACTTATCGTGAGCGCACGGATTTTCGTCCGTGGAGACTTTCGGGGGCTCTACTGGGTTCGGAATTGTTTTTTCTTCGTGCTGGTAAAATGTCTCTCTGACAGGGCTTCACTTGAGGGTTTCTTCGCCGACATGGGATCCTCAGATTCTGGTTTGGCTTCATTTCACTTCATTACTTTTCCCAACTACCCCAACTGGGTCTTGGAAAGGTACAAGTCGTAGTTGGGGGTTTTGTGAAGGTCGATCTGCAGGGAGACTGACTCACTCTTCTTGGCCACCGACTTTATTCTGTCGATCTAGCCCTCGCTTAAGTACAGCTTGTATGGGATGTAGAAACACATCTTTATTAAGGTAATTACGCGTACTACCGCTTGACATAATTGCTGGTGACGGCACCCTCTTTCAGAAAGAGGTCTAATAGCTGGACCATCTGGTTATGTAGTTTTGTACTGCTATTATCCCGATACAGACTATCGGTTATTTTATACAAAAGGTCGACCATATCCATACCATCACTATACATGTAGTCACTCCCCGCCTTCATTGCCTTGCTGTACATCCTAACCTGGGAGATCTTATAGTCTAGAGCCCCCAGCTGCTTACGCTTACCTTCATCGCTGCCTCACGTGTTAGTACACTTTTGGATAGGGCCTTTATGGTTATATAGTCCGGTTAAGTTTGCCAGTTTTCTTGATGATGGCGTCCACATGCTCGTCGGTTTTACCGATCAGCGCTTCTTCCGGAAGAAAGACTCATCTTTATTCAGGTCGATCCAATGAAGCATAGTCTGCAGCCCTAAATTCTCCTCCTCCTCCTCTTCGGTGATGGCTGGTATTCGGGAAGATTGTAGCGGTGCTAGAAAGACATTCTCTATGGCTTTCTGTATGGCCTTTAGATTTTCTCACTTAATGCCTCCAGTCAGTCTATTCGGTCTATCACGGGCTTATGGAACTGCGCTAGCTTTTCCTGGAAACCCAGCTTGTCTCGGAGCCGTTGTTCGTTCCGTCGTCTTAGTGCTGTCTTAGTGCGCGCCAACTCCTCATTGTCCGGTATTTCCTGACAAATCTTTGCTATGCACCCCTTCTCCAACTGGGATAGCATCTTCTTTATTGCACCTACAGGTTTTCCTATCCTTACCCCACCCTTAGCGTACCCTTACTCAATCCTACCCTACCCTAGCCTAGCCTACCCTGGAGGTAACCACCGTTCCGATGGATACCCAGCTATTAAACTTGTCTGGGTAACTCAACCATTTCACCTTACACTTCTCGATGTACAGTCGTGGAAAAAAAAGTAAACACCCCCTACTAACTCCTCAACAAATTATCGTAGTAGAAAGTTACTGGTACCGAACGATTGGAAATAAAGTCTACTTTTAAATGATATAGATAAAATTTGCTTAGGGGGCCATCTACATATTAAAACGAACCGTAACTTTGTTTTTTTTCAATCGCAGTGCACAATTCTGACAGCATAAATGAACTCTACACCCTTCAATTAGCCTAAAAACAAATTTTTATGCAATTCGTACCATAAGTTTCTGAGAAATTCATTATTTTAAAACGAGCGTATTTTAAGGGCTGTATCCAAATTGAAGTTCGGAACTCGATTGTTAACCGATAGAGCCCTCATCTTGATCAAGGCACCTTAAGAAGTCAATGAAGCCTGCTAGATTACACGACAACAAAAGAAATTTCAAAATATCTAGTCACTCCTATTATAGACGGCCCCTTAAACCATCATTTTGCCGTTTTTTAAGCATAATTTGAAAACTACTTGGAAGAAAATGTGAAATTTTGTATTTCCATAAAGCAGGACTGAATAAATCTAATTCCATCAAAAAAATTGTAGGTTGCAATTCATAATTTTTTCGAGTATTAATTTCATAAATCATAATTCATATCATAAAGTTATAAAAATTGCAATTTCAGCGTATTTCTGTTTGGGTATATTAGTATTAATGCTACACAAAAAATTAGCACATTAGGAGCATAAATTCTGGAGATATAAATAAAAACATGAAAATGTAATTTAACATTAGAAGCACTAAATTTTGAATGTTTATAATTCAAAAACTTATCATTCAAATGACTTGAAATTCGGTGTCTGGGCATAGTTTGAACCGAAGATTTGAAATATCTCGTTAAAATTGGGTATTGCCATTGAAAAAAATGAAGTTTGGATTCGTTTTAATATGTAGATGGCCCCCTAAGCAAATTTTATATACATCATTTAAAAGTAGTCTTTATTTCCAATCGTTCGGTACCAGTAACTTTCTTCTACGATAATTTGTTGAGGAGTTAGTAGGGGTGTTTACTTTTTTTTCCACGACTGTACCTACGGATCACCCTCTCTGTCTTGTAAATCTCGTCCCGCTTATCGAATCGGACGAGATCGGGCTCGTAGGCGGCAATGGCTTCACCACCCAAATCCTCAATCTTTTAGGTGGCTGGATCGGTCTCTAGAACCCGGGTCACGACGAAAATCTCCTCGGTAAAGGTCGGTAGCTAGCCCTTCCGGAACGGCTGCTTGTAGATAGAGAGGCGCACTCTGTCACCCACGCTGAACTTAGGCTTGGGCAGATCTTTCGGCCGGTACAGGCTCTTGTAGACTGTGGTTTCATCGTCCTCTGCTGACTTCGACGGGCGTCATCTGGATTGATCGGTGGTAGAAGTGGTTGTAGTTATGCACCACCTGGGACAGTGAATCGATCCACTTGCGGGTGTCGTTGGCCGTAAAGTACTTCCACATGTGGGTCCACAGACATGTTGAACTGCTCGACGTCGGAGTACTTTATCTTGCCGTTCTAGGGGTGAACCAGCGGATGCCAAGGTCTTTCAGCAACCGTTGCGTCTGTCTGTTGATGAACTCGGTTCCCTTGTCTGTCTGTAGCTTCTCCGGTCTTCCCTCCTTAAAGATCCGCCGGAAGGCCTCAGTAATCTCCTCGCCGGTGTTCCGCCGGATGGGTACGGCCCAGGCATACTTGCTGAAGATGCCGATGACACTCAGAATGTGGTTCGTGTGCTCGTTATGACCTTTAAACCTCTGTATGTCGACGAAGTCGGCCTGCCACTGGTCTGGTGGGTGACGTAGATCTTTCGTCTCCGGAAGTTGTGGGTGACGGTTCTGTGCTTGATGTATACACCCTGTCGGTGCAGGAATGTTTATATGCCCCCCTGGGCAGTCCCCGTTTCCTGCACAACTTCTGCATTCCACAAAAACCCTGAATGGGATCGTAATAGAGAGTCTCATCACACTCTCTTGGTCTTCACCCTTAAGTAAGTACTCTTCCTTGTACCGCACTCCTCGCAGGCCCCTTTCAGCATCGGCCTGCTGTTTCGGGCGACCGCTCGCTCGGGCTTTTGCGTATCCATCTTTTTCTTACACTTGGGACAATAGATGGGGCAGAACCCATACCGAACATCTGTTTGGTCTCCAGGATGAGTCTGACGATGCCTCGATCGATCCTCTCTCGAAACATTTTATCTTTTATCGGGGATATCTTTTAGCTCTCGCAACATCTTCTTGTCGCAGACCTCGTTCCGAGTTTCGGTGTCTCTGTCCTTTAGATAGCAGACGTTATTCTTGTAAGCGGCTTCTTCGACCCGGTTGATGGGCTTGCTCCACTCTTTATGCGTGAGATTGAGTTGAGCCGCGTTTTGCCTCGAAGGAGCTGAGTTCCCGAACCCGTGATCAGGTGTCTAGGGAGACGCATCTCCATGGGTAAGGTTGTTTATTACCCTGTTAATCACACCCTTACCTTTATGTATGCTCTTTATCATAGACTGTGTTTTTAGTAGCCGTTCAGGCCCTTCTACTTAACATATTTCTCCATCGGGAAGTACTTCCGGTCTCGCACGAGCTCCTGCTCTTTGAGAAGTGCCTGCTCCTTGGTTATTACCTTCACCCACATGGAGTTCAGAAGAGACTTGCAAAACTTGTGGGCGTGCTTGTACTCTTCCTTACGTTCCGAAACCTGCAGCGAGTTGTCGACGATCTCGAGGATCCCGGCGGCGATGCTCAGGGATACCAGCTGTAGCAGAGCGTAGGCGGTGAGGCTCAAGGTGCTGAACAGGAACTTCCCGACGGACAGCGCCAGATTGACGTCGCTGTAGAACTTATAGCTCTTTCGGTACACGTAGAACCACTTTTCCAGTCTTCCTTCCATCGTATTTACTAATGGGCTGGAAATTCTTCCTGTATCGCATGAATGGATTCACCAAATCGGCATGAAGGAGCCGCGTGGCTCTTGCAAACATCTCAGGTAGAGGTCTTTCGGCATAGAACCGTCTATCTCCCGCAGTGTCTGCCGAATTTCCCTATGCTGAAGCCCGAAGAACGCAGTTACAGTTCTCCCTGATGTCTATGGGTGTGGAGTAATAGGACTGGGTGATGTAGATCACGAAGACATTCTTCTTTCTGCGCCGGACTAAAAATTATTCGATGCTCTCTTGCTTCTTTTCGGTGATGCAGTCGTCGAACATCACCAGATTTCTGACGGAGGAGTCTAAGTCGTCCACCGTCATGTCTAGGGTGTAAGTAAAGATTACTTCCTTCTAAAACTTGCAGAACAGCTCCAGCGTTTTCCCTTTCGCCTTCTGACACAGCTTTTCAGAGTTCTGGATGTGCTCTTTCTCTATCCCGTCGACTGAGAGAAGTTATCCCGTAGTTTAGCATACTTGAGCTCGTAGATGTCTTTGGCGCAGTCAGACAGCCTGTCGAAGTTAAAGTAGTCGTAGGCGAAGTTTAGCAGCAGGTTGGTCTTGCTGCATCCGGAGGACTCCGTGATCAAGAAACGGAAGGGGTGCTTGGACAGCAGGGGGTGTTGCTTGGGGTCTCCGTGCTCTTCGGGTTCTGTGTAGCTGATCTTCAGCATCTTTTTCTTATGTAACGGGAATTTGTGGCTTTACGGTCGGGAAGTCTGGGGATTGGCGGTCGGGGGGTTAACCATGGCGTTCTAGGGATCTACAACCGAAGGGTTAAGTACGGGAGTCTGTGACTATACCGTCAGAAAGTCTGAGCATTGGCGGCATGGAGGTCTGGGGATTAGTGGCCGAGAATTCTTGGGCTATGCGGTCGGGAATTCTGGGGATTGGGGGCCAGGAATTAGTGGCCTGGGGAGTCTGGGTATTTGCGGCCGGAGGACCTTATCTAACCTTTTGACTCCCCACGGCCTCCTGCTTCTTCTAGCACATCGTGCTTGTCGTCGTGGGGCGACAGAGCCAGCTTGTTCAGCTCTTCGGAGTAGACCTCGTGTTTCCGACTCCGTATAAGGTTCATGGACCTAAACTGCCCAACTCCGTCGGTCAGGTAAATCTTGTAGTCGTCGAACGAGATCTCGTGCTCAACCACCTTCTTCTTCACCCCTTTGGCCCTCTTGTCCTCAGTTTGCAAGGCGTACATCTGGTACCTCAACCCCACGAACTCCGTCAGGATGCTTTCACCATTCTCGCCCTTCATCCTATCCAGGACATTCTTGTTGACGTTGGGCAGATCGTAGTGCTTCCGGAACTCCTCCGGATACTCCGAGGTGTCGAAGTGTTCGAGCATATCCTTCAGATCTCCGTAAAAGTTCAGGGTCCGTATGTTGTAGATGTAACTGTGCGCATCCATGTACAGCAGCCTGACCCCTCACCATACCAATGCACTGGAAATCGTACATGAGGGTCTTAGACTGGTCCAAGATGCTCATGCTGACGTAGATGGACTTGTCGAAGAGGACCCGGGTCTTCTGCATCTGGACCGCCACCAGGTTTTTCGAGAAGATCGTCCGGTCTTTAAAGTGGGGTTTGGCCACCAGCTTCTCGACCTTCTTCGCATCGGAGCAGAACCTCACGTCGACCCGCTTCCGGATGTTCTCCATGGTCTTGCCGAACACCGCGTTGTTCATCAGCTTGTAGAAGTCCTTCTGGAAAGCGTTGGTGGCTCCCTTTCATATCTCCGCGTTAAGGTCGATGTAATCCTTAAGCCACGGGGATTGATTCGATGGATCTTCTCGAACTTCAGGCCCATTCTCAGGAATTGCTTCAGGTTCCGATAGTAGAGCAAGCACCTTTCTTAAATTGAGTAGGTGGTGATGAGCTTGGTCTGCTGGGATTCTGGTAGGGTTCGGTTTTCGGGAGTGAGGGGTAAGTCCGAATGATCGCCGTGGAGCTCCCTGGGGTATCCCAGGTCCACTTTCAGAATATGCACCTTCGGGGCGTCTTCCTGAATGTTCTGTATGAGAATTTTAGTGTTTCTGAGCCACTTAAAGCTACCCGTAGGGAGTGGCTGGATCATCATCCAGCCGTAGAGGTTATTGACGTAAAGATACATCAGGTAGTTGGACTCCCAGCTGCTGTAGGTTTTAAGGCATCCCCCTTCCCCTTCTTTGAGTACGCTGTGATGCCAGTGCAGACTAACATGGGGCTAACGAGAGCTATTCCGCATTATGACAGAAGAAAAAAATACAGATTTATCTAAATAAACGGTCAAGTGCGAGCATTACTCGCGTACAGAGGGTTCCGTAGAATAAATATATGAATTTGTAATTGTATTATAAAAAAAAAGTTGCTAAAAGAATACTAAGACTTTTTAAAAAACTATATAACGTAGGGTTGGGTATAATTGTATATATTAGAAAAGTGTAATCGGGTATACCATGAAAGTTCAAAGAGATATATGGAACAATATCAAATATAGCTATTCGTATAACTCTTTTTTTAATATTATCCTAATCTGTTTATGAAGAACTTAATTCGGTACTGACAATAAAGGCGGTGCATAGTTAAACTTCATTTGGCATTTCATGAAACTAAATTCAGCGTAGTAATAACCTTTATTTCTACAGTGTATCTAAAACAAAACCTTTGTTCAAAGTTTAAATTTGGCATTGTGCTAAGCGCGCTTCGAATTGAGGTCTCAAAGTTGCAACGCCGCCTTGGTCAGTGCCGCGTTTTTCCAGATAGGTGTTTAATTAACTTTTAAAGTCACTCGAGGCGTATTGAGAGATACAATTAATGCAAACTATCGCGAATCTCACAGTATTTATGCGATTAATTCTAATTAAATATTTCGAGGGCGATGCCCTTAAAAAACGGACACCTAATTTTAATTCCAAAACAGACAAATGGCACCAAGAATACTTAATTAAAATTTTCCTTTTATCATGTACGTAAAAATAAGCAAGTTCGCATTTTCTAATAAATTCGTTTATAAATTCTGGTGTCAGTTCATTATTTCATAAGTTTATAAATAGAATTACTCCGTACCGGAAAGGATTAAGTGGTCGCAGGACTCTTAAAGCTTCAAAATTTAAGAAATTTTAATTTTTTTAGATGTTAAACTCCTATCTTTTCTGAATATTTTGATATAATTGTTTCCTTGAAATTCCCATTAGAACAGAAGTTTTGGCTTTTAGAATTATACCCGCTCAATAGCTGAAGCGGCGTTTCCGAAACTTTAAAGTCATTATTTTCCAAATGGCGTTTTTGGGTATAACGCGCAGTATACCTCAAAAACTTCTGAATATTTTTTCATGAAATTTTCAAAACATATATTCCATGTTATTCTGTATAAACTGAACCTAAAATTTCCTTTTTATTGTTCAAAAAAATATTTTTTAGGTGATTTTACTGTTGAAATTTTCAAAATTTTGTACTAGCTAAATGCAGCATTGCATTAAAAATATAAAAATGCTTTAAATACAAATTTATTTAAGTTCAGGGAAATTATTACAATCTGAAGTATAAGTAAGCACCAAAATTTTCATTCTAGTTGCAATATTTATTTTGTAATCCTGCGCCTAAACTGTTATGCCAATTTTTTGTCCGACAAATGTCTAACAGTTTCGAGCCCCCTATAAATACTAATTCTGTATCTTGCAATTTTTTAAATACATGAAACGAAATAACATACTTATATCTTTCATTCCAATTAAAATTGTGTTTTAAAATCATATACTTTTTAAGACATTAAATGTTGAAAATGGTCTTTTTTTCATTTTTTCCACTTTTTAGAGTCCCGAGACCCCTTAAATTAGTATGTTTTTAACAATTTGACGTTTATTGCTTTTATACTGTTACTGGACATTACATTACACATATATATCATTAAAAGTCGTTAACTAGGCATAGAATACGCCGCCCTGTCCTTGTGTATGTCCAAACTGACCGTACCTTTAAGGGTTAATATCTCAGCTAATTACCGACGATTTTTTTCGAAAATCATTATCAACAATGCTTTTATTCTTCTGCAGCGATAGGTATATTCAGCGATGCTCAACAATTTTTCTGAATGCCCGTAAATCGAAATTTGTGTATAACAGAAAAATGCTAATTACTCAAAAACTATGTGACCTAGGGTAATCGCTATAATTTTCCGGCAAGGTTTATATTAACGTTTACTACCTCTAATTTTTTCATAATTTTAGTTTCAGTAGATTCGGAATTAGAAGGGGGGGGGGACATATTTTTGCGGTACATTTTCAACAATATCCTTGAAAATATAATACCTAAAATTAAAAGGAATGTATTTTTGAGTTCAGCGTTGCAAAAGTTTTTACAGGATACCTCACATGATATACAAAGAAAAGATTTTTTTTTCAAGTAGCATAATTAGCCCTTTACTTTTTTACTAAATATATTTATGAATATTTATTAATCTGAAAATATGTGGGTTAATGGTCTTTATTACTTCCCCGAATTTGAACTTTCCACGTTCCATAGTTTACGATTAAAATGGCTGTGACAGACAGACGGACAGACACAGGAGTGATCTTATAATGGTTCCATTTTTACTTTTTAAGTACGGAACTCTAAAAGAAAGCAAAAAGCACATTTTCATTTCATTTCATTTTCGACTATTTCGGGAGGGAGAGGGGATGTAACCCCATCAGCTTCATTTCTCTTCTTTGATGTTCATGTGGACTAATATGGGACTAACGAGAATGGCTAGTCCGCTGTGTAATAGAAAAATAAAAAAAAATTCTAAAAAAGAAAGAAAAAAAATCAAGACTTACTTTCATAGCACTTCGACAATTTCAGGGGGGGGGGGGTAGCCCCCATCAGCCCCCTACCCTTGGGTACGCCCATGCTTTCTGCAGAAATAGAGTACATCAGTTGCCACCATTACAGACATGCATTAAAAACCACAAAAAAGTAATCTCTCTATTCTAAAAAAAAGTAACTACCGCTGTCACCACCGCCGCCGCCGCCGCCGGTTTTGAATTTTTTGTGACCGGAGGTCTTTCTTCGTTAATATTAAAAAAAATAATGCATACAAAAATATGAAAATCGGTCGTTTTATACACAAATGTTTGATAAACACGCTGATGCAGACAGTTTTCAAATCGAAGAATTATTTTAAGAGATATTTAATGCTAAAGTTGGACAAAATCGTTCCACTAAAAAAGTTTTATAGCAGCAAAAACTATACATGGCAGTGTAATAATTTTTAGATCATTTTATGCGTTAGAATTTGCCGGAGTGCAGATTGCATAATTTTTTTTATTTTGACTCATTTTTTGAGGTTTTATTTCTATTTTAAATTCAAATTTTCAGCATTTCTAGAGATATTTTTTACATTATTTTAGAAAATGGTAATAATTTATACTGTTGCCAAACGTATAAACAGTGCAAACAATAATGTTTGCTTCAAATTAAAAATTTATTTACACGTGACTATTATAAACAGAAAAAATCATTTGGAATTAGAATTAAATAATTATGTACAAAAAGCAGGAACTTATTAAAAATTACGTCATAAAAAGTATACACGTGAATTTTAAAAGAGAAAGGATATTGTAAAATAATAAATTCATTAACATGCGTTAGAAGTCTTAAATAGGAGAAATTACGTCATATTTACGTCACATTATAATTAATAAATAAAATGAACACGAAATAATATTGCAAAACCGTTTAAATTTAGAAATTGCGCTAGACATTTATTTGATATTTTGTGAAGATCTTTTCAACTATTTTTGTTAGGAAAGCGCAAATAATATTTCATTTCTAACAAAAGCATTTTCACGTGAATATTTAAAAGAGAAAGAATAGCTTGGTAAAAATTACGTCAGATTAAAAACGATTAATTTAAAATGTCTCATTTAAAAGAACTTTCTTTTCGCTTTGTTAAAAAATACCAGGAGACAAAGACTCTGTTTACTTAATTCCTTTTATATTAGCTTATTTTGAAATGTTGTTACACGTGTCTACGTCATCAAGTTATTTTTATTTCGAGTTTTATTTGGTATTTTTATTAATGTTGTACTAATTTATTTTTTCTTTCGTTATTTAAAATAAAAATTATGTCAATTTGTATAATTTGGCGAGTGGTTTGGCGATTTATATAATTTGGCGAAATTGGTCGACGGGATAATGAAGCAGTACCGCAGCGGATTTGGCGTTAAAATTCCCCAATCAAAGAGAAATGAATAGAAATTCGTTTATAGGGAGATCGCCACTATTTTTTAAATTATAATTCAATTTTTCGAAATCTTTTTAAAGCCGATCAAATTAGCGTGCATTTAGAGTCTGCGGTGTCTGGATGGGGGTTGGCGAGCGTAGCTCGTAGGGGGCCGAGCCCCCTAGTGTCTAAAAAAATTGCGATGGAGTTTTCAAATAAATTGCAGTTAAAAGTATTTTTTTCCTTATACAAAGGTGTGAAAATTGAAAATACGCGTTGCTTAGAAGTTAAAAAAATTTCAGTAGAGATGGTCAGTATTTTACCGTACAGTGACACATCTGCTTTCTTTCACGGCTGGCTTATGTATCGTACCTTTATTTTTTAGGGGCGACACTTTAATTGTTGCCTGAAAGAAATAGAAGATCGGGGGCTAAAAAAAAAAAAAAAAAAGAAAATAACCGCTAAAAATTAAAAAGTTGCAGAGGGCAAAATTTCATTTAGTGTACACTGTAACCGGAAAATTTTCCATAAATGTCCAATAATAGGCGCAGAATGCGCAAAAATCTCTAAAAATTAAATAATCTCAGAGGACAATATTTGCGATAGTGGGTTCAAACATTGTATCCGGAATTATTTCACGAATGTCAAAAAATCGCTTGGAACACGAAATATCTCTAAAAATCACATTAAAAATCGCAGAAGAGAAAATTTTCTACATTAGGATAAAAGTTTGAAATCGAATTCCTTTCGACAATGTCAAAAAATCGCATTTGAATTCGAAAAAACGCTAAAAATCGATACTCTGATTGGATGGCTGAGGTAGATCCCTACAAAGGCCGTTTTTAACTTTTTCGATTTTGTTTGGAAGTTTTTTTTTTTATAAAAAGGCTAGATACTTTCACTTTCAAAATTGGTTCCGAAAGTGAAAGTATCCTAATAATAATAATAATAAAATCCTGTAAACAGAATCAAAAACGGTAAAAAACGGCTTTTCTAGAGATCGACCCCAGCTATGCAATAAAAAAAGAAAAACTAAATCATTTATAAATATTGAAATGTAAACGAGATATTTAAAAAAGTTTCTACCATAGGATTAACATTAGCGAGCAGCTGTTTTCGCTTGAGTGAAGTGGCCTTTTAAGGAAATTTTTCACTCACTTGAAAACACACACGCTCCGTAATGTTAATCCTATGGGCAGGTTATTTTCGAATTCCTCGTTACAATTTGAATATTTTTAAACGATTTTTTTTTTTGCATAGGATAGCTGAGCTCAATCTTTAATATGACTCTTTTTTACTTTTCCGATTTTGGTAGCAGATTTTTTTTAAAAAGGTACTTTCAGTTTCAAAATCGGTTTCGAAACAGAAACTACCTTTTAAAAAAAAATCTGCAACCAAAATCGAAAAAGTAAAAAAGAGTCAATGGCGGATCTAAGGGGGGCGGGGTGGGGGGGGGGGGGGCGAAGGGGCAATCGCCCCTCCCCCCTCCTTGGGCTAATAAAGGGTTTGTAAAACGACATTATGCATCCTCACGGGAAATGACTTGGGGCGGAGCTCGAGCCCGGCGCGACCCGACACGGGTCGCGCCACTTTAAATCCACGAGACTCAGACTGTGTCAAGTCTTTTCTCTTTTAGAGTCGGGTCATGCCCTGATCTTAATTTTTCTGCAGATTCGGGTCGGACCATACTTCTTTTTCCTCTAGATTGAGCCTGGCCTGGACTTCATTTTTCCTAAAGGTCTGCAATGGCCAAAAGTTACAGGTCGGGGCTCGGCCCGGAATAAAAGCTAAACATTCCATCCGTGTCAGCCCGCATGATAAGCATTATTGGCCCGACCACGACCCGTGCACTCCTCTAAATTCTTCCTCCCGAGCCCAAGTTGGTTCGACCCGACCCGGGTCGCGCCAGTTTAAATTCACGAGACTCGAGCTGGATCAGGTCTTTTCTCTTTTAGAGTCGGGTTGTGCCCTAATCTTAATTTTTACTGCAGATTCGTGTCGGGCCAGACTTCTTTTTCTTCGAGATCGAGCCTGGCCTGGACTCCATTTTTCCTAGAGGTCTGCACTGGCCAAAATTTCCAGGTCTGGGCTCGGCCCGGAATAAAAGCTAAACATTCGGTTCGTGTCAGCCAGTATGATAAGCATTATTGGCCCAACCACGACCCGTGCACTCCTCTAAATTCTTCCTCCCGAGCTCAAGTTGGTCCGACTCGACCCGAGTCGCGCCAGTTTAAATCCACGAGACTCTGGCTGGGTCAGGTCTTTTCTCTTTTAGAACCGGGTCGTGCCCTGACCTTAATTTTTTCGGCAGATTCGGGTCGGGCCAGACTTCTTTTTCCTCCTGATCGAGCCTGGCCTGGATTTCATTTTTCCTAGAGGTCTGCACTGGCCAAAATTTCCAGGTCGGGGCTAAGCCCGGAATAAAAGCTAAACATTCCATCCGTGTCAGCCCGCATGATAAGCATTATTGGCCCGACCACGACCCGTGCACTCCTCTAAATTCTTCCTCCCGAGCCCAAGTTGGTTCGACCCGACCCGGGTCGCGCCAGTTTAAATTCACGAGACTCGGGCTGGATCAGGTCTTTTCTCTTTTAGAGTCGGGTCGTGCCCGGATCTTAATTTTTTCTGCAGATTCGGGTCGGACAAGACTTCTTTTTCCTCCAGATCGAGCCTGGCCTGGATTCCATTTTTCCTAGAGACCTGCACTGGACAAAATTTCCAGGTCGCGGCTCGGCCCGGAATAAAAGCTAAACATTTGGTCCGTTTCAGCCCGTATGATAAGCATTATTGGCCTGACCACGACCCGTGCACTCCTCTAAATTCTTCCTCCAAGTTGGTCTGCAATCTTACTTATTTGTCATTCGTAAAAATTATATTTGTTTTGTACATTTGTTTAGCGAAATCTTTGTAATTTAATTTGATTTGATAAGTTACACAGAGATGCATTTTTTAAAATTTACTTTTTTACTTTGTAGAGCTTTAAAATTATGATTTTCTTTTATCAACCGTTTCTTTCATTCTAAGCTGATTATCTTACTGGATTTTTATTTGAATGTAATTGTCTAAGTCATATTTTTACACAGTGTTTACGTACAAAATTGCCTAAATAGTCATCGTTATAGTCATTAATATTGTTGTTTTTCTGTATTCATGACTTTCGAACATAATCTGAAAATAAAATATGAGCATAAGCAAGTGTACTTTATGAATAATTTTAATTGCAAAATGCAGGCAGGGCTGGAGTTGATTTTTTAGCTTTTATACCGGGCGGGGACAATAGTTTTATTTTTTTTATGTGGGTTAGACCTGGGCTTGGGCCTGATAACTTCAGCCCAGGTAAGCCTCTAACTGACATATCGAAGCCAGCTTAACTTTTTTATTTGAATGCTTAATTTCAGTCATCATCCCATAACTACTAAATATACCGGGTGTCCTAAAATGAACTGACTAATTTTAAAATTCAATAAATTGCAAATGGTGACACATATTAAAAAAATACTTGCAGCAGGGGTTATAGATGTCGGGAATAGGGTTGATTATGTTACAAATTTTCCGAAAATTTAACCCTCTCGCTGCGCAACCCGCGATTTCCACGGCCAACGTAAAAGTAGAAAAAATTGCGCACCCCGCAATTTCCGCAGCAAATCTTTTTTTTATGATCTAATTCTATTAAAACAAAACCTGTTTCACAAAGATTTTCGGACATATTTTACTCTAAAATGTGTGCAGATTTGAAATGTGTAATAAAAAATATGCGCAATTTTTTAGCCTGTTTTGTTAAAGGATCGCGGAGAAAACGCAAATTTTGTCAAATAGCCGCGAAAAATCCCCCTGCGAATTTCGTCAAAGGATCGTGGAGAAAACACAAATTCCTTCACAGAATCGTGGGAAAAAAACGAATTTAGTCAAAGAATCACTTTAAAAACGCAAATTCAGTCAAAGGATCGCTGAAAAAACGCGAATTTTGTAGAAGGGTCACGGAAAAAAACGCGAATTTTACCAAAGGTCTACAAAATTACACTAATTTCGTCAAAGGGCTGCAGAAAAAACGCAAATTTCATCAAAGGGTCGAAGACGAACGAATTTCATCAAAGAATCGTGGGGAAAATGCAGTGGTCTCTTTAGAAAACAGCACACTTACAGACGTTTATTATTATGGGTATAATTTTTAACTTGAAATAATATACTGAACTAATTTTTGAAAAAAAAAAACAAGTTAACCCAAACCCAGCTTGCAGGAATCTACACTCAGCCTGAATTTGATCCGAATCCAAAACAGCTAACCCGACCTGTAACAAAAATAATTAGTGCCAGAAGGGAATCCCCCCATCTGCTGTAACATTTTACATAATTCTGGAGATTAAAAAGTATTCCTAAATAATTATTTGGACGTGTCTGTTATGGAGATTTTACTGCATATAGTTTTTAGCTTCAAAAATACTTAGACTTTCTTTTTAAAAAAAGGGGTCAACCCGAATCCTTCTCGCAAATCGCAGTAGTGAAAACCCAATCCGAAACTGACCCAAACCGGATATAATGTATATCAATCTGCCTAAACCCAACGTGCTAGGTGCAGCTAAAAAGTAAAAGTCAACCCGACCTGTAGCAGAAAAGTAGAAGTCAACCGGGTCCAAACCCGACCCGCATCGAAAAAGTAGAAGTTAACCCAGCCCATAGCAAAAAAGTAGAAGTTAACCCGACCCACAGCAAAAAATAGAAATCAACCGGACCCAAACGCGACCCACATCAAAAAAGTATAAGTTAATCCAACCAGCAGCAAAAAATAGAAGTCAACCGGACCCAAACCCGACCCACAGCAAAAAGTAGAAGTAACACGACCCGCAGTGAAAAAATTAGCCCCGACACGTGCATCAGATTGGAGTTTCCAAATTTCTAAAATCGCCCCCCCCCTTGAGGACTCTCCAGATCCGCCCTTGAAAAGAGTCATATTAAAGATTGAGTTGGTTTCGAAACTGAAAGTACCTTTTTAAAAAAAATCTGCAGCCAAAATCGAAAAAGTAAAAAATAGTCATATTAAAGATTGCAATCTTTAATATAACTATTTTTTTTACTGAACTGATGAGTTCAGCTATCCTATTCAAAAAAAAAAAAAAAAAAAAAAAAAAAAAAAAAAAAAAAAAAATCGCTTAAAAATATTCAAATTGAAACGGGAAATTCGAACCCCCCCCCCCCCCATCGTTTTAACATTACGCAGCAGGTCTTTTCAAGTGAGTGAAGAATCCCCTTAAGTAGAAAAAGTTCAAGGCCCCGATGGGAATTTGCTCCACAATTATCTCTGCTAAGACAAAAACCTGTCTAAAACGGCATTTATCTCCATTTCTAGCGATTTGCTTTTAGCAGGTTTTACTATGTAGAGTACAGGTGCAGATTCACGGGCGCCAGTCGCCACATGGCTACAAAATTTTTTGCTTTGGCGACTAATTTTCGACGTCTAAGTCGCCATCCTTTGGCGAAATTCGCGTTTTTCTGGCAATCTTTAGACAAAAATCACGTTTTTTTTCGTGAACCTCTAACGAAAATTGCGTTTTTTTCCCGCGATCCTTTGACGAAATTCAGGTTTTACAGCGATCGTTTTATGAATGTCTCGGTTTTTTTTTCGCGATGCTTTGAGAAATTTGCGATTTTTCCGCGATCCTTTGATAAAATTCTTTTTCCTCTTCTTCTTCTTCTTTTTTTTTTTTTTTTTTTCTTTTCTGCGATCTTCTGCTCTCGAAGCTGGTGGACGGGAGGTGCTGGGTTCCATCCCAATCGCGCCCGTCGGCCTAATCGTTCGGAGTTTTCGTGGTTTTCTTCGAACCTTGGTTCTCCAAGCGTTAATACGGGTTAGGTTCCCTTAGAAAGACCTCCACGGAAGGCACTCCCCCCCCCCTTAGGGCCCATATCCCACGTGCAGATAATTGGCCGACATAAATACAACCAACCAACCTTTTCTGCGATCTTTTGACGAAATGCGCGTTGTTTCTGCGATCCTTTGACAAAATTAACGTTGTTTCTGCGGTCCTTTGATAAAATTAGTGTGGTTTTTTTTCGTTAGCCTTTGACGACGTTTACGTTTTTTTGCGAAGATTGACGAAATTCGAATTTTTTCACGATTCTTTGATGAAATTCGCGTTTTTTTTCCTGATACTTTGACGAAATTTGCAGGTTTTTTTTGCGATCCTTTGACGAAATTCGCGCTCTGAATTTTTCCCCATATAAACGCTATTGCTTTTATAGGTTTCTTTCACACTGTGGCCATGGGATTATTTGGGTTTAGGAGTCACTGGCTCCTTAATAAATTTTGGAATCTGCACCTATAATATGGAGACAATTTTGTAGGCAACATGTTCCAGTGAAAAATCTGGGAAATCCTTCCCCCACACCTATTCAGTTATGTCTATGCTATATTGAGCCTCACAATTTATTTATTATCATCTTGACACACACGACTTGAGTAAAAATGAATGTCACACCAGGGTCGTACTGGCCCACCGGGCAACGAGGCAAATGCCCGGTGCGCCCACCGTCACTTTTTTTTTTTTTTTTTTTTTTTTAAGCACGCTTAAAGTTGTGCATTCTGAAAAGCATAAAATTTTCAAAGATTTTCATTTGGAGAATTAAAAAGTAATGCTTTTTATTTTTTAAAGTATAGCATAAGCAAACTATGTGTGATCAATGACAATTAGATAACACAATTTCGAGATAACATAAGTTATCGACAATCAATATGCCATTTTTACACATGGTACCCTGGACCAGTTTCAAAGCCTGTACTAATGTACCTCTGTAAAAATGCTTTTCAAAAAACTATTAACGTGTTTTTTTAATCATCGCGCCCTTGGACAGATTTTTTTTCAGCGCCTCTGTAAAAATAAATTGAAAAAAAAAAACTATATCATGGCGCCCTGGGCCAGATTTTTTCAGCGCCTCTGTAAAAATAAGTTTAAAAAAACTAATATCGTGTTTTTGTAATCACGGCGCCCTTGGTCACATATTTTTCAGCGCCTCTGTAAAAATGCCTTTCAAAAGCTATTACCGTGTTTTTCTAATCATGGCGCCCCTGGTCAGATTTTTTTTCAGCGCCTCTGTAAAAATGCCTTCCAAAAAACTATTATCGTGTTTCTCTAATTATGGCGCCCTTGGACAGATTTTTTCAGCGCCTCCGTAAAAATGCTTTTCAAAAAACTATTATCGTGTTTTACTAATCATGGCGCCCTTGGACAGATTTTTTTCAGCGCCCCTGAAAAAAGGCCATTCAAAAGCTATTACCGCGTTTTTCTAATCATGGTGCCCTTGTTCAGATTTTTTTTCGGCGCCTCTGTAAAAATGCCTTTCAAAAAACTATTATCGTGTTTCTCTAATTATGGCGCCCTTGTACAGATCTTTTTTCAGCGCCTCTGTAAAAATGCTTTTCAAAAAACTATTATCGTGTTTTTCGAATCATGGCGCCCGTGGACAGATTTTTTTCAGCGCCTCTGTAAAAATGGCTTTAAAAAAGATATTACGGTGTTTTTCTAATCATGGCGCCCCAGTTTTTTTTTCAGCGCCTCTGTAAAAACGCCTTTCAAAAAACTATATCGTGTTCTTGTAATCATCGCGCCTTTGGCCAGATTTTTTGAGCGCCTCTGTAAAAATGGCTTTAAAAAAGCTATTACGGTGTTTTTCTAATCATGGTGCCCTTGTTCAGTTTTTTTCAGCGCCTCTGTAAAAACGCCTTTCAAAAAACTATTATCGTGTTTCTGTAATTATGGCGCTCTTGGACAGAATTTTTTCAGCGCCTCTGTAAAAATGCTTTTCAAAAAACTATTATCGTGTTTTTCTAATCATGGCGCCCTTGGACAGATTTTTTTCAGCGCCTCTGTAAAATTAAATTAAATAAAACTATATCGTGTTTTTGTAATCATCGCGCCCTTGGCCAGATTTTTTCAGCGCCTCTGTAAAATGGCTTTAAAAAAGCTATTACTGTGTTTTTCTAATCATGGCGCCCTTGGTCAGTTTTTTTTCAGCCCCTCTGTAAAAATGCCTTTCAAAAAACTGTTAACGTGTTTGTCTAATCATGGCACCCTTGGACAGATTTTTTCAGCGCCTCTGTAAAAATAAGTTTAAAAAACTAATATCGTATTTTTGTAACCATGGCGCCGTTGGTCAGATTTTTTTTCAGTGCCTGTGTAAAAATAAATTTCCAAAAACGAATATAGAGTTTTTGTAGTCATGGTAATGTAGCCTTGGTCATATTTATTTTCAGCGCCTCTGTAAAAATAACTTAAAAAAAAAAAAAAAAAAAAAAAAACTAATGTCGTGTTTTCGCAATCATGATGCACCTGGTGAGATTTTTTCAGCGCCCCTGTAAAAATAACTTTCAAAAACCTAATATGATGCTTTTATTATAATGGCGCCCTTGGTCAGATTTTTTTCAGCGCCTCTGTAAAAATAACTTTGAAAAAACTAATATCGTGTTTTTGTAATGATGGCGCCCTTGGTCACTTGGTCAGATTTTTTTCAGCGCCTCTGTAAAAATAACATTCAAAAAACTACTATCGTGTCTTTATAATAGCAACCCCCCCCCCCCCACCCACCCACACACACACATACACACACGCACGCTCCCCACAAACACACACATAAATTGATGCTTTTGAGCATTTCATAATTTATTAATGATAACATAAGTTAGACCGCCAAGACTAATTCTTCACAAGTTTTTGCAATGGAAACTTATGTAAATTTTGCTTTTTGAAATAAGAAAATGTTAATTTTTCATATTCATTAAAAAATTCGATAATATTTTTAGTATCCGAAAATGCCAATATCTAAAAACGTTTTTTTTAACCGCATCTGCTTAACCACTTTAAACTTCAAACACCACCCCGATTTATAAATTGAAAAATATGCATGTAATTAAAATAAATAGATAAACCACTAAAATTGTAAAAGTCGTTTTACAAAAGAATGGATGAATATAAGTAAAGAGAAGCACACATGTGTTTGTGTTCAGTTTTCAATGCTGTTAGTCAATAACGTGGGAGTTCCTAAGAAGATAAATTACCATTTCGGCGGGGTTTCAAATAACTAGATAGGGTTCTATAGATACCCAGTGGTTTCTGTAGTAACACCAGATGTGACAATTTTTATTGATTATACCGTATTCTGAGATTTCTGGAGCTCTGTATCTTTATGGAGAAAATAGAAATCGGATGTGGAGGTATTTTCCCATGAAATACTAATTAACATACGACACACGCTCGGCATACAGGCATCTGCGCAGAAAGAATCGTTAAAAACGAAAAATTAAATATTGAATAAGCAACTGTTATAGCAGTTTTATAATGTTTTGTGTAATAACACAAGTGATGTATTACACAAAATTCCTCTTCAGTCGAGAATTATTAATTGTTTTACATCTTTTTAACTGTCGAAAACTTTTGACGATATTATTAAGTAATTTTCATTGATACATACATAAAATTTTTAAAAATTCTCATTAAGGTGAAAACGAAAAATAACTTTGCCAATAAACCTTATAATTTTTTAGATACATTTCTTTTTTTCAAGATATCGAGTAAAAAATAACTGGAAAATAATGAACTCATATAAGCTTAATTGTGGTAGGGAATAAAAAGTGTAATTCTTCTTTTTCTTTTCAATTTTTTTCCACATTACGCAATTAAGGGGGCTGGTCACTCATCTTCCTATTTCCCCTCACTAATGTAAAGTCTATGGGCATTTGATGCATTCGTAGATTTAATATATCTCCTCGGGAAATTCATATTTTTAACTTCGATTTTTTGTGTACACTTCCTAAAAGATGTCTTTTTTTAGGGTTTCGTTCATCTGACGAAACCCTATTCGTCTCGCTCCCCTGTCTGTCCGTCACAGAGCCCGTTCTCAGAAACTATACATGTTGGAGACATGAAATTTTGGGTACTTATAGCTGAGCACCTCACATCATACGACAAATCATAAAATTTTGAAAAAGTCGTACATTTAACCCTTTGGGCTCCCGCATGTATATTTTAAACAATTCTTTCTAAGTGAGCTCCTAATTATGTTGGAGACATGAAATTTTGGGTACTTATAGCTGAACACCTCACATCATACGACAAATGATAAAATTTTGAAAAAGTCGTACATTTAACCCTTTGGGCTTTCGCATGTGTATTTTAAACAATTCTAAGTGAGCTCCTAATTAGATTGGAGGCGTGGAATTTTGCATACTTATAGCTGAACACCTCACATCAAACGACAAATCATAAAATTTTGAAAATGTCGTACGTTTAACCCTTTGGGGTCCCACATGTGTATTTTAAACAATTCTTTCTAAGTGAGCACCTAATTAGGTTGGAGGTGTGAAATTCTGCATACTTATAACTGAACACCTCACATCCAACGACAAGTAATAAAATTTTGAAAAGTCGTGCATTTAACCCTTTGGGGTCCCACAAGTGTATTTTAAACAATTCTTTCTAAGTGAGCCCCTAATTATGTTGGAGACATGAAATTTTGGGTACTTATAGCTGAACACCTCACATCATACGACAAATGATAAAATTTTGGAAAAGTCGTACATTTAACCCTTTGGAGTCGCGCATGTGTATTTTAAACAATTCTTTCTAAGTGAGCTTCCTAATTAGTTTGGAGACGTGAAATTTTGCATACTTATAGCTGAACACCTCACATCAAACGACAAATCATAAAATTTTTGAAAAAGTCGTACATTTAACCCTTTGTGCTCCCACATGTGCATTTTAAACAATTCTTTCTAAGTGAGCCCCTATTTAGGTTGAAATTTTGCATACTTATAGCTCAACACCTCAGATCTCACGTCAAATAATAAATTTTGAAAAAGTTTTATGTTTAACCCTTTCAACTCCAGCTTGTGTATTTTAAGCCATTCTTTCTAACTGAGCCCCTAATTAAATTGGAGATTTGAAATTTTGCATACTTATTGCAGAACACCTGAGGCCAGGCGACAAATCATAAAATCTTGAAAAAATCTTACGTTTAACCCTTTGAGCTACCAATATGTATTTGAAGCAATTCTTTCTAAGAGAGCTCCTAATTAAGTTGGTGACATGAAATTTTGCATACGTATAGCTGAATGCCTCAGACCACACGACAAATCACAAAATTTTCAAAAAGTCTTTTATTATTTACCCCTCTGGGCTCTAACTTGTGTATTTTAAGCAATTTTTCTAACCTGCGCCCTTTTAACCCGGGGAGAAATTTTCCAACTTTTGCCGACACCCCTTTGACCATTCTTTCATATTATTCACCATAGCCTTACATATTTTAGTTCCATTTTTCCCCGCCAGGTGCGCCTACTTATCTCGGGTGCTATTTGCCCAATCCTCTCGACTAATATATCTACGGATAGTATGTAAAACGGATTTTCGTTCGGATACAGGTTTGATTAGAATCAAGTGCGCCCCCTGGTTTTGAAATATGGAACTAACAGATTTTTCAAAAGGATAAAGTGTTTTGAAAGGAATATTAAACGAAACCCTCTGTGCGATCTGTGATCACACTTACCCACTTGTTCTTCTAGCGACCGATTGACTAAAATCCTTAGTTCCAAAAATATTTCTAAAGTATAGACTTAATTTTATATGAAGTGTTAAAAATCTTACTTATAGTTCACCCGTTTTTAACACATAAAATATTAAATTCAGCATGGATTTTAGAAATACTTTGAAAACTAAGAAAAAAAAATAGACATCCTTTAACCCCTTGGGGGTGGGGGATCGGTATTCGTGTCGCGTAAGGTGCTCAGAATCAGTGATTATTCTCACCAGTAAATTTTTATTGTGAATTTTGCCTTATTTAATACGACCATTTTCCCGATTCAGTGAGGCAAAAATTTCTGTTTTAAAAAATCGGTGATAAAAGATTAAAAATTCTGTAAAAGACGCTCGTCCCGAAGGGGTTAAGAAGAGTACACAGAAAAAAGATGTTAAAAATGTGAATTTTCCGAGAAGATATTTTAAATATACGAATGCATCAGAAGTCCATAGACTTTTACGGAGGAAAATTTCGAAGCTGAGTGACCAGACCCCTTAAATATTTCTATTTTCTTTGACTTTGTTTTATATTTTGTAATACAATGCTTAAACATAATTTTGATACATATTACTCTTAAGAAATGAAAATATAATTGAAGCTATTGCCGCTCTTCTGGTGCGGGTTTTTTATTTTTCTTTTGTGTGTGTGTGTGTGTGTGTGTGTGCGTGTGAGTTGCGGCGACCATTAAACAGTGATTTTTAAGGGGCAAAGGGACAGGCTTGTCGCGTCGAATTTTTCCGACAGATGGCTCTGATTGCAACAGGGTATCGGAAATTTGGCGAAATGAGATTTTTAAGGAAGAGAAAAAGATAAAAAAATAAAGCGCTTTCGCGCCAACCTCTGGTAATCTTATCACTCAGTGGAGGCGGAGTTTATTCCCTACCAGCTGTATGACGTGACTAGGATCTCCAATCATGTACCTCTTGGAAGGAAAAAGATGCTTTGCTTTGTACAATGACATTTTTTCGGGAACTTACAAATTAACTTCGAGAAGGCTCAAGGTTCAGGCAAGCACAGATTAACACTAGAAAGACGAGAATTTTACTCAAATTTTAGAAAAATATTTCACACCAGAATGTTTATTTTAAATTATTAACTTATCCATTTAACTAGTTTTTCTTTGCATCTTTTAAACTAGTTTTATAAAAAAAAATCCTGGTTCAAACCGAGATATATTCATGTGGTAGCAGTCAAAATGACTGCCTCGCAGGCTTTCTAGTGTTAAAAACGGTATACAAATTACTGGAGCGTGGATCTTTTAAAGAGGTCCGATTTTTTAAATAAAATAGCACGAGCACCTTTTTTTATTTTGTATAAAATTTTCTTTTTCAGCAGGGGGGGGGGGGGGGGTTAGACGTCTGCACGAGGCGGAATTTTCTGGCCCGGTGCAAAAATAAAAATATCAGACTCGACTCAATTTCCACCAAAAATGCCGATTTTTCTTAACATACAGTTGAAATTCTTTTCTGGAATACTTCATAAATATTCATGGAAAATTTTAACAGTATATTTGAGAATTTAGATTACTATATGTTCGCGAGCTAGAACATACATAATCGTAGCAGTAACAAACACTTAGACTCATTAGACTCTTAAATTTAAGTTTAGATTCCTTAATATCATTAATATGTTCAGAACGAAAGAAAAAAGGTGGTTAAAAACATCATAGCTTTTGAAGCTGTATATATATATATATATTTTAAGAGATTTTTGAAATATTTCTCTGTAATTTATTAAGGTATATTTCCAAATTTCCCGTTACCAAAAGTTGATTATTACTACTATCCTTTTTTCTACACAAATTACTTTCCCGAGGAGGCTACTTCAGTCATCTGAAAAGACCTGCTCGCTAATGTTAATTCAATGGGCGAAATTTTTTTTAAGAGGCTACTTCAGTCAAACGAATAGACTCGTTCGCTAATGATAATCCTATGAAAGAAATTTATAAAGATATCTCAGTCGCATTTCAATATTTTAAAAAGATTTTTTTTTTTGAATTGGATAACTGAGCTCTGTCTGTATGCAGGCCATTTTTTACTTTTTCGATTTTGATTGCAGATTTTTTTTATAAGGATGCTTTTACTTTCGAAACCAGTTTCGAAAATGAAAGTGTCCTCAATAAAAATACCTATAAACAAAATGGAAAAAGTAAACAACGGCCTTTGTACAGATCGATCTCAACTATTTCATGCAAAAAAAAATCATTTAAAAACAACTGAAATGTGACCGAACCGAGATATCTTTATAAATGTCTTCCATAGGATTAGCGTTAATGAATGGGTCTTTTCGCTTGACTGCATTGTTATCTCTATTATATGACTATGATGTTATATGACTGTTGCGTTCTCTTTTGCATTGCAATATTTTTAGCAGATTTTTTTGCATTGCAAAGCTGGGGGTCGATCGCTATAAAGACTTTTTTTTTTTTTACTTTTTAGATATTTTTTTTGCAGATTTTCTTTATTTCCTCTTACTTTCTTATTCTTTATTATTTTATTTATATTTTATTTTTCTTTCATTTTCTAAACCGGTTCCGAAAGTGAAGTAGAATATTGAAATGCAAATGAGATATCTTAAAAAATTTTCCCCATAAGATTAACATTAACGAACGGGTGCCTTTCGCACGATTGAAGTAACTTCTTAAGTCTACTACCGGCCCTCGTATTTTATCGGCTTAATTTCTATATCTGGTACATCGGCCCATTTAAGATTTAATCTTTTTATGGACATGGACCGGGGCCTAAGAAAAAAATAAACGGCCGGGCCCGTAATTTTGGATTCTGCCCGATTTTTTTTGTGCTGCCCGGTCCGGTCCGTTAAAACAATCGTCTTCAATCTGCCGGCTCGTTAGAAATTTTGACTTTACTTTGCCGACCGGGTACGGGCCATGCAGATCTCTAGGAGGGGGCATTTCAAGAGTTTCCGTTATGGGGCAAAGTTTTCTTTGAGCTGCAAGCTATGAAGTAACGTGCGGCATTGCGTGAACCATCCACAAAGTAGTAAAATCCCGCATAATAAGAAATGCTGTGCTCTATTTTACCTTCCTTAAATTATTTCATGAACACTTTTTAATTTCCATGGAAGTTATATATATTTTTTTTCTTTTGCGGAATTTCGTAAAATTAATTCGTGAATTGGTCGCGGAAAAGACCGCGAGTTTCTACAAACAATAATGGGAAAATACCGTGAATTTTGCCAAGATCGCAGAAACAAATTTCTCAAACGGTCGCAAAAAAAAAAAAAAAAAAAAAAAAAAAAAAAAAAAAAATTCGTCTGTCAACCGCAGAGAAAATAAATTAAATAAATAATGTATAAAAATGCTAGTTTACAAAATCATTCCCTGTTTCTGATATAAACAAAGTTTTAAGTAATCAATTAAAAGAATATACAATTAGATGGCTTTGGTAGAAATAAGACAGACATGCTTACATAATTATCTGCTCTATATATTTATTTACACTTCAACACTCGGCTAAAAACATACTAAAATAATTTTTCTGTATATAATCAACACGTACTCAAAACTCAAAGTTTGACTCCATTCTCTGAAAATTATGTTTCAGTTATTTTCCGCTTTTATGTAAAAGCGGAAAAATAGTTCGATTACAGTTTTGAACAAGAGCACTTGCCAGTCTGATACGTTTACGAACAAAAATTTGTCAGAAAGTAGCCAGTTTACATTTGAGTCTTCATTTTTTTTTTTCAGTTTTATATAATTATATATTATACAATTATATATTAATAAACAATTTGAAAAGACATAATGAGGTAAAATCCATTTTCAACATTTGCTAAAGGTTTACATAAGTTACAAAAGTTAAGCAAAAGTATGTTGTAAAGATTTACATGTGTTTAAAAATCCATACCACTCAAAATTAGGTAACATATAAAAATGTGTAAGATATAAAAATGTATCCAACAGTGGAAAACTCACTTCCAGCAATTATGGATTTTAATCAGTTCCTGTGCCTGTAAGCAAATTTCGTGTCTCTCTGTAAAGGAACGATAATTGCGATAGAAAATAATCTATAGAAAATGTTTTGTGTACTCCAGTAAGTTTCATTATGTTTGATGTATCATAACATTATTAAAATGCAGTGCAAACGTTTTTTCCTCATAGATCATAATGTAAAAGAATTCTTTTGTGTGTATCTGTAAACGAACCACAAATTCTACTCACTTCTTTTTTTACTACCGAACATTCTATAAAAATCCTCAGTAACATAAAACTTTTATGGCAATCCGAGTACTATCTTTACCAGAGTTTGAGCATGGCAGGTGTTTGGAAAGTTTTAAAATGCATGCGTATTCAGAAATGTTTAAAAATCTGTCACAATTTAAGAATAATTTTTTATATGAGTATGATCTGTTTATTTATTATGCATTCATTTAGTACTCATGTAACAAGTCCAAGATATAGTTATATACTCTTGGAAGTTGTATTATTAACATGATTTGATATATTTAGATTATAATTCAGTTGTCATTTTCACCAGAGCTATAAGGTTTAATGTCGTCGGGATGTTGTTTCAATAGGTTAATGTACTACAATATTCAAGTAAGTTGTATAAAGCAGGTGTGCTTTCTTAACTCAACTAATTAAAAATAAAAGTAAACAATTTATATATTGATATCTTTTCAAAAACATTTTTAAGACAAGCCCGTAGCTGGAGGGGGTAGAAACAGTATTAGTCAGTGTTCGTGCTGGAAATATTTTTAACCGCCATAGCATGTTGACTCAAAATCATTGTTCTCTCAAAATTCCCCAACCTGACCAGACAAATATCAGGAAAGAGAATACAGCCTTAGGCATTTCTTACTTTGTGGAGATTTTCCCCTCGCCAAGAAACCTCTGAAACTAATTAGTTGATATCAGAGCAGGGATCCCACACGGATACAAGTTTCCTTTTCCTCCCCAATCCCAGTGATGATTTCAGCTGGATAGAAAGATTTCAGTTTGTCTTTCTCTACACCAGACCTGTTCCCAAAGGTGTGTATACCGTTGTATCACTGCCTTTTTACAGTGAAAAGATATGCTTATCAGTAAAACGCTTTTTCGTCTCTGATAACAAATACAGTAAAACCTCCCTAAAACACCCACGTTCCGTTCCAATAAAAATGGGTTTCTCCGAGAGGTGGTCTGTTAATGGAGGTCATGTTTAATTTTAGATTTTAATTGTTGAAAATAGGTAACGATTAATGTTACTAAAAATTATTTTTCACATTAGGAAAAAATATAAAAATATAAGTATCAAAACAAAAGTTAATTACATACGTTAATTACTGCAGAGTTTAAAAAATGAATACATTGACATTTGCTTTGATTTTACAATTTTATCTTCTATAACTTTTAATTCGAAGTTCAGTACAAGGGCGGATCTAAAGAGTCCTCAAAAGTGTGGGGAGGGGGGGGGAGCGATTTTGGAAATTTGGAGACTCCAATCTGATGCGCGGGTCGTGTTACTTCTACTTTTTCTTGCGGGTCGGATGTGGGTCCGGTTGACTTCTATTTTTTGCTGCTGGTCGGGTTAACTTATACTTTTTTGCTGTGGGTCGCGTTTGAGTCCGGTTGACTGCTACATTTTGCTGCGGGTCGGGTTAACATCTACCTTTTTGCTGCGGATCGGGTTTAGGTTGATTGATGGGTTGATTTTTGACGGCCGATTATCAACACGAGAGATATAGGCCCTAATGGGTGTGCCCTCCATGGGGGTCTTTCTAATAGAACCTAACCCGTATTTACGCATGGGAATCCACGGTTTCGTAGAAAACCATGAAAACTCTGAAACGGTTAGGCCGACGGGCGCGATTGGGTTCGAACCCAGCACCTTCCGTCTACCAGCTTCGAGGGCAGAACTTCTCATCCACTGGTGAGGCGGGTCGGGTTTAGGTCCGGATGACTTCTACTTTTCTGAGGCGGGTCGGGTTGACTTCTACTTTTTAGCTGTGCCTAGCGCATTGGGTTTGGGGCAGATTAACATACATTATTATTTCGGGTTTGGATGAGTTTCAGATTGGGTTTTCACTCTTGCGAGAAGGATTCGAGCCGACCCTAATTTTGAATAGAAAGTCTAAATATTTTTTAAGATAAAAACTACATACAGTACTAAAAGCTCCATAACGGGCACGCCCAAACAATTATTTAATAATATTTTCTAATATTCAGGATTATGTAAAAAATACCAATTTGTACAAGACTGCTTGTCTGTTTATATCTAAGATCAGTTGTAATTCACTAAAGAATGCTTTGAAACTTAAAAAACATTAAAAAACATATCGGATGTCCTGAAATGGACTGACTGATTTTAAAATTCAGTAACTTGCAAATGGTGACAGCAATTAAAAAAATCTTGCAGGAGGATTATGTAAGATGTCAGGAGATTTTTCACTGCAATTTTTTTATTTTACTTTACAATAGCAGCGATATATGGCGCTGCAAACAATAGTTGTTAAATCGGGCACCGATTTAGCGCCTATTGCTTGCAATACCATCTGCCATTGCTATTTTAAACTAAAATTAAGAATCGCAGTTAAAAAAAAAAAAAAAAAAAAAAAAACTCCTGATCAGGGGTGATTCTCAGTAAAAAAAAAAAAAAAAAAAAAAAAAAAAAAAAATTCTGAAATGTTACAGCAGATTAAAATTACATAATAAAATTTAAAAAAAGCATATTGGGTGGTATCAAACCAAATTTCTTGACCCCTTGAGAGGCAGTGATGCCATTATGTCATCACATAATTTTAATTCCTAATTGCCACATTGGCACCGGAATTTTATAATGAAAATTTCACCTGTATTAAGTACGCAGAAATATACTTTTACCTGTTTTCAAATAGATTCTCTTGTAAATACTGGTGTTATTAAATTATTTCAACATTTTACGAATGCAAGTATACCTTGCCTCTGAAAACGAGATAGCCAAACCTTGAAATTGTACGATACACAGGGGTCACATTCTATAGGGAAACTTTATTGTTTCTACCACTATTTTGAAAATAATATCTTCATCGCTCCTTTTCGAAGCGATAGCATGGGAAAGGAAAAAAAGCTGTCGTCAAATGACAAAAATCTCTTGTAACTCAATAAGTAATTTATTTATCAAAGAATGGAAAATGCTGTTCATTTCCAAATCGCTTCAATAGTCATACCTATTATTTTTATGCTATTATAGTTAAAAATGAGTCAGAAAATTTGTCAGAAGGTTTCGCTTTGATGAGCAGGGAATTTGAGAACCAGACATATTCCCAATGATTCTATTATGGCTGTTACTATTTTTACAAAACATATTGCCTACCTGACAGATCCTGGGAACAATTAAGCCCAGTTCTGGTCTGGCTCGACTATGTACGAAAATAAATAAGCAATGTAAGCCTGTTGCAGGCCCGGCCCGAGTCTGCTGAAAAAAAAATTAAACCTGGGCTCAGACACAATGTAACTGTCTGATGGGGATCTCTACGCTGGACATGTTACATTTTTGTACTGATGTTGTCAAACTAGCATCGGCTCCTTTTGATAAAATTCTTTTTTTTCACGATCCTCCGATGAAATTCATGTCTTTTTTGCGATCTTTCGACGAGATTTGCATTTTTTCCACAGACCCTTGACGAAATTCGCGTTTCTTCTGCGACCTTTTGACGAAATTCTCATTTTTCCAGCGATCCTTTCACGTGATTTGCGTTTCTTCAGCAACCCTTTGACGAAATTCACGTGTTTCCGCACCCTTTCGACGAAAGTCTCATTTTTTATAGCAATCATTTGACGAGATTTGCATTTTTTCCAAAATACTTTGACAAACTAGCGTATTTTAAGCTGCTTTGTGACAAAATTCTTTTTTTCCACAAACTACCGACGAAATTTACGTTTGCATTCGCGATCCTTCGACGAAATTTGTGTTTTTTACGATGCCTTTTGACGAAATTCATGTTTTTTTCTAGTGCTCCTTTGTCAAAATTCGCGTTTTTCCTCAGCCTTTTGACGAAATTCGTGTTTTTTAGGGTTTCGTTCATCTGACGAAACCCCATTCGTCTCACTCCTTTGTCCGTCTGTCTGTCCGTCACAGAGTCCGTTCTCAGAAACTATACACGTTAGTGACTTGAAATTTTGGGTACTTATAGCTGAACACCTCACATCAAACAACAAATCATAAAATTTTTAAAAAGTCGGTAATTAACCGAATTACGGGCTAATTAACTTCTAAAATTAACCAATCAACCTTTTGAACGCAGCTACAAACGCACCTTCTCCAAATCAGCGGAGTTTCTCCTAAGGGTTGCCAGTAAAATGAGCGGGTGTATGGTTACCACGAAGGAAATTAAGCGATAAATGAAGTGGACATTTAAAAAGCGAAATCGCATCTCCCAAAGTATTGGTCCTAAAATTCGTAAAAGGTACAGAAAGACGCGCAAAAAAATTCTACGTTATTTTGGTATAAAGTTCAAATTTCTGCGTTGGGTATAACGCAAAAAATCCACTAAAAATCGATCGATAAAAATTTAATTTCTGTATTTGAAAAGACAATGAAAAGAGATTTCATTTCAGCGGAAAGCAGGTGTTGTCATCTTTCAGACATATCGGCGCTGGAGAAATTTAAGCAGAGGATATTTTAATACGAAATTTAAACTTTTTAAATATTAAATTTTTAGATTAATTTGTTTTACATCCTGACGTAAAATTTTTCGCTGATTTCATACATACCCAGTTCAAACTCCTAGCTTAATTAGAAGCTGAGATATTAATTATTATTTCATTAATTGGATCATTGCTTTAAAACTTTCCTTTCAACGGGTTTTTAATCTCATCAGACATGACGACGCACTTGCGGTTTTTATTTTAATACGAAATTTAAACGTTTTAAATATTAAATTTTTTTATAAAACTTTTTGACATCCGGACGGGAAATCTCTCGCAGATTTCATACATACCCAGTTCAAAGAGCTAACTTAATTAGAAGCTGATATATTAATAATTATTTAATTAATTTGTTTGATTTCTATATAATGCATAGATTAAAATGGAGGCATGTGCTTTTTTAACGACGTTTGAAAGGAATATTAAACGAAACCCTTTGTGCGATCTATGGTCACACTTACCCACTTGTTCTAGAAGAACTAATACAAAATTCGCTTTTTTTCTCCCGCAACACTTTGGCGAAACTCGCATTTATTACGCGACTCTTTGACAAAATTTCCCTTTTTCCCGAACCTTTGACGAAATGAATGTTTTTACCGCGACCGTTTCGCGAAATTTGCGTTTTTACGCTACCCTTTGACGAAATTCGTTGTTTTTTCTAGCTGCCCTTTTACAAAATTGGAGGTTTTTGCCTCAGCCCTTTGACGAGATTCATGTATTTTTTAATATGTCCTTTGAAAAAATTCGCATTTTTTTCCACAGCCCTTTGGTGAAATTCGCATTTCATCCGCGACCATTTGACAAAATTATCTTCTTTTCGCGATTCTTTGAAATTTGCGTTTTTTTCCAGGGCCCTTTGACGAAATAAGTGTTTTTCTTGGCGACAATTTGACAAAATTCGCGTTTTGCACCTGAGCATTTTGTAAAAATTCGTGTTTTTTCTACGACTGATTGACAAAATTTGCATTTCTTTCTCAGCCTTTTGGCGAAATTCGCATTTCTTCCGCCACTCTTTGACGAAATTTGAATTTTTCCGCGACCCTTTTAGAAATTTCGCGTTTTTTTCCCTAGATACTTTGAAGAAATCAGTGTTTTTTAAGCAGCACTTTGATAAAATTCTTTTCTTTTTCCACGATCTTCCGACGAAATTCACGTTTTTTAGCGATCCTTCGACGAAATTTGAGTTTTTTAAGCTGCGTTTTGACGAAATTCGTGTTTTTGATAGTGGTCCTTTGTCAAAATTCGCGTTCTCGTGCCGCAGCCTTTTGACGAAATTCGTGTTTTTTTTATAGCGACCCTTTGACAAATGATTCGCGTTTTTTTCTGCAGCCCTTTTGTGAAATTCTCATTTTTCGTGATCTTTTGACGAAATTTGCTTTTTTTGTACGGCCCTTTTACGAAATTCGCATTTTCGCGATTTTTTGAAGAAATTTGCATTTTTCTGCGGCCATTTGACAAATTTTGCGTTTTTTTCGCAGCCTTTTGACGAAATTCGCTATCTTTTCCTGATCTTTCGATAAAATTAGCTTTTTCACTGCGGCCCCGCATTTTTTTCTAGCGGCCCTTCGACGAAGTTCGCATTTTCTCCGCAAGACTTTGACGAAAGCATAAGCAGTTTTTAATATCCTTACGATAGCATTTTTTAAGCAGCATTTTGACTAAAATATTTTTTTTTCACAATTCGCCGACAAAATTTCCGTTTTTTCGCGATCCTTTGACGAAATTTGCGTTTTATATCCGCGGTCCTTTGACGAAATTCGCTTTTTTTCTGCAGTCCTTTGGCGTAACTCTCGTTTTTCGCGGTGCTTTGACAAATTTTTTTCCTTGGCCGTTTTACGAATTTTGTCGTTTTTCCGCAGCCCTGTGACGAATTTCGCGTTTTTCCCGCGGCCCCTTCTAGAATTTTTCTACTTTTTTCGTGTCATGCGAAAAATTCACTTTTCCATGATCCTTCGACGAAATTCGCGTTTTTCCGGCGATACTTAGACGAAATTAACTTTTTTAATTCAGCCTTTTAACGAAATTCACTTTTTTTTATTGGGGTGGGGGGAGGGGATCATTTGAAGAAATTTACGGGTTTTCTGCGATACTTTGATTAAATGCGCTTTTTTGCGATCTTTTGACGAAATTCGCATTTTTTCCGAGATACTTTGATTAAATTCGCTTTTTTGCGATCTTTTGACGAAATTCGCATTTTTTCCGAGTTACATTGACGAAAGTAGTGTTTTCTAAGCACCCCTTTGAAAAACTTCATTTTCTTCATGATCCTTCGACGAAATTCACATTATTTTCGCGATCCTTTGCAGACCTTTGAAGACCCTCGCAGACCTTTGAAGAAATTCGTGTTTTTTCTAGTGGCCCTTTGGTAAAATTCCCGTTTTTCCCCGAGTCCTTCGGCAAAATTCACTTTTTTTTGCGATTCTTAGACAAAATTGTCTTTTCTCTGGAATCTTCGACGAAATTTGCGTTTTTTCCGCTATACTTCGACGAAGTTGCCGTTTTTTTTTCTTCGGACGATTAACAAAACTCATTTTTTTCAGCGATCATCTGTCAAAAATCGCGTATTTTTTTATCCCGAATTTTCAGACTGATGATCGATTTTAAAGTGTTTTTGAACCGGAAGCCGTAAATTTTCGGATAATTGGGAACAGAATCATCTTTGCACATACTACTGAACAAAATAAAATAATTACTTTTATTTAAAAAGACATATTTTGCTCTCTGTTCCATAAATAAAATCCGCTACTTAAGTAATGTTTTCAACCAAGGTCATAACTTGCTAGTCAGGATGTGTGTGTAGGGGGGGGGGGGGGCGTCGTTTTGATTATTTTGGTAGGCTTAATCAAAACGGATTACCCATTCGGCTAAACAAGCTGAAGCCTAGGGTTTTGGAAGGAAAAGGGCCCGGTGCTAAGATTTTCTTTCAATTTTTTTTTCTTTTTTTTTAACCATTTGGGAAAATGGTTATTATCCTCTGTCAGGGTAGGAAATCAAAAACATATCTGAAGCGTTTATTGGTTAAATCCGCATTTTATTCGTTTTCTGATAGGTCTATACAGTAATCTGTATTCTCCCTTTACTTTCAACTGAGATGGATACGTCTGTTGCCACTATGACAAAAAAGTAATAAAAACTATAAAAAAAAATAACTCAGAAAGAAATTGAGATACAGCTTTCAAACAAATTGCATTTAAAAGTACATTTTTTTCTCTATACTACAGTGTAAAAAGTAATATTGTGGAATGTTTAGAATTTAAGAATGAAATTTCATTTAAAATTGGTCCAGGAATATTAATGTTTAATCCATGGCGTACGTAAGGAATGACCAGCACTTCTGGAATGACCAGAAGTTTAAAAATGTACAGTACCGAAAAATGTAATCCATGGTGTACGTAATGTAGGATCAACTCCGTGCGATGTTTTATGTCTTAAATGTTAGTCTTCGAAAGAATCATTCTCCAAATGGTCGTTGTAATTTGTTAAATTCCATTTTATTCTTCTTCTTTTTTTTTTTTTTTTTTTTTGCGGAGTCTTGGAATTTTTCGGCTACCAGTTTGTGATTAATTTATTACAGAGGTGACTTTTATTATCGTTTAAACTGCTGATGAAACATTCTTCCAATTGTAAAAAAAGAGTATAAATCAAGCTTTTGTTTTATAAGGGGCTGTATATATATATATATATATTTAAATATGAATTTTTTTATATGGCCCCTGGTCCCTAATACCTTATATTTACAGAAATGTTGTTCTACATCTAGGATTGAAATAAAAAAAATCCCCACTTGTCATATTATGACACTTTCAGTTTTATGAAATTTTAATGTTTTTTAACTACACTAAAAGTATTTCTTTCCTTTTTTAGTACCAGAAAACACTGAAATATATCATTTTGAAGGAAGGGAGAGGGTGCCCAAAGAAAACTAGCCTAGGGGTAAGAAGGTAGTTCAAGGGTGATTCTGAGTAAAATATATATATATATATTTCTGAAATTCCCAGAAAATTTTCTGAAAGTTACAGCGGAAGGGGGGGGGGGGGGGGAGGAAATCCACTCCCGGCACTAAACACGTGTTTTTTCCGCGGCCCTTTGACGAAATTCGCGTTTTCCGCGATCCCTTGACGAATTTTGAGTTTTTCGAGATATTTTGACGAGATTTCCGGTCCTTTCGGGATCTTTTGACGAAATTTGCCTTTTTTCGCGATTTTTTCGAAATTTGCGTCTTTTTCTCGATCCTTTGACGAAATTCACGTTTTTTTCTGCAAACAATTGACAAAATTAATTTTTTCGACGACCATTTGCCGAAATTCGTGATATTTTTTATGTCCGAATTTTCAGATTGATGATCGAATTTTATAAACTTTCGAAAATGAATGCCTTAAATTTTCGGAAAATTCGGAACAGAATCGCCACTAGGTAGTTTATCCGCAACCTCCCCCCTCGCCTCCCCCTTTCCGTCCGCGCCCACACTATAATAATAATCAAATACAGAAACTCTTGAATAACGGGCACGTCGGGAGAGTGTAATTTGTCCGCTATTCGGAAGTGACTGCTATAGAGAAGTAAAAATGCACAGATATATAATTGTTAGGCATAGGGGAAAATGTACTTTAATAGAGGTGTCCGTTATCAGGGAGGGCCTGTCATAGAAGTTTAACTATACTTACAGAAGTAGAGGACAAGTTCACTTGCCATAAAACCTTTGATTAAAAAATAATTATTATTTTTATTGTAATACAAATGCTGATTAGGAATTACTGACAGGCTTTTTAAAAAATACCAACGAGCCTTTGCCTGATAAAAAACTTATTTTACAACATTAAAAATAAACATACATTAAAAATAAATAAACAAATAAATTTCTATTCAAATTGCAAACTTAAATGATAATTGAATAATTGAGTATCCATTTTCTTGTAGCAACAGTTCGAATATACTACATACATTCCATACAGAAAACAAATAGAGCAAAAGCATCAATCAATCAATCTTCAGCGCGTCCTATGAAACCCCGCCCTAACAAAAGGGTTGCCGAAAACTTTAAATCGCCGAAATCGCGCCAACATGTAATCTCGTTAATATCATGATAAAACACCGATAAATTGACTAAATCTACGAAATATAGTTGCTGTTCATAAAAGATATTGAAGCTTGGTACTAACCTGAATTTTCGAGACCGAAATTAAATTTTTTGGAGCCTATTTACCAGCATTTAAAATTGAAAACGTACAGGAAAAATGTTATATGGGATATTATTTTTACTTCTGAAAGGCAGATGGCAGCACCAGCAAAAGCTAATTTCAATAATTCGGAATGTGAACAGGACATATGTAATAATGTGAACAGGATTGATTTTACTACATCTAGTTAAAAAATTTGAAGATTATTAATTATTTGCTGAATATATAACAAAATAAAACATGTTAAATGAAAATTTAGATATTATATTTCACTAAATGCCAGTTGTAAAGAATATGTATCAATCTTTTCATTACGAAGATAAGAAGTAAAAATCCATAGTCAAAAACTGGAGGGTACACGTCCCCCTTAATTAAATATGACTCATTTAGTGACTAGACGAGACAAAGGGTGGAAATTATGAAAAGCTCTTTTTATTTATTTATTTATATATATTTTTGTAAATGCTGATTATTTGAAGAAGTATTCAACTTTTATCGTAGAAAAATACGGATTTTTGATGGTTAAAAAAAAGTCCTTAATGCACTGCATAATTATATAAGAAAAAAAATGCTGACAAAATTAGAAGTGAAACAATTCAGTATTATTAAAGTAATCGTGTCGTGGTCATCTATTTAAAAATGCAATTTTGAGAAAAACTAGTTTCAATTGTATGTTATGGTTATAATAGAACGCTTATTGTATATATATATATATATATATATATATATATATATTTTTTTTTTTACTCTCATAGAATTGTCTATTCCAGATTCTGGCCACATAAAGAAGTCTTAATTCCGTTGATAAAGCCGCTAAATAAAAACTCTATTTTCCGAAATTTATAAGTTATGATTACGTGTAAATCCTTAAAGCGGTTCCAAAAAAAACATTTTTTAACGTTCAATAATGCGAAAATTTCTGCTCATTTACAAACATAAAAATAGTGTTCGACAAAAAACGAATTTCGGTTACCTTCCTAGTTTCGACCGAAAACGAAAGCGAAACTGTTTTAAAAATAAATTCAAAATAATTAACATAAACATACATATATGCATGTTATCTGAATAATGTTTTGAATAGAAACGGCAGTACATAATTATTAATTAAAAAATAATTTGATTTAAATAAAATTAATTAAACATAAGGTGCTATAAACATAAAAAATTATAAAAAATAATTTAATTTAAATATAATGAATTTAATCAATATTTGTAATACCTTCTAGATTTATCCCCTTATATGTAAATACATAGAATGTGTGCTCTTTGGATGGGAGTGCCGTTTGGGGGAGACTAGGGAGGGGTAGTTATAGTAATACCGAATATTCGGCAGTATTTTCGCCGAAACTAAGATTTTGGGCTGAAAACGAAAATGAAACCGAATATTCGGCCAAACTCTACATAATAGAATGAGACTTGCAGGTTTGGTTATCGAAGTGATTTGTAACACAATAGATTCTTTTCTTTAAATTAATTACATCTTGAGTTAAAATTGAAGTTAAAGTTTTCTTCCTCTTCCCACACTGTCGCGTCCGGAAATTCGGTTCAAAACGCCACCTTTGACAGCATTATCTGAAAGATCTTTTAAAAAATATAAAAGTCAATTTGATTACAAAGTTTCTGATGGGCAATAAAAAATAGCTGGTATTTTCGGCCACGTAAAGCAGTTTGCAGCTGTAATGAAATTTAACGAAAACCTTTAAAACAAAACTGTCATGCAATAAAATTCAAGTAATACTACTTTTCAAAATAATACTTTCAACCTAATATTTTAAAAGAATTATTACTTTTCCGAAGATTTTCTCCCCCCCCCCCCCTCTCCTCCCTGCATTGCGTACACACATGAATCGCGGTAAAAAAAAATAGAACAAGATCTTCGAGAAACAGAAATAACTCCATTATTGGGCATAGCCTTTGTAAGCTTGCTCATTTGAAAGAAAACTGAAATACATTATGTCCCAGGTAAAAGAGAGTACCGAAATCAGCCGTCTATTGTCCACTCCACAGAAAGTGGAAATCCATGCGTTTCTAATTTTCAACCGATAGCCGGTATAAATAAAGTGCCCCTGATGTGAAATCTGCTTCGTTTGCCTCGCTCTATCCAGTGTTAAAGAACTACCCCGTCTTTATATTATTTACCCGTGTCCTGAGTTATTTACTTATTTTTATGTAATCTTAAACATTTTTCTTATAGTAAGCTTGTGCTTCATACTTTAAAAAAAATAGTGTACAGTGTTCAGAATTATAAAATATCATCACTATCACAGCTCAAATATGCTGATGTTGCATCTTCAGGGGTCTGTCCAGACTTTTCTCATAGGGTCCTGTTTTTGTGAAATTGTGAAGCTTTTCTTATATTTGTGAAAATTCTAATCATAATTTTGTGAATTTGAAATTATCAATATATTCTGGTTCTATTGTATCAGGTTCTTCATACATAAAAAAGCTAAGCAAAATGTTCTTTGATGAGTTCAGCTGTTTTGTTACAGGTCAGATTTTATTTTTAAATGATTAAATTTGTGCAAAGTTCAATTTGAAGTTTGAAAAATTCTGTGAAAAATCTGTTTAAGAGAGAAATAATTTTGTGAAGGGTCCTGTTTTGGGATAAAAAGTTTTGTGAAGGGTCCTGATTTGGAATAAAAAAATTTGTGGAGGGTCCTTTAAAGGACCTAAATTTTTCCTAAACATATCCCTGATCTTGCAGAACAAGAACTGTGAATTGTCCATGGAAAAACAGTATAAGGTAAGATTACTTATTATTATTATTCTTTTAAATTTTGTATCTTTCACAAGAGTGTTTATTAGTTTGAATTTTTGCGAAATCTTCAAAATTTGTTTAATGTATTTCTTTCTTTTCTCTTTATAACTGTCGTGGGGGGGGAAAAAATCTGGGATGAAAATTAAATGATATTTTTAATATTTCGTGAAATATGATTTATTTGTTGCTACGAACTAAATTGAATAACAGCGAAAACTGTAGTAATAATGTTAAAGAATATTTGTCTTTCATGCAATTTCAGACTATATAGTATATATATTTAAACTGTTTAAATAGCGGTATTCAAACCAAACGCTTCTCTATGATATCTTTTTAATGTTGAAAAAATAAAGAAATAAAACATTTTTTAAAAATAATTCACGTAAAACAGACGTCATTCTTGCCCTGAACCAAAATAATTTTTCTGAAAATGTTTTACACCATAATTAGTTTTTCTATCCTAGAGATTGTATTATATAAAATATTATTGAATTGTATAAAATAATGTTTTGCACTTTTGAGTTTTGACCCAACGGAATTGTTTTTGTTTCTTTTATTTTAATATTTTATTTTCCATTTGGAGATAATTGTATGGAGATTGTTATTCGGATATTCGGGGTACAGTTTGAATTAACTCATTAGATAAGGTGATCGGAATTCGAAAATGGAAATAGCTTTTTTAGAAAAGTGTGGTGGAAAAAATACCTCTAAATTGGCAACACTGGTCTAACATCAGATTTTTTTTAAGTGCAATGTTTTCGGGGAACTATTTTTGTGCATATTACATTTCTATAGTATAAAATACTAATTTGGGTGTCATAATTATTTTAGGAATAAAGTTTTCGCTATAGCAATATACTCGTATATATTTTTAAAGTGATTTTTTATACGTAATTTATATAGCATGTGTGTGTATGTATGTATGTGTATGTATGTATATATATATATATATATAAGCATTTGCGCCCTTTTGTAAGGCAATCGGCGCCCTTTTTATCCATTTTGCCACCGCCCTCTCAGTTATGCCAGTACGACCCTGTGTCACACCGACCAATATTCTTTTCAACTGCAATGCAAATGTACCAGTTTTCAAAAGATAAAAAGAAATAGTCGGATGTGGCAATCCCAAAACTTTCTTCTATCTCATACATGTTAATACTTCCCGAAAAATGAAACATAGCAGCACCACTGTTTGAGTGATTTACACCAAAATCTAATCAGCAGTAACTTCTATCAAGTTCTAACTGAATCTGAAGTTTGATGAAAATTCGTGCGTTAGTTTTTGAGAGAGAACTATTGTGGAAATCGTAAAAAATTCTGCATAGCAGTGCCACTTGTTGGGCGATTTACTCCAAAAACTAATCAGGACCAATTTATATCAGGGTCTCTATAGGTATTCTATCTAACTGAATCTGAAGTTTGATGAAAATTCGTGCGTTAGTTTTTGAGATAGAACTATTGTGGAAATCGTAAAAAATTCTGCATAGCAGTGCCACTTGTTGGGCGATTTACTCCAAAAACTAATCAGGACCAATTTATATCAGGGTCTCTATAGGTATTCTATCTAACTGAATCTAAAGTTTGAAGAAAATTCATGCATTAGTTCTTGAGATACAGCTATTGCGGAAATCGTGAAAAATCAGCATAGCAACGCCACCTGTCGGGCGATTTACACCAAAAAGTAATCAGCTCCAATTTATATGAGGGACTAAGTGAATCTAAATTTTTATTAAATTCTGTTCATTAGTTCTTGAGATAGAGCACCTACAAAAATTGTGTCACATACAAACAGACATTTTATAAAAACATGTTTTTTCGAGATCCCTGACCCCTAAAATGCGTACATCCGTCGGAAACCGGAATTCGAAAATTTTCACGAATCCAATACTTTCTTCTTGTAAAGACAGAAGAAAGTAAAAGCCCCACCTCCTTAAAAAAACTATTTGGATGTCCCAATCCCAAAACTTTCTTCTATCTGATGCATGCAATACTTCAAAATTCGCCGTCACACTGCCAGAATTAAACACCATCATGAGGATTCTAAAGGATCTATTTACAGTAGAAGATCTTTATAACACAAACCTAAAAACGCAAAGTTGTGTGTTATATAGATTTATGTGTTATATGGATCACCTTTCTTAGATCCTTAAATTTACCTTGCAAGCATGGCCAAATATGCCTGAAACATATCAAAATACATTAAAATATCTTTATACTGCATTCCTTGTTATCAGAAGTGGTGTAGATTATAATTTTTTGCATAATACAGATTATTTCACTTATTGTAAAATTTACTTTATAAACATGGTCCAAATATATCGGGACCAAATCATTCATTATATTACTCATTTTTCAAAAATGTTTAATTTAATAATAGCAATTTTTTCATTAAGGGTGTTCTCAAATTCAAAAGAGCAACTTTCTGACATAAGTTTTAATTTATTTTTGTTCGAAAATGCATGAAACTAGCGGGTGTTGTTGTTCAGAAACTATGTAATTGAGCTGTTTTTTTCATTTTTTTGCAAACGCAATAGATCTTTCAGAAAATAATGTCAAAGTGGACGTTTTGAACCGAATTTCCGCGCGAAAAGTGAAAAAACACTCAAGAGCGGGTGAAAAACTTGTTTGTCATGTGAACAAAATCACTTATAACTCAATAGGTAATTGATTGATCAAAAAATGGAAAACAATTCCAAATCGCTTTCATAGCCAGGCTTTCCAATTCTATATCTTTCCGTTAAAAAATGAATTCATAAATGTGTCAAAATGCTTTGCACTTGTTGAGCAGGGCAGTTAAGAACAGCTTTAATAAAGTCTTAAGTTAGGAGATAAAGTTGAACTAATGTATCAAATTTAGTCCTCTACAGAGTAGCAATTTTTTACAATGTGAGAATACAGGAGCTTCTAAACTACAAAATTTATTATTTACATCTGATAAGGTGTGCGTTATATGGAAATGCGTTATAAAGATCTTCTACTGTATGTGAAAGTGTAACATAATATGAAGTTTAAATTAAACTCCGTACATTAGTTATTGAGATAGAGCTATCGATAAATTCATGAAAAATGCAGCCTAGCAGTGCCAACTGTTGGGCGATTTACATCAAAACATAATCAGCGCCAAATTATATCAAGGTATAACTGAACCTGAAGTTTGATGACATCCGTGAATTACTTCTTGAGATATAGCTATTGCGGAAATCATGAGTAATACATCATAGCAGCACCACCTACTAGGCGATTTACATCAAAACGTAATCAGTATCAACTTGTGTCAACGTCTAATTGAATCTGAAGTTTGATGAAAATTCATGCATTAGTTCTTGAGATAGAGCTATTGGAGAAATTGTGAAAAAGGCGTCACCTGTTGGGTGACTTACATCAAAAACTAATCCACTAAATTATATCAAGAACTAACTGAATTTGAAATTGTATGAAAATCTGCGGATTACCTCTTGAGATAGAGCACTTACAAAATTTGTGTCACATACAGAGAGACAGACAGACTCACAGACAGATATTTTGCAAAAAGATGTTTTTCGGGATCTCTGATCCCTAAAGCATGTAAATCTGTCGAAAACCGGAACTGGAATATTTTCACGACTCTAATACTTTTCTTCTTGAAAAGATAGAAGAAAGTAATAAACAGTGTTGAATTCAGACACTTTTTCTGGGAGGGATTTCTATGGTTCCAGGGGGGACATTATATAGTTTCGGTGGGGGGGGGGGGGGAAATTGCACTTTTGACCTATGAAAACAGAAAATCTCAAATCTTCTGGGAGGCGGATCTCATTTCTCTGGAGGGGGGGAATGTCCCCCCCCCCCAGGCCACCACCTGAATTCAACACTGGTAATAAACAAACAAACTTCCCATGAAAATATTTTTAAATTAAAATTTAAGCAAAGACTTTGGATAGTTTTTGAGTTTTTATTGTTACAAATAGTGTACTGAGTCTAAATATAACAAACTAAACATTCAACTTCTTCTATTTTTTATGATTTTCTGCATTTCGATGTTAGTCACTGTGCAAATAATAATAATAATAAATAATATAGAAATAAAAGCTATTGGTAAAATAATTATGGCGTTACAGATGGATTCTTAACCTATTACAAGTTAAAAATTTATGACCTATTTAAAAAAGAAAGCATGATGAAGCTGATGTTGACAGGAGCTTTCTTAAGACTGGAGATGCACTTTGATCTTTGTCAAACAGCCAGGCAAGGTGAGAAATAACAGGGGAGGGGGAGAGGACAAAACAGTCTAATCAGAACCATACATTTTTCTATTTTCTTCCCAAGATATGATGCAAAACAATTTTGAATATGATATTATTTGATATGATTACAAGTTAAAAATTTATGTTCCAATTTAAAAATACAAAGCATTATTCATACATTTTCTTTTATTTGTTTTATTTGGATATTTGTCTCTATATCCTTAAAAAAAAAATTAAAAAAAAAATATCGTTTTAGTTTGTAAAAGATGCTTTATAAAAATTTTCCTCTGTATTTCTGAAAGATACTTCAGCATGATTACATTGTCTCTTAAGCTCTTCGTAACTTTAATTACTATTTAATTTTATTAACCTTTAAAAGTTATTAATAAAATTCTTCAAGAGGCAGATCAATTCTCTGTGGGTGGTCAGGCTTATTCTGGGCATATACACAGTGGCTTAGCGTTTGGGAGGAGGGAGGGGGGGGGGGGCATCATTTTACTGCCCGTGCTATTATGTAGAAATTTTGGTTTTATTTAATCATTGAACGTTACACGATTAAACAAAGTAAAATTTAGCATACAATAATACTGGTAGAAAAATGGTTTGAGCCCCCCCCCCCCCCCCTTAAAGCTACGCCACTGCATATAAATATTTCCAAATATATTTGCAAAACTAAAATTCCTATAATAAAAGAATTGATAAAATATGGCAAGAGTGATAGTTGGCAACATAAGTCATAATTAATCGATCAGTGATGTTTAATCGAAAGGTATCCGGGTTAATAATAGAAATAAAAGCTATTAGTAAAATAATTATGGCATTATAGGTGGATAATTTACCTATTACGAATAAAAATATATGTATCTATTTGAAAAGAAAGCATTAAGTATAATTTGCTTTACTTGGATATTTGTCCCTATTTACTTTAAAAAAGTATAAAATTTAAGAAATTATTTAAAAACTGTCTTGGGTTTAAAGGAGGATGTTTCAAAATGTTCCTCTTTCTATATTTCTATACGCTATATTTCCAAACAAAAATGCACCATAAAAGGCTAATTGATAAAATTCAATAAAGGCGACAGATGGCAGCATAAGTCATAATTAATCGAACAGTGATGTATAATCGAAAAATTTCGGCCTTGTAATCACGGAGTAAGAAATAAATGCAACAAAATGTCGTTTAGTTGTTTTAAAAGCCGTTCTCTATATGGGTATGTTGGATGAGATGTTTTCCACTTTCACTACTAAAGGTAAGAATTTTCCCTTTCTTATTCACTTAATTTTAATTCCTTTCAAAGGAAGAAACATTAATAATAGTAATATTAAAATAAGTTTTAGTTAAGCCTACTTGGGATACCATATTTCGCTTTTATGTAAGGAATATTTCTGTTGAATATAACTTACTGAATGGTTTATTTATTTATATCATTTCAGCACATTTTTGTTTATAATCTTTAAAGCAACATCTGTTTATTTCAAAGTAATTTTAACAGCTACTTCGATATGTAAAATAAATCATCTTTCGTTTTCTTTATTTTTTTCCCAAATTTTTATATTTTATGGATAATTTCTACCCAAAAATTGTGTTTTGTTTTTATTAATAAATCAGTTTTTAATTTATCTTTAGAACTCGTAAAGCCTTTTTTTCATTAAACCATATTTTTACACTTTCTTCTTATCAAATTAATTTACCAGGTACATAGCCATTAATTATGGATTCTCAAACCCTCATTTCCCTCTTTCCCTTTTTGTATCCCAAAAATCTCAAAGTACAGGGTGATCTTTTTTAAAGTCACAGTATTTGGAGCGCCCTGTAGTGCGAAATAACTTGGCATTTAGACCAAGACATGGAAAAAAGGATTCCGTGAAACAAAATTTAGTTCCAAAAATCGCCGTTAGGACATTTTGTGGCGCTTTGCAATGTATAGAATGTGAGAAAAGAAAAATACTAACACATACAATCGTACAGTTAAATTATTAATGTTTATTTACTACATTAACTTCCCCGGTGAGGAATTAGACCACCTTCAATGTGAGCACCGTTCTCAGAAATAACACCGTGCATTCTGTGTACAACATTCTCCACAGCCGTACGTAACATATCACAAGGAATATTCCGGACTGTCTTATGGTGTGAGGTCAGGGGAACGAGGCGGCCATGCAACTGGAAAACTCTGACTTATGACTCTATCCTCGGTGAAGTTTTGGTGCAACAGCTGCTTTATCTTATTACTAATGTGTGGCAGAGCACCATCCTGCATAAAGATTGTCTGTTGGAGACGGTTTGTTTCCTGAAGTTGTGGAATAAGAAACGTTTGCAGCATTTCGTGGTACCTTTCTGCATTTATGGTGCACGTTTCGGGTCCTGTCGGAGTGATGGTCTCAAAAAAGAATGGCCCAGTTATGAATTCGCCTGTGAAACCACACCAAACAGTGACTTTTGGGGAATTTAATGGGATTTCATACACGGTGTGGGGCTGCTCAGAAGCCCAAATTCGACTATTTTGTATGCTTATGGACCCATTGAGATAAAAATGGCACTCATCTCCCCACAGAATGTGTCATGGGAAAGCATCATCAATTTCTACCCTGGCAAGAAATGATAGAGCGAATGTCACTTGCTTATCATAATCACTTGGTTTCAGTTTGTGCAAGTGGCTGATTTTGTAGGGGTGAAATCCAATAACGTGCTGCAAAACTCTCCATACTGTGCAATAATTCATGTCCCATTGTCGAGCTAGACCCCAGGAGCTGCTAGTACCAGCAATGGTTCCTTGCGATCCTTTGACAATTGCCGTTGCCACATCAGTTATTACATCTTCTGATACTTGTTTATGTCCTCTCCCAGCACGAATGGTCCCGTTTCCTCGAACTTCTTAATCATTTTCTTAAGATCATTCAGGGATAAAAACCCCTTTCGTAATTTTTTTCTGGTTTGAAATTCCCGAAGAGCTGCGGATGCATTACATTGATTCATATAATACAGCTTCACCAGTAACACACATTCCGGTAACATGAGAGGCATGTCCACTGGAGCTTGTTTACTTCAGCTGAGATTATTTATCAGAGCTGTCTACTACTTGCTTTTATAGCCTCTATTACTGGCACTGTTATCGCACAACATTTGCATTTTTCTTTGATACCCGTGTTTTATGCTAATTCTCGTTATTGTAAGCTACAGCAGCACCATAAAATGCCCTAGCGGTGATTTTTGAAACTAATTTTTTTTTTTCACGGAATCCTTTTTCCCATGTTTTGATTAGTCTAAATATCAAGTTTGGGGCCATTTCGGCTATTAGATCGCACTACAGGGCGCTCCAAACACTGTCACTTTAAAAAAGATCACCCTGTATTTTAGGGGAAAGTAGGGAGGAATGGCACACTTTTTACAAAAATAAGAAAATCTACTTTGTTTGACACAAAAACAAAATATTCAATTTATAGAATACCAAATGAAACACTTTCTAATGTCCTTGAACAATATAGAAACATAATTTGCAGAAACAATTTTATAATTAAAAAATTTTTAAATTTCAAAATGAGCCCCATAACCTCCCCACTAACAGGGAGGTATGGGACAGCTATAAAACATAGTATAAGGCACAAATAGTCTAGTGTCAACTACATATACTGTCTAACAAAGATTGTAGGTTGGTAATGTCTGTGCCACAATATCATATTCCAGTATCTTTGTCACTGGAAGAAAAATTCATGCTTGTCAGTCACAGATGACATTAAAAAATTACCTGTTCAATTTATTTACAATTTGAATTGAAGCAAATGAATATATTTTCATTATTATAATTAATATATTACACAGAGTTTCCCCCAGACAGTTTCAGGAGGGTGCTGCACCCTGCCTGCCTTTAGATTTACAAAATAGCACCCTTCTTGCCCCTCATTAAAAAAATTAGCTCCCTTGTTGCCCCCATCTGAAAAAAGTGCCTTTACTCCTTTGTTTATTAAAATATTTACTTGCATAGTAAAAATTGACTCATTGCTGTCTTTAAAATAGTTTTCTGTCTATTAAATATTAAAAAGTAGTTTTAAAAATCAAAAAAATGCCTTTAAAAATTTCAAGAAATGCCCTTAAGAATCCAAAACATGCCCTTTGGAATCTAAAAGTGCCCTATTCCCACAAACAGCACCCTGCCTTTTTTTAAACCTGGGGGAAACTCTGTATTACACTCTAAAAATATTTGCATTTTAGCAATTATTATTAAAAAGAAGGAATTGGACTTGTCCCGTTCCTCCCTTTGCTGGCACATCCCATTACTCCCAGCTAACTTCTTTTACGTTAAACTTCTTGTATAAACAAAAATGTTACTTTGAGGCTCAGTTTAAATTATGGATAATATACAGTACAATGTTCCATAAATAGGGAAACTATTACATCTACGTATAAACAAGTCAATAAACAGAAAGCATAAAAAGTATATGAAGCAAATTGGCTTAGATGCTGTATGTTACCTGGCCACTATTTTTGATTTCTTGGCGATTTTTTGTTGGCGGTGTTTGTGGATATGGCAACCATGTTCTGGTAACCCCATTTTTTTGGGAGATCATGTTTTGATGCACATTCAGTTGATTGAATATGGCTTGTGATATTGTGTTGTGTTTTTGTCAATTATTTTTATGTTAAATTTATTGGATGTATTTGATTGAATATGGGCCCTGTAGTCAGTTTAAACGCTCTTGCTGAAGTAATTAAGAAATATGAAGAAATTCTGACGAATAAAGGAGGTTTGGTTACAGTGCGTCAGTGCGTATTCATAAGCCTATTTTGGAAAATGACGGTGATGCTGGCACATATTTCATGCTTGAACTTTCAAGAAAGCAGATGTCTGTTGAGGTATGTTGAAAATTTTATGTATATTTTGTTGCCTTATGAGTTTTGTACATTTTGAGATTGCTACACAGCGAGAACTGCTGAATTTTGAGATTGCTACTCAGCGAGAACTGCTGAATCCAGTGATGCTTTTTTTCAGCTAATGAGTGCGGAGCATTCATACAATGATTACTGATTGCCACTTTAGCGAGTTTTGTTTATTATTTACATTTTATTTTCATTAAGCCTAACGTGCGTATAAATCAGTGCTTGGCAACATTTACTACTTGGCAGAAAAGGGGTTTTCACGCCAAGAAAAATTCCAAGATGGCAGCCCTGGGAATTTATGACATCTGTTCCAGCAAATTTACTTTTTATTTTTGAAATAATTTTTTTCTTTATACAATTGCAAGATTATGCAGATCAGCAACTTTTTTCAACTGAAAATTGGGCTACTATTGCTTTGTCTAGTGTGTGATTGATGAAATGTTTAGAATGATACATAAAGAGAAAAACCTACTGTCCCATTCCACCCCACTCTTCCCTACTAGAGGCAACAGAAAATAGAGGGGCTCATACGCAAGGATGCCATTTAAAAATTTTTATGGAGAGAGAAACATGATGTTTTACTTTGAGCAATGAAAAAACTTCTTTTGATCTTCTCGGGAACAGCTGAGGAACAGTCAATATTGTTTTATTTTCGCACATACTTTTAAAATTAGCCAAATTACTTATTAATTGTAAATTTTTCTTACTTTTAAAATATTGTAATATATCAAGGTTTTAACAAATATTGATAATTATTAATTTCTGCATTTAAAATATTAATTGAATGCTAATGTTCTTTTTTTAAAAACAAACATGGTAATCTGTTTTAATTTTGTGCTCTTTCTATATATAGGTATACATATTTATATATATATATATATATATATGTACATTTTACATGTGACAGATAAATTCTGAAATATCAAATTTCTTGAGATGGGGGGAAGCTGCTCCCTCTAGCTTCTCCAAGGCTCGAAATGTAGAACAGCAAACTGGAGCGATATTCCAATTCATTAAATTATGACAAATATTGTTCTGTTTTGTAAAATTATGTTAAGTTTTATCGCTCTGGTTAGTGAAATTATCAAAACGTATTGTTACAGTTTCTGAAAAACATTGATATTTCCAATCCGGTTAAGGTTCATCCAAAAAAAATGAATTGAGCATCTGGTTATGCACTTAACATTACTATAAGGAAGAATTCCATTTTTTTTAGAGCTTTTTTTTTGTGATAAATGTTTCGATGGTAGTTGTTGAGATCGTCAGCATTTGGGGTTGCTTTTTATTACTTGAATGCTACTGGTAGATAAATAATAATTTTGCATACGTATTTCTTTATAATTAATTTTTTTTTAATTTATAATTTTCTGGGGTTTGTACCAGTGGCAAAAAAAGCAGTGATTTCTCTTTTGCCGATGGCAATAAGTGTTTTGTTTATGACAATAAAAATGATGACAATTTTCACTAATTGGTTAAAATTAAGAAAACTAATCAAGGTATTGATTTGAAAATTTCACAGTTAATGTCAAAAATTTTTTACATTTGAATATCCATCATTTTTTTAAAAATCAATCTGTAATTTTTCTTATTTTTTTCAAAAAACTGACGGTGACAATACAAAAAAATTCAGTGAAAAATCAAGCCATTGGCAAGCATTGATTAAAAACGGAACTAAAAAAAGATCCATTTCAGCAGATAAGCTGACCCCCTATCTAATTTCAGATATGAAAGGAAATTAATTATTAAACATTGCCAAATTCTAAAAACATAATTTAAAAGGATTTTATCAACTTAATCAAAGATTATTAGTCTGTTCTGCGGCAAGAGACCCTTGATATGAGTTAAGAGCTTGTCGCCTTTATCTACATTTAAAAGTATGTTTCCCTAAATATATACTTCAGTTACCACCATTTTCAAACATTAACAGCTCATTTATTTCGTGGGCTCTATTGCCACGATTTTAACGAGAATTTATTCATTCAACTTAGCTTACGATTCTGTTACAGATTTTAGTTCCATTTTCACTGCCAGGGGACGTACATTATTATCTCGGATTCTGTGGTCCCAATTTCAACGGGGTTTGGCGTTTGGCTCAATCAACTTGGTTTTCGTTTGTTTTACAGTTTTTAGTTCCACTTTCCACCACCAGGGGTTCTTATCTTGGGTTTTATGGACCTAATTTCAACAGAATTTGTTTCTTTTTGTCCTATAATTTCACGAACCAGAATATCGTTCCAGTTTGCTCCGGTACATTTCGAGCCCTGTCTCACATAAAATTAAGTAGTACAGTGCAAAGTCTAAAGTTCGGAATCCTTGGGACTTACTTTGTCCGAACTTTGGATTTTTCCGAATTTTCTGTCATCAAAAATATTGCATTTCCAATAAAAAGGAAAATAAATTTCACTACTTAAAAATGCAAAATACAACGTTCATATATAAAAAATTGCATTTAACAGCCATTAATACTAAAATAAACAACCTGTTTAATTAAATAAATCATAACAAAAAAAAAGGAAACAAAAATATGTATTTAAGGGAACTTACAAATTAAGAACGAATTGTAACTTAATTATTAAACATTTCAGTTAATGTGTGCTGCTTTATTAACTATGTTTCTCTTTAAGGAGTTTTTCTTTTAATTTTTTCATAGACACGAATCCTGGTTTGGTAATAAAGCTTCTTTGCTCCAGACCTTTAATGGCATTATCCAGGGAGTTTATGATTTCATTGATTGGCACATATTTCATCTTTTTCCTCATTGTCACAATCACTTTCTTCAGGTTGTTGGTTTAATCTCTGTCCTGTTTCCTGTTGAGGATTTAGCATACATTAAAAGTTCTGCAATGTAATTTTTTTCAACAATTTTGTGTCCCCCCCCCCCCCCCCCCCCACCGTCTTTGAACACTGCTGCTAAAAAGTTCAAACTTTGGACAATTCTGAACTTTGGGTTTCCAAACTTTAAATTTTGTACTACTGTATGTACATATTTAAGAAATATTTTGACAAGGAAAAAAGAGGCATCCTTTAAGAAGAGTACATAGAGAAAATAAGTTAAAAATATAGTTTTCCTGAGGAGATATTTTAAATATTTGAATGCATCACACACCCGTAAACTTTGCGTTAGCAAGGGGAATTCGGAAGTTGAATGACTAGCAGCCCTAATAAATATCCAAATATCTCATTTTGTAAATTTTGCTTTATCCTTTGTATCTTATTTTTATGTGATTTTTATTAATTAATATATTATAGGACAGCGTTCAAAATCCTTGGTGGTCCGCTGGTCTGAGACCACCAAAAATTCAATCAAACCACTATTTGAAAAATTTAATGGTCTGCAGGACCAGTAACTCCCCCTGTCACAGGTAAACATAAACTTTCCCATCCTTGGCAAAATCGCAACTAAACACAAATCATATAATTTTATTTTATTTTTAAAAAAATTGCATTTAAATCTTAGTCAGTTGAAATAAATAATCTGAAATGAAATATTTAATTAATAATTTTATAGTTTTTCTTTATGCACTGTTTAATTTTTACCAAATTATAATTTTACATTTTATTATGCGGAAAATTTTGGATAACTGCAAAGGAAGTTTGGTTTCTATTCTAGGAGGGAGAGGGGGTCACTCAAAAGGTTGAAGGGACTTAATAGAATTTTATGTAGCAGGCCAGCGATGATTACTGCAGACCAGTAAACTCTTATGCTTACTGGTCCTTGGGCCCAGTGACTTTTTTATATCAATTCTACCGTTATAGGATGTTATTATTTTCTTTTTGTTTTTCAGAATGTTGATTTTCTATGTGATATTTTGGTTGTAAGATTTCCTTTAAAGCTCTTCAATTTTTAATCTGGCCTTTATTGGAAGGGACTATTCAAAGGTATTTGAGAGTCATATTATTTTATTAGATATAATAAAATGTTAAAGATATTTAATTTATACTTGTGTTTTCCATTTTTAAATGATTGATTTATATTAGAAAAATTGATGAATTATCAACTAAATGCATATATCGTATTTACTTGCATAATTTACACACTTCCTTCTTTAGCAAGAAAAATTTGATCAAAAGAAATATTAGCGTAATTTCCACACTCTTTACTTTTGAAAGAAAATTTTTGAAAAAAAAAGTAATAAAAAAATAGCTTTTTTTCATATGAAGCATTTTTGGGATAGTCTGAAATAATGCAGTCGGATTTCATATTACCAGGGATGCCACTTCTCCACTTTCTTTGTTTTTTTTTTTTAAATCAGTCGGCAATTTCCACAGAATCATTAAAAAAATTATGTTGATGTACGATTAGTTTTGTCAAATGATCACGAATTCCATCAAGAGGTCGCTTAAAAAAGTGCAAATTTCGTCGTACGATCGCAGAAAAAATCGCAAATTTGAACCAAGTTATGGTTTTATATATGGTTTGCATATAAAAATGGTTGTTCAGTATTTGGCATTTACATTATTTGCTTCTGATTAGAATGCATGAAATCCAAACTCCACATTTTTGTGAACGAAAGTTAATGCAGTATAAAACTGTACTACCTGTTGACTGGTAAGTCATTTTTTTCAACTCAACTATGAAAATGCAATATATTTATTACAGGAAATAATATAAAACATTTTAACATAAAGAATTTGTCAATGTCTTTATTTTATATTCAATACAATGTAGTTTACAAAATTTATGCCTAAGCGTTGTGAAAAATGTCATAAATTTTACTTTCATGAGTAATTTCCTCTTTTTTGTTATTTTCTGAATGGCATCACTGAATTTCTCTAACCACATATATTCTAGCAAATTTTGATTTCATAATCAGATTTAAAGTCAACTCTCAGTGTAGCTCTGTGTATCCAAAACAGCACACGTGGTTCTTTATTTTCTGTAACTTTTTATTTTTAAGTGCCTAAAAGATAGTTTTACTTCAGTCGATTAATTTAGAGAAGCTTTCTTTGCGAGAAAATATAGCAAAAGATCCGCCAGATAAGAATTTGGCTTAAATATTGGCATAAGCAAAAAAAAATGAACTTAGCAGAGCAAATAAAAGAATGAAAGCTGTCAGTGTTACCAAATCGATGAAATTCCCCAAAATAGTAGAGATTCTTATGAAATATGTTGAGAAAATAAAAAATGATGGTTGTGCTGTATCAGCAGAAAGGTTGAAATTATTTTGGAACAAGATATTCTGAATAGGATATATTATAAAGAATAGAATTATATTATAGAGAAATAGAATCAGGCGCGGATCCACGGGGGGGGGGGGGGGGGGCGATCGGCCCCAAAAGTATAAATCCACCGATTATCGCGAATTCCAAAAAATGGTCGTCGAAAAAAAAATGAATTTCGTCATTCGTTCCCAGAAAAAAATCACAAAATTCGTCAAAGCATCGCGCCAATTTCGTCAAAAAATCGCGTAAAAAACGCAAATTTTGTCAAAGGATTGCAGAAAAAACGTAAATTTCGTCAAAAAATCGCGAATTTCGCCAAAGAATCGCGAAAAAAATACTCCAATTTCGCCAAAGAATCGCTGAAAAAAACGCGAATTTTGTCAAAGGGCTGCGAAAAAAATGCATATTTAGCCCCAGGAGGAGATTCCCCGAGGCACGGATCCAAGGGAGCTATCGTAGCGCCCCCCCCCCTCAAGGCATAAATCCAAAGCTTTTAATGGCAGTTTTCGCGGAACAGGCAGACAAGCAAACGAAAACCAAACACTTTTCGGTGTCAATGGTAAATCTCACTGACATTTCGCCAATTAATGAATAAAAAAGGATTTTTGAATTAGATTGAAGAAAATTAATTTTGAAACATGCATTTTTTTTCAAATCTATCTCTATTGCATTCAGACGATTATGAAAGGAAAATCCATTTGCATTTAAATTAATATAAATAGCTCATCATTTGTTTCCAGCTTATATTCCATAACAAAATTAAAACAGTCATCAATCAATAACTAAAACAATAAAACATAAATAAAACACCATGTAATCTAATTTAGAGCTTAAACCACGGAAACGAACAGAATCAAAAAGCTGATTGAATAAAGCGATTTTTTGGCGATTCCTTCAGCTGTTAATTCCGGACGCATGGCCAATAAGAGAATATTGCTTTTAATAAGTTTGGAAACTTTATTTGAACACATTATTGGTATTTTTCATATAAATATGATTTTTAGTATTGTTAGTAGGCATTCTAAATAAATATATATTAAATATAAAAAAATAAAAAAATGTTGACCCATGCAAAGCTTTCTTGGTACAATTTTTGCGATTATTTGCTGATGCGTTTTTTCATTAATTTTTGATTACCTCCATTTTTTTTTTTTTTTTTTTTTTTTTTTTTTATCAAACAACATGTTTTAAGGAAATATAAGTATACTACATCAAAAGCACTTGCAGAAATTTTCAAAAAATTCACCATTTTGTCTTTAGTAGGCGCAGAGAAAAGAGGATGTTAATATCGGAAATAATATACGTAATTGCTTATATTCTGTAACTCAGGAAGCCAGATTTATACTCTTTTGTGTATTTTAATGTTGAAATGTTTTGTTTATAGTTTGTTTCTGTCATGCCGTAACAAATTTTTAGAGAACTTTTTCTCCCAGCACCATTCTTTTTTTTTCTTAGCAATATTTGGAGAAAGATGAAAGACAAAGAACAGTGTGATTGCTACAGGAGTTATTTCAAGTTCTTGGAACTTGTGTGTGTGTGTGGGTGGGGGGGGGTTGGGACGAAAGGAATGGACAGTTGATGGATTGCATTGACATTGATACAATTAGAACATTTTTTGTTTCTCACAATGCTAGCAAGAAAACTTTCCAGGAACTTTTAAGTCTCAAAGTAAATCGGCACGTCAGGCGACAATTAAAGATTAGTTTAATTAAAATCTGTTTGTATGTTCCATAATCGAATTTAAAAAAAAGTGTCATAAAGTATGGTAATTCTTACATATATTTTGAAATTTCAGAAAAGATTATTTCATAATTTTTTTTTCAATATTTTAACTTTTTAGCCCCCGGAATGCTATTTCTTTCTCCCAGCTTATTTTGGCTTCAATAAATAACGTTACCTTGTGTACGCTAGCCGTACAACAAAAGCCGATGTTTCATTGTGCGATTAAATACTCTACAACATTTTCTAAAACTTCTAAGCATCGCACATTTTCAATGTTTATACCATCGTATTGGGAAAAAAAAATACTTTTTAATGCAGTTTGTTTGAAAATTGCATCTCCATTTGTTCTTGAAATATTAATTTTTTTTTTTTTTTTTGTAGTTTTTAGCGACATTTGTTTCATTTTGGCAACCCAAGTTCACCATTTCTGTAGAAAGTAAATAAAAAATTGTTGAAAAATAGCAATTATATCTTTTTGTTGCCATTTTCTCATAAAAACTAAAAAAAAATTAATCAAAATATGTGCTATTTTGAGAAAAGTGTAAATGAAGGATTTATGATAAAACATAGAGCTATTATAAACTATATTTAATTTTAAGAATCTATATTAATGCAAATGACGCCATTTTACATAAAATAAAAAGGTGTGCTTTAAGTCTTAAAATTGAAATATGTTTTGCAGTAGAGTCCCGATTATTCGAGTCCCGCTTAACCGATTTATTTTCTTCTGATGGACTGGTGTCTTCTATTATTATGAAACAGCCATTATAAATGAAGCGTTAGGTGAAGATGAAAGAGCAGCCATAAAAAGTTAGAACTCTGATTTTCTGGTCAGAATGGAAAAAAAAAATGGCCATAATTTTTTTCCATTCTGACCAGAAAATCAGAGTTCTAACTTTTTACGGCTGCTCTTTCATCTTCACCTAAACGCTTCATTTATAAAGGCTGTTTCATAATAATAGTAGCCACCAGTCCATCAGAAGAAAATGAAGTAATGGAAATGCGGGGGGGGGGGGGGCACACTAAATTCTGAAAAAGCTGAATTCCTGTTCTCTAGTTTACTTTCTTCTATCTTTACAAGAAGAAAGTATTGGATTCGTGAAAATTTTTGACTTCCGGTTTTCGACGGATTTACACGTTTTAGGGGTCAGAGATCCGAAAAGCATGTTTTTACAAAATGTCTGTCTATATACAAAGTTTGTGGGCGACTTATCTCAAAAAGTAATGCACGAATTTTCATCAAACTTCAGATTTAGATATTGACACAAGCTGTTGCTGATTAAGTTTTGGTGTTACTAGTCCAATAGGTGGCGCTTCTATGTTGGATTTTTCATGATTTTCGCAATAGCTCTGTCTCAAAACCTAATGCACAGATTTTCATCAAACTTCTGATTCAGTTAAACGCTGACATAACCTCCTCGGTCCTGGAGTATCACATGTGATACTTCATAAAAAACTCATATAAAAACTAAACTATTAGATTTTTTACATTTTTACTTTACTTCTATATAGCTGAATAATTTTGGCTTTGGATCAAAACCAATAATTGGCAGCACTGATGCTTATTTCCTCATAAAGTAAGTGTTATTGTCATCTGAGTTCGCAAAATTCATTCCGAACGGTTTGTCCAAGAAAGTATGAAATTTTCATAATTAATTAACTTAAACGCTTTACAATAAAAAATTTTGAGAATTTGTAGGTCATTCAATTAATTAAAGGCCTTCAATTTGTTACTGCGTAATTTAGGTTATCAATAATTAAATAGATATTTTAAGAGAGTTAGTAATTTTAGATCCGTATTTGTGAACCTAAATTACCAGCCCACTAAAGTATCAATTTCTGAAAAAGTGTTCTTTCTGTCATTTATGGTGTCTTTGTGTTTATACAAAATAAAAAAAAGTGTATTCGCAGTGTTATTTTACCTTCGGGTCTGAAGAGGATATATTGTTGCTGATTAGGCTTTGGCGTAAATCAACCAATAGGTAGCGCCGTTATGCTGCATCTTGCAGGACATTTACATGATTTCAGCGATAGTCATATCTCAAGAAGTAATGCACGGAATTTCATATCGTTAGAATCCTCATGATGGGCATAGATCGCCATTTAATTTTGGCACCGGTACATTCGACTAGTTTCAATATGTAGTGTATCTTAAACAACCGAAAATAGTAGAGAAATTATATTTGTATGATGGCAACATTATATTTCTAGAGTCAAAGACTTTACACCTTAGGCGAGTACAATTTCGATTTTACGTCTTTCTCAGTTACACATCTCTTTAGACAGTTCCCCTGAAAGACGCATAATCGGTGCTTTACAGTTTATTAAAGTGTCATACTATGATAGTCATTTCTTTAATGACTCTTGAGTTTTCGCCAGGAAAACTTAACATCAATAAATACTTAAAGTTGTACATGCTAAAAGCGAAAACAAAGCCTTTACAAATTAATTTTAAAAGTAGTAAAATAATTTATCCATCAATATTTTTCTTTGCATCCATTATCCTGAAATCTATTTTCACAGTGAGAATATATGCAATGGGTCAGCCTCCTTTGACTTACCTAGAATTTGGCATGAGATGCTTTGTAAATTAAACAAGAAGAAAAAAACCATGCATCTAGCATAAATTATGAAACACTTTCCGACACATTCAGAATACTGTAACAAAACATTACAATTTATTAATTTGAAAGATGTCTAAATAAATAATTTAGGAAATTCATAACGCATTTTAAAACACAATTTCTGCAATTATCGTGAATAGTAGGAAAAATATCTGATTTTTTTGTGCAGCCCTGTATAGGATCTATAGATTCGTATGTATATTATGTAGTATGCTAAAAGTTAGTTCAATGAAATGCATAGCACCGTTGAAATTTCCCGTTCAGCAGTTTCCGTCCATAAACGGAAATGCATTTATCTTTTGTGTATACGATCTATAGAATTTATACATACCAAATAATACGGAAAACTTATAGTTAAATTGTAAAATGCGTATTGCAGTTGAAAATGCATTTTGCAGCAATTATTCTCCATGGGCAGTACTGTATCCAAATACTTTAGTGTATCCCCCTGTAAATGAACGCTAAATTAGATGCACACCAGATTCTACAGCAAGCGTTTTGTAATACACCTCAGTGATATACAGGGTGTATCTAAACTCTTGGGCAAAACTTTAAGGGGTGATAGTACACATCAAGACAAACAATATTAAATAGGAAACTAAGGGTCCCAAACGTCTTCCGAAGGAGATAGGCGCCTTTAAAGTTTAGGGTCCAAAATTTCAAATGATTATAAAAAACGAAAAAATTGGTCGATTCGTTCGCGGTCTTCACTAAAACTATTCTTTATGTCGGTATTGTCTTGAAAATAAATTTTAAAGATAAAGTTAAAAAATACCGATAGAGGGCGCTTTAGACTTTGGAGTAACGAACAACTATTTTTTACAGTTATTTTTTGTATCTCATTACATGCTTTCAAAAGCTTAGACTTAAATTTTGAGCTCAAAATCTGAATCGTTGGGAGTGGTTAAGTAGCCCAAACTGAACGGTGTTCAGGAGGGGGTTTCAAATTTCAGCACATGAAAACCGTTCAGTTTGGGTTACTTAACCACTCCCAACGATTCAGATTTTGAGCTCAAAATTTAAGTCTAAGCTTTTGAAAGCATGTAATGAGATACAAAACATAACGGTAAAAAATAGTTGTTCGTTACTCCAAAGTCTAAAGCGCCCTCTATCGGTATTTTTTTAACTTTATCTTTAAAATTTATTTTCAAGACAATACTGACATAAAGAATAGTTTTAGTGAAAACTGCAAACGAATCGACCAATTTTTCCGTTTTTTATAATCATTTGATATTTTAACTCCTGAATACAGTTCAGTTTGTGCTACTTAACCACTCCCAACGATTCAGATTTTGAGCTCAAAATTTAAGTTTAAGTCTAAGCTTTTGAAAGCATGTAATGAGATACAAAAAATAACGGTAAAAAATATTGTTGGTTACTACAAAATCTAAAGCGCCCTCTATCGGTATTTTTTAAACTGTATCTTTAAAATTTATTTTCAAGACAATACTGACATAAAGAATAGTTTTAGTGAAAACCGCGAACGAATCGACCAATTTTTCCGTTTTTTATAATCATTTGAAATTTTGGACCCTAAACTTTAAAGGCACCTATCTCCTTCGGAAGACGTTTGGGACCCTTAGTTTCCTATTTAATATTGTTTGTCTTTATGTGTACTATCACAACTTAAAGTTTTGCCTAAGAGTTTAGATACACCTTGCATACAAATTTAATGTTTTTTGTACTGGGTATGTATACTTTTGCATTGGCAAGAAACCACATTTTCTGTATTTTCTCCTAAGCTATGCATATTTCTTTTCTTTTTGTATTGTTCCCATTACCACTTACATTCATCTAATGTCTTTCTCTTTTCACAAAAGTCAACATATTTTTCAGAATTGTGAAATTCTAAGGGATATGTATATTTTTACATTGCCGTGTAGTACATGTATATTTTATCCTTTAACACATTTAGACATTTTTGCAACGTAAGCAAATGTAGAGATAATGTAAATTCATAATTGCTGTTAAAATGACGGAATAAAAAATAAACTAATAAAATATTTCTTTATTTCAGCTATAATCGGCAAAAGAGATTGGCTCATGAATTTTTGAAAGATACAAAGGATTTCCTTAGAAACAAGGTACACAAATAATTCATTGTAAACATGCTAGAAAAAGAAAGTCAAACTATCTATTAAAAAGTAACTTTAAAGTAAATCATTTTTGCTGAGGTAAATTTGTTAAATTCATATTCTCACCGAAACAGCCGAAGAATTTTTTTCTGTTCAAGTATGTTCTATTGCTTTCTCAAACTATAAGTGCAACTCAGAAAAATCTGACTAAAAAAGTAATACTAGAAATTTAAAAGTTTATTATAAAAGTATTGTATTTCTTTAGCATGTCTGAAAAAAGTTCAATAGCAGAGTTATTAACAAAAGAACACCTCTCTACTGATAGTGAAGAAAAGCCTATTATTAGCGATGTTGACCCTTTAAAATATTTTCAACATGATGCTCTGTCAAACCATGCCAAAGGAAAGACATTTATTTGTGAAATATGCTCTAAAGTGTTTTTTAACAGTCGTGATCTAAAGAACCATTTTAGAATGCATACAGGAGAAAAACCATTTATTTGTGAAGTGTGTTCTAAAGTGTTTTCCCAAGAGTTAAATCTAAAACGACATCTTAACAGCCACACAGGAGAAAAAACATTTATCTGTGATATATGCTCGAAAGGATTTTTTAAAAATGGTGATCTAAAGAAACACCTTCGCACTCATAGTGGGGAAAAACCATTTGTTTGTGATCTGTGCTCTAAAACATTTGCTCACATGGGACATCTAAAGGAACATATTCGCATTCATACTAAGGAAAAGCCATTCAGTTGTGAAATGTGTTTTAAAGCATTTTCTCGTTACGGACATCTAAAACTACATCTTCGCACCCACACAGGTGAAAAACCATTTGTTTGCGATTTCTGCTCCAAAGGATTTCTTCAAAATCATGCTCTAAAGTTACACTTATGCACCCATACTGGGGAAAAGTCATTTATTTGTGATTTCTGCTCCAAAGGATTTTCTAAAAGTTATGAACTAAAAAGACATTTACACACTCATACTTCGGAAAAGCCATTTATTTGTGAGGTATGTTCTAAAGGATTTTTTGAAAAGGGACATCTAAATGAACATATTCGCGTTCATACGAAGGAACAGCCATTCAGCTGTGAAATGTGTTCTAGAAGATTTTCTAAAATAGGAAATCTAAAACAACATGTTAGGATTCATACCAAAGAAAAGCCATTTACTTGTGAAGTTTGTTCTAAAGGATTTTCTTTAAATGCAAATCTAAAACGACATCTTAGCATCCATACAGGTTAAAATACAATTTTTTTATTTACACTTTAAAGGATGTACCAACAGTGGTGATTTAAAGATACACATATACAACCATTCTGGGAAAAATGGAAGTCCTGTTTGGTGTTTAAAAATTTTCTGAAAGCAGACGTATAAATGAACATTTTTGCTATCATTCTCTAGAACTAAAGCATTTTTAATCTTTCAAGATAATTTTTTCATTATGGAAATCTAAAGGTACAGTCACGGAAAAAAAGCAAACACCTCCTACTAACTCTGCGACAGATCATTGTAGAAGAAAGTTACTGGTACCAAACGATTGGAAATAAAGTCTATCTTTGAATGATGTATGTAAAATTTGCTTAGGGTGTCATCTACATATCAAAACGAACCCAAATTTCGTTTTTTTTTCAATAGCAATACCCAAGTTTGAAACCATAAACAGATTCTATACCCTTCAATTAGCCTAAATCCAAATTTTCGTTAAATTCGCATGATTAGTTTCCGAGAAATTAATTATTTTAAAATGAGTCTATTTTAGGGACTGTATTTAAATTGAAGTTAATAAAATATCGGAAAATCTCTCAACAGCTGACACTTCGGGATTTCGGAATTTGTTCGATGATCGGAGGTGTCTGCTTTTGTGAGGTAAAAATAAACAAATATGTATGTGTTTTGTATCAAAAAGGGGTTTTGCTTAATAAAGTTGTTCGGAATTAGGGAATGTCCATTAACCTCTATACCGCCATTCCCGAATACCGGAAACCTCTATTTAGCGGGCATATTGCTGGGTTGGACTTTTTGCCGAAAAAAAATTTGATTGAAGCATGGACAAACTGGGCAATGTCCCTTCCCTTTTCCTACCACTTTAGGGGTCCCAAATTAGATGTGAAACTTTTGTAGAACTTGTATTTTAAATTTGCTTCGACATTTTGATTTAATAATCAATATTTTGAACTTCTAAAGTAGAATAAAGTCGAAAACTAACTAACTAAATAAAATCTAAATACAGCAAAACCTTTCAATAATAAGCACTTCTGGAACGCTGAATTTGTTTGCTATTCGAAGGTGTTCGCTTTTCTGGGTAAAAATATATGCATAAGTTGTCCATCATATCTAGGTTTTGCAGTAAAACCTCATTGGGCACGCCTAAATTGAGAAAACCACTAATTAAGAAACACATTTTTCATTCACAACATGTACATGTTTTATATACTTTTACCTCGAAAAAGCAGACACCTCTGAATTGAGGACAAATCTTTTAGGTGCCCCCTATTGAGAGATTTTAATGTATTTATATAAATATTTTTTTGTTTTTAATTTTGTTGTACTCCTAGAAGTTCAAAATATTGAGTATAATGAGTGCGATGTTGAAAAAGATAAAGTATCAGGTTTACGAAAATTGCATACCAACTTTTGGAGCCACTAAAATGGAGGGGGTGGAGAGAGCAGAATCATGGCCAAATATTTTTTCAGGAATCATTGTGGTCAAACATAGCTACGTATAATGGTTACAAAAAAATGGCTGCGATTTAGACACATGAAGTGTCTGAAATTCAGACGCATAAAGTGTCTGAAAAAATTAAGACATTTTAAAACGTCTGGAAATTGAACACTACGCATCAGACACTTAAGTGTCTGAATTTCAGACATTTTAATTTAGAGTGTATACATTAAGACAGACTTGAACACAATTAATACAATAACCCAACAGAAGCGAAAAAACATGGTTTATTAGTGAGAAATTGCCGGGCTAGGATATCGCCAGGGTAGCTTAGTGTTAAAGCAACAGCACGATACGCTGTGGACCAGATTCGAATCCTGGCCCCGGCTGATTTTTTACTCCTGTTGGGTTATTGTATTAATTATGTTCAAGTCTGTCTTAATATAAACTATATGGCCAAAGGTGACAGGTCACTTGCGATTTTAGACGTTTTGTTTAATATCTAGAAAAATACACGAGGAATTAACCTAAAACTGCAGGTGTGATAACAGTATAGTATAGGTCATATATTTCCGCGAATATTTTTTTTCTCGAAACTCCATAGGGGACCGTCAACAAATTGAAAAAGAACTAATATCTTTTGGATAACCCTGTAAAAACTAATGCAGCAAAAGAGTCCGAACTCAAGGTTATTAATAAGTGGCTTATTGTAATATACTGTTCATTTTTATGAGGATAGCATGTACACTCGTAGAGAAATTAAGGTTTTTATAAAAACAGTCCTAAATTTCGCAAAGTTTTTGCTTATAATTTGCAGAGTTCTTACTATAAAAAAAAGTTGTTTTCAGAAAATATGACAAACAACATTGTACATAATACCCTGCAATCAGAATTAAAAAGAATAAAAATTGGATGGAAAATGAACAAGTTTACTAAAAAATGTTTCACAGCGCATGCGCAAATGCAATCAAAATATAATATGCATAATATATAGCTAAGCATATAGAGAAACTTTTGTGAAAGTCTCAAAATCATAGCTTTAAAATTCTGAAAATTATCGTTGATAGAATAAGCTCGAAATCCGTTGTTCCCAAAAGGAAGCAAAAAGATGAGGGGTTGTATCCAAATATAGTAGTACGTGCAATATTGTGTACGCTATCTTGGCACTAATCATTTTGGGAACAACGGATTTTGAGCCTATTCTATCGACGATTATTTTCAGCATTAAAATAAATCATGGGGTTAGTCATTATAGATAGAAACATGATTCATTAAATTGTTTCACGATTTCTTTTATGAAATTTTTAAAATACCCTTTTTTATGAAAATTATAGAATATTTTTAATGAATTAAAATTTGTGAAAATTCAATTATTGACATTCAATTAAAAAAGTATTTTTCAGTGTTAAGAATTCCAATACACAATTTATTCTTATTATGTGAAATTATTTACGCAGACTATACTTACGCATTTTAAAAGAATTATATTATGATTTTTTTTGTAAAGTGGCAACAAAAGAATTGTTAACAAATAAAATTAATTGTTAAATTCGTTATATCATAAATAAAAAATTACGAGAAAATTCTTAGTTATTTGGCTAAATTTACATTTCTAAAATTAAAATGCGCCAAGACATAAAATAACGTTTTTGTTTAATAAAGATGCAAAAATAATGTAAAAAAATATCTTTACAGTCCTCCCCACTTAATGGGGCCACAGATAATCGAATATCCCGTTTATTCGAATATAATCCGCTTAATCCAATAAGAACTGTGTGGCCGATGTTTGAAAATAGGCGAGAAAGCACGTTTCAGCTGGAATTTCCTTCCACCTTTTGTCTTTTTCGGTTCCTTTACGCTGAAAACAAATTTTCAGTCCTTCCTGCGATGATTTCGGCCGGCAGGTGTATAATGGACAGGTCAAATGATTTCCCCATCTTGATCTCCCCACCATCACTTCTTGCTGTTAACCAGGCTTTAATGGCAATGCGCCGTCACTTCGAGACTCGAGATGGTAGTTGAGATATTTTGCACTCATTCGAAAAATAACTCGATATTTACTTCTTTAAAATTCCACTTAAACAAACCACTTTAAACGATTGTTTAAGGCAGTATAAGTAACGTAAATTAGAAGCAGTAAAGTTTTGACTCAATTCAAACGAGCTGCATTAAGTGTGACGTAAACCATATAAATGTATGTACTGACATTAAATTAATACGCTTGCAATTTACTTTATGTTAGCATTTGTATTTATTTTATTTTATGTTATTCTCTTAACGATTTATTATGCTGTTAATTAAATATACCGTAGATGGTTATTTTTCCTTTTTATTACGCATTAAATATTTCAGTTTTTGAATCCCCGTTTAATCAAATACCTCGCTTAATCGAATATTTCTTATGGAACCGTCAATATTTTCTTAAACGGGGACGATTGTATTTTCAAATATTTATCTTAATAAATAATGCTTCGCGAATCCAAACAAAGCATGGCTTTTGCTAGTATATATTGTGGATCGTAGGAATATTAAATTATTCGTCGTTTTTTCCGCCATCTTATGCTGTGCGGGTTGCCGGTCGATGACGATCTCCAACGTGCTTTATTAGTGAGAAATTGCCGGGGTAGGATATCGGCTTGGTCATAAAGCAAGAGCACGATACGCGGACCCAGATTCAAATCCTGGCCCCGGCTGATTTTTCACTCCCATTGTATTAAATGTGTTCAAATCTGTCTTAATATATAAGTACCTTTAATAATTAATAAATAAATTCATACGTTAATTTATGTGTGTATTCAAATATTTTTCATTTTTTCATTTGAAAAATGAAAAACTTTTAAACTATAGGCCCCAAAACACTATTACTATTAAACTATAAATGTTATCTTTATATCATACGACATTAAATAAATTGAACTTTTATGCCAAATTTTGTGGCTTACTGACAACGCTCACCCGCAAGAAAAGGGACACAAAAATTCATTTTGCGTTTTATTCCATTAATGGGTCTGTCATAATTAGGACACCCTTTTAAAAAATTAGGTCCACCGGAATATGGCCCGAACGAAAGTCTAAAGACATATCTTTAAAAAATTCTTCCATAGGATTAACATTAGCGAACAAGTTTTTTCGGGTGAGTGATTTAGTCCCGTAACCTAAAACCAAAGCATTTAAAGTCAGTCTCACTCATAACGCAAAAAATGAGCATCAATCAGACCAAAACCGCGGGTCAGGTGGATTCGAGTAAAATCAGATTACCCAACCCGGAACGCTGTTTCAAAATTATTGTCGACTATTTTTTTTTTTTTTTTTTTGAAAGTACAGTAAAGTTCCGCTTAACCGAGTTTCCGCTTTAACCGAGTTATTTTCTTCCGATGGACTGATAGCTTCCATTATTATGAGACAGCCATTATAAATGAAGTGTTAGGTGAAGATGAAAGAGGAGACGTAAAAAGTTAGAACTCTGATTTTCTGGTCAGAATAGGAAAAAATAATGGCCATAAATTGTAATAATATTTTTAAATAATTCCACGAACCGGAATAATATTTTCGACACTTCCATGAACGGAACAATATTTGTCACAATTTCACGAACCGGAACATCGTTCCGATCCCGGTAGCAGAAAGTGCATGACGCGCGACGTGCGTCGCAGATTTATTTTGGACCTTGCAGATAAATTTGCCAACTTGAAGAAGAAAAAAGTATTTCCTTAAAAAAAAAAAGAGAGAAAATTCTGACAAAAAATATCGCAAATTCGACAAATGGTCCCCGAAATATATCAATTTCGACAATCATTCGCATAAAAAATCGGTAATTTATAGCCAAAGGGTCGCTATAAAAACGCGAATTTCGTCAAAAGAGCCCGGAAAAAAACATGCATTTCGTTCCAGGGTTGTGAAAAAAATGCAAATTTGTCACAGGATCGCGGAAAAAACACGAATTTCGTCAAAGGATCGCGGAAAAAACGCGAATTTAGTCAAACGATTGTGGGCAAAACGCAAATTTATGTCAAAGGATCGCGAAAAAACGGAAATTTATGTCAAAGGATCGCGAAAAAACGCAAATTTATGTCAAATTATTGCAGAAAGAACACGCTATTTCGTCAAAAGATCTCGAAAAACGTAAATTTCTGCCAAAGGATAGCTGTACAAACTTGAATTTTATCCAAAAATCCTGAAAAAAAAAATCCTGAAAAAATCCTGAATTTCGTTCCAGGGGCGCGAGAAAAACACAAATTTCTGTCACAAAAATGCGGAAGAAACTTGAATTTCATCAAAGGATCGAGGAAAAAACACGAATTTAGTCAGACAATCGCGGAAAAACGCAAATTTCTGTAAAATGATCGCTGAAAAACGCAAATTTCTGTCAAAGGATCGCGAAAAACGCAGATTACTGTCAAAGGGTCACGAAAAAAAGAAAATTTATTTTAAAAGATCGGAATTAAATTTGCGGAATTTCGCCAAAAGATCACGAAAAACGCAAATTTCTGCCAAAGGATTGCTGTAAAAACGCGAATTTCGTCACAAGATTCCGGGAAAAAGGTGAATTTCGTCTCAAGGGCGCCAAAAAAACGCAAATTTCTGTAAAACGATCGCGGAAAAACGCAAATTTCTGTCAAAGGATCGCGAAAAACGCAGATTACTGTCAAAGGGTCACGAAAAAAAGAAAATTTATTTTAAAAGATCGGAATTAAATTTGCGGAATTTCGTCAAAAGATCGCGAAAACGCAAATTTCTGCCAAAGGATTGCTGTAAAAACGCGAATTTCGTCTAAAGATCACGGAAAAAGGGGAATTTCGTACCAGGGGCGCCGAAAAAACGCAAATTTCTGTAAAACGATCGCGGAAAAACGCAAATTTCTGTCAAAGGATCGCGAAAAACGCAGATTACTGTCAAAGGGTCACGAAAAAAAGAAAATTTATTTTAAAAGATCGGAATTAAATTTGCGGAATTTCGTCAAAAGATCGCGAAAAACGCAAATTTCTGCCAAAGGATTGCTGTAAAAACGCGAATTTCGTCTAAAGATCACGGGAAAAGGGGAATTTCGTCCCAAGGGCGCCAAAAAAACGCAAATTTCTGTCACAGAATCGCGGAAAAAACACGAAGTTCGTCAAAGAATCGAGGAAAAAAAGCAAATTTCGTAAAGAATTGCGAAAAAAAGCTCATTTTTGCCAAAGGATCGCGAAAAAACGGAAAATTTCATCAAAAGATCGTGAAAAAACAGCAGATTTCGTCAAAAAATCGCGAAAAAAACGGCAAGTTTCGTCAAAAAATCGCGAAAAAAAAACACATAATTAGTGCCGGCAGTGGATTTTCGCTCCCTCTCCCCCTCTGTTGTAACCTTTCGGAAAATTTGCTGTGAATTTCAGAATTTTTTTTTTACTCAGAATCACCCCTTGTATTAATCAGTAAGAACGCTGTTTATTTTAACACTCATAATGTTTGTACATAAGAAAATGTAACATGCTACTCCCGCAGACAATTTTCATCCCACTAAATTGCTGTCGCAGACACAACCATAACTTTCTGCTACTGGGGTTCCGATTTGCTACAGTACATTTCGAGCCCTACTTAAAATCAATCCGAACCCGAAGTGAAATAAAATAAACCATATTTTAATACAATGATGAAGAAATAGCTTACAATTATACCTATAATATCAATCTATCTTTTAAACATTTTCCAACATAGTAGTTTAAAAGAGTGCATGGTTTCGGTCTGTCTGTCCGCGTAAGTATAATCGGGTTCACGCGTAAAGCTGCTATCAGACTCGCCAACTTTTCGAGCATTTTTGAGCCAACTCTTGATTTTCTCCAACTTTTCACGACGAAATATTGTCTCAACACCCAGTGTGCAGTGGCGTAGCCTGGATTTCGTTTCGGGGGGGGGGGGGGGTTAGAATTTTTCCTTCAGGTTATATATATAGTAAAACCTGTCAAGATAAAATCGTAAATATTGCTGAAAAATTCCGTTTTACACAAGATTTCGTATTATCAGGTGTATTTGTATAGTATTTTTTTCCGTAGCACTATGGAACATTTCTGTTTAAGACAGAATTCCGTTATAGGCAGGTTCCATGTTTACAAGTTTTGTGTATTTATATAAAATTACTTATTTATGTCATACGAATAGAATAAAACTTGTCAAAATAGTAATTGTCTATAATAGAATACCGTCTTTAACGAAAGCGTTACATGGTCTTAATATGAATTGCGATACAATTAAATTTGCTGAAAACCTGTCTGAAAGGGGATTTTCATCGTTCTTTAGTGAAACCTGTGAAAGCGGAATCTTTCTATAACGGAATCCTGTTTCAAAAGGAAGAGTTTCAGAATCCCTGCGAAACGAACAATAGATCTTATTGAGGTAGTGTATCTTAGAAGCATAATTAATTACGCTTCTTTCTATGGAAGCCTGTCTAAAATGGAGTTTTTTACCAGTCCCTTGCAATCTTGTCTTGACTGTGTGTGCATAATAGAAGTATTTCGAGTAACTTTAAGAATTTAGGTATATCCCTATTTAATTTCTTAATTTAAAAAAAAGCATGGATAAAAAATGTAAGGCTAATCTCTATAACTGCAACTAATAATACATTGAAGTTACATTAATATTTACCAATGAAAAAGATTCAGTATGATGTAAAAAGCTGAGTGCATACTGAAGAGTTAAATTTAATTAACCCATTCGCTGTCATCCACGAGTATACTCGTGGCTTTAGTTTATTAATTACTTTGCCATATTGTAGAATTAAAGAAATTGCCTCATTTATTGGCAGAAATTTTGCTGTATTAGTAAAGCGAAATTTACCTTTCTGAATTTGCGGTAGCAAACGAATTTTAACAAAAAATTTGAAAATTCTTACTTTATAGTTTTGGCAGCGAATGGGTTAAATTAAGTTTCATATTACATAACATTTGCCTACAATAAAGTTAGGATCAAGTGGTTAAGTTTAAAACAGAAATTTCCATGTTTAGTTTCTTGCCATTGAATTAAGAACTTGTGCTGTAATAGGTATGGGATAATGATTTCACATAAGTGTCAACGCATGAGCCGTTCATGCGATCCGCCGCGCTCCCCATGGGAGTTTTTGAGATAATCCAGATAGCATGAACATTAGCAGCAAGTTTGATTTTTTCTGATATTATCTTGCCTTGACAAATTTGAATTGATACACCCACTTGCATGAATAGTTTGTTGTGAAACTGGTGCAAGACTGTCTTTAATTCACGAAAGTGACGAAAGCAAAAAATCCCTCTGTTGAGAGAATAGACCATCAGCACATACGCAGAAATGCAGAAATTTTATTCGGTAGGCACCGCTCTTTCTAAATACCAAAAAATGCTCGGAATGAAAAGTACAAATATTACCTAAACTTGTTTATGGTGATAAAACCGATGCATGCACCTTCTGACGGCGCTTTCGCATCAGTAGACTTGATCAGGCCTATGGACCTCTTTGAAGGGGTTAAACTTATAGTGTGACATGGAAAGATTACTACTTTGCAGTAAGTTTGCAGTATTTTTGATTACTTGTTTGCCGTTAGTTTGCAATAAATTTAATATAGTATGAATTTAACTTGCACAGCAAATTAGCTGCAAGTTCAAAGTGTCGTGACTTCGGCGTTTGCGTTATCTTGCTGCAGTCTTGTTATGAACTTTCAGTTTTGTCATGCTGAGCTTACTGCAACTTTGCAGGTTTTCAGAGGAAGACTGTTGCAAATTTTCTGCAAACTAAAAATGCTATGTGGGAAGGTTTTAACTTTAAGAAAAAGATCTTGCATTTTCAGCTACAGAAACTAGCAATGTAAGAAGCACACACATCAAATATAGTTCATGCTGGGAAAAGCAATTTTGTTACAGTTGTCTTATTCAGCCATAATTCTTTTGGGTTTCTATGTTTCATGTCTCGCCACTTTTGATACCATATTCGATCTAATAGTTGTTTCTGATATCTGGTCGTCTTTAAGGAAGTTAGATTTTTGTAATAAGTTTATTTGTGATGGATTAGCACTTTTTTGGAAGTATTAGAATGTGTAAAAAATGGTTCATAGCGGTTTCTGTTTTTGTACTTCTCAGCCAATTTATTTTAGATGGTTCGAAACAGTTTTAGAACATTCTCCAAGTTCAGCAATAAGCTTTGAACGGGTCGGATTTATGCAGCTCTGGAAGGGACACTTAGGAGTTCCGTGGAAGGGGGTAGCGCCCTTCTAGACCATTAATAATCATAAAATTCCGAATCTTCCGATTGCACCCTTAAACAACTTGACAGGAGGATCAAGAACGTCATCTCTGTATATTTCAGCATTCCAAGTTGCACTGGTAAAAATGTGTCGGTCACTGCGGCCATTCAAAATAATGTCCGTCCATACCATGATTCCACGACCTTTGTATCGATGCCTTTCACGGATGTTTGCAGCCTTACTGCGTGTGATTTTCTCCCTCCATATGGTAACACGTCTGTAGTAACTCTCTCAACAAAATCGGGATTCATCGGTAAAGAGAACTCGGCTCCAGTCCGTGGTACTCCAATGACGATGATGTCTGCACCACTTTAACCGGGCGCATTTTGCTACCGGAGTTAGTGTAACACAAATCATGGGTTTCCTTGCATGCAGACTGTCACTCACAGTAAACCAGAATAGTCGAGTTCTTGTTGCAGCAGCAAACTCCCTGCAATCTGAACTGACGTCAATTGCCTATTTCTTTTAGCAATCGTTGGCAAATTACAGTCCTGAGAGCCTATTGTGGTGCGTTTTCTACCTTGACCTGGTTGTCTGTGGACATTATACCAGTGTCTTTAAACTGTTTCCAGATTCTTGACATGACGCTTTTGGCTATTTTTAAGTCTTTACAGACCCCTAAGAGTGTCTCTTTTGCTTCCATTCTCCCTATCGCAGGCAATTTCCCAAAATCGGTCAAATATCTTCTGGACGACATATTCCACCTACTAGAAGCGAAAGTTTTACCTAATTACGCGTACAATCCTTATAATTAGACTCCAAATTACCCACGTGCGCCCCTTTTCACATGTGAACCGAAAGAACAAGCTGAGGCTGAAAAATTTGCATATATTTCTGTAGCGAATGTTAATCCCATTGGACTACGTGATAACGTTGACATTGAGTTACCTTTCTGGAAGTTCCCTTAATAGAATTAACATAAAGCACCTTTGTATGGTTGTTCCTTTAATTTTTCTCGCCAGTGTATTTTGAAAGTGGTAACAAATAATCTGTCCAAAAATAAAGTTACTTTTATTAATTGCAGGCAGCAGATTTAAAGTAATTGTTAATATTGTCCGTTATAAAGTGAACAAAGATAAGGGTCACGAAACTCAACCAATGTACCGTTATTGCATTCGTATAAACTCGTTCTTTCCCATAAGTTTCGACAACAGAATCTCATCGAAGTCCAAGATAAAGAAGTTTTATGTTTAATCTAGTTATAGTAAATTTGTGTAAACGGAATAGCAGGTATACTTGCATAGTTATCCTTCTCGGGACATTAAAATTTTTTTGTTTATCAGAGGATTCCGTGTTTTCAGAAAACCTGCCAAGAAGGATTCACAATTGGAACGAGTTTCATTTCAGATAGGTTTCAAACGTTAGCAAGCACAAATATATAGTGTTGTTTTCGTTGAACCTTGAATTGTTTTCCTTTGAGATAGGTCATCTTCACAGATTTTCCTGTAATAGATTTATGCTCTTCAGAGGTGGTGTTATAGCAGCAGTTTCCAACCTGGGGTAGCGTACCCCTGGAGGTACTTGGCGGGTCTGCTGGGGGTATGTGAAAAATAATATCGGTAATGGCGGAAGTCACAAAAATGTTAGGAATATCAATGTAATTTGCATCGATTTATTATATGGTTGTGATAAGAAGATTACTAATGAAAAAAAGCATGTTTACGTTATCTCCTTGAGTGGAGGGGGGGGGGAGGGGGCGTGTTTATGAGAAATGGGGGTACTCCGAAATAAAAAACCTAAGAAAGGGGTACGTGAAAGAGAAAAGTTTGGGAAGTGAGTACGTTTTAGCAGTTTTAAGGGATACTGTGAAAACGGAAAGTGTTTATAACGGAAACCTGCCTAAAATGGAAAAGTTCATAGTCCCGAAAAAAGACATACCTTTAAATTATATCCTCTAAGACGAATACTTCTCTAAAGCGGAATTTTTTATAGATCCTTTGTGATTCTGTCTTAGCAGTTTTTACTGTTGTATTTGTATCCATGATTCAGTAAACCAGGTCTACTTTCGGGGGGGGGTCTACTTCCCCTCGAAGTAGACCCCCTAGTCTTCTTCGGGGTCTACTCCCCCCCCCCCCCCCCCCCTTGGCTACGCCACTGCCAGTGTGATAGCAAACAGCAATTTCCCCAACTTTTTATCCACAGCTCTAAAAAGTCTGGGCTAGCCGCAACTTTTCCCCCCAACTTTCAACATTTCAGCCAATCAGAAATAAGCGATTGATACGAATAGGTGATAAATATTAACTGCTGGTACTAGTAGTGCTGGTTTTCCTCCAACTTTAACAACGACAGTTGTAACCTTTTTCTCCCTTCGAACAGGAAAAAGTTGGGGTTAAAATCGGCTGAAAAGTTGGTTGCTCGAAAAGTATGATATATGTCATTGAGGTTTGCCGTGGCATGTTCGGTATTGCAAATGAAGTGTGTAAGCATTCACGGTTCACTTACAGCGGCGCTCAAAAATATTCCGTTACATTATGGTCTATGGAGGAAAATTATTTTCAGTGTACTTTAATGTGTTGCACAATTTTAAACATAATGAAATTTATATACATTATTGGGGTGCACTAGATTATGATTCCTATGATCCCTGTAGAGTATGTTGTCTGTAGCACGTACAGTACTCGTACAGGGGAACACGAAAGTATTCCGTTATATTATGGCCTATGAAAAAAATCGTTTGTGGCATATTATAATGATGTTACTCTGTTACAAACATGATGAAATTGATATGAATTTTTGAGGTTCACTAAAACATGCTTTCTGTAGAATATGGGGTGTAAAGCATTTATCATTCATTTACAGGGTCAGACAAAAGAGTGGGTTATAACAACCACAGGGACAATCTGTTCGCAGCGTATTTAAATTATGCTGCACAATTTCAAGCATGATGAAATTGATACACATTACTGAGGTTCACTTGTTGTTACCGGTTCTGGTTCAGTGGATTTCTTTTTTAACAGCCGCTATCTTAATTTAAATAATTGACACTTATTCAATTCGAAACGGAATATCATTTCTTTTCTTCCCTTTTATTGGAAGACATATTTACATCTATATTACACTATGCTACATTTATTTACAGTAAAAGGTGAAACATGTTCTTAAAAATCATTCTATTAACACACATACCCACACACAGAAAGATGAGACCAGGAGGCGAGCAACCCTTCGTAAACAATAGAGCCACCGACATCCATTTATCGCTCAATTGGCGTTAAAACATAATTCTCCACACTACGAGATGCTTGCAGTAGAATATAATGTGAATCACATTTACAGAGACACATAAAAGATTTCTGATACAATGTTGCAGGGTGTGAAAAAATTACGATAAAAAAAAGAATTTTAATCGAATTTTTTTTAATTTAAATCCCTTTTTTTTTAAATTATTAAAATTAACTAACGTCGTTATTTTTTTACTTTGAAGGCTATAGCATGCCATTTTTAATAGTTTTACAAATGCAATTAAGATAGAAGCTTGAAAGTAGTTTTTAATTTTTTTTTAAATGCATATAAAATTTAATTAAGTAAAGTTGTGTAATGATTGCATTACCTACTTAAAGAACTCTCAATGATAAGATGTTGTGTTAACACCATTAAAGTACCTCCATTCCATTAATGCACCAATTCACGAAAACAACCCTCATTATTACATATTTTAAATATGTTATTAGTTCTACAATATGTAAAAGGATAATTCACCAGTAAACAAATGCAAGGCTAAATCCAGTATAAGCATCCAGAAAAGTACTAAATGATCCTTTGTTCAGTGTAACTAATATATTTTTTTGCAAATCAAGATAAAAAATATCAATAACGATACTAATTTTATAGCTGGCCATATAATAAACCTAAGTTCTATTAAACCCTTTTATAAAAGAAATTCCTTATACTGATATTTTCAGTGAAAAAAAAAAATGAACAAACTATCAAGGTAATCAATTGTTTATTTACTTTAAATCGGGAAATGTAATCATGAAATTTTTGCTAAGGCAAATTTAAGGCTTTGTGGAGAAAAACTAATTTTTCAACTTTACCAGAAACTGTTGCAATTTCTGTAAAATTCAACCATGTGGGATGCTTTTTTCTACCTGCCATCTTTGTGTTACATTTTTTTTTTCTATTTGTCCTGTACTACACCAAATATTGCTATCTAATCTACAATTCAGTGTGAAATAGTAACTGCAATCACAAGTTGATTCAAGTACTTTGCTTCAAAGTAAGTTTCAAAAACAGGTCTATAACTAACACTTATTGGTCAGTGGTCAAAATAAGGAAATTCTTCTTTGTTATGTATTTACTCTGGGAGATCACTGTTATTCCATTCAATAAATTTCCTTATCTCTCTAGTAAGTGTCTACAAAGAAAAGCAAGCAGAGGATTGCTATTGAAAATGAAAGAACATTCTCAGAGTGTATTGAGAACATACACCTTTATTTTTTGTTTTGTTTGATTTAAATAAAATGTACTCTCTTCAAAATTATTTTGATTTAGAGTACTAGGGGGCTCGGCCCCTTACGAGCTACACTCGCCAACTCTCGTTCAGACGCCGCCGTCTCTAAAACCACGCTAATTTGATTGGCTTTAAAATGATTTTGAAAGATTAAATTATAATTTAAAAAAAGTGGCGATCTCCCTAATAAATGGGTTTCTATTCATTTTTCTTCGATTGGAGAATTTTAAGGAAAAATCAGCTTCTGTTAAAAGATATAATGGCTGTTTTCGTCTTTGATTAAATAAAATCAGTTAAACATTTCAAAACAAGCAAATCTGCATCAAAATGCAAATATATTTTACAAATACCAATGTCTTCTTTTGACGGAAATGACACAGAAGGTTAACGAATCTTAACTAAACCATTTAAGCAATTTCTTTATTTTCTGCTTTACAGATTTTTCTCTTTCAAATCATACTTTTTTGTTGACGACACTTCATTTTCAGCTTGTAATCTTTTTTATTTTTATTACATTATGAAATAGTCGCTCGAAAGCAGTCTAAACGCGTTCAATAAAATTAATATTAATCTTATTAATATAATCTCAAAATATCAAATTAATGTCTCGCGCAATTTTTAAATTTAAACTGTTTTGCAATATTACTTTTTGCTCATTTTACGTAATAAGTGTAATGTGACGTAAATGTGACATAATTTCTCCTATTTAAGATTTCTAACGCATGTTAATGAATTTATTATTTTACAATATCCTTATAAAATTCACCTGTAAATATAGTTTTTATGAAGTAATTTTCAATAAGTTCCTGCTTTTCACACGTAATTATTTAATTCTAATTTGAAAGGTTTTTTTTTCTGTTAATAATAGTCACGTGTAAATAAATTTTTAATTTGAAGCAAACATTATTATTTGCGCTGTTTATACAGTTGGCAACAGTTTAAATTATACCATTTCCAAAAATAAGTAAAAAATATGTCTCGAAATGCTGAAAATTTGAATTTAAAATATAAATAAAACCTCAAAAAAATGAGTCAAATTAAAAAAGTTAATGCAGTCTGCACACCGGGAAATTCTAATGTATAAAATAATCTAAAAATGAATTAATTCCCATCTATAGTTTTTGCTACTATAAAACTTTTTTAATGGAACGATTTTGTCCAACTTTAGCATTAAATATCTCTTAAAATAATTATTCGATTTGAAAACTGTCTTCATCAGCGTGTTTATCAAACATTTTTCTATAATACCGCCGATTTTCATATTTTTGTATGCAGTATTTTTCTTAGTATTAACGGAGAAAGACCTCCGGTCACAAAAAATTCAAAACCGGCGGCGGCGGTGACAGCGTGAGTTACTTTTTTTTAGAATAAAGAGATAGTTATTAACATTATTAATGAAAAAAAAATAAAAATATATAATTGTGCTATTTTAATCAATGATTAAAAAAAATCAAGTGATTTAAATCATGATTTTAATCATGATTAAAATCAAGCTGATTTAAATCAGCGTACCCTGCAATATTGTATCTGAAGTATTGTCTATTAGGGATGATTGCTGAAAGTCCGTTTTCTGTTATGTTTGCGCTTAAAGTTCAACTAACTTTTTGCACACTACGTGGCGTATATAAATTCTATAGCCCATATACAGGACTACACAAAAGAATTCGATAACATTATTGAGAATGAGTGGGAATTGTTTGAAGGTGTTTTTTAATTTGAGTTATACCTTTTCAAGATGAACTACATTTAGTATATTCAGAGATGTTTGTAGCATATAAATAAAATAATGTACAGGGCTAAGAAAAAAACTGGATAAATAGCCGCCTATCGTTAATAGTTCCTGGAAGTGTGATTTTAGTAGTTTAAACGTGTTTTTGACTCAATTAAATTTCAGCTTAATATGTGGCGTGTATAAAAATCTTTAGATAATATACCCGCACAAATGTATTCAAATACGCTTCAGTCTATTGGTAGAAATTACTAAAAGTGAATTTTCAATTGATTTATGCGTTTTCTAACTAAACAAAATTTTAGCATACTGTGTAGAAAATATACAAATCTATAGATCATATACAGAGCTGCATAAAAGAATTGGATTACTTTTCCGACTATGTGCAGTAATTGTTGAAATCCGGTTTTCAAATGTGCTATGTGTTTTCTAAAATGTTTGCTTTTGTATATTCTTTACCTAATTAAACTGTCAAGGGAGGTCCCCTTACTCAGAATACTCAGAATATTTTGAAAAAAAAATACTAATTAAAATCCTTACGTGTGTAATAAAGGGGCAATCAAATTTACCAGCGGAATTACGGTAAAAAGGCTGTAAAAAAATAATACTTTCGATTATTTGGCACGAAAAGACAAAAGCATCACGCGATTTGGCAAGCAGTACTTTTCCTCGCCAAAAGCAAACGAATTTAATGTACCTGAAAATTGCTTGTTAATTGATTTTCAGAATGCGTATAAATAGAATTTAATGAATTTAAACTTAAACAATGAGAGACAATTAAAATATTTTGCTTTTTAATGAAAAAAAATCTTTTTTTTTTACATGTTTGATTTTTGTTGTAAAGGATTTTTTCTTTATTTAATATTTATTCCTTTTTAGGTGCTTTCTGTTAAGTTACATCCATACCCATTCTTCCTGTCATTTCAATTCTTTCTACATTCATATATATGTTTAATATTTGTTGTAGAAGATTTTTTCTTTATTTAATATTTATTCCTTTTTTATACTGAATTTTTGTTTTTCTGTTTAGGTTTTGATACCCGTTTATCCAATAATTCAGTTGTTTCTGCAGTTACAGCATACTACTTTTGCGGCATGTCAAATCTGGTATGACATAGGTTGCTATTTTATTGCATTGGCAACTAAGTAATTGTGGATTTTACTTAATTAGAAAGTTTTTCTTTTGAATATCTATATTTACTTGGTTGTCAAACTAATATTACTCCTTTAAATTATATGATTAACGTGGTCTAATTGAAATTTACTGTTATGTTTATTGTATATTCAAATTTTTCTTTGTTTAGAAGAGATAATATTCTTATGTCATTAAACGCGTTACAGTAATATAATCACCAAACCAGAAGATGTGCATGTCTTAATATCGTAGTGTTGACTCAAAGGACTGAAAAGGAAAGTATCAGACGAGCATTTCCCGGCGTGAAAATTGTACGAGAGAATTCTGTTCCCAGCAAAGCGTCATTATGTTCGACCTGTCCGACGTGCAAAGAGGCATGATTATTGGAGCTCGCCTCACTGGAGCGTCCGTGTCTAGAACAGCCAACCTTATTAGGTTTTTCAAGGACCACTGTGTCAAGGATTATGACAACCTACACCAGGGTCGGCGAACCTTTTCACATCCACGTGCCAATTTATCTCCAAAAAATATTTTACATGATCATGACGTGCCAACAAATTTACTGGATCAAAGTAGCAAAATTAATTAAAATACTGATTTTATGATTTAAACTAAATGGGTAGCATTTTGTAATATACTTAAGTATTTAAAAAAAATTCCATTTCTCTTGTTGCGTCTTAGATGCCAAATAATTCAGATCAGCTTCGCATTTCATATTTTCTTTAAGAGAGTACGAGCTGAATTGGAGCCAACAGGTTTCTACTTGAGTTTGTAATCCTTTTCATTTCGAAGATATAAGTATCAGAAAAAAATGTATCAAATTGGCTTCTTTAAAAAAGTTCTTGTATGGAATTCATTTCGAAATTTCAAGTTATCATAATTTCACCATCGACATTTTGCTTACGAACATTATTTTCCCATAATCTCTTTATTCTCTCTTAATTTTTAATCATTTGAAAAAATGGTTATTGTCTTCTGTCAGGGTAGGAAATCAAAAACATATCTGAAGCGTTTTATTAATTGAATCCGCATTTTATTCGTTTTCTCATTGGTCTATACAGTAATCTGTATTTTTCCTTTACTTTCAACAGAGATGGATACTTCTGTTGCCACTATGACAAAAAGTAATAAAAACTAAAATTAATAACTCAGAAACAAATTGAGATAAAGCTTTCAAACAAATTGCATTTAAAAGTACATTTTTTTCTCTATACGATGGTGTAAAAAGCAATATTGTGGGATGTTTAGAAGTTTAAGAATGAAATTTCATTTAAAATTGGTCCAGGAATATTAATGTTTAATCCATGGCGTACGTAATGTATGGCCAGCTCCGTAGAAGTTTAAAAATTTACAGTACCGAAAATTGTAAAACTGAAATTTCTTTTAAAGTTTGTTCATGATGGGTCCAGGAATGTTAATGTTTAATTCATGGCGTACGTAATATATGATCAACTCCGTGCAATTTTTTATGTCTTAAATTTTAGTCTTCGAAAAAATCCTTTTCCAAATGGTCGTTGTATTTTGTTAAATTGCTTTTTTTTAGCCAATATTTAGATAGATTGGGATTTATAAAGTTGTATTTCAGTTTATTTAGTCTGTATGACAGAGACAACCAACCTAATTTAGAAAAACTCAGCAAGTCTAAATCAAAAATAGTAAGCAATAGTAGCAATTTGTGCATTTTCACTGTATGAAAGACAGGAGTGTAAAGCATGGCAACTGACATTTTTTAATTTTTTTTCTATTTTTATTAATTTTTTTATTGTAAAATTGTTTAACTGCATTATTACAGCTTTTTAAAAGTACAGAGATTTTACTTAATATACATTATATTTACCCATAATTTTTACATCTGAATTTACAAAACGAAAACAATTTGCATATAAGCCCAATAAAATGAAATCTATCAGGCAAAAAATGTTGCACATAAGTTAACAAAAGTTCCATTCTGAACAATTCATTTGTTTTTCGGCAAGCAGTCATAATATTTTCGTTTGTGTTTTTCTTTACAAAACTTGAAAATTGAATGTATCAAAAATTGCATTATGTTAATTACTTTATTTTACTCGAGCCCTTCAATAATTTAATTTAGAACATGAGTCTATGCCGTACCGAAAATAATCTCATGCATGCCACCTGTGGCACGCGTGCAATAGTTTCGCCGTTCCTGGCCTTAACAAAACTGGGAAAGGTGTCCTTTGCAAAGCAGAACAGTGGGCGAAAGTCGCAGTTGACCGACCGGGATAGACGAGCGTTGAAGAGGATAGTCGCTCGAAATCGTAAGACTACACTGCCGCAGATAACCTCCGAGATAAACATCCATCTCCAGAACCCTGTATCCACCAAAACTATTCAACGGGAGCTGATTGCTGTGAACATTTATGACAGAGTAGGCATCCCAAAGCTGTTAGTGTTGCCGCAGAATGCTATAAAGCGACGACAGTGGTGCCGAGACTACCAAAACTGGACACAACAGCAATGTCAACAGGTAATCTCGACTGACAAATCATCATTTACTGTATTTCAGACCGCCGAACAGCGGCAGAAGCATTTCATGTTGACTATTTTGGTTCCTACCGTGAAGCATGGAGGGAATTCTGTGATGGTGTGGGAAGCGATATCTTGGTGTGATTGGGACCACTCGTAGTCCTGAGAGAGAAAGTCACAGGCGAGCATTATTGCAGTATTCTCACAGATCATTTACACCCTATGCTCCAGACTCTTTATTTCCTGGAGACCGTCCTCTATTCCAAGATGACAACGCCGCTGTTCACACGACTCGCTGTGTTCAAACATCGTTAGATGAGCATAATGATGAAGTGGAACATCTCTCGTAGTGTCCTCAGTCCCCTGACCTCGACACCATTGAGCGTTTGTGCGTTCTTTTAGAGAACAAAGCCTGTGCTCGGTTTCCTCCTCCATGTACAATAGCTGAACTCGAGACCGCTCTGCATGAGGAATGGCTGCGAATTCTTTTAAACTTTGTGCATGTCATTTATTGGTCAATGCCACGTGGGATACAAGCTATAATTCGAGGCAATGGTGGCCCAACTCCTTACTAATAAAAATTTTGCATTTTCTATCACTGGTGTTCCTATTATTTTGTCCTATACCTGCATTTTACTTTATCTTATTCCAAAAGGGTGTTTTCTCTTTTATTTGGATCTCGTTAGCTTTTATTATGTGGGTGATAGCGGGTGAAAGGTTTCAGCTCTGAAATATTTCTATATTTCTATTGTAAGAGCATTATATTTGTCCATTTCCTATTTTTATAAAATACTTAAAAAATATTTTAAATAAAAGATTTGTATGGAGTTTAAATATTGCACAAAATTCCTATACATTCAGACTTAGTTCATTACTTTTAATTGACAAAATCCTTCTAAAATTTATTAAATGATTGTGCAAATCTTCTAATGTAGTTTCAATAATCCACGAAAAATACTTTAGAAGATGACCTTTTTTTTTCATGAATTCAAAGTTTGGGACATAAAGGGTTAAATGATTTTGCCTAATCTCAAATTGTACCTGCTACAGACTAATTCACTTCTGCAGTTGATTGCATTATCTTAAATCAACCGATTCCAGTATCTGAATTAAAAAAAAAAAAAAAAAAAAAAAAAAAAAAAAAAATTACTATATCCTACGTTGAAGGTGGTTTCCTTGACAGAATTTTGGTTAAACCCTTTTAAATTATATGTTTAATTCTGTGATGTTTTCCTGATTTTATTCGTTTTAAACGTTTATTTCAGATGATTTTTATTAGGGATGGGACGAATATTCGACCTCTTTTCGGTATTCAGTCCTTTTGTGAATATTAGCTTGACCAAATATTTCGAGATATCTCGCCGAATATTGCAAGATATCGTGCCAAATAAATTCAGGATAAGAATTTTTTTTTTTCATTTTTTGCAATTTTGTATTTCCCTAATCCTCACGGTCGACTTTCTGACACATTCATGAAGTCATTTTCATTCCGTAATTGCATAACTCAAATAAGTATTTTCTTCTGAAATTATGCAAAGTAAATTCATCTAGTGATAATGGAGTCTTTGGAGTCAATTTATTTACTACTAGTAGGCCAAAAACATAATTAATGAGGAAGAAACTTTTGAGAACACAAAAAGTACCATTTTGAGGCATCCATTTTATTTCTAAAATTAAAATAGTGCTTTTTTTTAAAATCTATTTGTACTGCAACCCTCTTAAACTTTTTCTTTAAGTTATACTTGTAGAAATTAGTTAAAAGATACTATGATTCATTAGGACTGTGATTTCTAGTTTATAGTTCTTTAATTTAGCTTAGTAAGGGATGCCAGTTATTGGTTCAAGTAATTTCATTTCACCAGCCTCCGACAGAAGAGTTAATTATTGGTTATATTAAAGAAAGTTTAAATCTATTATTTGAAGTGTTCTAAAAAAATATATATATATCTTGTAGTCAATTTCAACACCATTAAAATTTAAGTTGTTCTACCTGAGCCTGACACCATTCGACAGTTACAGGTTAATAAACGTCAGTTATGTGATGCTTAAATTACTAATAATTTAAAACATGAAAAAAGAGGCACATACATCTGCAGTATGATAGCATATAGAAATGAGGTTTAAGTAATTTGTTTTTATAATAAAGATTAAAGTATTTTTAAAGCATTAATTCCTTGAAATAATAAATAACTTTTTTCTTTTTCTTTGCAAGTAAAGTGTCCAACACTGATTCACTTCGTGTCAGTTACTGGAATTATTCTCCATATTTATGGGAAAAAAAATTAATTTTTAACAATACAATGTGTAATTTCGGATAATTTTGTCAACAGTAATTTTTTAAATGTATCTTTACTATCCTTCCAAAAAGATATAAGTGTAAAATGAATTTAAAATTTTGTAATAGGGATTTGAACAGGATAGGATCTTTAAGGTGTCAGCTACTGGGGGTTTCACCCTACATCAAGTTATTAAAAAAATTAAACAGATTAATAATAGAACATACATTTGTTTTAAATTCTTTTTTCCATTATAAAATTTAAAATTATGTATACATATATATATTATCAAAAGTTATTTTCTTTATTGGAAAAAAAGTTGGCATTCTGCCTAAAATTTGGCCGAATATTCGATATTCGTCCAAATCATTATTCGTCACATCCCTAATTTTTATGCGGCTGAGCTCTACTAAACAACACTATCGCGCTGTTTGATCTCTTATCAAATCTTGCATCTTTTTCTTTCATCTCTGCAGAATTCATGTATGTATCTATATAATTCACTCACAATCTTATATTTTTATTTCTAGGTTAACGAATCAAATGGTGACGTTTCAGATTTTAATTCCCTGCCTGATGAAGTTATTTTGGAAATTTTTAGTTATATAAAACAGAACCAGCTGGGTCAAATTGCAAAGTATGTAAAGTTTATTTGTAGCCTTTCATATTTAAATATCTAGCACAGCATGGATATCCAGAGTTAGGGCTTAATTTGCACCGGAGCTCAGCTCCGGTAATTCTCTGTTTTTAGTAAATATTTAAATATTGGTCGAAATTCACCGGAGCTCATAAATACAGCGCTCCGGTGCCCAGTGTAATAGCGCTTCCGAAAAGCCGAAGACTAAATTACCCTTTCATTTTCCTCTCATCTCCAAGCTTTTGCATTCTTTTCTATCAAAACCCTTATGTGTGACGTAATGTGTCGCACACGTAGGAGATTGAGATAAAAAGGGCTCAATTTTTATCATTTTTTTGGGCTTGGGCGGACTCGAGCTGAGTCTGTCTTGCATTCAAAATCTATATAATAAAAGCCTAAGTCATGTGACTGTCATCAACAGTTCCGGGCTGACCGCTTTGCTTTTTATATGCCAAGCGGCCGTTTTTAACACTTTCCAACAAAGTTGAAAAGTGTTTATGACTTCGGTTTGTCTGTCCGTCTGTCCGCACTCTAACTCTCGTAAATATACTCGGATTGCCCTGGAATTTTTGGATGTTATTGATGTTTACCATAGCACGTTCCCTATTTTAAATGAAGTTTGTACCATGTTCACTTCATTTACAGGGACAGTCAAAAGTTTTCCGTTACATTCCGACCTATGGGAAGAAATCGTTTAAAATGATTTTTAATGTTGTTACACGCTTTCAAAGATAAGAAAATTATTTATGACGTGCACTAAAATATGCATTCTCTAGAATATGCGGTGCAAATAATAGTTATTATTCATTTACGGGGCCACACAAAAGAATTCCGCTACATAGTAATATAGGGGTGGAGGGAATTGTTTGCGGCGTATCTTAATTATGTTAAATTATTTCATGTATAATAAAATTGATATACGTCGCTGATGTTTACTATAACATATTTCATGTATAATACGAAGTGCATTGCATTTACAGGGACACAAAAAAGATTTCAGATACTATATTACTATATTGTATCCAAAGTACTCTACAGTAGCGATGATTGCTGGAAATGCATTTTTAATTATGTTTTGCGCTTTTATGTTTCACTATATTTATGCATAGTATATGGGTGTGTATAAATGCTATAATTCATATACAGGACTACACAAAAGAATTCGTAATGGTTACTGGGTATGAGTGCAAATTGCTTAAAAGTGGTTTTTAAAGGGGTTATGCATTTTTACGCTGAACTGCATTTAGTTTACTAAGAAATGTTTGTAGAATATAGATAAAATGATATACAGGGTCAGGCAAAGAATTGGATACATGCCGTCTATGGATGATAATTTTTGGAAATGTAATTTCAGTAGTTTTAAGAGTGTTTTAGTTTGAATTATTTTTTAGCTAAATAGTGGCGTTTAATAAAAGTACTAGGTTAACTTACAGAGTTTTACAAAAGTATACAAGTATGTTTCCATCTATTAGTATAAATTGCTGAAAGAGAAATTTCAACCTGTTATGTGTTTTCTTGATAAACTAAATTGTCCTATAGTATATATATCAACCTACAGATCAAATACACGGCTGTTCAAAAGAATTGGAATACATATTTGCTATGGGCGGTAACTGCTGAAATCAGTTTTTCAAATGTTTTATGTGTTTTCTAAAATGTTTACTTAGTTATCTTATTTACCTTATTTCCCTAAATAACGAAGTTTTGTTAAAGCCTTCAGGAAGTGTTGGAAAGTGTTTCATAATCTATGCTTAACGCATGTTTTTTCTTTCTTGTTTAATTTTAATGTTAGCCAGGTGCTGGTGATAAATAGCCAAATATTGTTCCATCGCCATCATTTCATTTATATTATAATAGTTCATGACTGTCATAAACTTATGGGCTGACTCCTTCGCTTTTCATATGCAAGGTTTCCATTTTGATTAAAAAATCAAAATTATTTTTTCTATTAAAATTACATAACAATTGCCATGATTGCAAAGAATTCTTGGCACTTTTATATTATCCGGGCCCAAATCTCGCCAATAGCATTTTTTAACCCGCCAGTTTTCATTTTTTTTTTTTTTTCGCGTGATAAATTAAAACAATGCTTTGATATTGAAATTAAATGTCATGGTTTATAATATTATTTATTTATTTATTTGTAAAGAAAGAAAAGTGAAAGCCATGAATTTTAAATGCTTCAGTTTAAATGAAAGTTTTGTATTTTAAATAAATGAGTGAAAGGATTATATTGTAAATGAAATACGAAAAAATGCCACGGAAATAAGGTTTGGCGATTTATCACCTGCGCCCATCTAACATAAAAATACCGAGTTCTTGATTTCTCTATCAGAATCTTCCAATTTGGTGAAGGATTGAACAAGTAAATAAAATCATGAATAAAAGTAACACGATACAATTCTTAGCATACATTTAAAGGAGACCAAACTGGTCGCCAAGGGTGACTAGTTTTACATAGTCACGCATACACTCTAAAAAATGACGGATGTTTCTTAATCTACGAAAATGCCCAACAATCACAAACGCAAATATATAATAACCTCTTCCGAGTCACCCAAGATTCCGAAAACTGTTCCTTTATCTTCAGAAACCTCAAAAAACAATTTATTTTCGAAATTTAACCCATATTGGACTGCTGTCCTATAAATAGTACAGCTAATAAAACATTTTTTAAAATAAAATTGGTAAGGATTTTTTGGATGCATTTTGTTATGACGTCTTTAAAATACATATAAGTATAACATATAAACAAAAAAACAAGTAACCAATTAAAATTTAATTGAAAAAAAAATCTATTTAAAAATTCTTTAAGAATTGTGATCTTATAATCTAGAATTTCACCGTTATTATTATCTTTTTATTGGAGAAATCATAGAGTATTTTTGTACAGCATAAACAGTATTTTTAGAGTAAAATGAAATATTTGCCTATAAAATTAGTTTATGTATGCATTTTATGTGTCCTTACTATGCATCCTGCTAATATGTCCTGTTTATAGGACAACTAGTTACTTAAAAAATTAAAAACTTTTTTTCAAAATTTTGCTAGTATCTACTTAATTACACCATATTAATGATATAATTGAAGTTTTAAAATTTTTCAAAAATATTTAATCGGTGTGGTCGAATATGGGTTAAAGAAGAATTTATAAAAATTAATTTTTATTCGCTGCCCGTAAGTTTTAGAAACCTTTTTTCGAGTATTTTCGAGTAGCTTTTATTACAGTGCATTAATCAGTTCTCTGTACCCGGAAAATCGGTTTTTCGGTTTCTATCCATTCTCAGGTAAACATTTTAAGCTGTATAACTGAATTTGTGCATACAATTGTAAAAAAAAAATGTTAATTTTCATATTTATTTATTTATTTATTGAAATGCACACTACAGACGAATCCATTTACAGTGTTGCAAGAACATCATAAAAAATAATGAAAACATACATATATATAAACATATAGAAATAAATCATATACAATACGAATACAAATACAAATTAAGAGATTAAAAGTTCAGAACATTTATCTTTAAAAGCAGTAAAGGACATATCAAAAATATCAAGATGCACAGAAAATTCATTAAATATTTTGTAAAATTTATATAAAGAAAAATTACTAACATAATTATATTTAAGAAAAAATAATATAAAAAACTGGGTACACCTGAGGGATCTGCTCGGAACATTAAAATTAATAGAATTAAGTATATCACTACAATCAATCATGTTATTAATAACCTTGTAAAAAAATAAAACACAAACAAGATCCCGTCTAGATTTCAAACTGGGAATGTCAAAAGTAGTACGTAGGTAGGAAGAAGAAATATCATAAGAATATATATGATTACTCTTGAACAATAAATAACGTGTAAATTTAGACTGTACTTGCTCGAGAATTTTAATTTTATTGTTATAGTAAGGATCCCAAATGAGACTGCAATATTCAAGATTAGGACGTACCAAAGCAAAATATAAAACTTTTAATGTATGTTGATTGGAGAAATCTTTAGTTTTACCCTTAAGAAACCCTAGTTTTTTTATATGCGTCAGAAACAATATTATCAATATGGAGTGAAAAATCAAGTTTAGCATAAAAAACAATACCCAAGTCATTTAGTGTGCTAGGACGATGGAATGTTAATGCTGTTAATTTAGTATGTTTGTCTGTTAAACATGTTTTCAAAAATATCAAAATATTTACCTGAGAAGCATGGTTCCTACGGGTCAAGGAAAACAGGGAAAAGTCAGGGAATTTGAAAATTTAGGCAAAAAGTCAGGGAAATGTCAGGGATTTTTTTATATACTACTTCCATTAAAATTTCTATTATCGTCATAAATGAAAAAAATTTTGAATTAATTATTAATCCAATCTAAAAATTTTATATAAAATTTATGCAAACTATATAACAATATGAAAAATAATTAAAAAGTTGGAAATTCATTCAGCACTTACTTTTTATAGCATTTATCTAAATTAAAGTCCATTATGGAGGGTTTTACAACAATATATAAGCCTAATTTTTACCGAGAAAGGTCAGGGAAATTTTTAAATAAAGTCAAGGAAAACCTGGAAAAGTCAGGGAATTTTTTTACCAGAATTGTGTAGGAACCCTGAAAAGGGATAGAATCCAAAAAAAGTGATATGATTTGAAAAAACTGATTATTGCATTCTAAAAGCTTCTTGGAAATGTTTCGGAAAAAGACGAGCAGCTAATAAAAATTTATTTTTATAAATTCTTCTTTAAATTTCGAAAATAAATAGTTTTCTGGGATTTTGAGGGGTAAAGGAAAGTTTTTCGGAATCTTCAGTGACTCGGAAGGGGTTATTGTATGTTTCCGTTCTTGAGTATTGTACATTTTTGTAGATTAAGGAACATCCGTCTTTTTTACAGCGTAGAAAAAAAGGAACTTTTCCCTCTTAAAAATTATGTATTCCATTTTCAAATCATTTTAATGCCCTTATGTATCTTCATCAGAGAATGAAGGGAAAACAGAAATCGTATTTTTTTTTAATGTAGTCAGAATTGCAAATTTATGTCTGGTATTGATGGCGGAGACATATTGATATGGCGCCACTTAACCCGAGATTGCTCGCGCAGGGTATGTCATACCCAGGCTGGGTACGGTTATTACATTTCTCACCCCTAATTTCCGAAAAGTAATCGTCAAATTATTTTTGTGAGCAATGTCAACGATTAAATTAAATGACGATTTTTGTTTGAATTTATTGGTGGCAAAGTGTTAATCGTTCATATCCTGGATATGTGCGAGCATTCGTGGGTTAAGAGGTCTATCAATAATTTGCTTTCAATTTGATTTTCTTTTGTGACAGTAGGATATTTTATAATTGGCTCGTTCATTTAATTTTCTTTATTCAGATATCTAACCTTAAAAGAATATTTTACTCTGTTTTTAGTCAACGAGCATCAGCTTGAGGTTTTGTTTGTTTGAGGTTTCTAATTTTCTATTGTGTACGTGTATAAATATAATGCTAGTGATTTTTCTATCTATTTTTCATTATGAACGCTGCCCATGCTGGCTCTGCTCTGCACTGCACATTTACGAAATCACTTTCATTTGTAAGTAAATATAATTGTCATGTATTATTATTCTGATAAAAAGCAATCGAGCAGTGTTTCCTCTATTTCTATGAAATCAATGAATCTTTCCGATAACGGTGTCAAAATTTTAATTTAATTTGATTTTCAGGGACTCATCACGAAAGATTGTTATGCGGACAGGAATCGATTATAGTTTAAGATAGCGTGGTCCAACCTGCAGTCCACCTGTTCATTTTTGTTGGCTTTTGCCCTTCTTACTGGAAAAAATAGTTTTATCTAACATTTGGAAAAAAAAATGTTTACCTTCCTACTGCTATAAGTTTTTAAGTAATACTAATTTAGGTTTTTTTTTAAGTTCACGTCAGCAGCCCCTTACAATCTTCATTTCCCGTATAACGGCCATATTGAAGCTTCACTCTTCTACCGTTATAATCCGTGGCATGCCTACTTCGATTTTCACCTTCATATAGCACTGTTTGTTACGAAGGAGGCAGGTGGGAAAGGCGAGAAGCGGCCCCGTTTCCAGGCGACGGGTGGTCACCAGCGATTGGCTGCCGATAGGTTCGCCGATACTTCGTGTGCTAAAGAGGATTTTCTGGAAGGTTTCGGAGCGCAGGGCAGTTCGAAGTGGTTGTTTTTGACGAGAGAGTTTGTTCGAAAGATATAGTACGACAAAAGACTGTTGTCTTCGTTGTTGTGAGAGCTGTACCTAAAATGGCGGAACTTAAGAAACGGCGTGTTGAAGATGAGAAACGACAATTTCAGTCAAAGTGGCAGGAAAGTTACTTTTTTGTTGAACATAATGGAAAACCACAGTATGTTATATGTTCTTAAGTCTTAGGTGTTTAAAAGGAGTATAACGTGAGTAGACACTGTACCAGCTTGTATAAATCAAAGTACGATCAATGCTAGGGAAGTGACAGAAGTTGTGTGTTTAATGGTTTGAAGCTGAAACTAACTAGACAGAAGAATATCTTGCAACTATCAAACACTGCTGGATTAAAGACATCTTATGAAGTATGCTTAGAGCTAACTAAAAATAAAAAGTCTTTTAGGGATGGTGAGCTCATTAACAGATGTGCTGTAAAAATAGTATCTCCAAGATAATAAGACCGCTAAAAATTTCGAAACAGTTTCCTTGTCTCATCAGACAGTAAGTAGAAGAATTAATGATATGGGTGGTGAAATTTCATGTTCTCGCAAGGACATTTTGGCAAAATGTGAATTTTACTCCCTAGCTCTACACGAGATCACAGATATAACTAACATCAGCCAGCTCTTTATCTTTGCCAGAACAATAAACTAAGAATTTAAAATTCATGAAAAACTGTTAGAATTGAAATCATTCGATACCAGCAAAAATGTATTGACATATTCAACGCACTGGTTGATGTCGTTTCTAAATATGGAGGTTTTGTGAAGTGCTCTGCCATTGTAACAGATGGAGCTAAAGCAATGGTTAGTCTTAAAACTGGGTTAGTAGGTGTGTGTAAAGAAAAAGGCATGAGTTGTTTGTTTTTCTGATGCATTATCCACCAGGAGTCTCTCTGTGAAAAAATTATAACGCTCAAAGAGACAATGAAAAATGTTGTAAATACTGTAAATTTGGTAAGGTGAGACGGTAAATCCCATAGACAGAGAGGTTTATTGCATTCCTGGATAATTTAGAAGCTGAGTATGGTGACATTTCTTTGCACTGTGAAGTGCACTGGCTAAGTCCTGGGAAATACCTACAACAGTTTTTTTGGGTTGAAGAATGAAATTCTTGCTTTCCTCAGAAATGAAAACTTTGGGCATGAGTATCAAGAAAATTTGAAAAAAGCCACTATTTAAATAATATTGCTTTTCTGACAGTTTGTCAGAAAAGCATTAAATTTAACATCCAATCTAAATGCTTTAAACCTGAAACTACAAGGCAGAAAACAAAACATCTCCCAGCTTTATGGACATATTGAGGGCTTCAGCAAAAAACTTGATGTAATGCAAATTACACTTAAGGCAAATAATATGGTACACTTCCCATCTTGTCAGCAGTTGAAAGAAGAAAAAAGTGGCACAAATTTTAGCATATTTAATGAAATAACCCCATGGGTATTGAAGTGACTGCGGTACCCTGTCATCTTCAAACATAAATTTGTGATCTCCAAGCAGACCATTCTACCAGACTAAAAAGTGTGATGTCACTGGAAATTTTCGGAAACTGATTTCTAAAGAACTTTTTCCTAAACTGCTTAAATTATCTCTGCAAATGTTATCGCTGTTTCGCAGTACATATGTGTGCGGAAATGCTTTCTCTGCTCTTAAGCAAATTAAATCAAAAACGAGAAATCGAATTGAAAGTCCTTTACTGGAATCGACCCTGAGACTTTGGCTTACTGAACATACAGTGGACATAGATAAACTTGTATCAGGAAAGCAGTGTCAATCATCACATTGATTTCTCGACTGTAAAATGAAGTGGTATATTAATCTTCTTTTAATATAAATTTTAATAAAAGTTTTTGAATAAAATATGTAATTCGTTTTCTTTCTGGAATGCCTCTGGCCCTCACATTCCTATCCTAAAGTTTGATTGGCCCTTGGGTAACTAAAGGTTGGACCACACTGGTAAAATATACATCTTTTATAGGAAATTCAAAAACGTTGTTCGATTTCAACGCATATAAATATTAATTTCTGTAAATTTCATTCATTTTTTCATAAAAATGCATAGCTGCGAACTATCCTATTTTTGGGTTAACACTATTTTTGATTCATAATCCTTACTATATTTAATTTCAGAATTCGATTAATTAACATTAAAATTAGGCAAAGATTTCTATTCGGAAGGAGTGATAAAAGTGGAATAGTTGTATACAGATGTGTTTAAAATTTTTATTTTGCTAAAGAAAAAAATGCTTTAAATTTTGCAAATAATGTATGAAATATAAATATGCGGATTGGAGTGACGGCGAGGGGGGGGGGGAAGCTACAGTTATTAGTGCTTCAGAGTATTAGGGCTCCGGTACTTTGTTTGTTAAAAATTACGCCCTGCCTAAAAGTTCTAATTATGGTACCTAGTGTACGTACAGACAAGCATTTTCACGTTTGCCTTTTCAACACTTTCCAACAAAGTTGAAAAGTGTTTGTCTGACGGTCTGTCCACGCTCTAACTCACGTAAGTATACTCGTTTTTTCATGCAATCGAAATATGTTAATGACGCTTACCATGGCATGTTCGGTATTACATATGAAGTGTGTAGCATTAATAGTTCATTTACGGTGGCACACAAAATAATTCTATAGCACAGTTTCAACCACGTGACCACATGCCCTCCAAGTTTCCACCAACCAATCAAAATCACCGATCTTTTAGCGCTCAACCAATGAAAGTGGAGAAACCCGGGAAATTTGGGAGGCAAACAAAAAACATTCACACGGTTGCCAAGCTGGTTGCTAGGGTGTGACGTCAGTTGAAACTGATCTATTATGTTACAATATATGTCGGAAAAATCGTTTGAAAAGTATTTTAATAACATTACGCTTTTCCAAATGTATTGAAACTGATATAAGTCGCTGAATTTCACTATGAGATATATGCGAAGATATATGCGAATCACTAGATTACAGAATAAAATGAACAAGAAAGAAAAAAAATCAGGCCTGTAAATACTGTATTGCCCTATTGTATAGTAATATAGCATTGTAGTGAAATTTAGTTATTTATATCAATTTCAATACTTTTGAAATAGCGTCATGTCATTAAAATACACTGCAGATGATTTTTCCCCATTGACTATAAAGTAACGGAATTTTTTTGAGTGTCCCTGTAAATGAACTATTAATCCCACATACTTCACATGCAATACCAAACATGACCCGGTGACCCTAAATATGGTTTATCAATTGCATGAAAATCGGAGTATATTTACGGGAGTTAGAGCGTGGGCAGACGGACTGACAAACCGAATGCATAAACACTTTTCAACTTTGTTGAAAAGTGTTAAAAAGAAGTATTTATAACAATTTTGTTACATTAGTCTGAATGTGTTGAAAAGTATTTCATAATCTATGCTTGACGCATGATTTTTTTTCTTATTTCAGAGTGTGCCGAAGGTGGAATGCATTGACAAAAAGCCCAGTTTTGTGGATAAAGGTGAATGTGAAAATTTCGCCATCGCATACATCCCAGACGACAACTATACCTAAATCCTTCTTTAATATCCTACCCTCTTGTGTGACCTCTGTCCGATTAGATTTTGCCGGATATAAAAATTGGACTGAGCCCCTGGATTTTGAAGAACTCTGTATCAGACTGGAAGAAAAATGCCCCCATCTTGAAACGTTAATTTTGACGGACTCTGAATTATCAGGCAGTCTCAACTCCGTTATAACTTTATGCGCTCGGTTTTTACCGAATGTAAAGAATTTGGTAATTCATCGTTCCAGCTTTCTGGGCTGTCTGGTAAAAGAAGAATTCGTATTTACCTCGAAAATCGAAGTTTTGGATCTCTCTGGCTGTAGTAACATTGGACGTTTCAACAGGCCCCCGTTTTCAATAATGCATCACTTGAAGGAGCTGTGTTTATACGGTACAGACGTGAACAATTCCTGGTGCCAAGATGACGGTTCTTTCTTGACCGGGTTACACGTGTTGAATCTGGGTGGCACGTGGATTGGTTCCAGAACATTCCAGGCAGTGCAGAAACACGGAATTCATTTAAAAGAGTTATATATATGTTTAGTTAACTTACAAGACAATGATTTAAGGTTTAAGATTTCGGTATTTCCTCAATTAGAGACAATCTGCCTCAGAGGTTATTGTGTCACGTGTGAGGGTATTGTTTCCCTTCTCCAGTCTTGCCCTACTTTGCAGAACATCCATGTTGAAGAAGACGTGGCCGAATCTTTCGCATCACATCCTTTTGTGGGTGCCAACACATGTAAGTCGGGAATTGTAAAAGCCATTGCCTGGGATCATAACCATAATGTAAATTATTTGAATAATTAACTGTATATAATTATTTATTTTTTGACGCAGTATAATATAAATTTAAAACAACGTTAAAAACGCCAGAATATGCAAACTTTGAACAGAGAGAGCTTCGGTGTCCTTTAGCGTACCGTTCTTAGTGCAAAGAATAACGGAAACTTGGACTTGGAAGAGATGTTATGCAGAGTACCAGGAGCAGAGTTCCGCACCTCTCGTAGAGATCTGGAAGTAGAGTAAATTCATGTCATAGCCGAAGTCTGACAACATAACGTCAGGAACGCGAAAAAGGAGCTTGCTCGATTATATAGAAGAGAAGCGGATTCAAGTGAGAAGTTCCTTAACCTATAGGAAAACAGGAAAATACGGGTACCAGGCAATAGGAGAATAGTAATAGTATTACATAAAATCCACTTTTTCTTAATTACTACCAGCATTTTTCACACTTTTGGTTGCATTACCTATACTATCCTCCTATTGGCTGGTATCCGTATTTTTCTGTTTTCCTATTGGTTAATGAACTTACTTGAATCCGCTTCTCTTCTATTTAGTTGAGCAAGTTTCCGTTATTCTTTGCACTGAGGACGGTACGCTAAAGGACACCGAAGCTCTCTCTGTTCAAAGTTTGCATATTCTGGCATTTTTAATGTTGTTTTAAATTTATAAATTAACTGTATATTTTCTTAATGTGCTATTTGTGAATTTGTAGTTTTAAATAAATTTCTTCTCGAACTGATTAATGTGCATTCATATGTCATTTGTTAAAAGTTATGGAACAGATGTCGAGAGCAGAATCATGGCATTCATTTGAAAGAATTATATATATATATATATGTTTGGTTAACTTACAAGACGAGGATTTAAGGTTTAAGATTTCGGTATTTCCTCAGTTAGAGACGATCTGCCTCAGAGGTTATTGTGTCACGTGCCAGGGTGTTGCTTCCCTCCTCCAGTCTCGCCCGTCTTTGCAGAATGTTTATGTTGAAGAAGACGTGGCCGAATCTTTCGCAGCACATCCTTTTGTGGTTGCCAATAGATGTAAGTCTGGAATTGTAAAAGCTATTGCTTGGGATCATAACCATAATGTAAATTATTTGGATAATTAACTGGATATTATGTTAATGTGTTATCTGTGAATTTGTAATTTTAAATAAATTTAGTTTTGAAATAATTAGTGTGCTTTTATGTGTTTCATTTTATTAAAAGTTATAGAATGAATGCGCAGATCCACTGGTTCCAGGATATTTCAAGCAGTGCAGAAACATGGAATAAATTTAAAAGAGTTATATATATGTTTGGTTAATATAAATGACGAGGATGTAAGTTTTAAGAATTCAGTATTTTCTCAGTTAGAGACGATCTGCCTCAGAAGTTATTGTGTCACGTGTGAGAGTGTTGCTTCCCTCCTCCAGTCTTGCCCGTCTTTGCAGAACGTCTATGTTGAAGAAGACGTGGCCGAATCTTTTGCATCGCATCCTTTTGTGGTTGCCAACAGATGTAAGTCTGGAATTGTAAAAGCCATTGCATGGGATCATAACCATAATGTAAATTATTTGAATAATTAATTAAGATGATACTTGGCGCAGTATAATATAAATTTAAAACAACGTTAAAAACGCCAGAATATGCTAACTTTGAGCAGACTAGTTTCGGTAGCCTTTAGCGTACCGTCTTCAGGGAAAAGAATAACGGACACTTGCTCGTTTATATAGGAGAGAAGCGGATTCAAGTGAAAAATTCCTTAAGGCTGTTCTCAAATCCAAAAGGGCAACTTTATGACATAAGTGTTTTAATTTATTTTTGTTCGGAAATGCATGAAACTAGCAGGTGTTGTTGTTCAGAAACTATGTCATCGTGCAGTTTTTTCCGTTTTTCTTTTGGCAAACGCAATAGATCTTTCAGAAAATAATGTCAAAGTGGGCGTTTTGAACCGTATTTCCGCGCGAAACAAGAATAAGCACTCAAGAAAGGTTGAAAAACGTGTTTTTCACGTGATCAAAATCGCTTATAACTCAATGCGTAATTTATGGATCAAAAAATGGAAAACACAGCTCGATTCCAAATTGCTTCCATGGTCAGGCTTTCCAGTTTTATATCTTTGTATCTTTTATAACGTTAAAAAATGAATTTGTAAATGTGTCAAAACGGTTTTCGCTTATTGATCCAGTTGAGAACATCCTTAACCAATAGGAAAGCAGGAAAATACGGGTACCAGCCAACAGGAGAATACTAATAGTATTACATAAAATCCTCTTTTTCTTAATTACTACCAGCATTTTTCACACTTTTGGTTGCATTACCTATGCTATTCTTCTATTGGCTGGTACCCGTATTTTTCTATTTTCCTATTGGTTAATGAACTTCTCACTTGAATCCGCTTCTCTCCTACATAATTGAGCAAGTTTCCGTTATTCTTTGCACTGAAGACTGTACGCTAACGGCTACGGCTACCGAAACAAGTCTGCTCAAAGTTTGCATATTCTGGTTTTTTAACGTTGTTTTAAAATTAAAAAATAACTATATCTTAATGTGTTATCTGTGAATTTGTAGTGTTAAATAAATTTCGTATTGAACTCATTAATGGGCATTCATATGGTTTATTTTGTTAAAAGTTGTGGAATAGATGTCGAGAGCAGAATCATGGCATTCGTTTGAAAGTGTTATATATATATGCTTGGTTAATAGCGATGATTTAAGTTTTAATAAGTCAGTATTTTCTCAATGAGAGACGATCTGGCTCAGGGGTTATTGTGTCACGTGGGAGGACGTTGTTTCCCTCCTACAGTCTTGCCCTTCTTTGCAAAACGTCTATGTTGAAGAACACTTGGCTGAATCTTTCACAGCACACCATTTTGTGGTTGCCAAGTTTTGTAAGTCGAGAGCTGTAAAGCAAAAGATCGCACCCTTTTTTAATCTAGTAGCAAAACCTTGAATTGATTCAGTTTCATTTTGAAAATATTTTCTAAATTTAACCCTCTCGCTGCGCAACCCGAGATTTCCTCGGGTATGCATTTTTCCGTCTAATTAACTCTCCTTGATTATTCTCACCAGTTATTTTTTATTGTAAATTTTACCTTATTTAATCTGCGCATTTTCCGATTAAATTAGACAAAAATTTTTGTTTTGAAAGATTGGTGACAAAAGAATAAAAATTCTTAAAGACGCTTGTCGCGAAGGGGTTAAATACGCAATTTTTGATGTTATTTTGATAAAACAATTACGCAGTGAGAGGGTTAATGCGCTCAATAATATTTGTTGGGTGCGGGGCTTAAGAGTTTAAGCAAAATATCAACAATCTTAGTATATTTTAATGCTTCGCAATCTCTAGGTACACACAAATCACTTATTAAACCGTATAATTTAGCTCCCATACAGGATAATAGCGCTGGAACCGTTTTTTGTCTTTAATATCTTGTAGAACGAAATCTTGTTCCAATCGTTTCACGTAAGTTGTGAACGATCCCACTTTTTCATCAAACTCTTTAAAGTGTGTAAACATTTTACTTTATTAAATGCAGCAAAAGAGAAAATTAATAAAGTAATTTTAAGGCATTCTCTCGTTAATGATCAATCGCCAAATAATCTTTATGATTACAATTGTTTACAACTTACCAAAACAATGGAGTTAATTGTGTGCCAAAATATGCCAGCTGGCTGTGAAACTGTAGCAACAAAATATTTTTAAACACCGAAAATTAGAAAATACTAGCAGAACTACCCGGCTTCGCCTGTGTCAGTTATAAGGAGCCTTCCAGGTAAAATAAATTAAAACGAAATAATACGGCAATCACAATAACTGAAATTTGTGCATTCCCATCCACAAATCGTTATAAAGACAATCAAAAAACATGGCGTTATTACCTTGCAACCATAGTAAAATCCCTGAGCTTTAATAACAGAATGAACGTTTTCTTTGGCGGGTGTAAGAGAAAAATATGTGATTTTCCTGACAATACGAAAAAAAAAATTCCTCCAAATCGCGCAGCACTTAGTGAAATTCTCGTTTGTATGGTATTATCTACATTATAAAGTAAAAACACTATGTCAGTGCCCATAAATTGTGCCCCATAAATTGTAACCCATAAAATGTGCCTTTTCTGCAATTTTTCTAACTTTTAAACATCACATAATTTCATTTTTTACAATGTCGAATACAAAAAAGTTCTTTCAAATGAAATTTGTTTGAAAATTGTATCTCAGTTTTCTGATTTTAATAGATTTTAAAATAATTTTTAAGCATGGATATTTTTAAATTTGAGTGCAACCCGATTACGAAAGATGAACCTGTTTACACTTAATGCAATAGTATAAAGAAAAGACATGTCTATGAGTAACACTGGTATCATATTTTCGGTGGCAACAACCTAACACAGCAATAAATTTCCCTTTTACTGCAGTTTAACGTCTAAACATTGTACATTCGATTGTTCCACCGTATTATAGAAAACAAAAGTACTTTCAGTTATATTTGTTTGTAATGTTTATCTCAATTTACAAATTTTTTATGGGTTTTAAAATAATTTTTAAGCATGCATATTTTTTAAATATGCTTGCAATCGAAATGCAAAAGATTAACTCAATTGTTCAAAAACATTGTAAATAATTCAGAATTTGTTTGCTTTCGCGTAATATTCAATAACTAAATTGGCAAACGAAATTAAAACGCCAAAAATAAAGTAAAATAAAACACGAACATAACAGATATCAAATCAAACTATTCAAAATAACCTGATAAGTATATAAAATTCAAATGGGAATTTCGTTCCGGGTGCATATAACTTGAATTCTTCAGAACGGATTTCCATGCGACTTGCACTATTACTTTTTTAGGGAAGATTTTAGTGCGTAACATATTGTTTTCCGTTGCTTAGTCATAGAATTATAGGGGAAAGTTATATAATCATGTGAACCCAATTATGAAGGATTAGTCTTATTAGCTGAATAAAAAATGTAGAACTATTTTTATCTCTAAGTATATTGACGGGTTTATCTTCAGTAATGGGGCTGTGCGTTTGGGTATTCTTATTTTAACGAGTGTGTCTGACAGAAATTATGGCATGCACCTTTGTTTAAAACAAGAATGACTTATGTTGAAAGCGACTATCTGGCATGCAACTTGATTACAAAATACTAACCTGCAATAATGCTTAAGGTGCTTCTCCAGTTCCCTGCTTAACAACGCGAAACTTTGTGACACATTTTCTGACTCATTAAACGTAAAGGCTTAAAATTTGTAGGCCTGACTATTAAAGAGATTTGGAATTGAAATGAGTTTTTCCTTTTTTCATAAATAAATTACTTATCGAGTTATGAACAGTTGTGGTTGCGTGACGGTCGGTTTTTATCCTTTATTGCACTGTTGCGTCCGAAATTAAGTTCAAAACACCAACTGAAAGATCTTATATCTTTATCAACATATAGAAACTATCTTTAGATAACATAGTTTCTAAATAAGAACTCCTGTCAATTTCATGCGCTTCCGAACAAAAATTAATTAAAAAATATGTCAGAAAATAGCTCCTTTGGATTTGAGAACAACCTTAACTTTATGAACAGCCTTAACTTGACGTTTATGAAAAAACTCACATTTTTAGTTTTAATTTTGGAACTCGCGAAATTTAAATTCAGAAAAAGGTTGTTCTTTTGACACATTGTGGTAATTTTTTTAACTTTTAAAATTAAATTACATGTTTTCTTTGGCGCGCGTAACAGAAGTATACAATATCTTCCACAATACGGGGGAGAATACAAAAAAATACATCCAAATGCGGTAGTAGTTACTAAAATTTTAATTGGAAAATTTGAAATTTTATTGAAATTAAATCTACAATGATTAGATGAAATGATGTCATTTTCCATAAATTTTAAATCAAGACATCTGTCAAGAATTTTTTTTAAAAATGTAAATAACCGTTCTCTTTTTGCTATAAATCACAGAAAATGTTAGCACTGAATCTAAACCAATACAACACTTATCGATAACGTATAGCTATAAGATATGAAAAGATTTGATAGAATGTGACGTCATATCTAGCGTTTTTTTTCTTTTTCTTAAATTGTTTTCATGAAATATGACTGTTTGTATTAAAATAGATGCTCTTTTATATTTTTGCAAGGTTAAAGTGTTTTTTAAATGCTGAAAAACAAAATGCTTTTTATTTGTGAAGTCAATGACAGTAAATGATAAAAATATGGGTGTAGTGCTTTAGGGACTGTACATATATAACTTTCAGTAGCGCCAACTTTTCAAAAATATTGGGTAGGCTCAAAAGTTTTTGAGTAAAATGACACATATATTTTTTCCCCTTTAGTGTGTATGTGTGTGGAGAGAGAGAGGGTAGGAGCAAATGACTAAAGGGGATAAATCGAAATTAAATTATATTTTTTCTAAGCAAATTTTTAAATTATAATTTAATAAATAATTTTATTAAATTACTAGCGAACTTGCCCGGCGTTGCTCGGGTACTCCAAAAAACAGCAGGAATTACGAAAAAGCTCTGAAAATCACAATAAGATATCGCAAAAAAATTTTAAATCGCTTCTCAAATTTTGAAAAAAGAAAAAAAAATTATATATTGTGTTCGAAAATTGCAAGTTGATTCCTTTCACTAATTTGGAAAAATAGTAGCAAATCGCTAAAATACACTAAAAATCACATACAAAATTCCCGAAAAATTCGAAAATTGCTATACGAAATAGGAATAAACTTTATTGAAATGAGGTCAGAATGTACTTAGGTCAAAAATGGAATGTCAAAAAATTGCAGCAGATCGCGAAGAAACGTAAAAATCGTATTAAAAATCACAAAAAGTTCAAAAATCACGAAAGTCAAAATTTACTATAATTGGATAAAAGTTTCAAATCTAATTCCTTTGACCTATGGGCTCTCTTAAAATTTATGTTTTGGAAATCATGCTAAGCATTAGATTATGTTACTTTTATTTGTAATTAATTTACTTGGACTACCTTAAATATAATTAATATAATCCCTTAAGTTAATAATAGTTTTTGTTGCATTAAAATATCTCAATTTGTTGATTTTCTGTAAGCAAGTAAACCCTATTGTTTTACAGTGGAAGTCTATGGGAATTTGGCGAAATATTAGAGATATCGCCAAGTTAGCGTCCCTTCTGGCGACTAATTTTGGTCGCCAAATTTGGTGATATATCGCCAAGTTGGCGACAAACTTGGTGTTATTTGGCGACAGAACTGGATTTCCCATACGGTAACCCCCCTTATAGGTATGGAGATGCATTACATGCTGTACAATAATCGCTGTACGAATTCCGGATAAACTTTTTTAAAAAGAGAACAAAATTTGCTATATTGGGTTAAAAGAAATAAACCGTATTCTTTTTCCTAAAATCGAATTAATATAATCCCTTATGCTAATATTAGTTTTTGTTGCATTAATATGTCTCAATTTGTTGATTTTCTGTAAGCATGTAATCCATATTGTTTTATAGTGGAAGTCTATGGGAATTTGGCGAAATATTAGAGATATCGCCAAGTTGGCGTCACTTTTGGCGACTCATTTTGGTCGCCAAATTTGGCGATATACAGCCAAGTTGGCGACAAACTTGGCGTTATTTGGCGACAGAACTGTGTCCCTCTACGGTAACCTCCTTATAGGCATGGAAATGCATTAAATGCTGTTCAATAATTGCCTAAAAATTCGCTAAAAATTCAAAAATCGCTGCACGCATTCCGAATAAACTTTTCTGAAAAGAGAACAAAATTTACTATATTGGGTTAAAAGAAAGAAACCATATTCTTCTCATTTATTTGGAAAAATCGCCTCGAAACTTAAAAAAATGCTAAAATCGCATAAAAAATTAAATAAAAAAAATCTAATCAAAAAATCGAAAATCGGGCTTCGAGGTGCAAAACTTCATATACAGACGTACCTTTTCCCCAAATTTTGTAGCTCTACGTGCAGCAGTCTCTTCAGAACACCGTCGACACACTCACTCACTCACTCACTCACTCACACACAAACTTCTTTCTTTATTATTATAGATATTCTTATAAATTCTTTCTTATAATTACTAACTATTGAAAGTGTAATAAATTTTAAATGTCAAGAAAAGTATACATTTAGTCCCCTAAGTGCTTTATCAATTCAAGGCACCAACACAGATGGCAAAATATGCAGGAAATTTGTTTTAGTGTGAAATTTAACTATACATCCGCTGAAGGAGTTTTCAGAGCTCCAGTAAGTATAATTTGTGTCCTTACTATTTTTAAAACAAAATTATTTTGAGAACGTTAATAAAACCAAATTTCATTTTAGCGATTAAATAAATTACGAATGACATCAATTGAAATTGGGTGTGCGTAGAGATCAATTTTTTGGATGGGCTCGCGCCCCATGGGCCCATATCAGTTGGCGCCACTAATAACTTTATCAACTTTTCTGTAATTTTGGACCCCCTCCCGCCTTGATATCATACGTTATCGTCCCTCGAACCCTATCCCTAATGATATCGTTATCAATGTCTAAAAATTCTTTTGATTTTCGCATTTTTTTCTTTTGTTTGCAGTGATATACAGGTATGGTTATACATTATTATTTGCAAACTTTACTGATTCAAATGAAAGAAGTCAATAAAAACTATTATATTGAAATAACTTTATACCAAATAACACTCAAATGAAATAGTTACTATTTAAAAGTATTTAATTATAGCTTTTTGTTACACAATGCATTCAACAGTAATAATTTCTTCTTGTGTTTGGACCCGCACGGGTGGAGAAGGGGCAGACAGAACTTCTTATCAGCAAAACAGATGGTCAAAATTTTTTCTGTTTCTTTACTAGTAAACGCAACAAGTATAATTTCATACTTCGCACGTGGATTCTCGAACAGCGGATTATATATGTATACACATATGGCAGGAGAATAGGAATACCAAACGTTCGTTTATTCCATATTTTGAAATTAAGCAATTTTATAATCATTTAATGATTTTAATAACTTTATCTATCTATTATATATATTAAACAAAAACCTAATTTGCAGAACAAATTAAAAAAAACAAAATTTATTTCCTAAATTGTTTAAGCCCGAGAAGGGGCATATATTAAGATATTTCATTCAATTCGTTCTACATTTAATGTTAAATTTTTGTAACAAATAAGTTAAACCAATTGAACATTAAAAAATAAAAATGAAATTCATACAATATAATACTTTAAACACCTATATACTTAGATTCCGTTCAAATGAAATCAAAATAAATCTTAGACTTTTTTAAAGTTTTGTATTTTGCATGTATCTTATCATATTATGTACAATCGTCATAAACATAATGCAAAATCTGCAGTACAAATATTTACAACTTAAACATGGAAAAAGTCTAAGATTTATTTCGATTTCATTTGAACGGAATCTAAGTATATAGGTGTTTAAAGTGTTATATTGTATGAATTTCATTTTTATTTTTTAATGTTCAATTGGTTTAACTTATTTGTTACAAAAATTTAACATTAAATGTAGAACGAATTGAATAAAATATCTTAATATATGCCCCTTCTCGGGCTTAAACAATTTAGGAAATAAATTTTGTTTTTTTTAATTTGTTCTGCAAATTAGGTTTTTGTTTAATATGTCAAGTTTTTTAATAACTACTGAATTCAGACCAAGGCATACTTAGATACTACTACAGGCAGAGCGATTTCCGTTTAATGTATGAAGTCGCTCGCCAGAGGACTCTGATACGCTGCCCAAATCAGAAATTTGACTCTAACCGTAACTTCAACGACGAGAACCAATCAAACCGCTCTGGGTAGGGTTCAGAGAATTCCAATGTGTTTACATTTTTTTTTCGTATAGATATGATTCAAAAAAAGTTTAATAAAAATATTAACTCTAATCATCAAATTAAAAAGAAATATATATATTATTTTAACAATTATCGGAATAATAAATGGTGCGACCGGAGAATACTCTACTTCTTTGGTGCGATTTCAAAAAACCGCCAAATCGGCTCGTTTTTATAACATCCAAGGTTGCCACTTAATACCAAGTTAATACTAAATACCAAGGTTGCCACATTGGCGCATTTATCGCCAGGTTAAGGAGTAGAGTATTCTACGATTCACCCCCAATAAATAAAAACATGCATAGTCTAAAAACATCAATGTCATAAATTTATTTACTATCTTCACTGCTGAAACAATAAAACTAATGGAATTTCTTTTAAATATATTAAAGTACTCATAAAATTCCTTGTAATAATTAATAAATGTAATTTATTAAATAACAAATACCCTTACATGATTTAATAAAAATTGCTTGGATAACATAAAATATTGCAACGATATTTAAATCTGCGATCACCATTTCTTTCTCTGATTAAAAATAAGAATATTTAATGTTTAAGGAAGATTGTGTTTTTCTTTTTTTAACCATTTGGAAAAATGGTTATTGTTTTCGTCAGGATGGGAAATCAAAAGCATATCTGAAGGTTTTTATTGGTTTAATCCGCATTTTATTCGTTTTCTGATTAGTCTATACAGTAATCTGCATTTCCCTTTACTTTCAACAGAGATAGACAATAGAGTGTTGCCACTATGACAAAAAAGTAATAAAAACTACAAAAAAAAAAAATTAATAACTCAGAAACAAATTGAGATACAGCTTTCAAACAAATTGCATTTAAAGGTACATTTTTTTTCTCTATACGACGGTGTAAAAAGTAATATTGTGGGATGTTTAGAAGTTTAAGAACGAAATTTCATTTAAAATGGCTCGTCATATTTCTTGGAAATCTGACGATGGAAAAGCCTTTTCCCGAACAGCCAATTAAATGCTTGGATAATACATAGGTTTCAGGTGGATAATACGTACGAGTGGCAGGCGATTTTTGTCGCTTGGAATTTTTACGTGTAATAACACTATTAATGTTTAATTCATGGCGTACGTAATGTATGATCAATTCTGTGTGATTTTTTATGTCTTAAATTTTAGTCTTCGAAAACATAATTTTACAAATAGTCGTTGTAATTTGATAAGTTCCTTTTTTTTTAGTTCGGACAATATCAAAAACAATCATTTTACGGGTAACAATAAATTCGTCAAAAATAACTGCTTCAAGCCAGTTATGAGAACTGTAGTTTGATAAAAACCAAATTTTAATTTTAAAACGTGTATATGAAACACAAACCATTTTTATGTAAATACGGAACATTCAAAAAAGAATAACAGAATGAACCAAACGATCAAGTAAACAATAAGTAATTTAGCTAATCTTAAAAGTATGTAAACACTAGAATGCTACAATCTGTGTAAAATATCCTTTTAAATCGAAGGAAATTGACGAACATAAGTATTTAATTTATTATTCTGAAAATGCGATCAATGATTCTGAAACTTCGACGATGAGAAACAAGCCGCTATCTGGGCAGGGTATAAATGTAAACAAAAAAGAGCACGTTGTGATGTTTTGGTTCAGGGTTTGAAGCTGAATCCGACTTCACTTTTTCGACGGTTTTCTGCGAAATGCGTGGGCCGTATATATCATAGTAGGCTATGATTCAGACGAACACATTTCAAAATTAATGGAGGGTATATCATCATCAGGCTTTGATTTGTGCGATATCGCATCACAATTTGTGATGCAATTTACCTATGTATAATTCAAAATGTTTCACCAGTGCAGTAATGCAGGTTGCTGTAGTTTGGTCAAAAAATTTCAATCTGATCTTAAAAAAATCTGCTTGAAAATGTCATTTTTATTTCCACTATGACGCCATATTCATCTTCTTTTTAATTCTTAAATAAAAACTATTTCAGTTTCATGTTTCACGTGAAAATCATTCAACTAAATATAGGCAAATTATTATTACGGCTTTTGAATTATTTACAACAATGAAGGAAAAAAAGTTAAATTTTATTAGAAAATGTCCGTTGATTCTCAATGAAAAAAGCGAAATTTGGAATTATTAAGAAAAATATTTGAATAATGTAAATAAAAATTAGCCCATGTTACTCTTTAGATTATAATCCACTTATATGCAAAGGCATTTTATGATACGTTATGACCCTGACGTCAGGCAAATGTTTTCACACTTTGAATTTATAATATTATTAGAATTAGCAAAGAATTAAAAATGAGTGGCATCAGGGACAAAAAGGTGGGAAGAAAAAATGAAAAAGTTATCATCTCCATAGGCTTTTCTATGTTAAATTAACATTGAGAAGTGACACTGGAAATAAATAAGTATTGCGCTGCCGCGCAATACTTAAATAAAAGCCGTTCTCTGTGTGTATGTCCTTTATACAAATCTTTAATTTTTGACCGATTTGCACGAAACTTCATGTACATAGGCTTTAGAACGTGGAATAGATCCCTGTCTGCTTTAAAAAATTATCAGACCACTATTTATCCCTTTTTTTTCTACCACTTTCATAATTTAACATTATAGAAATATCTCTTTTTAAATTCAAACGTTTCTTTCCTGTTGCCAAACCCTAAAAAATGACACAATAATGTGAAAAAATTAACGATAACGCGTTGCTATATTTTTGCATTTTTGAAATTGACGTCATTCTAAACAGAAAACGCACATTATTTAAGTATTGCGCGGCAGCGCAATACTTATTTATTTCCAGTGTCACTTCTCAATGTTAATTTAACATAGAAAAGCCTATGGAGATCATAACTTTTTCATTTTTTCTTCCCACCTTTTTGTCCCTGATGCCACTCATTTTTAATTCTTTGCTAATTCTAATAATATTATAAATTCAAAGTGTAAAAACATTTGCCAGACGTCAGGATCGAAACGGATCATAAAATGCCTTTGCATATAGGTGGATTATAACCTAGAGAGTAACAGGGGCTTATTTTTTTTTTACATTATTCAAATATTTTTCTTAATAATTCCAAATTTCGCTTTTTTCATTGAGAATCAACGGACATTTTCTAATAAAATTTAACTTTTTTCCTTCATTGTTGTAAATAATTCAAAAGCCGTAATAATAATTTGCCTATTTTTAGTTGAATGATTTTCACGTGAAACATGAAACTGAAATAGTTTTTTTTTTTTTTTTTTTTTTTTTTTTTTTTTTTTAAGAATTAAAACGAAGATGAATATGACGTCATAGTGGAAAAAATGACATTTTCAAGCAGATTTTTTAAGTTCAGATTGTAATTTTTTGACCAAACTATAACAACCTGCATTTCTGCACTGGTGAAACATTTTGAATTATACATAGGTAAATTGCATCACACATTGTGATGCGATATCGCACAAATCAAAGCCTGATGATGATACTCTCCATCAATTTTGAAATGTGTTTGTCTGAATGCAGTGGTTATTAAAAAACTTGACATATTAAACAAAAACCTAATTTGCAGAACAAATTAAAAAAAAAAATTTATTTCCTAAATTGTTTAAGCCCGAGAAGGGGCAGGTATTAAGATATTTATTCAATTCGTTCTGCATTTAATGTTAAATTTTTGTAACAAATAAGCTAAACCAATTGAACATTAAAAAATAAAAATGAAATTCATACAATATAATGCTTTAAACAGCTATATACTTAGATTCCGTTCAAATGACATTCCCGAATTTGATTTACGGAAGGCCCCCAAGATCAAATACCATTTTCCGGCAAAGACATTTATGTGGGCCAGCCGATAGGAAAGTTATGAAGGGCCCCTAGCTTGAAAATCGGGAGGACGGGGAAAGTCCCTCCGGCCGTAAAGCGACCCAGCTCCGGACTTTTCGCCCAGACCACCCGGCTCGACCGACGGAACTCCTCGTGGATCACGCCGGAAACAGTTGGCCAAGACTAGGTGCCGTTAGCGACCCCAGGCGGGCACGGAAAGCTCCACCTAGATGGAATAGACTCCGCCTCGCTAGGGGGTTGGATGGAACGGAGGTCCGCCCGCCCCCACCGACTCGACTCCGCCCGAAGACGGAGAAGCCCGCGGAGGCCGCAAGAGCCCGCCCCCCAATACCTTACCTCACGGTCATCGAGGGTACCCAGGCCCGAAGGCCCCTGACCGTGCAGTGATCGACCGCTACCTTTGTTAGTGCGTTCGGAAGTTAGGTGTAGACACCTCTAGGTCCTCATCACTGGGCGAGGAAAACTCCAGTATCGCATAGACACGAAGGACCTGGATCGGACTAAGAGTTCCTCTGAGGCACGATGAGCCGCCGCGTTACGGGCGAGCCTCCGGCCCGTTTCCCCGCGGGGACAGCGTTCGATGGTGGACCTGCCAGCCGACCCCCTCCCAAGGGTCACGGCACGACATGGAGCAACCAGAGCCATACTGGCCTCCACACGCGACCGATCCTTGGTCAACGCGGGCACCGCCAAACCCTACCCACCTTAGGGTCGGCTCACAACTGCTTCAGCTGCTGTCCTTGGAGGGATGAGCCACCCAAGTCAAAAAGTAACCTGGACGCTGTCCGAAACCCTCGCCCTTCGGTTGCTCCGGGAGTTCCTGCATGGCGTTCCCGTGAGCCCCGTCGTCACTAGCGAGCACCAAGGACTTTCCACTACAAAGCCCTCACTCACACCTCCGGCTCCCTCTTAGTCAATAGGTGGATAGGGTCCTATCGCCTTAGCTAGTCTTTGCCCGGCGACACCGTCCGGCCCTAAGACCGGCACCGGGATCGACCTATGGACCGTCGCTATCCGGCTTGGCCAGAGAACCTGGTTGCCGGGGGTTCGCACTTGATACGAGCCCGAAGACTCTAAGACCCATGCACAACGTCCGTTAACCGTGGCCACCGGACTCTTGGCCTGTCCACCGCAAGTCTCTCGAGGAGGTGGCGATTCGTCCCCATCCGGCCCCCTCGCATTCGTACACAACGAACTCGGCCGAGCTTCCGGTCACTTCCCCCACTCAAGGGGTCGGATCGGAACCACCCGGAGGGGCGGCCACGTGCCAGGGTCTTAAGTGAAATGTAGAAATGGGGCAGAAACTGAAAGGAAATTCACCCCGAAACCGAAGAAGATCGCATAGAAAAGAGGCATGTTATTAACAATGTAGTGCACTAAAACTTCAAGGGGCCCTGTACCGGGCCCCTTGCAAGGGTGCCATGGTCTTAACTGAAATGTAGAAATGGGCAGAAACTGAAAGATGAATTCACACCAAAAACGATGAAGATCGGATAAAAAAGAGGAATGTTATTAACAATCTAGTGCACTAAAATTTCAAGGGGCTCTGTACCGGGCCCTTTGCAAATTTGCCAGGGTCTTAACTGAAATGCAGAAAAGGGGTAGACAGTGAAAGGAGAATTCACCCCCAAAACGAAGAATATCGCATAGAAAAGAGGCATGTTATTAACAATTTAGAGCACTAAAACTTCAAGTGGCGCTGTACTGGGCCACTTCTCAGGGATCCAGAGTCTTAACTGAAAATGTAGAAATGGGGTAGAAACTGAAAGGAGAATTCACCCGGAAAACGAAGACGATCGGATAGAAAAGAGGCATGTTATTAAAATTTAGCGCACTAAAACTTCAAGGGGCCCTGACAGGGTTCCAGGGACTTAACTGAAAATGTAGAAATGGGGCAGAAACTGAAAGGAGAATTCACCCCGAAACCGAAGAAGATCGCATAGAAAAGAGGCATGTTATTAACAATGTAGTGCACTAAAACTTCAAGAGGCCCTGTACCGGGCCCCTTGCAAGGGTGCCAGGGTCTTAACTGAAATGTAGAAATGGGCAGAAACTGAAAGGTGAATTCACACCAAAAACAACGAAGATCGGATAAAAAAGAGGAATGTTATTAACAATTTAGTGCACTAAAATTTCAAGGGGCTCTGTACCGGGCCCCTTGCAAATTTGCCAGGGTCTTAACTGAAATGCAGAAAGGGGGTAGAAAGTGAAAGGAGAATTCACCCCCAAAACGAAGAATATCGCATAGAAAAGAGGCATGTTATTAACAATTTAGTGCACTAAAACTTCAAGTGGCGCTGTACTGGGCCACTTCTCAGGGATCCAGGGTCTTAACTGAAAATGTAGAAATGGGGTACGGACTAAAAGGAGAATTCACCCCGAAAACGAAGAAAATCGGATAGAAAAGAGGAATGTTATTAACAATTTAGTGCACTAAAACTTCAAGGGGCCCTGTACCTGGCCCCTTGCAAGTTTGCCAGGGTCTTAACTGAAAATGTAGAAATGGGGTAGAAACTGAAAGGAGAATTCACCCGGAAAACGAAGAAGATCGGATAGAAAAGAGGCATGTTATTAAAATTTAGCGCACTAAAACTTCAAGGGGCTTGGTACTGGGCCCCTTGACAGGGTTCCAGGGTCTTAACTGAAAATATAGAAATGGGGCAGAAACTGAAAGGAGAATTCACCCCAAAAACGACGAAGGTCGGATAGAAACGACGCATATTATTAACAATTTAGTGCACTAAAACTTCAAGGGGCCCTGTACTTGGCCCCTTGTCAGGGATCCAGGGTCTTAACTGAAAATGTAGAAATGGGGCAGAATCTGAAAGGAGTATTCACCCCGAAAACGAAGAAGATCGGATAGAAAAGAGGCATTTTATTAAAATTTAGTGCACTAAAACTTCAAAGGGCCCTGTACTGCGCCCCTTGATAGGGTTCCAGGGTCTTAACTGAAAATGTAGAAATGGGGCTGAAACTGAAAGGAGAATTCACCCCAAAAAGGACGAAGATCGGACAGAAAAGAGGCATGTTATTAACAATTTAGTGCACTAAAACTTCAAGTGGCCCTGTACTGGGCCCCTTGTCAGGGATCCAGGGTCTTAACTGAAAATGTAGAAATGGGGTAGAAACTGAAAGGAGAATTCGCCCCAAAAACGAAGAAAATCGCATAGAAAAGAGTCATGTTATTAACAATTTAGTACATTAAAACTTCAAGGTGCCCAGTACTGGGCCCTTGTCAGGGAACCAGGGTCTTAACTGAAAATGTAGAAATAGGTTACGGACTAAAAGGAGAATTCACCCGAAAACGAAGAAAATCGGATGGAAAAGAGGCTTGTTATTAACAATTTAGTGCGCTAAAACTTCAAGGGGCCCTGTACTGGGCCCCTCGCAAGGGTGCCAGGGTCTTAACTGAAATGTAGAAATGGGGTAGAAACTAAAAGGAGAATTCAACCCAAAAACGACGAAGATCGGATAGAAAAGAGGCTTGTTATTAACAATTTAGTGCATTAAAACTTAAAGGGGACCTGTACCAAGCTCCTTGACAGGGTTCCAGGGTCTTAACTGAAAATGTAGAAATGGGGCTGAAACTGAAAGGAGAATTTACCCCAAAAACGACGAAGATTGGACAGAAAAGAGGCATGTTATTAACAATTTAGTGCACTAAAACTTGAAGGGGCCCTGTACTGGGCCCCTTGTCAGGGATCCAGGGTCTTAACTGAAAATGTAGAAATGGGTTACGGACCAAAAGGAGAATTCACCCCGAAAACGGAGAAAATCGGATAGAAAAGTGGCATGTTAACTATTTGTTGCACTAAAACTTCAAGGGGCCTTGTACTGGACCCCTTGCAAGGGTGCCAGGGTCTTAACTGGAATGTAAGAATGGGGCAGAAACTGAAAGGTGAATTCACACCAAAAACGACGAAGATCGGATAAGAAAGAGGAATGTCATTAACAATTTAGTGCGCTAAAACTTCAAGGGCCATGTTCCTGGCCCCTTGCAAGTTTGCCAGGTTCTTAACTGAAAATGTAGAAATGGAGCAGAAACTGAAAGGGGAGTTCATCCCAAAAACGACGAAGATCGGATAGAAAAGAGTCATGTTATTAGCGATTTAGTGCCCTAAAACTTCAAGGGGCCCTGTACTGGGCCCCTTGCAAGGGTGCCAGGGTCTTATCTGAAATGTAGAAATGGGGTAGAAACTGAAAGGAGAATTCAACCCAAAAACGACGAAGATCGGATAGAAAAGAGGCTTGTTATTAACAATTTAGTGCATTAAAACTTCAAGGATCCCCTGTACTGGGCCCCTCTTGAGGGATCCACGGTCTTAACTGAAAATGTAGAAATGGGGCAGAAACTGAAAGGAGAATTCACCCCAAAAACGACGAAGATCGGATAGAAAAGAGGCATGTTATTAACAATTTAGTGCACTAAAACTTCAAGGGGCCCTATACCGGGCCCCTTGCAAGGGTGCCAGGGTCTTAACTGAAATGCAGAAATGGGGTAGAGATTGAAAGGAGAATTCACCCCAAAAACGAAGAAGATCGCATAGAAAAGAGGCATGTTATTAACAATTTATTGCACTAAAACTTCAAGGGGCCCTGTACTGGGCCGTTTGTCAGGGATCCAGGGTCTTAACTGAAATGTAGAAATGGGGCAGAAACTGAAAGGTGAATTCACACTAAAAACGAAGAAGATCTTATAAAAAGAGGCATGTTATTAACAATTTAGTGCATTAAAACTTCAAGGGGCCTGTACCGGGCCCCTTGCAAGTTTGCCAGGGTCTTAACTGAAATGCAGAAATGGGGTAGAGATTGAAAGGAGAATTCACCCCAAAAACGAAGAAGATCGCATAGAAAAGAGGCATGTTATTAACAATTTATTGCACTAAAACTTCAAGGGGCCCTGTACTGGGCCGTTTGTCAGGGATCCAGGGTCTTAACTGTAAATGTAGAAATGGGGTAGAAACTGAATAGAGAATTCACCCCAAAAACGAAGAAAATCGCATAGAAAAGATGCATGTTATTAACAATTTAGTGCATTAAAACTTCAAGGAGACCTGTGCTGGGCCTCTTGTCAGGGATCCAGGGTCTTAACTGAAAATGTAGTAATGGGGTAGGGACTGAAAGGAGAATTCACCCCGACAACGAAGAAAATCGGATAGAAAAGAGGCATGTTATTAACATTTTAATGCACTAAAACTTCAAGGGGCCCTGTACTGGGCCCCTTGACAGGGTTCCAGGGTCTTAACTGAAAATGTAGAAATGGGGCAGAAATTGGAAGGAGAATTCACCACAAAAACGACGAAGATCGGATGGAAAAGAGGCATGTTATTGACAATTTAGTGCTCTAAAACTTCAAGGTGCCCTGTACCGGGCCCCTTGCAAGTGTGCCAGGGTCTTAACTGAAATGTAGAAATGGGGTAGAAACTGAAAGGAGAATTCAACCCAAAAACGAAGAAGATCGGATAGAAAAGAGGTATGTTATTAAAATTTAGTGCACTAAAACTTCAAGGGGCCCTGTAGTGAGCCCCTTGACAGGGTGCCAGGGTCTTAACTGAAATGTAAAAATGGGACAGAATCTGGAAGGAGATTTTATCCCCAAAACGAAGAAGATTGGATAGGAAAGAGGCATGTTATTATCAATTTAGTGCATATAAACTTAAAGGGGCCGGCCCTTAAAAAATTAAAAATCTGAGCCTCAGGTGCATCAGGACGTGTCTTCGACTAATCACTTCTGAATTTTCAGACTTCTACGTGCGGTAGTCATCGCCAACAGACACACACACACACACGCACAGAGCGATTTGTTCTTTTATTAGAATACTAGCAAACCCCGCGGCTTTGCTCGCGTAATAGTTGAAATATGCCAACTGATATTTGCATGACTATATTTTATTAGAAGAACAACTTTTGAAATTATTCAAAAATTACAAATTAAGCCATAGTTTGCCTCAACTTCATTATAAAAGAGCAATAGACAGAAATGAGATTTTAATTAATAAGAAGAGCTAAAACTAATTCCAGTTAAATTATACTTTAGAAAGTATTTTGAGACTTATGCTCATTTCATACGCTCATTTCAGTATTCATTTGAAGATTTGAATTTTTTAGAAACCATCTTAATACATTTACTTCTTAAAATTAACCATCATGTCATATTCCAAGCTTCTTGTCTAACAGTCTGTCTACCACCTCTCTTTTGTTAGTGGCACCAACATAAAATGCCGAAACAGAGTTGAAATAGAATGTCTCGAAAAATGTTGAAACAGAGACTGTCACCATTAATTTGCCAACATTAACCTTGAAATCGGTTGGTATTTCCTAATATTCTATGGAAAACGGAAATTAGATGTTTTTAAAGGCTTTTTTGTTGTTCCTACCAAGCAGTTGGTAGTGACAACGGCATAAAATATAGCCCGTATAGGATCATGGAGTTGATTCGCAACCAGTAAGGCAATAACTACTGTAATCGGTTTATTATTTCCTGGGATTCCATAGAAATCGTAATTTAAGTCACTTTTAGAATGTTTTTTGCTCCTTCTCTTCGCTTCACCCCTTTTTAATTTCGAATTTAATTTCGACTGTTCTTAGAGGACATTTATATTTTATAAGTAACTACCGTGCTATATTTAAAGTTTCTAGCCTCTTCAGTATCGCAGAAATCAATATTTAGAAAGTTTTTTTAGCTCCTGCAAATCTCGACATAAAGTATATCTTATGTTTGAGCAGGTTCTATCACCATCAATTTGCAACCATTATGCTTGAAATCTGTTTCATATTTCATAAGATTGCATAAAAATCGTAATTCAGAACGCTTATAGAACGCTTTTCGCGCACTTCATTCTTTTAAATTTGTAATTTTCTTTCGGCAATTCTTAGAAATTATTTGCACCTTTGAAGTAATTACCATTCCAAATTTAAAATGTTAGATGCCCCTCAGTAACACATAAAACGCAATTTAGAACATTTTTGCTCCTGTAACCCCCAGATGGTAGTGACAACAACGTAAAATACAGGCTATGTTGGAGCGGGGACTGTCACCATCAATTTGAAGTCATTACTTCTGAAATCGGTTTATATTTCCTGAGATTGCGTAGAAATTGCTATTTAGAACGTTTTTAGAACGCTTTTCGTTCATTTTCATCCCTTTTAAATTTAAAATTTTTAAGCAACTCTTCTCAGAGTGTATTTACATCTCATAAGTAATTACCATGCCAAATTTTAAGTTGCTAGCCCCTTCAGTATCACAAAAATTACAATTTAGAAAGTTTTTTAAAATGCAAGCGCAAGGTGGTAGTGACGCCGACACGAAATACATCCTATATTGGAGCAAGGGCTTTCATCATCAATTTCCAACCATTACTTTTGAAATAGGTTGGGTACTTTCTGAGATTGCGTAGAAATCGTAATTTAGAACGTTTTTCGTCCATTTTCATCCCTTTTAAATTTCGAATTATTTAGGAAATGTTCTTAGAGATCATCTATATCTTATAAGTAACTACCATGCCTAGTTTCAAGTTGCTAGCCCCTGCAGTATTACAAAAAACGCAATTTAGATTGTTTTTTGCTCCTTCACCCCCTTTGGGGTAGTGGCACCTACATGGAATACAGCCTATGTTGGAGCGAGGGCTGCCAACATCGTTTTCACACCATTATTTTTTAAATCGGTTCGGTACTCCCTGAGATTGCGCAGATACCGCAATTTAGAAAGTTTTTTAGAACGATTTTCGCTCATTTTCACCGCTTTTAAATTTCGATTTTGTTAGGAAATGTTCTTAGAGATCATATGTATCTTATAAATAAAAGCGCTGCCTAATTTCAGGATTTTAGGCCCTTCAGTAACACAAAAATCGCAATTTAGAACGTTTTTTGCTTCTGCAACCCCTAGGTGGTAGTGACACCGACATGAAATAGAGCCTATGTTGGAGCAAGGGCTGTCATAATCAATTTCCAACCATTACTTTTGAAATAGGTTGGGCACTTTCTGAGATTGCGTAGAAATCGCCCTTTAGAACGTTTTTTAGAACTCTTTTCGCGCACTTTCACGCCTTTTAAATTTCGAATTTAAAAAAAAAATGTTATTAGAGATCATTTATATCTTATATGTAACTACCATTCCAAATTCCATGTATCTGGGCCCTTCAGTAACACAAAAATCGCAATTTCGAACGTTTTTTTACTCCTGCACCCCCGTTAGGGGTAGTGGCACCGACATAAAATGTAGCCTATATTGGAGCAAGGGTTGTCACCATCATTTTGACACCAATATTTTGAAATTAGTTTGGTACCTCTTGAGATTGCGTAAAAATCGCCATTTAGAACGTTTTTTATAACGCTTTTTGCGCATTTTCACCCCTTTTAAATTTCGAATTTTTTAAGAAATGTACTTAGAGATCATTTATATCTAATAATTAACTTTTATGTATCTGGATCCTTCAGTAACACAAAAATCGCAATTTCGAACGTTTTTCCCCCCTGCACCCCCTTTAGGGGTAGTGGCACCAACATGAAATGTAGCCTATGTTGGAGCAAGGGTTGTCACCATAATTTTGACACCATTAGTTTTTAAATCGGTTTGGTACTTCCTAAAATTGCGTAAAAATCGCCATTTAGAACGTTTTTTATGACGCATTTTGCGCATTTTCACCCCTTTTTAATTTCGATTTTTTTAAGAAATGTCCTTTGAGATCATTAATATTTTATAAGTAACTACTATTCCAAATCTCTTTTTTCTAGGCCCTTCAGTAACCCCAAAACGGCATTTTTAGAACGTTTTTTGCTCCTACACCCCCTTTTGGCCAGTGGCACGGACATAAGATATAGCCTATGTTCTAAGTTGGACTAACACGATCATTTTGATACCATCATTTTTGGAATCGGTTCGGTAGTTCCAGAGCTTACTTCCTACAAATAAACAATTTTTACCTCTTTATAATATTAGTATAGATATAGATAAGTAACTACCATGCCAAATTCCATGTATCTGGGACCTTCAGTACCACAAAAATCGCAATTTCGAACGTTTTTTTGCTCCTGCACCCCCTTTAGGGGTTGTGGCACGGACATAAAATGTAACCTATGTTGGAGCAATGGTTGTCACCATCATTTTGACACCATTATTTTTTTAAATAGGTTTGGTACTTCTTGAGATTGCGTAAAAATCACCATTTAGAACGTTTTTTTCGAACGCTTTTTACGCATTTTCACCTCGTTTTAATTTCGAATTTTTTAAGAAATATTCCTAGAGATCATTAGTATTTTATAAGTAACTACCATTCCAAATTTCATATTTCTAGACCCTTCAGTAGTACAAAAATCGCATTTTTAGAACGTTTTTTGCTCCTGCACCCCTTTTGGCCAGTGGCATGGACATAAGATATAGCCTATGTTCTAAGTTGGACTAACACCATCATTTTGATATCATTACTTTTGGAATCGGTTAGGTAGTTCCAGAGCTTACTTCCTACAAATAAACAATTTTTACCTCTTTATAACATTAAATACTAGCAGACCCCGCGGCTTTGCTCGCGTAATATTTGAAATACGCAAAGTGATATTTATATGTTTAATTTTTATCAAAAGAAATATTATACTGTTTATACGCAAATTCAGTTATGTCGTGGAAAATTGATTAATTGTAAAGTTATAGCATCTTAAAAATCGATATTCTGGTTTGAAAACTGATTAATACATTATAAAAACTAACCGGAAACGTTTCCGAAAATCAGTTGCAGCAAAAGAAATTTTGTTTTTATAAATGCTTCTTTAATTCTTGAAAAGCAACTGATTTTCGTGTTTTCTAAAGATAAAGAACGCTTTTTGGAACTGCAAGCAACTCGGAGGAGGTTGTATACTTTCGTTCGTTTTTCAAGAAAATTTCTGGAGTTGAAACCGGAATTATATCTTTACTAGCAAACCCCGCGGCTTTGCTCGCGTAATATTTGAAATATGCCAAGTGATATTTATATGTCTAATTTTTATTAAAAGGTACTAAACTAAATTTTTATTTTATTAAAAGGTAATATTTTATTTTATTAAAGAGTTTTGTATTAAAAGGTACTTATTACTTTTAGGAATAATTCAAAAATTACTATTTAAAACACAGTTTGACTAAACTTCATTATTACATTGCATTAGGCAGAAATGGGACTTAAATTAATAAACAGAAATAAAACTAAATAAATGATAATTTAGAAAATATTTTGAAATTTTTATGCTGAATTAATACGCTCATTTCAGTATTTATTTGAAGTTTTTAATTTTTTAGAAACCATCTTCTTACATCTTAAAATTAACCATGTCAAATTCCAAGTCCTACCACCTCTCTCAACATAAAGGGCTACGTTGAAATAGGAACTGTCACCATTAATTTTCCAAAATTAATTGTGAAATCGGTTTGTTATTTCCTAATATTCCACAGAAACGTAATTTAGAAAGCTTTTTAAGGGCTTTTTTAGAACGTCTGTTGTTCTTGTGAACCCCAGGTGGTAGAATCATCGTCATAAAATATAGCCTGTGCAGGATCAGAGACTGTAACCGTTGATTCGTAACTATTACTTTTATATTCCCTGAAATTGCATAGAAATTGTAATTTAGGACTTTTTTAGAATGCTTTTCGCATCTCCTCTTCGCTTCACCCCTTTTTAATTCGAATGTATTTTCGACGATCCTTCGAGGGCATTTATATTTTTTAAGAAACTACAATGCCCTATTTAAAGTTTCTAGCCTCTTCAGCATCACAGAAATCGCAATTTAGAAAGTTTTTTCCTCCTGCAACCCTCTAGTGGTAGGGGCACACAGGCATAAAATATAGCTTATGTTTGAGCAGGTTCTATCACCAACAATTTGTCCCCATTATTTTTTTTTTAACTCGGTTTGGTATTTGATAAGATAGCATAAAAATTGTTATTTAGAACGTTTATAGAACGCTTTTCGCTCACTTCATATTTTTAAATTTGGAATTTTCTTTCGACTGTTCTTAAAAAGCAGCTGCATCTCATAAGTAAATACCATGCCATAATTCAAAATGTTAGACCGCTCAGTTGTGTAAAAAGCGCAAATTAGAACATGTTTTGCTCTTGCAAGCCCCAGATGGTAGTGGCAGCAACATAAAATATAGCCTATGTTGGAGCAGGAACTGTCACCATCAATTTGCAACCATTACTTTTGAAATAAGTTTGGTATTTCCTGAAATTGAGTAGAAATCGCAATTTAGAACGTTTTTAGACCGCTATTTGCGTATTTTCACACCTTTTTAAATTTCAAATTTTTAAAGAAAAGTTCTTAGAGATAATTTATGAACAATAAATATATACCATGCAAAATTCCATGAATCTAGGTCCTTCCATAATTCAAAATCGCATTTTTAGAAAGTTTTTTGCTTATGCATCTCCTCTGGGGCAGTGGAAACAGACATAAAATATAGCCTATCTTGGAGCAAGAGCTGTCACCATCATTTTTACACCATTATGTTTGAAATCGGTTCAGTGCTTGCTGAGATTGCATAGAAATCGCAATTTAGACCGTTTTTTACAACGCTTTTCGCGCATTTTCACCCCTTTTAAATTTTTTTAGGAAATGTTCTTAGAGATCATTGATATCTTATAAGTAACTACCATTCCAAATTACTTAATTCTAGGCCCTTCTATAACCAAAAACCCCAAATTAGAACTTTTCTTCTCCAGCAACCCCCAGGTGGTAGTGAAGTCATACAAACAAAAAACAGAGCCTATGTTAGAGCAAGGTCTGTCACCATCAATTTACAACCATTACTTTTGAAATCGATTTGATACTTCCCAAAATTGAGTTGAAATCGCCATTTAAAATGTTTTTTAGAACCCTCTTCGCGCATTATCACCCCTTTTAAATTTCGAATTGTTTAAGAACTGTTCTTGTTTATTAACTTTTCTCCTTTATCTATACTAATATTATATCTAATAATTAACTAATATTTCAAATTTCGTATTTCTAAGCCCTTCAGTAACGTAAAAATAATTTTTAGAATGTTTTTTGCTCCTGCACACCGATTGGGGTAGTGGCACCGACATAAAACATAGCATATGTTAGAGCAAGGGTTGTCACCATCATTTTGACACCATTATTTTTAAATTGGTTAAGTATTTCCTGAGATTGTGTAGAAACCACCATTTAGAACGTTTTTTAGAACGCTTTTAGTGCATTTTCACCCTTTTTTAAATTTCGAATTGTTTAAGAACTGCTGTTAGAAAACCTTTATATCTAATAAGTAACTAATATTTCAAATTTCATGTTTTTACTTCCTTTAGTACCGCATAAATCGCATTTTAGAACGTTTTTTGCTCCTGCACCCCTTTGGGGTAGCGGCACCGACATAAAACATAGCCTATGTTGGAGCAAGGGTTGTCACCATCATTTTGACACCATTATTTTTTTTAAATCGGTTTGGTATTTCAAGAGACTGTGTAGAAATTACCATTTAGAACGTTTTTTTAGAACGCTTTTCGTGCATTTTCACCCCTTTTTAATTTCGAATTGTTTCAGAACTATTCTTAGAAATTCTTTATATCTAATAAGTAACTAATATTTCAAATTTCATGTTTCTAGGCCCTTCAGTAACGCAAATGTTGCATTTTAGAACGTTTTTTGCTCCTGCGTCCCCTTTAGGTTAGTGGCACTAGTGATGGGCGATTCTCGAGATTTTACCAATCGAGAAAAATCGTCATCGTAAAAAAATACAATCGATACAGTCATCGATTACTTCCCGGAATCTACAATCGAGACAATCGAGATGTTTTTACAATCTATTATTGATTATTATTTTACAGGCTTATAGGGTAATTTTTAAGTTTTTAGTAAATACGTGGCAACTATAGATAGATGGAGTAAAACAACATACCAAGAAATCGATGTAAATTTAACACTGAGATGCTCTGAAAATAGATCTTCCTTTGAAGCTAAATGAAAGGTTGTGAAAAAACAGAAGCAGTAATGTAGTTTGCTGCTATCGTTTTCATTAACTCTTTCATTCAACTTCAATTGATGGAGGGGCACCTGATATGAAGCCTTTAGAAAGCTGTATTCTAACATTTGTTAATAATCTTAATACAACTTGTTATGTAATACATCTTATCAGTTTTTAAGCCTTCTGAAAGAAATGTTAATCCCTAAACATACCCCCTTTTCTGTACTAATGGTTTATGACAATTAACAAATTGTTAGAAATGCGTTTAAGAAATTAACTTTAATGTTACAACATCTCCGCTATAATATTTATCTTTCGAATATTATGTGTCATTCTATATTTTAATACAGGCCAATAAACTCTAAATGATTAATATCTTTAAGATATGTTCCGTATAAATTTCTTTAATAAAATGTGCATACTAATGTTTCGCTAAAACACTGTAAAACATTTTAAGTTTGTAATGTTTGAGCATATTAATAATAAGTACCATGGATTTTCATATTAAATTTTATTTTATGTATGGCAATGTGTATTATGTATGCAAGTCTAGTAAATTGAGAGTACTACAGATGAACCAGATGCCAGCAAAATGAGTTGAACACGTTAATCCCAACCCCTCAGAATTTTTCAAAACACTCTTTTCAAATATAAGATCAATATGTTATCAAGAAATATGTTCAAAGTTCTAATGGTAAGAACAACGCTATTTTGGAACGCTAAATAACTTAAGAAAATACTTTCAGTTCATTTACCTACTTTTAAAAATATTATTTAAATTATTCAAGGATTGTAATATCTTTTTGCTAATTTTGTTTTGTTATAAGTTCCCTTTTATTTTTAATGAAAGTACGATGTCTAAATCGCGTAATTATGGCGCATTCGATAGAATTGAATAGCTTTTTCACATTTTCGATAAAGGCAAAAATTTGATACAAGTTAAAGTTCCCCTAAATATCTAATGCTGTAAGATTTCCCGTTGATAAAAAAAAAAGAGCTTTATCGAAAAAGGGGAAGAAAAACCAGACAAATATACTTGCTAAAAAGGGAACCTGTGTAAACCAGAAACTGCTTACCACTCCCTATCGATGCCAAAATGATTCTTTAAATTTGCATTCCAATTAAAAATAGTTCTTTCTGACACATTAACGAACTTATTTTTATTCTCAAGCGTATTAGCTAGGATCGAATTTTTTCCTTTTCCGCTAAAGGCAAATGTTTCAAATTTTCGTAAATGCGAGCCTAATATTGGGGAATTTCACCATTAATCGAAAACAAAAGAACTTTACCGAAAAACAGAAGGATAACCGGACTCATATACCAGCTAAGTGGGAACCTACCTAAGACGGAAACCGGTTTCCATTCCCTAATGATTCCAAAATATTTTTTTCTGTTTGTACTTGTACTTAAATCCAAAGGAGTTACTTTTTGATTCATTTAAAAACTCAATTTTATTCTCAGGTGCATTGTATCAAAAAATGGAAGGATAACCGCATAAAGATACCAGCTAAGAGGGAAACTGTCTAAAACGGAATTGGTCTTTGGTCCCTAGCGATTGAAACATAACTCTTCGTTGTCTGTACCCAAATCTAAAGTAGCGCCTTTCTAACTCATTTTTATTCTTAGGTGCATTAGCTAGAATGGATTTGCATTTTCACATTTTCGATAAAAGTAAAAGGTTTGATTGAGGAAAAGTTCCTAAATGTTGAATGCGTGTCTAATTCTGTGGAATTTTCTGATTGGTCAAAAGAAAAAGAGCTTTATCAAAAAAGGGATGATAACTAGACAAACCAGCTAAGACGGAATCTGTCTAAAACGGAATTGATTTCCAGGTTCTAAATGGGCCCCTAACATGACTGTTGCCCATCTGTACCTAAATCCAAAGTAGTATCTTTGTGAGACATTCACGAACTCATTAGAATCGAACAGCATTTTCCTTTTTTCGGTAAAGGCAAACGATTTAATACAGATCAAAGTTCCCCTAAATATCTAATGCTGTAGAATTTCAAAGTTGATCGAAAACAAAGAGCTTTATCGGAAAGGGAACCAGACAAATATATTTGCTAAGAGTGAACCTGTCTAACAAGGAATTGGTTCCAATCTCTAGCAATAGCTAATGAAGTTTGATTAAATTCCGTGCATTAGTTTTTGAAATATAGCAGCGTTACCTGTTGGGCTATTTGCACAACAAACAAATCAACACCATTTTACATCTTGGTCTAACTGAATATGAAGTATTATTAAATTTTGCGTATTACTTCTTGAGATAGAGCGTTATCAAAATTTTTGTCACATAAAAGACAGATATTTTCTAAAAACTGGCCAATTTATCATGAATCCAATACTTCCTTCTTGTAAAGATAGATGAACGTAAAAATGGAAAAATGCCCCACACAAACTGAATTAAACCCTTTTTAACTTAAGTATATGTAACAAAATCACACGCATCCTAATCTGTATCCTTCTTTGAGAAACTATGACTTAAACCCAAAAACGCACCAAGTGTCAATCTGACTGTGAAAGCTAAATAAATACCCAAAGAACTTCTAACTCATAAGAAAGGGCTCCATTACTGTTTTTCTTAGCTTAGATTTACATCACATTCATTTCGGTGACTTCCCTCCTTTACGCTAGCCAACCCAGCCTACGTAATCATGACGTAGATGGAATATGCTCATTCATTTCTCTCTCGCTCTCTCTCTCTCTCGCACCTCAACTAAAGTCTGCTCGATGCAAACCTTTCGTTTATCTCGAGAGATACCTCTCCTCCATGAAAACCTCTCGCTTACCTCGAGAGATACCTCTCCTCGATGAAAACCTCTCGCTTACCTCGAGATATGTCTTCTCGGTTCTAACTAAGGCCGAGAATGGGAAATCACTTTTCTTCCATTCTCGACATGTTACTCTCGATGATTGTCAAGAAAACTGATTTCTCGTTCTCGGTCAAGAAGGGCCGAGAAGAGATATCTAGGGGAGAGCTGGAAAGAGAGATAGGTATGACAACGAGCAGTGAAATGATGGAGCCTTCCGATAAATATTACGTATTAAATAAAAAAAATTCAAAGACAGAGATTGGTGAGTTTCGGGGGGCGCAAGAGTGGACACACGGGGGAGGGGGATTTTCAAATTTTTACCGAACACGTCATGTGATACATCATCGGAATTTGACAACCCTTTCATATTATGAACCTTTCTCCCATTCACAGTTGAATTTCAGGATGCGGGGGGTGAGGGTGTGCGCGGACAAATCTTTAAAACTGTAGCGATATCTAAAATAATTATCATTTAAATGGGTTTTTTGTCGGAGCCTTCAGAAAAATAATACTTATTAAATATAAAAATATTAAGAGTTGGGGGAGTTCCGGGAGTATTCAAGGGGCGTGAGAGTGGACCCACAGGGGTGCAATTTTCAAACTTTTATGAAACCTCTCATGTGATATATCTTCGGAAATCTTTCTGACTACTCTTTCATATTATGAACCTTTCTTCCCCCAAAATTGAATTTTGGGTGTGGGGAGGGGCGAAAAAATTTTTAAAACCGTAGCGATTTCTATGATAAATAGCATTTTAGATGTGAATTTTTTTATGGGGTCTTCCGGTATTTATTATTTATTAAACATAAAAATTTTGAAAGTGGGGGCTGCATCAATTCCGGGGCGAAAGAGTGGACCCACTGGGGAGAGGGGTCGGGGAAGCAATTTTCAGACATTTTTTGAACCCGTCATGTGACATATCATAGGAAAGCTCTTGGATAACTCTTTCATATTATGAGACTTTCGTCTCCCCCTCCCCAATTTTGCTCTCACTGTGAGGGGGGGGTGGTCGTTTTCAAACTTTTTTGCATTCTCATCATTTTAGATCGGATTTTTTTACGGAGCCACTCGGTATTATTTATAATACATGAAATTTCAAAAAGTTGGGTTGTATTCCGGGGAGTGCGGTAGCTGACCCCTTGGGGCGGGGGGGGGGGGGAGCACTTTCCTAACTTTTGTCGACACTCTTCATGTGATACATCATTAGAAAATCCACTTATTCATATTATGCACCTACCTGCCCCTTTCCCCACTTTGCCACCGGGTCATTTTTAGGGTTTCATTCATCTGACGAAACCCTATTCGTCTCGCTCCTCTGTCTGTCTGTCTGTCTGTCCGTCCGTCTGTCTGTCTGTCACAGAGCCCGTTCTCAGAAACTATACATGTTGGAGACTTGAAATTTTGCATACTTATAGATGAACACCACACATCATACGACAAATCGTATAATTTTGAAAAAGTCGTACATTTAACCCTTTGGGCTCCCACATGTATATTTTAAACAGTTCTTTCTATGTAAGCCTCTAATTAGATTGGAGGCGTGAAATTTTGCATATAGCTGAATACCTCACATCAAACGACAAATCATAAAATTTTGAAAAAGTCGTACATTTAACCTTTTGGGCTCCCACATGTGTATTTTAAACAATTCTTTCTAAGTGAGCCCCTATTTAGATTGGAGGCGTGAAATTTTGCATACTTATAGCTCAACATCCCAGATTACGCGTCAAATAATAAATTTTGAAAAAGTTTTATGTTTAACCCTTTCAACTCCAGCTCGTGTATTTTAAGCAATTCTTTCTAACTGAGCCCCCAATTAAATTGGAGATTTTAAATTTTGCATACTTATAGCAGAACACCTGAGGCCAAGCGACAAATCATAAAATCTTGAAAAAGTCTTACGTTTAACCCTTTGAGCTACCACACATGTATTTGAAGCAATTCTTTCTAAGAGAGCCCCTAATTAAGTTGGAGACATGAAATTTTACTTACGTATAGTTGAATACCTCAGACCACACGACAAATCATAAAATCTTTAAAAAGTTTTATATAATAATTAACACCTCCGGGCTCTAACTTGTGTATTTTAAGTAATTTTTCTAACCTCCGCCCTTTTAACCCGGGGAGAAAATTTCCAACTTTTGCCGACACTTGAACCTTCTTTCATATTATGCACCATAGCCTTACATATCTTAGTTCCATTTTTTACTGCCAGGTACGCCTACTGATCTCGGGTGCTATGGGCCCAATCCCCTCGACTAATATATCTACGGATAGTATGTAAAACGGGTTTTCGTCCGGATAGATGTTTGTTTAGAATCGAGTGTGCCTCCTGGTTGCGAAATGTGGAACTAACAGATTTTTCAAAAAGAAAAAGTGTTTTGAAAGGAATATTAAACGAAACCCTTTGTGCGATCTGTGATCACACTTACCCACTTGTTCTAAATTTTGCTGACACTTTTCATGTTACATATTGGAAAGGCCTGTGACCACTTATTCATATTATGCACCCCCCCCACTTTGCCCCCCAACGGGGAACTTTTTTAAATTTAGCCAAGACCCCTCGTGTGACATATCGTTGGAAAGGTCTGAGACTACTTATTGATGTTATGCACCTTCGGTAACCGCCTCCCCCCCCACACTTTGCCTCCATGGGGATATTTTTCTAAATTTAGCCGAGACCCCTCATGTGATATATTGTTGGAAAGGTCTGTGACTACTTACTCATTTTATGCACCTCCCGCGGTTCTCTCCCCCCAACTTTGTCCCACGGGGGCCATTTTTATAAATTTAGCCGGGAACTTTCATGTGAATTTTCTAAATTTACCAGAGACCCCCTTGTGATATATTGTCGGAAAGGTCTGAGACCACTTACCCACGTTATGCACCTCCCGCGCCCCTCCCCCCACTTTGCCCCCCACTGGGAGGGCATTTTTATAAATTCATATCGAGATCCCTCATGTGCCATGTGACATATAGTTGGAAAGGCCTAATGCCTCATGACGACTTATTCCTATTATGCTGCTGCTGTGCTCCTCCCCTCACCTTGACCCCCCCCCCAGGGATCCGGTTCGAGATTATTTTTTTACAACATTTTATAGCCCGTGCACACCACGCCTGCTATACAGTGCCTTATATAGCGGGAAGCCAGTTCGAGATGTCATATTACAAGATTACGTATAAATTAGAGGCCCCGACTAAAGGAAGGGCTCGCTAGCGGGCGAAACCACTTATTCCTTATTAACGCCGACTCATACCAGTTTACCTGCAGACGATTCTTGATAAATTTATGAAGTATAAAAGCAGTTGGCAAACTGGAGTCATCGAGAAAATATTTACACAATCGAAAACTATCGAGATGTCCATACAATCGAGAGAATCGAGAAAAACATCTCGTTATTGCCCATCACTAAGTGGCACTAACATAAAATATAGCCAATGTTGGAGCAAGGGTCGTCACCATCATTTTGATACCATTATTTTTTAAATCGTTTGGTACTTCCTGAGATTGTGTAGAAACCACCATTTAGAACGTTTTTTAGAACGCCTTTTGTGCATTTTCACCCCTTTTAAATTTCGAATTGTTTAGAAAATGTTCTTAGACATCATTTATATGTTATAAGTAACTAATATTCCAAATTTCATATTTCTAGGCCCTTCACTAACACAAAAATCGCATTTTTAGAACGTTTTTTGCTCCTGCACCCCCTTTCGGGTAGTGGCACCAACATAAAATATAGCCTATGTTCTAAGTTGGACCAGCACCATCATTTTGATACCATTACTTTTAGAATCGGTTCGGTAGTTCCAGAGCTTACCTCCTACAAATAAACAATTTTTACCTCTTTATAATATTAGTATAGATATAGATATGTCTGATAATACAATTCTGTTAAAAATATTTTTGTCTAAAAACGATTTAAGTTATTTTTGGGGAAATGGAAAAATACGGCGCAAACCACTTTAGAGGGCTAGACAGAAGGGAACCTTGACCAATTCGAGAGTTTTCCTTATGCGATTCAAACAGTAGTAAAAGATCAGAAAACTTTCCTTCTGCATTTATGTACTACATTTACATTTAATACGCGATAAGTGCTTAGTAAAATCACAGTAAGTAATCTTTTTAAATTTGTTTCTTAAAAAATTAAAAATTAGATATTTTATTAGTATTTTTTAAATTATGATTGAATTATCTGAGTAAAAATGTTTTCCGTTAATTTGTAACACTTTCCATGATAATTGAAAAATGTTTATCATTTTAGTTTCTTTCAATTTTCTTCTGAATAGTGGCGTGTCTTTCCATTTCCTCGCTAAGTTCTATACAAAACTAGCTGCAATACCCGGCGTTACTCGGGTCAGAATTTATTGCACGCTTTATGACATGAGGACCAGTCTCCTTAAGCGCTGTGTTTCAGCAATTTTAGCAGTGTTGCAGTTCATTACTTTGGCGTTGAATAAAGATATCACGATGGCTATATTTGTTTTCCACAATTATCACTGCAACTTCATTGACTTGAGGTGCATTAAACCTTCGTTCATGCTTACCGGCTGGTCTTTTGTCGGCCAGAATGACGATCTTATAGTTGTCTGCGTTCTAGTCTTGAACACATTGATCACTTGATTATGGTTATGGAATAGACGTTGTAACCCCTGAATAATTTCTCGTTGTAGCCCCAGAATGTGAGTGCAACGATAATCTGTTTCGAGTTTTTCTCACTAACAAAATATATTTGTAGGAATTTCGGTGTTTCATTTTGTATGGGCATTAGTAGCCTACTCGATGATAAATGCCTACTCGATGATATTTGCCCTTGAACTTTAAAAACTCGGGGGAAATTTTCTACGTTGCATATTGATGTAGCCCCGAAAGAACTCATTTGAAAGCAAGAATTGTATCGGCGTATATTTTGCATTTCCTAATATTCCTTTAAAAACGTAATTTAGAAAGTTTTGAAAGGTTTTTTAAAATGCTTGTTGCTCCTATCAAATCCGAAGTGGTAGTGGCACCAGCTTAAAATGTAGCTTGTGTAGTATCAGAAATTGCCCCCATTGATTCGCAACCATTACTTTCGGAATAGGTTCATTATTTTTTGAGATTGCATAGAAATCGTAATTTAGGACATTGCAATTTAGAATGTTTTTTGCTCTTGCAACCTCCAGGTGACAGTAACACCTACATAAATAGAGCCTATGTTAGAGTAAAAGCTGTCACCATCAAGTTCCAAAGTTTCCAACCATTACTTTTGAAATCAATTTGATACTTCCGGAGATTGCGTAGAAATCGCAATTTAGAACGTTTTTAGAACGATTTTCGCCCATTTTTACCCTTTTTAAAATTTGGGTTTTTCAGGGAATGTTCTTAAAGATCATTTATATCTTATAAATAACTATCATGCCTAATTTCAAGTTGCTAGCCCCTGCGGCATCACAAAAAACGCAATTTAGAACGTTTTTGCTCCTGCAATACTCAACTGGTAGAGACACCAACATAAAATAGAGCCTATGTTAGAGCAAGAGCTGCCACCACCAATTTCCAACCATTACTTTTGAAATTGGTTTGGTACTTCCTGAGAATTTCAATTTAGAACGTTTTTAGAACGCTTTTCTCGCATTTTCACCTCTTTGAAATTTCGAACTTTTTAAGAAATGATTTTATTGATCATTTATATCTTATAAGTAACTACCATGCCAAGTGTCATGTTTCTAGACCCTTCAATAACACAAAAATCGCATTTTTAGAACTTTTTTGCTCCTCCACCCCTTTTGGGGTAGTGCCACCGACATAAAATATAGCTTATTTTGGAGCAAGGTCTGCTACTATCATTTTGACACCATTATTTTTTAAATCGGTTCGGAACTTTCTGAGATTGTGCAAAAATCGCAATTTAGAACGTTTCGGAATTCTTTTGTGTGGCCCTGTAAATGAATAATAAATATTCTTTCCACCGCATATGCTACAGAATGTATATTTAAATGCATTTCATAAAAGCATTTCAATTTCATTATGTTCGAAAGGCTGTAAGATCATTAAAAACTATCTCAAACGATTTTTCCACATAGGCCGTAATGTAATGGAATTCTTTTGAGTGTCCCTCTAATCTCCCACGCGCCGCGACCAAACTGCCTTACTACCAGCAGGAGACCAAGTTAGATAGCCCTTAAAGGGCTCCAACCGCGTGCGTGTGGCAGTACGTGTTCATGGAGAAAAGTCTGGCTTCACCCACACACAGTAGACTTTTATGTATACGAGGTGGAAACCAGGGTTGTAAAAAACCCGGGTTTTTTGTTAAAAACCCAGCCCAGACAGGTTTTATTAAAAAACCCGGGTTAAATGGGCAATTTTCCCCGGGTAAATTGGGTTAAAATGCCAAAATGTGGAATATGATTCCACCTTCCTCCCAAATAATAATCTTAAGGGTTGCCACTGTATAGGAAAAACTGGAAAAGTGAGGGAATTTAAAAATGAATATTAAAAACAAGAAATGTTACTAAATTTTGGTACTTTGCAAAATTTATCCAGTGAAATTTTGAAAATTCTCAGAGGAATTACTCAGGGAAAATTAAATTTTTTGCTTCTAGGAAAGCGCAAGGAATTTGATTGCCGAAATAAGTGGCAATCCTGATCTCAAATACAATCTTTGTGAACACTTCATAGTCTAATAGATGGGAATGACTTCATAGTCTTAATAAGGATCTCAATATTTTTCTCTGTTCTTTAAATATGTATATATACATATATATATGATCCCTTGAATTTAAATAACAGGCAAATTTCAAATTGCAAAGCTATCAGTTGTGTGCTATTTAATAATAAAATATAAATATAACTTAAAAAAAACTTGCTCCTTTGAAATTATCATAAGATTAGAAAATGTTGATAAATAATATCTTACAACAAAAATTTTTCTTATATGTATATACAGGGTGTCCACTCTCATCGGAGTCTAATGGCTAATTCCTAAACCGTTAGTCATAGACATATAGTTCAAATTACAAAAATGTTTTAATTTGAGGCAAAGAAATATTTTAAAAGCGATTTGGGTCAATAAAAACATTTCTTAAAAAATTACGAAATTTAAGTTTTTATATGGCTCCCAGTCCTATAAGTTATATTTAGTAAAATTTTCCTATTACACTGACAAGACACACAAAAAGAGTCCCGTTCATATAACACTAAAATTGACTGAGTTATGAAACTTTAAAAATGCATGACTTATATCACTTCTCTGCCTCTGAACACAAATGAGTTTGGCCATGCTTTGAGGTGTCATATTCTAAGTGCTTAAAGTATTCGAAGAACTTTTCACGTGTATCTGCACTTTGAAAAAAATAGTACAAGTGTTACGATTGAGTTAACTTTTATTAAGTTTCAGATTGGCTAAAATTAATGTATTTTAACATATGTTTTATTTTGTAAGGATTTGAGATTTTCTTTTCATGATTTCTTTTAACAAATATTTTGTTATTTTATTTAACTTCAGCGATCGTATGTATGTTTTCCTAGTTCAAAATTTGTATTCGCAATTTAACTCTTTCAAATATCTGATCGAGATTAAATTTTACATGTATACTGACGTAAATCCGATAACAATCTAATATTATTATTATTTTCAGTGGTTACCATTCATACTTATTTTACAGGATAACACAAAAAATTTCGGATAGATTACTGCCAAGAAGTTTAAGAAAAAGTTTTAGATTAGATAACACAAGACTGCGATGGTTATGTTTTTTAACTTTTATGCATTTTTTTAGCACTGAATCTGAGAATTACCTTAATTTTTAACCATCATCTTAGGATGTTTTGCAAATCATAAATTGTCAAAGTTAAAAAATAACAAAAATCAAATACTATAGAATAGAGGAGACAGCTGAGTTTTTTAACTTTTGATAATTGATTTTTAGGTACTTTTTAGCACTGAATCTGAAAATGACCTTCATTTTTAACGATCATGTTATAATTTTTTTTGCAAATCGTAAATGTCAAAGTTAAAATATAGCAAAAATCTGATTCTATAAAACAGATGTAAAACTTTTTTTATTTAATTTTCCTGATGTGATGGTTAAAAATGAAGGTCATTTTCGGATTCAGCAGTAAAAAATGATACTATAAAACAGATGTAAAACTTTTTTTATTTAATTTTCCTTACATGATGGGTTAAAAATGAAGGTCATTTTCGGATTCCGCAGTAAAAAGTACATAAAATAATTTAATAAATATAATAAGTTTAGTAAATATAATACTCTTGAAGCTAACTGAAAAGCTTCAATTTACGTTTTAAATTAAAAGCTAAAACTTTTTAAAATTATAGAGCTCCCAATCTAAAAGTGCAAGTAAATTACTACAAACTAGGGGGCTCTGCCCCCTACGAGCTACGCTCGTCAACCCCCGTTCAGACACCGCAGACTCTAAAAGTGCGCTAATTTGATCGGCTTTAAAAAGATTTCGGAAGATTGAATTATAATTTAAAAAACAGTGGCGATCTCCCTATAAACGGATTTCTATTCATTTCTCTTTGACTGGGGAGTTTTAAGGCCAAATCCGCTGCGGTACTACTTGATGAACCCTTCGACCAATTTCGCCAAATTATATAAATCGCCAAAGCACTCACCAATTATACAAATTGACATAATTTTTATTTTAAATAACGAAAGAACAAATAAATTAGTGCAACATTAATAAAAATACAAATAAAACGTCGAAATAAAAATAACTTGATGACGTAGACACGTGTAACTTGCTTAAAGTCAAGTTAATGTGACATTTACGATCAACTATTATTGGCATTTAATCTTATAGTTTGGCGAATGATAGATTTTTGGTCGACGGGATAACTAAGTAGTACCAAAAATACATATGTCAATCGCTGTTTTCGTCTTTGACGTAGACACGTGTAACAACATTTCAAAATAAGCTAATATAAAAGGAATTAAGTAAACAGAGTCTTTGTCTCCAGGTATTTTTTAACAAAACGAAAAGAAAGTCTTTTAAATAAGACATTTTAAATTAATCGTTTTTAATCTGACGTAATTTTGACCAAACTATTCTTTCTCTTTTTAATATTCACGTGAAAATACTTGTGTTAGAAATGAAATATTATTTGCGCTTTCCTAACAAAAATAGTTGAAAAGTATCCGCTCAAAATATCAAGTAAATGTCTAGCGCAATTTCTGAATTTAAACCGTTTTGCAATATTATTTTGTATTCATTTTATGTAATAACTGTAATGTGACGTAAATATGACGTAATTTCTCCTATTTAAGACTTCTAATGCATGTTAATAAATTTATTATTTTACAAATTCCTTTTTCTCTTAAAATTCACGTGTAATTATAGTTTTTATGACGTAATTTTTAATAAGTTCCTGTTTTTTGTACATAATTATTTAATTCTAATTCCAAATGTTTTTTTCTGTTTATAATAGTCACGTGTAAATAAATTTTTAATTTATTTACAAGTATAAATATTTTTTTTGAAGTAAACATTATTGTTTCCAATGTTTATACAGTTGGCAACAGTTTAAATTAATATCACTTTCTAAAATCTGTAAAAAATATCTCTAGAAATGCTGAAAATTTGAATTTAAAATAGAAATAAAACCTCAAAAAATTAGTCAAATTAAAAAAAGAAAAACAGTCTGCACACCGGGAACTTCAAACGTATAAAATGATCTAAAAATTATTAAATTCCTATGAATAGTTTTTGCTCCTATAAAACTTTTTTAGTGGAACGATTTTGTCCAACTTTAGCATTCAATATCTCTTAAAATAATTCTTCGATTTGAAAACTGTCTGCATCAGCGTGTTTATCAAACATTTCTGTATCATACTACCGATTTTCATATTTTTGTATGCATTATTTTTCTTAATATTAACGAAGAAAGACCTCCTGTCACAAAAAATTCAAAACCGGCGGCGGCGGTGACAGCGGTAGTTACTTTTTTTTTTAGAATAGAGAGAGATATTTTCTAAGAATCATAAATAAAACAGAATAACCATAAACAACAAATACATCGTTTGTTTCTTTCCAGAATTATATTTAAAAAACCCGGGCTTTTTAAATGGGTTTTTTATAAAAAACCCAGCCCGGGCAGGCAGCTGGGCGGGTACCCGGGCAGCTACCCACTACAACCCTGGGTGGAACCCGCCGAATTTCGACGAAAGAAAATGTTTACAAAGGAACTGTTGCATCAAATTTATAATACATCAACAACAATAATTAGAATAAAAAATCCATCTTACACTTTGTATGTGAATACTGTGCGTAACTTTAGGAATGAAGACGATTAGGTTTCTTTTTCACATTTTTTATAACACTAGGGGGCTCGGCCCCCTACGAGCTACGCTCGCCAACCCCCGTCCAGACACCGCAGGTTCTAAATGCACGCTAATTTGATCGGCTTTAAAAAGATTTCGAAAGATTGAATTACAATTTAAAAAACAGTGGCGATCTCCCTATAAACGAATTTCTATTCATTTCTCTTTGATTGGGAATTTTAACGCCAAATCCGCTGCGGTACTACTTGATTATCCCGTCGATCAATTTCGCCAAATTATATAAATCGCCAAACCACACGCCAAATTATACAAATTGACATAATTTTTATTTTAAATAACGAAAGAACAAATAAATTCTTACAACATTAATAAAAACACAAATAAAACGTCGAAATAAAAATAACTTGATGACGTAGACACGTGTAACAACATTTCAAAATAAGCTAATATAAAAGGAATTAAGTAAACAGAGTCTTTGTCCCCTGGTATTTTTTAACAAAGCGAAAAGAAAGCTCTTTTAAATGAGACATTTTAAATTAATTCTCAAAATATCAAATAAATGTCTAGCGCAATTTCTGAATTTAAACTTTTTTGCAATATTATTTTGTGTTAATTTTATGTAATAACTATAATGTGACGTAAATATGACGTAATTTCTCCTAAGACTTCTAACGCATGTTAAGGAATTTATTATTTTACAATATCCTTCCTCTTTTAAAATTCACGTGTATACTTTTTATGACGTAATTTTTAATAAGTTCCTGCTTTTTATACGTAATTATTTAATTCTAATTTGAAAGTTTTTTTCCTGTTTATAATAGCCACGTGTAAATAAATTTTTAATTTGAAGCAAACATTATTGCTTGCGCTTTTTATACAGTTGGCAACAGTTTAAATTAGTACAATTTTCTGAAATCTGTAAAAAATATCTCTAGAAATGCTGAAAATTTGAATTTAAAATAAAAATAAAACCTGAAAAAATGAGTCAAAATAAAAAAAAATTAATGCAATCTGCACTCCGGCAAATTCTAACGCATAAAATGATCTAAAAATGATTACACTGCCATGTATAGTTTTTGCTGCTATAAAACTTTTTTAGTGGAACGATTTTGTCCAACTTTAGCATTAAATAACTCTTAAAATAATTCTTCGATTTGAAAACTGTCTGCATCAGCGTGTTTATCAAACATTTCTGTATAAAACCACCGAATTTCATATTTTTGTATGCATTATTTTTGTTAATATTAACGAAGAAAGGCCTCCGGTCACAAAAAAATCAAAACCGGCGGCGGCGGCGGCGGTGACAGCGGTAGTTACTTTTTTTTAGAATAGAGAGACACAGCACACAAATGTTACAAACAATCACGAACACTGAAGAACATAGAATGATGAAGTGACGTTGGGGTAATAACCCGCTGTTAGAACAAGTGACGTTCATAAAACATATTTTTGGGGAATACTCCCGCTATAAGAAACAGAATAATTGGGGATAAGACCCGCTATACCATAACGTGCCACAATGGCAGCTCAAGAACAACATACTCTATACTTGGGGATAAGACCCGCTCGAATACACAACGTGCCGCAATGGCAGCTAAAAAACAACTGCACTGGGTCACATGACCGCAAGCTACGGAGCTCGTTCGTCATGCGCACAAGGTCCGAACATGCCGCCCCGCGTTGCAATGTGCGTAGCACATTCAAAATATTAAAATACACTATAAATACAAGAACTAAATAAAATACCAATACCATAAAATAATATTACAATACAAATACAATAATAATAAGTTGCAATAACAAGGACTATACAATACAATAAAATTAAATTCTTTGTTACAAAATTTAAGCTATTTTCTAAAAATAGTTCGATGTATTCTTAAGAAAAGTTGAATGTAAAATAACATGTAAATCTTAGGTGCACTTTAAAATAAGTAGACAATGAGAAAAGGTATGTACATTAGGTTTCATTAATGGGCAAGACACACAATCTAGATATGGATCTAAGAAAGATATTTGAGGCTGTTTTAACCTTTGCAACCCTAACATTACCATCCTTTCCTGGTATAACCTCTAAGATTCGTCCTAGCATCCACTTACAGGGAGGTAAATTGTCCTCCTTTATGACAACCATCGCCCCTGGTTTGATGTTTTCCCCTTTTACCTGCCATTTTGAACGATTTTGGAGATGACTCAAGTAATTTAATTGCCAATGTCTCCAAATTAATTGGACGAATTTAGTGATTCTCTGCCACCTAGATAATCTCGATTCTGTGATATCAATCAACTGGGGTTCTGGAATGGCATCGATAGGCCGACCAATTAGGAAATGGCCTGGTGTCAATGCATTAAAATCATTTATATCGGTCGATAACGGAGTTAAGGGACGCGAATTTAGTACCCCTTCGATTTGGGTGGTGACTGTTTGGAATTCTTCCATAGTCAATCTAGCACCTTTTAATGTTCGTTTAAGATAATACTTGAAAGATTTTACACCAGCCTCCCATAAACCACCGAAGTTGGGCGATCTAGGAGGAATGAACTTCGATTCAATAGCTTCTGAAGTAAGGTAATTAGCTAATTTTTCATCCGGTCTACGAACTAACTCATAAAGTTTGTGCAATTCTGATTTAGCACCCCTAAAATTCGTAGCATTGTCTGTCATAATAGAAGCGCATTTTCCTCGCCTTGAAACAAAGCGTTTAAGTGCGGCGATAAACGCGTCAGATGTTAGATCCGTTACTATTTCTAAATGAATAGCCTTTGTTACTAAGCAAACGAAAATCGCGACATAAACCTTATGAAAAATCCCCTTTCTTTGATTTTTATATTTAATCTCAAAAGGGCCGCAAAAATCGGTTCCTGTATGGTTAAACGTAAAATTTGGAGTTACTCTTTCCGATGGGAGGTCACCCATGATTTGTTTAGCAGTAACTGGGTTGTTCCTAAAACAGACAATGCAATCATGCACTACTTTTCGCGCTAAATTTTTTCCACTTACGGGCCAAAACCGCATACGTACGTAATGGATTAAAGTTTGGGGACCAATATGAAAATACTTCCTGTGAAAATGCTCAAATATGAGTTTTGTGAGCTTGTGGCCTTTCGGCAAAATGATTTGATGCTTCTTATCAAAGTTTAAATCTGAATTTTCCAACCTACCGCCAACTCTTAAGATATTATCTTGATCCAAAAAGGGGGATAAACATTTAATTTTACTGGAAGGGGGAACCCTTGATTCCCGTTTTAAACCCTTAATCTCTTCCTGAAATTCTGCATTTTGTACTAATCTAATTAGAGAAACTTCTGAATTTTTTATTTCTGGGGTTGTGAGGCTGCCTCTGCGCCGGTCTGCTAACTTACATTTGCAATTGTGAAAAAACCTATAAACATATGCCAGTATGCGAAGAATACTATAGTATTTACCACTTATGTTGAGAAAAAAATTTACTTCTTCAGGATTCCTGAAAAGAGAAAGAGAAATATTAGAATTGAAATCATTACAGTTATTTTTATATTTTGATTTAGTCTCTGGAATGTAATCTGTTTCTGGCACAGAAATAGTTTCTTGCTCAGTCACTAAGTCATCAGCTTCTAGGAAGTTTGGTCCCCTAAACCACATTGGATTCTCTAGAAGAGAATTAACACTCGCACCTCTGGTCAAGAGGTCGGCAGGGTTGTCCTTGCTGGAGCAGTGATACCAAGAGTTCGAATCTGAAAGTGCATTAATCTCTATGACACGGTTAGCCACAAACTGCTTCCATCGCTTTGATGATCCTTTGATCCAGAATAAGGTTATTTTGGAATCCGTCCAATAGTACACTTTCGATGTGATTTTTTGATCTAGGATGGGTTTTACTTTATTGGTCAGTCTTGCACTTAGTAAGGCTCCGAGAAGTTCTAGCCGAGGCAGAGTTATCTCCTTTATCGGTGCAACACGACTCTTTGAAGTCACGAGATTGACTTCCACACCACTCTCACTTTTTATTCTCAGATAAATTGCAGATCCATACTTTATTTTACTAGCATCAGAAAAGGCGTGTATTTCTACAGCTATTACTTGATTCAAGCAACCAAGAATTTTCCTCGGAATTTTTAATTCTGCTAAATTTGGAAGTTCTTCGAGCCACTTTAACCATTTTTCGTGCACATTAGTTGGTAACTGTTCATCCCATGCTGTCTTCTTTAGCCATAGTTCTTGGAACAGGCATTTTATTCTAATGGTGAATGGCGTCAGCATGCCTAACGGATCGAAGATTTTACCAACTGCTTGCAATAGTAGACGTTTTGAGCTTTTTTGCGATGACAAGAATTCTATTAAACTTTTGACTTCGAATGTCAGACAATCTTCTTCTGTTTTCCAGGACATTCCTAATACCTTGCTTAGATTGCTTCCTAGGCTTATTGCAGCATGTTCTGTTTGAATATTTAAACCTTCCTTTTGCCAGCACTTCAGTAACGCTTCATCATTGGTTCTCCATTTTCGAAGAATCATTCCTGCTTCAGACATTATTTTGTTAGCCTTCAGGGAAACATCAAGAGCTTCTTGCAGCGTATCTTCGCCAGATATAAAATCGTCCACATAAATATATTTATCGAGTAGGTGAACAGTTCTTGGGTGTAGGTTCGTAAACCGCTTGATGTGCTCCTTTATGGTAGCAGATAGGAGGAATGGAGAGGCATTGACTCCAAAAATAACACGTTTGAATCTGAAGACCTTGAAAGATTTTAAACCATCATCATACCACAGAAAACGGACAGAATCCCGATCTTTTTCAGCTAGTGAGATTTGAAGGAACGCCTTCTCGATATCAGAAGAAAAGGCAATTTCGTATAATCTGAAGTGGATTAAAATATCAAATAGAAGTGTATTTAAGTTGGTGCCGGGCCATAAACAATCATTAAGGGACAAATCATTGTTATCATGAGAGCTGGCATCAAAGACGATTCGGACCTTTGTAGTAAGTTTATCTTCTTTACAGACCGCATGATGGGGCAAATAATAAACTGCTCTGTCTAAAACAGGTTCATTTTCTTGCACCTGCTCTATAATTCCTTGCTTTAAATATTCCGTGATTATTTCAGAATATTGTCGAAAAAGCCCTGGGTTTCGATAAAATTTTCTTTTTAGACCTTCCAAACGCTGTTTCGCAACATTAAAATTATCGTTTAAATCCTTCCAGTCCTTTTTCCACGGTAACTGAACTTCATAACGATCGCCTACAAATTTGACAGTTTTATCGAATATTTGTTGTGCTTGATCAGTTTCCGATATTTTCGGATCATCATGTTTAATGCCTATAGACTCAAGCTCCCAAAATTGTTTTAAATTATCATTTATTTCATCGAAATCTCTAACGAAATTGCACATAGTAATATTGTTTGTTTGCGTGTTCTCCTCTAGCGCCCCAGTTGGGATCCATCCAAAAACAGTGTCTTGCAGAAAAAGTTTATCATTTATCTTAACTGAATTATGCTTTAAAATTCTATAAAATAATTCAGCGCCAACCAATGCGTGAATTTTTCCCGGTTTGAAAAATGTGGGGTCTGCCAATTCCACAATATTCGGTAAATTAATGTCCGATACATTTAATTGCCTTGATGGAATTACATCCGTGATTTTGGGAACAATTAAGAAATCTATATTCTCCCTGAAAGAGCCATCTTCGTTTGTAATTACACTCGAAATTTTATTTTTTACATTATAAGTATAACCGTTTAATCCTGTAACGGGTACATTAATTATCCTTTTTTTAAATTTCAGCATGTCAGCGCAATCCTTAGTTAAAATATTGACATTGCTAGCATTATCCAAAATTACTCTAAACTTTCGTTTATTTCCGAAATTATCTTCTATAAAAACAAAGCATGTACTCAATAAAATTGATTTTCTTTCTTTACTTATATTATTCAAGGTCTTTAAAGATTCATTATTTATCGAAATGTTTTCCGTTTCTCTATTTACCGCACCTGCAAGAGGGGAGGAAATTTGGGGGGAAGCCAATTCATTTTTGGATTTATTTTTTTTATCTCGATGAAGCGATGAGCTGTGTCGCAATCCACAGGTATTACAATTATATTTTGAAATGCAAGAATTTACGAAATGAGAATTATTCAAATAATTGATACACAGTTTATTTTTCTTCACAAAATCGTATCGTTCAGAAACATTCATTTTTCGAAACTGAGAACATTTGTTCAAATTATGAAAAGCCAATTTACACAGAATACAAGTTTTTCCATTCGATTTATCATTCGAATTTAGCATGAAATTTTTTTGTTTGTTCGAAAGAGGAATGTTTTTGTTTAAGGGTTTTGAAGCAGAGTATCTATTTACGCTTTCTAACGTAGAACTGCGGTTTTCCAAAAATTACATTAATTCATTAAATTGCGGGTATTCTGATTTTTTAATCGAATATTCAAATAATTTTCGAGATTCCTTATCTATCTTTTGCAATATAATATTGATAAGGATAGCATCAGACAGATTGTTTTGTTCATATTGTAATACTTTTAAGGCCCTCAAATTTTTATTTACACAATCAATAAAGGATCTCAATTCTTTAGAAGACTCGTAATGTATTTTTTCATAATTAATTATGGCTGATAAATGAGTGTCAATGAGCAAACGTTGATTTTCGAATCTTTCAGTAAGTGCTGTAAACAATGACTCAAAGGAATCGTCTGGGCTCTCTAGTTGTTTTGCTTCATTTTTTAGCGATGCTCGCAAATAAAACAGCTTCTGAGCGTCATTTAACTGGGCATTATTGATAATTAAATTTGTAAATTGTACTTTAAAGATTGACCACTCTTCATATTTACCATTGAATGTTGGTAGTGGGATTTCAGGTAACTTAACTTTAATATTATTCAAACTTATAGATTCAATACTATCAGCATGCACATTTATTTCAGAAACTTTAAGATTTTTAAGAAATATGTTGAGACTTACCTCAAGTTTCTCGAGACGATCTTCGAGTTCATCTAACTCGTTTTCGATTTCTGGTAAGTCCTTAATATCAGGGATATCATAATATTTATCCCGTATTTCCGATACTTTTGCTTGAAGCTCAGGTAATTTTCGAATCTTTATTTCGAGCTCGGTACTCGAGTAATTAATTTCGTCTGTATTATCTTTTACGAAATTTCCTAATTTCGTTATAGCACCTTTTAGAGCAACTTTTGTTCTATTTAATTTTTCCATAGCAGCTATTTCACTGCGAAATCGACGGACCACAAAAATGTATGTGAATACTGTGCGTAACTTTAGGAATGAAGACGATTAGGTTTCTTTTTCACATTTTTTATAACACACAGCACACAAATGTTACAAACAATCACGAACACTGAAGAACATAGAATGATGAAGTGACGTTGGGGTAATAACCCGCTGTTAGAACAAGTGACGTTCATAAAACATATTTTTGGGGAATACTCCCGCTATAAGAAACAGAATAATTGGGGATAAGACCCGCTATACCATAACGTGCCACAATGGCAGCTCAAGAACAACATACTCTATACTTGGGGATAAGACCCGCTCGAATACACAACGTGCCGCAATGGCAGCTAAAAAACAACTGCACTGGGTCACATGACCGCAAGCTACGGAGCTCGTTCGGCATGCGCACAAGGTCCGAACACACTTGTTAATTTAACTCTCCAAAGACATATTTTAACCTAAGATTAACAAAATACTCTTTTCATAAACTTCAACTGTTAAAATTATTGAAAAATTAAACTTAATTCATATACGTCATCAGTAAAATATAATCAAGATAAGTAATTTTGATTAAGTTATTAATTGATGCTTAGTAGTACAGAATGAAAAATCCGCAAAAATGATTTCACCTTGACATAATCATATAATTTTTCTACCTTTACATCTAAACCAAATCAAGTCATTTTCCACGTTTCACATCCATATTAACCATTTAAAAACATTTTAATGCGCAATATGTTATCAATAAACATATTTTCAAGCTTGAAGTCACGTTTGTCAATTATTACAACTTTTCATGTTAAAATTCACACTCGTGATTTGAGGTCTTAGTATAATCTGTGTACCTGCGCGTAAAAATTCCAGAAATTTATAACGTTTAAACGTATTCAAGGGGAAATATCTCATTTTATCAAATAAAATTATCGTTTACTTTTAAATATGAGGTCATTTTCAGTCGCTGAAATATTTTGCCTATTGACTCAAACTCAATATCAGCGAAATGAAAAAATAGTGGAATATAACAGCATCATCAGGGAAATTGTGTCTTTTTTAAAGCGTAACGTCATTTTCTGTTCCAATTTTTAAAAATATATTTTTAATTGTAATGAGAAAATGGCATCAGTAAGAATATAATCAATAAAGATAACTAATCCACTTTTAATAGAAATGAAGTACTTCAGTTGCCACGATTAGAAAATTGGTATTAAAAACTATAAAAAATTTAATATCTCAAAAATAAATTGAGATACAGCTTTCAAACGAATTGCATTTAAAAGTGCATTTTTTTTCTGCATACGACGGTGTAAACATTTAAAATGTGGGATGTTTAGAAATTTAAAAATTTGCAGTAGCGAAAATTGCAAAAGCGAAATTTCATTTCAAATTTCAAAGTGTTGCCATTCGCAGAATGACGTATGCGTTACGCACAGATATGTTTGTCCTTTATAATATAGATATACTAGCGAACTTGCCCGGTTTTGCCCGGGTACTTATAAAAACAGCAAGGATTGCGAAAAAGCTCCGAAAATCTCAATAAGATATCGCGAAAAATTTTTAAATCGCTGCACAAATTTCAACGAATTAAAAAAATTATATATTGTGTTCGAAGATTGAAAGTTGATTCCATTCACTAATGTTGAAAAATGGTAGGAAATCGCTAAAATACACTAAAAATCACATACAAAATTCCCAAAAAATTCGAAAATTGCTATACCAAATCCGAATAAACTTTATGGAAATGAGGGAAGAATGTAATTTAGATCAAAAATGGAATATCAAAAAATTGCAGCAGATAGCGAAGAAACGTAAAAATTCCATTAAAAATAAAAAAAAGTTCAAAAATCACGAAAGTCAAAATTTACTATCTATATTATAAAGGACAAACATATCTGTGCGTAACGCATACGTCATTTTGCGAATGGCATCACTTTGAAATTTGAAATAAAGTTTCGGTTTTGCAATTATATCTACGGCAAATTTTTAAACTTCGAAACATTGCACATTTTAAATTTTAACACCGTCTTATAAGGAAATAAATGCTCTTTTAAATGCAATTTGTGTGAAAGCTGTATCTCAATTTATTTTTGAGATATTAATTTTTTTGTAGTTTTTAATACAAATTTTGTAATCGTGGCAACTGAGGTACTCCAGTTATATTGAAAGTAAAGGGAAAATAGTCATGGTTTGTTATTTTTATTGATTATATCCGTATTGATGCCATTTTCACATTATAAATAAAAGTAACTGTTTTATAATTTTTGAACAGAAAATGATGTCAAACATTAAAAAAGAACACGCATTATTTTTCATAAATCAGTTACATTTCAATATTTTTACATTACGCTGATACTGAGTTTGAGACCTTAGGCAAAATGATTCAGTGAGTAAAAATTATGTCATATTTAAAACAATACGATTATTTATTTTGATAAAACTAAATATTTGACTAATACTAAATGCCAATACTATAACAACTAAAGGCAAATTTCTGATTTTTTTTTTCGCGAGTATTCAGACTAGAACTTAAAGTTTAGGGAATGTTCACATGAAAAGTTGCATCGGACAAACATGACTTTAAGTTTAGAAATACATTCATTAATAATCTATTGCGCGTTAAAATACTTTCAAATTGTGCATTTGAGTGGTGCGTATGTAAATTATGAGAATGTGAAAATAACGTACAATTTAGATTTTATGGAGGAAAATTTTACGATGTAATAAAGCGAAATATTTTTTACTGATTTGCCATCCCGTAAAAACAAACATAAGAGCCTCAATCGACAAATTCATCATGATTCATCGTGATTACGTATTCTAATAGAGTGTAATTTTTCAATAATTTAAGCAGTTGAAGTTTGTGGAAATAATATTTTGGTAACTTTAGGTTAAAAATAGTATTTGTTTTAAGAATGAGACAACCAATGTTAGATGAATTTTTAATTGTAATTATTTTTGTAGGTTTATTATAAATTCGATCTGAAGTTCCTTTCTAACATTTTAGTTCGTCAAATTTCGACGGGTTCCAAATCGTCTACATTATAAAGGACAAACATATCTGTGCGTAACGCATACGTCATCTTGCGAATGGCAACACTTTGAAATTTATAATAAAATTTTGGTTTTGCAATTTTCTCTACTGCAAATTTTTAAACTTCTAAATATCGCACATTTTAAATTTTTATACCGTCGTATAAGGAAAAAAATGCTCTTTTAAATGCAATTTGTTTGAAAGCTGTATCTGAATTTATTTTTGAAATATTAATTTTTTTGTAGTTTTTAATGCCATTTTCCTTATCGTGGCAACAAAAGTACCCATTTTTATTGAAAGTAAACGGAAAATAGTCGAAAATAGGAAATACTGTATCTTTTCGTAGCATTTTCTCATAAAACCTGAAAAAAACATTGAAATTAAGAAATGGGCTATGTAAAGAATATTGTGTGTTATTCCGTGATAATGACGTCATAGGCATACTTTTCTATAGACGAAGTTCAAGACGATATTGTAAAAGTGGAATGCATTAGCGGATGCAAATGACGTCATTTTATAAAAAAGCGTGTATTTTAATTCTTAAACCTGAATTATGTTTTATAGAAGTGCGTCATTTTCACAGTCCAGCTGCTTTCAAATTCTTCACCGGTGAAAATGCTTCACTTTTGAGACTAATGTAATCGAAATCACACATTGAAAAAACGCAATGTTTTACAAAAATTTAGAGTGTCTTTATAAAAGAGAGGTGACATGCAAATAATAGCGATTTAAATTACAGAAATTGATGATTCTCGCCTGGATGGATTTGCTTCGCCGTGTTAGACAAGCAAAGAAATAATTCGTGGCTTAAAATAATATCGTGTTCCTGAAGTTTTTGTCGAAAATTCTCTTGAATAATAAAATTTTAATGCTATTCTTTAGGACATTCTACTATAATTTTATCAAAATAACATAATTTGCTTAATTTAATTTTTCCTAATTTTATATCATCTATATATTTAAAACACAAGTCTGTTTTTTAGTCATCTGCCCTGATCTTTCTGCTGAACCAATTTTACTAATATTTTTTTTAACTGAAAGCTCTTCCTTTGTAGATGTGATCGCACTATCTGTTTTTTTTTTTAAATATCCCCACTTTTATATTTTAATTTTAAAAGCATTTTATAAAATTTCTTCAAAATGATGAAAATTAGAAAGCTTTCATTATTGCAGGCAAGAGAGAAATAATGAGGTATTTTTAACTTTAGTCATACTATTTTCTGATAAAAATTCAAAATTGTTTATAAAAATTGTTGTATAGGGTTTAGTGGCGCAAAATCCCATTAGGAGCAGATTATTATATTAGGGCATAAGACATACTGCTTTTGAAAACACGCATTTTTCCTCATAGATTTTCTATATTGTTTTTCCTTCTGCATGTGTACTGATACTAAGTTTTAGACACTAGGCGAAATGCTTACTTAAGTGAAAATGAAGTCATATTTAAAAGAAAACGACCATTTTCTTAGATAAAACTAAACATTTTAACACAAATGCGTCTAAAAAACATAAATTACAAAAATTTTTACTCTCCGGAATTGAGATTAGAATCTCAAGTAAAGAGTGCGTCTGTTCATATAAAAGATGTTGCTGACAATCGTGACTTCAAGTTTTGAGTTAAAATGATTTTAAAATGATCAAATAAAATACAATTTTTTTTAAAATGATGAATATGGATATGAGAAGTGCGTATGCAAATTTTGAGAAGGTGAAAATTGCTGTTTTTCATTCCGGAATACCAAGTATAAGAGCCTCAATTGATAACCACATCCTAATAACTGATCTTTATTATATTTTACTGATTATGTATCTATATTATAAAGAACAAACGTATCTGTGCGTAACGCTGACGTCATTTTGCGAATGGCAACTCTTCACGATCAAATTTTCGTCTTGAAATTTTCCCTACTGCAATTTTTTAATCTTCTGACCATCGTACGTTTTCAATTTTCGTCGCATAGGGAAAAAATTCACTTTCAAATGCAATTTGTTTAAAAACTGTATCTTTATTGACTGATGTATTATATTTTCTAAAATAATTTTTAAGCATGATTTTTTTAAAGTTTATCTTATCACGTGCCGGTTTCAATACATAATAATAATAAACATTTTGCACATAAAGCAACAAACATTTTCAGCATTTGTTTCTGACTATTTTTGCATAACGAAATTAATACTTCCTTTATAAACAAACAAAATAATAATATTAAAAAACCCACCAATCTAACATATTTGTGAAAGGCAAATTAACGAAATGATTACTTCTTTTATAAACAAATAAAAGAATAATATTGAAAAAACACAACTCTAACTTATTTGTAGTCGTACAATTTAAATTTTTAGATCACCAAATAGGACTTTTTTTTTTCAAATGGAATTTGTTTGCAAAGTTCATCTCAGTTTACTGATTGTCTATTGTTTTAAAAACAATTTTAAAGAGTGGAATATTTTTAAATTTATCTATATCGCGCGGAGCTCGATTACGAAAGATTAATCCGTTTGCCCTTAAAACAAAATAAAGAGTTCGTCATTTTCTTACGGCTAATATCCATTAAAAACAACTTCCCTATGAATAAATAAATAAAATAATATAAATAAAACACAAATTTAACAGACATGTATAAGCTCTGAATTATCAGAACATAAAAGGATGCCGTAAGTAGCAAAATCTTGGTCAAATAACTCTTAGCATGCGGCGAATAAGAAAATATCGCTTTTGATAAATTTCAAAAGTTTATTTGATTGTAGAATTCGAATTTTTCATCTGAAAAATGCTTTTTTAATGTAAGTGGGCAATCTAAAAAAATTATTGCATATAAAAAATTATTAGTTTTCAATTAAAAAAATATTTTCAGCTATATATTTTAATCCGGGAAGCCCGGGTATGATCCCCTAGTAATTGGATAAAAGTTTCAAATCTAAATCCTTTGACCTGTGACCTCTCTTAAAATTTATGTTTGCGAAACCATGCTAAGCATTGTATTATGTTACTTTTGCTCATAATTAATTTACTTGCACTCCTTTAAATATAATTAATATAATCTCTTAAGTTAAAATTAGTTTTTGTTGCATTAAAATATCTCAATTTGTTGATTTTCTGTAAGCAAGTAAACCCTATTGGTTCACGATGGAAGTCTATGGGAATTTGGTGATATATCGCCAAGTTGGTGATAAACTTGGCTGTATTTGTCGAAAGAACTGGGTCTCCCCTACGGTAACCCCCTCATAGGTATAGTGATGCATTAAATGCTGTTCAATAATCGCATAAAAAATTCGCTAAAAATTCAAAAATCGCAGTAAGATTTCCGAATAAACTTTTTTGAAAAGAGAACAAATTTACTATATTGAATTAAAAGAAAGAAACCGTATTATTTTCACTAATGCGGAAAAATCGCCTCGAAACTTAAAAAAGCGCTAAAAATTGCATAAAAAAATAAAATTTAAAAAATCTAATCGAAAATCGAAACCGGGCTTCGAGGTGTAAAACTTCATATGTAGACGTACCTTTTCCCGAAATTTTGTAGCTCTACGTGCAGCGGACCCTTCAGAACACCGTCGACACACTCACATACAAACTTCTTTCCTTATTATTATAGATAGATAGACTAGCCGCCCCTGTCGACCCGTTTGATCTATCTTTAAACGTATGCTATGTATTGCATCATGTTGCTTTTATTTATGATTCAATTTACTTACCCAATAGTTCGCCAAATCTGAAGATTCTGATAGAGAAATCAAGAGCTTGGTATTTTCATGTTAGCCGGTCGCACGTGATAAATCGAAAAATATTTTTTTCGTATTTCATCAATTTCATTTTAAATATAATCTTTTCACTCATTTCATTTAAAATACAGAACGTTAATTTAAAATACACAACTTTCAACTATTTCCGAAAAAAAAAAAAAAAAAAAAAAAAGTCGGAAACTGTACGTCAAGCGTGACAAATGAGGTGCGTTCGTACTATAACTAGTTCTATAATTATTCAGATCTTGTACAATAGCTGTTGCAGTCTTATGCAAAAATGCATGAGTACAAAACTTATTACGATTCTGTATATTAAATTCAGTAATACGGAAATAATAGGACTTCATCTTAAATACAGCGTCATGACCATGGCAACCTAGAATCATTATCTATCATGGGATATCGTTGAATTAATGACGTAGGATAAGATTGAATAGAATGAAGAAAACTTTTATTAATATCATTTTAAGTTTCGATTCGATTTTCAAAATTTGAAATGACTCGACAAAATTCTGAAATGATTCTATTAAATTTCAAAGCATTCGGTTGGGTAGTTTTTGCGCTGTTATATGCGGACAGACGGACAATCACTAAAAATTTTTGTTAGCTGTTAGCTGTTAATCTTTATTTATGGTTCCCAATCATGTTCAAAACAGTAATTTAACACAATTTAATATATAACGTTGTTAAAAATGGTAAATAATTTAAAATAAATTTATAAAAAAAAATAAATAAATAAATAAAAAACTATTAACAATAATACAAATTAAATATAAACTCTAAGAAATAATAATAAAAATGCATATATATAGTTTATTTATCTTATAGCTCTCTTTACGTAATGATACGCTATAAATTTGTCAAACAGTAAGATTACTGTTATTAATATAATTGTCACCATGATTGGCAGAGTTCTGCATGACCCGCCCTGATAATTCATAAGTACCAAAAAAAGAAAAGAAAACCACTTTTTTTGCCGCCACGTACCTTAGTGTTTTATATCATAGCAAACGCGGTAGCGTTAAGCTATAATATGATTAAGAAATAGAAAATGCAAACGACTTTCTTTAATTTCTGGCGAACCAGTTGACATACGACAATGATTTTTCTTTTGAAAGATAGAACTCGACAAGACGAATAAACTGATAGCATTAAAAAAAATACTGTAGCTTTCAGTAGTTTTTTTATTTAACCTGAAACGAAAAAATGAAGAAACAAAATTCAACAAAGTGTAGCTAACGTTCCAGTAGGTGGATTAACTTCGTTTTTGTTTTATTTTGATCCTCTTGTTCAAACTTAAAAAAGCTTTTTTTTTCATCTTTGTATGTTTGACGGTCGCTGAGCAAATCGAATTTGTCTTTTATAATGTCTGCATAAAATTATAGAAATCTCTCCTTTTCCTTTTCTAATTTTCTAATTCAATAATTTCTTTCGTGTTGCCACTCCCTAAAAAGCAGTACAACAATTTGAAAAGAAGGATAACGTGTGTACTTTTGTTTTTATAAGTCAATAAAAATTGAAATTCAACTGATAGATTTTTGTGTTTTTGAAACCGACGTCAACGTAAGCAGATAGTGCATAATTTTCATAAATATATATATTAACTTTCTTGATTAATATTTTGAACTGGAGTAATAGACACAATGGAGCACAAACGAGTTGATAGGGTAAGAAAAACAGGGTAAATCCCAAGCTCCTGTTCAGGAGCTAAATATAAGGTTTTTTTTAATTATCACATAACATGCTGACTTACACAAGCGATAGGTATGCAGTAATATAAATACTTCACATACTAAACGTACCTTAAAAAATAGCATCCCATCCATTTTAAATAAGGAAGAGATATCAAATACGCTCCAGAGTACATAACTGGCGTTATTTTGCCTGATGGCGTTATTATAATGGCGTTATTTTGCCTGATACGGTAACTGAGCTATTGTTGTTTATTTATTCATTATTTTTTTATTTACTTTTATTTTATTTTTTAAAATTATATAAATTGTTTTGTTCTATAGTTATTAATTAAACTTTTCATTATTTATTGTTATTTCCTTTTTAAAATAATAGAAAGTAATTAAAAAATATATATGTAACTGCTATTCGAAAACAAGGTTTTCGTCTAATTGGCGTCAGAAAAAAACCCGCACCAAACCCGTTGTGTATATGACATATGTGCCTTAAATAATTAGGGTTTCGGTTAACTTTAGGTACTTTTGCTTGAGATATTGTCGAAAATGTACAGCAAAAATATACGGTACTACTTGATTATTCCGTCGTCCAATTTCGCCAAACTATTCGCCAAATGGTACAAACTAACACAATTTTTATTTTAAATAACGGAAGAATAAATAAATTAGTAAAACATTAATAAAAAAACTTGGGCACAGATGTCATATGCGCTCCATATTGGCGCAATTTTTCCCGACGCCAATTTGGCGAAAACCTCGTTAATATATCATATATATCCGGGTTACCATATCAAGCAAAATAACAACACTTTGGTGCCAGTTAAGTACCCGATGCGTATATGACATTGGCGTCAAAACAATCGCGCCAATATGGGGCGTATATGACATTTGTGCCAAAACTTGAATTAAAAATCACTTGATGACGTAACAAACACGTGTATCGTGTTTAATGACAATTGAATGTAACATTTACTATCATCCATTATTGTCATTTAATGTTATAGTTTGGCGATATTTTTTTGGTCGACAGGATAATCAAGTTGTACCAAGTATGGTACCGATGTCATATACGCACCTCGTTGGCGCGATATTTTTTCTGACGCCAATTTGGCGAAAACCTCGTTTTCGAATACCAGTTGCACAGGTATTTTTAAAAAGGGATTAGCAATAAATTTTAAAAAGTTTAATTAATAACAATAGAACAAAACAATTTATATAATTTTAAAAAAGAAAATAAAAGAAAATAAAAAAATTATTAATAAATAAACAACAACATCCGGGTTACCATATCAAGCAAAATAACAAAACTTTGGCGCCAGTTAAGTACCCCGGTACGTATATGACATTGGCGTCAGAAAATAATCGCGTCAACGTGATGTGTATATGACATCTGTGGCGGTTCAAGTACACTTCGGAACGTTACTTTGAGATCGATGAGTTTCATCGCCAAAATCACCAAGATGCTTAATGATCATCGCCATTGAATATATAAATAATGCCATATTTACAAATTTATAGGTCAAAATAAAAGTGGAACCTCGGTTCACGACTGCCTCTGTTTATGACCAGCTCGGTTTATGTCCAACTTCGGTGATCAAAATTTGACTCGGTTGGCATGTAATATCTCGGTTCACGACCAAGGCTGCCGAATAGTTCAGTTGGCAACCCTCACATAACTCTTGTTATTAGTCAAGTTTGGAGTAAGGTGTGCATATCAGAGTACATTGTGTACTTTTATTACTGTAAAAAATTTAACTTTTTTTCAATTCCTACTATTAGTTCACACTCTCCCTATATTTATTTATTTATATATTTATTTATTTATATATACTAGGGGGCTCGGCCCCCTACGAGCTACGCTCGCCAACCCCCCCCCCCCCGATCAGACACCACTGCAGTCTCTAAAAGCACGCTAATTTGATCGGCTTTAATTGAATTTTTTTGGAAGATTAAATTATAATTAAAAAAACAAAGGCGATCTCCCTATAAACGGGTTTCTATTCATTTCTCTTTGATTGGGGAATTTTACAGAAAAATCAGCTGCTGTTAAAAGATACAATGGCATTTCAAAGTCATCTAATATAAAAGGAATTAAGTAAACAGAGTCTTTGTCTCCCGGTATTTTTTAACAAAGCGAAAAGAAAGTCCTTTTAAATAAAACATTTTAAATATATCGTTTTAATCTGACGTAATTTTCACCAAACTTTTCTTTCCCTTTTTAATATTCACGTGAAAATGCTTTTATTAGAAATGAAATATTATTTGCGCTGTCCAAAAAAAAAAAATAGTTGAAAAGTTCATCTCAAAATATCAAGTAAATGTCTCGCGCTATTTTTAAATTTAAACTACTATTTTGCAATATTATTTTTTGTTCATTTTACGTAATAAGTGTAATGTGACGTAAATGTGATGTAATTTCTCCTATTTAAGACTTCTAACGCATGTTAATGAATTTATTACTTTACAATATCCTTTCTCTGTTAAAATTCACGTGTAATTATAGATGAAGTAATTTTCAATAAGTTCCTGCTTTTTATACGTAATTATTTAATTCTAATTTGAAAGTTTTTCTTTTCTGTTTATAATAGTCACGTGTAAATAAATTTTTAATTTGAAGCAAACATTATTGTTTCCGTTGTTTATACAATTTGGCAACAGGTTAAATTAGTACAATTTTCTGAAATAAGTAAAAAAATATCTCTCGAAATGCTGAAAATTTGAATTTAAAATAGAAATGAAACCTCGAAAAATGAGTCAAATTAAAAAAATAAATTAATTCTGCACACCGGGAAATTATAACGTATAAAATGATCTAAAAAGTATTAAATTCCGATGTATAGTTTTTGCTCCTATAAAACTTTTTTAATGGAACGATTTTGTCCAACTTTAGCATTAAATATCTCTTAAAATAATTCTTCGATTTGAAAACTGTCTACATCAGCGTGTTTATCAAACATTTCTGTATAATACTACCAATTTTCATATTTTTGTATGCATTATTTTTCTTAATATTAACGAAGAAAGACCTCCGGTCACAAAAAATTCAAAACCGGCGGCGGCGGCGGCGGTGACAGCGGGAGTTACTTTTTTTTAGAATAGAGAGATATTTATTTATATATTTATATATCTTGTTCAAATTTTCAATCGTTAATAAAATACTCATTATTCATCCTATCAAGTTGAAATAAATTTTTTTAAACTTGTATTGGATGACAATTGATGTTAATACAGTTTTTTCAAATACTAGGGGGCTCGGCCCCCTACGAGCTACGCTCGCCAACCCCCCGATCAGACACTGCAGTCTCTAAAAGCACGCTAATTTGATCGGCTTTAATTGAATTTTTTTGGAAGATTGAATTATAATTAAAAAAACAAAGGCGATCTCCCTATAAACGGGTTTCTATTCATTTCTCTTTGATTGGGGAATTTTACGGAAAAATCAGCTGCTGTTAAAAGATACAATGGCATTTCAAAATCATCTAATATAAAAGGAATTAAGTAAACAGAGTCTTTGTCTCCCGGTATTTTTTAACAAAGCGAAAAGAAAGTCCTTTTAAATAAAACATTTTAAATATATCGTTTTAATTGGACGTAATTTTCACCAAACTTTTCTTTCCCTTTTTAATATTCACGTGAAAATGCTTTTATTAGAAATGAAATATTATTTGCGCTGTCCAAAAAAAAAAATAGTTGAAAAGTTCATCTCAAAATATCAAGTAAATGTCTCGCGCTATTTTTAAATTTAAACTACTATTTTGCAATATTATTTTTTGTTCATTTTACGTAATAAGTGTAATGTGACGTAAATGTGATGTAATTTCTCCTATTTAAGACTTCTAACGCATGTTAATGAATTTATTACTTTACAATATCCTTTCTCTGTTAAAATTCACGTGTAATTATAGATGAAGTAATTTTCAATAAGTTCCTGCTTTTTATACGTAATTATTTAATTCTAATTTGAAAGTTTTTCTTTTCTGTTTATAATAGTCACGTGTAAATAAATTTTTAATTTGAAGCAAACATTATTGTTTCCGTTGTTTATACAGTTTGGCAACAGGTTAAATTAGTACAATTTTCTGAAATAAGTAAAAAAATATCTCTCGAAATGCTGAAAATTTGAATTTAAAATAGAAATGAAACCTCGAAAAATGAGTCAAATTAAAAAAATAAATTAATTCTGCACACCGGGAAATTATAACGTATAAAATGATCTAAAAAGTATTAAATTCCGATGTATAGTTTTTGCTTCTATAAAACTTTTTTAATGGAACGATTTTGTCCAACTTTAGCATTAAATATCTCTTAAAATAATTCTTCGATTTGAAAACTGTCTACATCAGCGTGTTTATCAAACATTTCTGTATAACACTACCAATTTTCATATTTTTGTATGCATTATTTTTCTTAATATTAACGAAGAAAGACCTCCGGTCACAAAAAATTCAAAACCGGCGGCGGCGGCGGCGGCGGTGACAGCGGGAGTTACTTTTTTTTAGAATAGAGAGATTAATTAATTAATTAAAATTTAAGTAATTAATTTTAGTTTTGCATGGGAAACAAAATGGCGGCCATTGGTTATTGAAGATCAATGGAAGTATTTTTAATAAGCGGCTACCATAGGAGGGACCCTGTTCTGTCGCCAAATATCGCCAAGTTTGTCGCCAACTTGGCGATATATCTCCAAATTTGGCGGCCAAAATGAGTCGCCAAAAGTGACGCCAACTTGGTGATATCTCTAATATTTCGCCAAATTCCCATAGAGTTCCATTGTAAACCTACTTGCTTATAGAAAATCAAGAAATTGAGATATTTTAATGCAACAAAAACGGCACAGATGTCATATACGCCCCATATTGGCGCGATTGTTTTCCGACGCCAATTTGGCGAAAACATCAGCAGCGTAAACAGCAACATCCGGGTTACCATATCAAGCAAAATAACGACACTTTGGTGCCAATTAAGTAACCCGTTGCGTATATGACATTAGCGTTAGAAAATAATCGCGCCACTATGACATCTGTGCCACAAAAACTAATATTAGCTTAAGGGATTGTATTAAATTTTTCTTTGATGATCTAAGTAGGAATTGACTTTAAAAACAAAATTTTTATATTACTTGTTTAAATTTTACTCAGGTTTGCGCTAATTTTAGCTCTCATTATGGCTTCTAAGAATGAAAAAGTGCTTAGTAATAGCGGTAGTAAGAAGCTTAAGCGAATTACTGTTCAATAAAAGAAATTGTAGCAAAACATGAGAACTGTGTTAGTATAACCGACCTAGCTAAACAATACGATGTGGCCTAAATCTTCGATTTCCACGATAATCTATATATATATATATATTACACTATCGTATGTGTCACAGAAATCACGATTATTTGTTAATTGTTTAATGGCAACGCTCGAATGAAACGCATCTCATTGGTTATCCATACCTATATCTCCATACCTATAAGGGGGTTTACCATAGGCGGGACCCTGTTCTGTCGCCAAATACCGCCAAGTTTGTTACCAACTTGGCCATTGTAAACCAATTGTAACCAATTGTAAACCAATTGTAAACTCCATTGTAAACCAATAGGGTTTACTTATTTAGCGATACAAGAAATTGAGATACTTTAATGCAACAAAAACTAATATCAGTTTAAGGAATTATATTAATTATATTTAAGGGAGCCCAAGTAAATTAAATTATGAATAAAAGTAAACGTGAATTTGATTAAAAACCTTGAAACTCTTAAAACAGTGTGCATTATTTGGTTAAATAGTGCATTATTGTGCGAAATAAGAAAAAAGTATTGGGAATATTTAATAGAAACTCGGGTTTATTTATATTCAATATATAATTATCAAAAAATTTAAATGACTAGTATCAAAAAATGCTCTGACGAGCACCAAAAAAGGCTAATATGTTTTTAAGTATGAACAAGTTGGAAATTGCTCGTCAAACGTGGCAAATGAGGTGCGTTCGTACTATAGCTAATTTTATAATTATTTTTTGCACCCCATATTGTACTGAATGCATATTGTTTTTGCACTTCATAAGTGCATAGTCTGTAACATCATTAAAATGCACTGCAATATTTTTTCCCCCATTCCCCGTAATGAAACGGAAAAATTTTGACTGCCCCTGTAATTAAACTATACATCCGATTTTCATAAAATTTGAAATGGCTCGACAAAATTTTGCAACAATTATATATTTAAAATTTCAGACCTTTCGGAATGCTGTAACATCATTAAAATGCACTTGCAATAATTTTTCCCATTGGCCGTAATGTAAAGAAAAAATTTGATTATCCCTGTAATTAAACTATACATCCGATTTTCATAAAATTTGAAATGGCTCGACAAAATTTTGCAACAATGATATATTTAAAATTTCAGACCATTCGGAAGGCTGTAACATCATTAAAATGCACTTGCAATAATTTCCCCCATTGGCCGTAATGTAAAGAAAGCTTTTGACTGTCCCTGTAATTAAACTATACATCCGATTTTCATAAAATTTGAAATGACTCGACAAAATTTTGCAACAATGATATATTTAAAATTTCAGACCATTCGGAAGGCTGTAAGATGATTAAAATGCACTTACAATAATTTCCCCCATTGGCCGTAATGTAAAGAAAAATTTTGACTGTCCCTGTTATTAAACTATACATCCGATTTTCATAAAATTTGAAATGACTCGACAAAATTTTGCAACAATTATATATTTAAAATTTCAGACCATTCGGAAGGCTGTAACATCATTAAAATGCACTTACAATAATTTCCCCCATTGGCCGTAATGTAAAGAAAACTTTTGACTGTCCCTGTAATTAAATTATACATCCGATTTTCATAAAATTTGAAATGGCTCGACAAAATTTTGCAACAATGATATATTTAAAATTTCAGACCATTCGGAAGGCTGTAAAATCATTAAAATGCACTTGCAATAATTTCCCCCATTGGCCGTAATGTAAAGAAAACTTTTGACTGTCCCTGTAATTAAACTATATATCCGATTTTCATAAAATTTGAAATGTCTCGACAAAATTTTGCAACAATGATATATTTAAAATTTCAGACCATTCGGAAGGCTGTAACATCATTAAAATGCACTTAGAATAATTTCCCCCATTGGCCGTAATGTAAAGAAAACTTTTGACTGTCCCTGTAATTAAACTATATATCCGATTTTCATAAAATTTGAAATGACTCGACAAAATTTTGCAACAATCATATATTTAAAATTTCAGACCATTCGGTTGGGTAGCTTTTGCTCTGTTATATGCGGACGGACGGACGGACTGAACGACGACTATAAGTGCTACGTATTTATATAATTACGAACGCACCTAAAAAGGGTTTGACAAGTGCGTCTAACTGAGCATGAAAAAGGACAAGTGGTCCCTTCTTGGCTGCAGCTCACTGTCAATGCCAACTTTGAAAAAATCATATTTGCGCTTTTTTCACATAAAAAAAATCAGTCAAAGTTACGATAAAAATGTGTAGTGTAAAGACGCAGTCTGATTAAACATCAATGTAAGGCGACATAGTACCAAAAACATTAGTTCCTGCAGCGTATCACACTCATGCAGGGCCACCAAGCACGCCCGCAGTTTTAAATTGTACAGAAAACTGATTTGTAGTGCAGTGCAGGCTGTTGCAGCACTCTGCACTGGAACAATTCCACATGGGCACGCATAGCAGTACAATGCATTCATTGATTTTTGAAATTATATGCAAGTGGCTGTGGCTGTACAATGTACTATACTATACAGAAATGCATGTAAATTATAAACGAACATTAGATGCATGCACCTTTAATACGGAAGTACAAAAGCACAGTGTGAGTGTGCGCTGATGTTCAAAAGCATAATAGGAATGTACAGTGCAGTATAATTTATAGAGAAATAATGGTACACAGTGCACTGTACAAAGTTGCATTGCAGACGCATGTGTAGTACAACAGTCGAATAGTGCAGTTAACATGTAAAACACGACGGAAAGTTTTACTAAAGTACGGCGAATTTATTTTATATGGAAAAAGAGCAAATATGATTTTTTCAAAGTTGGCATTGACAGTGAGCTACAGCCAAGAAGGGACTCCTTGTCCTTTTTCATGCTCAATTGGAAGCATTTGTCAAACCCTTTTTCATATTTAAAAACATATTAGCCTTTTTTGGAGCTCGTCAGAGCATTTTTTAATACTAGTATATATACTAACTGTCTCGCCCGACGTTGTCGGTGCTTGAGATTTAAAAAAAAGCAAATTAATAATCATGTGCACACAAATAAATAAATAAATAGCAGCGAAGAAAATTTATTATATGTATTGCAGGATTACCCCCCCAAAAAAAACAAAAAAAAACAAGTAAGAAAAATCAAGTAAGAAAAATCAAGCGTACAGCATCGATTATGTAACACTTTCCAACACTCCCTGAAAGCTTTAACGAAACTTCGTTACTTAGGGAAATAAGGTAAATAAGATAACTAAGTAAACATTTAAAAATCTGATTTCAGTAGTTACCGCCCATAGCCAAATATGTATTCTAATTTTTTGAACAGCCCTGTATTCGATCTGTATGTTGATATATATACTATATAATGAGAAAATTTAGTTTAGCAAGAAAATGCATAACAGCTTGAAATTCATCTTTCAGCAATTTATACTAATCGATGGAAACATACTTGAATACTTTTGTACAGCCCTGTAGTTTGCCTAGTACCTTTTATTCAGGCCCCGATCATGACTAATTGGGGCCCTGGGCAAAACGAAATTAGTGGGTCCCATACGAATGTTTGCAACATTATTCAAATAGAACTCATGGTGAGTCACATGTGTAATGCCAATGTTCGTACGGGTGCTTGAATTTCATGACTAAGAAATTCTTCGCTACCAGTACTTCCTTATGGAAAATCTCTCCTGAAATAAGACGAAATTTCGTCCGTTTAAAGTAGATTTATTTTTCTATAAAAAAAATTCTGATATTGGTCCTTGAAAATAACGGTACCCGTACGAACCCTGAATGCATAAACAATATTTTCGCAACTTGGATTTTTAAATAGAAGAAAATTCTTAGCTCTGTGAATTCTAAATTGAGTACCTTTATTAATAAAAATACTCCTTTTTTCTTAGTACAGAATGAAACTCTTTTATATAAATTTAGCAACTTGTTATATTACTTTAAAATGAATTTAGAAACTTCAACTTACGGAAGAGTGTCAAATACTCTAACATATAAATATGTGTTAATCAAGTTATTTCCTTTTACATCTTTTTAAGCTGTACTACAACATAATATCAAATCAAATACATTCTACTTCACAAGTAGAAATTGTTTTTTCAATAAGTCTAAAAAGATGGCAATTTTGGGTTTTTTTTTTTCATATTTAATTCAAAGTTAAACGAAAAAACTTTGGATACGGAAGAAAATTTAACACATGACAATTAGAACTGATTATTTTCATCCACTGAAGTTTAGATATGATTTAGGTTCATTGCTAATACAATCTATTAAAATCAAAATATTATTTCTTACTTAATAATAGTTGAGGTTAGTTTTGCGGAAGTACTTTGCTTTGTGAGTTAGTTCTAAATGAAATTTGTTTTTCAGAAAGTTTAATAGAATCTTTAAAAAATGAAATTTGTATTTTGTATTTAAAAATTTTCAGAATTGACATTGGGGAAAAAAAGTAAATATTTTATAAATTAATATATGGATTTGGGGGCCCCTTGAAGTCCGGGGCCCATGGGCAAAGTCCCGATTTGCCCATGCGATAATAAGGGCCTGCCTTTATTACATGCCACTATTTAGCTAAAATTTAATTCAAACTAAAACACGCTTAAAACTACTGAAATAACATTTCCAGAAATTATCCCCCATAGACGGGCATGTATCCAGTCTTTGCGTGGCCCTGTATATCATTTTATCTATATTCTACAAATATTTCTTAGTACACTAAATTCAGTTCAGCGTAAAAATGCATAACTCCTTTAAAACCCACCTTTAAGCAATTTATGCTCATACTCAGTAACCTTTACGAATTATTTCTGTAGCTCTGTATATGAACTATTGCATTTATACGCACTTTATTGTATGCATAAATATAGGGAACAAGTAGGTAAGTGTGATCACAGATCGCACAGAGGGTTTCGTTTAATATTCCTTTCAAAACACTTTACCCTTTTGAAAAATCTCTTAGTTCCACATTTCGCAACCAGGGGCGCACTCCATTCTAAACGAGCCTCTATCCGAACAAAACTCCGTTTTATATACTATCCGCAGATATATTAGTCGAGGGGAATGGGCCGATAGCACCCGAGATAAGTAGGCGCCTCTGGCGGTAAAAAGTGGAACTAAAACATGTAAGGCTATGGTGCATAATATGGAAGAATGGTCAAAGGGGTGTCGGCAAAAGTTGGAAAAGTGCCCCCCGGGTGAAAAGGGAGGAGGTTAGAATTGCTTAAAATACACAATTTAGAGCCCGGAGGAGTAAATAATATAAGACTTTTTGAAAATTTTATGATTTGTCGGGTGGTCTGAGGTATTCAGCTATACGTATGCAAAAATTCATGTCTCCAACTTAATTAGAGGCTCTCTTAGAAAGAATTGCTTAAAATACATATGTGGTAGCTGAAAGGTTTAAACGTAAGACTTTTTCAAGATTTTATGATTTGTCGCCTGGCCAGGTGTTCTGCTATAAGTATGCAAAATTTCAAATCTCCAATTTAATACGGGGCTCAGTTAGAAAGAATTGCTTAAAATACGCATGTGGGAGCCGAAAGGGTTAAATATACGCTTTTTCAAAATTTTATGATTTGTCGTATGATATGTGGTGCTCAGCTATAAGTATGCAAAATTTCACGCCTCCAACCTAAATAGGGGCTCACTTTGAAAGAATTGTTTAAAATACACATGTGGGAGCTCAAAGGGTTAAATGTACGTTTTTTTTCAAAATTTTATGGTTTGTCATTTGATGTGAGGTGTTCAGCTATAAGTATGCAAAATTTCACGCCTCCAACTTAATTTGGGGCTGACTTAGAAAGAATTGTTTAAAATACACATGTGGGAGCCCAAAGGGTTAAATGTACGACTTTTTCAAAATTTTATGATTTGTCGCTTGATGTGAGGTGTTCAGCTACAAGTATGCAAAATTTCAAGTCTCCTACATATATAGTTTCTGAGAACGGGCTCTGTTGCAGACGGACAGACAGACAGAGGAGCGAGACGAATAGGGTTTCGTCAGATCAACGAAACCCTAAAAAAGCGCATATCATAATTAAAAATGCATTTCGAGCAATCATTACTAATATACAGAAATTCGGATACAATATAGTATCCGAAATCTTTTCAAATCCATCGGAAACAATTTTCCCTATACCATTATGAACGGAATTCTTTTGTGTAGCCCTGTAAATGAACATTAACTATTCTTTGCACCGCATATTCAACAGAATGAAACTTTAGTGGGCTTCATAAATGAATATCAATTTTACTATGTTGAAAGAGTGTAACATCATTAAAAATCATTTGAAACGATTTTTTCCCATTGGCCGTAATGTAACGGAAAACTTTTGACTGTCCCTGTAAATGAACTAAACATGCTACAAACTTCATTTGCAATAGGGAACGTGCTAGGGTAGAGATCACTAACATCCAAAAATTTCAGAACGATCCGAGCATATTTACGAGAGTTAGAGCGTGGACAGGTGGACAGACAAACCGAAGTCATAAACACTTTTCAACTTTCTTGGAAAGTGTTAAAAAGCTGGCTCAAATTAAAAAAACCACGTTGTTAGTGACAATATATACACAATAGGGACCACAATAGGGAACGTGCTATGGTAGAGGTCACTAACAACCAAAAATTTCAGAACGATCCGAGCATATTTACGAGAGTTAGAGCGTGGACAGACAAACCGATGTCATAAACACTTTTCAACTTTGTTGGAAAGTGTTAAAAAGCTGGCTCAAATTAAAAAAACCACGTTGTTAGTGACAATATATACACAATAGGGAACGTGCTATGGTAGAGGTCACTAACATCCAAAAATTTCAGAACGATCCGAGCATATTTACGAGAGTTAGAGCGTGGACAGACGGCCAGACGGACAGACAAACCGAAGTCATAAACACTTTTCAACATTGTTGGAAAGTTTTAAAAAGCTGGCTCAAATTTAAAAAACCACGTTGTTAGTTTTTATCGGTTTTAATGAGCTTTTTGACCGAAATTAGCTTTTATACAGTGAAGCATTTTAATTATAAACTGCACATATTAAAGGGTTTTTTAATTAGTTTTAAAGCCATTTTTAATCTAGTTAGAATTTAATAAATAAACTAATTTTTCAATAATGAAGGCATTAATGTTGGAATATTAAATAGATGGAGCTGCTAGTGATATGTAGTCAGAATTGCAAATACGTCAACTAAATTTGAAGTGTATGTGCAATTAATTAATTAACAAATATTACGTAAATTTTCATAGCAATATTAATTTAGAACGTTTTTAGAAAGTTTTCCACTCATTTCACCCTTTTAGATTTCGAATTAAAAAGAAAAATAGTTATTAGTGAGAATTACATTCACCAACATGCCAAATTTCAAGTTTCTAGTCCCTTCAATGTCAGAAAAACCGTTTCTCTGCGCTCTTTTAAATTTGGAATTAATAAAAAACCTTCTGCGCGTGCATTTGCGCCTAAAAAGCGGAAGCCATGTTAAATTTCAAAATTCTATCTTTAACAATTCCATAGAAATCGTAATTTAGAACGTTCTCAGAACGCTTTCAGCTCATTTTACCTAAATTTCGAATTTTTTTAGAAACTATTCTTAGCGAACATTTGTATCTTAAAAGTCACCGTCATGCCAAATTTCAAGTTTCTAGTCCCAGCAGTATCATCAAAATCGTATATTTCGAGCGTTTTTTTCTCCTGCACTCATTTGAATTTCGAAACTTTAAAAAAAAATGTGTGCGTCCATTTGCATTTTAAAAGTAGCAGCCATATCAAATTTCCAGTTTTTACCCTTAACAATTCCATAGAAATAATAATTAAGTACGTTTTTAGGACGCTTTTCGCGCATTTTACACTTTCAATTTTTGCGTTTTCTGTAAAAACTGCTTTGTTTGCGCATTTGCGACTTAAAAGTAGCAGCTACGTTTAATTTCAAACTTTTATCCTTAGCAATTCCATGAACATCTTAAGTTGGAACGTTTTCCACCCATTTCTCCTTTTAAATTTCGAACTTTTTAAAAACCTTTCATAGAAAGTATTTGGATCTTAAATGTAACCACTACACCAGATTTCAAATTTCTAGCTTCAATAATATCACAGAAATCGCAATTTTAGAACAATTTTCTCCTGCACCCCTTTGAGAATTGCTGCACCGACATACAATATACCTATGTTGGAGAAGGGATGGTCACCAGCATTTTTCTACCATTATTTTTTTAATCGGTTTGGTAGTTCCAGAGTTAACCCCTATAAATAAACACAAATGTAATAGTGCTTATGGCGATTTAATAAATGTTATTGGCGAAATTTGCGCACGGCTAACATAAAAGTGCCCAGTTTTTCTTTTTTAGCCAGGAGCAAATGATAAGTCGTCAAATATTGTTTCAATTCGAATCTTTGAAAATGCAAACTTTTTTAATGCGCTCAAACATTGTTTTCATGTTTAAATGAAATATTTTTGTTTTATAGTGGTAGTAATTTCTGAATAAACATTTTTCCTTTGTATTTTAAACAAAATGAGTAACAGAGTTTTTTTTAATTTTATTTTTAGATGCGTTTGTAATTTTTTTCTAATTATAGTCATATTAATTCTTTAAGAAAAAGATTTTAAGGACAATAATAAAATTATTACACGCGAAACGCATTTAAAGGTAATAATTACGTCATAAATATTAAATATCGTTATATTTAAGATGCCTAAAATAATTAAATTATTACGCGTAAAACTTTTAATGGTGAATATTAGGTCATTTAGCTCAAATAATAGCATTCCCAAATACTTGTAAACTAAACAATATATGTACTCGTGAATCTTAAAAGAGAAAAAAAACTTTAAAATAAATTTTTACACGAGAAATGCATTTAATATAGCAAAAACTCCGTCAGATATTAAAACGATACATTTGAAACGATTTTCATTCTGGAGAATTTTAATGTGTATAAAAGTAGTGCGGCTAGCAAATTTGTTTCTATATTACATCACTTGAAGCAGCATAAATACAAGGATAATGTATGCGCAAAATACTTTCGATTTATTTTGAACGAATTACTATTCGATAAATACATATAAAAAAATTCAGATATTCATATTAATTAATATAAACAATATGCATTTTAAAAATGGCATGAAAATATACATGGTGGTATATATAAACTATACCTATTCCTGAAAATATCTAAAACTCGATCAAAACACAAAATATAAGCGTAAAATTTGAAAACACAAAGCTTTTCGATACCGTGGATCCGAAAGCTATTCCCATAAGCAGACTGAACAGGTACCATGAACCTAAAGGAAGAATATTTTACATAGCGCCGTTATAAAAATCAAGATAGCGACATTTTTAACCTAACCATTTTATACAAAGCTGATTTTCAAATGTGTAATTGATGTTGCTTAGCAATCTCGAAAGCAGCCGTCAGTTGCCGACAGTTTCAGGTAAACTGTCCCCTTAATAAGCGATGGAATTTTGTTACAGTATTCAGAGTGTGTTGGAAAGTGTTTCATAATATATGATGGACGCATAATTGTTCATTCTTATTTTATCAAGCGAAAACTATTGGAACATTTTTGAGTTGACGTACCTTACATTCAGGGATGGATCCAGAGACTCGGTTTTTTTTTGGGGGGGGGGGGGGATACCGAGTGACATATAATCAACGTAGTCATAATTTCTGTTTGTCAAATCATACCTTGCAGTTAATTATTAAATGAATATGACATAATTAATGCGATTTGAAAATATTATAGACTCTCGATTATCCAACATCTGATTAACCGAAATACTCGGTTAACCAACACTCTTATATGTAATTCTCCCTTCTCCTCAAAATATGGTTTATTGTTAATTATTAGGTTGAAAAATTAAAAACATTATAACCGAATTCACTTGTTAAATGTCTTACTTTTTCTTTTTCTTTTTACTCTTGTACTTTGGTAATTATTTATCTTATTCTTTGTTCTTTTAGTTATCGTGAAGTTTTAATAACGCTAATAACATAAGCCTGCGATGATTATGTTTTTTAACTTTTGGTAATTCTTTTTTATGTATTTTTTAGCTCTGAACCCGAAAATGACCTTTATTTGTAACCATCACGTCAGGATTTTTCGCAAATTTTACATTTCAAAGATTAAAATAAAAAAATTAGCGAAAATCTCTCAAAGCAATTTGTCAAAGCCTTAACAAAAGGAGGTAAATATTTTAAATACATCTGCGACAAATTTCCCAGCCTTATCAACCGCCAGAATAAAAGAGGATACCGAGATGAACCCCATAGACAAGATAAAAGGAACAGCGCGAAGCAGAGCATGAGCGGTTCAAAGAAACTTCCACACATGGAATAAATTGTAAGGATTTTAAGTACACAATATTTTACATGTTTAACTGTAAAAATGCATAGTATAAGGAAAATAAATTATGTATTATGAAAAAAAAGTTACCTCTTTTTTATTGCAGCAGATTTTCCAAATATTTCGACTTTTTAAAAATTTGCGATTTGTGAAAAATCCTGACGTGATGGTATGGTAAAAAATGAACGTCATTTTTGGAATCAGCACTAAAAAATACATAAGAACCAACTATCGAAAGCTAAATAAAATAATCTTTTCAAAAAAAATATTAACCGACTTCAAAAAAGCACTAAAAAGAATTAAATAATTCTTTAAACTTCTCTAATGACGAAACGTTATCCATTAACTGCACATCGGACACCATGTATCGGCATAAAAACGTTAAATTTAATATATAGAATTTAATATCTACCAAACATGGATTTTCATAAATTTACATATTTATGATTTAATTTACGAATATATACATATAAAAAGTGATCAATTACTTTTTGAAGTTGGTGCCAACCTACCTTAAGTATAGTAAAATTGTGAATATATTGTAGATATTACCATGAATAAAGTGATGATGGAAAATATTATACAAAATTTTAAAAAATGCTCTATTACTTCAGCAAATTATTTGTTCAATCATTATCGATTCTGAACGTTTGGCACCAACTTCAAAAAGTAATTGATTACTTTTTATATGTATATATTCGTAAATTAAATCATAAATATGTAAATTAATCTTTTGTAAAAAATATTCTCTAGAAAATCCATGTTTGATAAATATTAAATTCTATATATTAAATTTAATGTTTTTATGCCGATACATGGTGTCCGATGTGCAGTTAATGGATAACGTTTCGTCATTAGAGAAGTTTAAAGAATTATTTAATTCTTTTTAGTGCTTTTTTGAAGTCGGTTAATATTTTTTTTTTTGAAAAGATTATTTTATTTTCTACTTTTTAGTTATTCATACCGTAACACATAATTATCCATATTTCAACATCTGCTGAATAAGTAAATTATTTGTCAAATAAATTATAATTTGCAAAAATTATTTATTAAACAAATAGTTTTTAATAAATTCTTTCTAATTTCACTAGAAGTATTGATTTTATTAGCATTTAATACTTATGATATTTTTTAAACAAGTACATTGTATTCACAACAGCCTACATTTATTTATTTATTGATCACATACACCAGACTTCTGTGCTTGACATAAGGGGCTCACTTATAAGTCATCGTTAATATACAAGGACAAAATAGCACAAGGACTTTGAGCTTTGAAGAGGGGGTGGGGTTTCTAGATAGCACAAGGAAATTTACAACACCAGAGAATTACATCTGGGAGCTCCACAAAGAGTGTGCAACGGAGCCAGCGGGAGTTGAACCCACAGCCCAACTACGCTCTCAAGCTATTAGTGGTGTGGTGCCTTAACCATTCAGCCACAGTCTACATTCAAGAATTATTTTTTGTAAGACTCCGTTGTCAAGAAGCAAAATGCTGACTATGTAGCAATATTTGTATTGACTCTTCAAGTATATTGACCAGGACCCAGATATATTTTTCGCTGTTAGCGAAATGAGATTGACCAATCAGAAGCCTGCCTTTTTCCGAACTTATTCTTTTTATAGAGTGTGTCCTTCTAAATTTCAAAACTTCTTCTATCAAATAAAACAAAATTTTCTGTACTAAAATACTGGCATCCAAAAAGCTGTAGACTTGTCAGGTTTGAAAATGTGGTCCAGGGCCCACCGTGGCTGATTGGTCAAGGCATCACGCCGCTAATCGCTTGAGAGCGTAGGTAGCTGCGGGTTCGAATCTCGCTGTCTCCGTTGCACACTCTTTGTGGAGCTCCTGGATGTAATTCCTTGGTGCTGCAAATTCCCTTGTGCTATCTCCTTCCTGTATATTGACGATGACTTATAAGCGGGCTTGGCGCCAAGCACACAGGTCAGATACCTGTATATCTATCTATATTATAAACAACAAACATATCTGTGCGTAACGCATACGTCATTCTGCGAATGGCAACACTTTGAAATTTGAAATGAAATTTCGGTTTTGCAATTTTCGCTACTGCAAATTTTTAAATTTCTAAACATTCCACGTTTTAAATGTTTACACCGTCGTATGCAGAAAAAAATGCACTTTTAAATGCAATTTGTTTGAAAGCTGTATCTCAATTTATTTTTGAGATATTAATTTTTTTTATAGTTTTTAATACCAATTTTCTAATTGTGGCTCCTGAAGTACTTCATTTCTATTAAAAGTGGTTTAGTTATCTTTATTGATTATATTCTTACTGATGCCATTTTCTCATTACAATTAAAAATATATTTTTTAAAAATTTGAACAGAAAATGACGTTACGCTTTAAAAAAGACACAATTTACCTGATGATGCTGTTGTATTTCACTATTTTTTCATTTCGCTGATATTGAGTTTGAGACAATAGGCAAAATATTTCAGCGACTGAAAAGGACGTCATATTTAAAAGAAAACAATAATTTTATTTTATAAAACGAGATATTTCCCCATGAATACGTCAAAAAGTTATAAATTTCTGGGATTTTTACGCGCAGGTACAGAGATTATACTAAGACCTCAAATCACGAGTGGGAATTTTAACGTGGGAAGTTGTAATAGTTGAGAAACGTGACTTTAAGCTTGAAAAAATATTTATTAATAACCTATTACGCGTAAAAATATTTTTAAATGGTTAATATTGATGTGAAACGTTGAAAATGACGTGATTTGTTTAGATTTAAAGGGGGGGGGGATTCTATGATTATGTCAAGGTGAAATCATTTTTGCTGATTTTTTCATTCCGTAATGCCAAGCATCAATTGATAACTTAATCAAAATTACTTATCTTGATTATATGTTACTGATTACGTATCTGAATAAAGTTTAATTTTTCAATAATTTTAACAGTTGAAGTTTATGAAAAAAGTTTTTTGTTAATCTAAGGTTAAAATATGTCTTTGGAGAGTTAAATTAACAAGTGTAAGATGGATTTTTGGAACTTTTCGTTTAGCCGGGCGCCAGTGTTATATATACACGCATATATATGTATATATATATGTATACACATATATATTTATACACATATATATTTATACACATATATATGTGTGTACCTATATATATGTATATCTATATGTGTGTATGTGTATCTATATGTATACATACACATATATATGGGGCATTCTCACAATCTTTTGACTTTCATGTCCCTGAATAATAATTTTTTATTTAATACACTTTTTTGCGTTTTTTTTATTTCATATACTTGGGAACATCCCAATGCATGACTGCACAATAATATTAACGAAATAAATAAGTTTTGGACGATGTTGGGGGGCCAAACACATGGAAAACTCATCTACCGTCCCGTGTCCCTAATGCTGATTTTGAAGTTTGGAGCTGTCTGGATAAAATTGTTTCAATAAAAATAATTCGATGTAATTGTTTTCTGAAACTGGAACTATTGTTTTATATAAACTAGGGGGCTCTGCCCCCTACGAGCTACGCTCGTCAACCCCGTTCAGACACCGCAGACTCTAAAAGTACGCTAATTTGATCGGCTTTAAAAAGATTTCGGAAGATTGAATTATAATTTAAAAAACAGTGGCGATCTCCCTATAAACGGATTTCTATTCATTTCTCTTTGAATGGGGAATTTTAAGGCCAAATCCGCTGCGGTACTACTTGATGAACCCGTCGACCAATTTCGCCAAATTATATAAATCGTCAAAGCACTCGCCAATTATATAAATTGACATAATTTTTATTTTAAATAACGAAAGAACAAATAAATTAGTACAACATTAATAAAAATACAAATAAAACGTCGAAATAAAAATAACTTGATGACGTAGACACGTGTAACTTGCTTAAAGTCAAGTTAATGTGACATTTACGATCAACCATTATTGGCATTTAATCTTATAGATTGGCGAATGATAGATTTTTGGTCGACGGGATAACTAAGTAGTACCAAAAATACATATGTTAATCGCTGTTTTCGTCTTTGACGTAGACACGTGTAACAAGATTTCAAAATAAGCTAATATAAAAGGAATTAAGTAAACAGAGTCTTTGTCTCCCGGTATTTTTTAACAAAGCGAAAAGAAAGTTCTTTTAAATAAGACTTTTTTAATTAGTCGTTTTTAATCTGACGTAATTTTGACCAAACTATTCTTTCTCTTTTTAATATTCACGTGAAAATGCTTGTGTTAGAAATGAAATATTATTTGCGCTTTCCTAATAAAAATAGTTGAAAAGAATCCGCTCAAAATATCAAATAAATGTCTAGCGCAATTTCTGAATTTAAACCTTTTTGCAATATTATTTTGTATTCATTTTATGTAATAACTGTAATGTGACGTAAATATGACGTAATTTCTCCTATTTAAGACTTCTAACGCATGTTAATAAATTTATTATTTTACAAATTCCTTTCTCTCTTAAAATTCACGTGTAATTATAGTTTTTATGACGTAATTTTTAATAAGTTCTTGCTTTTTGTACATAATTATTTAATTCTAATTCCAAATGTTTTTTTCTGTTTATAATAGTCACATGTAAATAAATTTTTAATTTATTTACAAGTATAAATATTTTTGTTTTGAAGCAAACATTATTGTTTCCACTGTTTATACAGTTGGCAACAGTTTAAATTAGTATCACTTTCTAAAATCTGTAAAAATTATCTCTAGAAATGCTCAAAAATTTGAATTTAAAATAGAAATAAAACCTCAAAAAATTAGTCAAATTAAAAAAAGAAAAACAGTCTGCACACCGGGATCTTCAAACGTATAAAATGATCTAAAAATGATTAAATTCCTATTAATAGTTTTTGCTCCTATAAAACTTTTTTAGTGGAACGATTTTTTTCAACTTTAGCATTAAATATCTCTTAAAATAATTCTTCGTTTGAAAACTGTCTGCCTCAGCGTGTTTATCAAACATTTCTGCATCATACTACCGATTTTCATATTTTTGTATGCATTATTTTTTTTAATATTAACGAAGAAAGACCTCCTGTCACAAAAAATTTAAAACCGGCGTGCGGTGACAGCGGTAGTTACTTTTTTTTAGAATAGAGAGATATGTAGCTAAAAATTAACCTGCACACATTTTTAGGGTTGATATTATTTTTTGAACTCTGTCCCTGGGTTTTAGATTTTTTACCATCCCTCTTCTAAAATGATACAGAAAATCACTTCAGATGCAGCGACAGAATTTTTTTCAAGTTTTTGCTCATGCAGAAGTATGCTAGAGAAAGAATATCTAAAATTCTTTGACAGGAAATTTACTTCAGAATATAAATCAGCATTTAAATATTAATTTCAAGCACCGTGGCTTTATTGGTAGTCTTACCGTCCCCCATGTTTATTCCTGCACTTTTCGAGGTAAATTAAAAAAAAAATTAATTTAATCCAATGTTAACAACTGTTTCTAAAAATCAATGAACATTGTGGCTATCACTTAGTCTTAACATGATTTTCCTAAAAATAGGTGGTAATTTTCCTTACCGCTCCATCCTTACCGTCTCTTTTTTTACCATTTCGTCCCTTTTTAGCTCGCAGGCTATCAAAGCCTGAGAGCTAATGTGCCCGCCCGTTCTGTATGTATGTACGTACGTACGTATGTATGTATGTATGTATGTATGTATGTACGTAACGCGATAACTCTTGATAGAAACATCCGATTTGCTTCAAAATTTTTTTCTAGATTCATTGTGATAAGGCGTTTCCCTGATTAGTTTTGGGGGTTCATTGGTTAAGGATAAAGGGGGAAAAGGGGGGTTAGTCCACCCCTTAATTCAGATAAATGGGTTTTTCATGAAGAATCATTCGATTTGCTCCGAATTTGGTATACCGGTTTATTATGTTAAGGAACTTCCCTGATTAGTTTTGGGGGTTCACTGGTTAAGGATAAAGGGGGAAAAAGATGGTTAGTCCACCCCTTATAATTCAGATAAATGGGTTTTTCATGCAGAATGATTCGATTTGCTCCGAAGTTGATATACCAGTTTATTATGTTAAGGAACTTCCCTGATTAGTTTTGGGGGTTCATTGGTTAAGGATAAAGGGGGAAGGGGGGCTAGTCCACCCCCTTGATTTATATAAACGGGTTTTTCATGCAGAATTATTCGCTTTGCTCCAAATTTTGTATACCGGTTTATTATGTTAAGGAGCTTCCCTGACTCGTTTTGGGGATTCATTGGTTAAGGATAAAGGGGGGCTAGTCCACCCCCTTAATTTAGATAAATGGTTTTTTTTTGCAGGATTATTCGATTTGCTCCAAATTTGGCATACCTGTTTATTATGATAAGGAGCTTCCCTGATTAGATTTGGAGGTTCACTGGTTAAGTATAAAGGGGGAAACGGGGGCTAATTCCCCTTCACTTATTTTTTTGAGGGGCATTATTCTTTAAAATAAGAGTATAATATACAATTAGTGTGAATAGCCTGTGAGCTCAATGCCATCAGTTTAGCTGGGCACTTTTCTTTTTTATTTTTACCTTACCATCCCTTCTTTAACACTCCTTTAAGACAACGTTATACAAAAATTCTGTATTAAAAGTACTACATTTGTATTATTTCTTATTTGAATGTCCTGTGGGTACTATGCAAATTCATTATAAACCTCAGTTAAATAAAAGTGTCTTCGCTGCTGACCATTTTTTCTTTATTTTGAATCATTAAGGCATTCGTCTATCAGATTAAAATGTTATTTTAGCAAGTTTAATTTCGCCAGATTTTTTCCCCCAAAAGTCAAAAGATTGTGAGAATGCCCCATATGTGTATACCTATATATATGTATATCTATATGTGTGTGTGTATATATATGCATACATATACATATATATGTGTATGTATAACACTGGCGCCCGGCTAACCGAAAAGTACCGGTTTTTTTATTGTAATTATAGTTGTCGATGTATTATAAATTTGATGCAACAGCTCCTTTGTAAACATTTTCTTTCGTCGAAATTCGACGGGTTCCAGCTCGTGTATTTAATAAACCAATCATGTGGTCCATAATTCTACATTATTCTTTTCCGATAATCTCCATCAATTGTTTCCTAATGTAAGGCGCCTCTATTTGAGAGTGGTGACATACAATGCTCAGACTTTGTTTATACATACGTGTTTGGCAAAACACTACGGCAAAACTAGACATTTTCTATCCCAGAACTTGGCGATACTCGCTTGGACAAGTTTGATTATACGAGTGGCGGACAATTTAACAAGCATTAGTTTGGCAACAATGGCAAGCTCTTCAAGATTCATGGCGATAGCTTTTGTCCAGAATCTATCAATCAATAATTTTTTTCCGTATGTCACCATTCTCATACCAATACTCCCCATCCTTAGGCAGTAAAGACATCAGAAATGAGCGTCAATGATTAGGTTTTTAGTCTGAATCTGATAACCGAAGACAGTGCTGCTACACATAAGAAGGTACTTTTATGTATACTGTATATGGATGCACTTTGCAGTTCACCGACTAATGGAGGCACTTTGCTGAACTATAGCGCCTAGAATAAATAGTGTGGAAATCGGTTATCCCTGTAATTAAAAATCTGCAGCTTTAGCTGCATAGTCACTCCACCGCTTTTATAGAATATTTCTAATCTGACCAATGAGAATGCCCCATAGCATAGTCAAGTAATCGTTTTCTATAAAAGCGGTGGAGTGACTATGCAGTAAACGCTACAGATTTTTAACAATGTGTATATGGATGAACTTTGCAGTGCACCGACTAATGGAAACACTTTGCTGAACTCTGATGTAAAATGCCACTTTGCTATCGAATGGAGGATATTCCATCTACGATTTGATGACGTGGTCAAGGTAAAAACTTCTAGCGTAAAGAAGGGAAGGCTCCGTAGACGTAATGAAAAACACTCGCCAGCCAGTGAAACAGTTCATGCGGAAAGCAGTAGTAGCCTCCCATCTTATGAGTTAGAAGTTCTTTGGGTAAATTACCAGTATCACGTGACTTTTTTCAGCCTCGAACCCAGATTTGGAATAAAGCCCATTGTAAGATTTTTGATACTCACTTCCGATGTCGGTTAGCATCGTTTTAGACATTTGAGTTTTTCTGAATGCGGCATCTTTTCTAGACAAGATCTCGCACTTCGGAAAGTAAAGTTCGCATCCCGTAAACTATAAGGTCCACATAGATACCTACGGACATCGAAATTGGGCGTAGAAAAGCTGAAAATCCATCAATAAATTTTACACATCAGAGCGCGGCAAAGTGCTTTAAGAGAAACTTATGTCCAAACGATAGCAAACCTACACTGTTAAAAATATCGTGAAAGATTACCTCTGTTTTTAAAGGCTATCTATTTTCTGACCAATGAGAATGCTACATAAACTCCTATGAAGCGTTCCCATTGGTCAGAAAACAGATAGTCTTTAAAAACAGAGATAAATTTTCACGATATTTTTAACAGTGTAGGCATTTTCTATTACATAACTACAGCGTCTATAATATATAGTGTGGAAATCGGCTATCCCAGTAATACTTAAAAAAGTGCTAAAATATTGGATCCCTTAAATGTCAAACGATGCTGAAATCCAATGAGTCGATCACAGCGCCAACTGCGGGATATTTTTTAAAACTCCAAGACGATTTGGTTACAGCGTCTAGAGTACCTAGTGTGGAAATATGCTATCCAAACAACGCTAAAAATTTGTATCCCTTAAATTCGCGACGATGCTGCTAAAATCCCAAGTGTCGATTGCAGCGACATCAGCGGGATTTTCGTATTATATTGTATAGAGTAGCAATATCTTACAGCTGTAGAAAATATCCTGCAGAAGTCGCTGCAATCTGTATATTTCAGCAGCATCGTTGCACATTTAAGGGATACAATATTTTAGCACATTTTTAAGTATTACAGGGATAGCCAATTTCCACACTATATATTCTAGGCGCTATAACAGCGTCTAGAATATATAGTGTGGAAATCGGCTACCGTAATACTTAAAAAAGTGCTGAAATATTGGATGTTGAAAAACTATGCTGAAATCCAATAAGTCGATGTCAGCGACATCTGCAAGATATTTTCTAAAACTCCAAGAGGATTGTGTCTAGACACTGTAATAATACGATGTTTACTTTGAAATCTGAAAATATATCGCAGATGTCGCTGCGATCGGCACCCTTGTTTTCAGCGTCATTGCACATTTAAGGAATACAACTTTTTAGCGCTGTTGGGATAGCAGATTTCCACGCTATGTATTCTAGACGCTGTAATTTGGTCCAGCTCTAGATGCTGTAAGCATGTTCACAATACCTACTGGGTTCCGATCCTGAACCGTTATCATTAGTTCCCAAGATTCAGATATCCAGAACATATTGACTGACTATCGCAGTAGTACAGCGTCTAGAATACATAATGTGGAAATCTGCTATTAAAACAGCACTAAAAGTTGTATCCCTTAAATGTGCAACGATGCTGAAATCCAGGGAGCCGATTGCAGCGACATCTGCGATATATTTTCAAATTTCAAAGTAAACATCATCGTATTATTGCAATGTCTAGACCAAATCGTCTTGGAGTTATAGAAAATATCCTGAAGATGTCGCTGTGATCGATTCATTGGATTTCAGCATCGTTTGACATTTTAAGGGATCCAATATTTTAGCACTTTTTTAAAGTATTACTGGGATAGCCGATTTCCACACTCTAAGTACTACTGCTACAGAGTCTAGAATATATAAAGTACACTGTTAAAAATATCGTGAAAAATTACCTCTGTTTTTAAAGGCTATCTATTTTCTGACCAATGAAAACGATCCATACGCGTTTATGAAGCGTTCTCATTGGTCAGAAAATAGATAGCCTTTATAAACAGTGGTAATTTTTCATGATATTTTTAACAGTGTACTGAAATATTGTATCCCTTAAATGTAAAACGATGCTGAAATCCAAAAGTCGATCGGAGCGACATCTAAGGATATTTTCTAAAACTCCAAGACCATTTGATCTAGACACTGTTATAATACAATGTTTACACTGAAATTTGAAAATATAACGCAGATGTCGCTGCGATCGGCTCATTGGATAGAGGATATTCCATCTACGTTTTCATCACGTGGTCAAGGTAAAAATTTCTAGCGTAAAGATGGGAAGGCTCCGTAGACTAGAGGTCTGCACGGGCCGGAATTTCCAGGCCCGGGCCCGGCCGGCCCGAACGAAAGCTATCATGGCCCGGCCCGGTGTAAAAATTGAAAGCTCGGCCCGAGCCCGGCCCGGCCCGTTTGCATTTTTACAGTTCTCGGCCCGGCCCGTCCCGTACAAAAATCACTGAAAACAAGCCCGGCCCGGCCCGCAAAATTTCTACAAAAAAAAATCCGTTTTTTCTCAACATACAATGAAGATTCTTTTAATGAATACTACATACATATTTAGAGGAACATTTTACAGTATATTTTAGATTACTATGATGTTCGCAAAACAGAAAACACACAATAGTAAACATTAACGATTACTTACAGTGTTTTAGTCATCGTGTCTACAAACATTTCAAAATTCAAATAACGACTCATTAAAAGATTAATGTAGTTCAGAATAAAAGATTAAAAACATGATAACTTTTGAAGATGTATAACAAAAAGTAGATTTGTGAAAATATTTTTCTCATTTTTAAGGCTTTTCTCAAATCCAAAGGAGCTGCATTTCGACACATTTATGAATTCATTTGTTTTCGGAAACGCGTAAGATTGGCAGGTAATCTTATTCAGAAGCTATGTAAATGTCGGTTTTCTTTTTTTCATAGTTAAAAGCAATATTTCTTTTTGAAAATACTGCGAAAGTTAGCGTTTTAAATCGGATTTCCGGAAGCGATAGCACAGGAAAGGAGAAGAACGTACAGTTACATGACAAGAATCTCTGTTATCTCTGTAAGTAATTTATCAAATATGGAAAAGCTATTCGTTTCCAAATGCCTACAATAGTCAGGCCTGTCAATTTTATGCCTTTATAGTTAAAAATGAGTCAGAAAATGTGTCTGAAAGTTTCGCATTGTTGAGCAGTGAATATGAGAACCACCTTAAGGTATATTTCCAAAGATACTGTTAAGAGAAGTTCATTATCACTACTAATACTACAAAACATAATGACTGTCCTACACATCCTGAGATCGATTAAGACCAGTTCCGTTTCGGCACGAGTCTGCTGAAAAAAATTAAACTCGGAATCAGACATCTTGTAACTGTACTACTCTTCGACGGACATGTTACATTCCTGTATTGATGTTGTTAAACTCGCATCGGGTCGTGACGTACGATTATACGTCTCGTGAAAATCATATTCATTGAAAATGGCTCGTATTTTATCTGCTTCGCTTAAATTTTTATATCGGGTCGATAGGCCATATTAATTTTTTTATCGGCCCGGCCCGTTTATTTTGTCTGTCGGCCTGGCCCGGCCCGTTGAAAAAATTGTCCTAATTCTGCCCGCCCGGCCCGTTTGAAAATTCGCCTTCACTCCGCCGGCCCGGCCCGCGGGCCGGGCCGGGTACAGGCCTCGGGCCAAGCCGGGCCCGTGCAGACCTCTACCGTAGACGTGTAATGCAAATCCCCGCTAGCCAATGAAACAGTTCATGAGGCAAAGCAGTAGTATCTTCCCTTCTTATCAGTTAGAAGTTCCTTGGGTAAATTACCGCTACCACGTGACTTTTTTCAGTCTCGAACCCATATTTGGAATATCCTCTATTACAGCATCATTGCACATTTAAGGGATATATTTGTTTAGTGCTGTTTGGATAGCAGATTTTGACACTATTTATTCTAGGCGTTGTACTTGTGCTCTGATACATGAGAAACTTTAAAGGTTGATTTTCAACTTTTCGACACTGACTTCTGATATCGGTTTGTGTCTTTGTGGGCCTTCCGGTTTGGTGGATGACAGAATGGCCGGGATTCAGAGAGATTTTTCGGTCTTAGCGAAACGAGATCGACCAATCAGAAGGCTGCATTTTTGCAAACAGCGAAAAGTTCGCAAAACTGCAGGCTTCTGATTGGTCAATCTCGTTTCACTACCAGCGAAAAATCTATCTGGATCTCGGCTCTTGTCCAGCTAAGTTTTCGCACTTCGAAAGATCTCGTATCTCTGTAACAGTAACAGTATGAAAGATGAGTGCTTATAATGGGCGACTGCTTCAAAAAGGATTTGAATTTTAAAGTTGATATTTTTTTTTAATGTTTTAATCATCAGACTTTTATAAAATTGGAATGGGACCAAATGGGTGACTTACACTTTCAAACAAACAAAAAAAAAATTATCAAAATCGGTTCATATTTAAGAACGTTATGCGTGAACATGGACAAAACATACATACAGGTCGAATTGATAGCCTCCTTCTTTTTGAAGTCAGTTAAAGAACATAACCATCACATCCATTTTTACTTTCTTCTATCTTAAATAGAAGAAAGTATTGTAATCGAAATTTTTTTCGACTTCCGGCTTTCAACGGATTTACATGTTTTAGGGGTCAGAGATCCCAAAAAACATATTTATAGAAAATGTCTGTCTGCCCGTGTGCCCGTCTGTCCGTCCGTCCATCTGTCCGTGTGTCTGTCTCCATTGTGCCATCAAAAAGTGTATGAATTTATGCATAGAATTGAACAAAATTTTTGTTTTAAGTTTTTGACTATGGCAAACAGGTCCTCCCTGAATTTGGAAAACATTCGCCGGTAAGGGGCGCTGTAATAGCGATTTTTGTACGATTTTGCATATTGTACCATCGAAAAGTGTATGAAGTTACGCATAGAAGTGAACCAAATTTTTATTTTATGTTTTTAGCTATGGCAAGCAGGTCCTCCATGAATTTGGAAAAAAATCGCCGGTAGGGGGCGCTGTAATTGCGATTTTCAATATCGTACCATCGAAAAGTGTTAAGTTATGCATAGAATTGAACCAAATTTTTATTTTAAGTTTTTGGCTAAGGCGCTGTAATAGCGATGTCTGTGCCATTTTCCTTATTGTACCATCGAAAACTGTATAAAATTATGCATACAATTGAACCAAATTTTTTGTGTATGTGTAAGGCTATGGTCAGTAGATCCTCTATGAACTTGAAAAAATTCCGCCAGAAGGGAGCGCTATAATTGCGATGTTTGCGCCATTTTCATTATTGTACCATCGAAAAGTGTATGAAGTTATGGATAGAATTGAACCACATTTTTGTGTATGTTTCTGGCTATGGCAAGCAAGTCCTCCCTGAATTTGAAAAAAAAATCTGCCGGAAGGTGGGCGCTGTAATAGCGATATTTGTGCCATTTTCTTTATTGTACCATCGAAAAGTGTATAAAATTATGCATACAATTGAACCAAATTATTTGTGCATTTTTTTGGCTTTGGCCAACAGGTCCTCCTTAGAATTTGGAAATATTGCGCGGTAAAGGGGCTCTGTTATAGTGATTTTGTGTACTTTTCTTGATTTTTCGTAGTTCTATTGCCCATCGGCGGCTCGTGCAGCGGCGGGAACTCGCTTCCTGCTAAGCCGGCTATTCGCAAACAGCTGATAACAACAGAATAAGGAAAAACTATTAATTTCCAGTGGTTGATTTCCTGTCTATTCTGTCGTTCCCCCAATCGGCATCGCTATATGCCGTTAGGATTGGAGGTTTTGTTTTATCTATGACGAATTTAAGATCTTTGGTAGTAAGCAGATATCTAATTAATTTCTCGATAGCTTGCCAATCGACTTCCCTTGGGGATTCATTCCTTCTTCCCAGGATGTTAACGACTGATGCTATGTCGGGTCTAGTTAAAGTTGCAATGTATAGAAGCCCTCCTATAGCCTGTCTAAATTTTACGTTATCTCCCATTAGTTTCCCGTTTGGATCTAGATTAAAGTAGTTAGTATTCATGGGTGTATACGTAGGCTTACCATTTAACAAATTGAATTTTTCTGCGATTTGTATTATTTTGTGTTCCTGGTCTAATTCTAGATTACCGTTTGCTGTTTCCTTTATGTTTATGCCTAAATATTGTGTTACTTCACCTAAATTTTTGATTTCGTATTGCTTTGATAATTCAGTGTATATTTCGTTTGTGTCTGTTTTTATTTTTACGTCGCCCATACCTTCCGAATTAAGCCTTTTTCCATTAGCGATTGTTATATTCCCAAAATTCCCGGCTGTGAATGTAGCAAAATTTGTTTTTGCTGATGCAACGTGCCTAGTACAACCCGAGTCAATGATATATGTGTTTGGATCTGTTGTTTGTGTTTGGTTAATTTTTACTGACTCAATTTCAAAATTGTTTTCCACTGGGAAGAGAGGAATGATCGATTGGTTGACCTCATCATCTATATTTGACTTACTGTTGAAACAAAAATTCGAGGAGTCGGTTTTACTACCATTGTGTTGATTTTTGGTGTTTACCGAATTGGCTTTAAAGTTGGCATGGTTGTTAAATTTATTACTGTTATAATTTTCACTTCTTTGGTAATTGTTTTTCTGTTTTTTTTTCAATTTGTAACAGTCTGAACGAGCGTGCCCATCTCGTTGACAGAAGCTGCAATACTTTTTATTTCCTTTATTTATAATTTTATATGCTGTGTCCCTTGGTCGTGTGCTGGTGTTTTTGTATTCGATTCGATGAGAGTACTCATCGATGAGCTTGCTTTTTACAAACTCGAGGTCTAGATCCTTTTCGTCTCTAGCCTCCATGCTCGTTATAAGAGGAGCATATGACTGAGGCAAGCTGCAAAGCATAAGAGCCACAATGTGCGAATCATTTATGAGCTCTCCAGTGGCAGCGAGTTTGTCGCGGATAGTTAAAATATTGTTGATATGTAAATTTAAGTCTCCGCCCTCGTTGAGCCTTTGCGAATATAGTTTCCTCAAAAGGAATAATTTGGATGATAAATTCGCCCTTTGGTGAACACTTTTTAATCTTTCCCAAATTTCTTTGGGAGATGTCAAATGTCTGATGTGCACAATTTGTGTATTTTCAATGCACAAACAAATTATGGCTTTCGCCTTAGCCGCGTTTTTAGTATATGTATCATCGGGTGTGGCAGGTGGAGATTCTGTTATATATTTGAATAAATCTTCTTTAATTAACAGATTTTCTAATTTAAAACACCAATGATTGTAATTATTATCATTTAATTTCTCTACTGCCGTAATTTCTTTTGAGGCAGACATAGCGTGTTATTCAAGTTTTATAAATTCTTTGATAACAAATATATTTACTATAAGAAGTTTGTGACTTTCTTAAAATAATTTCTTAGAATATGTTATAAATATAAATAAAATGATCATTTATTCACAATAATCAATCAATATTTATTCACAATAATACTCTTTTTTTTGCGATATTATATATATCGTTATTTATTCATGCACATTTATTTTTATTTTCATGTATATATTTCAATATTTCATATCTCATATGTGCATCTTGTTCATCATTTTATCACAATCAGATAAACAAATTTTTATTACTGGGTTTTTTTTTTATTTTTTTATTTATTTATTTACTTTCCCTTTCAACTCAGCCTTCATAATCTTTTAAAATATCTAGAAGGGGTGAGTTCGCGATTAGCTTGAAGCCAAGGACCCAGTATAAATATAAAATTATTATACCAAAAGTATTTATATCAACAATGAAAGATAGAAAGTTTTTTCTTACCTTTCTGGTAAGTGAAAACAGAGTGCTTGACTTCTCACGTTGATCACCTAGAAACACTCGATTAATTTTATTTGAAAAAATGTGTAAGTGGTATTCATTGATGAGCAGAAGTGCAGAATAAAACCGTTTAATCTAATGCTATATCTTAGTTACATAAGGTCGAACACTCACACTATAAAAGAAGAATAAAATAAGATTAGTGATATAATTTGAATCATGATATTGGATCCACGGAGATACAAGTTTTTTTTTTTAACAATAGAACAACGCACAGAAGTTCGTGCGTTGTTGGCTCGACAACATCGGCCATTCGAGTGAGAAGTAAAAAGGGGCCCACAAGAGTTAAAACAGAGTAAAAAAGCCTGAAACAATAAAAACTGCTTAACAAGCAAAAAAAGGTTCTATTTAAAATGAGTCTATCAGAAAAGTTCTGTAGTGCTGCGATCTGTTGTCGCCTTTTCGAAACAAAAGTCTTTTACACAATTGTTCGCTAGTCTGTGATCTTACGCCACCATAGCTCAGGGAAGTGTCGCCATCTTGGAACATATTTCACAACTAAAAAACGCGTTGCATATGTCACGAGGAAATTGTCATTTCACAAGCGAGGTGATGTTGGACATAAAATCACTTACACTGGGACGTTTTCCAACAAATTTTAACAAATATCATGATATAGATTACTAGTTTTTAGTCCGTTTAATTGACTGAAGCAGAAATTTGAGATGAAAATCAAAGTTGGTGTAGTATTGAACTAATAATATTGAAGTATTAACATGCTTAACTACTTTTTGAAATATTAAGATGTATAAGATAGAAGAAAGTTTTGGGATTGGCACATCCAACTAGTTTAATATCAGATTTCTGAAAGAAGATCTCCTTCAGAAATCTGATGGGGGCCATAATAGCTTTGTAAGCCAAAATGTGTCATATAAGTGGTGTGTATACCTCTTCATAATCTACTCATTATTAGACCATCAAAGTTAACATTTGTCACTAAGGCTCAGGTCTGTTTCGACAGCTCCGCTGCAAGAGGCAGAAAGAAAGCGAACTAGTTGGATGTGCCAATCCCAAAACTTTCTTCTGTCTTATGCATCTTAATATTTCAAAAACTAATTACACATGTTAATACTTCAATATTATTAGTTCGATACTGTACGAACTTTGATTTTCATCTTAAATTTCTGCTTCAGCCAATTAAACCTAAAAACGAGTTAATACAACCTGTGGCCAGAAAGTTCGGTGAATGAATTTTTATTTCAAATACAGTATTGTACAGCATCAAATACATTTTACTGTCCTTCAAAATAATCTCCATGGATGGTAATGCACTGTTGGGAACGAGTATATAAGTCCTGGAAATTCCTGTAAAACAGTACTTTCGGAATGGCTTTCAGCTCGGCCGTCACGTTGCGTTGAATGTCGGTGATGTCCATAAATCTCTTTCCCTTCAGGGCTAACTTCAATCTGGGGAAGAGGAAGAAGTCTGCAGGTGCCAAATCAGGTGAATAAGGGGGTGATCAAATGTCACAACTTCATTTGTGGCCAGGAACTGCCGTACAACCAAGGCGGTGTAGCCGAGCATTATCGTGGAGAAGAGTCCAGGAGTCCATTCATACTCTTTGATGTGACAGCTTCATCTTTATAAACTTCTTTGAGCATCTCGTGATATCTTTTGCCGATCAATTCTATACATAAATTGATACACTTTTCGATGGCACAATAATGAAAATGGCACAGAGATCCAATTATAGCGCCCCCTTCTGGCGGAATTTTTAAAGTTCAGGGAAGACTTGCTTGCCATAGCCAGAAAGATACACAAAAAATTTGGTTCAGTTGTATACATAACTTCATACACTTTCAGATGGTACAATAATGAAAATAGTACAGACATCGCAATTATAGCGCCCCCTTCCGGCGGATGTTTTCCAAATTCAGGGAGAACCTTCGTGCCATGACCATAAACAAACACAAAAGATTTGCCTCAATTCTATGCATAAATTCATACACTTTTCGATGGTACAATAATGAAAATGGTACAGACATCGCAATTATAGCGCCCCCTTCCAGCGGAAATTTTCCAAATTCAGGGAGGACCTTCGTGCCATGACCAAAAGCAAACACGAAAAATTTAGCTCAATTCTATGCATAATTTTATACACTTTCCGATGGTACAATATTCAAAATGGCACGAAAATCAATATCACAGCGCCCCTTACCGGCGAAATTTTTCCAAATTAAGGAAGGACCTGCTTGCCATAGCTAAAAGTTTAAAATAAAAATTTGGTTCAAATCTATGCATAACTTCATACACTTTTGGATGGCACACTATTCAAAATCGCACAAAAATCGCTATCACAGCGCCCACTACCGCCGAATGTTTTTCAAATTCAGGGAGGATCTGCTTGCCATAGCCAAAAACTTAAAATAAAAATTTGATTCAATTCTATGCATAACTTCATACACTTTTGGATAGTACAATATTCAAAATCGCACAAAAATCGCTGTTACAGCGCCCCCTACCGGCGAAATTTTTCCAAATTCAGGGAGGACCTACTTGCCATATCCGAAAACTTAAAATAAAAATTTAGTTTAATTTTATGCATAACTTCATACACTTTTGGATGGTACAATATTCAAAATCGCACAAAAATGGCTATTATAGCGCTCCCTACCGGCGAATTTTTTTCAAATTCAGGGAGAATCTGCTTGTTATAGCCAAAAACTTAAAATAAAAATGTGGTTCAATTCTATGCTTAATTTCATACACTTTTTGATTGTACAATGGCGACAGACAGACGGACACACGGACAGACAGACATTTTCTATAAACATGTTTTTTGGGATCTCTGACCCTTAAATCGTGTAAATCCGTCGAAAACCGGAAGTCGAAAAAAATTTCGATTACAATACTTTCTTCTATGGAAGATAGAAGAAGGTAATAAAAATGATAAACCAAACAATGAACAGTGAATGACAGTATGGCAGTATTTTCAGTTCAAAACACCTAGAAGGCCTTTCATTAAGTAAATACATAAGGTAAGAACAAATTTACCAAGTTGGCTTTTAAGAAATCAACACACCATATACATTTTAGCTTTTGGCTGACTAGGATTAGGACATAATCCTTTTTTGTTCATTCATCAAATACCCTTGAAATTTACCAATGTGGGTGGCAATAACAGTACATTTTATAAACATTAGCGACTTTCTTCAGAGAACATCAAGATGCTTGAATTTTTCAAAGGACCTTTCTTTTTCTTGTTTCTTAATTTCTTTGGAAATTGCTACGAAACCCATTCTTTTCTCAAATAATAGAGCACTCCTCAAAAATATCATTATACAGAAATTAGAATTGCAGCTTCTTTGAAAGAATGAAAAAGTTTCAACGCTTTAAAAGGATCCGCATAACGGGGTCAATTTCCTGTTGTAGAAATTCAACAAAAGGTACACGAAGTGGCATCGTCCCCCACCTCAACCCATAGTGTCAAAAATCATGGCGCCATATGCCTTTTGACAGGACATAATCCTTTTTGTTCATTAATTGCCGAAACGTCAGTGAGGTTTACCATTGACACTCGAAAAGTGTTTGGTGTTCGTTTGCTTGCCTGTCTGTTCCGTGAAAACTGCCATTAAAAGCATTGGATTTATATCTTGGGGATCGTCGCGATCACCTCCCCCCCCCCCCCGTGGATCCGAACCTGGTGGAATCTCCTCCTGGGGCTAATTATGCGTTTTTCCGCGGACCTTTGACGAAATTTGCATTTTTGCAGCGATCCTTTGACGAAATTTGTATTTTTCCCGAGATCTCTTGACGAAATGTGCGCTTTTTTGCGATCCCTTAACGAAATTAGCGTTTTCCCGCGATTCTTTGGCGAAATTCGCGTTTTTTCTGCGATCTTTTGACAAAATTTGCAATTTTTTTCTGCGATCCTTTAATGAATTTCGCGGGTTTTTTTTTGCTATACTTTGACGAAATTTGAGTTTTTTTCGTGTTTTTTTGACGAAATGTACGTTTTTTTCGCGATTTTTTTGACGAAATTCATGTTTTTCCGCAATTTTTCGCGATCCTTTAACGAAATTCGCGTTTTATGGGCGATCCTTTCACAAAATTGGCGATTTTTCCTGCGAACGATTGACAAAATTTATTTTTTTCAGCGACCATTTTTCGAAATTCGCGATAAGTGGTTGATTTATATTTTTTTTTTCGGGGGGGGGGGGGGGGCGATCGCCCCGATCCTTCCCCCCGTGGATCCGCACCTGCTTACATTTAAATGTTTTCCAAAAGGTAAAGGAAAATACCAAACTTTCAATTTTTAGGGTTCCGTACTTAAAAAGTAAAAACGGAACCATTATAAGATTACTCCTGTGTCTGTCTGTCCGTCTGTTACAGCCATTTTTACTCGTAAACTATAGAACGTGAAAAGTTCAAATTGGGGGAAGTAATAAAGACTATTGACCCACGTATTTACAAATTATTAAACATTTACAAATATGCAGAGGCTGTTCGCACATTTTTTAGACGATTTTGGTTAGCGGTAATAAAAAATCGTTTGCTCCAAAAGAAATAATTGCAATTGTACTATGTTTTTAACAGTCAAAATTATCGTCTGCGGCTTGAGATTTTTGTTTTTATTCAAAATGGTGTTGTTAAAGGAAGCAGTGGTTCGAAGGCTTATATTTGCGCTCTTTCCGAAGAGAAATATTCATATTCCGTTATCCAAAAACGATGATTATGAACAAAAATGGAAAACAATTGTGACAATAGATGAATCATGGGCGTATTTAAATGATTGCAGCAAAAAAAGAGTCATTTATTATCATAAAAGTGGGAGAAAAAAAATTTAAGTACATGGTTCAAAGAATCGAAAGAAATTAAAATAAATAATCATTGTTTAACGTCTGATATGCGATTTAAAAATAAAAAAATATATATTACAATTCATCAGACATACAAGTAAAAATTACATAAATACATTTAATACAATTAAAAAGCAAACGTTTCGAGCTAAATTTTAGCCCCTCATCAGTGCAATAAATAACATTTAAGTGACAGAAAACTATATATCATGAAAACTATATATCATCATTTGATAACTTTCATAGTTGCAATAATGTTAAAAGTAGAGTTTTTCTGGAGGGTGTGCTCACTCGTAAGCAAATTTCGCCGATAAATGAATCATGTGCACTTCCACCTGAATACACAGCATTGTTTTGATATTTTTTATACTTTATTTAATTTTAACTGCTAATAATTTTTAACTGTAAACATGATATATAGTTTTCTGCCATTTGAATGTTATTTATTGCAGTGATGAGGGGCTAAAATTTAGCTCGAAACGTTTGCTTTTTAATTATATTAAATGTATTTATGTAATTTTTACTTGTATGTCTGATGAATTGTAATATATATATATATGTAATAATAAAATAATGTATTCCAGTGGGCTTGTCCTGGATGATGGTTAAGATGGGATGAGAAACTGACTCGGGAACCTTTATGCGAATCGAACTCATTTATTAGGCGCTCATCATACATCGGATTCGCGAGCCGATCGCCAGTCCCGGAGCCAACAGCGTAGATTTTGGGAGGTTACATTGGCATGAGTTTTGCCGGCATCTCAAAATGGCAAGATTCCCCTTTTTTCGCGCGTGTTTGGGGTAACATGGTGAAGATTCTAATATTTTCCAGCAGAGGGCAGAATTGTTAAATTGGGAGGAACATTTAATTTAATTGGTTCATTAAGTTTTGATTGATGTGGTCAAGGCCCGCACAATCCCCAGGGACTGTGACGTACCAGCCCTACCCACAGATGCCTGCAAAAAGCGCTTAGATTAGCAGTTTCACTTTTAAGAATCGTCCTAAAATGATATCTGAAAGTAATAAGATGTATTGCTGGGAAACAAAGTTACAAGGGGTAAAACTGGTTTTAGGAATAGATTTAAAGTTAGACGAAAGATACTTCGGATTTTAATTTAAATTTTTGGAGTTTTAAAGGCTTTTTATCCTTTCATATCCCCCCCCCCCCCCCTCCAAGTTGAGGTCCACCCGGAATTGCCTGCAAACCCGAGGGGACTCGCACGGAGAATGGCGAATATAAAAACAGACAAGTGCGACATTACAGATTAGGGTTAAAGTTAAATCTGAAGGTAAATTTAAAGTTAATGTAACGTTAAAGTTAAGTTTACTAAGATATGAGAACTGAATTTTGCTGCTGGAAAATATATTTAAAATTTAAATTTTGAAGTATAAACTTTAAGGAAGAAATTTAAGATTATAAATTTTTAAGCTGAAGTATATAAGTTTGGGATATGGCTCTCGAGACGATCCGATCGGACTTTATGAAGAAAAGCTGAAAACACAAACAACAATAATAATAATAGAAATATATGGGACAAAAAAGTCCTTCCGGCCAGTGCCGGGAGGAAGAGGTAGCTTTCATATTCCTTATTTTAAAAAATACCACTTATATTATTCAAACACACGAAGCTCAATTAAGTGGAAACCGAATGTAGGAGATTCAATACTAATTTTTATCAATACTAAATCATTATGAATGAGAATTTCGCGAAATTTGTCAGCTTTATCCAAGCTGCTTTTATTTAAAGTAACTTATATTTGGCTGCCAAATTCGGCGATTTCTTAAAGTGCCTGCCATTTTAAGACAACATGGTGAATGAGGCTAACCAGTGAACTTGGTCGAGACCTTAGTAATTGCTGTGCCCATGCTCACTCACATCGGAATCGGTTGATATATACGAGTGCTGTCGCAGGCAAAAAATCCGATTTTTCAAAATGTCACCCACGTTAGAAATTGAAACTGCTATATCTGAGCCATTTTTTAAGATAAAGACAAACAAAAAATGCTCCTGAATCCTTATATCAAGGTCAAATACTTAAGAAAGAAACCTTTTTCAATTTCTAATTTTTTTGCACCTCACTTTAAATACAATTTTTTTTAATTTAATGGCTGCCATTTTGAAGCAAGATGGCTGATGAAGCTGGCCAGTGAACTTGGTCGAGATATTGATGTATACTATCCACATGCTTTTTTCCATCGAAATAGGCGAATACGTGTGGTATCGCGTGACGAATACAAGATCGTTTTAAAGTGTTAGCCATGATAGAAATTCAAAGTGCTATAATTCAACCACTTTTTAAGATATAAACAAAAGAACAAATTTTCAGAAACAAAAACTGCTCCAGAATCTTTGTATCAAGGCCAAACACATAAAAAAAATCTTTTTCATTTTCCAATTTTTTAATACCTCATTTTAAATTTTAAATTACATTTTTTTTTAAAAATGGCAACCCTTTTGAAACAAAATGGCGAATGGAGCTGGCCAACGAACTCGGTCGAGACATTGGTATGTAGTATGTACAGACCAAGTTACATTCAAATCGGTTCATAAATACGCCTGTTATCGCGTGACAAAAATCAGGTCGTTTTAAAATGTCAGCCACAATAGAAATTCAAAATGTTATAACTCAGCCATTTTTTTAGATATAGACGAAACAAAACCTGTTCCGGAATCTTTGTATTAAGGTCTAACACATACAAAAAAATCTTTTTCATTTTCCAATTTTTTGGTATCTTATTTTAAATTTAATTTTTAAAAATTTTTTTAAACGGCCGCCATTTTGAAACAAGATGGCGGATGAAGCTGGACAACGAACTCGGTTGAGTTATTTGTATGTACTATGTACATACCAAGGTACATCCAAATCGGTTCATAAATACGTCTGTTATCACGTGGCAAAAATCAGGGCGTTTAAAAATGTCAGCCTCGCTAGAAATTCAAATGCTATAACTCAGCCATTTTTTAAGATATAGACGAAACAAAAAGTGCTCCCGAATCTTTTTATCAAGGTCAAACACATAAGAAAAAAAATATTTTTTCAATTTTCAATTTTTTGATACCACATTTCAAATTTAAATTTTTCTTAAAATTTTAAATGGGCGCCATTTTTAAACAAAATGGCGGATGAACCTGGTTAACGAACTCGGTCGAGACATTGGTATGTACTATGTACACACCGAATTACATCGCAATTGGTTCATAAATACGCCTTTTATCGCGTGACAAAATTCAGGACGTTTCAAAATGTCAGCTTCGCTAGAAATTCAAAATGCTATAACTCAGCCATTTTTTAAGATATAGACGAAACAAAAACTGCTACGGAGTCTTTGTATAAAGGTCAAATACATAAGAAAAAAATATTTTTCCATTTTCAATTTTTTGGTACCACATTTAAAATTTTAAATTTTTAAAATTTTTTTAAATGGCCGCCATTTTGAAACAAAATGGCGGATGAAGCTGGCCAACGAACTCGGTCGAGACATTGGTATGTACTATGTACACACCGAATTACATCCAAATCGGTTCATAAATACGAGAGTTACAGTGTGACATAGGTCAGATATATATATATATATATATATATATATATATATTGATATATATATATATATATATATATATCAATTTTGAACGGAGGGTGGTTTCGGAGTCTGGGGGTCATGATCGATGAAAATATACCAAAATTTTTTGAAATCGCTTTCCTCCGAACGGCTGCAATAGGTAGCTTTTTTGTAAAGAAAGCTACCTAAAACAATAATAAAATGATACAATTTAAAGTAGTGACCATATTTTTTTACTTGAAAGTCCTCAAGTTTGTGCTTTTTCCAGTTAGAATATTTAAGCATATATTTCACCTTGTTTTATACAGTTAAGCTCTGTAAAAATATAAATTTATGCAGATAATATAAGAGTCCTTTCCTTATTTTCCGAGGTAAGTTCTGTATTTTAGTTCCTTATGGCATAAATTGGTATGATTTCCACAATAATTCAGATTATTATAAAATACAAAAATACATGTAATATTAAAAAAATATGATAAATATAAAACTATACTTACATATGATTACTGGGAAAAAATTGGTTTATGCACAAAACATTCACATTATAGAAATATTTAAAAATTGAAAACTTTTCTTCACTCATTTGGAAATGTGAAAATGTAAAAATATGTTGAAATATAAAATTGATTAAAAAAAAAAAACTGTAAACATTAATCAAATATAACAATAATATTGAAATGCACAATGAAAATAAAAAAAAAGATATTGAAGACTATTTACAAAGTAAGTAATATTTATCCTAAACCTCAGGGAGGTTTTAGCACATCCTACACCATTTACGGTTTTCGCATAATCCTAAATCTCAATGGAGATTTTAGCAAAAATAAAAAAAAAAAGAAAAATGAGCTTTACGTTTATTTTTTGTGTGAAGATGCAGATGCAGTTTACCTGTAAGTAATGGTGTTTACTATTTTGCAGACTGAGGTATTTATTTTCCTCAGTGGCATTAATAAACTAAAGTCATATTTTAATAAACCACATTTACATCTCACTCAGCTCTTGGCAAATAGCAAAAATCTCTAAATTTTTAAGAATTCAAGAATTTTACTACTGGCAAAAAGAAAAAAAAAATCAATAAATAAAACAGGAAAATTAAATAGATAAAACAAATAAAAAAATTAATAAAATAATAGACCCTGGTTCAAACAAACAGGATTATGACCAAGACTTCTAAGTGCATGGCAACAAGACTTCTAAGTGCGTTGACAAATTTTTGTTAGCTAGCTTTTATTATCCGGACATTTATTTTATCAACAGTTGCTACATTTGTTCAGATTATGCAAGTCACTGAATCCCCTTTGTCTGTGGAGGGTTGATTTCGGTAAAAGTTACTTAAAAATAAAAAAAATTTAAAAAAATAAAAATTTAAAAATTGGATGTGTGGAATCAGACACTATTGGATTTACCACGGTTAAAGTGGGGTTACCAGGGTCATGTCTAAACCAATGATTGAATTATGGGAAATATTTTGAACATGGTGGGGGCGGGACCTTCACCTGTTTTCTAAAATTGGCAGGGGTGAAATACCTGCTCATATCTTTTATTTATGAAATGGGATTTATTATAAAAAAATATATATATATTGGATAAAATATTAAAAATTAAAATCTCAAGTACTAAAATATTAAAATACAACAATATAAAATGTAATATTCAGCTATACACAAAAATCTAGAATGAGTAATATTTGCATAAAATTCTATATACAAAAAAAAATATTTTAAAAACGTTCTCATTAAAATAAAATCTATCCACACGAAAATGATTCAAATATGGATTAATCTAACACACAACCTGGCATAAATTACTATTTACAAACATTTAAAAATTTCAGGGTGCTCATCTGTATTTATAAAAATATTTAATGGAATAGGATACTAAATTTTATCAAATATTCATTTGCACAAGTATTATTTGATAATTTTTTGCTTAAAAACATGTAACTAGTTTCATGAATTTATTTACAATATGCAAAAACATTAAAATAAAATAAATTCACTTATTGGTGATCGCACGTATGCTTTACCGGATGAATAAGAAAACAATAAAAAAGAAAAGTGCCCAGCTAAACTGATGGCATTGAGCTCACAGACTATTCACACTAATTGTATATTATACTCTTATTTTAAAGAATAATGCCACTCAAAAAAATAAGAGAAGGGGAATTAGCCCCCGTTTCCCCCTTTATACTTAACCAGTGAACCTCCAAATCTAATCAGGAAAGCTCCTTATCATAATAAACCGGTATACCAAATTTGGAGCAAATCGAATAATCTTGCAAAAAAAAAAAAAAACATTTATCTAAATTAAGGTGGTGGACTAACCCTTTATCCTTAACCAATGAATCGCCAAAACGAATCAGGGAAGCTCCTTAACATAATAAACCGGTATACCAACTTCGGAGCAAATCGAATCATTCTGCATGAAAAACCCATTTATCTAAATTAAGAGGGGCGGGCTAACCTCCCTTTTCCCCCTTTACCCTTAACCAATGAACCCCAAAACTAATCAGGGAAGTTCCTTAACATAATAAACCGGTATACCAAATTCGGAGCAAATCGAATCATTCTGCATGAAAAACACATTTATCTGAATTAAGGCGGGTGGACTAACCCTGTTTTTCCCCCCTTTATCCTTAACCAATGAACCCCCAAAACTAATCAGGGAAGTTCCTTAACATAATAAACCGGTATACCAAATTCGGAGCAAATCGAATCATTCTGCATGAAAAACACATTTATCTGAATTAAGGGGGGTGGACTAACCCCGTTTTTCCCCTTTTATCCTTAACCAATGAACCCCCAAAACTAATCAGGGAAGTTCCTTAACTTAATAAACCGGTATACCAAATTCGGAGCAAATCGAATCATTCTGCATGAAAAACACATTTATCTGAATTAAGGGGGGTGGATTAACCCCGTTTTTCCCCTTTATTCTTAACCAATGAACTCCCAAAACTAATCAGGGACGTTCCTTAACATAATAAACCGGTATACCAAATTCGGAGCAAATCGAATCATTCTGCATGAAAAACCCATTTATCTGAATTAAGGGGGAGTGGACTAACCCCGTTTTTCCCCCTTTATCCTTAACCAATGAACTCCCAAAACTAATCAGTGAAGTTCCTTGACATAATAAACCGGTATACCAAATTCGGAGCAAATCGAATGATTCTGCATGAAAAACCCATTTATCTGAATTAAGGGGGTGGACTAACCCCCCTTTTCCTCCTTTATCCTTAACCAATGAACCCCCAAAACTAATCAGGGAAGTTCCTTAACATAATAAACCGGTATACCAAATTCGGAGCAAATTGAATGATTCTGCATGAAAAACCCATTTATCTGAATTAAGGGGGGTGGACTAACCCCGTTTTTCCCCCTTTACCCTTAACCAATGAACCCCCAAAACTAATCAGGGAAGTTCCTTAACATAATAAACCGCTATACCAAATTCGGAGCAAATCGAATCATTCTGCATGAAAAACACATATATCGGAATTAAGGGTTTGGACTAATCCCGTTTTTCCCTCTTTATCCTTAACCAATGAACTCCCAAAACTAATCAGGGAAGTTCCTTAACATAATAAACCGGTATACCAAATTCGGAGCAAATCGAATCATTCTGCATGAAAAACCCATTTAACTGAATTAAGGGGGTAGTGTGTGGGCTAACCTCGTTTTTCCCCCTTTATCCTTAACCAATGAACTCCCAAAACTAATCAGGGAAGCGCCTTATCACAGTGAACCTAGGAAAAAATTTTGAAGCAAATCGGATGTTTCTATCAAGAGTTATCGCGTTACGTACATACGTACGTACGTACATACATACATACATACATACATACATACATACAGAACGGGCGGGCACATTAGCTCTCAGGCTTTGATAGCCTGTGAGCTAAAAACTACTGTTACCTTAGTTATTACGATTTTAACGCGCATGCAGTATGTCTACATCAAATTTTCAAAAATGTTAATCATAAACTTTAAATATCACAAGAAATAATAATAATAATAATAATAAATAAATAAAAGTAATAAAAATTTGAAAGTGATAAATTTAAATTTCATTATCACGTAGAACTTAACATTGTTTAATGTACAAAAAAAAATTTCTTATTACTAAAATATTTCATAACATTAATATAAAAAGAATTCCGTAGTGTTATCTAATTTACAAACTGAAAAAAATTAAAAGGAAAATAATCTTTAAAATAAAACACGTATGTTTTTTTTTTCCACTTAGATGTAACACCAATCTAAAATAATAAAATAATAATGAATAAATAAAAATAAACATACCTTTAAATAAAGAATATCCAAAAAGTTTTATAAAAAGAAAGAAAAACTAATAATAAAACATTAAATAATTTACTTTTCCCTTTTTTTTTTTTTTTTTTTTTTTCAAATAAATTCGTACGATAAAGAAAGAAAGAAAAAAAAAAACTAAATCATTAGTTCGTTCACTATCAGTCTTAAGGCAACAAAAAGAAATGAGTTTGGGTACAGTCTGTTACGCGAATTATCTGCTGATATAAAAACGAACGAGTAAGTGACCTTTGGCCTTGAACAGTCTGAACCAGTTTCAGAGGAAAGTCTTTCACTCGGTTGATAAGAGAAAAATGATCAAATTGAAACTTTCAAGTTCGAATCACTACGCGTAATCACGAAACCACAAATTGCTGTACGATCTCTTTGAAGAGGTCTAAACAGAAGTTTATATTTCTTTTCATTTAGCAGGATTGTTGGGTATTGGAGGCAAATAAGTTTTCAAAAGAAGTAAATGTTCTTTTTTTTTCTTCTTCTTCTTCTTCATTTCATGATTGTTTGAAGATAATTTTCAAGCAATAAGTCTTCACAGCAAGTGACATCGGCATAAATTTCGTTAGCGGGTAGAAAGACGAAGTATTTTATTTATTTATTTTTGTGTTTTCCGGAACAGTTCGTAGGGTCTTAAAAATAGAAGCAGTATTGTTGTCTTTTTACACAGAGATCGCGGCCGTTTATCCATTTGAGAAAACTTTCAGTATCCGCTCTTGATAATATATCAATTTAATAATTTGAGGAAAATCCATTTTCTCCAAAGTAGCCGAATTTCTTTTGTGGCAAGGCATCGTGATCTTCACGGCGGGTAACCATCCTCGCCGACTTCTGTAATAAATGAGTAATGTATTCCAGTGGTATGGTCCTAGATGATGGCTAGGATGGGATGAGAAATTGACTCGGGAACTTTTATGCGAATCGAACTCATTTATTAGCAAAGCCGCCTCAAGACTACAAGCCAGACACGCCCTTCATCCCCCTACATGTGACGTCACAGCTCGGGGCTGGCTAACTGCCAACGCGCCAGCCCCGAACATTTGAATTTTTTATCTTCCTATTTTACGTGCATGTGCGTTTTACTTAGCCTAATAACATATTTTTTCCAAGGTAAGTTTTATTTTCAAATTATATTTATATGCTATCAGCACAAGTTTTATTTCTTGTGTTCAAAATCTTTTATTTTTAATTTCTTTGAAATAAATTAACTAGCAAATCCTAGTACGATTCTATCAATAATACCGTATCTCAAAACGAAACGATATTATTGCAGTTCTGTTTCTTTCCACATAGAGCAATAATTTAAAATGGCAAACATCCCGAAATCGTGTCAAGACTTATATCATTTAATTTGTATCTTGTCACACCATCCTCTCTTTATAATTTGTTCTGTTTTCTCTAATTCATTAGAGTGACCTTTAATTAACGCCCATTTATTAAAAGACACTTATCGTGCTAATAGTAACTCGGGTTATTTTGTATGCAGAATTAGTTCGACTTTAATTTGACAACAAATTTATGTATATATATATATATATATATATATATATTCATACTTAAAAATTTAAATATTCTAGAAATTTTCATAAAAGTCGCTGTGAATACATAGCCTTTTTATCTTGTTTACTTCTTTTAAAGCAAACCCCGATCGATATACTTATCAATTTATTGTTGTTTTTTAATCTTAAACGTTTGCTAGCTTAATAAAAATTCTTTTCATAATTTTTTGTTAAATTATAAATGCTTATATACTGTGTAAATAGAGCTATGGGGATAATGTTTTTGAATCTCTCTATTTTTGCCACAACTGTAAACAATTTATTTACAAGACTAGAGTAAGGGTTGTTAGTACCCTTATGCAAAACAGTAGTCCCCCCCCCCACACACACACCTTCTTCGCAAAAATCCTATGTGTTTTCATATACATTTTAATGTTTAATTAAAAATAACAATAAATACAATTATTATTCTATAATTATAAATTTACTTTTAGATCTAGTCAGGAAATACTTTTCATCTCATAAAAATTGATTATTTTAAGCTTAAAAGATGTGAACAAACATTTAAGAACCCACACAACATTATTTTGGAAATGAAATATTTTCGTGGAAGGTTTTTGTGTTTTTCGATGTTTTTTTTTTTTTTTTTTTTTTTTTTTTTTATCAGCTATTACCTAAACATTCGAGGAAAATGAACATAAATTAGGAATATTTCAATTCCAATTGATGAAAGTCTTTTCTTTCTTTCTTTTATTTTCCTTTTCATATGTCAATACATTTTTTAAAAAAACTATTGCTTGTACCTTGCATAATATATCAAACTAATACAAAACTAAATAATAATTTTCTGTTTCATGAACTTGCGTTGTTTTAGTATTATGACAGTTTTATGTTTTTTAATTTAATGGATTTTATGTGAAAATTACCCATTTCTGATAAGTAAAGTTTACAGTACGAAAATTTATTTATAAGAATACTTAATTTCATGTATACTTTAATTTTACTATTTATTATATGCAGGTTTCAAATCACTTAATATTTAATAGGATATTTACTGTATAATTTAAAGCCCAATTAAAAATAAAAATAGAACACAACTTGAATTTGTTTTCATTTAACGTTCACTTTTCTTCCACTTTAATTTAATTTTTAAATGTGGGTTTTGATTGGCACACTTATTGTTATTTATTTATTTTGAAATAATTGAAAGCAAAATAATTCAATTTATGTGTTTAAACTGCAAATTTATATATATATATATGTGTGTGTGTGTGTGTGTATATATGTACTAATGTATAATGTCTTGTTTTTGAATATATACCAAATAGTTAATTGATATTGTTTCTAAATTTCAAAGTAGAATAAATAATAAAAACTGTCTACTAAAATAAATTTAATACATGGGATTTTTTTTTTCATTAACGAACGAATTTTCTTTAATGTATCTTTAATTCTGATACACATTTTCATTGACACAGTGATATTATTTCGTAAATATTGTTTTTGTGTTATCGTTATTATTGTTTCGAGTGATCGAAATTGATTAAAAAGCACTTAATTAGCGTCTTTAAACTATAAGTTTTTATTTTTTTCCCATATGCTGTGATAATAAGTTGAAATATGGAGGAAAGAGTTAATGTTTTAAATAGCGCATGTGCTCTCCGCAGCTGATCTAAGCCCCGCGTCGTGACGTCACGAAACCTTGTGTTTGGCTTGTAGTCTTGAGGCGGCTTTGTTTATTAGGCGCTCATCATAGATCTGATTCGCGAGCCGATCGCCGGTCCCGGAGCCAACAGCGTAGATTTTGGGAGGTTACATGGCCGTAAGTTTAGCTAGCCTCTCAAATAGCCAAATTCCCTCGTTTTTTGCGCGTGTTTGGGGTAATATGGTGAAGAATCTAATATTTTCCGGCAGAGGGCAGATTTGTTAAATTGGGAGGAACATTTAATTTAATTGGTTCATTAAGTTTTGATTGATCTGTGGTCAAGGCCCGCACAATTCCCAGGGACTGTGACGTACCAGCCCTACCCACAGATGCCTGCAAAAAGCGCTTAGATTAGCAGTTTCACTTTTAAGAATCGTCCTAAAATGATATCTGAAAGTAATAAGATGTATTGCTGGGAAACAAAGTTACAAGGGGTAAAACTGGTTTTAGGAATAGATTTAAAGTCAGACGAAAGATACTTCGGATTCTAATTTAAATTTTTGGAGTTTTAAAGGCTTTTTATCCTTTCATATATATATATATATATTTAGTCGAAAGAAAGTTTTTCTAAGGGATTCATGATTGTTGCTGGTTTTTCATATAATTGCAAGTTAAAAATAAAGAGAGTGGAAAAAAAATATCAAGATTAACTCCAAATACTATCAGGAACATATTTTATTGCCAATTTTTCTGAATGAAATACCATCGCTTTACCCACAGTGCCATCAATCTGTGAAACTCCATCACCACAAAGCTAGTAGTCACACATCAAAATCCAGTGTAAATTTCCTAAAAGAAACGGAACAAAAAACCGGTATCAAGGCCATACGTACCCTTCACTGATATCCCTACTTTAATCTCCCGATGTATCACCTATGGATTTTTGTGCTTTCGGACTTTTAAAATCTGCATTATCCAAACGTCGTCCCACAACCCTTACAGGACTCTGGAAAGCTGTTCAGGAGGAATGGGAAAGAATACCTCTTCTGACACTTCAAAAAGCATTATTATCTTGGAAATTGCGGTGTCGAAAGATAGTTCAGAATAAGGGCCGTCAAATCGAATATTTAAAACACAAGAATTTTATGTAATTTAGTTTTGTGAATACAATATACATCGTCTAAAAAATGTGGGAAAAACCTCTGTATTTAGGAAAAACGTAGAGGGGCTAATCAAGATATTAAAAAAAAATATTTTTTTTCTTTGTATATCGTGTGGGGGTATCGGGTGAAAGTTTTCATAACGCTGAACTCAAAAATATATTTATTTTAATTTTAGGTATTATAGTTAAGGAGATATCGTCGAAAATGTAGTGCAAAAATATGTTTCCCCCCACTCTATTTCCGAATCTACTGAAACTAAAATTATGAAAAAAATTAGAGGTAGTAGACGTTAACTTAAAACTTGCAGGAAAATTATAGAGATTAGCCTAAGTCACATACTTTTTGACACGAGTGCAATTTTCCGTTACACACAAATTTCGATCTGCGAGCATTCAGCAAAGGTGTAGAGGAGCGCTGATGGTACCTTTCGTAGGAGAAGTATAAAAGTATTGATCATAATGATTTTCAAAAGAAATCGTCGGTAATTAGCCAAGATATTAACCCTTAAAGATGAGAGATCGGCCTTCGTTTGGTTGTGTGCGGACGTGTCCCAGACGCGCTCCCAAAAAATGCTTGGCTAAAGGCGTCCCAAGACCCGCGGGCCAGGGGCTCCCTATGGATTCTGATGTATGAATGTCCCTGCTACAGTTTAAGGTATGTTGCATGTTTCTCGGCCTTTTAATTATTAAGTTGTGAGTAATTTATTATTTCATTCCTCAGTCATTTAATTCTGCTGGCCCTTGCATTTGCTAGTATTTTAAAATATAACTTAATATTAGGCATTTCACCTTCTAAATCGCCGACAATCTAATCTAATAGCAACAACAAAGCAGCAGTTATTATTCTAATTTAATTTCTCATGTTTTCATTAAAATGTTTATTCCTACTTAAGATTAAATCATTATTATAGCTGCTTTTAAACCCGAACCATGTGCTTCGAATTCGCTGGATTTACCCTAAGTCCAGCCTCCTTGGGATGACTATTAAGATAACTATATTCCATGCTGGCGTCTTCTCACCCCTGCCAGCAGTTAATTGGGCCATAGGCAAGGTTCTGGAAGGGGGGGCGGGGGTCGCAGTCGGGTGGGGTGTATCCGCCCTACTGGTCGTGTGTGTGAGTGTTTTTTTTTCTTTTCTTTTCTTTTAGAGAAAGAGATAAGTGCGAGGTTTACCTCTACTTGGTTCTTTCTCCGTTTCTCCATCTGAATTTTGAGGGGAGTGAGGGGCTAGTAATTTGGAAGCGATTGATACCTTCTCATCTTGTCTGCAATGGGCAATCAATCGGGACTGGCTTGGGATATTGTACAGCGGGGGTGGGGGATTTGGTTTATGAGATGTATAGTAAAGCCCTTTTTTCCAGACTTTACTTTCGGATCGTTTATGTAAAAATATACTTTTAAAAATTACAATTCCCATTAATGTATATGTGCATATATATATATATATATATATATATATATATATATATATATATATATAAATCAGCGTAAATACACATAATTATTATTTAAAAAATTATTCAAATAAGTTAAAATACAGAATTTAATGTTTAGGCATTAAAGGGGAATAAATAAATAAATAATTAAATCCTTTATAATCTCCTTCTTTTAATTTACGATTAGAAGCATGAACTAGTGCATTTAGTTTTTTTAAAAAAGGCAATTTTCCCTCTGCTTCTTTCTTTATTATTTGCTAAAGTTAAAAGTACAGTTTTAACTACCTCCCAAGATTTTTTTTTAAACGTTCCATTTTAAATTTTAAAATCATTAATAAATAAGTAATTTAAATAATTGTCGAATAAGTGCATTTAAGAAATATATATTACATACTTTATACTTTATTTTTTTACATTTTAATATTTACATTTTTGTTTTGTTGCAGTTTCATAGCAAATTGGCATATTTTAGCGTACATGATTTGGCATATAAGTAATTGCATTCTTCTTGTAACTCTAATACAATTTTATCCATAAGCATTATTTAGAATTTTTCACCTGGAACCACCTTAGGAAAGACATTATCAATTTAAATTAAATTATCAAAATATTAAAATGTTATTTTGTCATCGAAAACACACAAGCTTGCACAATTTGTATAACCTTTGCTTACCAGGAAGTGAATGAAATATCTTTGAAAAAGGAAAAAAAAAAAAAAAAAAAAAAAAAAAAAAAGTCCATGTAAAAATACATAAACCACGTTAAAAAGAGTAATTATCTTGGCTACGGTCTTTTTATTTTCTTTTTTTTATCTATTTTCTTTTATTGTGTAACATCATTAACTTAAAAAACTTAAAGCCAGTAGAAAACCTAAGAAATCAGTGTTTATGACTAGTAGTGTTTGTGAGACAAAAAGGCATTCAAATAAGATTACACTCACGCCACTTAATGTAATTTAATAATGGGGGGGGGGGGTGATTTATAACAAACCTTCTACAATCTAATTTCAATCATTCAAGTAACCGGCTTTATCACAATTTTAAAAACAGTGTTTAAATATTAATTTTACCTCGGCATGTATATGTGTATGTATACATGCAGTATGTATGTGTGTATATGTATATATATATATTAATCTTACTTTCCCCCCATAATACTCAGAGTGTCTTTAGCTTTCCACTGCACACTTTCCTGTATGTCCAAGCATAATAAGATCGTTTGGAAATAATACTTTTAATTTTCAATTACCACTAGACTCATGTTAAATCAGCATTTATAGAGATGACGTTACAAATTACTTATTTAAAGCAGATTAGTAAAAATAACATAACCTATTTATTGGACTGCATGTAAATAAAATCTGTTTTTTTTTTTTTAAAGAAAAAGTAAAGGGGAAAAAAAAAAAAAAAAAAAAAAAAAAGGTAAAGAGAAGAAAGGGGGAAAAGTTAAAAGGAAAGGAAGGGAAAAGAAAGAAAAAAGAGAAGGAAAAAAAAGGGGGGGGGGGAACTTTAAGACTTTTCTTTTTTTTTTCTTCCTAATATGTTAAACTTTTATTTCTGATGGACAGCGCAACATAAACAAAAATAACTTATTGTACATACTTTTTCAAAATAGTTCTTGTATTTTTTTTTTTTTATGTTCTTTATATTCTTAATGATTAAAATTGGTTTAAAAAACTGACATTTTTCTTTTTTTTTTTAATTATTTTCCATTAGGCCAAATAAGGGGAGGGGGGAAAAAAGGGAAAAAGAAGGGAAAGAAAGGAGAAAAGAAATTGCATTTTTTTTTTTTTTTGAAAGCGTATAGTATTCTGGGATAATTGTGCAATGTGGTTTGGGTTCGGAGTCTTTAATTCAAGTTTTTTAGGGAATCGTCGGGGTGTCTAGGGTTGGTTTTGGTGGCTTGTTTTGAATGGGGCGGTGGGGTTCTCTTCAAAATTGCCGGCTTTTTTCTTTTTAAAAAGGGGGGGGGGTGAAAGAGAAGAAAAAGAGGGATTTTTTTTTTCATTAAAAAGAAGGGTAGAAAGGGAAATGGATTTTTTTTTTCTTCCGTAAATGGAGTATTGGATGTTTCCCATACCACTAGAGATTGCTCACTGTAGGGGACGCGACCTGGTGACCAGTGGGGTGTCTGGGCTTCGCCTGGCTGTGGTTTTCGCCCTCCATTTTGGAATTTCGCGGCCCATAGCGAGCACATGGTTCGGGTTTTGCTACACTTCTTGATTGTCTCATCCTAACTCTAATAGCAGGCCTAATGCGGGTTAATTGCTGCTGATTTCAATCGAGACAATGTTGTCTAATTTTACTCTTAATTATCTAATAAGAAACATTTTTTTTTCTACAAGCTTTTAGCTCATTTCGGACTCTAACTTATTCTCAGTTTTTCATTTATTTTTCAAAACTTAAAACTTTTTTTTCTTTTTTCTCCCCATCTGACTTTATTTTCTATTTTATCTAACCACATATTTATTTAAATTAAAAGTGTTTGTCATTTTATTGAAATTTTTTCTCAATTACTGAACTTTGAAATTATTCCCATATTGCAAATAAAGCTTGTATTATTTTTTTTTCCTCACCATTTCAACAAATTAGAAAAAGTTGTTCTTGAGACTTGATTTTCTAGAGACTCAGCCACTTCTGTTCAATTCCCCCGTGTCCGGCGGTGGTCTCTGGACGGGCTTAGCAGCCAATTTGTTTACATGTCATTTTTTTTGTATGTCCCTTCTACCTGTAATTTGTCAAAATCCAACAATATTTCAAAAATGCTTCATTCTCCCACCCCTCTTTTAAAGATTTTTCCCTCATTGTCCCGTGTTCTGCTGGACTCTTAACTTACTTCCAGTACAAATACTAAATTCCTCATGTTCAACAATAAACATGATTTTTCATCTCCAAATACATACTTTCGAACTTTACAATACAACAACAATACAACAATTCGAACTTTAACTTTCTTTTTCCTTTTTGCGAGAAAAAAGAAAAGAAAAAATCACTAGGAACTTTGAATCCAGCAGAACTTATTAAATTTTTAACCTGTGTTTTGCTGGACCCTTATCTTATTTTCAGTAAGAATTTTAAATTCCTTATTTTCAACAATAAACTTATTTTTTCATCTCCCAATGCATATTAAATTCGAACTTTAACTATCGTTTTCATTTTTTTTTTTACGGGAACTTAGAACATTTCGGCCCTTATATCCTAAATTTCGTCAAAGTCCTAACCCACTTCAAAATTCATCTAAGTCCAACCCCCCCCCCCCCATACTTTCTTCAATGTCCAGTCCCCTATGTTCCTGTGTCCAGCAAATTTTTTAAACTTTAACCTGTGTTCCCGTGTTCTGCTGGACTAACTTACTCAGCAAAAATATTAAATTCTTTATTTTCAACAATAAACGTGTTTTTTCATCTCCTAATACACATTTAATTCGAGCTTTAATTTTCTTTTTCATTTTTTTTTCATTTTTTTTTTTTTTTTTTTTTTTTTTTTGCAAAAATTTTATTTTTACTGGAAACTTAGAATATTTCGACACTCATGTCCAAACCCACCTTAAATTCATCTTGTCCAGTACCCCCGCGCCCTAAAATAAAATTACAACAATTTTATCCAAAAACAACTCCTAACATATCTAATTACAGTGCTGAGCAGATGCAGGGGCTCACAGACTAAATGCCTCGTTACCTTCCCACCCACTATTCCAAACCTAAACATGCAACAGGCCGGGACGGCGCACAGGGGCCTGTAGATGGGTTCCCACAACCCGCGGATCATTCTTCTGACTTATAATATTTTTTTAAAACTATATCTGCCATTCTAGTTCTCAAAGCCATTTTTTATTTTTTCTCACATACCATCGCTGCTCACAATGGCAGAAAGCCAAACATATTCCATTGCCGAATTGGCAAACAAGGCTAAATCCCTCGTTACCTTAGTCCTGTCAGAGGACGAAAATACATTCACAGAGGTATCTGCTGACCACCTGAAAAATGTGAAACTGATCTTCCAATCGATCAGAAAACAAGACCACGCCAATCAAAAATCAGTACAGGAGTCCAAACAGGAGTTTGAAAAGCTCCGCTTAAAAGCAGACCTCCTTAAGGAACAGCTCACCACACTAAACGAGAACACTGCCAGCCAGATCCAACAGATCCCAAAGACTGAAGAAATAGTAGCCAGGCTTGAGGAAAGTCTCCATAGCAGACTAGACAAATTAAGAATCGATAATGATAGGGACGCATACCTTCGTAGTCAACAACCTTCCCTGCTCTATAATGATCAGGACGGCAAGTCTCAAGAGTTCCCTTCACCGACAGAGGAGGTAGTACCGGCGGAGCCACAGCGGAGGCCAGGAGAGGAGAGGCATCTTCGAACAATTGTGGTCAGGGGGCAAGAAACGCTCCATGTCCGGACTGGTTATTAGAAACCTGCTCGAAAAACAAAATATCGCCTGTCCAAAAGTAGTATTGGAAATCAAATGCCTTCGAAGACAACTGGAACTCTTCTGCCGATCCGCCGAAGAAACGAAAGTCGTCCTAAGTGATCTAAAATCCCATGCTAGAATTGCTGAAGATCTATTCTTCAGCATTAAAACCCTCCCATTTCACAAAACTATCCTGTTTGGAGTTCCCGACGGAACAACACTAACTTATATTACCTCGACGTTGGATGAAATTTACGATTATCACCCAGACGAAATCCGATTCATTAAAGCCGTTCCTTCTAAAAGACCCTCATGCAAGGACTGGCACTTCATTCTGTCAGAAAAATTAGCCATGGCAGTAATCCAAGATGGAGGCATACCACTGGGATACAATCTCTGCAGACTGCGGCCACACACCACAGTCCAAAGGTGCAGAAGTTGCCAGCGATATGGCCACGTAGCAAAGTACTGCCATAATGATGAAACCTGCGAAATTTGCGGAGAACTCCACCCATACTCAACCTGAAACAAATCCCCCTCGTGCGTGAACTGTAGACGCGCAAATAACCTTTTCAATGCACACTGCAGAACTGATCACATAGCCTCTGCCTCCAACTGTCCAACCTTCAAGTTCGAGTATAACAGAGAGCGGGCAAGACTGAACGATCTCTTCCAACTTCCCTTTCGAAATCCCCAAGCACCTCCCCCGGCGGCTCCATCCTCCCACTCTGGTCCGGGACTCCTGGGCGAACATCCTCCTGCACATCGAGGTTATTTTCCTTTTCCGAGTCATGCTCCACCTCCGAACCTCTACTCACCTTACTACCAGGAGGACTACTTCAGCCAGCAGCAGAACTTGGGCTTTCAAGGTAGGAGGTTTTAAACTTTTTATAACATACACAATACAATGTCATCCTCAGCACCTTCTCCCCACCCACCCCTTCCTTTAGGCCGTCTAAATTTTCTCCAAGTAAACCTCAATCACTGCATAGCAGCCAGTGTAAGCACAATCAACCACATGGAAGAGAACGAGATTGACATCGCTCTACTACAGGATGCTTACTGCTCCGATGGAAACCTCGCTATCTTCAACAAGGACTGGAGAAGGTTTTCCTCTCGGAATCTCTCCGCCCACATCGTTGTCAGGAGCTCGAGTCTTGTATGTACCCATCTCTTTACCGGCGACAATAGCGTCTTCATCTCCATAACGGCGAAGGAGGGCGAGATTGTCGTCGGATCCTGCTACGCAGCCCCCTCGGCAAACTTTGGCCTTTGTCTCTCGGAATGGGAACACACCATCACAAACAGGAAGGCTTTCATCTGTGGTGGCGACTTCAACGCGAACTCATCCCTCTGGGGATGTCCGCGTGAAGACGCCCGGGATGACTTGCTGTCAGGACACATAATTATCCATAACTTGGCACTTGCAAACATGCACAACTCTGAAGCCACTTTCGAAAGACGAGATACAGAAGACAGAGTCATAGCAGAAGGCTGGCCTGACCTAACAATTACAAATTCCTTCACCCTACCACGAATATCACAATGGTCCGTATCAGACAAACACAGTGGCTCAGACCATAAATACATACACTTTTCTTACATGACCTCTCCACTCTACACGCAACGTAGACGCTACAACACAACTCGCGGAAACCTTCGCAAATTTAACAACGTCATCAAAAGTCATAAGTCATCCCTTTCAGCACAACTCGAAGGGGTGCACAGCGAAGACACACTCAACTCTTTCACATCTAATTTAATCGAAACCATGCAGACTGCGGCGAAGGCTTCCTTTCGACTGAAAACAGTCCAAAAATCACACACTTTCTCATTCTGGAACAAGGATCTTAGAAAGCGGAGGAACCAGCTGACAGCCCTCAGACGCAAGATTAAAACATTGCGCCTGCTCAATCCTATCCCCCCTGAAGTAAAGACCCTTGCAGCACGTCGTACGAGACTTAAAGCAGTTTACAAACGTGAGATTCTGGCGGCGAGACGGGCGGCGTGGAAGAAATTCTGCAGCAACAATGAGAACCCTTTCGGCATCACTCAAAAATTTCTGACCGGCAAGTTCTTCACTCCGCATGAAATACGTCTAGAAAGACCAACTCACGAAACCTCGCGACAAAATAACCTGGAATTCCTGACACACACTCTCTTTGGCCCCTCGGCTTATCCCCAAAAAGACAACCAGGATATCCTTTTCACAGCACACGAAGACAAACGCTTCACAAAGGCAGAAGTAAAAACAGCACTATACACATTGAATGACAAGAAGGCCCCAGGGCCGGATTCAATTGACTTTCGGATACTAAAACTCACTCACAAACAACTTCCACACATATTCACGCGCTGGGCTAACCTCTGCCTCACCATGAGGTACTTTCCTTTAGTACTCAGGCAGGGAGAGGTAGTTTACTTTCTGAAGCAAGGCAAGTCTCCTTCCGAACGCAAGTCATACAGACCCATCTGCCTTCTTCCCACTCTGGGAAAGCTTCTGGAAAAACTTCTGGTTATGCGGTTGACACACTTCTTGGAGTCAAACAACCTTCTCCACCCCAGACAATTCGGGTTCCGCGAGGGCCACTCATGCGAGCTCGCACTTCATGCCATAATGACTGCCTGTACTGAAAGCATAGCCCAGGGCAACGCAACATCACTCGTTTCACTAGACATACAAGGCGCATTCGACAACGTAGAATGGCGAGACATTCTCTTACAACTACAAGCACTCAACTGTCCGGGGAACATAGCTGGTCTCATCGGCTCTTACCTCTCACAGAGGAGCGTCCTGATTAACTGGGGTGCTGGCACATCTACCCACCGATTACAGAAGGGTTGCCCCCAGGGCTCGTGCCTTGGCCCAATCCTCTGGTTGCTTGTAGCAAATGTGCTACTAACAGAACTAAATCGGCTGGGATTTAAACTATTTGCCTTCGCCGATGATTTCAGCTTCATTTTCTCCGGTCGTTACTGACGTCATCTGGAGGAACAGTTTGCCGTAGCTCTTCCTATTTTCTGCCGGCTCCTGGATTTACTGCACCTCACACTCTCACCACAAAAGTCTCAAGCACTAGTATTCACCAAACCACACAGATATGATCCAAAACGCCCTCCAGTGATGAGGATCAATAATGTCTCCATTCGACACGTACAATTCATAAAACTCCTAGGTATAACCATTGACGCAAATCTTAACTGGATCCCACACATTAACGACCTAAAACTTAAATTGACAGCATATCATAATAATTCATTAAGACTAACTTCTAAATTGGGAGGGGTAGACAACAAAACACTGAAGATCTGGTACCTAACAATAATCGAAAGAATAATACTTTACGGGGCCTGTATCTGGGGGGGTAATTTATCATCCATAGCACAACCTAAACTAAAATCAATACAACGCACTTTTCTCCTACAAATTTCAAAAGGCTACCGCACAATCTCCACAGATGCACTACATATACTTACAGGTATTCCACCCATCACACTTCAACTAGAATACGAACACGCCAAATCCTCAATCCTACAGCTAAAACGTGACACAGTAATAGATTCTCTTTTTCCAAACACAACATTGCAATACAAAGTCAGGAGCTGGCAGCTCCACCCCGCTGAGGAGACTTCACATTTTCAAGTAAACACAACACGCAACAGCTACACACCTGCCCTTAGCACCACACTCTTCACTGATGGTTCAGGCACAGAGACTGGCGTGGGCGCAGCCTTCTGCGCCACGGAGGGCACGGTTGTGGTCCATCAGTGGTCTGCAAGGCTAGATGATAATAACTCCGTATTCCAAGCGGAGCTGTTCGCAATACTAAACGCATTAGAGTGGGTGGAATCCCACTCTAGCAATAGTATTATCATCTACAGTGACTGCCTCTCTGGCCTGCAGGCAATACAGGCACACAGGACAAAACATCCTCTAGTACTGCAAATCAAACTAAAACTTAAGAATCTCCTACATCGTATCTCACTAGGTCACGTCTCGGCTCACAAAGGTATCTTTGGCAATGAACTAGCAGACAACCTAGCGAAGAAGGCCACACAGAAAGAAACAATAGACACACACCTCCCAGTGCCCCAGTCATACGTCAAAGGGGTCCTTAGAGCAAGGATACTGACGCGATGGCAGGAGCACTGGGATACTTCAAAAAAGGACAGGCACACATATAAGCTAATTCCTAAAGTTTCTCTCACACTATATAACTTAACACCCTACACCACTAGCTTCTTAACAGGACATGGCCCTTTCATGGCATATCTGGACCGCTTCAAAATAAGATCCACTGCCACTTGCGTCTGCGGTGAAGATGGCACTATAAGTCACCCGTACTACAGTTGTACTCTCACGCAACGCTGGCACTTGAGGCGTCCAGACATACTGCCAGTCAACTGGCTCCAAAACGTCCTTTCCCGCACCCTCCTACTCAACAAATTAAAACACATTCACAATTTCCTTACATACTTAACAAACTTAACTTAAGCCCTGGTTCTGCTTATCTGCTCGTGCCATCTTACTTGTGCCACACAAAGCATTACATCTCCAATGGACGCTGAGTATTTGCTCGTGCCATCTTATTTCTGCCACGCAAATCATTACATCTCCAATGGACGCTTGAGTATTTGCTCGTGCCATCTTACTTGTGTCACGCATTCCATTCTTTTCCCTTCCTGCCGCCCCTTGTCGCGAGAAGGGTTCCTACCCCGGCGGCCAGGATCAGTGATGTTTATTATTATTATTATTATTATTTATTTTATTTTATTTTTACTTTAAATGTTCTCATACTCCCGCCCTCTGTCGCGAGTAGGCGTTTTCCTGGCGGGAAGGCATTCGTCTAATTTTTGTAATCCCACTTTGTTCTTTTTAAAATAAATTCTGGGTTCTGTGGTCGGTGGTGCATAGACGCCCTTAGCGGGTGAGCGTCGCCCCTTGAGCATTTTGTGTTTGTCCGTCTGCATACGGCCGGACAGGGCTGTACTCACTAACGAGCCCCAACGTGTCGGGGAACATACCGGGAGAGACGTTAAGCTCTAAGGGGCAGGCCTAGCCGGCCCTGAGCAGTCTCTCTTAGGCTGCCTAACCCTTAAAGATACGGACGGTTTGGACATACATAATGACAAGGGCGGCGTAGGCTTTTAAAGCGTTGATAACAACTTTTAATGATACATTTTTGCTACGCAATGCCCAGTAGCAGTATAAAAGGTATAAACGTCAAATTGTTAAAAACAGACTAATTTAATTAAAATTAATCACATAAATACTATGCGATTCGCGACTAGTTTGCATTGAGTCGATCTCTCAATACGCCTTCCTTGTCTTTAAAAGCGCGCTTAGGACAACACCAAGTTTAAACTTTGAACAAGGGGCATGTTTTAGATACACTGTAAAAAAAAAAAAAAAAGTAAAGATTATTACTGCGCTTAATTTAGTTTAATGAAATGCCAAATGAATTTTAAACATGCACTACTTTTATTGTCAGTACCGAATTAAGTTCATCATAAACAGGTTAGGATAAGATTAAAAAAAAGAGTTACACAGAATAGCAATATTTGATATTATTTGGGCTTCATATCTGTTTGAACTTTTATGGTATACCCAATCATGCTTTTCTAGTTTATACAGATATACCCAACTCCACGTTATATAGCTTTTTACAAAGTCTTATTATTCTTTTAGCAACGATTTTTTAATAATACAGTTAATAATTCACATATTTATTGTACGGAGCCCTCAGAGCGCGAGTGATACTCGCACTTGACCGTTTATTTTTAATCATCAAAATCTTTGATAACGAAGTTAGTTCCTATAGGAGTGTTTTATTAGGTGCGTTCGCAATTACATAAATATGTAGCATTTACATAAAAAGTCGTCGTATGGTCCTTCTGTCTGTCTGTCCGCATATAATAGCGCAAAAGCTACCCAACCGAATGGTTTGAGATTTAATATACAGAATCGTTGCAGAATTGTGTCGCGTCATTTCAAATTTATGAAAATCGAATCAAAACTTAAAAAGATATTAATAAAAGTTTTCTTCATCCTATTAAATCCTAATGACGTAATGAATTCAATGATATCCCATGACAGGTAATGATTCTAGGTTGCCACGATGATTTCGTCCTATTTAAGATGGAGTCCTATTAGTTTCGTATTACTAAATTTAATATGTAGAGTCGTAATAAATTTTGTATTCATGCATTTTTGCATAAGACTGCAATAGCTATTGCAATGAATATCTATAAGGATTTAATAGCCGAAGAAATCGCCAAAGATCGCTATTAGCTGATCAGCCTTTTCAATTCGTTTCATTTCAGTGGTTTAAGTGCGAAATTCGATGACGTGTCTCAAATTCAAGTTTTATTTACATTTTATTGTTTTACTTAACGAGTAATGGATGTTTTAATTTCGTTATGGTATATAAGCTGGAAACAAATAACGAGCTATTTATATTAATTTAAGTGCAAACAGATTTATCTTTCGCAATCGTCTGCACACGATAGAAATAGATGAAAAAAAATAATGCTTAAAAATTATTTTAAAAACAATAAAAATTGAGCAAATGGCGATACAGCTTTCAACCGTATTGCGATATAGTTTTCAAATAAATTTCACTTGAAAGTACATTTTTTCCCTATTCGACGGTGTAACAATTGAAAATGTGAAACGCTTATCAGTTTAAAATACTTAAAAAAATTCGGTGAAAGCGGAATTTGATCGTCTGCTGTTGCGATTTGCAAAATGACGTCAGCGTGCGCACAGACACGTCTGTCTTTTATAATATAGATAGATAAAAAATTTTCAAAAATATGATCCATTAACTTTAAAGTGTTTTAATAATAAAAAAAAAATATATATCTTCTTAGTTATAGTTAAATTAAATGTTACTTACAACTGGCGTATCAAATGATGCATCTCTTATTTATTTTTAATTCCCTATATCTTGGAAAGCATTAAAATTTTTTTAGAAAATCATAAGATTAAAAGCAAATTATCTAATTTATCATGCGATCTTTCTGCTTTTAAAATATCTTTTGCTGATAAGCTGATAGTCTATATCCTAAGTTTAGAAAAGAAGAAACTATCAGAATTTTTATAAAGTTGCAGCAGAACATTATTTATATAATATTGCGCAAGAACGTTATGTACAATTGAACAGAGTAACAGAGAAAGATTTCTTTTAAATACAAATCTATTTGTATAATTGCTAAGTAAGAATTTCGAATTATATCTACTTCTGCCTTTGTTTTGTTTTATTTCGAATGCTCGTATATGTCTACACCAGATGATAAACAGTGTGTGTAATTTTGAAGTTACGATAGTATTACTGTAAATAAACAACTAGAAGAGTTGTAGTCGTAAAAATACCAGAGGGTATACACTTTTAGCAGAGGGTATACGCTAGAATCCTGAATTTCATGGCTAGAGTATACGCTATAGCTTTATTTGAGAAACAGAGGGTATACGGAGCTTCTTTAAAAAAAAAAAAAAAAAAAAAATCCAGAAGGTAAACGGCGTATACCTTCCACTACTCCCCTGACAATTAGTGAAAAAGTATTTTGGGTTATTGACTGCTACAGTGGTGTAGAGGGTATACGGTGTTCTTTAAGAAAATCCAGACCCTCCACTACATCCTTGGATTGCCATAACATCGTTTAGATAATGGATTAATTACATACGTTTCTTCCCTCTTTCACTGTGATTTTCAAATACCTTTTAACAATTTCAGTTGTGTCCGGATTATTATTTATATTTCGAGGAAAGACTACACAACAAGAACGCGCTCATTTTATCTGCGTGGTAAATTTTATATCGTTTTCTTTAACCTTTTTTTTTTTTTTTTTTTTTGAGTGGAAGGAGGAGAAGATGTAAATGCATTTCCATGTTTCTATGTGTGAAAATAGTTGGAGTTTATGGCAAATCATGCCAAAGGACTCGGAAGCACAATAATAACGCTCTCTCTTATATTTAACTCTTTGACATCCAGGACATACGTCCCGATTTAATCGTACACGAGTACCAGATCTACAGCACGCACGTCCATGTGGAATATGAAATTATAAATTTACACTAAATGCTAGTATATGGGGCATTTTCACAATCTTTTGACTTTTCAGGAATAAAAATCTGGTGAAATTAAACTTTACTAAAATAACATTTTAAACTTATAGACGAATGCCTTAATAATTCAAAATAAAGAAAAAATGGTCAGCAGCGAATTTCTTTTTTTTTTAACTGAAGTTTAAGTTAAACTTGCGAGTTTAATTTTACTTACCATTTTACCGTTATAACTTTTTATTTTCTTCTAAATTTTTACTTATAAAAAATTTACATAGTATCCACAGAACATTCATATAAGGAATACTTACAGTGTAGTATTTTTAGTACAAAATTTTGGTACAACATTGTCTAAAGGGATGTTAAAGAAGGAAAGGTAAGGAAAAAAAGGGGGACGGTAATAAGAAAAAAGGGACGGTAAGGTAAAAAAAGGGATGGTAAGGATGAGAGGTAAGGAAAATTACCACCTATTTTTAGGCATATCATGTTAAGACTAAGTGATAGCCACAATGTTCATTGATTTTTAGAAACAGTTATTTACATTGGATTAAATACATATATACTAGGGGGCTCTGCCTCCTGCAAGCTACGCTCGCCAACCGTCGTTCAGACACTGTAGAATCTAAAAGCACGCTAATCTGATCTGTTTTAATAAGATTAGAGAAGACTGAATTATACTGAAAAACCTGTAGCGATCTCCCTGTAAACGGGTTTCCATTCAATTCCCTTTGATTGCAAAAATTTAAGGTAGAATCAGTTGCTGTTAAGGCATCCGATGTTTGTTTTTGTGTTTGGTTAAAGAAGATCAGTTAAACATTTGAAAAGAAGCTAAAATAAAATGAATTAAGTAAACAGAGTCTTTGTCTCTCGGTATTTTTTAACAGCGTTATAAAACGATTGACATAATACAATTACTAAAATTTGCTGCTTTAACACCTTCAAGGGCGGTGGTTCATTTTTGGACCACATAATTTTAATTCTTAAATGCCACATTAGCATCAGAATATTGGGATGAAAATTTCCCTTTTATTAAGTAAGTGAACAAAAGCATTTTTGTATTTCGAAATTTGTTTGTAAATTCTGGTGCCATTCACTGATTTCAAGATTATACGAATAGAAGTGCCTTGTCCGTGAAAGGGTTAAGCGCATATTAATGTATTTATTATTTTAAAGTTTCCTTTCCCTTTTAATATTCACGTGTAAATACAATTTTCAGGACATAATTTTCAATATTTTCCTGCCTTTAACACGTAATCATTTAATAGTAATTTTAAAGTTTTTTTTCTGTTTTTAATAGTTACGTGAAAATAAATTTTTAATCGTTAGGAAATATTATTCTTTGCGCTGTTTTTAAAACTGAAAACAGTAAGAGTCTTTGTCTCCCGGTATTTTAAAACAATCTCTATAAGAATAGCCTAAGTCATGTGACTATCATCAACAGCTCCAGGCGGATCCCTTCGCTTTTTAGATTCCAGGCGGCCATTTTGGTACTTTAATGTTAGTCAGCCACAGGTGTGATAAGTCGCCGAATATTATTTTATCCCCATTATTTCGTTTATATTATAATAGTCCAAGTCATGTAACTGCCATAAACAACGGGCTGATTCCTTCGCTTTTCATAAGAAAGGTTTCCATTTTGATTAAAGAATCAAAATTATTTTTTCGAATAAAACTACATAAAAGTTGCCATGATCACAAAGAATTCCTGTTACTTTTATGTTAGCCGTGTGAAAATCTCGCCAATAGCTTTTTTTTTTTAACTCGCCAGTTAGCATTTTTTAATTTTTCGAGTGGTAAATTAAAACGGTGCTACTGGTTATCCAATCGACCAAAAATCTGTCGCCAAACTATAAGATTAAATGCCAATAATGGTTGATCGTAAATGTCACATTCACTTGACTTTAAGGAAGTTGCACATGTTCACTCCATCAAGTGATTTTTATTTCGACGTTTTATTTGTATTTTTATTAATGTTATACTAATTTATTTGTTCTTTTGTTATTTAAAATCAAAAAATATTTCAATTTGTATAATTTGGCTGTTTATATAATTTGGCGAAATTGGTCGACGGGCGAAGTAATAACATTAAAACGTTGCTTTGAAGTGGAAATTAAATCTCATGATTTGTTGCATTGTCACATGCGCACCGGGTTTGGCGTGATTTTTTTTTACGACAATTTGGCGAAAACCTCGTTTTCAAATATCTGTTACATATGTACTTTTAAATTTTCTGTTATTTTTAAAATGAAATAACAATAAACAAAAAATAATAATTAATAACTATAGAACAAAACAATTTATAACATTTTTTGTAAATAAAAAGAAAATAAATTCAAATAAATATTTATTAATAAATAAGCAACAATAGCCGGGTTACCATGTCAGGCAAAATAACGCCATTTTTGCGCCAATTAGGTACCCCGTTGCGTATATGACATCTGTGTCTAATATTTTTCTTTTCGTTTCGTTTAAAAAAAAGAATGAAGTAAAAGCCATTTATTTTAAAGGTTTCAATTTTAAATGAAAGTTTTGTATTAAATAAAATGATAATGAAATACAAATTGAATTCTGAATAAAAGTAACATGATGCATTTCTTAGCATACATTTAAGGGAGGCTAAACTAGTCGCCAAATTAATTTAAGGGGTCTCAGGACTCTTAAAGCTTTAAAATTTTCGAAATTTCAATTTTTTTAGATGTTAAACGCCTAGCTTTTCTGAACATTTTGATATAATTGTTTCCTTGAAATTCTTATTAGAACTGAAGTTATGGCTTTTACATTTATACACGTTCAATAGCCGAAGCGTCGTTTCGGAAACTTTGAAGCCCTTTTTCTCCAAATGACGTGTTTGGGCATAACGCGCACGATATCTCAAAAACTTATGAATATTTTTTCCTGAAATTTTCAAAACATATGTTTCATGTTAGTCTGTATAAACTGAACCTAAAATTTCCTTTTTATTGTTGAAAAAGTCCTTCCGGCCAGTGCCGGGAGGAAGAGGTCGCTTTCAAATATAGCTTCTTCCTTATTTTTAAAAAGCCAACTTATGTTATTCAAACACACGAAGCTCAATTAAGTGGAAACCGAATGTAGGAGATTCAATACTAATTTTTATCAATACTAAATCATTATGAATGCGAATTTCGCGAAATTAGTCAGTTTTATCCAAGCTGCTTTTATTTAAAGTCACTTATATTTGGCTGCCAAATTCGGCGATTTCTTAAAGTGCCTGCCATTTTAAGGCAACATGGTAGATGAGGCTAACCAGTGAACTTGGTCGAGACCTTAGTAATTGCTGTGCACATGCTCACTCATATCGGAATCGGTTGATGTATACGAGTGCTGTCGCAGGCAAAAAATCAGATTTTTCAAAATGTCACCCACTTTAGAAATTGAAACTGCTATATCTGAACCATTTTTTAAGATAAAGACAAACAAAAAATGCTCCTGAATCCTTATATCAAGGTCAAATACTTAAGAAAGAAACCTTTTTCAATTTCTAATTTTTTTGCACCTCACTTTAAATATAATTTTCTTTTTGTTTAATGGCCGCCATGTTGAAACAAGATGGCTGATGAAGCTGGCCAGCGAACTTGGTCGAGATATTGATGTATACTATCCACATGCCTTCTTCCATCGAAATAGGCGAATAAGTGTGGTATCGCGTGACAAATACAAGATCGTTTCAAAGTGTTAGCCATGATAGAAATTCAAAGTGCTATAATTCAACCACTTTTTAAGATATAAACAAAAGAACAAATTTTCAGAAACAAAAACTGCTTCAGAATCTTTGTATCAAGGCCAAACATAAAAAAAATCTTTTTCATTTTCCAATTTTTCAATACCTCATTTTAAATTTTAAATTATATATTTTTTAAAAAATGGCAACCCTTTTGAAACAAGATGGCGAATGAAGCTGGCCAACGAACTCGGTCGAGACATTGGTATGTACTATGTACAGACCAAGTTACATTCAAATCGGTTCATAAATACGCCTGTTATCGCGTGACAAAAATCAGGTCATTTTAAAATGTCAGCCACAATAGAAATTCAAAATGTTATAACTCAGCCATTTTTTTAGATGTAGACGAAACAAAACCTGTTCCGGAATCTTTGTATTAAGGTCAAACACATACAAAAAAAATCTTTTTCATTTTCCAATTTTTTGGTATCTCATTTTAAATTTATTTTTAAAATTTTTTTTTAAATGGCCACCATTTTGAAACAAGATGGCGAATGAAGCTGGTCAACGAACTCGGTTGAGTTATTTGTATGTACTACGTACACACCAAGGTACATCCAAATTGGTTCATAAATACGACTGTTATCACGTGGCAAAAAATCAGGACGTTTCAAAATGTCAGCCACGCTAGAAATTCAAAATGCTATAACTCAGCCATTTTTTAAGATATAGACGAAACAAAAACTGCTCCCGAATCTTTCTATCAAGGTCAAACACATAAGAAAAAAATATTTTTCAATTTTCAATTTTTTGCTACCACATTTCAAACTTAAATTTTTCTTAAAATTTTAAATGGCCGCCATTTTTAAACAAGATGGCGGATGAAGCTGGCCAACGAACTCGTTCGAGACATTGGTCTGTACTATGTATAAACGAAGTTACATCCAAATCGGTTCATAAATACGCCTTTTATCGCGTGACAAAATTCAGGACGTTTCAAAATGTCAGCTTCCCTAGATTTTCAAAATGCCATAACTCAGCCATTTTTAAAGATATAGACGAAACAAAAACTGCTACGGAGTCTTTGTATAAAGGTCAAATACATAAGAAAAAAAATATTTTTCCATTTTCAATTTTTTGGTACCACATTTCAAATTTAAAATTTTTTAAAAAATTTTAAATGGCTGCCATTTTGAAACAAAATGGCGGATGAAGCTGGCCAACAAACTCGGTCGAGACATTGGTATGTACTATGTACACACCGAATTACATCCAAATCGGTTCATAAATACGGGAGTTACAGTGTGACATAGGTCAGATATATATATATATATATATATATATATATATATATATATCAATTTTGAACGGAGGGTGGTTTCGGGGTCTGGGGGTCATGATCGATGAAAATGTACCAAAATTTTTTGAAATCGCTTTCCTCCGAACGGCTGCAATAGGTAGCTTTTTGTAAAGAAAGCTACCTAAAAAAAATATTTTTTAGGTGATTATACTGTTGAAATTTTCTTAATTTGGCATTAGCTAAATACAACTTTGTATTAAAAATATAAAAAAGCTTTAAATACAAATTTATTTAGGTTCAGGATAATTACAGTAAAACCCGTTTAAGAAGTTCCCGCTTAAGAAGTTTTCCCGTTTAAGAAGTTTATATTTTCGATTCCCATTTTTCTCTTATTCTTACAACACTAAAATAACTCGTTTAAGAAGTTTTGTTCGAAACTCTTTCCCGCTTAAAAAGTTTTATTTTTCCTTCCATTTTTACTTTCAAAGCTCGTTTATTTTGTCTTTTTGATTATTATTTTATTTTCTGTGCTGAAATCTCTTTCTTTATTATTCTTCGCTATTCAAAAAGGTCAATGTTTAGGACTGATAGCAGATGTGGTCACCCCTATTTCACCTTAAAATCTGTTTAACGTGTTTGATGGAAATGGAATGTGGGTAGAGGATGGGCCTCTCGTCACTGTAACAATAGTGACTGATAAGAGAAAAGGGAATTGCTCCGCTCTACCGATGGGTGGTTCTTTCAGTTCAATAGTTACAACAGATTCTTTCCCACCACCATATTCCATAAGTGTAATGTACCAAATCTGCGTTTGGTTTATTCATTTCGCAGTTTTTAAGTCAGTGTAAAGTGCATAACATTAAAGCTTTCTCGTTAGAAAATACACGGACAAAAAATTGTGTTTTTTTTTCCCCCCTAAAATGTCGGGCAAGGCAATTACAAGGAAAGCCTTGTCAATTGAAGACAAAATCAAAATTTTGAAAGAAGTTGATAGTAACGCCAAAACAATAAGAGTTGAAATTGCAAAGAATTTGAACATACCAGTGGCTACTCTGAATGGAATTCTAGCAAAACGAGATCTCATTTTAAACTGTTCTGAAAAATCTCGTAAAATTAAAAATGTGGAAAGGGGAAAATATGAAGTTATGGAAGAAAAGTTATTGATTAAAGGTTGCCGAAAAAAAAAAAAAAAAACTAAAAACTATAACCGATTTTTTTTTTTTTTTTTTTTTTTCAAAAACATATCAAATCACTCTTAAAGAGAAAGTTCTTGTCTTGGATTAAATAAAGAGTTTCTAAGGTAATTATGTATTTTTACTTTATTAGCTAATTTTTTAAGTGTGCAAACTAATTTAAATTTCTTAAGAAAACTCAATTTTATAGAAAGTACTCTTTGTATTATTGTACTAAGGTAAAATAAACCCTCTTCTGAATATCAATATTTAAACTATTGATTTTTTTCAAAAAATGCTAATTTCCCGTTTAAGAAGTTTTCCCCCTCCACTCCCTTGGGAAACTTCTTAAGCGGGTTTCACTGTATTATAATTTGAAGTATAAGTAGACACCAAAATTTTCATTCTAGTTGCAATACTTATTTTGTAATCGTGCGCGTAAGCTGTTATGCCGATTTTTTACTCGCCAAATGTCTAACAGTTTGGAGCCCCCTGTAAATGCTAATTCTGCATCTTATAATTTTTTAAATACATGAAATGAAAGAACATACTTATATATTTTATTCCAATTAAAATTGTGTCTTAAAATCAAATACATTTTAAGATATTAAATGTTGAAAATGTTCTTTTTTTTTTCATTTTTTCCAATTTTAAGAGTCCTGAGACCCCTTAAAATAACCTTTTCTAAAATATGAAAAAAATATCTGTTATGATTAAAATTTGAGTTGCCATCAGTAGAAAAAAAGTATTTAAAATTAGAAAAATAATAATATTTCAAAAACTTATTCTAATTTTAAAATTCTAATACCAGTTTTGAGATCTGTGGATCAATACCGATTTTTGGTATTAATTTCATCGCAAAGTATTCCATATTTTAGGAGAAATCACCGTGAAACGTAATCAGTTGTTTAATCAGTCGTTTCAAAGAATCGTTACATAAATTCGTTTCAATTCGATTCATTAGGATTTTATATATATAGGGTAGACATTTTTTAATTTACCTTGAAAAGTGCAGGAATAAAACTTGGGGACGGTAAGACTACCAATAAAGCCACGATGCTTGAAATTGATATTTAAATGCTGATTTAAATTCTGCAGTAAATTTCCTGTAAAAAAATTTTAGCCATTCTTTCTCTAACATACTTTTGCACGAGAAAAAATTTGAAAAAAATTCTGTGGCTGTTTCTGAAGTGATTTTCTGTATAATTTTAGTTAGAGGGACTGTCAGGAATCTAAAACCTAGGGACAGAGTTAAAAAAAATAATAACTCTAAAAATGTGTGCAGGTTAATTTTTTGCTACATATTTATATAAAACAATAGTACCAGTTTCGGAAAAAATTACATTGAATTACTTGTTGAAGCAATTTTATACAGGCAGCTCCAAACTTAAAAATCAGCTCAATAGAAAGTTGAAATTTTAGTGCACAATTCACCTTGATTTATAATTAACATATATAAGATACAGAAAATGTAAATATACTGCTTACAGGTGTCAATTATGATAAAATCCTTTAAAAAAACATTAAAGTCATTTAAAATTCATAACGTTTTCGAACGACACTTACTCGGTCATCCTCAGTGAAAAACTAGCAGTTGTTCTGTCTCCGCGTCTCCAGCCTTGTCCGGAACAGACCATTTCACTTCAAGGGTGGATTGGAAAATAAGGGGGGGGGCATAAATGCTATTCTTTTATCGAAAAGTACAGATTTATTAACTATTTATTAATTCTTTCCAGACTGCGTGGATATCATATGATAATATATCGTTACAAACTATTTCTTTATTTGATATTATTTCCAGAGATTCTCTTATGATAGCTTCTTGGTGGTTACTTGTATGGAAAATAATTTTGGCTCTATTGAAATCTACTTTTATAGGTTGAATTTGTGCTAATCTTGATAATGCAGTGTGGGGTCTATTCAATCTCAGATCTGCTTCATGTTCCTTAATTCTGTCACGAAATTTCCGCAGTGTCATACCTATGTACATAAAATCTCTATTTTCTTTCTTCAAGGGTATAATATATACTCCCGATCTATTGATGGCTTGGATAGGGTCAATTTTCGTATTTAACAAATCCTTTTATTTCGGGGGAGGGACTGCGATTAATGTAATACCAAACTTGAGGAGGGAATGCCTCATACTCTCAAAAAACCTTGGGATGTAATTAACTTTACAGAATTTCAAACTTTTAATCGGAACTGTATTTTGCCTTTCTTCATTTTTCTTCTTAAGTCTGTTTATGATTTTCTCAATGAAATGAGATGGAACAGAATTTTCGGCTGCTATTTTTCTAATTATACCTATTTCTTCATTAAGGAATTGGCTCGAACAAACTTCAAATGCTCTTTTTATATAAAAATTGAAAGGTGCTAACTTGTAATTTATAGGTGAGCTGCAGTTAAACGGGATAGTGGAATTAGATCTGTTAACTTTTCTAAAAACTGTACGATCGAGACTCTGTTTATCCATATCTCTGATTAGTTTTACATCCAAAATAGCCAGTTTTTGATCTTGTTCTATTTCTAATGTAAATTTAATTTTGTTGTCAAGGTTATTGATTTTATCTAGGAATGAGTATAATGCATCTTTTCCGTGATTCCATATTATGTAGACATTATCTACATATCTGAACCAGCAATCTGGACCTGGTTTTATGGTTTCCATGATTATATTTTCAAGAGGACGTAGTTTAAATTCAGCAAGTAAACCTGAAATGTGGGAACCCATTGGGGCCCCATTGACTTGTTTGTAAACTTGGTTGTTGAAAACGAAAATGTTGTTGTTATGATTAAATTTAAACCTGATTTAACTGTATTTTTAATATTTTCTGTAAAGGAAGGATCAGAATCGATCAAAGTCTCTATGATGTTAGTAACTTCTTTTATATCGATAGATGGGTATAAAGATACCACGTCTAAACTAGCCATAATACTGGAATTTTCTAGCTTAATATTTTTAATTTTCTCAATAAAATTCGAAGTTGAATCAATAACGAAATCAGATGGCGGTAAATATCGCTTCAAAAGGTGAGTGTAGGTTTTTTCCATAAAATATGTAGGAGAGGAACATTTTGTAACGATTGGACGGATTGGTAAGTCTATTTTATGATCTTTTAGTCTACCTATTAGGGGGGGGGGGGGGAGTTGTTGTAGTCTTGTTAAGTTTTAGCTTATTTTTCATAAATGTTGGCCAAGTTCCTTTTCCAATTAGTTCTTTAACTTTGTTTTCTATTTTCAAATTGGGGTCTTTATTTAACGGCACACACTCCATGTCATCAATGCAAACCTTCATTTTCATGAGATAATCTTGTCTGTTTAAAATAGCAATGCGGTTAGTTTTGTTGGTCTGGGTAACAACAATGTTCTTACCATTTCTCAGTTTTCCTGCTATTTTCTTAAAGACTTCATGTTGAGGGTTCGGTCTGTAATCAAGTGATCTCAATTTATTATGCAAAATACTTCTAACTACCTCCCTCTGCATTGGATCAGCAGCCTGCACAGCTTTTTCACAGTCAGTAATAATCATTTTGTTATTCCTTTGAGAGTCAAACATAAATTTCGGACCCAAATTGAGGACTGATTTCTCTTTTTTTGATAACTGCTTGTTTGATATATTAATAAATGCATCAGGTTCCGGTCCTTTGTGGTTAACTTTAGTAAGTTTCAAACTGGCAATTTTCTTTTTAACGGTTGCTAATTTAATCCGATGTTGAAATGCTCTGTAATGTTCAATAACCATTAATTTACGATCAAAATCAGAATCAGATGAAGTCTTTGCTAGTAAATTGTATAAACGATAAACCTTTACAGAAATTGCATCAACAAGTTTATATTTATCTCTAATACAAAGTTTTAAGCATTCCATTTCAAACTTATGATTAAGAGCAGGAAAGTGTCTATTAGCAAAACTATTCTTACATGCAATGAATCTTGGAATAACCTTTAATTGTTTACATTTCTTTAAGAAAAACAAATTACATAATTCCCGGTCAAGCCTTAAACGCTCATATTTATATAGTTTTTCTGCGGTTTGGCACTTCATGCTATCCAGCATCGACATCGAATTCAATAGAAAGTTGAAATTTTAGTGCACAATTCACCTTGATTTATAATTAACATATATAAGATACACAAAATGTAAATATATTGCTTACAGGTGTCAATTATGATAAAATCCTTTTAAAAAACTTTAAAGTCATTTAAAATTAATAACGTTTTCGACCGACACTTACTCGGTCATCCTCAGTGAAAAACTAGCAGTTGTTCTGTCTCCGCGTCTCCAGCCTTGTCCGGAACAGACCATTTCACTTCAAGGGTGGATTGGAAAATAAGGGGGGGGGGGGCATAAATGCTATTCTTTTATCGAAAAGTACAGAGGAGGAGGAGAATTCCACAGAGGAAATAAAATCAAGTAAAGATGTTTTGAGGGGGGTTCCACTCTCGGATACTGTTTGGTTAAGAAAAGTTGTCCCGAGTGCTTATGGTAATCGTAACTACATTTACTGTTACGAACAGGGAAAATCTGAAAGGTTGAGATCCTTAAATGATGTAGAAAAGTATTGTAAAAAGCATCATCTTAAATTTGAACCTCATATTTTCTGTTTTAAAGGATCAAATAAATTTAAAGGAGTGATTTCAGGTCAAGAGGATAGTTCTTGTTCAAATACAGAGACCTCTGATATTAATAAAGATATATGACTAGATGACATCAAAATACCAACTACCTATAAACAAGTTTTAAAATCCCCACAAAGGAAGTTTTGGGAACAGGCCATGAGAGAAGAATTGAAAACTATGAGAGAAAGGGAAGTTAGGAAACTAGTTAAGTTACCAAGCGATGCTAAACCCTTAGGTTGTAGGTGGGTTTTCACATTAAAAAAGGATGACAAGGGCAAAATTGTAAGGTATAAGGCCCGCCTAGTGGCACAAGGTTTCAAACAAATAAAGGGGACACGGTAAGGTATAGTAATTTCGTGGCATATTTGGACCCCCAACATCGTCCGAAACTTACTTATCTCGTTAATATTGTTATGCAGTCATGCAATAAGATGTTTTCCAGTATAAGAAGTAAAAAAAAAAAAAACAGGAATGTGTACTAAAATAAAAATTATTATTCAGGGACAGAAAAATCTAGAAAAGCCAAAAGATTGTGAGAATGCCTCATATACGTCCGTACTTAAAAAAAAGCGGTCTGGGTATCAAGGGGTTAAGAAACTAAATAGCAATGCATAACTATATTACCGGGCGTACTTATTTTCATCGATAAGTAATCATTTAAATATCAATATATATATAGGTAAGTAAAAGCTCTTACCTGTTTATGCCAGTTCTTCCATCAAGCTGACCAAATATAACCATTTTATGCAGCAACTAATTTATTTCTGCAGGTTTTTATTTATTTATTCTATAATAAATTCATATTATTTGCTGTAAAACAAAGTATTATGGTTAGCTTTGTGTAGATGTGTTATTTAAGTGATGAGGATCCTTTTTATGATTTTAAGTTATATATTAAGATTAAAATTGCAAAATACGCAGCGCTATCTGCAGTGTCTAATATACATGATTACATATTATAGAAGTGAGTAAAAAGAGGGAGAGAAAATACATAAAACTAGAAAACAGGAATTCTGCTTTTTCAGAATTTAGTGATGTTCCCGATGAAAAAAAATATATGAGTATATATAAATAGTACAAAACTTATTTCAATTTTAAGACTTACAGCACACGCTTTTATTTTATGTAAAATGATGTCATTCGCATCCACTTAAGAATTCCACATTTACGAGCCACTATTAAACATCTACAGTAAAGTAGGCATAGGACGTCACTATCGCGAAATAATACACAAATGAAACAAAAGATGCCGTCATTAAAGAAACTCGACCAAAAAACACCGGCTGTCTAATGATTAATAGGCCTTCATTTGTTTGTAACATTAATATAGATACTTAAAATTAAATAAAGTTTATAATAGCTGCATGTTTTAACAGAAATCATTCGTTTATATATTTGCAAAATAGCACGTATTTTAATTACATTTTCTTTCGGTTGTTGTGAAAAAATAGCAACAAAGATATATAATTAATATTTTACAACTATTTTTCCTTTAATTCTACAGAAATGGAGTACTTCCGTTGCCAATATTAAGCAAATGGCTCCAAAAACTACAAAAAAATTAATATTTAAAAAGTAAATGGAGATGTAGTTTTCAAACAAATTGCATTTAAAAGTACTTTTTTTTCCAATACGACGTTATAAAAATTGAAAATGTGCGATGCTTAGAAGTTAAAAAAATTGCTATAGAGTATTTAATGGTACTGCTTTGTTTTACGGCTGGCTTCTGTGAGGTAACGTTATTTTTTGGAGACTACACAAAATAAGCTGGGAGAAAGTAACAGCCTACCGTACCGGGGGCTAAAAATCAGAGTCTGTTTCTTTTCATTAGTCGCGCGATACAAGTATTGCAAGCTCTTTGATAACAGTTTTTTAATGAATAATCTTTCGAACTCATTTATTTATGATGCAGAAAGAAGTGTAGCGGAACACATAACACTCGATTAATGATGTTTATAAGCTGATAATCACGGATCTGGTTTTATTAATTGGATGTTTGTGAGTCATTTTTCTCTGAGGAGGTTATAATTTTCAACAAAAATGTGCTGGGTTTTCATATATTTTGATTATTATTTTAGTCATTAATAACATAATGAACAAAAAGGATAAATTAAAAGAAATTACAGGTAAAGAAACCCCCTTTTTTTATCCTTTTGTAACATCAGTCCCACCATTAGCCAAAACTAAATTATTAATGAAAAATTCATTCTGAATAATATTGCAGGTAACTGGTTAATATTAGATAATTCATAATTGCATTCGAAATGGGCACATGTTACCAGTTGTGATGTTGAATCCATATAAATTAACAGCCTAATTGACATTAACAGCGATTCTGAAAGCTAATTGTACTCAAAATGATAACTGCTGTATGTTGTTATATGAAATCTGTTTTCTTTAATGGATAGTAATATTACTAGCAAAAACCATGCTTTGTTTGGATTCGCAAAGAATTATTTAATAAGATAAATATTTGAAAGCAACAATATTTTTTTATTATTTATTTATATTTTACATTATTTTTTTACATCTTTACTAAGCAAAAATGTTATTTTATGTTTTGACGCATTTTAATTTTAGAAATGGGAATTCAGCAAAATAACTAAGAATTTCCTCGGAATTATTTATTTATGATATAAGACTTGTATAAATAACAATATTTTCGAAGCAAAATTTTACAAAATATTTTTAAATTTTCAACTAAAAGCTCTTTTACAGGTGTTTTTACATTTTCCGATAGCCTCTGGTGTTTTTCTCAAATGGTTTGAAATAGGTATATTTCCAATCTTTGTAATTCACATCAAATAATCTTTGATAGCAATCTTAGAATAATATATTCGAAGAGAGCTTGAAGAAAGTCACTTCTTCAAAATCCTATTTTCTGGAAAAACATTTGAAATCTGCTCTCGTTGATACTAAGAATTATTACCTGTAAAACTTTTCATTCTATTTTTTTTTTTTTTCACGTTAGCGTATGAGAATTTTTGATATTGTAGAATTAGTCCAGGGGAAATGCACCAAAAAAAGGGGGTCATCTTGCAAAAAGGTCGGGTAACAGATTTTTTTTTCTGAATTGTTTATAATGATGCCAACATGGAAAAACCAAGTTTTCTAACAAAATTTCTTAAGGCTAAATTTTCTGTGGCCAAAACCCCAGAAAATTTTGGGACCTTTTGTGGTTTTTTTAAATATCTCGAGACCCATTGCCGTAGCATGTTATTTGTCAGTTACAGTATAAAAGAGGATAAAATTCTCTACAACTTTCATATTTACAACTCTTTTATACACTCAATAGCAAGCGCAGTACGCCATTTCAAAAATAGGACAATTTTTTCAATTTTCTTAAAAACCGTGAAAAACGCAGTTCTGCTCCGATTATTCAAATGTTTCCCACGGATTTAATCATGTATGTCAACTTCTATATATTAGAAGCAGCAAATTACGTGTTTCAGGGCTAAAACTAGCCTTTTTTGCACACGTGCCAAACATGGATTTTGGCGCCCCTTCCACCTCTCCTCTTTGTAAAGAAAATTTATCATGGGAATTTTAATAAATCTCTAATAGCCGGAAGTAGTAGGAAAAGGGGGTTTCTGGCTCAGCAGGGTGCACGGGTGCACCGTGCGCAGTCCGCAGGTCCCTCCTCTCGTGCACCCTCCCATCCCTCTTCAACTATCCGTGCCGTCTCTGAAACCAATTTAGACGCCCCCTAGCGGGAAAAATGGCGTTTTTAGGGTATTTTTCTGCTATAACATGAGAGTTGAACGTTAGATCGTCTAGATTATCATACTATAAGATGAAGGATAAATTTACATTTGAATTTTGAACAACCTTTACCTTAATGAGTATTATTAATTAAGCAAAATAATGGAAAATAACAATTTTAAAGGAAAAAAGCTGATTTCTGTAGATTTTCTTTCAATTGTAAGATCAGAATAACAAATTAAATGGAGAAAGTTAAACATATATTTGAATTTTGAACAATCTTTACCTTAATGAGTATTATTAATTAAGCAAAACAATGAAAAATATCAATTTTTAATGAAAAAAGCTGAATTTTTTCAAGTACAAGATCAGAATATACTCTTAAATGGGGAAAGTTAAACGCGTACATTTGAATTTTGAAGAATCTTTACCTTAATGAGCATTATTAATTAAGTAAAACAATGAAAAATAACAATTTTAAAGGAAAAAAGTCGATTTCTGTAGATTATTTTCAACTACAAGATCAGAATATCAACTTAAATTGAGAAAGTTAAACATATATTTGAATTTTGAACAATCTTTACCTTAATGAGTATTATTAATTATGCAAAATAACAAAAAAGTATAAATTTTAATGGAAAAAGCAGATTTATTTATTTATTTATTTATTTTTTCCAACCATAAAATGAGAATATCGTCTTAAAATTGAAATTTAAACATACATTTCAGTTTGAGAACAACCCTCACCTTAATTAAGTTTGATTAACTGAACAAATAACAAAAGTTAATATGGAATAAAAAGATGAATTTTATTAACTTTTATACTTGTTTGAGATTTTAACAGACATTTAAACACTAGTTATGTAAGATTTAAAACCTTAGACAAATACGTCCTAAGACATATATTAATTAATCAAAATAAATTCAATTTTCAGCTTAATCAATAACTGGAAATTTATCATTAAAAACATATATATATATATATTTTCATGATTGTACATATAAAAATAAGAGTTTACAAGCTAATTTCCTTAATTTTTAGAAGATTCAACAGAATATTTTCAACAAGTCTGGTATAAGAAAATAAATACCAAATAACAATTTCCATTCCCTAAGCTTGGGGGGACACACAACAATAGAGTTTTGCAACAATAGAACATTCATTACCTTAATGATTATTAATAATTAAGCAGAACAAAGGAAAATATTTCTTTTTTATGAAAAAGACACATTTAAACGAATTCGGTTAACATTTACACTACTTTGAGATTTTATCGTCCTTTTTTAGACGTTAGTTATGTAATATTTAATTCGTTACACGACTATACCCCAAAATATATTCAATCTAATTTCCTTAATTTTAGCAGATTCAACAGAATTTTTTCGATAGGGCTAGTAATAAGATAATAATTCAAGATCCCATTTACTGCTTGCTACCCTTAGCATTCTTCAAACTTGGGAAGGGATCACAAACCTTCTCTGACGTCATATTCGAACCAATTTTTTAGTTCGTGTTTACTGCACCTGGTAAACTACAAAGCATAAAAGAAAATGTTTCCGTTCAAGAAAAAATAACAGTTTTTAGGTAAAAAGAGACTGAATTCTTTACAACTGTTACATGAAAGATGTAAACATTTATTTTAGTTTTGAACAACCATAACCTTAATGAATTTTTATAAGTGAAAAAATAACAAAGGAAAATATTATATTTTAATGAAAGAAGACAAATTTAAACGAATTTGATTGACTCTTACACTAGTTGGAAACTGTAATGAGTAAAATTGTTTTATGAGTTCATTTAATCATTGACGCATTCGAGATTTTGTACATATATCCGAATTTTGAATGAACAGCATCTTAATGAATATTAATAATTAAGTAAAACAATGGAAAATATCAATTTTTAAGAAAAAATATCAGAATATCAGCATAAAAGAGGAAAGATACGAGGATTTCAACTTAAAAGGGAAATTTAAACATTTATTTCAGTTTTTGAAAAATCATTACCTTAATGAATTTTAATAATTGAACAAATAACTAGGGAAAATATTATTCTTTAATGACAAAAGACAAATTTAAACGAATTTGATTAACTTTTACACTAGTTTGAGATTTTATCTCCTTTTAGATGCTACCTATGTAGAATTTTAACTTTTCAACGAGACACACTTCAAGAAATACTCATTACTAAACAAAATAAATTAATTTTAATCTAATCAATAACTGAAAATTGCACATTTAAAAAATATTTTCATGAATGTGCATAAAAATACGAGTTTACAAACATCCTTATTTTTATTACATTTAACTAAATTTTTCTACATTCAAGCTTAATTTTATACACAAAGCATTATTTAATCAAATCCAGTACTTTCAGATTTAACGAAATTCACCGATTTTCACTTTTTAAACCAATCCTATGAGTTAAAAAACAAGAGCACCTCCTATAATTTTATAGCATTGGGTGAAACGAGACGAATTAGCAGCACATTAAAACTTAAACATAATAAAAAAAAAGGTTATTAAATAATTGCTTAGTGCATAACTTTCCCTCAAAATGAAAAACAAATGAATTCTTGAAACCCCCAATCTTACTAAGTCAAAAAAAAAAAAAAAAATAAAATAAAAATAAAATAATTATTCGCCCTTGGACGGATTCAAACCGCCAACCCCATGGTTAACAGCCATATGCGCTATCCAATTGCGCTACAAGGGCATCGAAGATTTTTGAATTATTGCAATATTTATCTACATCAAACTCGATTCTTGCTCCTATATATTTTACCATTACATAATTTTAAAAACTGTTTTTTTCATTTATCAGAAAATTATTAAATCACAGAACGATCACACATCAAGTTGTTTCAAATATGAATGCTATCTTTACAGCTTTCTAATGATACAGGGTATACATGAACACAAACTTTAATTTTCAAACATTTCATATTTCAAATAGTCTATATTTCAAACCAAAATATTTGAAATTTTCACATGTAAGAGCAAATATTACTTAGATCTTTTCCCTATTACCTTTTAAAAAATAGCAGATAACTACCTTTGAATTAATTTTCCAAGAACTGTAACTGAAATTACATCAACACCTTATAGAAAACCCTGTTTTAACACAATTTCTTGAAATTCAACAACGAATTGACCTTTACAGCAATACTTATCTACATCAAACTCGATTCTTGCTCCTATATATTTTAACATTACATAATTTTAACAAATTTACATCGAATTTGTAAGATTTTAACACTTTGATGACATACACCTCAAGAAATATTCATAATTAAACAAAAAAAAATAATCTTATCAATAACTGGAAATTTCACATTTAAAACACATATTTTCGTGATTGTACACATAAAAATAACAGTTTACAAACCAATTTCCATAATTTATCACATTCGAACTTAATTTTTACACACAAAACATTATTTAATCATATTCTATAATTTATGATTCAGTGAAATTCGGACTAGTCTAGGTTATTCTGCTCATATTATTAATCAAATTGTCTTATGTTTCACCTTGCATTTCGAAGATTTTCGAATTATCATCCATCAAGTTGCGTAAAACATAAATACTGTCTTTATAGTTTAATGATACATAGTATACATGACTAGCCTGAGTTATTCTATCCATATTATTAACCAAATTATCATATGTTTCATCTTACACATCGAAGATTTCTGAATTTTCATCCATCAAGTTGCTTAAAATATTAATACTACTTTTATAGTTCTAATGATGCATAGCATACATGAATGCAATCTTTAATTTTAACATTTCATATTTCAAATAACCTATTTCAAAGCCAAACTATATGAATTTTTACTACAACGCTTATCACAGAACAATTTACGCTTCACACTTGTCTAATAATTATTAGATATGTATTCCTCAGAAATATTACTACCATATGAATAAGTAAAGAAAATGTAATATATATATATATATATATATATATATATATATATATATATATATTAAATAACCTCATACACGAAAAGTATCACAGAAGGAAAATACTAATAATCAATTAAAATAATTAACTATTACATAAAATTCCATTACATATAAAACTTCAACTGATGAATGAAAAATATGCAAATTACCAAAATAAAATTTACAAAAGTAAGAAAAAAATACAAGTTATTGAAAATTTAATTAAAAAAAAAAGGCTTTTGAAAATTGCAAGTTTAACTCCTACGTTAAATGTCATTACCACTATCTCTTCGCAGAATATAATAATCTATGGTTTGCTATAACAGAATTTCTTGATAACATTTATTATACTACTGATTTGTACGCATGCGTGAGTTGTCACGTGATCAAAACGTTTGAGAATAATATAAATTTTCGAAAAGCAGCGCAGCATTTCTCATTTCAACTGTTAGACTTAAGGGAGAAGGTAACTTTAGTGCACAACTCTGATAAATTTCCAGATTTTAATTCAAGTGGGGAATCGATTTCTTTGTTAGTGAATAAAGTAAGTTTTAGTATATCATTGCAATATATAATAATAAAAATAAACAATGAATAAATTATTATTTATATATTAAACCTTTCCTAAGTATATAAATATATTTCTTTTATTGTACAGATGTTGCAGCAAGATGAATCAAAACAGCAGCAATCCCCTTTATCAGAAATGGATGATCTGAATATATTCGCTCTTAGCACATGTAGAGTTAAAGAATAATAAATATGTACGTACTTAGATATGAAATACTATAATTCATATATGAAACGCAATTAGAGTAAATTTAAAATCAACTATTTTATTGTTTGTACTTTAACAAATTTTTTTTTTTATCCATATCATTGAAGAGAATTCTAATTGTTTACATTTATTTCTCTCACAGATGTGTTCTATTTGCTACAAACAATTTTTAAGTAAATGGAATTTAAAAGAACATACACAGATCCATACAGATGAAAAACCCTATACTTGTGAAGATTGCCAAAAGCCGTTTTCAAGAAAATATGAATAAAAAATGCATACTACATCATATAGTCTATCACCAGCTGTATGTAAACTATGTGAAGATATTCAAGAAATAACCAGACGTTCGAAGAATTTAGCAATCAAGGAAGAGATTTAGACTATGTACTCAACCTATTTGCATAAGAGTTACCACAATATCCCAAAACTGAAATTTCGACGGCACACAGTGGGTGTAAAGAAATTTTTGTTACCCATGATTCTCGTAACCACCATGAATTTGGATATTATTCTTAATGTATTCCTTAAATTGTTATAATAAATATTCTTTTATCTGCACTTATCGACGTGTTTATTTATATCTCCTAACATTTTAAACGAAAAACGCTTTCCCATCTTAAAAAATTTCATAAGAACAGATAAAAATTAACAGATGAATGAAAAAATATGCATGTTCACAAAGTTTTCTAGATATATTTACAAAAATGTTTACAAAATAAAAAATTTGCAAGAGTAAAAGACAAAATTCACAAAATTAAAAAAAAAATACAACATAACATTTTTTTCTTCTTACAAATGTGAGTTTTTAGAAAAGTAGGAAAAAAAAATTACACTTAGATTTTTTTTTTTCAAAAGTAAAAAAAAAATATTTTTACAAAAATATTTTTACAAAAAAATATTTTTACAAAAAATATTTTTACAAAAATTTTTTTTACAAAAAATATTTTTACAAAAAAATTTTTACAAAAAAAAGTTACAAAAGTAAAAAAAAAAAATTATAACATAAAAAAATAATAAAAAAATTTTACAAAATTTGTGAAAAAAAATTGCAAAAAGTTTGAAAAAAATTTACAAAAAAGTTATGAAAAAGTTTCAAAAATGATATTTTAAATAGTATTATAATGGTTGGCCAACCATTATACACTATATTTAAAATATCATTTTTTGAAACTTTTGATACATTATGAATAATATCCAAATTCATGGTGGTTACGAGAATCATGGGTAGAAAAAATTTCTTTACACCCACTGTGTGCCTTCGAAATTTCAGTTTTGGGATATTGTAGTAACTCTTATGCAAATAGGTTAAGTACATAGTCTAAATCTCTTCCTTGATTACTAAATTCTTCAAACGTCTGGTTCTTTCTTGAATATCTTCACATAGTTTACATACAGCTGGTGATAGACTATATGATGTAGTATGCATTTTTGATTCATATTTCCTTGAAAACGGCTTTTGGCAATCTTCACAAGTATAGGGTTTGTCATCTGTATGGATCTGTGTATGTTCTTTTAAATTCCATTTACTTAAAAATTGTTTGTAGCAAATAGAACACATCTGTGAGAGAAATAAATGTAAACAATTAGAATTCTCTTCAATGATATGGATAAAAAACATTTGTTAAAGTACAAACAATAAAATATTTGATTTTAAATTTACTCTAATTACGTTTCATATATGAATTATAGTATTTCATATCTAAGTACTTACATATTTATTATTCTTTAACTCTACATGTGCTAAGAGCGAATCATTCAGATCATCCATTTCTGATAAAGGGGATTGCTGCTGTTTTGATTCATCTTGCTGCAACATCTGTGCAATAAAAGAAATATATTTATATACTTAGGAAAGGTTTAATATATAAATAATAATTTATTCATTGTTTATTTTTATTATTATATATTGCAATGATATACTAAAACTTACTTTATTCTCTAACAAAGAAATCGATTCCCCACTTGAATTAAAATCTGGAAATTTATCAGAGTTGTGCACTAAAGTTACCTTCTCCCTTAAGTCTAACAGTTGAAATGAGAAATGCTGCGCTGCTTTTCGAAAATTTATATTATTCTCAAATGTTTTGATCACGTGACAACTCACGCATGCGTACAAATCAGTAGTATAATAAATGTTATCAAGAAATTCTGTTATAGCAAACCATAGATTATTATATTCTGCGAAGAGATAGTGGTAATGACATTTAACGTAGGAGTTAAACTTGCAATTTTCAAAAGCCTTTTTTTTTTAATTAAATTTTCAATAACTTGTATTTTTTTCTTACTTTTGTAAATTTTATTTTGCTAATTTGCATATTTTTCATTCATCAGTTGAAGTTTTATATGTAATAGATGGAATTTTATGTAATAGTTAATTATTTTAATTGATTATTAGTATTTTCATTCTGTGATACTTTTCGTGTATGAGGTTATTTAATATATATATATATATATTACATTTTCTTTACTTATTCATATGGTAGTAATATTTCTGAAGAATACATATCTAATAATAATTAGACAAGTGTGAAGCGTAAATTGTTCTGTGATAAGAGTTGTAGTAAAAATTCATATAGTTTGGCTTTGAAATAGGTTATTTGAAATATGAAATGTTAAAATTAAAGATTGCATTCATGTATGCTATGCATCATTAGAACTATAAACGTAGTATTAATATTTTAAGCAACTTGATGGATGAAAATTCAGAAATCTTCGATGTGTAAGATGAAACATATGATAATTTGGTTAATAATATGGATAGAATAACTCAGGCTAGTCATGTATACTATGTATCATTAAACTATAAAGACAGTATTTATGTTTTACGCAACCTGATGGATGATAATTCGAAAATCTTCGAAATGCAAGGTGAAACATAAGACAATTTGATTAATAATATGAGCAGAATAACCTAGACTAGTCCGAATTTCACTGAATCATAAATTATAGAATATGATTAAATAATGTTTTGTGTGTAAAAATTAAGTTCGAATGTGATAAATTATGGAAATTGGTCTGTAAACTGTTATTTTTATGTGTACAATCACGAAAATATGTGTTTTAAATGTGAAATTTCCAGTTATTGATAAGATTATTATTTTTTTTTTTGTTTAATTATGAATATTTCTTGAGGTGTATGTCATCAAAGTGTTAAAATCTTACAAATTCGATGTAAATTTGTTAAAATTATGTAATGTTAAAATATATAGGAGCAAGAATCGAGTTTGATGTAGATAAGCATTGCTGTAAAGGTTAATGCATTGTTGAATTTCAAGAAATTGTGTTAAAACAGGGTTTTTTATAAGGTGTTGATGTAATTTCAGTTACAGTTCTTGGAAAATTAATTCAAAGGCTTGAGGTGTATGTCATCAAAGTGTTAAAATCTTACAAATTCGATGTAAATTTGTTAAAATTATGTAATGTTAAAATATATAGGAGTAAGAATCAAGTATGATGTAGATAAGTATTGCTGTAAAGGTAAATTCATTGTTGAATTTCAAGAAATTGTGTTAAAACAGGGTTTTCTATAAGGTGTTGATTTAATTTCAGTTACAGTTCTTGGAAAATTAATTCAAAGGTAGTTATCTGCTATTTTTTAAAAGGTAATAGTGAAAAGATCTAAGTAATATTTGCTCTTACGTGTGAAAATTTCAAATATTTGGTTTGAAATATAGACTATTTGAAATATGAAATGTTTGAAAATTAAATTTTGTGTTCATGTATACCCTGTATCATTAGAAAACTGTAAAGATAGCATTCATATTTGAAACAACTTGATGTGTGATCGTTCTGTGATTTAATAATTTTCTGATAAATGAAAAAAACAGTTTTTAAAATTATGTAATGGTAAAATATATAGGAGCAAGAATCGAGTTTGATGTAGATAAATATTGCAATAATTCAAAGATCTTCGATGCCCTTGTAGCGCAATTGAATAGCGCATATGGCTGTTAACCATGGGCTTGGCGGTTCGAATCCGTCCAAGGGCGAATAATTATTTTATTTTTATTTATTTATTTTTTTTTTTTTGACTTAGTAAGATTGGGGGTTTCAAGAATTCATTTGTTTTTCATTTTGAGGGAAAGTTATGCACTAAGCAATTATTTAATAACCTTTTTTTATTATGGTTAAGTTTTAATGTGCTGCTAATTCGTCTCGTTTCACCAAATGCTATAAAATTATAGGAGGTGCTCTTGTTTTTTAACTCATAGGATTGGTTTAAAAAGTGAAAATCGGTGAATTTCGTTAACTCTGAAAGTACTGGATTTGATTAAATAATGCTTTGTGTATAAAATTAAGCTTGAATGTAGAAAAATTTAGTTAAATGTAATAAAAATAAGGATGTTTGTAAACTCGTATTTTTATGCACATTCATGAAAGTATTTTTTAAATGTGCAATTTTCAGTTATTGATTAGATTAAAATTAATTTATTTTGTTTAGTAATGAGTATTTCTTGAAGTGTGTCTCGTTGAAAAGTTAAAATTCTACATAGGTAGCATCTAAAAGGAGATAAAATCTCAAACTAGTGTAAAAGTTAATCAAATTCGTTTAAATTTGTCTTTTGTCATTAAAGAATAATATTTTCCCTAGTTATTTGTTCAATTATTAAAATTCATTAAGGTAATGATTTTTCAAAAACTGAAATAAATGTTTAAATTTCCCTTTTAAGTTGAAATCCTCGTATCTTTCCTCTTTTATGCTGATATTCTGATATTTTTCCTTAAAAATTGATATTTTCCATTGTTTTACTTAATTATTAATATTCATTAAGATGCTGTTCATTCAAAATTCGGATATATGTACAAAATCTCGAATGCGTCAATGATTAAATGAACTCATAAAACAATTTTACTCATTACAGTTTCCAACTAGTGTAAGAGTCAATCAAATTCGTTTAAATTTGTCTTCTTTCATTAAAATATAATATTTTCCTTTGTTGTTTTTTCACTTATAAAAATTCATTAAGGTTATGGTTGTTCAAAACTAAAATAAATGTTTACATCTTTCATGTAACAGTTGTAAAGAATTCAGTCTCTTTTTACCTAAAAACTGTTATTTTTTCTTGAACGGAAACATTTTCTTTTATGCTTTGTAGTTTACCAGGTGCACTAAATACGAACTAAAAAATTGGTTCGAATATGACGTCAGAGAAGGTTTGTGATCCCTTCCCAAGTTTGAAGAATGCTAAGGGTAGCAAGCAGTAAATGGGATCTTGAATTATTATCTTATTACTAGCCCTATCGAAAAAATTCTGTTGAATCTGCTAAAATTAAGGAAATTAGATTGAATATATTTTGGGGTATAGTCGTGTAACGAATTAAATATTACATAACTAACGTCTAAAAAAGGACGATAAAATCTCAAAGTAGTGTAAATGTTAACCGAATTCGTTTAAATGTGTCTTTTTCATAAAAAAGAAATATTTTCCTTTGTTCTGCTTAATTATTAATAATCATTAAGGTAATGATTGTTCTATTGTTGCAAAACTCTATTGTTGTGTGTCCCCCCAGGCTTAGGGAATGGAAATTGTTATTTGGTATTTATTTTCTTATACCAGACTTGTTGAAAATATTCTGTTGAATCTTCTAAAAATTAAGGAAATTAGCTTGTAAACTCTTATTTTTATATGTACAATCATGAAAAAATATATATATATATGTTTTTAATGATAAATTTCCAGTTATTGATTAAGCTGAAAATTGAATTTATTTTGATTGATTAATATATGTCTTAGGACGTATTTGTCTAAGGTTTTAAATCTTACATAACTAGTGTTTAAATGTCTGTTAAAATCTCAAACAAGTATAAAAGTTAATAAAATTCATCTTTTTATTCCATATTAACTTTTGTTATTTGTTCAGTTAATCAAAATTAATGAAGGTGAGGGTTGTTCTCAAACTGAAATGTATGTTTAAATTTCCATTTTAAGACGATATTCCCATTTTATGGTTGGAAAAAATAAATAAATAAATAAATAAATCTGCTTTTTCCATTAAAATTTATACTTTTTTGTTATTTTGCATAATTAATAATACTCATTAAGGTAAAGATTGTTCAAAATTCAAATATATGTTTAACTTTCTCAATTTAAGTTGATATTCTGATCTTGTAGTTGAAAATAATCTACAGAAATCGACTTTTTTCCTTTAAAATTGTTATTTTTCATTGTTTTGCTTAATTAATAATGCTCATTAAGGTAAAGATTCTTCAAAATTCAAATGTACGCGTTTAACTTTCCCCATTTATGAGTATATTCTGATTTTGTACTTGAAAAAATTCAGCTTTTTTCATTAAAAATTGATATTTTTCATTGTTTTGCTTAATTAATAATACTCATTAAGGTAAAGATTGTTCAGAATTCAAATATATGTTTAACTTTCTCCATTTAATTTGTTATTCTGATCTTACAATTGAAAGAAAATCTACAGAAATCAGCTTTTTTCCTTTAAAATTGTTATTTTCCATTATTTTGCTTAATTAATAATACTTATTAAGGTAAAGGTTGTTCAAAATTCAAATGTAAATTTAATCTTCATCTTATAGTATGATAATCTAGACGATCTAACGTTCAACTCTCCTGTTATAGCAGAAAAATACTCTAAAAACGCCATTTTTCCCGCTAGCGGGCGTCTAAATTGGTTTCAGAGGCGGCACGGATAGTTGAAGAGGGATGGGAGGGTGCACGAGAGGAGGGACGGGAGGGTGCACGAGAGGAGGGACCTGCGGACTGCGCACGGTGCACCCCTGCACCCTGCTGAGCCAGAAGCCCCCTTTTCTTACTACTGCCGGATTTTGAAAATTTTAAGTGTGTAAGCATTAAATACATAATGCTGAACTACGTAGTCAGCTTTGTCAAATATTGATTCATTAAAACCTCGAAAACCGTACCGAAAGGAACCGAAATATATTCCGCTTTAAACAGGTTTCCATCTTAGCGGGTATAATTGTTCACATTCTTTCTCTTGAAAAAATATATTCTTTTCTTTAAAGACCGAATTCCATATATACAGATTTCGTTTTCAAAGATTTTACGGTAGTTGTCGTATTGAGGCGTTTAAAGTCACAGTTATATGTATTATAGGACTAAATTAGTCACACGAAGACATTCGCAAGGTAACATTAAACCTATGGGAGCGTTCTTGACAAATATCTCGCTCGCATTTTATTACTTTTAAATATTTGTTTTTTCATGGGATACCTGAGATCAATATCTAATGTTGTACTGTTGCACTTTTTCGGGTTTGGTTGCTTTTTTAGGGTTCCGTACTTAAAAAGTAAAAACGGAACCATTATAAGATCACTCCTGTGTCTGTCCGTCTGTCTGTCACAGCCATTTTACTCGTAAACTATGGAACATGGGAAGTTCAAATTCGGGGAAGTAATAAAGACCATTGACCCATATATTTTCCGATTAATAAACATTCATAAATATATTTAGTAAAAATGTAGAGGGGCTAAATATGCTACTTGAAAAAAAAATCTTTTCTATGTATATCATGTGGGGTATCCTGTGAAAGCTTTCGTAACGCTGAACTCAAAAATACATTCCTTTTAATTTTAGGTATTATATTTTCAAAGATATTGTCAAAAATATAGCGCAAAAATATGTCCCCCCCCCATCTAATTCCGAATGTACTGAAACTAAAATTATGAAAAAATTAGCGGTAGTAGACGTTAATATAAACCTTGCCGGAAAATTATAGCGATTAACCTAGGTCACATAGTTTTTGAGAAATTAGCATTTTTCTGTTATACACAAATTTCGATTTACGGGCATTCAGAAAAATTGTTGAGCATCGGCGGATATACCTATCGTTGCAGAGGTATAAAAGCATTGTTGATAATGATTTTCGAAAAAAAATAATGGGTAATTAGCCGAGATATTAACCTTTAAAGATACGGCCAGTTTGGACATACAAAAGGCCAGGGGCGGCGTACTCTATGCCTAGTTAAAAACTTTTAATGATATATATGTGTAATATAATATCCAGTAACAGTATAAAAGCAATAAACGTCAAATTGCTAAAAACATACTAATTGAAGAGGTCTCGGGACTCTAAAAAGTGGAAAAACTGAAAAAAAGACCATTTTCAACATTTAATGTCTTAAAATGTATATGATTTTAAAACACAATTTTAATTGGGATGAAAGATATAAGTATGTTCTTTCATTTCATGTATTTAAAAAATTGCAAGATACAGAATTAGTATTTATAGGGAGCCCGAAACTGTTGGACATTTGTCGAACAAAAAATTGGCATAACAGTTTACGCGCAAGATTACAAAATAAATATTGCAACTAGAATGAAAATATTGGTGCTTACGCTTTGCGCTATACTTCAGATTGTAACAATTTCCCTGAACTTAAATAAATTTGTATTTAAAGTATTTTTATATTTTTAATGCAATGTTGCATTTAGCTAATACAAAATTTTGAAAATTCCAGCAGTAAAATCATCTAAAAAAATATTTTTTTGAACAATAAAAAGGAAATTTTAGGTTCAGTTTATACAGACTAATATGAAATATATGTTTTGAAAATTTCATGAAAAAATATTCAGAAGTTTTTGAGGTATCCTGCGCGTTATGCCCAAAAAACGCCATTTGGAGAAAAATGACTTCAAAGTTTCGGAAACGCCCCTTCAGTTATTGAGCGGGTATAATTCTAAAAGGCATAACTTTTGTTCTAATGGGAGTTTCAAGGAAACAAAAATATAAAAATATTCATAAAGGATAGGAGTTTGATATCTAAAAAAATTAAAATTTCTTAAATTTTGAAGCATTAAGAGTCCTACGAACACTTAACCCTTTTTGGCGCGGAGTAATTCTATTTATAAACTTATGAAATAATGAACTGAGACCAGAATTTATGAACGAATTTATTAGAAAATGCGAACTTGCTTATTTTCACGTACATGATAAAAGGAAAATTTTAATTAAATATTCTTGGTGCCGTTTGTCTGTTTTGGAATTAAAATTAGGTGTCCTTTTTTTAAGGGCACTGCCCTTGGAAGGTTTATTTAGAATGAATCGCATAAATACTGTGGGATTCGCGATAGTTTGCATTGAGTGTATCTCTCAATACGCTTCGAGAGACTTTAAAAGTTAATTAAAAACATATCTGGAAAAACGTGGCACTGACCAAGACGGCGTTGCAACTTTGAGACCTCCTTTCGAAACGCGCTTTCGATTGCGCTTACCACAATGCCAAATTTAAACTTTGAACAAAAGTTTTTTTTTTAGCTACATTGTAGAAATAAATGTTATTACTACGCTGAATTTAGTTTTATGAAATGCCAAATGAAGTTTAACTATGCACTGCTTTTATTGTCAATACCGAATTAAGTTCATCATAAACAGATTAGGATAATATTAAAACTAGTCGGATGTACTAATCCCAAAACTTTCTTCTATCTCATACATGTTAATACTTCAAAATCCGCTATCACACTGCCAAAATTAAATGGCAATCTATGCATCTCATGAGGATTCTAACGATATGAAATTCCGTGCGTTAGTTCTTGAGATATGACTATCGCTGAAATCGTCTAATTCAGAAAAATGCTGCCTAGCAGCGCCACCTATTGGGTGATTTATACCAAATCCTAATCAGCAACAATTTATGTCAACGTCTGACTGAATCTGAAGTTTGGAGAAAATCCGTACATTAGTTTTTGAGATAGAGCAATAACGAAAATCGTGAAAATTCCTGCGTAGCAGCGCCACCTATTGGGTGATTAACACCAAAACCTAATTAACAACAACTTGTGTCAACATACAACTAAATTTGAAGTTAGATGAAAATTCGTCCATTAGTTCTATTGAAAGAGCTATTGAGGCAATCGTGAAAAAGGCAGCAGAGAAGCGCCACCTGTTGGGCGATTTACACCAACACATAATCAGTAGCAAGTCATATCAAGGACTAACTGAATCTGAAGTTTGATGAAAATCCGTGCGTTAGTTCTTAAGATAGAGCTATTGCGAAAATCGTGAAAAATGTAGCATAGCAGCGCCACCTGTTGAGCGATTTACACCAAAAACTAATCAGCATCAATTTGTATTAGGGACTAACTGAATATCAGTTTTTATTAAATTCCGTGCATTAGTTCTTGAGATAGAGAGCCCACAAAATTTGTGTCACATACACACAGACAGACAGACAGACTCACAGAGTCACAGACAGACATTTTGTAAAAACACGTTTTTTGGAATCTCTGACCCCTTAAACGTGTAAATCCGTCGAAAACCGGAATTCGAAAATTTTCATGAATCCAATACTTTCTTCTTGTAAAGATAGAAGAAAGTAAAACGAGTTATACGATTAGCTATATTTGATATTATTTAGGTTCCATATCTCTTTGAACTTTCATGGTATAATATTTACACTTTTCTAATATATACAGTTATACCCAACCCTACGTTGTATAGTTTTTTACAAAGTCTTAGTATTCTTTTAGCAACTTTTTTTTTTTTTTTTTTTTTTTTTTTTTTTTTTTTTTATAATATAATTACAAATTCATATATTTATTCTACGGAACCCTCTGTACGCGAGTAATACTCGCACTTGACCATTTTTTTACTTTCTTCTATCTTTACAAGAAGAAAGTATTGGATTCCTGAAAATTTTCGAATTCCGGTTTTCGACGGATTTACATGTTTTAGGGGTCAGAGATTCCAAAAAACAGGTTTTTACAAAATGTCTGTCTGCGACTCTGTGAGTCTGTCTGTCTGTCTGTCTGTGTGTATGTGACACAAATTTTGTGGGCGCTCTATCTCAAGAACTAATGCACGGAATTTAATAAAAAATTATATTCAGTGAGTTTCTATACAAATTGATGCTGATTAGTTTTTGGTGTAAATCGCTCAACAGATGGCGCTGCTATGCTGCATTTATCACGATTTACGCAATAGCTCTATCTCAGGAACTAATGCACGGATTTTGATAAAAGTTCAGATTTAGTTAGTCCTTGATATGAATTGATGCTGATAACGTTTTGGTGTAAATCGCCCAACAGGTGGCGCTGTTATGATGAATTTTGCAGGATTTAGATGATTTCCCCAATAGCTCTATCTTAAGAATTAACGCACGGATTTTCATCAAGCTTCAGATTCAGTTAGTCCTTGATATGACTTGCTACTGATTATGTGTTGGTGTAAATTGGCCAACAGGTGCGCTTCTGTGCTGCCTTTTCCACGATTGCCTCAATAGCTCTATCTATAGAACTAATGGACGAATTTTCATCTAACTTCAGATTTAGTTGTATGTTGATACAAATTGTTGTTAATTAGGTTTTGATGTTAATCACCCAATAGGGGGCGCTGCTATGCAGGAATTTTCACTATTTTCGCTATAGCTCTATCTCAAAAACTAATGCACTGATTTTCTCCAAACTTCAGATTCAGTCAGACGTTGACATAAATTGTTGCTGATTAGGATTTGGTATAAATCACCCAATAGGTGGCGCTGCTAGGCAGCATTTTGCTGGATTTAGACGATTTCAGCGATAGTCATATCTCAAGAACTAATGCACGGAATTTCATATCTTTAGAATCCTCATGAGATGCATAGATTGTCATTTAATTTTGGCAGTGTGATAGCGAATTTTGAAGTATTAACATGTATGAGATAGAAGAAAGTTTTGGGATTGGTACGTTTTATATGTATTCGGATTATTTCATTTTTGGAGAACTGTTTTGAACCCGTTCTGAAATTTAAAGTATCCTATTTGAGCTTTAAAGCAATTAATAGATAATCTTAAAGTTTTACATATTTTTGCATGCTAAAATGATATAATCTCTTGTTATATTTATTGATGTAAGTGGAAAAAAACTGACAATATATTTTAAAACTAATATTTTAAGTATTTTTTATAAAACTATTGATCTCAAATATTTTATTAACAGAATTTATAAATTTTACAAGATATAAATGCATAACATTAGATATTTATCTTTTGAGCCCCCCCCCCTTTTATATGGAACTACAATTCACGGTTTGCTATCTTTAAAACAGTAAAACATTAAAACATATGTTATCAATAATTGGTAAATAAAATATACCATTGTAGTGGGGAATAAAATATGTTTTTTCATACCTGGGTGTTTTACAAAAAAAGTCTCATGTTTTACTGTCCTTTCACATTTGCACAAGAAAATAGTTAAATATCATAATTTTAAGTATTCCATTTTAACTATCATTTTTTTAATGGTAATTTACAGATATATTATTATTTATGAAAAATTTAAAAATAAGAAATATATTTTTTGGCAGTCAAAATATCATTACCGTAGGTTGTCCCAACAATAAATTTATTAGGTAAAGATTTGATAAAGTTCTATTTAAAACAGATGGTTATAATTTTTTTTATACGTTTTTATTTATTAAGATGCTACTAATTAAAAAAATATTTATTTTCATTAATTAAACTTATCTATAATTCTTAATAATTTTTTTAAACTGTGTCCCAAGAAAGAGTGTCATTGCCATGCTTCTGATAAAAAGTTCCTCCGGATTTTTTTAGAGGACAGCACATTCCTTTTTATCAAGGCAAAAGTACCCCTTAAAAGTCAACTTGTTATCAGGTTTAAGTGAATAGAGTAAATAGTTTTATAGTTTCAATAAAACAAGCAAAGACTTTGAATATTTTGGTGAGTATTCTTTTGTAAGTCATTACCGTCCCAATTCTAATTGATGAACTTTTATTTCTTAATCTGCTTTCATGATATGAGAAATATAAAATCATTGTATGGGCCAGAAGATATAATGACTGCCATTTATTCATGGGGAAAATAAAAGTATTTTGCTTAATTTGTCATTACCGTGCTCACTTATGTCATTATATCAAGTGAATTAAAATTTAAAAATTATAATGAAGGGAACGAATATTTTTTTCCAACTGGATTAAATCACATTTGAGGATGGAGTAGCGCAGTTGACGTTTATTCCAACAGAGCGAAAAATGTCCAGACCAGGAATCGAACGTGGATACTTGGCGTGCCGTTCCAATGCCTTACCTGTTAGGCTATCCGGACGATAACTGACTGACATAATTCACTCTTATTTGTTGGACTTGGCTGCGAATTGCAGCGCTAGTTTCATTCATCCGAGCTATAACTATAGCATTTACATAATGAAAGTGTGTCTTAACACGGAAACTCCTATATACCATGCATTAGGTCATAATGAAGGGAACGAATATATTTTCCCCTCTGGATTAAATCATATTCGAGGATGGAGTAAATTAATATTCGTTCCCTTCATTATGACCTAATACATGGTATACAGGAATTTCCGTGGAACAGATGTCATAAGTTCCCACCGTCGCCATCTTGGAATTTTTCTTGGCTTGAAAACCCCTTTTCCGCCAAGTAGTAAATGTCGCCAAGCACCGGTTTATACGCATGTTTCGATTAACTAAAATAAAATGTAAATAATAAACATAATTCACTAAAGTGGCAATCAGTAATCTTGTATGAGCGCTTCGCGCACATTAACCGAAAAAAATCACTGCATTCAGCACTTATTGCGGTGTAGCATTCTCAGAATTCAGCAGTTCTCGCTTTCTAGCAATCTCAAAATGTAAAAAACTCTTAAAGCAGCAAAATATACATAAAAAACGAAACTCGCTAAAGTGGCAATCAGTAATCTTGTATGAGCACTTCGCGCACATTAACCGAAAAAAAAAAAACATCACTGCATTCAGCACTTCTCGCGGTGTAGCATTCTCAAAATTCAGAAGTTTTCGCTTTCTAGCAATCTCAAAATGTAAAAAAATCTTAAAGCAGCAAAATATACATAAAATTATCAACATATTTTAACAGACATCTGCTTTCTTGAAAGCTCCAGCACGATATCTCTCTCATAACATCACCCTCATTTTCCAAAATAGGCTTATGAATACGCATTGGCACACTATAAACAAACCTACATATTACTTAACTACATATTACTTAACATATTACTTAATTACTTCAGCAAAAGCGTTTAAACGGATTACAGAAACCATAGTCAGTCAAATACATCCAATAGATTTAACATAAAAATAAAAAGTCACAACGCTACAACACAATATCAAAATACATCCTCAAAATCCACCACTCCTCACGGGTTGCCAGAACACAACACGTCAGAACACACACGTCACACGGGGTTCCACATATCGAGGTTACCACATCCACAAACACCGCCAACACGCCAACAAAAAATCGCCAAACAATTCAAAACAACGGCTGAGGGAACATAAGGCATATAAGCCGTTTCCGTGTTAAGACACACTTTCATCATGTAAATGCTATAGTTATAGCTCGGATGAATGAAACTAGCGCTGCAGTTCGCAGCCAAGTCCAACAAATAAGAGTGAATTATGTCAACCAGTTATCGTCCGGATAGCCTAACAGGTAAGGCATTGGCACGGCACGCCAAGTATCCACGTTCGATTCCTGGTCTGGACATTTTTCGCTCTGTTGGAATAAACTTCAAGTGTGCTACTCCATCCTCGAATATGATTTAAAAATTAGTTTTAAAATGTTAAATTAGTAATTTGGTCTCTGCTGATGCTTGTATATTAATATTTAGGAGGTAAGGTAATTATTTACAAACAATTAACACTTTCTGATTATTTCTAAAAATTTGATTTTGTTATTCCAAAACATGGACAGATTTTGAAAATGACCCTCCATTGATACCTGGAAAAATAAGTATGCATTATAAAAATTATAAAAATTATAAAATTTATTAAAATTAAGCAAGAAATCTTTTTTAGGCCACTTTTGACGAGTTTTTAATTTCATTTTTTTGTAAGAGTTGGTTTTATCAGATAATGTTAGTATGATATTTTTTTCATCTTATCAAAAACTTGTTACTACAAAAGTTATAGATAATATTAAGAATATTTATATAATAAATTAAATCTGTTTGATGATTGTTTCATTAAATGAATCATACACTATATTTTAAATTCTGACGTCCTTTTTATTGGGACTCGAGCGCGTTTAATAATGCAACCTTATATACAGCATCTCTGAGGGTCGTCAAAAAATTTCAGCACGCCAATGATATTTTTTTATCGCCTCAGTGGCGGATTAACGGAGAGGTGATTTTTTTCTTCTACAACCCCCCACCTTTTTTATTTATTTTATTTTAATTTATTTTTTCTGTAAGAGTTGGCCCTATCAAAAACTTGTCGGCATAAAAGTTGTAGATAATATTAAGAAGATTTATAATAAACTAGCAGAACTACCCGGCTTCGCCCGTGTCAATTATAAGAAGCCTTCCAGGTAAAATAAATTAAAACGAAATAATACGGCAATCACAATAACTGAAATTTGTGCATTCCCATCCACAAATCGTTATAAAAACAATCAAAAAACATGGCGTTATTGTCTTGCAACCATAGTAAAATCCCTGAGCTTTAATAACAGAATGCACGTTTTCTTTGGCGGGTTTAAGGGAAAAATATGTAATATTCCTGACAATATGAAAAAAAAGAAATTCCTCCAAATCGCGCAGCACTTAGTGAAATTCTCGTTTGTATGGTATTATCTACATTATAAAGTAAAAACACTATATCAGTGCCCATAAATTGTTACCATAAATTGTAACCCATAAAATGTGCATTTACTGCAATTTTTCTAACTTTTAAACATCACACAATTCATTTTTTACAATGTCGAATAGAAAAAAGTTCTCTCAAATGAAATTTGTTTGAAAATTGTACCCCAGTTTTCTCATTTTAATGGATTTTAAAGTAATTTTAAAGCATGGATATTTTTAAAGTTGAGTGCAACCCGATTACGAAAGATGAACCTGTTTACACTTAATGCAATAGTATAAAAAGACATGTCTATGAGTAACGCTGGTATCATATTTTCGTTGGCAACAACCTAACACAACAAATTTCCCTTTTATTGCAGTTTAACGTCTAAACATTGTACATTCGATTGTTCCAACGTATTATAGAAAACAAAAGTACTTTCAGTGATATTTGTTTGTAATGTTTATTTCAATTTACGAATTTTTTATGGGTTTTAAAATAATTTTTAAGCATGCATATTTTTTAAATATGCTTGCAACCCAAATACAAAAGATTAACTCAATTGTTCAAAAACATTGTAAATAATTCAGAATTTGATTGCTTTCGCGTAATATTCAATAATTAAATTGGCAAACGAAATTAAAACGCCAAAAATAAAGTAAAATAAAACACGAATTTAACAGATATCAAATCAAACTACTCAAAATAACCTGATAAGTATATAAAATTAAATGGGAATTTCGTTCCGGGTGCATATAACTTGAATTCTTCAGAACGGATTTCCATGCGACTTGACCTATTAGTTTTTTAGGGAAGATTTTAGTGCGTAACATATTGTTTTCCGTTGCTTAGTCATAGAATTATATGGGAAAGTTATATAATCATGTGAACCCAATTATGAAAGATTAGTCTTATTAGCTGAATGAAAAATGCAGAAATATTTTTATCTCTAAGTATATTGTCGTGTTTATCTTCGGTAATGGGGCTGTGCGCTAGAGTATTCTTATTTTAGTGAGTGTGCCTGACACCTATTATGGCATGAACCTTTGTTTAAAACAATATTGAATGACTTATGTTTTAAGCGACTACCTGGCATGCAACTTGATTACAAAATACTAACCTGCAAATGCTTAAGGTGTTTCTCCAGTTCCCTGCTCAACAACGCGAAACTTTCTGACACATTTTCTGACTCATTAAACATAAAAGCTTAAAATTTGCAGGCCTGACTATTAAAGCGATTTGGAATTGAAATGAGTTTTTCCTTTTTTCACAAATAAATTATTTATCGAGTTATGAGCAATTGTGGTTGCGTGACGGTCGGTATTTATCCTTTATTGCACTGTTGCGTCCGAAATTCAGTTCAAAAAATCAACTGAAAGATCTTATACCTTTACCAACAAATGGAAACTATCTTTCGATTACATAGTTTCTAAATAAGAACTTCTGTCAATTTCATGCGTTTCCGAACAAAAATTAATTAAAAAATATGTCAGAAAATAGCTCCTTTGGATTTGAGAACAGCCTTAACTTTATGAACAGCCTTAACTTGAAGTTTATGAAAAAACTCACATTTTTAGTTTTAATTTTGTAACTCGCGAAATTTAAATTCAGAAAAAGGATGTTCTTTTGACACATTGTGGTAATTTTTTTAACTTTTATAATTAAAATGCATGTTTTCTGTGGCGCGCGTAACGGAAGCATACAATATCTTCACAATACGCGGGGAAATGCAAAAAAATACATCCATATTAGGTAGTAGTTACTGAAATTTTATTTGGAAAATTTGAAATTTCATTGAAATTAAATCTACAATGATTAGATGAAATGATGTCATTTTCCATAAATTTTAAATCAAGACATCTGTCAAGAATTTTTTTTAAAATGTAAATAACCGCTCTCTTTTTGCTATAAATCACAGAAAATATTAGCACTGAATCTAAACAAATACAACACTTAGCGATAACTTATACAGAGGTGCCAAGTTCGCACTAATCTTCCGTAATCCGTAGATTAATTTAACCCAGTTTAACAACGTTTCGAACGAGAAAAATTATTTCATGAATCTTTATTTATTTAATTCCAGTTTTCTACGTGGAACGTATTTAATTTCATCTCTGAAAAAAAATTCTGGTGAGAAATGTATTAAACCAGGGTTAAATTAATCCACATATTACGGAGGATTAGTGGCAACTTGGCACCTATGCTTATAGCTATAAGATATGGCTGTAGTATACAATCGAAGTAGTAAGCAAAATATAGGAGCCATATGTTTACAATGAGTTTGATTATGCGTTGAAAAGATTTGATAGAATGTGACGTCATATCTAGCCTTTTTTTTTCTTTTTCTTAAAATGTTTTCATGAAATTTGACTGTTTGTATTAAAATAGATGTTTTAATTAAAAAAAAAAAAAAAACATTCAAATTGAGGTGCTACGTTATTTTGCCGCTCTTATAGTTAAAGTTTTTATTTTATATGCAAAAAAATGTAAATTTTCTGTTTAGAATGACGTCAGTATCAAACACGCAAAAATAGAGCAAGAAGATCTGAATTTTTATTGGCAAATAGAAACAAAATACACGCATTATCCTTATTTTTTTTCACATTATTGTGTCATTTTTTTTTTAGGGTTTGGCAACAGGAAAGAAACGTTTGAATTAAAAAAGATTTAAAAAGAGATGTTTCTATAATGTTAAATTATGAAAGTGGTAGAAAAAAGGGATAAATAGTGGTCTTATAATTTTTTAAAGTAGACAGTGATCTTTTCCACGTTCTAAAACGTATGTGCATCGAGTTTCGTGCAAATCGGTCAAAAATTGAAGATTTGTATAAAGGACATACACACAGAGAACGGCTTTTATATATACGAGTTGCAACCCGTCGAAATTCGACGTACTAAAATGTTTGAAAGGAACTGTCAGATCGAAATTATAATAAACCTACAAAAATAATTGCAACAAAAAAAATCATCTTACATTGGTTGTCTAACTCTTAAAACAAATAATATTTAAAACCCAAAATTACCAAAATATTATTTCTACAAACTTCAACTGCTTAAATTATTGAAAAATTAAACTGTATTAAATTGCGTAATCAAGTTGATTAATTATGATGAAGTTATCGATGGAACTCTTATGTTTGTTTTTACGGGATGAAAAATCAGTAAAAAGGGTTTCGCTTTGTCGCATCATAAAATTTTCCCCCATAAAATCTAAAGTGTACGTTATTTTCACATTCTCGTAATTTACATACGCACCACTCAAATTCACAATTTGAAAGCATTTTAACGCGCAAAAGAATAGATCATTAATGAATGCATTTCCAAAGTTAAAGTCACGTTTGTCCGATACAACTTTTCATGTGAATATTCGCACAAACCTTAAGTTCTAATCTTAGTACCCGCGAAAAAAAAATTCAGAAATTTAAAAATATTAAAATGTAGCATTTATGAAGAAGAATGCGTGTTTTATTTAATGTCTGACATCATTTTCTGTTCAAAAATTATAAAAAAGTTACTTTTATTTGTAATGTGAAAATGGCATCAATAAGGATATAATGAATAAAAATAATAAACCATGAATATTTTCCCTTTACTTTCAATATAAATGGAGTACTTCAGTTGCCACAATTACAAAATTTGTATTAAAAACTACAAAAAAATTAATATCTCAAAAACAAATTGAGATACAGCTTTCAAACAAATAGTATTTAAAAGAGAATTTTTTTCCTTATACAATGGTGTAAAAAGTTAAAATGTGTGATGCATAGAAGTTTAAAAATTTGCAGTAGAGAAAATGCAAAACCAAAATTTTATTTCAAATTTCGAAGTGTTGCCATTCGCAAAATGACGTATGCGTTACGCACAGATATGTTTGTCCTTTATAATATAGACTAGGGCAGGATCGGCGAACCTTTTTACTTGCGCGTGCCAAAATTTCATCAAAAACATCTATCAACAGTGTAACGTGTTACACTTTAACATAAAAATTTTTTGCTAAGTACGCTATTCATACAAAACACTATTTAAAAAATCAGATGCTATTACTGTGTATATTGGAATAAGCCATTAAATAAATGGAATTTTAATTCGTAAATATGATTCATTTGTGTAATAATTTTCACTATAATAAGGAAATAAAAATACGAAATTTTATTTTAGAAATTTTAAACTTTATTATTGATGTATTTTATTTTAGAAATTTTAGACCTTATTATTTATGCGACATCTAGTTATAATTATCCAAGTTGCATTAAACATTGCATAAATAAATTATTGATGAGATTTTTGCTGTTGTATGTTCGATGGAGAATGGTTTATACCTGATTCATATTTTGGTAGTTATATAAATTGGATCCATTTGCAATCTTACTGAAGGGACTGTCTAAAAAAATTAATTTGAAAAACACAGCTTTATAAATTCATATAGAAAGGCAAAATACGTGTCGCAAACGCTGCATAACATCACAAGAATAGAAAATTCTTTTCATGCAAAAGTAATTGTATTATTTGTGATATTCTGTCCGTATGAAACAAAATTTTATTCATTATAATAAAAATTAAATGTTATCTGTATAATAATTATAAACTTTATTTTTTCGCGCGTGCCAGAGAAATTGTCTTACGTGCCAACTCTGGCACGCGTGCCATAGGTTCGCCAACCCTGTACTAGGGGATTGTGCCCGGGCTTCCCGGGTTACAGAATATAGGTGAAAACATTTTTTTTTATTTGAAAACTAATAATTTTTTTATATGCAAAAAGTTTTTTCTATTTCCCACTTACATTAAAAAAGCATTTTTTATCTGAAAAATACGAATTATACAGTTAAATAAATTTTCGAAATTTATCAAAAGCGATATTTTCTTATTAGCCGCATGGTAAGAGTTATTTGACCAAGATTTTGCTACTTACTGCATTCTTTTATATTCTGATAATTTCAGAGCTTATATATGTCTGTTAAATTTTGTTTTCTATTTATATTATTTTATTTACTTATTCTTAGGGAAGATTTTTTTTACATGGATATTAGCCGTAAGAGAATGATGAACTCTTTATTTTGTTTTAAGGGCAAACGGATTAATCTTTCGTAATCGAGCACCGCGCGATATAGATAAATTAAAAAAATATTTCATGCATTAAAATTGTTTTTAAAACCCTAGACAATCAATAAACTGAGGTGAACTTTGCAAACAAATTCCATTAAAAAAAAAAATCCTACTTGATGATCTAAAAATTTAAATTGTATGATTACAAATATGTTAGATTTGTGGGGTTTTTTTTAACTATTAATCTTTTATTTGTTTATAAAAGAAGTATTAATTTCGTTAATTTGTCTTTCACAAATATGTTAGATTAAGATTTTTTAATATTATTCTTTTATCTATGTATGCTCATATTACAAAGAGGAAAAAATTGTTTATTTGTCGGAGATAAGCTCAGGAACTACCGAACCGATTTCAAAAGTAATGGTATCAAAATGAGGATGTTCGCCCAACTTAGAACATAGGCTATATCTTATGTCGGTGCCACTACCCCAAAGGGGGTGCAGGAGCAAAAAACGTTCTAAAAATGCGATTTTTGCGTTACTGAAGGGCCTAGAAATATGAAATTTGGAATATTAGTTACTTATAAGATATAAATGGTGTCTAAGAACAGTTCTTAAACAATTCGAAATTTAAAAGGGGTGAAAATGCACACAAAACGTCCTAAATGTTAGTTTCTACATAATCTCAGGAAATACCAAACCGATTTCAAAAGTAATGGTATCAAAATGATGGTGTTAGTCCAACTTAGAACATAAGCTATATTTTATGTCGGTGCCACTACCCCAAAGTGGGTGCAGGAGCAAAAAACGTTCTAAAAATGCGATTTATGTGTTACTGAAGGGCCTAGAAATATGAAATTTGAAGTATCAGCTACTTATTAGATATAAAGGATTTCTGAGAACAGTTCTTAAGCAATTCGAAATTTAAAAGGGATGAAAATGCGCGAAAAGCGTTCTAAAAAACGTTCTAAATGGTAGTTTCTACACAATCTCAGGAAATACCAAACCGATTTAAAAAATAATGGCGTCAAAATGATGGTGAAAATCCTTGCTCCAACATAGGCTATGTTTTATGTCGGTGCCACTACCCCAAAGGGGCTGCAGGAGAAAACGTTCTAAATTGCGGTTTTTACGTGACGGAAGGGCCTTGAATCGTGAAATTTAGAATGGTAGTTAGTTATAAGATATCAATGATCTCTAAGGACATTTCCTAAAAAAAATCGAAATTTAAAAGGGGGGTCAAAATGTGCATAAAGCGTTGTAAAAAACGTTCTAAATTGCAATTTCTATGCAATCTCAGGAAATACTGAACCGATTTCAAATATAATGGTGTTAAAATGATGGTGACAGATCTTGCTCCAAGATAGGCTATATTTTATATGTGTTTCCACTAACCCAGAGGAGATGCAGGAGCAAAATGAGCGAAAAGCGTTCTAAAAACGTTCTAAATGCCGATTTGTCACCAATATCTCAGGAAGAATCAAACTGATTTCAAAAGTAATGTTTAGAAATTGATGCTAACGGCCTCTGCTCTAACATAGACGCTATTTTAAGTCGGTATCACTATCACCTAGACGTTGCAGGAGCAAAAAAGCGTTCCAAATTTCGATTTTTGTGATCGATAGGGGCTAGCAACTTAAAATTAGGCAAGGTACCTATGTATTACATATAAATGATCTTTAAGAACAGTTTCGAAAAAATTGGAAATTTAAAAAGGGGTGAAAATGCGCGAAAAGCGTTCTAAAAACGTTCTAAATTGCGATTTCTACTCAATCTCAGGAAATTCCAAAGCTATTTCAAAAGTAATGGTTGCAAATCAATGGTGACAGTCCCTGCTATAACATAGGTTATATTTTATGTTGCTGTCACTACCATCTGAGGGTTGAAAAAGCAAAACATGTTCTAATTTGCGTTTTTTGCATAACTGAAGGGTCTAACACTTTGAAGTATGGCATGTTATTTACTTACAAGATGCAACTGCTTTCTATGAACTGTCGAAAGAAAATTTCAAATTTAAAAAGATGAAGTGAGCGAAAAACGTTATAAATTACAATTTTCATGTAATCTTTTCAAATACCAAACCGATTAAAAAAATAATGATAACAAATTGTTGGTGATAGAACCTGCTCAAACATAAGCTATATTTTATGTCTGTGCCACTACCACCAGAGGGTTGCAGTAGCTAAAAACTTTCTAAATTGCAATTTCTGTGATACTGAAAAGGCTAGAAACTTTAAATATGGCATGGTAGTTACTTATAAAATATAAATGCCCTCGAAGGACTGTCGAATATAAATTTGAATTAAAAAGGGGTGAAGCGAAGGGGAGGTGCGAAAAGCATTCTAAAAATGTCCTAAATTACGATTTCTACGCTATTTCAGGAAATATAAACCAAATATAAAAGTAATAGTTGCGAATCAATCTAACAGTCTCTAATCCTACACAGGCTATATTTTATGCCGATGATTCTACCACCTGGGATTCACAGGAACAACAAACGCTCTAAAAAAGGCCTTTAAAAGCTTTCTAAATTACGTTTCTGTGGAATATTAGGAAATAACAAACCAATTTCAAAATTAAAGTTGGCAAATTAATGGTGACAGTTCCTATTTCAACATAGCCCTTTATGTTGAGAGAGGTGGTAGGACTTGGAATTTGACATGATGGTTAATTTTAAGATGTACGGAGATGGTTTCTAAAAAATTCAAATCTTCAAATGAATACTGAAATGAGCGTATTAATTGAGCATAAAAGTTTCAAAATATTTTCTAAATTATTATTTATTTAGTTTTATTTCGTTTTATTAATTGAAGTCTGATTTCTGCCTTATGCAGTGTAACAATGATATTTAATCAAACTGTGTTTTAAATAGTAATTTTTTTAGTTATTCCTAAAAGTAATAAGTACCTTTTAATAAAATAAAATATTACCTTTTAATAAAATAAAAATTTAGTTAGTACCTTTTAATAAAAATTAGACATATAAATATCACTTGGTATAATTCAAATATTACGCAAGCAAAGCCGCGGGGTTTGCTAGTTTGTTTATAAAAGAAGTATTAATTTCGTTAATTTGTCTTTCACAAATATGTTAGATTAAGTTTTTTTAATATTATTCTTTTATTTGTTTATAAAGGAAGTATTAATTTCGTTATGCAAAAATAGTCAGAAACAAATGGTGAACAATGTTTTTTGCTTTATGTGCAAAATGTTTATTATTATTATGTATTGAAACCGGCAGGTGATAAGATAAACTTTTTTAAAAAATCATGCTTAAAAACTCTTTTAAAAAACATAATACGTCAGTCAATTAAGGTACAGTTTTTACACAAATTGCATGTGAAAGCAAATTGTTTCCCTATGCGACGAAAACTGAAAATGTACGATGGTCGAAAGATTAAAAAAATGCAGTAGCGAAAATTTCAAGACCGAAATTTGATCGTGAAGTGTAGCCATTCGGAAAATGACGTCAGCGTTACGCACAGATACGTTTGTTCTTTATAAAATAGAAGATACGTAATCAGTAAAATATAATAAAGATCAGTTATTACGATGTGGTTAATAATTGAAGCTCTTATGCTTGGTATTCCGGAATGAAAAACAGCAATTTTCACCTTCTCAAAAATTGCATACGCACTTCTTATGTCCATATTCATAATAAAAAAAATTGTATTTTGTTTGATGATTTTAAAATCATTTTAACTCAAAACTTGAAGTTACCATTGTCAGAAACATCTTTTATGTGAATAAACGCACTCTTTACTTGAGATTCTAATCTCAATTCCAGAGAGTAAAAATTTCCGTAATTTATGTTTCTTAGACGAATTTGTGTTAAAATGTTAAGTTTTATCTAAGAAAATGATCGTTTTCTTTTAAATATGAATTCATTTTCACTTAAATAAGCATTTTCCCTAGTGTCTGAATCTTAGTATCAGTACACAGGCTGAAGGAAAAACAATATAGAAAATTTATGAGGAAAAATGCGTGCTTTCAAAAGCAGTATGTCATTTTCCGTTATTATTCCCCTAATATAATATTCAGCTCCTAATGAGATTTTGCGCCACTAAACCCTATACAACAATTTTTATAAACAATTTTTAATTTTTATCAGAAAATGGCGTGAATAAAGATAAAAATACCTCATTTTTTTCCCCTCTTGTCTACAGTAATGAAAGCTATCTAATTTTCATCATTTTGGAGAAATTTCATAAAATGCTTCTAAAATTAAAAAATAAAAGTAGAGATATTAAAAAAAGTTAGTGCGATCACATCTATAAATGAACAACTTTCAGTTGAAAAAAAAATATCAGTAAAATTGGTTCTGCAGAAAGATGAGGGCAGATGACTAAAAAACACACTTGTGATTTAAATATATAGATTATATAAAATTGTGAAAAATTAAATTAAGCAAATTATGTTATTTTGATAAAATTATAGTAGAATGTCCTAAAGAGTAGCACTAAAGTTTTATTATTCGAGAGAATTTTGGACAATAACTTCAGGAACATGATATTATTTTAAACCTCGAGTTATTTGTTTGCTGGTCTAACTCGGCGAAGCAAGTCCATCAAGGCGAGAACCATCAATTTCTGTAATATGAATCGCTATTATTTGCATGTCACCTCTCTTTTATAAAGACACTCTAAATTTTTGTAAAACATTGCGTTTTATTAGTATGTGATTTCGATTACATCATCTTCAAAAGTGAAGCATTTTCACGTGTGAAGAATTTGAAAGCATCTGGGCTGTGAAAATGACGCACTTCTACAAAACATAATTCAGTTTTAAGAATTAAAATACACGCTTTTTTATAAAATGACGTCATTTGCCTCCGCTAAAGCAATCCACTTTTACAGGGCTCGCAGCGTTCCTAAAATTTTCGCTCTTTGCTACCACTAAATTAAAATGATAATCTTTGTTGTATGAATCTATTGTAGATGTTAAAGGAATTTACCACGAAGAATTCTTATTTAAAATACTGGTAGCAAAGTGCGAAAATTTTAGGAACGGTGCGAGCCCTGCTTTTACAATCCAATTTTAAACTTCGTCTATAGAAAAGTATGCATATGACATCATTATCGTTGAATAACAGATAATATTCTTGACATAGCCCGTATTTTAATTTCAACATTTTTTTTCAGGTTTTATGAGAAAATGTCAGCCAAAAGATACAGTAATCTCCTATTTTCTACTATTTTCCGTTTACTTTCAATGACTTTCAATAGAAATGCGGTACTTTTGTTGCCACGATTGGAAAAATGGTATTAAAAACTACAAAAAAATTAATATCTCAAAAATAAATTGAGATACAGCTTTCAAACAAATTGCATTTAAAAGAGCATTTTTTTCCTTATACGACGGTGTAAAAATTTAAAATGTGCGATGTTTAGAAGTGTAAAAATTTGCAGTAAAGAAAATTGTAAAACCAAAATTTTAATTCAAATTTTAAAGTGTTGCCATTCGAAAAATGACGTATGCGTGACGCACAGATATGTTTGTCCTTTATAATATAGATAGATTTAAGTGGGTTTGGTATCTTGTGAATTGACAAAGTTATGATTTTTTTTTCCTTCTTAAAACCCTATTTTTTCGATATGTATCACAGTTAAAAAGTTATGAGATTTGATCTGTTTTCACAAAAATACTCCCCATTTCCACCCCCTTTGTTCGATTTTGCCCATTAATGAACTTAACCGAACTTAGATTTTCTGCCCCTTGATTTTATGTATCAGTTTGGAAGAGGTGTCCACAAAAAAGGGATATATATACATATGTGAAGATTGTTGGTAACATATACTATCAAGTTGAACATTTCAGTTGTGTAATCGTGGTTTAGGATGCGAATTTGTTCGGCCCATGGAAGAATACTTCGATGTTGAAAGTATAGCTCCAAGTAAGAAAACATGGTGGTCGTTTGCAGTCGTATTATCAAATCATATGGTCATTTGCAGTCGTATTATCACTTCATACGGTCATCGCGTAAGTGTAAACAAGGCAAGGGATTCAGGAATCTAGAGAATTTCTCCACAAAAAGAAAAACTGAGTCAGTTTGTCGTTCGAACACGATTCATCAGGCATAAAAATATAAAACAATACCCACATTGCAATGAAACCTTCAGGCATGAGGCTCTATATCATGCTGTAAGATCGTAAAGAGCAATTTAGAATACTACGAGATTTAAAAGACACCAGATACCATCTTCTAGAACACTTGAAACAAGACAGAGTCTGAGCTCCGAATTCAATGCATGCGCTTTTTGCTAAACTCGCGGAGGAAAGCAAATGCCGACGTAGCACGCAACAAACGAATCAGTGAAAAGTGCACGACCTCAGATGAGCAGCTAAGCTAAAAATGCGAGAGGGGAAGGGCCTAAGGCGACAAAGTTCTTTGCCTTGTAGCGTAATGTTTTTGAAGTAAAGCGTCTAGCGTCGAGAAGCGCGGGGAACTAGATTCGTGGAATAAAGATTGGAAATAAAAGTAACAAAATATTTTCTTTATAACATTCGAAAATAAAAACTAGCTTCTCTCAGAATATTATAGATTGGATAGCTGATAAAATTAATGAAGGGATTAAAAGTTTTAGCTTATGATTTCGAATAAGATAATTATTAGGATACGCGTTTTAAGTTTATAGGAATATAACTAGAAACAAATAATATGGATTATTAAGAAATAGGGAAATAATGAATATGCCGAAAATTTAGAATAATTTAAATGAATATTGGAAAGTAAAATTTTTATGTAACACACACACACACACACACACACACACACATATATATATATATATAAAGTTTTGAACTGGGGGTGGATTTTGGTTCTAAGGGTCACGATCGGGGTAGGTCTGGAATCTTGTTTCGGAAATTCCAACATAGGGAAGGATGTAATAGGTAGTATTTCTTACGAAATCTATCTAAAACAATGGTGACAAAATGCTGATGACCGTCTCTTCTCCGAAATAAGCTACATTTTAAGCCCGCACGGCAACCACCAAGGGGTGCAAGAGAGAAAATCGTTCTAAATTTGCTAATTTCTGTGATATTCTGGGGACTAGAAATTTGAAATTCGGTGCAATGGTTACTTTTAAAATGTAAATATACTTGCATTGAATGATTTCTAAAAAATTCTAAATTTAAACGGGTGAAAAGAGTATAAAATGCTCTAAAAGTTCTAAATTAGGATTTATTTGAAATTCTTAAGGCTAAAAACTTAAAAGTTGACATGCCTGTTCTTTTAGAAACGTAAATGCTCGCCCAGAACAGTTTTCTAAAAATTAGATATTTAAAAGGGTGCAGGAGCAAAAAAGTTTTAAAATTCCGATTTATATGTTACAGTTGGTACAGAAGCATGGAATTTGAGCATGGTGGTCACTTTCAAGATGCAGATACTCGATAAAAACGGCTTTTTAAAAAATCGAGTTTTATAGGGATGAAATGAACGGAAAACGCTCTATAAACGTAAGCTTAAAAATTAGTATGATGGTTACTTTTCTTATGCAGATACATGGTATAAATAGCTGATTATAAATTCGAAGTTTACAGGCGTTAAATGAGCAGAAAAAGTTCTAAATTATGTTTTATTTCGAATTGTTAGGGATATAAATGTAAAAATTTGACATGTCTGTATTTATATCATAATATTAAAATGTTTATTTGCTTAAAAGACGTTATAAAAACACATTAAAAGTAAATTTAAAACTCTTTATTTACATGTTTCAACTCATTTTCTGAGTCGTCGTCAGAATGTACAATAGAAAATTACAAATGCATAATGAACTAGTATGTTGTGGCCATCACAAAACTTTCTTCTATCTCATACATGTCAATACTTCAAAATTCCCTATCTCAGTGCCAAATTAAATGGCAATCTGTGTTCATCATGAGAATCCTAAAAATATGAAATCCCATGCATTAGTTCTCGAGGCATGACTGTCGCTGAAATCGTGTAAATCCAGCAAAATGCAGCATAGGAGCGCCACCTATTGGGTTATTTACACCAGAATCTAATTATAACCAACGTATGTCAAAGTCTAACTGAATATGAAGTTTGAGGAAAATTCGTGCATTAGTTCTTGAGATAGAGGTATTGCGCAAATCATGACAAATGCAGCATGGAAGCGCCACCTGTTGAGTGATTTGCAACAACACATAAGCAGCAGCAATATTAATCAAGTTATACTTAAATCTGAAGTTTGATGAAAATTCGTGCATTAGTTCTTGAGATAGAGCTATTGAGGAAATAGTTCAAAATGCAGCACAGCAGCGCCACCTATTGGGCGATTTACACCAACACGTAGTCAGCATCATTTCATATGAAGAACTAACTAAATCCGAAGTTTTATGAAAATGTGTGCATTAGTTCTTGAGATAGAGCTACTGCGAAAATAGTGTAAATCCTGCAAAATGCAGCATAGCAGCGCCACCTGTTGGGCGATTTACACCAAAACGTAAACAGCATCCGTTCATGTCAAGGACTAACGGAATTTGAAGTTTTATAAAAATCCGTGCATTAGTTCTTGAGATAGAGCTTTTGCGGGAATCCTGAAAAATGCTACATAGCAGCGCCACCTGCAGGGCGATTTACACCAAAAACTAATCAGCACCAATCTATATCAGGGACTACCTGAATATAAATTTTAATTAAATTCCGTGCATTAGTTCTTGAGATAGAGTGCCCACAAAATTTGTGTCACATACAGACAGACAAACAGACAGACGGACAAACAGACAGACAGACAGACTCACAGACAGACATTTTGTAAAAACATGTTTTTTGGAATCTCTGACCCATAAAACGTGTAAATCCGTCGAAAACTGGAATTCGAAAATTTTCATGAAACCAATACTTTCTTCTTGTAAAGATACAAGAAAGTAAAAATGGAAAAAGGAAAAAATCATCGAAAATAAACAAGTAATCAGGTAACGCGCCCTATATTTTCGCGATTGCTCGTGTTCTCTCTATGTCGCGATGTCCTAATTTATCTAACCATTCAACCCATAAATTCGGGATACGAAAGGATAAAGTATCGTTACAAACTCCTGAACCTCTTAAATAAATTTCAATGGACTCTCTTAAGCTGCTATCAGATTCACCAACTTTTCGAGCAATTTTTGAGCCAACTCTTGATTTCCTCCAACTTTTCGCGAAATGTTGTCTCGACACCCAGTGTGATATCCCCAACTTTTTATCCGCATCTCAAAAAAGTCTGTCCTAGCCGCAACTTTTTCTCCCACCTTTCAACATTTCAGCGAATCAGAGATAAGCGATTGATACGAAAAGGTGATAAATATTGACGGCTGGTACTAGTAGTACTGGTTTTCCCGGATTTTCCCCCAACTTTAGCAATGACAATTGTAACCTTTTTCTCCCTTTGAACTGGAAAAAGTTGGGGTTAAAATCGGCTGTAGAGTTGGTTGCTCGAAAAGTTGGTGAATCTGATAGCAGCTTTATGAATAATTGTAAATAAAAATTAGACCTGTAGATAATTTTACTCTCTTTAAAAGGTATGTTAATGTTCTCTATTTGATTTAGTCGGGATAAAGCAGTATTACCCCTATTGTATTTTATGTCCGCTATATGTTCTTTACATCTGATATTGAATTTTCGTTGGGTTATACCTATATAATGATTTTTGATTCCTCCTTCCCTAATAAATGGTATCATATAAGCCCCTGAGAGGTCATCTCTATTAATCGGATCAATTTTAGTATTTAAAAGCATCTTTAATTTCGGAGGCGGCTTCGCGATCAAACATAAGCCAAAATTTCTTAAATGATTTTTTATATGTTCAAAGAAACCCGGAAAATAATTTGCTACAACCCTTTTCATAGTGACTTCATTAATAGTTTTATTTTTATTTTTAGAAGTATCAAAGGAGCTCTGAATCAATTTGTTAATTAATTTTATCTGATATCCATTATCACTAGCAATACGTTTAATTTTCTCTAATTCATCCCCCAGATTTATATAAGAAGAAATCTTGAAAGCACGATTGATTAGGAACCTGAAGGTGGATAATTTGTAAGGAAATGGGGTGCATGCATCGGAAGGTATAACGTTTAAATCTGCGATAGGTTTTCGGTAAGGTTTTCGGTAAGGTTTTCGGTTTTCATTAAGGATATTCATACAAAAGTTAAATGAACTCGACAATAATATTAAGTTTACTTTTGAACTAGAAACAGGAGGAAAATTACCTTTTTTAGATGTTGAGTTACGAGAAAGGGGAATGAATTAATTCGTTCAGTTTACCGAAAACCTATCGCAGATTTAAACGTTATGTGTTTTTATAACGTCTTTTAAGCAAATAAGCATTTTAATATTATGATATGATTAGAAATGGACGTAATTTTGACTTCGTACTTATTTACTTTTGTATCATTTATCTATGCTGTATAAAAATGAAGTCTTATGGTTGCTTAAATGAATTCAAATGCATTGACATGAAACTAGAAGATGGCGCTTCCAACACTTCCTTTAATTTTGGCTCTTTACCGGATCTGGATGCATATCATTGTTTTAAATATGAAAGGTTGCGATTAGACAGAGAACTTCTTAATCTGCGCTTTCTTAAAATTTGTAAGGATTTGAATATTACTCCAAAATTTTTGAAAATGAACAATTGGTTTATGAACCATAACTGTCCACGTAGGGTGAAACAGTTTGAACAGAAATGTTTAAAATCTTATATCAGACAAAAATATGCAATGATTGATTCCTTATCTGTTAAAACAAAAGATGCCTATGAGAGAATTAATGACAGTTACCCGCCTCTACTGTTTGATATTTTATTCAAAAAAGTGGTATACTATAGAGAGTTTCAAAATAAGAGGAAAATGATAACACAGAATAACAAGATTAGTAGACTGAAAGCGAGTACTCCAATAAAAAACAGTAGAAAAGGAGTTGAATATGTTAATTTATCTGATCATAAGTTTACTCAATATGAAGATAAAGTCTTACGGCTTGGACCGAAGTTTATTTTCGAAAGACATCCTAATGTTACCGAAGTGATTACTGAATGGGAACATATCGTTCAAGCGGCTCCTAGTGATCATAGAGAAGAAGTAAGGAATATACTTTTTAACGCAGCTAATAAATTTAATAAACGTTCTAATACTCCTGGCAATATATCATACAGATCAAAAAATGAAAACCAGATTAAAACCATCAAGAGAATAAGATCATACAAAGATATTTCCATAATCGAAACTGATAAATCTAATCGCTTGGCTATCCTTAATAGGAAAGAGTACATTAATAAAATGCAGGATTGTATCGATAAAATGAAATTTAAAACCGTCAAGCATAACCTATTACGTAAAATTTGTGATAAAACCAAAGAGATCATTGAAAAAGGAAAATGGCCGGATTTCATGAAAATTAAATTGAGGTTAAACAAACTAGCTGTCATACCTAAGTGGGTAAGATGAAAGATCATAAGCAAGATTGTCCTCTTCGCCCGATTGTGACAAAATGCCAAGATCCTACCTACTTCTTAGAAAAAGCATACGTTCCTCTACTACAAAAATTGTTGCCTCCTTCCAAATTTACAGTGGACTCTACTACAGATTTCGTTGAGAAAATCAAGAAATTCAACATCTCTGAAGACTGTATTTTAACAAGTTTGGACATTGCTTCCCTTTATCCATCCATAGGTACAAAAGAAGTTACCAAGAACCTAGAACATTTTATCGATAATGCAGAAATCTTTGATCTGCCCATGAAGAACACTTTAAAGAGTGGTTTAAACTTAATAATTTCAATTAATTTTTTTTATTTTTGATAATGTTATTTATGAACAATCATGTGGTGCTCCGATGGGATCCCCAATATCTGGCCTTCTGGCGGAATTTAAATTACGCCCCCTCGAATCTAAAATTTTCAGCACTTTTGAGGTAGTCCCTTTAGTATGGTTACGTTATGTAGACGATACTTTTATTGTTTGGCGAGGTAATACAGATGAATTAAGGATTTTCATACAAAAGTTAAATGAACTCGACAATAATATTAAGTTTACTTTTGAACTAGAAACAGGAGGAAAATTACCTTTTTTAGATGTTGAGTTACAGAGAAAGGGGAATGAATTAATTTGTTCAGTTTACCGAAAACCTATCGCAGATTTAAACGTTATACCTTCCTATGCATGCACCCCATTTCCTTACAAATTATTCACCTTCAGGTTCCTAATCAATCGTGCTTTCAAGATTTCTTCTTATATAAATCTGGGGGATGAATTAGAGAAAATTAAACGTATTGCTAGTGATAATGGATATCAGATAAAATTAATTAACAAATTGATTCAGAGCTCCTTTGATATTTCTAAAAATAAAAATAAAACTATTAATGAAGTCATTATGAAAAGGGTTGTAGCAAATTATTTCCCGGGTTTCTTTGAACTTATAAAAAATCATTTAAGAAATTTTGGCTTATGTTTGATCGCGAAGCCGCCTCCGAAATTAAAGATGCTTTTAAATACTAAAATTGATCCGATTAATAGAGATGACCTCTCAGGGGTTTATATGATACCATTTATTAGGGAGGGAGGAATCAAAAATCATTATATAGGTATAACCCAACGAAAATTCAATATCAGATGTAAAGAACATATAGCGGACATAAAATACAATAGAGGTAATACTGCTTTATCCCGACTAAATCAAATAGAGAACATTAACAGACTTTTTAAAGAGAGTAAAATCATCTACAGGTCTAATTTTTATTTACAATTATTCATAAGAGAGTCCATTGAAATTTATTTAAGAGGTTCAGGAGTTTGTAACGATAATTTATCCTTTCGTATACCGAATTTATGGGTTGAATGGTTAGATAAATTAGGGCATCGCGACATAGAGAGATCACGAGCAATCGCGAAAATATAGGGCGCGGTACCTGATTACTTGTTTATTTTCGATGATTTTTTCCTTTTTCCATTTTTCATTATGCATTTGTAATTTAGTATTATACATTCTGACGAAGACTCAGAAAATGAGTTGAAACATGTAAATAAAGAGTTTTAAATTTACTTTTAATGTGTTTTTATAACGTCTTTTAAGCAAATAAACATTTTAATATTATGATATGATTAGAAATGTACGTAATTTTGACTTCGTACTTATTTACTTTTGTATGTCCGTTATTTTTAAGACGTAAATGCTCGCACAGAACATTCTTTTATAAATTTCCAAATTTAAAGCGCACAGAAGTAAAGAACGTTTCGAAACTGCGTTTTTTGTGATGCGTTTAAGATGTAAATGCTTGTTAAGAACGGTTTTAAAAATTCAAAATTTAATCGGCACAGAAGAAAAGAACATTCCGAAACTGCTTTGTTTGTGATGCCTTTAAGATGTAAATGCTCGCGCAGATCAGTCTTTTATGAAATTCTAAATTTACAGGACACAGAAACAGAAGCAAAGAACGTTCTTAAACTGCGATTTTTATGATGCCTTTAAGATGTAAATTCTCGCACAGAGCGCTCTTTTATGAAATTCGAAATTTAAAGGGCACCAGAAGAAAAGGACATTCTGAAACTGCGATTTTTGGGATGCCTTTAAGATGCAAATGCTCACACAGAGCAGTTTTTTTTATGAAATTCGAAATTTAAAGGGCACACGAAGCAAAGAACGTTCTGAAACTGCGGATTTTGTGATGCTTTTAAAATGTAAGTGCTCGCTAAGAACGGTTTAAAAAAATCTAAATTTAAAGAGCACAGAAACAAAGAACGTTCTCAAACTGAGATTTTTGTGATGCTTTTAAAATATATATGTTCGCTAAGAACAGTTAAAAAAAATCGAAATTGAAAGCGCGCAGAAGCAAAGAACGCTTTAAAACTGCGAATTTTGTGATGCTTTTAAGATGTAAATGGCTAAGAACGGTTTTAAAAAAATTCAAAAATTCAAAAATAAAATGGGCGAAAAACTTTTAAAATATATTTTAAATTGCCATTATCTGTAGTTAATTTTAGTTCTTCTCACTAATTTAGTCTCATGTTCGCTTAATAAGAATGAAGTTTACTCAACATGAGGCTTAATTAGTAATTTTTGAATTATACCTTGCAGTATATATACAAAAAAACTCTAAAAGAAATTCCTAACAAAAAGTGCATAAGTGTTCTCAATATTTGTAAAAATTAAATGAACGCAATTTCTATTATGAATATTATAAAAGAACAACGTGTTTGTGCATAACTCTGACATCATTTTGCGAATGGAAACAGCAGACGAAAAAATTTCGCTTTTACAGCAATTTTTAAAAATTTTTAAATTTCTAAACATCGCACATTTTCAATTTTGACACCGTCAAATAGGAAAAAATGTACTTTCAAATGTAATTTGTTTGAAAACTATATTGCAATTTGTTTGAAAACTATATCGCTATTTACTCAGTTTATATTGTTTTAAAAATAATTTTCAAGCATGATTTTTTTTCTTCTCTATCGCCTGCAGACAATTGAAAAAGATAAATCCGTTTACACTTAAATTGATATAAATAGCTCATCATTTGTTTCCAGCTTATATGCTATAACGAAATTAAAACATCCATTAATCAATAACTAAAATATAAATAAAACATGAATTTAAGACATGTAATCGAATTTCGCACTTAAACCACTCAAATGAACAGAATCAAAAAGGCTGATTGCAAATAGCGATTTTCGGCGATTTCTTTGGCTGTTAAATCCTGACGCGAGGCCAATATGAAAATACCGCTTTTAATAAATTTCAAAACTTTATTTGAACGCATTATTGCTACTATATAAATATGATTTTTAGCATTGTTAATGGGCATGCTAAAAAATATATTAAATGAAAAAAAATGTATTAAAGTTATGAATTTTTTTTAAAAAAGACTGTAGAACCGTGCGAAGCTTTCTCACCGCAATCTTTGAGATGTTTCAGACCAAAATATGAAAGATTAACTCATCTTTAATTTCCCTCAACCGGACTTTCTTCTTAATCTTTTGTAATCTGGATTATCCGAATTTTTTTTTAATTATTATTTTTTTTAAATATGGAGTACGGTGTGTTACCCGTGACGTCGTTCACACAATATTAAAAGAAAGATAAATGCATTAATTAAGCAAAATATTTCACTCTTCATAATTAAAAACATGTATAATTAATCAACTCTTTATCACTTTTTATAGGAGACAATACGAAATTTCTTATTTGTAGAGGCCCTGATATAATTCAGTCTTGAGCAGTGAACTTGAAAACCGCCTTGATAATTACTAGTAGCGAATCCTGCAACTCAATCTGCGCATGCTCATTTTTATCAGTTTTTTAGAATATAGTTTTCATAGCTTTATTTAATCGCAAAAACTTCATAAAAAACTTAGTCGAAAAAATTATTGCAAATTATATCTGGAAAAGAGCATGTACTTATTCGTATGCCCAGGGTGAATAAGAAAATACGCTCCGGATAAATAAGGACTAAAAATGGAAACTGCTGAAAGTACCAAACAATCGAAAATCTTTTCTTTTACGAAAAAATATCTTAAATGCCAAGCTTAACAAACAAGAGAACCCTTTAAGTGCCAACCCTAGTAGAAATAGATCAAAAAGAGTAGAAAAATGTCGCTGGTTGAATGTGCCACACGAAAAGAAGTGAAGAACGTTGATTGTGCCACACGAGGTAAACTGGAGTACGCTGAAAGGGCCAGTGATATAACTCGGTGGCTGGTGGCCGTTACACAAATTGATCATCTTGTTATTGATTACATCAATGAGATATTTTTAAACAATGGGAAAATATATAAATAAAAGAAACGTTTACAAATGATAATATTAGGTATTTAAACACTAAACGAAAGGATGCTAGATACATACATTTTAAAGTATTGAACTAAGTGCCCAAAAGGAGTGAAGTGGTACGCTGTAAGTACCAGAAGTAGGAGTTTTTCTTTTTTTCGTTCTCTTGAAAAATTTTCTCTTTTGGACTTTCAGCGTTTTCCACAAATAAGGAAAGTGCAGCTGACGTCACTGTGGCACAAATTACTAGGGATCCACAGTAATTTCCTATCCGTACTTACTATTCCTACTGTACACAGGAATTCAGGTAATCTGATTGGTCTATAATTAAAAGCTCTGTGGTACGATTGGTCAACGTCGCCATGATTATTCCTGCAATGATCGCTAAAGCGAAAAAGTTGTTGGGAGATTGGTTGAGGTAAATGTTTGCAGGCCCTTACTATCGCATGAGCACCGGGGCCCGTTCCCTGGGCACAAATATCAACGAATTTATTTTTTAACACCGTGATGTCTGGAGCTCATTTCTTTAGCCAGTACTGGCGCCTTTGATCACGTGATACGTTATCGCGGGGAGGAGGAAGAGATTTCTGTATTTTTTTTTTTTTCAGAAAAAAGGTAGAGGTATGCCGGCCTGTGTGTTCGGCGGGTTTTTGCAAAGCCGCCTCAAGACTACAAGCCAAACACGAGGTTTCGTGACGTCACGACGCGGGGCTTAGATCAGCCGTGAAGAGCACATGCGTTATTTAAAACATATTAATTCTTTCCTCTATATACCAACTTATTATCACAACATATGGGAAAAAAATAAAAACGTATAGTTTAAAGACGCTAATTAAGTGCTTTTTAATCAATTTCGATCACTCGAAACAATAATAATAACGATAACACAAAAACAAAAATTATGAAATAATATCACTGTGTCAGTCAAAATGTGCACTTAATTAAAGTTACATTAAAGAAAAATGATTGGTTAATGAAAAAAAAATCGAAGTATTAAATTTAATTTAGTGAATAGTTTTCATTATTTATTCTATTTTGAAATTTACAAAAATATCAATTATCTATTTTCTATATATTCTAAAACAAGACATTAATAAATATATATAAGCAAAATCTACAAATATGTATATAATATATATATAAACATATATATGTAGTTTTAAACACATAGAGAGTATTACTTTGCTTTCAATTATTTCATTTTCAAAAATAAATAAATAAATACCAATATTCTGTCAATCAAAACCCACATTTAAAATTAAATTAAAGTGGATGAAAAATGATTGTTAAATGAAAACAAATTCAAGTTGTATGCTATTTTTATTATTCATTGTGGCTTGAAATTATACAATAAATATCCTATTAAATATTTAGTGATTTGAAACATGAAAAGGAGTATAATAAATTTAATATAAATAGTAAAACTACAGAGTGCATGAAATTAGGTAACAACACAGATAAATTTTTCTTACTGTAAACTTTACTTAGCAGAAGTGGGTAATTTTCACATAAAATCGATTAAATTGAAAAAACACAAAGCTCTCATAATAAAACAAAACAAGGTCATGAAACAGAAAATTATTATTTTCTTAATTTTTGTATTATTTTAAAATATTATGCAAGGTACAAGCAATACAGTTTTTAAAAAGTGTACTGAAACCTGGTGAGAACAAAAGAAAGAAAGAAAACACTTTCATCAAATGGAATTGAAATATTCCTAACATATATTTATTTTGTTCAGATATTCAAGAATTAAGATTTTGGACTTTGTACTATATATCATTAGAAAACTAATGATTTAAATTTTATTATAACAACTTAGTATTACATTGTTTTCAAAAGAAATTCTTCATACACGTTTTCCTCATAACGAGTCAAGTTGAAATCATTTATTATGGACCAATTGGGGGTATTTTTTTTAGACACCTTATAACATAAATAGAAAAAGTCCTTCCGGCCAGTGCCGGGAGGAAGAGGTAGCTTTCATAATCCTTATTTAAAAAAAGCCAACTTATATCATGCAAATACACGAAGCTCAATTTAGTGGAAACCGAATATAGGAGATTCAATACTAATTTTTATCAATATAATGAATGAGAATTTCGCGAAATTAGTCAGCTTTATCCAAGCTGCTTTTCTTTAAAGTAACTTATATTTGGCTGCCAAATTCGGCAATTTCTTAAAGTGCCTGTCATTTTAAGACAACATGGTGGATGAGGCTAAGCAGTGAACTTGGTCGAGACCTTAGTAATTGCTGTGCACATGCTCACACCGGAATCGGTTAATATATAGGAGTGCTGTCGCATGCAAAAAATCAGATTTTTCAAAATGTCACCCACAATCGAAATTGAAACTGCTATATCTGAGCCATTTTTTAAGGTAAAGACAAACAAAAAATGCTCCTGAATCCTTATATCAAGATCAAATACTTAAGAGAGAAACCTTTTTCAATTTCTAATTTTTTTTGCACCTCACTTTAAATATATATATATATTTTAATTTAATGGCCGCCATTTTTAAACAAGATGGCTGATGAATCTGGCCAGCGAACTTGGTCGAGGTGTTGATGTATACTATCCACAGGCCTTCTTACATCGAAATAGGCGAATACGTGTGTTATCGCGTGACAAATACAAGATCGTTTCAAAATGTTAGAAATGCTAGAAATTCAAAGTGCTATAAATCAACCATTTTTTAAGATATCAACAAAAGAACAAATTTTCAGAAACAAAAACTGCTCCGGAATCTTTGTATCAAGGCCAAACACATAAAAAAAATCTTTTTCATTTTCCAATTTTTTAATACCTCATTTTGAATTTTAAATTTAATTTTTTTAAATGGCAACCCTTTTGAAACAAGATGGCGAATGAAGCTGGCCAACGAACTCGGTCGAGACACTGGTATGTAGTATGTACAGACCAAGTTACATCCAAATAGGTTCATAAATACGCCTGTTATCGCGTGACAAAAATCAGGTCGTTTTAAAATGTCAGCCACAAGAGAAATTCAAAATGCTATTACTCAGCCATTTTTTTTTAGATATAGACGAAAGAAAAACTGTTCCGGAATCTTTGCATTAAGGTCAAACACATACAAAAAAATCTTTTTCATTTTCCAATTTTTTGGTATCTCATTTAAATTTTTTAATTTTTTTAAATGGCCGCCATTTTGAAACAAGATGGCGGATGAAGCTGGCCAACGAACTCGGTCGAGATATTTGTATGTACTATGTACACACCAAGGTACATCAAAGTCGGTTCATAAATACGCCTGTTATTACGTGAGAAAAATCAGGACGTTTCAAAATGTCAGCCACGCTAGAAATTCAAAATGCTATAACTCAGCCATTTCTTAAGATATAGACGAAACAAAAACTGCTCCCGAATCTTTTTATCAAGGTCAAACACATAAGAAGAAAATATTTTTTCAATTTTCAATTTTTGGTACCACATTTCAAATTTAAATTTTTCTTAAAAATTTAAATGGCCGCCATTTTTAAACAAGATGGCGGATGAAGCTGGCCAACGAACCCGGTCGAGACAATGGTATGTACTATGTATAAACGAAGTTACATCCAAATCGGTTCATAAATACGCCTTTTATCGCGTGACAAATTTCAGGACGTTTCAAAATGTCAGCCACGCTAGAAATTCAAAATGCTATAACTCAGCCATTTTTTAAGATATAGACGAAACAAAAACTGCTCCGGAATCTTTGTATAAAGGTCAAATACACAAGAAAAAAATATTTTTCCATTTTCAATTTTTTGGTACCACATTTCAAATTTTAAAGTTTTAAAAAAATTTTAAATGGCCGCCATTTTGAAACAAAATGGCGGATGAAGCTGGCCAACGAACTCGGTCGAGAGATTGGTATGTACTATGTACACACCGAATTACATCCAAATCGGTTCATAAATACGCCTTTTATCGCGTGACAAATTTCAGGACCTTTCAAAATGTCAGCCACGCTAGAAATTCAAAATGCTTTAACTCAGCCATTTTTTAAGATATAGACGAAACAAAAACTGCTCCGGAATCTTTGTATAAAGGTCAAATACATAAGAAAAAAATATTTTTCCATTTTTAATTTTTTGGTACCACATTTCAAGTTTAAAATTTTTAAAAAATTTTTAAATGGCCGCCATTTTGAAACAAAACGGCGGATGAAGCTGGCCAACGAACTCGGTCGAGACATTGGTATGTACTATGTACACACCGAATTACATCGAAATCGGTTCATAATTACGGGAGTTACAGTGTGACATAGGTCAGATATATATATATATATATATATATATCAATTTTGGACGGAGGGTGGTTTCGGGGTCTGGGGGTCATGATCGATGAAAATATACCAAAATTTTTTGAAATCGCTTTCCTCCGAACGGCTGCAATAGGTAGCTTTTTTGTAAAGAAAGCTACCTAAAACAAATAAAAATTTGCAAACAAATACTCCTTTGCAACAAATCCATGATTTTTTCTACTATTATTCTACTAATATTTTTTCATAAAGTTGTGACCATCTTTTTGTGATACCCTGTATACAAATGTAAATAGTACCTGGTATGAAATTTATGCATGCATACAATACGTATGAAGTTTAGTACTAACCACTTATGCATTATTCGCGAATAATTTCTACGGATAGATAAAAGGGGGATCCGAGAATAGTGCTTGCTCCGAGGACCTAGATAAACAAAGTCGGGTCCTGACTACACAGAAAAGTAAATTTATAATTATGTAACAATAATTTTATCTATTGTTGTTTTTAATTAAACGTTAAAAGTTATATAAAAACACACAAAATTTTTGCGAATTCGGAAGGGGGGGGGGGATAAATTGTTTACAGTCATTGTAAAAACAAGTTGGAAATTGCTCGTCAAACGTGGCAAATGAGGTGCGTTCGTACTATAACTAGTTTTATAATTAGTTTTTGCACCCCATATTGTACTGAATGTATATTTTTTGCGCTTCATAAGTGCATAGTCTGTAACATCATTAAAATGCACTTACAATAATTTTTTCCCCATTCCCCGTAATGTAACGGAAAACTTTTGACTGTCCCTGTAATTAAACTATACATTTGATTTTAATAAAATTTGAAATGGCTCGACAAAATTTTGCAGCAATTATACATTTAAAATTTCAGACCATTCGGAAGGCTGTAAAATCATTAAAATGCATTTGCAATAATTTTTTCCCATTGACCATAATGTAACGGAAAACTTTTGGGTGTCCCTGTAATTAAACTATACATTTGATTTTAATAAAATTTGAAATGGCTCGACAAAATTTTGCAGCAATTATACATTAAAAATTTCAGACCATTCGGAAGGCTGTAAAATCATTAAAATGCATTTGCTATAATTTTTTCCCATTGGCCGTAATGTAACGGAAAACTTTTGGGTGTCCCTTCCCTGTAATTAAACTATACATCCGATTTTCATAAAATTGGAAATGGCTCGACAAAATTTTGCAGCAATTATATATTAAAAATTTCAGACCATTCGGAAGTCTGTAACATCATTAAAATTCACTTGCAATAATTTTTCCCATTGGCCGTAATGTAAAGAAAAACTTTTGACTGTCCCTGTAATTAAACTATACATCCGATTTTCATAAAATTGGAAATGGCTCGACAAAATTTTGCAGCAATTATATATTAAAAATTTCAGATCATTCGGTCGGGTAGTTTTTGCTCTGTTATATGCGGACGGACAGACAGACGGACGGACAGACGGACGGACAGACGGACAGACAGACGGACTGAACGACGACTATAGGTGCTACGTATTTATATAATTACGAACGCACCTAATACAGAGATTCAGACACATCATTCCCATATCTGTAATTGTCATGTATAAGCATGCACTGTGATACAAATATTATAAAATGAATTTTTATTAAGAGTTTAAGATTAAAAAACACCAATAAATTACTATGTATATTGATCGGGCTTTAAAATAAATAAACAAGATTATGCATCCATAACAATGTTATGCATCCATAGAAATTATGATGAAAGTTTCTAGTACATTTAAATTTTTAAGTATGAAAATATCTATAAAAATACATAAATTTTGGTATCAAATTAAAGCCCAATCAATTCTGCCTACATAATAATCAGAGTTATACTATTCTCACGACCAGTGTTTTCTAATAAAAGTCGATCATTAAAAGTCACTCTAATGAGAGAAAACAGAACAAATTAAAAAGATAGGAAGGTGTGATAAGTTATAAATTACATAATAATTAAGCTTGTAATTAAGACTTTTGGCTGAAAATGTTTTAGCATGATTAGTATCAAGAAACTCAGTCTGACATAAATTTCAGCTATCTGGTGCCAGTATTTCCGAGTAAATAAAGTCAGAAGTTTTAATCGAAATTATTGAATAGCAAGAAAGGTAAAGTTTAAACTAATAATATTTATGCTGTACTTACTGTATACAAAATTTCATCAGTTTTCAGTGGTAAATTTCTGAGTAATAATAATTTTAAAGTTTTTTTTCTATTAATTTGTTTAAATTAAAAGAACTAATTAAAATTTCCACTTGAAAATATAATAGTTGAGGTAGAAAAATATGTCGCATAGGACATTAAAATTTCAAACTGAATTGGCCGTATAGCTTCCAAATTATAAGGAGAAATGTGTTGGCCCGAACAGAGCTGTCTAGCTCTGGCACATATTAAAATGAAGCTATTTTTACATATTTATAAAGAATATAATTAAACAATGAAAACTTTATTAATAACTTTTGTGATAATTCACCGATTCACACCATTCAAGCACCAATTTTAGCAAATTACGATAGACAGGTAATGATATAAGTCTCGATACGATTTAGTGATTTTTGCCTAAATTACTGCTGTTTTTGAAATGAAACAGAAGTACAATAATATCGTTTTGTTTTGAAACACGTACACGGGATTGTTGACAATACGATACTGGGATTTAATAGTTAATATATTTTAAAGAAGTTAAAAATAAAAGATATTCTGAACACAAAAAATAGAGCTAGTACTAATAAAATATTAGTTAATTTGAAAATAAAACTTACCTTCAAAAGAATATGTTCTATTAGTTAAGTAAACAACACGTGCATACGTTACATTTTAATTCTAAACAACCAGATACAAGTTTCAAAATCTCGGTATTGGCGCCAGCCCCGGGTCGTTACGTCACATATGTGGGGGAATGAAATCGTGTCTGGCTTGATAGTCTTGAGAAGGCTTTGGTTTTTGTGAGAAACCAAAAGTTGGTTATAAAAATTTTTCGGTGTGCTACGGGCACGAGAAAGTGAAAAAAATTAATAGTATAGTGAAGGAGTATTTTGTGTGTACGTTAAAAATAGAAGTAGTGTGGGCACTCAAACCGGACATTTATACTTATATGTAAATATTTGTGTGCGTATTATCGTCTTGTCCTCGTCGAATATCTGCACTGTCCTTCTGCATTCTTATAAATAAACTTAGTTTTGTGTTAAACAGAACTAGTGATCTATGATCTAGGAATATACATCTGACATCAAGCGGGAATCGAGTATTACACTATCTCTTTATCGAGAACGACAGCTGTTATAAGAAGTAAGGTGTATGTTTATATATATATATATATATATATATATTTTTTAAGGTAATCTGAATAAGAAAATATTTGAAGATGATTTAAGTAGATGAGGGAATAGAATGTAATTTATTATTATCAGATTTATATAGATGATTTAAGTATATCAGAGAAAAGAATGCGATTTATATTATGACATTTTTTGTTTGATTTATTTATGTAAGATGGGAGTTATTATCTGTTAAATATAGAAGTTAGTATAAAAGTGTTTAAAAGTAAAAAGAAAAGTGTTTAGTATTAAAGGGCTGAGAAAAAAAAGATTTGGTTATAGTCGCGACTGAGTTAGGCCTAAAAGTAGTGACTGGGCACAGAATAATAGATTTTAAAACACTCATTGAGGGAAGCGATCAACATACTAAGAGCGTTGAATTTATAAGAGAATTTATAAATACTACGGTGTCAGACAGAATTAAAAGAGAAAGACGTGAAGCAGAAATCCTTAGGATTGAAAAAGAAAATGTGAACCGTACAAAACACTGTGTTGGAAATTGAGCGTACAAAATTAGAAGTCATAAAAGCCCAGTTAGAAATGGCTAAGATTCAGTCTGATGATAAAAATTCTGATCCGGAGGGGGGGGGGGATGGACGAAAATCCCATACTAATTCTTTAGAATCCCTAATTAAGAGTGTTAAAACCTTGAGTATGGCAGTTCCTTCTAAGCCGGAAGCGTGGAATTTATTTTTTACTTCACTCGAAAAGGCATTCGAAATGAAAAATGTTGCGGAGGAGTTAAAAGTTGAAATCTTACCAAATTTAGTAGGGGAACGCGCGGCGCATTTATTAGTTTATGCGATCAGGGATGAAATGAAGGATTATCCGAAAGTTAAGGCTTTAATTTTAAAAGAATTTCAACCCACCGCGGAAGCTTGTCTCGAAAATTTCCTTACGGCAAAAAGAATGAAAAATGAAAATCATTTACAATTTGCAAGTAGAATCCGAGAGAATTGGAATTTTTATTTTGAGCTTAGGAAAGTAAATGATTTTGATACACTTAATGAATTAATTGTTACCGATAGATTATTAAGTTCACTAGATTCAGAGACGCAAAGTTATCTTAAGTTAAAGCAATTAGAGGACTGGCTAAAACCACGAGAAATCGCCGAGTTATGCGATAATTGGTTTACTTCAAAAGGATAGATCTTTCTCGGAATTATATGATAGACCTATAAAATCATTTCGTAATTATGAGGAACTTGAAAGTATAAATCATGGAAAGTACATTCCACCTCATGCCAGAAATAATGTTCTTTCTCGCGATAGAAAAACTAATGAGATTTGTAAGTTGTGTAAACAAATAATTCATTTGCGGTTCTGTCCGAATAATAAAGAAAAAAATAAAATTGGAAATTCCCATTATCAAATGAAAAGAGATTCTAACATCGGAAAGAATAAACAGGATGATAAATTATAGTTGCTAAAGTGACAGCTTTATGTTCTGGGAATGAGGCAATAAATACCAGGATGTGTGGTTAGGTGGGCGGAAAATGAGTACACTAATTGATAATGCAGACGAAATTCCAGTAGTTAATTCAAATCAGATACCAGATTCATTTAGAAATAATGAAAATTCAAAAATTCAGTTGATATCGGCTTTTCGAGAAAAAATAACCACGGATCTAATAACGTTACCCATAGCTTTAAAATCTAGAGAGTCAGATTGTTCATTCAACAGAGTAAATGTTTTTTTTCGCAGCGACAGATAAATTATATGGGTCATGTATTATCACACTAACGATTTATGAGTTATTACAATCGGCGTAGAGTGGAGGGGAAGAAAATAAATTACGTAATGTGTCGGCGCCTACGAATGAGATGCAGCCAGAAAGGTGGGGGAGGATTAAATATCAAAAAGCAGGGGTAGTGAAACGGAACAACAAAGTATGAATGATGAGAATTTATGTTTATTAAGTCAAAATGAAACTGCAGTAAGAGAGTTAACGATTAGCTGTATTGAAAGGAAAAATAATAGTGAAGATTTAAATGTGTGTCATCAGTCGGATGCAGGAATTTACAGGGCGAAAAGAAAAGTTGCGAATCGCTACAGGGAGCTTTCAAAGATGCGGAAAAAGAGAAAAACGGGTTTGTTATGGTAGACAATTTGCTTTATCATAGGGAAACAGTTTCGGGAGATCAAGTTATGCAATTAGTGGTACCAAAGGTGAGGAGGGGGAAATTTTAAAAATTGCGCACGAATCGATTTTCGCTAATCATCTCGGCATGAAAAAAACAAAAGAGAGAATTCGTTATTCATTTTTTTGGCCAGGTATGTTGCGGGATGTGGAGGAATATTGTGCATCGTGTAAGGATTGTCATCTACGGAGCAGGGAGAGGGCCAGCAATGAAATACCCATTGTCCCAATTGAGAGACCGGAACTTCCGTTCGACGTTGTAAATATTGACATAATTGGAAAAATTGAACCTCCTTCAGCGCGTAGGCATGAACACGTTCTTACTTTGGTAGATCAACACTCGAGATGGCCAGAGGAGGTTCCGTTACGTACAATTACGGCTAAAGCTGGGTGCGATGCATTGTTAGAGATATTTATGCGAACAGGAATACCCCGTGTAATAGCGAGTGATCCGGACAGAAATTAGGTAGATTTCGTATGAAATACTACCTATTGGGATCGTTCCTATGTTGGAATTTCTGAAAAATTTTTGCAGATCTACACCGATCAGGACTCCTAGAACCCAAAACCACCCTCAGTAAAAAACTTTATATATATATATATCTATCTATCTATCTATCTATCTATATATATCACTTTTTTCTGGACACGATAACTTTCGTAATTCTGCACCAATCTCTTCCAAACTGATACATAAAATCAAAGGGCATAAAATCTCGGTCAAGTTCGTTAATGGGCAAAATCGGACCAAGGGGATGGAAATAGGGAGGGGTTTTGTGAAAACAGAAAACCCCCCATAACTTCTTAATTTTTGTACATATCAAATCAGTTTAAAGTTTTTATTACTTCTAAAAATAGGGCCAAAATTTTATGTATCACAGATTTTTGATAAAGTTAAAAATGGGCTCAAGGGGCGCAAAAAATAGGGTTTTTGGGAGAAAAAAATTCATAACTTCGTCAATTCTCAAGATATCAATTCCAATTAATTTTATTATAAATCTCCATAATATTATCTACAACTTTTATATTCACATGTTTTTGATAGGACCAATTCGTACCGCAAAAAAAAATTAAAAACGAAAACAAAAAGGGGGTTTGAAGAAGTAAAAAATCCATAACTCCGTCAATTCAAAAGATATAAAATCCCCATGAATTTATCATATATCTTCTTAATATTGTCTACAACATCTATGTAGACAAGTTTTGGATAGGACCAATTCTTACAGCAAAAACAAATTAAAAATACATAGCGGTTGAAAAAAGAAATCATCTAAGTAAGGGTGTACTCAAATCCAAACTGCGTATTTTCTGACTCATTTTACAATTCATTTTTGCTCTCAAAGGCTTCCAATTGGTACGTTTTCTTACTCAGAAACTATATAATGTACCGTAAAGGTCGATGTTTTGATAGAGGCAGAATATATTTTTAAAAATGCTGTTAAAGTGGGCATTTTGAACCGAATTTCCCGAAGCGGATTGTGTTGGAAAAGTCATTGCATTAAGGATGCACTCAAATCCAAACTGCTTATTTTCTGACTCATTTTTAAATTCATTTTTGCTCTCAAACGCATTTAATTGGTAGATTCGTTTATCCAGAAACTATATAATGTACCGCAATGATAGATTTTTTGATAGAGGCAGAATATATTTCAAAAAATTATGTCAAAGTGGGCATTTTGAACGGAATTTCCCGAAGCAATTGTGTTATCACTTTCTTCTGGACACGATAACTTCCGCAATTCTGCACAAATCTCTTCCAAACTGATACATAAAATCAAGGGACATAAAATCTCGGTCAAGTTCGTTAATGGGCAAAATCGGACAAAGGGGATGGAAATAGGGAGGGGTTTGTGAAAACCGAAAAAAACCCCATAACTTCTTAATTTTTGTACATATCAAACCAGTTTAAAGTTTTATTACTTCTAAAAATAGCGCCAAAAATTCATGCATCACAGATTTTTGATAAAATTTAAAATAGGCTCAAGGGGCGCAAAAAATAGGGTTTTTGGGAGAAAAAAATGCCTTACTTCGTCAATTCTCAAGATATCAATTCCAATTAATTTTATTATAAATCTCCTTAATATTATCTACGACTTTTATATTCACAAGTTTTTGATAGGACTAATTCGTACCGCAAAAAAAATTAAAAACGAAAACAGAAAGAGGGATTGAAGAAGTAAAAAATTCATAACTCCGTCAATTCAAAAGATATAAAATCAACATAAATTTATCATATATCTTCTTAATATTGTCTACAACATCTAGATAGACAAGTTTTGGATAGGACCAATTCTTACAGAAAAAACAAATTAAAAATACATAGCGGTTGAAAAAAGAAATCATCTAAGTAAGGGTGTATTCAAATCCAAACTGTCTATTTTCTTACTCATTTTTAAATCCATTTTTGCTCTCAAACGCATCCAATTGCTAGATTCTCTTATTCAGAAACTATATAATATACAGTAATGATAGATTTTTTGATAGAGGTAGAATATATTTCAAAAAATGATGTCAAAGTGGGCATTTTGAACAGAATTTCCCGAACCGATTGTGTTAGAAACGAAAAATATTGCCCTACTGAGAAAATCATTGTTTATTAATCAAGTTTTAATTAATTGAAAGAAAAATAAAAACACAGGTCGCTTATAAATCTTTTCAAAAATCAGCATGTTTCATATATATATTTTTTTTTATTAAAAATTAATCTGAAAATGTGCCAGAAAATTTCGTGTTGTTGAGTATGGAAAAATATTTTTTTTAATATCGCCTTAACATGATTCTGATAAAACCATCTATTTTATAAAAAGAAAATAAAAACTCGTCAAAAGCAGACGGATAAAACTGTTAAAGTGGATTTATATCTAATAATGATTTAGTTTTTGTTGGTGAAATTAGTATACTTAACTTCGAAATCTACCTCTGCCTGTAGGCCGGGCCGGCAGGGATTTTTTATTTCAGGTTTAACACAAGAGTTTCATAGCAGGCTGGGGGCGGCTCCTAGATTTGCTACGCTGGGGCACCCACAGAGCTCGGCATTAATTGAACGGTATAATCAGGTAATGAAACGCATGTTACACCATATAATTCGTAGCGACCCTAAAAATTGGGATAAACACATCCCCTATCTATTATTTGCGTAAAGAGAAATTCCGAATAGCACTACGGGCGTATTGCCATTCAAATTAATGTACGGAAGGGAGGCCAGGCGGCCACTAGCGGTATTAAAATCTACATGGGCAGGCGAAATTCCACTGCCCATAAATCTAGGAAAGAGCGCGACTGAATACCTTCAGGAGTTAGAAATTAATTTAGAAAGAGCAGCGGAACAAGCGGCGATAGTATCGGAGGGTAAACAAAGCTCGTAAGGAAGTACGCTAATCGAAGAGCGATTTACAAGGAATTTAGGCCAGGGAACCAGGTATATCTATTAATCCCAAACTCTACGAACAAACTTTACGCGAGGTGGACTGGACCAGTCGAAATAATGGCGCGCTGTAACCATGATTCTTACAAAGTGAAATTAATAAGCGGGAATGTTAGAAATGTTCACGTAGATAAGATTAGAAAATTTACTCCTTGGGTACAGACGGTGGGGGTGATTTTCGAAAATGAGGAAGAATTAGGGGAGGTCCATCCCACCCCCTGTACGAAAGATAACTCCGACTTATTTAACATAAAGGAAGTTGATTTAGATCATTTAGAAGATGTAAAAGGAAAGCTATATTATATTTATTGTATAAATATAAAGAATTATTCTAAAAAAAAGTGCAAATAGCCAAAGTAGGAGAGCACAAAATACGAATAAGTGACGTAGAAAAGAAAAAGCCCTACGTCTACCGAATCCCAGACGCCTTAAAGCCCCAAGTAGACAAACAAATTGAAGAACTGCTTGAATTAGGTATGATCGAAGAGAGTGAGGCGGAGGGCCACGTCGAGTAGTATGCGTGATGAAGAAGGATGGGGCCTTACGCCTATGTGTGGATTTCCGAGTACTACACGTTATTACGAAAACGATGATTTCCCAATGGAAAGTGCCACCGATCTGTTATTCAGTATTGGCAGGGCCAATGTGATAACCACAATCGGCTTACTGAAAGGGTATTGGGCCATACCACTGGAAGAAGAGAGTCAAAATTTAGCATGTTTTAAAACTCACAGGGCTCAGTATTGCTTTAAAGTAATAACCTTTGGGCTCAGGAACGCAGCTGGGACTTTTCAAAGCGAAATTAACAAAGCTCCGAATACAAGGAGTTCGCCAGAGCATATATAGACGACATAGCCTTTTTTTCTGAAACATTTCCTGAACACCTGATGTATCTAGAAAGATATTTTCTAAGTTATCACAGTTACGATTATCAGTTAACTTAAAAAAGTGTGAATTCGCAAAACCTCAGATTAAGTACTTAGGACATATAATCGGGTCCGGTAGCCATCGGATCGACCCTGAAAAAGTGGAGGCCATTCGAAGGTTAGCAGTGCCTCAAACGAAAAAACAGTTGAAAAGTGTTCTTGGTCTTTGTAATTACTATAGAGATTACATTCCCGAATATGCTGAAGTGGCATATCCTCTAACTGAACTGACAAAAAAGAACAGTCCTGAGCAGTTGTGTTGGTCAGAAGACCATGACCGGGCATTTAATGAGTTAAAAAGAGGTTTAATCGAAGCACCTAGTCTACATATATGGGATTACCATTTGTCATAGAGTGCGACGCAACTGCAGTCGGCATCGGTGCGTGTTTATCACAGCGAAAAGACGAGGCACTGTACCCGGTAATCTACGCCAGTCAAAAGCTCATCAAAACTCAACAGGCTTGGCCGACCACTGAACGGAAAGCCTATGTGGTTATCTGGAGCCTAAAGAAGTTCGAAACTTGGATTTTTGGTTCACCTGTGGAACTTATCACCGATCACAATCCACTAACTTTCATCACCAAAAATTCCCCCCCCCCCCCAATCTTCCAAACTGCAGCGATGGGCATTAACACTGAAAAAGTATGACATAGTGATTTCGCACCGACCAGGTGCCAAGTTGATAAATGCAGATGCTCTGTCCAGACTTGAGACTATTGCATAAGAAAGAAAAACACTTTCAAAACTTTCATAACTGTTTAATAACTGACTCTGTTTTTGTTTTTCTGTGACTTCAAATGTGTTTTCGAAGACCGTTTTGTGTCGTGCTGCAGCTATATATGTTACCTTTTACATGTGTTTTTTTTTTGTTCATTACATTTATTATTGTGTATTATTAAGTATTAATTCTTTTTTTATATTAGTAGATAAGGAGAATTCTAGGCGGTGTGTCCAGACTACTTCAAGCATTTAGTTTGTATCTTTTTAACGTAAATTGCATTATTTTATTGGGCAATTTGTTAAAAAAAAAAAAAAATGGTGTGAGGACGTCTCCAGACTGGATTTCAGATAGAAAATGTAAGACCCCTCCCCCTCCCCATTTTCAATCTTGGGTGGGGTGTGTGATGTCTGGAGCACATTTCTTTAGCCAGTGCTGGTGCCTTTGATCACGTGATACGTGGGCGCAGGGAGGAGGAAGCGATTTCTTTTTTTTTTTCAGAAAAAAGATAGAGGTATGCCGTCCTGTGTGTTCAGCGGGTTTTTGTAAGAAACCAAAAGTTGGTTATAAAAATCTTTCGGGGTGCTACGGGTACGAGAAAGTGAAGAAATTTAACAGTATAGTGAAGGAGTATTTTGTGTGTACGTTAAAAATAGAAGTAGTGTGGGCACTCAAACCGGACATTTATACTTATATGTAAATATTTGTGTGCGTATTATCGTCTTGTCCTCGTCGAATATCTGCACTGTCCTTCTGCATTCTTATAAATAAACTTAGTTTTGTGTTAAAACAGAACTAGTGATCTCTGATCAGGGAGTATACATCTGATATCAAGCGGGAATCGAGTATTACAAACACGAAAAATTAAACGGTATACCTTCTAAAAACGATTTTTTTTTTCTGTAGTTTCAGAAGAAAACAAAAAGTTCATAATTATTTTTAAGAGAGAAGTTGTTTTAATACTTTTAGGACTTTTGTTTGCACTCAGTATCAGTTTGGTTTTATCATTTAACATCAATAACATCATTAATATAATTAGTCTTTTTATTATTAGTTTCTAGTAACTGATGCACTACTATATTCATCAAGTTAATCAATTTTATCATATTGCACATTTATACGAAAAGCGAAACAACTAAAAAAATGTTATATTTGAACATTGTGACATTTAATAAAATGAAATGACAAAAATATGTGTGGTTAATCTATGGTTAAAAAAAACAAAATAGAAAAATATTTTATTTTTATTCCTGGAACCGTTTTTCAATTTTCTTTTCAAATAAGTGTGTAATATGTAAGAAAAAACTAGTATCAATAAATCAACGAATCTAAGGGGGCACGAAAAACTGAAAGTGCCCTGGACACAGAAACTTGCTTGTTGGGCCCTGAGTGTTTGTTTGTAAACATGCCCTTTCTAATTACAGATATTTAAAGAAATAAAAAATGGCTGATGAAGACGTTCATATCCGACTTGGAAGCCCGAAACCTTTAGAAGTTGGCGACAAAGTTTTTCAGTCCGTTCATGACTGGGAATTATCAGAAAAAGATTTAGAAAAAGCTGCTCGTGAACTTGGTGAGACTGAAGAGAAAAAAACAGCGCGTCTTCGAGAGCTTAAAGAAAAACTTTCAAGTAAGGCGCTTTATAAATATTTTTAATAGATGTATAGATTCAAATGAAACTAATAATATAGACCGAGAGCCGGCAGCACAGACACATGGCTCGTACGGATACCGTTATTTCTCAAGGAAAACTACCAGTGTATTTTTATAGAAAAATAAATCTAGGTTAAACACGTAAAATTTCGCCTTCTTTTAAGAAGAGATGTTCTATAAGATAGAACTGGTGACGAAAAATTTTCTGGTCTGCAAAATTCAAGGAGGTGTACGAACCGTGAGACAACCACCTCATCGAGTTGGAGGCTGAAATTCCAGAATTAGCTAAAACTGTCCGCCATGTTTTTATACCTTTGGGTGCAGGAAAACGCAATGGTAAACCTACGAGTCGACCGTTAAAATCGGATTTTTAGGTGTTTTCCACCAAGATATGACTTGGCAGACCGATTGCGTTTTAATATGGGAATCGAGTTTTAGCTAATTCTGGAATTTCAGCCTCCAGCTCGATGAGGTGGTTGTCTGTGTTGCCGGCTCCCGGTCTAATATTAAACAATTTTGGATCAAATGGCTTCTAATGTACTGACCATAAGAAAATCACAATATAAAATCGAATGTCTACTGAATATAAATGGAATACTTCAACATCAAAAATATGAAAATGTATAATAAATTGAAATGCAATTAATATTAATGTATATATGTTATATAAAATTTTTACTTTTACTATTCATTTAAATTATTTTAAATTGCCGGCATATTCATTATTTCCTTTTTTTTAATGCTCTCTATTATTTATTTCTAGTTAAATCCCTAAATTTAAAATGCGTATCTTAATAGTAGTTTTATTCAAAAACTTAATCTAAACTTTTAATTCCTTCATTAATTTTTATCGTCTACCAAACTGTAAAATTCTGAACGCAGTTACTTTATTTTTCGAATGTTTATAAAAGCCATTTTTACATTTTTATTTTATTTCATCTCCTTTTCCCGCCAGCTGGGGGAGCGTCAGCTTATTCACATCAAAATCCTTCCATTAGCAGCGCCGGGATTCTTTTCTGTGACGTTTCTCGATCGCTCTCCATTGGTTGAGTGACGGATCGCAATTTCATTTCGAATCTCGTTCATGAATTTGTTTGGTTAGCCTGAAGTTTGCATTTCAATCGGATTTCCTCCGCGCATTCTAATAAATAGCTCGAACATGAGCTCAGAAGAAGATTTTTTGCACTGTTTGATTGTTTACTTAATCTGTTACCTGGTGTCCTAAGACACGTAGAATATTAAATTGTTATTTAACATCTTTTTCGCATGAATAATAAGTTCCTGCTCAATCAGGATGGCTCTGATTTCTCATCTTGTGGGAATTGTTTATTTTGGTATGTTCTGATGGAATAAACAGTTTCCGATGACCAGGTTTCTATGTTCTTATTGGGAAAACCCTAGATTTCTTCATAAGCCTTTTTCACCACTCGTGCAGCCTAATCTGCCTTGTCTTCATCATGAATAAATGAATGTTTGATTGGACTTTACCAAACTCATCATCGGTCCACAGCTGCTAAATTTCCACAGTGTTGACACCTCCAATAGCGATGCTTGCACTAAGTGGTATGACTGCTATAAACCTCACCAATGGCTAATTAAAATATGGTACTAATCCAGTAATATGTCATAAAAAGCACGACGTGATTGTTCGACTTAACCCATTAATTTGTTTAGTTATATATATATATATATATATACAACGATATTTGTATATTATTTGTATATTTAAGTATTGCGCGGCAGCGCAATTCTTATTTCTTTCCAGTATCACTTCTCAATGTTAATTTAACATAGAAAAGCCTATGGAGATCATAACTTTTTTATTTTTACTTCCCACCTTTTTGATCCCGATGCCACTCATTTTTTATTCTTTACTAATTCTAATGATAATATAAATTTAAAGTGTAAAAACGTTTTCCTGACGTCAGGGTCAAAACGAATGGTAAAATGCCTTTGCATATGGGTGAATTATATTCCAGAGAGAAACATGGGCCAATTTCTTTTACATTATTCAAATATTTTTCTTAATAATGCCAAATTTCGCTTCTTTCATTGAGAATTAACGGACATTTTTCATAGAAAATGTAACATTTTTTCGTCATTGTTGCAAAAATTTCAAAAGCCTTAATAATAATTAATTTATTTTTAGTTGAAATATTTACACGTGAAACATTAAATTGAATTAGTTTATTTTTCAAGAATTAAAAAGGTGAATATGGCGTCATAGTGGAAATAATATAATAGAATAAGTTTTTGCTTTGGTCAAGTTTATGTTTTAGTAAAAAGTTTCAAATGATAGCCATTTTTACGCAGGTAGCGAGCTTAGTGAGGAATTACATAACTTAAATTTTAAAATGTTTTTTTTTTCGAGATGAGAACTATTTATACCCCACGGTAAACTTAGGTAATAACTTTCTGATGTGTTTGCATCACCCCTTAGGAGAGAATAAGGGAACAAAATTTAAGTAAAACTTTTATTTTTTATTTTTTACTGTATCACAGCTATAATATTGTTAAATACTAGCAGTAAGGATTCAATACAATTTATTTTTGCATTCATAGCGTTCATGAGTGGGAAATAGGGTATCTAAATTTAAGTGAAGTTAATTTTTTATGTTTTGATTATAGATTTTTTACATTCAGATTGGACGTTGTTGTCCGCAACCTACATTACTACTGTGGTGAAATATTTTGAATTATGCATTGGTAAACTGCATCACACATTGTGATGCAATACTGCAATAATGATGATGATACCCTCTATTAATTTTGAAATGAGTTCGTCTGAATGCAGTAGTTATTAAAAAAACTTGACATATTAAACAAAAACATAATTTGAAGAACAAATTAAAAAAAAAATTTCCTACATTGTTTAAGCCCGAGAAGGGACAGACATTAAGATATTTCATTCAATTAGTTCTACATTTAATGTTAAATTTTTGTAACAAATCAGTTAAGCCAATTGAGGATTAAAAAATAAAAATAAAATTCATACAATATGATACTTAAAACACCCTAAAAAATTAGATTCCGTTCAAATGAAATCGAAATAAATCTTAGACTTTTGTATTTTGCATGTATCTTATCATTTTGTGTACAATTGTCATAAACATAATACAAAATCTGCAATACAAATATTTTCAATTCAAAATGGAGGAAGTCTAAGATTTATTTCGATTTCATTTGAGGTTAAACAAATTGCAGTAAAAGTAAAATTTATTGGTGAGGTCATGGCCACCATAAATATGATGCCAGCATTACTCATATTGACATGTCTTTTCCTTATAATACTGCGTTAGGTGTACACGGGTTCATCTATCGTAATTTGGTTGCACACAAATTTTAAAATATCCATGTCAGAAAAATACTTTAAAATCCATTAAAAATCAGAAACATGAGATACGATTTTCAAACGAATTTCATTTGAGAGTACTTTTTCTATGCGACAACGTAAAAAATGAAATTGGACAATTTTTAGAAATTAAGAAAAAATGTAGTAAAAGCACAATTTATGGATTAGGCCGTTGTCTCCATCAGTATGATTTCAGTGGTACTGACATGTTTTTGCTTTAAAATTTAGATAGATGGCATGCTAACGAGAATTTCATTAAACTGTTAACACTAAACTGTAACCAAAACTGCTTCGCCATTTGGTTAATTTTCCTTTTTTAGTATTGTCTTTAAAATAATATAATATTATATTACACCCGCCATAGTAAACGCGTATTCTGATGCTTAAATTTGGGGGATTTTACTATGGTTGCCACATATTAACGTGATATTTTTTATCTTTTATTGATGAGAATGCACAAAGCTCCACTATTGTGATTGCCATATTATTTCATTTTACTTTATTTTACCTGGAAGGTCCCCATGTTTAACACGGGCAAAGCCGGGTAATTCTGCTAGTCTTATAAAATAATGCTTCGCGAATCCAAACAAAGCATGTTTTTTTCTAGTTCATTATTAATACTAACTATCTGAAAATGCTTCAAAGTAATTACCAGGCATGTGATGATTTTACCAAGAAAAAGTTAAAAGAAATCGTCATTGATTCTTGAGTAATTGCAAAAGTTTTGTTTTTGTCTGAAAATTGCCCCAGGCTACCCTATAATTTGTATGTTATCAAATTTTATTTGCAGATGAAGCTGAGACCAGATACCGTCAAGACGACTTTTATTTATTGCGTTTTCTTCGAGTTAGGAAGTACGAAGTTGCAAGAGCTTACCAAAATCTGAAACTGTTCTACGAACTGAGGAAGAAGCATTCCGATTTCTTCCACATACCACCAGACCTGAAGATCGCCCAAGAGATAAACTGGGTTGTGTTCTTACCATACGCAGATGAGGAGGGAAGAATCATAATGATGTTGAATTTTAGTAAGCGTTTGTTGTTTCATTATTCTCATGCTTAAGCCCTTCCGGAGTGACGGTATATATTATATCCCACTTAACTTACCCACTTTAATTTTCAATATCTTCCTGCTTCTAATACGTAATCATTTAATTCTACTTTGAATGTTTTTTTTTTCTGTTTATAATAGTCACGTGTCAATAAATTTTTAATTTGGAATAAATTTTATTCTTTGCGCTGTTTTTATAAATTGGCAATAATTTAAAATAATAACCTTTTCTAAAATACGTAAAAAATATCTGTCGAAATTCTGAAAACTTTTAATTTAAAATGGAAATAAACTATAGAACAGCAATTGAGCACTCGCAATTTGGTGAGTCTGATTGTTCACTTACTGGCCAAATGAAGCATTTTTCACAATTTGTCGCAATGGCGAGTGGCAGCGAGAACCCTGCATTGCAGCATCAAAAAGTATATGAAGTTACGCACAGATCTGAACCAAATAATTTTTTGTGTATTTTAGGCTATGGCAAGCAGGTGCCCCCTTAATTTGGAAAATCTCCGACGGAAGGGGGCGCTATAATAGCGATTTTTGGGCTATTTTCATTATTGTATCATCAAAAGGTGTATGAAGTTATGAATAGAATTGAATCAAATATCCTGTGTATGTTTTTAGCTATGCCAAGCACGTCCTGCTTGAATTTGGAAATATTCCGTCGAAAGGGAGCACTGTAATAGAGATTTTTGTATAATTTTCTTGATTTTTCGTAGTTCTATTGTACACCGGCAGCTCGTAAAGCGACGAGAACTTCGCATCATGATAAGCCGGCTATTCGAGAACAGCTGATGTACAACATAGAATAAGAGAAAACTCTTGATTTTAATAAATGTCATGATCGAGATGAACTCGTTTTCACTCCGATTCATTGACTGAAGCAGAAATTTAAAAGATGAAAGTCAAAGTATTAAATTAATAATATTATTGACATTTGTAACTACATTTTGAAATATTAAGATGGAAGAAAGTTTGGGGATTGGCACATCCAACTAGTTACTTTTATTATTATTGTTATTTTCCAGATAGATGGCATCCTCATGAAAAATCATTCGAAGAGATGATGCAGACCGCTCACAATATGTCCGATTTAATTTCGCTGAATCCCAAATGTCAAATAAATGGCGTCATCGCTCTATATGACCTGGGCGGAATGACTTTCAAACATGCCACGGAATTGTTTTGGAAAGGCCGTCTGTTGGCTTGCCTCCAACTTTCACAGGTACGCACATAGTCTTTTCATCCTAATCTAATTTCAATTTTTTATCTGAAACTAGAATACTACTTTTAGATAGCTTTCATTACAAAAAGCTACTTATTGCAGCCGTTCGGAGGAAAGCGATTCCGAAAAATTTTGGTATTATTTTCACCGATCATGACCCCCAAGACCCCGAACCCACCCTCCGTTCAAATGTTGATATACATTTATATATACAGGGTGTTCGGTCTCAACGGTGTCCAATGGCTACTTCCTAAACCGTTAGTCATAGACATATAGTTCCAGTTACAAAAATGTTTTAAATCAGGTAAAGAAATATTTTAAAAGCAATTTGGGTCAATAAAAACATTTCTTAAAAAATTACGAAATTTAAATTTTTATACGGTCCCCCGGTCCTGTAAGTTATATTTAGTAAAATTTTCCTATTACACTGACAAATAAGACAAAGAAAAGTCCCATTCATGTAACGCTAAAATTGAGCGAGTTATGAAACTTTAAAAATGCATGACTAATGCCACTTTTCTGGTCTGAAAACAAATGAGTTCGGCTTGGCTTTGAGGGGTCACATACCAAGTGCTTAAAGTATTCGAAGATCTTATTTCATCTGTATCTGCGCTTTGAAAAAAATCGTACAAGTATTACGATTAAGTTAACATTCATTAAGTTTCAGATTGGCTAAAATAACATATGTTTTATTTTGTCAGGATTTGAGACTATTTCTTTTATGATTTCTTTTAACAAAAATTATGTTATTTTTATAAGTTTTTATGTTACTTCAACGATCGTATGCATGTTTTTCCAGTTCAAAATTTGTACTCGAACTTTAACTCACTTTTAAATATCCGATCGAGATTACATTTTACATACTAGCGCAAATCCAATAACAATCTAATATTATTATGATTTTCGCTGGTTACCATTTATACTTATTTTACAGGATAACACAAAAAATTTCGGATAGATTACCGCCAAGAAGTTTAAGAAAAAGTTTTAGATTAGATAATACAAGACTGCGATTGTTGTTTTTTTTTAAAACTTTTATGTATTTTTTAGCACTGAATCCGAAAATTACATTTATTTTTAACCATCATGTCAGGATATTTCGCAAATCATAAATTGTCAAATTTAAAGAGTAACAAAAATCGGATACTATAAAGTAGAGGCGATGGTTATGTTTTTTAACTTTTGATAATTGATTTTTATGTACTTTTTAGCACTGAATCTGAAAATGACCTTCATTTTTAACCATCACGTTAGAATTTTTTTGCAAATCGTAAATGTGTTAGTTAAAATATAGCGAAAATCTCATACTATAAAACATATGTAAAACTTTTTTTGTTTTATTTTATTTTACTTTATTTTATTTTATTTTATTCAATAATTTATTCGATATTTTTGCTTATCCTGGGATTCTTACAGCTAAATAGCTGAGTGGTCCGATGAGATGAGGGAGGAGATTCAATTTTAACTTTGAAATTTGCGAAAAATCCTGATGTGATGGTTAAAAATGAAGGTCAATTTCATATTCAGCGGTACAGAATACATAAGAATCAATTGTCAAAAGCTAAAAAACATGACATAACCCAACTTTTGCAGGCTAGTGTAATCTAATAATATGTTAAAATACGTATAATTTTGTAAAGAGTTGAGGCTATTAATTTACCATCACTTTATTTAACAAAAATTCTGTGTTTTCTTTCTTCTTAAATGTTTATTGCAAATTGTATATTTTGCATTAATATGTTAGAATGATTAAAGATTTCAAATTTATATTGCAATGTTAATTTTACTCTCAACCATTTTTAAATATATCTGACGAAATTATATTTCGACTAAATTCGTGAATGACCCCCAATTTGCAGCAAAAAATCCAACCTTGAACAGCTATTACTCGGTCAATTTTAATCGTAGAATAACGGGACTTTTTGTGTATTACTTGTCAGTGTAAAAGGAAAATTTTACTAAATATAACTTATAAGACCGGGGGACCGTATGAAAATTTAAATTTCGTAATTTTTTAAGAAATGATTTTATTGACCCAAATCACTTTTGAAATATTTCTTTAACTAATTTTAAACAATTTTTGTAATTGGAACTATATGTCTATGACTAATGGTTTAGGAATTAGCCATTGGACACCGTTGAGACCGGACACCCTGTATATATATAATGCTTTTAAAAAGATGTAATAAAAACAAAAACAGCCCAGTGCATCAGGCGCAACGCAGCTTCTTATATGTACTAAGTAAATATAATTTCATATTTCATAATTCATATACTTTTGATAGAGCTATATATATATATATATATATATATATATCTGATCTTTGTCACACTGTAACTCTCGTATTTATGAACCGCTTTGGATGTAGCTTGGTGTGTACATAGTACATACCAATATCTCGACCGAGTTCGTTGGACAGCTTCATCCGCCATGTTGTTTTAAAATGGTGGCGTTTAAAAATTAATTTTTTTTTAATTTAAAATGACGTACTAAAAAATTAGAAATTGAAAAAGATTTTTTTCTTATGTGTTTGACCTTGATACAAAGATTCCGGAGCATTTTTTGTTTCGTCTATATTTTAAACAAGTTGGAAATTGCTAGTCAAACGTGGCAAATGAGGTGCGTTCGTATTATAACTAGTTTTAGAATTACTTTTTGCACCCCATATTGTACTGAATGTATAATTTTTTGCACTTCATAAAGTGCATACTCTGTAACATCATTAAAATGCACTTCCAATATTTTTTCCCATTCCCCGTAATGTAACGGAACACTTTTGACTGTCCCTGTAATTAAACTATGCATCCGATTTTCCTAAAATTTGAAATGACTCGACGAAATTTTGCAACAACTATATCTTTAAAATTTCAGTCCATTCGGAAGGCTGTAACATAATTAAAATGCACTTGAAATATTTTTTTCCCATTGGCCGTAATGTAACGGAAAACTTTTGACTGTCCCTGTAATTAAACTATACATCCGATTTTCATAAAAGTTGAAATGGCTCGACAAAATTTTGCAACAATCACACATTTAAAATTTCAGACCATTCGGTTGGGTAGTTTTTGCTCTGTTATATGCGGACAGACAGACGGACGGACGGACTGAACGACGACTATAGGTGCTACGTATTTATATAATTACGAACGCACCTAAAAATGGCTGAGTTATAGCACTTTGAATTTCTAATGTGGCTGACATATTGAAACGCTCTGATTTTTGTCACGCGATAATACGCGTATTTATGAATGGATTTGTATGTAACTTGGTGTGTATACAGTACATACTAATGTCTCCACCGATATCGTTGACCAACTTCATCCTTCATTTTGTTTAAAATTGGTGGCCATTTAAAATTTTTAAAATTTTTTAAAATTTTAAATGAGGTACAAAAAAAATTTGAAATTGAAAAAGATTTTTTCCTTATGTGTTTGACCTTGATACAAAGATTCCGGAGCAAGTTTTGTTTCGTCTATATCTTAACAAATGGGTGAGTTATAGCGCTTTGAATTTCTAGCATGGCTGACATCTTGAAACGATCTGATTTTTGTCTGACGATAACACACGTATTTATTAACTGATTTAGATGAGACAAGGCATGTGCGTGCAGTGCATAGTATATAGCAATGTCTCGCCCAAGTTCGTTGGCGCTTAATCCGCCATCTTGTTTCAAGATAGCAGCCATTAAAAATTAAAAATAAAAATAAATTTTAAAATTAGGTACAAAAAAAATTAGAAAATGAAAAAGGTTTCTTTCTTAAGTGTTTGGCCTTGATACAAGGATTCCGGTGCATTTTTTGTTTTGTCTTTATCTTAAAAAACCCTGCCGGCCCGGCCTACAGACGGAGGTAGATTTCGAAGTTGTATACTAATTTCACCAACAAAAACTAAACTAGTAAATCTGCAGATCAGGAGACTCAACGTCATCTTTGCAAGTCATTGTTTTTTAACACCCATTGCATAATATTCAACTTCCTACAAATCGCTTTTTAAAGTTTTCAAATTACATAAATATTTATGACCATACAAGATACTTCGTAAAGTTTCAGAAATTAAAAGTGTTAAACAAGTGGTTGTACATTGATGTTCTGAAATTCTGATGAGCTACTTATTCTGGTAACTTTTTAAATCAAAAATTGCATTTCTTCAGGGGGGCCCCCTCCCCCCCCCTCCCGTAGTCTATTTAAATTTACATTCGTAATTTTTTATTGATTGTGCGGATGGTTATAGTATATCTTAGGTTTTTTTTTACGCTGTGATTTATAAGGATAAGCATAAGTTTTTTGTTATAAATTAATAAAATTTAAAATTTAAATAAAATATTCATGTTAACCGTACACAGACAATAAATCTTGAAGTGACGCCAAAAATGTAACCCTAAAATCCGCTACATTCGGCACAACACAACGGCGTGCTTAAAAAAAAAAAAAAAAAAAAAAAAAAAACACGGATGAAGTCAAAGAATTTGGTCCCTGTTCCACGTTCTTGTTTTGTTTGGGCCGAATGAGGGCATTTAAATCTGAGCGATAATGCACATCGTATTGCAAACTGTTTTTACGGCATACTGCATCTCCATCTATCTCTTTCCTCCGTGAATAATAGTTAATTTTATTTTACCCAAGATCTTTTTATTCCAGCATCTTTGTTTTCGATAAATGACGTCTAATTCACCTGCTATGCGTACTTACTCAAAACTTTTCATCTTGTTATATTAAGAAATACTCGAGAGTTTTCTTTTTATTTCCAATCTGCCGCCATATTAATTTTTCTATTCTTAATTTTATTTTTCATTTTCCTGTTTCACGACAGAACATTTCAATTGAAAATTGTTTAAAAGAAAATATTATTCCGGGTTTTGATTTTCTTGGCAACAATTAAAGAAATATTGGTAAATGTTATGGAAAAATGTTACGTTATTCTCTATGAAAATAATGAACTGAATGTATGAATGTATTTTTAAGCAAAATAAATAAAATAAAAGAAATATTGCCTATTTTTATTTCTGGGCTAAAATCCTTCTATATGCAAAGATACAAATGCATTAATTCATCTGTTTTGACGTTGGCTTTACTCAAGCATTATACACGCAATTATACTAATATTATTACGACCAAATACGCTGCTAGACAACAGAGAAAGAAAAGGAAAAAAAATTAAATATGCATTATGTCAAATTGATAAAACAAAATCCTTTATATTATTGGAAAACATGCATAAAATTCCCCCCAATATTATAAACCTAATTAAAAAAATCTCGCAAATATATTGACATAATTTATTGGAATAATTTAATAATGTTATTTAAAAATTTCAGCATCAAAAATTTACCATTTAAATCCATTTTTCATATGAGCCATTTCTTTCAACAAATGAAAATCTGAAAATCGTCTGACTTGCCATTGAAAAGCATTATAGAGCAAAATAAAATGTTCCATATTTCCCGAACGAATGAACCAAATTTAACCAAAAACTATACAGCTAAGTCCGGGTACATCATCAACATGCCCAGTGAATTTCAAGCCGATCGGATGCTTTTTGCGGCAGTTATCGCGGAACAGACAGACAGACTAACAGAAACCAAAACTTTTCGTGTCTCCACAGTAAGCCTTCACTGGCGTTTCGGCAATTATGATTAGAGATAAACCTACTTTAACAATTTTATCTGGCCGCTTTTGACGGGTTTTTATTTCATTTTTAAACTAGTAAATCTGCAGATCAAGAGCCTCAACGTCATCTCTGCAACTTATTGTTTTTAGCAAATTTTGCTTAATATTAATCTTTCTACAAAAACAAAATTTAAACTTTTAAATTACTCAAACATTTATAGAAGGAGAAAAAAATATTTCGATGGTTTCAGACATTAGAAGCGTTAAATTAAACACGTTGTTATGTAATGATATTCTGAAATTCTCACGAGCTACTTATTCTAGTAATTTTTATATAATAAAGCAAATTTCTTCAGGGGGGTGCCCCCCCCCATGAACCGCCCGTTGTGTAATTTATTTTGCATTTGTAATTTTCTATTGATTGAGTTAATGATTATCCTATATCGTAGATTCATTTTTACACTGCGATTTATAAGGATAAGCAACAATTTGGTCAAGCATTTTACGTTATCCTAATATCCATACAGCAGTATTTACTTGCCTGCTAACGACAAACATCTGTATCTAATGGATAAAGAACTTTTGGAAATGTAAACTGAGACATCTAATTTAGAAATCTAATAATAATTTTGATTACCATTCTGCAATATTTATATCTAAGATCTAATCTAAATATCTAAAAATGTACTCGATAGCATTAACTTACTAAAATCACCCTAAAGTAGGGGGAGTTCTAAACCTAACGGTTAATAATTCATCATCGTGTCCACTTCCAATTGACTAAATAGATAAACGTGATATGGCGCCGTTAAGTATTTTTTGTGATAGCCTTTTAATAGTATCCACATTTAATTTAAAATCGTGATGTTACAAACATCGTTGAAATTTGATGCACACCTGTGTTCAGGTCAAATTACGAAAGGTTAACTAACCTTTTATTTCCCTTAGCCGGGCATTTTGTTTCATTTTTCGTAATAGGGATTATTTTAATAATTTATTTTACACTCTGCAAGCTGTTACACGGGACGTTGTTCACGTAGCATTAAAATAGAGATAAATGCATTAAATAAAACATTTCACTCACCACCAGACATGGCAAGTCTCAGGCTTTTTGCACAACACTATTACCTTACAGAAAATGTTGTTCTTTTAAATCGCGCAAATGTTTCAATTAAATAAAGTAACATTTTTTGTATTAAAATACTGGTATCCAGAACGCCGGAGGCTTGGCAGCCCTGCTCCTCTTAATAGAAACATATATAGTTAACCAACACTTTATCACATTTTATAGGAAACAATACGGAATTTCTTATTTGTATGGCCTTACATATACCTCAGTCATAAAAATGTAAAATCTTGTGCCAATTAATATACGCAATTGCGAAAATGAAATCGCAACCAATGAGAAAAGGAAGGCCAAGTAAAATCGTGTAAATCGAGGAATCTTTCTTCGTAGTGTGGGAAAATACCACTACAAAAATTAATTTAGGTGGTATTTGGTGTGAAATGTTTATATGTATTCATTCCTGTCCTATTTATCTTTTTTATTATTTGTAATTTGCTGCATTTTCCCTTTGCACATGAAAATCTTACAAATTAAAATGAACTCTTTGGGAGAAATTGTTATTCCTTTTTTTTTTTTTTTTTTTTTTTTTTTTTTTTGGCAACAATAAAGTTTATAAAGTTTAATAGAATAATGTCAGTTTATTCTGTAGGAAAATAACGAACTTTTTCCTTTATAATCAAAATAGTTGAATACATAAATAAAGATATTATTCTATATAGTATATAAATACTATTTTCATTTCTGCGTTTAAATCAATTTATATGCAAATATCTATACAAAGGCATTCATTAATTCATTCCTTTTAACTTTGATTTGACTTTAAAAACCATACATACTTTCACATTTATGATATTTTTAGATGAGATATAGTTGCTACGCAACGGTTAAAAGAAAAAAAATGAAATATAAGTAAATTCATAAAATAAAATGTTTTATATTATTCGAACACATGTATAAAATTCCATCATAAGTTATACACCTAATTTAAAAGCTCTGACAAATGTTTTGACAAAATTGCAAACTAATAGGAATAATTTACTACTCTTATTTAAAAATTTCAGCATCAAAAATTTACCATTTAAATCCATTTTTTATATGAGCCATTTCTTTCAACAAATGAAAATTTGAAAATCGTCTGACTTGCCATTGAAAAGCATTACAGAGCAAAATAAAATATTCTATATTTCCCGAACGAATGAACCAAATTTAACCAAAAACCATACAGCTAAGTCCGAGTACCTCATCAACATGCCACATTAATTTCAAGCCGATCGGATGCTTTTTGCGGCAGTTATCGCGGAACAGACAGACAGACAGACAGACAGACAAACGGAAATCAAAACTTTTCGTGTCTCCACAGTAAGCCTTCACTGACGTTTCGGCAATAAGATCTGGTTTTATCAGAATCATGTTAAGGCGGTATTCAAAAAAATACTTTTTTATGCTCAACAACTGGAAATTTTCTGGCACATTTTCGGATTCATTATTAATAGAAAAATATGAAACTTGCTGACGTGATTTTTGAAGAGATTTATAAGCGACCTGAGTTTTTATTTTTGCGTTGAATTAATTAAAACTTGATTCATAAGCAATTATTTTCACAGTAGGACAATATTTTTCGTTTCTAACACGATCGCTTCGGGAAATTCTGTTCAAAATGCCCACTTTGACATCATTTTTTGAAATATATTTTGCTTCTATCAAAAAATTGATCATTACGGTACATTATATAGTTTCTGAATAAGATAATCTAGCAACTGGATGCGTTTGAGAGCAAAAATGAATTTCAAAATGAGTCAGAAAATAAGCAATTTGGATTTGAATACACCCTTTAATACGATATATATATTTTTCCTTCAACCGCTATGTATTTTTAATTTGTTTTTGCTGTAAGAATTGGTCCTATCAAAAACTTTTCAATATAAATGTTGTAGATAATATTAAGAAGATATATAATAAATTCATGCGGATTTTATATCTTGTGAATTGACGAAGTTATGGATTTTTTCTTCTTCAACTCCCCCTTTTTGTTTTCGTTTTTAATTTTTTTTGCGGTACGAATTGGTCCTATCAAAAACTTGTCAATATAAAAGTTGTAGATAAAATTAAGAAGATTTATAATAAATTTAATTGGATTTGATAACTTGAGAATTGACGAAGTTATGTTTTTTTTCTCCCTAAAACCCTATTTTTTGCGCCCCTTGAGCCCATTTTTACTTTTATCAAAAATCTGTGATACATAAAATTTTGGGCCAATTTTTAGAATTAATAAAAACTTTAAACTGATTTGATATGTACAAAAATTAAGGAGTTATGGGGTTTTTCGGTTTTCACAAAACCTCTCCCTATTTCCATCGCCTTGGTCCGATTTTGCCCATTAACGAACTTGACCGAGATTTTATGCGCCTTGAATTTATGTTTCTGTTTGGAAGAGATTTGTACAGAATTATGGAAGTTATCGCGTCCAGAAGAAAGTGATATATATATATATATATATATATATAAAGTTTTTTACTGTGGGTGGTTTTGGGTTCTACGGGTCATGATCGGTGTAGATCTACAAAATTATTTCAGAAATTCCAACATAGGGGAGAATGTAATAGGTAGTATTTCATACGAAATCTACCTAAAAATGGCTACTATATAGCAGTTTGAATTTCTAATGTGGGTGACATTTTGAAAAATCTGATATTTTGCCTGCGACAGCACTCGTATATATCAACCGATTCTGATGCAAGTTAGCATGTGCACAAGAATTACTAAGGTCTCGTCCGATATATTGTCGAATTTGGCGACCAAATATAAATCACTTTAAATATAACCAGCTTGGATAAAGCTGATTAATTTCGCGAAATTATCATTTTATATTCAGTATTGTCAAAAGTTGGCATTGAATCTCCTATAATCGGTTTCCACTAATTTGAGATTCGTGTGTTTGAATAATATAAGCTAGATTAAAAAAAATAAAGAATATGAAAGCTACCTCATCCTCCCGGCGCTGGCCGGAAGGACTTTATTACTTTCTTCTATCTTTACAAGAAGGAAGTATTGGATTCATGAAAAATTTCGACTTACGGTTTGCGATGGATTTATACGTTTTAGAAGGTCCTGAACACGATTTGATGGTTTTTAGGAAATGTCTGTCTGTCACTCTGTCATTCTGCGACTCTGTATGTGACAAAAATTCTTGGGCGCTCTATCTCAAAAACTAATGCACGGAATTTCACAAAACTTTAGATTCAGTTAGACCTTGATATAAACTGGTTCTTATTACCTTTTGGTGTAAATTGTCCAACAGGTGGCGCTGCTGTGCTGCATTTTTCACGATTTCGCAAATAACTCTATCTCAAGAACTAATGCACAGAATTGCATAAAACTTCAGATTCAGTTAGTCCTTGATATAATTCGGAGCTGATTACGTTTTAGTGAAAATCGCCCAACAGGTGGCGCTGCTATGCTGCATTATTCATGATTATCGCAATAGCTTTATCTCAAGAACTAAAGCACGAATTTTCATCAAATTTCAGATTCAGTTATTCCCTGATTTAAATTAGTACTGTTTAGTTTTTAGTGCAAATCGCCCAACAGGCGGCGCTGCTGTGCTGTATTTTTTACGATTTCCTCAATAGCTGTATCTCAATGACTAATGCATGAATTTTCATCAAGCTTCATATTCAGTTAGTCCCTAAATTGGTCCTGATTAGTGTTTGGTGAAAATCGCTTAACTGGTGGCACTGCTATGTGGAATTGTTTACGATTTCCGCAATACCTCTATCTCAAAAACTAATGTAAGGATTTTCATCAAACTGCAGATTCAGTTAGAAGATTTTGGTGTAAATCCCCTAACTGGTGGCGCTTATGTGCTGCATTTTGCATGATTTACACGATTTTAGCGATAGTTCTATCTCAAGAACTATACTGCACGGAATTTCATATCTTTAGAATCCTCATGATGGACATAGATTGCCGTTTAATTTTGGCACTGTACTAGAGAATTTTGAAGCATTAACATGTATGAGATAGAAGAAAGTTTTGGGATTGGCATATCCGACTAGTTTTAATTTTTTATCTGAAACTAGAACACTACTTTAATTTTTACGAGCATACAGAGTGTCCGATAAAAACGTTTCCGAAACTTTGATTAACTATTCTTCCGCAACAAGTGTGAAACATCAAGATTGCCCGCTATAAAACATTATGCATTTTAATTAGTAAACGCCCCTTTTCAGTGTGACAAAATATACTAGTTAATTATTGCCAAGTATGAAAGTATTTATAAAGAGTGTTAACGTGTTTAGCCCGGATCTATTTAATTCCCATTTTGCGGAAGAATAACTATTCCTCCGCAACAAGTGTGAAACATCGAGATTGCCAACTATGAAACGTGCATTTTTAATAGTAAACGTCATTTCTCAGTGTGACAAAATATACTAGTTAATTCTTGCCAAAAATAATGTACTTGTAAAGAGTGTTTGTTGAAATCCATAACTTTTTTGTTCCGTTTCAGAATGGTTACCCGTGGAGAATTAAAAAGTTAATCGTATTGCATACTAATCGACTTGTGAGGATATTATATAACTTCCTGAAGCCACTGATGGGAAGTAAACTTGTGGAAAGGGTAACTATTGCTTTACATTTCTAAAACAAGAACGAAAAATCAAGCTTCCAGCATAGATTATGAAACACTTCCTTAATACTGTAACAAAATTTCGCAGTTTATTAACCCTTTCTCGACGAGCGTGCTTTACAGAATTTTTAATCTTTTACATCGTTTTTTTTTTAAACAGAAATGTTTGCCAAATTGAATCGGGAAAATGCCCTGATTAAATAAGGCAAAATTTACAATAAAAAATAACTGGTGGAAATAATCAAGGATTCTGAGCACGTTATGCGACTCTTATGCTTAACGCTAGTCCTGAAGAAGTTAAGGTGAAATATGATGGCTAAATAAACGAGGGAAGACGAGGGATGACCGTCCCGGGAACTCAGCTTTCGCTTTAGACTATAAGTGCAATTCCGCGAGAAACGCCTAAATAAACAGTTTACATAGTGCTTAACGCACTCGAAAAAGCAATTTCTGAAATTATCATCGATAGTCGCATAAATATCCGAATTGATTTGTGTAGCCTTGTATTTGATCTATGGATTTGTATGTATACGACATATAATGCTAAAAGCTAGATCAGTTAAATGCATAGCACATTTGAAAATTACCATTCAGACAATTTCCGTCAATAAAAGAAAATATACTTGAGACCTTTTGTACATCCTCGTATATGGGCATTCTCACAATCTTTTGACTTTCGGGAATAAAAATCTTGTGAAATTAAACTTGCTAAAATAACATTTTAATCTGATAGACGAATGACTTAATGATTCAGAATAAAGAAAATATGATCAGCAGCATTTTTTTATTTTTTATTTAAATGAGGTTTAAGTTAAACTTGAGAGTTTAATTTTCCATACCATTTTACCACTATAGCTTTCTATTTTCATCTAAATTTTTACTGATAATGAATTTGCATTGTACCCACAGGACATTCAAATGAGAAATAATAACAATGTAGTATTTTTAGTACAAAATTTTGGTACAACATTGTCCTAAAGGGGTGTTAAAGAAGGGACGGTAAGGTAAAAAAAAGGAGAAGGTATAGGAAAAAAGGGACGGTAAGGAAAAAAAAGGGGTGGTGGTAAGAATGGGACGGTAATGAAAATTACCACCTATTTTTAGGCACATCATGTTAAGACTAAGTGATAGCCACAATGCTCATTGATTTTTAGAAACAGTTATTTACATTGAATTAAATAAATAAAAAAAAATTACATCGGAAAGTGCAGGAATAAACCTTGGGGACGGTAAGACTACCCATAAAGCCACGATGTTTGAAATTGGTATTTAAATGCTCATTTAAATTCTGCAGTAAATTTTCTGTCAAAGAATTTTAAACATTCTTTCTCTAGTATACTTCTGCATGAGAAAAAAACTTGAAAAAAATTCTGTGGCTGCATGTGAAGTGATTTTCTGTATAATTTAACAAGAGGAATGGTAAGGAATCTAAAACCTACGGACAGGGTTAAAAAAATAATAACAACCGTAAAAATGTGCGCAGGTTAATTTTTTGCTACATATTTATATAAAACAATAGTCCCAGTTTCAGAAAAACATTACATCGAATTACTTTTATTGAAACAATTTTGTACAGTCAGCTCCAAACTTAAAAATCAGCATCAAGGACACGGGACTGTATAGGGATTTCTTGGATATTTGGACCCCCAACATCGTCCAAAACTTATTTATCTCGTTCATATCGTTATGCAGTCATGCAATGGGATGTTCCTCAGTATATGAAAAAAAAAAAGACACAAGAATATGTACTAAAATAAAAATTATTATTCAGAGACTTAAAAGTCAAAAGATTGTGAGAATGCCCCATATGATATATACAATTTATACACACCAATATGAAAAAAACAATTTTAATTTAAAATGAAGTTACAGCAATTATTATTCATACGCAGTAAAATAGCCAGATACATTTGTGTAAGTGAACGACTCATACCATAGTAGACCAAGTCCATTTTGAAAAAAAGTGAGATAGTCCATTCAGAAAGTGCATAAAATCTATTTTATACACTTCCAGATTAAACCAAGTCTGTTAACAGATGACATATCACACTTGAGAAAGTATGGGAAAAGAGACTTGGTTCACTGTGGGAGTGGATAAAACAGATTTTATGCACCTTCTGAATGGACTATCGCGTTTATTTTCAAAATAGACTTGGCCTACTATGGTTGTGCGCCCCTCATATGTACACCAGATAACTACAATAAGCGGCTTGTAGTATCACACCTCAATGATATATATATAAATTTCAATATGTTTAAAATAGAGTAATAATCATGAAAATACACCGCAAACGATGTTTTGGACCGCCATGTAATGGAATTATTTTGAGTGTCCCTGTAAATGAAGCGTATATTCTACGCTCTTCAATTCAATATCGAACATGCCACATAGTAAACTCCAATAGTATACAATCAATTTCATGACAATTTGACTATATTTATGCGAGTTAGAGCACGGACTACCGGCAGATATTCACACTTAATTCAGAAACATTTTTCAATTTTCTTGAAAAGAGTTATAAATTGTGGGGTGATTCGACCCGACTCTTGGAACACTGGCGTACGTATTAGAAAAGCTTAACCAAGTGTCTCCCGAATCCAGTTCGGGCAATTGTATGTTTCTCGATGAAGCGACATTTACGATTATACTCAAATGCATTTTGATTTGTACATTATTTGACTCTTTACTTCAGTGGTTCGCAACAGGGGTGCCACAGACATTTTCAGTAAATTTCTATAGAGATTCTACGAACTAACAAGAGCTCTTTAAAATGCAACATTCTAAATTGAGCATACTATGTAACGAAATTCAGTGTAATAAAATTGCATTTTTTTCCACATTTTTTCCAGTATTTTAATATTCTTAAAAATTGGAAATTGTACGTCAAATGTGGCAAATGAGATCCGTTCGTACTATAACTAGTTCTATAAATATTCAGATCATGGTGCAATAACTGTTGCACTCTTATGCAAAAATGCGTGAATACAAAATTTATTCCGATTCTGTATATTAAATTCAGTAATACGGAAATAATAGGACTCCATCTTAAATAGGACGTCATCACCATGGCAACCTAGAATCCTTACCTATCATGGGATATCATTGAATTAATTACGTATGATAGGATTGAACACAATGAAGAAAACTTTTATTAATATCTTAGTATTGTAATCGAAATTTGTTTCAACTTCCGGTTTTCGACGGATTTACACGCTTCAAGGGTTAGAGATCCCAAAAAACATATTTATACAAAATGTCTGTCTCTCTCTCCGTGTGTCGCCATTATACCATCGAAAAGTGTATAAAGTTATGCATAGAATTGAACAAAATTTTTTGTGCATGTTTCTGGCTATGGCTAATAGATTCTCCTTGAATTTGGAAATATTCCGCGTGAAGAGGGCGCGTGATAGTGATTTTTGTGTAATTTTCTCGATTTTTCGTAGTTGCATTGTCCATTGGCGGCTCGCGCAGTGACGGGAACTCGCGTCCTGCTACCCTCGCTATTCGCAAACAGCTGATGATAACAGAATAAGGGAAAACTATTAATTTTAATAAATATCATGATCTAGATTAACTCGTTTTTAATCCGATTAATTGACTGAAGCGGAAATTTAAGATGAAAATCAAAGTTGGTACAGTATTGAACTAATTATGTTGAACATATGTAACTGCTTTTTGAAATATTAAGATATATGAGCTAAAGAAAGTTTTGGGATTCTAGTTTAAGTTTTGGTTTAATTTTCATAAATTTTGAAACGACTCCTCAAAATTCTGCAGCGATTATATATATTAAATTTCAAACCTGTCGGTTGGTTGGTTTTTGCGCTGTTATATGCGGACAGACTGACAGATAGACGGATGGGCGGACCAGACGACGACTATAGGTGCTGCATATTTATATAATTACGAACGCATCTAAAACGACATACATACCTTTAATAGGTTTTCAATCGCCAAAATTTTAGTATGCCACGAAAGCATAAGTACGGGTTCATGTGTACCGCAAGTAAAAAAAAAATAATAATTGTAATTTAATAGGTTACAACGACCATTTGGAACTTTTTTTTTTGAAGCAGTTCCACCGAATCATACACAGATTGCGACAAATTACCTACGTTGAGCTCAATTTTTTCCGGTTAGAATCGACCGATTGTAAAACGCCGTGGCTAGTGCATTGGAACCCCTCGAGACATGGCCTTTTACTATCAATCGATTAAACATTAGATTGTTTCCTTTTTCGCGTTCGTCTTTTATTCTGTAATCGATTTTCATGGGCTACATAATCAGTTGAAAACCTCGATTTTCATGGGCTACATAATCAGTTGAAGACCTCGATTTTCATGGCCTACATAATGAGTTGAAGACCTCGATTTTTGCTTTGCAAGACGATTTTCATTTCGGCGTCGCTCTTTGGCTTTGGATTTTTCCATATCTGATAATTTGCGCTTACCTATTTTGTAACTTTTTCAATTTTCAATCATTTTATGCCTTTCGATTACCTATTCAAACAATTTTTAACGATTTTGTGCCTTTCTATTACCTATACAATTAAAAATTCTTCTAAAAGTAAAGAACATCGTTGAATTTCGTTAAAAAAAATAAAATGCGAACATAATTTGGCCCCATCCTCGACCGAAAACAACAACCATTTCCAAATCTATATAAATAAAAATGTAAATGTTCGTTTGTTCCTAATCGCGAATCTCCGAAAGTTCTTCACCGATTGATTTGAAATTCACGGGTTGAGTTGCATTCAAATCCGGAAGTGTTGTTATATAGCTATTATGAACCTCGCTCCCCCACCACCCCATTTGCCACCACCACCACCAGGGGGCGCTTTTTAAATTTTTTCCAAAACCCATCATGTAATATATCATTGGAAAGCCCTTGGAATACTGTTTCATATTATGCACCTCGCATCTCGCTCCCCTCACTTACCCCACGTGGAGGCACACTTCTATATAAATAAAAATATAAATGTTCGTTTGTACAAAATCTTAAACCTCCGAAAGTACTTCACCGATTGCTTTGAAATTCACGATTGCGTTGCATTCGAATACGCGCGTTTTTATATACCTATCACGAACCTCGCTCCTCCCTCCTCCAATTTCTTCGCCACCACCAGGGGGCGCTTTTTAATTTTTTTCAGACACACGTCAAGTGACATATTATTAGAAAGCCCTTTGACTACTCTTTCATATTATGCACCTACCATCACCCTCATCCCACTTTCCCCCCGTGGGGACACATTTCTATATTTAAAAAATGTAAACGTTCGTTTGTACGAAATCTTAAACCTCCGAAAGTTCTTCACCGATTTCTTTGAAATTCATCGATTGCGTTGCATTTGAATGCGCGCGTGTTTTTATATTACTATTATGAACCTTGCACCCCCTCCCGCAATTTCATCCCCCGGGGCACCTTTTTAATATTTTTCGACGCCCATTATGTGGTACATCATTAGAAGGCCCTTTGACCACTCTTTCATATTATGCATCTCCCCTCACTATGCCCTCCGGAGGGACACATTACTGAAATATTTCGTCAGTATTTTTTATGATATTTGTTTTTGCTTTGTTTTTTTAGTTCGTCGTTTTTCTTTTTAGCTCAAAGGCTATTTAAGCCTGAGAGCTAATGTGCCCGCAGGTTCTGTATGTATGTATGTATGTATGTATGTAACGCGATAACTCTTGATAGAAATATCCGATTTGCTTCAAATTTTGTAAATGGTTTCATTCTGATAAGGTGTTTCCCTGATTAGTTTTGGGAATTCATTGGTTAAGCATAAAAGGGGCAACAAGGACTAACTTCCCCTTAATTTAGATAAATGGGTTTTTCATGTAGAAAATTATCTGATTTGCTTCAAATTTTGTAAATAGGTTTATTTTGATAAAGTGCTTCCCTGATTAGTTTGCGTGTTTTATTGATTGTGCAAAGGGGAACGGGGAGCTAATTCCCCCCGCCCTTAATTTAGATAACTTGGTTTTTCATGTAAAATTATTCGATTTGCTTCAAATTTTGTGAATAGGTTCTATCTGATAAGGCACTTCCCTGATTTGTTTTAGGGGTTCATTGATTAAGTATTAGTTTAGGGGAAGAAGAATGCGATATATCGCAGCATATACTCAAGAACTTGGCGTACATAAGTTATGAAAGGTCATTTAGCTTGCCGTGAAAACAGTTCATGATTATTTTAAAAATGTATAAAATTTTTAACAACAACAAAAACGCCTCCAGTCACTTGATTTTATATTAACCCTTTATCTACTGACGATAATTATAAGTACCATTAAAGTAACTTGTTATTAAATTCATTTAATACATCTGTTAGTTGTAATACAGTTTAGAATGAGTTATAGATACATTACTTTTTCTTGTTGTCTTAACTAGCTGTACCCGGCCACGCGTTGCTGTGGCCTAGTCTGGCTAAGTGGAAAAGAAAGAAAAGAGAAAGTGCGCGTTTCTATAATATGTTTAATTTCAAAATACTTGTGGGTATACAATATTTTTGTTGTTACATTGTCTGTGCAGATATAGAGATTGTCTGATTTGCCGATTCTAGAACACGAAACATATAATTCTCTGTGTGAGAAGCAATTCTTGTCTAGATCTAAACCGCAGAATTTTAAAGCTTGGCCCTAAGCTTTGTTGATGGAGATTACAAACGCCAATCAAATAGGTAACTGCAATCTCTTAAATTGAAATCGCGCATCCATTGAAATAAAAGGAATGCGAGGAATGAGGACATCTTCACCTTTTAAAGGTCCTATCAAGATTGTTGCTTCTACAAAGTTACTCATTATTTTTTTACTGCAAGCCGCGTGCCGTTGCAAAGATTTGGCTTGTGAATACTTCGCAACATCTGAATTGGCAGGCCGATTGTCAATTGCAGCACGTGTGGTGGCATGCCTGGCACATCGAGTGATTTAAAAAGATATGTGCCGAGTTAAACTTATGGCATTGAGCTCACAGGCTATTCACACTAATTGTATATTATACTCCTATTTCAAAGAATAATGCCCTTTGAAAAATAAATTAAGGGGATTACCCCCTCCGTTTCCCCCCTTTATACTTAACCAATGAACCTCCAAATCTAATCAGGGAAACGCCTTATCAGTATAAACCGGTATAGCAAATTTGAAGCAAATCGGATAATTCTGCATGAAAAATCCATTTATCTATATTAAGGGAGGATTAGCCCCCGTTCGCCCTTTTATACTTAATCAATGAACCCCTAAAACAAATCAGGGAAGCGCCTTATCAGATAGAACCTATTCACAAAATTTGAAGCAAATCGAATAATTCTACATGAAAAACCAAGTTATCTAAATTAAGGGCGGGGGGAATTAGCTCCCCGTTCCCCTTTGCACAGCCAATAAAACACGCAAACTAATCAGGGAAGCACTTTATCAAAATAAACCGATTTGCAAAATTTGAAGCAAATCAGATAATTCTACATGAAAAACCCATTTATATAAATTAAGGGGAGATTAGTCCCCGTTGCCCCTTTTATGCTTAACCAATGAATTCCCAAAACTAATCAGGGAAACACCTAATCAGAATGAAACTATTTACAAAATTTGAAGCAAATCGGATATTTCTATCAAGAGTTATCGCGTTACATACATACATACATACATACAGAACCTGCGGGCACATTAGCTCTCAGGCTTAAATAACCTTTGAGCTAAAAAGAAAAACGACGAACTAAAAAAACAAAGCAAAAACAAATATCATAAAAAATACTGACGAAATATTTCAGTAATGTATCCCTCCGGAGGGCATAGTGAGGGGAGATGCATAATATGAAAGAGTGGTCAAGGGGCCTTCTAATGATATACCACATAATGGGTGTCGAAAAATATTAAAAAGGTGCCCCGGGGGATGAAATTGGGGGAGGGGGTGCAAGGTTCATAATAGTAATATAAAAACACGCGCGCATTCAAATGCAACGCAATCGATGAATTTCAAAGAAATCGGTGAAGAACTTTCGGAGGTTTAAGATTTCGTACAAACGAACGTTTACATTTTTTAAATATAGAAATGTGTCCCCACGGGGGGAAAGTGGAATGAGGGTGATGGTAGGTGCATAATATGAAAGAGTAGTCAAAGGGCTTTCTAATGATATGTCACTTGACGTGTGTCTGAAAAAATTTAAAAAGCGCCCCCTGGTGGTGGCAAAGAAATTGGAGGAGGGAGGAGCGAGGTTCGTGATAGGTATATAAAAACGCGCGTATTCGAATGCAACGCAATCGTGAATTTCAAAGCAATCGGTAAAGTACTTTCTGATGTTTAAGATTTTGTACAAACGAACATTTATATTTTTATTTATATAGAAATGTTCCCCCACGTGGGGAAAGTGAGGGGAGCGAGATGCGAGGTGCATAATATGAAACAGTATTCCAAGGGCTTTCCAATGATATATTAAATGATGGGTTTTGGAAAAATTTAAAAAGCGCCCCCTGGTGGTGGTGGGGGAGCGAGGTTCATAATAACTATATAACAACACTTCCGGATTTGAATGCAACTCAACCCGTGAATTTCAAATCAATCGGGGACGAACTTTTGGAGATTAGCGATTAGGAACAAACGAATATTATATATATATATATATATATATAATATATAATTATATAATATATATATATATATAATATATAATATATATATATATATATATAATATATAATTATATAATATATATATATATATATAATATATAATATATATATATATATATATATAATATATATATATATATAATATATAATATATATATATATATATATATATATATATATATATATATATATATATATAATAAATATTAAAATAAATAAACAAAGTTCAGAACTACTACAAATTTCAGAAATATTTAATATTCATATAGACATTTAATTTAAAATTCAGTATTTTTATATGATTCTTAATATACTTGGAAGTGAGAGGTGGGGGTTCTTGTTGCAGTGTTAATGATGTTATAAATATTTTTTACATTCTTCTCTTTGACAGTGTGTTCTTCTGGGTTCAGACATGGATGAATTGCACCAACACTTGAATCCAGTGCTGTTGCCCAAGAGCCTGGGCGGAAGTTTAGAGGAAGAAGAATGCGATATATCGCCGCATATACTCAAGAACTTGGCGTACATAAGATATGAAAGGTCTTTTAGCTTGCCGTGAAAACAATTCATGATTATTTCAAAAATGTATAAAATTTTTAACAACAACAAAAATGCCTCCAGTCACTTGATTTTATATTAACCCTTTATCTACTGACGATAATTATAAGCACCATTAAAGTAACTTGTTATTAAATTCATTTAATACATCTATTAGTTGTAATACAGTTTAGAATGAGTTATAGATACATTACTTTATCTTGTTCCAAAAGCATAATTGGTTAAACAAAACAAAAGTATTTTTAAAAGGATGATTTCTTTTGCCTTTGCATCTTTCCAGCTTTCTTGGCGATTTGGGTGGGGGGGGGGGGGAGGGTTTTTCAATTCGGAAATATTTCTATATTTCTATTGTAAGAACATTATATTTGTACATTTCCTAATTCCACTAAATACTAAGAAAAATATTTAAAATAAAAGATTTGAGTGGGGTTATAAATATTGCACAAAATCCCTTTAAATCCAAATTTAATGAATCCTTCTAAATCCTTCAATCCTTCTAAAATTTATTAAATGATTATGTAAATTTTCTAATGTATTTTAAACAATTCACGAAAAATGCCTTAAAAGATAAAATTCTCATGAATTCATAATTCAGTACATAAAGGGTTAAATTCAAAAATTTCCGCGAGCTTTTGGCCCATCTTGTATTGGCGTACAAATTCTTCCACCGTAAAAATATTGTTCTTCAACGAGTTTTCATAGTTCTGTTGTAGAGCGGCTGATCGTGCAGCGACGAGAACGCCTCATACAGCTAACACTGCGATTCAAAAGCAGCTAACGTACAACAGATTGATGGAAAATATTGATTTTATAGGGTTTTTTCGAGTTTCAAAAAATGTACGTAACCAATTTTGATAAAATTTAAAGGGAGCAATTCGAGAGTATCCTCTTTCAGTTAAAAATAATAATAATAATTCACATGAATCGGTCGCTTAGTTTCGAAGTAATCTGTGAACATGCATAAAAAGAAATACTTACGCGTCGAATTGGTTACCTTTTCCTTTTTTGAAGTCGTTGGGACTCTGTAGAAATAAAATATTTTGTAACTCTAACCTATATTATATTTTTAGGCTCATGTTTGAATAAAGTATATAGTCATAATAGATTATAAAATGTGTTACATTCTTAATATAGCAATAACTTTTTTAAAAAGATTTAATTATTTTAAAATTCTTTCTTCTTTTTCATTTTTCATATTTAAAAATAGATTTTTTATCCTTTATTCAGAGTACTTTTTTCTATCACTTTTTTAAGTTCATAATTTCTGTTTTTTTTTTTTTTTTTTTTTTTTTTTTAAGTTACAAACATATAAAAAATCCGACACTTAGGCTACTATACCCACACACAGGGTCTCAAAATACTTTTTAAAAATTTTCAGACAATTTGCTTAATTATTGTAGAAGCCTTAGATTAAAACGGAAAAATAAAATAATGCGAACTGAAAACTAGTATGTTGTGGCCATCACAAAACTTTCTTCTATATAAATCACGTCAATTAAATCATTTAAATAGTACAAGAAATTACATCAATTTAGCACCAATTCATATCAAATTCATATCAATGCATCTGAATTTGAAGTTTGATAAAAATTCGTGCATTAGTTCTTGAGATAGAGCTGTAGCGGAAATTCTGAAAAATGTAGCTTAGCAGCGCCACCAGTTGAGTGATTTACACCAATACATAAACAGGAATAATTGATATCCAAGTATACATGGATCTGAAGTTCGTTGAAAATCTAAGCATTAGTTCTTGAGATAGAGCTATTGCGAAAATCACAAAAAGCATAGCAGCGCCACCTATTGAGCGATTTACACCAAACTGTATAAAATGTCAATTCATGTCAAGGACTAACTGATTCTAAAATTTGATGAAAATTCGTGCATTAGTTCTTGAGATACACCTATAGAGGAAATTCTGAAAAATATAGCATAGCAGCGCCACCTGTTGAGAGATTTACACCAAAATGTACAATATGTCAATTCATGTCAAGGATTAACTGATTCTGAAGTTTGGTGAAAATTATTGCATTAGATCTTGAGATACAGCTATAATGGAAATTCTGAAAAGTGCAGCATAGCAGCGCCACCTGTTCAACGATTTGCACCAAAACACAAGCTGCACTAATTCATATCAAAGTATACTTGAATCTGAAGTTTCATGAAAATCCAAGCATTAGTTGTTGAGATAGAGCTATTGCGGAAATCGTAAAAAATGGCAGCGCCACCTGTTGAGCGATTTACACCAAAATGTACAAAACTTCAATTCATGTCAAGGACTAACTGAATCTGAAGTTTGATGAAAATCTGTGCATTATTTGTGGAGATTGAGCTATTGCGGTAATCGTGAAAAAGGCTGCATAGCACCGCCACCTGTTGAGCGATGTACACCAAAAACTAATCAGCACCAATTTATATCAGGGCCTAAATGAATATAATTTTTTATTAAAATGTCAATATTTCAAAATTCACTATCTCAGTACCAAATTAAATGGCAATCTTTGTTCATCATGATAATTCTAAAAATATGAAATTCCGTGCATTAGTTCTCGAGGTATGACTGTCACTGAAATTGTGTAAATCCAGCAAAATGCAGCGTAGCACCGCCACCTATTGGGTTATTTACACCAGAACCTAATTATCACCAACTTATGTCAACGTCTAACTGGATATGAAGTTTGAGGAAAATTCGTGCATTAGTTCTTGAGATAGAGGTATTGCGCAATTATGACAAATGCAGCATAGAAGCGCCACCTGTTGAGCGATTTGCAACAACACATAATCAGCAGCAGTATTAATCAAGTTATACTTAAATCTGAAGTTTGATGAAAATTCGTGCATTAGTTCTTGCGATAGAGCTATTGAGGAAATAGTTCAAAATGCAGCACAGCAGCGCCACCTATTGGGTGATTAACACTAACACGTAGTCAGCATCATTTCATATGAAGGTCTAACTAAATCCGAAGTTTGATGAAAATGTGTGCATTAGTTCTTGAGATAGAGCTACTGCGAAAATAGTGTAAATCCTGCAAAATGCAGCATAGCAGCGCCACCTGTTGGGCGATTTACACCAAACCCTAAACAGCATCTATTCATGTCAAGGACTAACGGAATCTGAAGTTTTATAAAAATCTGTGCATTAGTTCTTGAGATAGAGCTTTTGCGTAAATCATGCAAAATGCTGCATAGCAGCGCCACCTGTTGAGCGATTTACACCAAAAACTAATCAGCACCAATTTATACCAGGGTCTAACTGAATATCAATTTTTATTAAATTCCGTGCATTAGTTCTTGAGATAGAGCGCCCACAAAATTTGTGTCACATACAGACAGACAGACGGACAGACAGACAGACAGACAGACAGACAGACAGACAGACTCACAGACAGACATTTTGTAAAAACATGTTTTTCGGAATCTCTGACCCCTAAAACATGTAAATCCGTCGAAAACTGGAATTCGAAAATTTTCACGAAGCCAATACTTTCTTCTTGTAAAGATAGAAGAAAGTAAAAATGAGTAAACATTTTTACTTACACATAAATAATATTAGATTTCATTTTTATGACTCCTGTATATCTCCTTTATTATTTATCGAATCGTTCCGAAATTTTGACAGATTGTTCTAAGAATACTAAGGCACATTTTACCATAAAAATCTGAAACTCGACAGTTTTTGTCATTTTTAATACTTTCCAACAAAGTTGAAAAGTGTTTAAGAATTCGGTTTGTCTGTCCGTCTGTCCGTCTGTCCGCGCTCTAAATGTCGTAAATATACTCGAATCGTTCTGAAATTTTTGGATGTTAGTGACCTTTACCATACCACGAATCCTATTTCAAATAAAGTTTCTAGCATGTTTAGTTCATTTACATGGACAGTCAAAAGTTTCCCGTTACATTACGGCCTATGGGAAAAAAATCGTTTAAAATGGTTTTTAATGATGTTACATGCTTTCAAACATAATAAAATTGATATGCATTTATCAAGTGTACTAGAATATGCATTCTGTAGAATATACGGTGCAAAGAATAGTTATTATTCATTTACAGGGCCACACAAAATAATTCCGTTACAGAACGATATAGGGGTGGGGGGAATTGTTTGCGGCGTATTTGAATTATGTTAAATTATTTCATGTATAATGAAATTGATATACGTCGCTGAGGTTTACTATAACTTATTTCATGTATAATACGAAGTGCATAGCATTTACAGGGACACACAAAAGATTTCAGGTACTATATTGTATCCGAAGTACTGTACAGTAGCAATGATAGCTGGAAATGCATTTTTAATTATCTTATTTCAACAATTTCTCATTATCTTATTTCAATTTATTATGAAATTTCATCCTGTTATGCGTTTTCTTGCTAAACTAAATTTTCCCATTATATAGTATATATTTCAACCTACAGATCAAATACAGGGCACTTCAAAAGAATTGGAATACATATTTGGCTATAGACGGTACTGCAGAAATCAGTTTTTCAAATGTTTCATGCGTTTTCTAAAATGTTTACTTAGTTCTCTTATCTGGGAGCACGGCAGTGCGTCCGCCAAGTTCGCACAAGCCGTAAGCTACCTTTTCCTGAACCATTTCGGCATACTTTTCACCCTCTCATAACCTCGTTTTAGGGAGAGATATAGAAATTTTTCTTTTATACACGTTCGTATGCTCAAACTGAACTCAGGTTCCACGATTTCATGTTTCTATATTTAGTAGCTTTCGAAATATTAAATTCCGAAAAAGCGCTTTTTTGTCACTGACTCACTTCGCATCATCAAATAACTAAGGTACTTCTAAAAGTCGTAGAATCATGAAATTTCACAAGTAAGTCGGGTTTGTAGCACAATTAACCAGAAAAATCTGAAAACATAGAATTTCCGCCTCTAAACCCTTCAGACAGGGGGTGTTCATTTGGCCGTAAACAGTTCCTTAACACATTCAATTGTGCCAATGTTGGTCACCAAAACTCGATTACAGAGGTTTGAAGGCGGTCACGTGATTTCAAGCAGAATAACATTTTGTATATATGCTTTTCCAAAGATGTTTGTTAAATAGAAAAAATGAATATACCTAAAAATTTTAATCAGTATAGGTTATGATATATGTACAATATTAAAACAATAAAACATTTAACAAAATATAACCGCAATTCGGTACGTTTCCGATATAGTAGCCTCGGCGAAATACAGAAAATAGCTTTGACGAGGAAAGGAATTTGATAATAACGTATTTTCTGGCAACCTATTTACTGTGTCATATACACAAGCAATTTTTTCCATACGTATACAATTTATTTAATGTAAGGAACCCGTTTATTTATTTTTATATACCAACATAAATAATTTGTATATAAAAAATAATATTTTATACATGTATAAATAAAATGTTTATGTGTATATAAGTATATATATAAATAACCTAAAAGTTCATCAGGTTTGTTTTCATAGTTGTTTATATCATTTGGCAACAAATCTCAGTTTCTAAAGTCCGAATTGCGCTAAGATTTTTAAAAAATGCCAAGGTCTCTATAGTGGAAAAATATCCTAATTCCATATGAAAGTTTAAAAATTTCCTTTTAATTAAATGAAATGTGTAACTAATAAATTGTCTTGAAAGATGTGCGACAGATGCGGCGTCCGAAGTCCGCTACTAATATTAATATATTGTATTATTAGCCTACTTACTGTTAATTTATTGTTAATTTTAAATCTGTAAAAGAAAGATTATAGTTATAGATAAGATATGTTGGTCGCCAAAACCCGATTACAAAAAATTAGCCTGAGTTATAAAGGTGTTACATGATTTCAAGCAGAATGAATTTTTATATTCTTTTGCAAAAATCTTAATAAGGCAAATCTTTCAGATTATCTGTCCGTCTTTCTATCTTTTACTTCCTTAAAACAAATTTTATTAAAGACCGGGAGGCGTCTGCACAGATCATCACCTCATCGAGTTGACGGCTGTAATTTTAGGATTAGTTAAATATCGATTAGCGTATTGAAATGTAACTGGTCTGCCAAGTCATATCTTTGTGGAAACCACCTACAGACCCGATTTTACGGGTTAATCGGTGGATTTTCCATTGTGTTTTCCTGCACCCATTCCTCCATGTTTTCAAACTTTTGGATGCAGGAAAATACAATAGTAAACCTATCAGTTAACCACTAAAATTAGGTTATTGGTCTTCAGGTGGTTTCTACCAAGATATGACTTAACAGACTAGTTGCATTTAAATATGCTAATCTAGTTTTAACTAATCCTAAAATTTCAGCTGTAAACTCGATGAGGTGATGGTGTGTGCAGACGCCTCCCGGTTTATTATAAATGTCGGAATTCTAATCTCAGTAGCACTCTGGTCAATCTGGCAAATATCCCTACTATTTATGGAACACTATTCCTTTAAGTGCGTTTTAGTGATGCTAATGAACTTATGCATATGCATCATACATATTATACATATGCGTATAATGCGTAATACATTTCCATCATACATATTATAGGTATGTCTATAATACATAATACATATGCATCATTATGACGTCAGGATAAACAAAACATTTTTTGTTGCCAAATTTGAGAATTGACATGATATATTACCAAATTTAGCGAAACTTTGCTAAATGTCGCCAAGCTTGGCGAATATTTGACACTAGTGGCTATTTTTCAATGAGTTAATAATTAATGCGAGACATCTATTTTTATTTTCCCGCATATCATCTGAATAGTTAAATGATATAACGTACTAATATTTCCAAAGTGCTAATAGTTTCGTCACTGCCCAAAACCTCTGCTATTGTTATTATAGTGTACTGTTATTATACTTACTGTGACTATGTTGTTAATCTTTACACTGCTAAAACTTCTGTATTATATAAAGAGAAATTTACGGAAACTATTAAAGCATTGAAACTGCCAGTTCTCCTTATGATTATTATGTAACCTGTTAATAGATATGTACGTTAGAATGAATCTTCTATAATCCGGTTCCTCGCATTTTAGTTTTCAGGTTTCGAATAAAATTAGCTAAAATCTTAAAACCATGGCACATTGACTAATTCTTCAACACGATCAGATGAGAAGAATGATAGATTTTCAAATGGATCATGGGAGGGAGTCGGTAGACCTTCTATTCTTCCGTAATCGAGTCTATTGAAAAGGTTAACGTGAAACAAAAAGATATTAGCATCAATATGGTTTAATGCAAATGCAGATATTGTCAAAGGATTTCATAAGAGCCATTTCACTTGTACCCAGTCGTATCAGTTAAAATAAAACAAATGGCAGTGAGCCCAATTAGAAAAGATTACTTAATAGGATTAAAAATTTCCGAATTAGAGAACGAATCGTAACTGCTAAGGAAACAAGCATAAGTGAGTTAAGAGATATTTGTCACGAAAGATGAAATACATAACAACACAAAATATATGATGTGCTTCCATGATCGTAAAGAGTTCTTTATTTCTCTATCAAAAGCTTCCGACTTGGCAAAAGAATGGGCAAGTAAATTAAATTATGAATAACAGTAACATGATGCAACGTTTAACATGGAATTAATACGGTAAATACTGCTGGCTAGAGGCGGCTAGTACTTCAATATAAAAAGAAATAAAGTATAAATTTGTAAGGCTCAATAAAATAAATTTAAGTATTTTTATGTAAGCCGGACGCAAGTGGCAAATCGCCAAATACTGTTACCAACTCCATTGTTCATATTGCATTCATTTCATTTAAAGATATATACTTTTCAATCATCTCATTTAAAATAGATGCATTTCCCTCATTTTATTTAATAGAATATTTAACATAGAAATAAATAAATAAATAAATAAGAAATAATAACATAAACCAAAATATTTTATTTGAAAATCAAAGCATTGTTTCTAATTTACTCATGTGAAAAATGAAAACTGCTATTGGCGAAAAAACAAAAGGCTAAAGAGGAGATTTACTCCCGGCTAACATAAAAGTGCCGAAATTTAAGTTTTTTCATATTAATATGGTGTAGAATAATCATCTTGAAAAAACGTACAAAAAGTAGTGATATCCCAACAAAAAGTTTTCGGTAAAAAAAAAAAAAGCGCCAAGTTCTCCTTAATGTTTCGGCCAGAAAAGTAGTGATATCTGAAGTTCGCATAAGTTAAAAGCCAAACATCCCAAATCTTTCATTGAAATCCCAAAAGAGCACAATGGTGACTTCACAGTAGTCTCTCTGTCACCTCAAAGTCATCATGTGACCTTAATGTGACATTATTTGTTAACTTATCACTATGCAACGTTCACGATGACTTTGAAATTGAGTCTACAAATGACAGTCACATGAGAGTCACAATGTAACTACATTGTTAAGTCACATGGTGACTCGTCACAAAGCAGCGGTCACAGTGATCACATATAGTGATCATTTGAGACTCATAAGGAGATGTATGGAATTTCTTTTTTTTTTTCTTTTTTTTTTTTTTTTTTTGCTTCACCGTAGTGACCGTGACACTTGTGGCTATGTGTGACATGAATGAGATGTTATATGAACTAGCAGTGTTGTAGAGATCTAGACACACGGCAGTGTGTCAGCCAAGTTCGCCTGACATAGCCGTGTGTTATTTACACGAACCATTTCGAGCTGTTTTCGTCAAATTTCATTGCTCTACTACTGAAAATCTATGAGACCTACATACTTGTTATGCGAAATGTGTAGTAAGGCCACCCTAATTACCTAAAATCCAAAGTTTTATAAATAACGCATAATTAGTTTCCGAGATAATGACATTTGAAAATGTCTGATAATCGATAATTTTACCACTGACTGACTGACTGACTGACTCACTCATCAAAAAGATCTCATATATCTACTGCAGCTACAGACTTCAAATTTGGTGCGAAGTTTGTTTACACCATAAAACTAAGGAAAAAAATAAAAAAATTGTGAAAATCGATGAATTACCCACCTGGGGGTGCCCATTTTTATTTTAACATTACGTCTATTAGGCGGAATTTTAATTTGCCGTAGGAGGGTACACTGTTCCGTCGCCAAATACCGCCAAGTTTCTCGCCAACATGGCGATATATCGCCAAATTTGGCGACAAAAATTAGTCGCCAAAAGTGACGCCATCTTGGCGATATCTCTAATATTTCGCCAAATTCCCATAGACTTCTATTGTAAACCTATCTACTTACTGGGGGTTTATCTGGGTTTACTTGCTTACAGAAAATCAACAAATTGAGATATTCTATCCGTCACAGAGCCCGTTCTCAGAAACTATTCATGTTGGATACTTGAAATTTTGCATACTTATAGCTGAACACCACACATCATACGACAAATCATAAAATTTTTATAAAGTCGTACATTTAACCCTTTGGCTCCTACATGTGTATTTTAAACAATTCTTTCTAAGTGAGCCCCTAATTAGGTTGGAGGCGTGAAATTTTACAGACTTATAGCTGAACACTTCACATCAAACGACAAATCATAACATTTTGAAAGAGTCGTACATTTAACCCTTTGGGCTCCCACATGTGTATTTTAAACAATTCTTTCTATGTGAGCCTCTAACAAGGTTGGAGGCGTGAAATTTTGCATACTTATAGCTGAACACCTCACATCAAACGACAAATCATAAAATTTTGAAAAAGTTGTAAATTTAACCCTTTTGGGTCTCACATGTGTATTTTAAATAATCCTTTCTAAGTGAGGCCCTAACTAGGTTGGAGGCGAAAAATTGTACATACTTATAGCTAAAAACCTCGCATCAAACGAAAATCTATAACATTTAAAAAAAGTCGTACATTTAACCCTTTGGGCTCCCCCATGTGTATTTTAAACAATTCTTTCTAAGTGAGCCCCTAATTAGGTTGGAGGAGTGAAATTTTGCATATTTATAGCTGAATACCTCACATCAAACGACAAATCATACAATTTTGAAAAAGTCGTGCATTTAACCCTTTGCGCTCCCACATGTGTATTTTAAACAATTCTTTCTAAGTGAGCCCTAATTAGGTTGGAGGCGTGAAATTTCGCATACTTATAGCTGAACACCTCACATCAAACGAGAAATCATAAAGTTTTGAAAAAGTCGTACATTTAACCCTTTGGGCTCTCACGTGTGTATTTTAAACAATATTTTCTAAGTGAGCCCCTAATTAGGTTGGAGGCGTGAAAATTTGCATACTTATAGCTGAACGCACATCAAATGACAAATCATAAAATTTTGAAAAAGGTCGTACATTTAACCCTTTGGGCTTCCACATGCGTATTTCAAGCAATTCCTTCTAACTGAGCCCCTTATTAAATTGCAGATTTGAAATTTTGCATACTTATAGCAGAACACCTGAGGCTAGGTGACAAATTATAAAATCTTGAAAAAGTCTTACGCTTAACCCTTTGAGCTACCACATATGTTTTTTAAGCAATTCTTTCTAAGGGAGCCCTTAATTAAGTTGGAGACATGACTTTTTGCATAGGTATAGCTGAATACCCCAGACCACACGACAAATCATAAAATTTTCAAAAAGTCTTATATTATTTACTCCTCCGAGCTCTAACTCTTGTATTTTAAACAATTTTTCTAACCTCCGCCCTTTTCACCCGGGGAGCACTTTTCCAACTTTTGCCGACACTTCTTTGACCATTCTTTCATATTATGCGCCATAGCCTTACATATTTTAGTTCCACCTTTTACCGCCAGGGGAGCCTACTTATCTCTAGTGCTATGGGCTCAATACCCTCGACTAATAATCTACGGATAGTATGTAAAACGGAGTTTCGTTCGGATAGAGGTTTATTTAGAATAGAGTGCGCACCTGGTTGCGAAATGTGGAACTAACAGATTTTTCAAAAGGATAAAGTGTTTTGAAAGGAATATTAAACGAAACCCTCTGTGCGATCTGTGATCACACTTACCCACTTGTTATTTTCAAAATCATCAGAGAAAAGGATATTTAATTAGTTAAATTTGAAACTCCAGGGAGAGGCAATGTCCTTCCTCTGCACTGCCTCTTTGCCGGCACCCATGGATAAATGATACGTAGTGTGTCATAAGCACATAACTTTATTTTTCACTTTCAGTACAAAAAAGCAGGCCCAGCTATAGGATATTTAATTGGAAATTTTAATATAGGAATTTAATAGGAATTGTTTCAGAAACAATAAAAATTTCGAATCAATGCATTTCGTTTCAAAACATGCATTCAATGTAGCAGTATTAAAATATAGATTTTAGCCGCAAATTGACAGCCAAATAGTTTGTTGTAGGAAATTAAAATTAAAATTGAATGTTGCTTGGTGAATAAAATAGTCACATGTAAACACATTTAAAAGCATTAAGTAAAGTGTCTAAATATATTGTAACTTTACAAAAAGTAATGATATCTAACAAAAACATAACTGTGAAAAAAGGGAGCCAAGTTCTGTAAAGACAATGGCAAGAAAAGAAGTGATATCTAAGTGGGTGCCAAGTTCAAATAAAATTCACTCAAACTTACCTAGAGAAGTATTATAGCATTTTTTAAATTGTTTAGAAATAAAAATTATTGATAGCATATTAATAATAAATCTAGAACTTGGCAAGTTTTTGATAAATGTTATGCCTATCAATTTCATGTCTTAATAAAATGATGATGTTAATATTAACAACAATGTCATTATAAAAAAATTAATATAGTTATTATTATAAGCAAATGACTCATGATAAAGATTTGATAAACCAATTAATACACAGATACACTCCCGCTCGTCTTTGGTTATCACTCTAGCACCCACCCTCCAGAAACCTCAATGCAAACAGACGAAAAGACCTGAGAAAGAGACAGATACCCCTACGCTTGTTCTTGGTCATCCCTCTAGAGACCCCTTTAGCCCTTCAGGGGCAAAGAGCTTTTATTCGTGACATGCTGAAATGATTGAATCACACCAGAATTTAAAAACAAATTTATTTCAAAATGGGTAAAAGCTTCTTTTCACGTATTTAATAAAATTAAACTTTTTAGTCCTGAATTCTAGTGTCAATATGGCATTTTGCAGTTAAAATTAGGTGGGATATATTTTATCCCACCACCCTTCAAGGGAAAGGAGCTCACTCAAATGAAGGCTTCCAAGCATGAAATAACAAGTTTTGATATAATAATGTCATTAATAAAAATAAATGACTCGTAGGTAAAAACTTGCCAAGTTCTAGATTTATTATTAATATGCTATCAATAATTTTTATTTCTAAACAATTTAAAAAATGCTATAATACTTCTGTAGGTAAGTTTGAGTGAATTTTATTTGAACTTGGCACCCACTTAGATATCACTTCTTTTCTTGCCATTGTCTTTACAGAACTTGGCTCCCTTTTTTCACAGTTATGTTTTTGTTAGATAGTAATTACTCGAATTATATTATTTCCTTTTGAGTGTTCGCGTATTTGTAAATTAGCATTTTGTGACTGTTCCTTAATTTTTGCACACCGGTGTATTATAAATTTAAAGTGTAAAAACATTTGCCTGATATCATACAGAAAACGGATGATAAAATGCCTTTGCATATGGGTGGATTATAACCCAGAAAGTGGCACAGGCTATGTTTTATTTAAATTATTCAAATATTTTTCTTAATAATTATAAATTACCCTATTGTCATTGAGAATCAATGGACATTTTCCCATAAGATTTAATATTATTTCTTATTTTTCCAAAAAATTTAAAAGAAGTGATAAATTTTTGCCTCCAGCAATTAATTTTCTGTTGAAAGATTTCCACGTGAAAATGGAATTAAAATAATTTTTTCTTAAGAATTAAAAATAAGATTAATATTGCGTCATAGTGGAAATAAGAGTAATACAAGAAACATTAATATGAGTAAATAAAGAAAGTAGCTGAATATGACGTCAAAAATTTTACCAATACTGATTTTTAAGCGTGACTGTAAGTTACATACAGATGAGCGCGTAATTCGATTAAATAAGGTATTAACTTTGTGATATATTTATGTTTTCTTTTATTTATTTATAGAGGAAGTTTTGATTTCGTTAAGGAATATTAGCTGGAAACCAATTCTGAACTGTTTCTATTGTTTTAAGACGGCGTAAAAATTGAATTTTTCCGACGTTTAGAAGTTAATAAATTTTCAAATAAGTGAAATTTATTTTGCCGGTTACATCGTCAATATGACGTCACTGTTACACACGGACATTTTCGCTGCTTGATATATGTATTGTTTATAGACAATTTCTTTTTGTATCAACAAGGAACAAAAAATAATGGACCTTCTCAGTGTGACGTCACAGGCAACTCAACTCCGCGTATGATCAGCAAATTGGATCCAAACAAACCCAGAAAGTTCAGAGTGTATAAGAGATGCACTATGTGTCAAAACGGCATACAATATGAAGCCAGATATCGCTCAAATCATTCGGCCCAAACAAGACGAGCACGTGGAATCAGGGTTGAATTATTTGGAATGGGAGAGGTTTTTAAAGCTACCCGCAATTGTTTGGACCGAATTGTGAAAGGTTTTAATTGATTTCAAGGTTGCATTTTTACCTTCATGCCGAACCATCAAGTTTCCTCCCTATCTGTCTCTGAACTCTGAGGTATGTTTGGATCCAATTTATGGTTGATACACGGAATTGAGTTGCCTTTGACGTCACCACTTATGGGGTCCATTACTTGTAAATTTTAAAAAGATAAGGACTTTTAACGTTATGTCTGTGGCATTTTTTATCTAAAATTTTTCCTCAATGTCTTTTATCATTTTTACTTTCTTCTATCTTGACAAGAAGAAAGTATTGGTTTCATGAAAATTTTCGAATTCCAGTTTTCGACGGATTTACACGTTTTATGGGTCAGAGATTCCAAAAAAACATGTTTTTACAAAATGTCTGTCTGTGAGTCTGTCTGTCTGTCTGTCTGTCTGTCTGCCTGTCTGTCCGTCTGTCTGTCTGTCCGTCCGTCTGTCTGTCTGTCCGTCCGTCTGTCTGTCTGTATGTGACACAGATTTTGTGGGCGCTCTATCTCAAGAACTAATGCACGGAATTTAATAAATATTCATATTCAGGTAGTCCCTGATATATATTGGTGCTGATTGGTTTTTGGTGTAAATCGCCCTGCAGGTGGCGCTGCTATGTAGCATTTTGCAGGATTTCCGCAAAAGCTCTGTCTCAAAAACTAATGCACGGATTTTTATAAAACTTCAGATTCCGTTAATCCTTGATATGAATTGGTGCTGGTAACGTTTTGGTGCAAATCGCTCAACAGATGGCGCTGCTATGCTGCATTTTGCAACATTTACACGATTTTCGTAATAGCTCAATCTCAAGAAATAATGCATGGATTTCCATCAAACTTCAGATTCAGTTAGTGCTTGACATGAATTGACGTTTTTCTCCTTGTGGTGTAAATCGCTCAACAGGTGGCGCTGCTATGCTGCATTTTTTGAGATTTCCGCAATAGCTCTATCTCAAGAACTAATGCTTGGGTTTTCAACAAACTTCAGATTCAGGTATACCTGGATATGAATTAGTGCTGTTTATGTTTTGGTGTAAATCGCTCAACAGGTGGCGCTGCTATGCAGCATTTTTCACGATTTCCACAACAGCTCAATGTCCAGAACTAATGCACGGATTTTCATCAAACTTCAGATTCAGTTAGTCCTTGACGTGAATTGATGTTTTGTACCTTTTCGTGTAAATCGCTCAACAGGTGGCGCTGCTGTGCTGCATTTTTTGTGATTTCCACAATAGCTCTAGCTCCAGAACTAAATGCACCGATTTTCATCAAACTTCAGATTCCGGTATACCTTAATATGAATTAGTGCTGTTTGTGTTTGGGTGCAAATCACTCAACAGGTGGCGCTGCTCTGCTGCATTTTTTAGAATTTCCCCTACAGCTCTATCTCAATAAGTAATGGACGAATTTTCATCAAACTTCAAATTCAGGTATACTTTGATACGAATTGGTTTAAATTGATGTAATTTCTTTTACTATTTAAATGATTTAATTGACGTGATTTATATAGAAGAAAGTTTTGTGATGGCCACAACATACTAGTTTTGCCTGGCACAGAAACGACTGGTGTTGCCGCAAAATAAATACCCGGAGTTAAACTTAGGTAACAATTCCATTTTATGTTTACATCGTTGCCTGCGAGGAAAAAGGGTAAAATTTTTTTAAAGTAAAACTGGCGTTATTTTTTATATCTTACTGTATAACAGCTGTTAAATATCAGCATTAAAGATATAACACTATTTTGCATTCATAAAGTTCCCAAGTGGAAAATGGGGGTAACTAAATTTAAGTAAATTTTTATTTTTTATGCTCAGTTTGGAAGTTTTTGTCGAAACAACGACAACCTTTATTATTGCTTTCATGAGCCATTTTGGATTAATCATTGGTAAATTACACCACAAATTGTGATGCGATAATCAAACCTTAATGATGGTACATTTCGTTAATTTTGAAATGAGTTCATCTTAGAGTTTGTCTGAATGCAGTAGTTATTAAAAAACTTGACATATTAAACAAAAATATAATTTGCAGAACAAATTAGAAAAGAAAACAATTTATTTCCTACATTGTTTAAGCCCGAGAAGGGACAAATATTAAGATGTCTTATTCAGTTAGCTCTACGTTTAATGTTACATTTTCGTAACAAATAAGTTAAACCAATTGAACATTAAAAATAAAAATAAAATTCAAACAATATGATACTTTAAACACCCTAAAAACTTGGGTTCCGGTCAAATGAAAGCGAAATGAATGTTAGACTTTTTCCATTTATTAGTTGTAAATATTTGTATTGCAGATTTTGTATTATGTTTATGATGATTGTACATAAAATCATAAGGCACGTCTGGAATACAAACCTTTAAAAAAATTATAAGATTTATTTCGCTTTCATTTGACCGGAACCCAAGTTTTTAGGGTGTTTAAAGTATCATATTGCTTGAATTTTATTTTTATTTTTAATGTTCAATTGGTTTAACTTATTTGTTACGAAAATTTAACACTAAATGTAGAACTAATTGAATGAAACATCTTAATAATATCTGTCCCTCCTCTGGCTTAAACAATGTAGGAAATAAATTCTTTTCTTTTCTAATTTGTTCTGCAAATTATGTTTTTGTTTAATAATGTTATCTGTCTTTGGAATGTCTGGTAATCTATAATAGGATTTATTATTTTCCCTGCTCGAACGATTACCGCACATTTCTGCAAAACAAGTCGCTGGCATGGTGATGCGATTAAATGTGATAATTTACGTGATAACACCTGCAATAAGATATCATAATAATGTAAATAATTGCTCACAAAAGCTTTGAAATGTAGGCTCAGATTTATAAAGTAAAATGTTTCACAACAAAAGCAACAGCAAAGTGATTCACGACGACCGATGTGAAAGTACGAGTCAAGGAAAACTACCAATGTAATTTGTTTGCCCACCAAGATTTTCGCGAGAGGTCATGTGGTTAGAGCCATGACATCAGTTGAAACTGATCTATTCGAAGACAGCGCAAATAATATTTCTTTTTAATAACAAAAGTATTTTCACGTAAATATTAATAAGAGAAATAAAACTTTGGGGTAAATTACGTCAGATTTAAAACGATACCTTTAAAATGAATTATTTAAAAGAACTATCTTATAGCGCTGTTAAAAAATACCGGGAGGCAATGACACTATTTACTTAATTTATTTTACATTAGCTTATTTTCTAATGTTTAACTGATTTTTTAAAATTAAATACGAAAACAGCCATTCTATCTCTTAACAGCAGCAGATTTGGTCTTAAAAATTCCCAATCCAAGGAAAACGAATGGATACCCCTTTACAGAGAGATCGCTACTGTTTTTTTGTTTTTTTTAATTCAATATTTTAAAAGCCGATCAAATTAGCGTGCTTTTTGGATTTTGGTGTGCCTGAACGGGGGTTGGCGAGCATAGCTCGTAGGGGGCAGAGCCCCCTAGTACTGTTAAAAAATAAAATGTTTTATAGCAATAATACAGCGAGAGTCCATTTTTTTATCGAATTGAACACACAGCTAATCTTAACTAAGCTTTGCTGGGTCTTTCCCGCTGGGTGTATTCAAAGGGATTAATATCTGCCAAATGTGGCGGACGATAAGCTTTCCAGAATGTACAGCACATTGTATATCAACTATATTCTTATAATAGATTATTTACCATACTCAGGGCCTGCTTAACCTCTGAATCTATTTTGGACCCCTCTTATATGTGGCAAAACTTTTCTAAATTCTACCATACATGAAAAACTCACCAATGCTACTAATATCAGTCACGGTGTTCACAGCCGAGTTCATATATATTTCATTAAACAGTTTTTTAGGTGCGTTCGTAATTATATAAATACGTAGCACCTATAGTCGTCGTTCAGTTCGTCTGTCCGTCCGCATATAACAGAGCAAAAACTACCCAACCGAATGGTGTGAAATTTTAAATATATGATTGTTGCAAAATTTTGTCGAGCCATTTCAAATTTTATGAATATTGGATGTATAGTTTAATGACAGGGACAGTCAAAAGTTTTCCGTTACATTACGGGCAATGGGAAAAAGATTATTGGAACTGCATTTTAATGATGTTACTGACTATGCACTTATGAAGTGCAAAAATGTATACATTCAGTACAATATGGGGTGCAAAAAATATTTATAAAACTAGTTATAGTACGAACGCACCTCATTTGCCACGTTTGATGAGCAATTTCCTACTTGTTATGTTTCCTGTTTATACAACAGGCAGTTTTAGTATACATAGTTATTGTGTGCTCAGTTACACGGTTCGTTTCTAATCAGCACGTAAGAATTCAATATGATTAATTAACATCCTAATTAATCACATTCATATTTCCCGATTAAATAAGTTTCCTGAAGCAGTATGTGTATTTCTCTTCCAAAGACAAACATTTCCTTCCAAAAAAAAAAAAAAAATACCTTCCGGCTCGGCCTACAGGCGGAGGTAGATTTCGAAGTTAAGTACTAATTTCACCAACAAAACCTAAATCAAGATGAGAGATAAATCCTGTTTCTTCACTAAGAATGAGCTCTAGGGACCTAAACTTTTTGGGGAAATTCTAATATACACGAATACACACACGCATATGTATGGAATAGTTTCAAAAATGGCGAAAACAAATTTAGAGAACCTCAAAATGTTAAAATATGTTAATATTTCCATAGTCGGGATTTTTTTATGATGTTTTAATACGTTTTTTCCAACTTACATGGCGTTACATATTCACCGGCTGACGTTCTTATATTTCCAATATGATGTAATTTTTTTTTTTTTTTTTTTTTTTTTTTTTTTTTTTTGTAATTCGTCAAACTAGTTATTTCATTTTCAGTTTTCACGTGGAAATCTCCCTCTAGAAAACTTATGACGTAATGTTCAATTTTTTTTTTTCAATTCGTCAAACTATTAATTTCATTTTCATTTTTCGCGTGGAAATCTTGCAATAGAAAAGTAATTGTTGTAGTAAGAATGTTATTGTTTTTAACACTTTCCAACAAAGTTGAAAAGTGTTTATGCATTCGGTTTGTCTGTCCGTCTGTACGCGTTCTAACTCCCGTAAATATACTCGGATCGTTCTGAAATTTTTGGATGTTAGTGACCACAACCCATAGGCGTAACCAGGGGGGGTGCCCTGGGTGCCCGGGCACCCCCCCCCCCCCGCTTGCGCAGACTCAAGCACAATTATTTAAAAAAAATCGAAGTGTACAAAAGAAAAAAAGAAGGAAAAGCAGAGTTCAATTAGTTTAGCAAATTAGTTTAGGTCAGATAAGTAACAGCCTAAGTTTTAAACTGTGATAAAAAATTCCACGTTCTTTTTTTTTTTAAATTATGTCCTTTATCTTTTTTTAAAACTAGAATATTTACAAGAATCTGCATTAGTCGCGTAGTAATAGTCCAAGAGCTGTTAAACATTTTAGGGAAGGTATTTGAGGCACCCTGAAAATTTGCGCAACACTTCTTTTGTAATGACTGAATACAAAATCGAATGTCTGGCTGAAGGATCGTGGCCCAAAACCTGTGCCAGACAAAAAATGGCACTTGACACGTGTTTGGCACAGTTTTTGTGCCGACTAAAGTGTCTGTCATTTTCAAAATATTTTTTTCTAAGCATAAATATTATTGTGCCTCAATCTCAGCGTGCCTCAAATACCTTTTTTGGGTAGTCAAAAAATGGCACTTGACACGTGTCTGGCACAGTTTTTGGGCCGACTAAAGTGTCTGTCATTTTCAAAATATTTTTTTCTAAGTATAAATATTATTCTGTTTCAATCTCAGCGTGCCTCAAATACTTTTTTTGGGTAGTGTAAAAAAATGGCACTTGACACTTGCCTGGCACATGTTTTGGGCCACGATCCTTCAGCCAGACATTCGATTTTGTATTCAGGCATTACAAAAGAAGTGCTGCACAAATTTTCAGGGTGCCTCAAATACCTACTCAAAAATGTTCAACAGCTCTCCTACTATAAGCCAAAAAGCAGATTTTATAATCCCACTTTGACGTCTTTATTTTATTTTATTGTGGGAGATTTTTTTAACACCGTTCTTTTTATTGCATATTTCTGCAATTTCATGAGAAATTAACGCAAGTTCTTGACGAGGATAGAAACAGAAATTATTTGTCTCTTTGATTTCGCAGGCTTAAACTCGAGAATGAAGCAAAAAAATTTGAAAGGGAATGCAGATGTGAAACAGTAATTGTAAAAGGCGATTAGCCGGGGGAAAGGTGGGGGTGCACAGACCCTGCCTCCTTTGTAAATGAGAAACAATAACACAAAAAATTAAAATTAATCTTAAGTTGGTTGATTGGTTCAAGGGCGTAGGAACCGGGGGAGCTGGGGGAGCTGTGGCTCCCCCTGGAATATTTCAGACGGGCTCAGCTCCCCCTGCAGTAATTCTCACACCACATCTGTTTACGATACATTGCTGAATTAAAAAATAAAGTATACTTTTTCTAGGAAATTCACACTGTAAACAACAAAGAGTAGAGAGAGAGGGGTGGTGAGCACACTTGTTTGTGCCTTCACCCTTTTTCTCATTGTTTACAACCCACCCGATTTCCAGAAAAAAGGGTCTTATATAGGTCTACTACAAATTACCTGCACCGATAACATATTTATAAAGAGGAGGTCTTTAAAATTGATTTGGAAGAGATTTGTAAGCAAAACAACAGAAAGCACTTTAATTTTTGGTAAATGGAAGTGGGAGAAGCCTTAAATTTGAATATGGTATTCGGGATCGCACATAAATTAAGTTTCTATGTATCAAGTATATCTATTAAAAATTATTTTAACTGGATTAAAGAGTTGGTGATCTTTTGATATGTTTCTATTTTATACTTATGTTTGTGAAACGTGCAACTCTATGAAGGAACCCTCCAAAATGAACGAAATGATCCGCGCCACTAGCTATCCGCAATATGCCCAGGCTCCCCCTGTTTGTACAAAGTTCCTACGCCACTGGGTTGGTTGAATTTCGTGTTTCGCGACCATATTTTGACATGCGTAAAAGGAATATGGTTGAAGTCTTTCAAGTCAATACAGTAATTTTTTTTCTCTGAAAATTTTAACGCGATTTTTGGAGTTTCTTCTCGTTTCGCGGAGTTCTTTTGAAACTAGGAAAAGGACCCCGTTTCAATGTTTTAGCCCAGTGCTTTAAATTTTGATGAAATTCGCGATTTTATTCTGCGATTATTACATGATATTTACAATTTTTCCCAAAATCATTTGACGAAATTCACGTCTTTCTACGCGATTTTTTGTCGAAATCCGCACTTTTCAACACTAACCTTTGACAAAATTCGTGTTTTTCACCGCGATCCTTTGTTGAAATTCGAATTTTTTACCGCGATATTTTGACGAAATTGGGATTTCTTTAGCACGATCCTTCGATGAAATTCGTGTTTTCTTTACACGATCTTTTGACAAAATTCGCTTTTTTCCCGTGATCTTTTGACGAAATTCGCATTTTCTTTCTGCGATCCTTCGACGAAATTCTCTTTTTCACCGGGATCCTTTGACGATTTTTTTTTTTTTTGGCGGCCTATTCACGAAATTGATATTTTTACAGGGATCATTTGTCGAAATTCGCGATAGTTTTGCGCTACCGATCGAGAAAATTCCCGATATCTTTCCGTACCAATTAACAAAATCCTCTGCTCTTTTCCGCGACTTTCTGAGGAAATTTGCAACATTTTCTCGTAAATCATTTATCGAAATTCTTGATTTTTTTGTGCAATCTTTGACGAAATTCGCGATTTCTTTCTGCACTCTTTTATCGAAATTCACGACATTTTTCACGCTCGTTTGAAGAAATTCTTAAATTTTTCCGGGATCAAGTCACGAATGGATTTTAAGATGTTCCACAAAAGAAATAAAAATCGCGGACTTAAATTTTTTTTTAAATACTCACTGAAGAATCACAGATCTGTGAAAGAATTTTAAGGGCGGAAATACTGCACAGCATTTTTTATTATACGGATCTTTCCTTTTCTGTGCACAAATCACGCAATCCCGCACGTTATTTCAAACTCTGCCCTTCAAAGAAAACTTCATTACTATTGGAGTTCCGTTGGTTGCTTTTTTTTAAAACGAACATAGAATTAAAGAAATCTAGGATTGGGTGGGGGTGGGGGGAGGGACTGCATTTGGCAACGTACCCCCGACCAAGCTACGACCACTTCCGTCTCGAAACAAACGAATCCTGAATTATCGCGATTTTTTTTTTCCGAGCCAAATTAAATTTTCAGCTTTCTTATGAGAACTGATTTGACATTCTTTCAATTTGAATTTAATCACGGCAATTGCAAAAATTACCGGAGAGTTTTTTATGTTTCAAAAAAAGTCAAAAACTCACCTCAAAGTGCAAAAAACCCCGTTATAAATCGCATTAAAAATTCGGAAAAGATTAAAGGACAGCAGGGAACGAAATTAACTAATTGGGTAAAATATTTAAACCGGATTTCTTTTAGGAACGCGAAAAAAAACCCTCTAAAAATAACATTAAAAAATTGTTACAAATTGAAAAATCGCTCTAAGAATCTCGAAAAAACTTTATTGAAAAGAAGACAAAGTTTACTGGCTAAAATATATAAATCGGATTCTTTTTTACTAATTTGAAAAAATTCGCATAAAAAATTAATTGAAAAATTCCAGAAATTGTCTTCGATATGTATGACTTCAGGCAAACAGTTACTTTCCTGTCAAATCTTGCGGCTGTGAGGACTGCATTGTTTTATCACAGTTCAGCGCTTGCGCGTAACACACACACACGAAGACAGACGAGCACCTATCTTTATTATTACAGCCGCATCATGATAATATAATTTTTATCATCTTGACAAAATTTAGTGTATTGCTTTATCTAATACATTGGACACATTCTGAGGTAAAAACATGAATTATTAATGAATATTGTAATTATTTATAATATTATAATAATTATTTATATGCACTTTCCTCCAAAATTTCTTTGTTCTCCCCCGGTGATCCCTAAAAAGTCACAGAGTCACATTCTGAAAAACTTTCGTGGGTATGTACTTGTGTACAGCATGTATTATCTGAGATTTATCATCCGGCAAAATTTCATCTACAAGACTTTGACATTGATAATGCTAGGTTTACGTCTCATGCAATGCCCCGGTGCCTATAAAAGTTTCCAGCAAGATTAAAGGCGTTTTTTAATCTTTGTAAGAAGTTAGGGTGCCAAAAAGTTTTACACTTTTGACCTCACTTAGTCACTGTCTTATTTCACTGCTGCAAGGAGATTTACATATCTTTTTTTTTTTTTTTTTTTTTTTTTTTTACCATTAGATTTAGTTTTGATGTTTTGAACCCCTTTTCACACCCCCCTCACGCAAACAAAAATCGCGTATGAGCCCTTTTTAAAAGAAATAACACGCAGTTATGAATTCTAAGAGGAAAACCTGTCTAAAACGGAAATTCGGACGGTTTAATGAGGTTCTGTTTTAGCAGGTTTTACTGTATAAGATATTGTTTGTATCCAACATATTCTGGTTAAAAAGTCTGGGCACCCCCCCCGTTCAAAAGGCTGGTTACGCCTATGCAACCATAGCACAAACCCTATTGAAAATGAAGTTTGTAGCATGTTTAGCTCATTTCCAGGGGCAGTCAAAATTTTTCCGTTACATTACGGCCTATGGGAAAGAATCGTTTCAAATGATTTTTAATGATATTACACGCTTTCAAACACAATAAAAGTGATATGCATTTATCAAGTGCACTAAAATATGCATTACGTAGAATATGCGCTGCAAAGAATAAATATTATTCACTTAGAGGGACACACAAAAGAATTCCGTTAGATAATCATATACGGGTGGAGGGAACTTTTTCCGGCGTATTTTAATTATGTTAAATTATTTCATGTATAATGGAATTGATATACGTCGTTGAGGTTTACTATAACTTATTTCATGTATAATACGAAGTGCATAGCATTTACAGGGACACACAAAAGATTTCAGATACTATATTGTATCCGAAGTATTGTACGGTAGCGATGATTGCTGGAAATGCATTTTTAATGATGTTATGCGCTTTTATGTTTCAGTATATTTGTGCATTGTATATGATGTGTATAAATGCTCCCGTAAGGCATGGTGACGTTACGGCGACGTCGTTGTGAAGTCACACTGTGACTTTGTGACCGTCGATGTGACGTCACGTGACGTCGATGTGAAGTCACAGTGACTAGAATGTGAGGTCGTTATGGCCGTTTTAGAGCTCATTTGTGACGTCACATTGTGACCAATTTGTGAAGTCACGGTGTGACCAATTTGTGAAATATGTGTCATTTGTGACGAAATTGTCATTAACACTGTGATGATTCTGTGACGACAGTGACAATGTTGTGAAGTCACATTTTGGCAATTTTGTGAAAATTGTGTAATTTGTGACGATTTTGTCATTATTTTTGTGACGAATATGTGACTACAATGACAATGTTGTGACAGCGTTAAGATGCAATACATTTATTGAAAAATGAAATCGCTATTCGAGTTCAATCAATGAACCATGACAATGGAGGCAAAAGTGATTATGAGTAAAAGAAAATTCTGAAGTTCACAGAAAATTTTCAGAATGTTTTTTTCACGATACTTTGTCGAAATTTACGTTTTTTTCGAAATCCTTCGGTGAAATTCACCTGATTTGTACGATTTATTGACAAAATTTCATGTTTTTTCACTATCATTTGACGAAATTCGCTTTTTTTCGCTATGCTTTGACAAAATTCGCTTTTTTTCACTATGCTTTGACGAACTTTACGTTTTTCTTCAATCTCTTGACGAAATTGTGATTCTTAGATGAAATTCACGTTTTTGTCCACGACCATTTGAAGAAATTTAGATTTTTTTCGCGATCGTTTGACAAAATTCGCCTATTTGCGCGATTTGTTTACAAAATTTCGCCTTTTATGCGGTCCATTGATGAAATTCACGTTTTTTCTACAATCTTTTGACAAAATTTGCTATTCTTTGATGAAATTCGCTTTTTTCCCACGATTTTTTGACGAAATTTGCATTTTTTCGCAATCTTTTTGACGAAATTCACGTTTTCCTTCAATCTCTTGACGAAATTGCGATTCTTAGATGAAATTCACGTTTTTTTTCCACGACCTTTTGAAGATATTTAGATTTTTTTCGCGATCGTTTGACAAAATTCGCCTTATTTACACGATTTATTTATGAAATTTCGCTTTTTATGCGGTCCATTGATTAAATTCGCGTTTTTTCTACAATCTTTTGACAAAATTTGCTATTCTTAGGTGAAATTCGCTTTTTTCCACAACCTTTTGACGAAATTTGCATTTTTTCGCGATCCTTTGACGAAATTCACGTTTTTTTTCCAATCTCTTGACGAAATTGCGATTCTTAGATTAAATTCATGTTTTTTTCAACTACCTTTTGAAGAAATTAAAAATTTTTTTCGCGATCGTTTGACAAAATTCGCCTTATTTGCGCGATTTATTTTAAAAATTTCGCCTTTTATGCGGCCCATTGACGAAATTCGCGTTTTTTCTACAAAATTTTGACAAAATTTGCTATTCTTAGATGAAATTAGCTTTTTTCCATGATCTTTTGACGAAATTTACATTTTTTCGCGATTCTTTTACGAAATTCACCCTTAACCAATCTATTCTTTCTTTTCTATAAACATCATAGCAAGTATAAAAAACTTTTGAGAGTAAAAGGATAATTAGGTAATATTTTCTCATTCTGCTTTTGCAATAATAAATTTACAGCAAATTGGAGCTAAAGAAAAAGTAAAGAATGATATCTGCTCAACAACTACAGTATTTACTCGCGTAATAGTCGCACTTTTTTTGCCAATTTTTCATTGTGAAAGTCTAAGTGCGACTATTATGCGGGGAAATCTACTACACAATATTGTACACTCTAATGCTAAAACATTACTGGTATAAAAAAAACACATTATAATAAAATTAGTAACTTATCAAATGTTTCCAATCTATGTGCTGTTTATTAAATACCATTTTTCTTTTTATGGTAATATTTTTATAGACGTAAAATTTACAAATAATCTTTGTTAAAATTTTGACAAAAAATTCTCATAATAAATCACTTTCACTGAAGGTATCAGTACCACTATTGTAATATGAATCGGTGTATGAAGAATCTCCGTCATTCCATAAAATGTCATCTTCACTTCTGTCTAAAGCGTCGGAGATTAATAGTAATATTCCTTTGTACAAATGCAAGATGAGCTGCAAACCATATTTGTTTGTTTTGTTATTTGTGCCACTAACTAAATTATATTTATTTGCTGTTTTTATTAATTCTGAAATTACTTACTGTTCCATCTAGGCCATTTTCAAAAGTTGCAGCACCCTGCTCTTTTTAAAATGGGCGAAATACATCCTTTTTTTTTTAAATGAAATTCTCCTTTAGTTGCAATCGGAGATTTCTTTTAAAAAACTTCCCCATACCACAGTATTTCTAAATCAGTGTGCCCAAGACCTTGCAAAAATTATAGAACTTTATTTCTTTAGAAAATACAAGATATTGTTAAATCATGTCGTTATTTAATTGTATTTTTCAATTTGTAATTCATAAAATCCTTAAAAATTAATGTCACTTTATTTATCATATTAACAAATTATATACTTTTTTCTTATAGCATTACTAAACACATTACTAATATTACATTTACTCTTGAAGCTCTGTCATCATGCTCTGTTTTTACTGAACTAGCACCTCTTTTTAATACATTTGACTAAAAACACCAAAAAGCATTTTTATATGAAAAATATCAATTATTTATTCAAATAAAGTTTTGAAATTCAATAGCGATACTTTCATATTAGCAACATTCCAAGAGTTTATAGTCGAAGAAATCGCCAAAGATTTTGCTACCTACAGCAGTTTTTTTTTTTTTTAATAAATTCTAATAGTTTTAGTAGTTTAAGCGAGCTGTTCGATTACATGTTTATTAAATTTGTTTTATTTATGTACAATTTTTTATGAAGTTTTTAATTTACTATAAAGGTTTTAGAATAACGTGTGGTGAAAATTTTATATATACAATCTGTTACAAATGCAGGTAACCATATTTACTTTTAACTTTTACATGACACAGTAAAATAAAAAATAATGAAAATAATATAAAATAGTCAGCTATTTTTATGTGAATAAAGTATAAAAATTCAAACCATAAGCACAAAATAAAAACACACATTGGTTCATTATTACTATTATTATTTTATGTACAGGATTAGATAATTATAAATAACAAGCCCCCTTTAACCCACATTGTACCGCTGTCCTATAAATAGAACAGCTAATAAAACATTTTTTAAAATAAAATTGGTAAGGATTTTTTGGATGCATTTTGTTATGACGTCTTTAAAATACATAAAAGTATAACATATAAACAAAACAAAACAAAACAAAAAAAAAACAATTAACCAATTAAAATTTAATTGAAAAAAAATCTATTTAAAAAATTCTTTAAGAATTGTGATCTTATAATCTAGAATTTTACCGTTATTATTATCTTTTTATTGGAGAAATCATAGAGTATTTTTGTACAACAGAAACAGTTTTTTAAAGTAAAATAAAATATTTGCTCATAAAATTAGTTTATGTATGCATTTTATATGTCCTTACTATGTGTCCTACTAATATGTCCTGTTTATAGGACAACTAGTTACTTAAAAAATTAAAAACTTTTTTTTCAAAATTTTGCTAGTATCTACTTAATTACACAATATTAATGATGTAATTGAAGTTTTAAAATTTTTAAAAAATATTTAATCGGTGTGCTTCAATATGGGTTAATCAGTCTGTTTTCTAATAAAGTGTATAGTATAGCTATTTTGAAGTTTATGCGTATAAAATCATTCAAGAAGTAAAATATTAAAAGTATCCAGAAAAAAAAATAATGAAATATATTTTACATTTTAGCTTCCTTCATTCAAGTACATGGATATGTTTTTAATAATTAAAATATTTCAATAAAACCATATTTAAATTCTCACTGGGTTGCATAATTTCTATATTTGTCAACAAATTGAGACACCGGTTTACGTTGAAAACTTTTCGTTCATAATGTTTAACTGAAAAGTTCTTACCAACTAAGGATATCTCTTTATAAATTTTTGTAACTTTTCTCACATCGAATAATACTCATTGACACTGATTTTTCCCGCTTAATACTACATATGCATGATATCCTTTAAATAGTACTTCTCCATTATGTAAAAAAATTCTTATTTCTTCTAAATAGAATAAACTATCTTCTTTTCTTCTGAACAGATATTAATTTTTAAATAAAAATGTGCAACGCAAATTGTTTCAGACCATCAAAAAATTTTATTCTATAAAAAGGCCTTTTTATTTAGTACATTAAATACATTTAAACATTTGCTAATTATGTTAAACTTTGTTTATAATACTTTTATACGTTATTTTAAAGTTTGAGAAAATATGTGATTTTAACCTATAATATTTTAAAAGAAAACAAATCTGATTAAAATAAATTTATATAAATGATTTTAATCATCTGATTAAAATTGTTGATATACAGTTATTTATTTCAATAAATTAAATAATAAATCTACTAAACTTTATTAGGTTAATGAAATGTTTATAAGGAAATACTAAAATCATTATAATTTAAATAAAAGCAAACTCTGGAATAAAATATTTCTTCATACCTTTTTTTTCCTTAACGCCGTTTTTTATTCCGATGTAATCCATGTTTTAGGCAGAACAAATTTTTGAAGTAGAAAATATGTCCTTAATAAATACAATAGCAGTGATGGGAATCGTTTAAACCACACCAAAGCTAGTGTAAATATCTCGGACGGATATTTTTGTCTAAAGTATTATCTTGGAATGATTATTCCTATGAATTTTTTAGGTTAAATGTTTATATCTGACAGACTGCATGTTCATAACGCTACCTACTGTCCAGCAAATAACTCCTTCCGCCTGTTCCAAAGATTAAAAGCAATATGTTGTTTTCACTAGTTTTTATCGTCTGGTCTGCGGTTTTTAGCACTCTTTTTTTTTTTTTTATCAAGGCAAGAACAGATGGCTTTTCCGTTCTTATACATTTATAGGACATAAAGCATACTTCCAATTAAAATTTCTCGTTTCTAGAATTTTTTGATGCATTTAACTTTTTTTTTTATGTGTTTCAAAATAGTTCAAGTTTTAAGTTTTGTAAAGCTACTGTCGAATATGACAATAATTAAACTAATATTGGGAGTGTAACAAATTAAAGAATGTTTAAATTTTTAGAGTATTTAAAATTCATTTTAATATGCAATAGTGCAAGGTCTTTTGAAAATAGAAAATTAAAGTTTATATTATAGGTAGTAAATGCAACATAAAAAAGAAATAAAATAACTGGAGAAATAATGTTTTTAGTGGGGGAGTGGGGGGGGGGGATCAGGCAATTGTCATTTTTTTTCTATTTTAATTTCCTGTAGAATAAAACATCTTGTAAGATAACAGTATTTTTCAAAACGAAAAAAATATAAATAAATATGAATAATTAATTGCGCCACGTGTTTTGCATATATTTTGTATATTTTATTTTATATTCGGAAAAAGTTAAATTTATTTAAAAAGTGTGACACAAGTAGCCAAATTTATTTTTTAAGAATTACTACTAAAAGTAACTAAACACTAGCAGAAAAATTTATTACTGAAAATATGCAAGTGTTTTTATTTATATAATAAAGCATTGCTTTATTGCAAAACTCCGTCCCTTCCCATGCCCACACACAAACAAATCTTTGCTTTCTCCACCTGTATATTAATTTCTGCCATTTCCGCTGATAAGAATAATTTATAGATAACAAACCAATTTCCCGGATTATAGAATACAGGATAAAAATATTTTCTTATTATTGAAATCTCTACAGTTAATACATTTTTCTATATTGACCACTAATAACCCCAAAAAAACATTTCTATAAAAAAAATATCAATTATGTATTCAAATAAAGTTTTAAAATTCAATAGCGATACTTTCATATTAGCAACATTCCAAGAGCTAATAGTCGAAAAAATCGCCAAATATTTTACTATTTACAACAGTTTTTTTAATTCAAATAGTTTTAATAGTCTAAGCGAGTAGTTCGATTACATGTCTATTATATTTGTGTTTTATTTATGTACATTTTTTGATGAAGTTTTTAATTTTGTTGTGGAATATTAGCCGGGAACAAACACTGAATTATTTTTATTGTTTGAAGTGGGAAGTTTTAATCTTAACATATGTTTTGTCACACTGTGAGTTTACAATATGGTAAGGTTTTTTGTCACATAATGAGACGTACGTTACATGTAGTGTCATAACAGTGACGTCACAATTTTTTTAAATTGTCAGAAAAATATTTTTTACGGTAAATAACATTTTTTGAAGAATTTTTTAATTTTTAAAAGTTTTCTAAGAAGTTCACATATCAGTCACAATGTGACGTCGCTAAGTGGTGGCATTTTGGTCACAGTTGTGACGTGACCACAGTGACTTACAGTGACGTCACAATGACGTCACTGTGACCATGCATGCTATGAGGGCTGTAATTCATATACAGGGCTACACAAAAGAAATCGTAATGGTTATTGGGTATGATTGTAAATTGCTTAAAGGTGGTTTTTAAATGAGTTATGCATTTTTACGCCTAACTGCATTTTGTTTACTAAGAAATGTTTGTAGATAAAATTATAAAACATAGATAAAATTATATACAACGTCACGCAAAGAATTGGATACATGGCCGTCTATAAAAGATAATTTCTGAAAAAGTGATTCCAGTAGTTTTAGGACTGTTTTACTTTTAATTAAACTTTAGCTAAATAGTGACGTGTAATAAAGGTACTAGGTTAACTACAGGTTTGTACAAAAGTATACAAGTACGTTTCCATCTATTAGTATAAATTGCTGAAAGAGAAATTTCAACCAGTTATTCGTTTTCTTGCTAAACTAAATTTCCCCATTATATAGCATATATATCAACCTACAGATCAAATACTGAGTTGTTCAAAAGAATTGGAATACATATTTGATATGGATGGTAACTGCTGAAATCAGTTTTTCAAATGTTTTATGCGTTTTCTAAAATGTTTACTTAGTTCTTTTATATACATTATTTCCCTAAATAACGAAGTTTTTTTAAAGCATTCAGGAAGTGTTGGAATGTGTTTCATAATCTATGCTTAACGCATGATTTTTCTTACTTGTTTTTTCTATTGTTGGCAACTGCTATAATGAAAAAAGTTTTCCTGTTATTTTTCTGTAAGAGCTGGTTTTATCAGAATCATGTTAAGGCGGTATTTAAAATTTTTAACCATCCCCATTTCCATCCCCTTGGGTCGATTTTGCCCATTTGCAATCCCCGCCGAGATATTAGCCATATCAATGTTTTTGGCGAGCTTGAAGACGATCCGTGAGTGGTTTTGGGTTCCTGGGGTCATATAATGAAAAGATATGAAGGAATTTTTCAAAAGTCTTACCATGGTAACGACTGCAATAGGTAGTATTTCTTACGAAATCTACCTAAAATTAAAAATGCACCATAAAAAAAAAAAATAAATAAAAGTGGGAAGTAGAGGACTCATTTCACAGCCATTTTGAGTCCTCTCGTAAATTTTAGACCGTATGTGGAAAAAATGCTTGCTACCCTGTTAATCAGAGCTTTTGGAAGCCACAAATTTTTGATAGCAATTTATGCTTTATTCAATGACAAACAATCTTTGAATAACTATGGCGAAGATTACTACTTTGAAAGTGGTATTTTGCACATATTTTTAGTGTATTGCTTTAAAAAAGAAACTGATAAGGTGTTGGGTCGTAATAGTACAGATATTGAAGGAAAAAGAATTCGTTTTAACTGATTGAAATTATAAAACATTTATTGCACTAATTTCATTAATTCAAACTGATTTATTTTACAAGTGTGACGCTTTTATTTTAAGTCGCAAGTTACAATACCATGCTATGTGTGTCGCATACATGTGAAAATGCTATTTAAAGAATTTCAAGCACCATATAAAAACATTTATTTACTGTGTTATTTTTACCCAAAATCGTAATAAAAGCATCTGAATTCACCCCAAGATTTACAAAATTCAAGTGGCATTATGTATGTATCGGACTATGGCCTCAGTATTTCTTCTGTTTGCATTTCTTGGTTTAAGGTATTAACTTTGAGTTTTTTATCATATTCAGATGCGTACGAATTATATTTATCCAATTCGCTGCTTGGTGCTCTTGTAAAGTGTGGATATTATGTAACATTTTATGTAAAATACATTTTTGACAATAAATAAAAGAAAAATATTTGCAAGCTTTTTTTTTCCCCTTTTCTTTCTTTCTTTTTTCCTTTTTTCAGCCGTCCACTATACGCTATACTGACTCTATAAATGTATGACGTCAATTAAGCATATAATATCATTCATCATATCCTAATAATATATATTCTAAACGGAAAAGTCAAAAACATATATTAGAAATATTTATTTGCTTAAAAGACGTTACTTTACTAAAAACACATTAAAAGTATATTAAAAACGTATACTGACATGTTTCAAGTCCTTCATTGAGTCGTCATCAGAATGTATAACAGAACTAACACAATGCACATGAAAACCGAAAAAAATTCATCAAATACAAGTTAACACATAACGCCCCCTATATTTTCGATATTGCACGTGTCCCTTCTATGTCGCGATTCCACAAATTGTCCAACCACTCAATCCATATATTCGGGATGCGAAAAGATAAGGTATCGTTACAAAATCATGAACCTTTAAAAAAAATCTCAATGGATTCCCCTATAAATAATTGTAAATCCAACAAAAAATTTTCTGTAAAAAAAAAAGAAAAGCGCCAAGTTCTCCTTAATGTTTCGGCCAGAAAAAGTAGTGATATCTGAAGTTCGCGCAAGTTAAAAGCCAAACATCCCAAATCTTTCATTGAAAATGACTTCCTGCGTCTTGGCCGTTAATGCTTTCGAGAGGATTTTTCAAATTCTAAAGTATGTACAAATAAGCTACATGCCAACTACATTTTTTGAGGACTTTAGGCATTTTGTGGCACAAAGTACAGAAATAAAACACACATTCAAAAAAAGCATATAAACCACTTCAATCTATTTAAATGCTTTGAAGTTAAAAATAACAAAATAACTGTATTCAGAAGATAATATTCCAACAGAGCTAACTGCTAAAACACAATTAGTATCCGCTTTTAGTAACTCCTCCACAATTAGTAACTCCTTCAAGGGCTGTGGTTCATTTTTGGACTATTTATATTTAATCTCTGAATGGGACATTGACACCAGAATTTTAATTTTAGTTAATTGAATTTTAATTAGTTAGTACGTGAAGAAAAGCTTCTATGTATTTTCAAATACATTTGTTTGTAAATTCCAGTGTCATTCATTCATTCATTTCAGTATTTTACTAAGAGAAGAGCTTTGCCCCTGAAAGGGTTAAAGCGAATATACCTCTTAATACTATATGCAAACAAACTATAATAAATGTTCGAATGAAAAAATCTCTTTCGTCAGTGCACAAGATTTCAATGTTATACATTAAAATATAATGTAACGCATTGTGAGACTTGAAAAAAGTAAATTTTATTTTATTTCTTGGGTTTCATGTTAATGACTTTAAAGGTTTACAACATACAAAATAAATTTCAATTAAACCATAAGTGGACTAAATGATTTGTAATCAAAACTAATGTTTTTTGAAACTCAATAGTATTTATCAGAAATCTTTTACTTGTAACGTCTTCATGTGAATTCGTTTCCTTGCATTCTAATATTACTTTTAATATTTAAATAATTCACAAATGCGTAATTTCCTATCATTAATTTTGAAAATGCTGTTGAAGGCATTAACGGCCAAGTCGCAGGAAGCCATTTTCAATGAAAGATTTGGGATGTTTGGCTTTTAACTTGTGCGAACTTCAGATATCACTACTTTTTCTGGCCGAAACATTAAGGACAACTTGGCGCTTTTTTTTTATTTTTACAGAAAACTTTTTGTTGGGATATCACTACTTTTTGTATGTTTTTTCAAGAGTGTTTTTTTTTAAACGATGTTAATATAAAACTTTTTTTTAAATTTCGGTACTTTTATGTTAGCTGGGCACAAATCTCCTCAGTAGCATTTTGGTTTTTCGCCAATAGCAGTTTTCATTTTTTACATGTTTAAATTAGAAACAATGCTTTGATTTTTCAAATAAAATATTTTGGTTTATGTTATTATTTCTTATTTATTTATTTTTATGTTTTAAATAAAATGAGTGAAAGGCATCTATTTTAAATGTGATGACTGAAAAATTTATATTTTTAAATGAAATGAATGAAATATGAACAATGGGGATGGAAAGATTATTTTGGCGATTTGTCACTTGCGCCCAGCTAACCTAAAAAATACCTAAATTTATTTTTTGAGCTTTACAAATTTATACTTTACTAGCAGGCTACACCCTTTCGCTGGTTCATTTTCCAAATGATCCTTGATCAAACAAAATTATGAATTCGACCTTGTATTTTAAATTAATATGGACGTTCACCGAGAAAATCTTTCCGCATTTGCTGAATACTATGCAAACGCTATTTAGCTATTATATTATCCCATGGGTTAGGCAAAAATCGGGCTATTGAGAAGAAACTCTTTTTACAGTATATATTTAAAGCAGAGGTTGGGAAGAAAATACGGCCGTTATGATAATCAGAAATGTTAAAATGTTCTCTAGTCACCACACTACTAAAATGAGAGATAATTACAGAGAGTGACCACTGAACATTAATTATGTTCGGATTATTCACTTGCGTTTGGTAGTTCTTGAACTCCGGGCTTCTCAGCTTGGTGCTATGTGTGGTTCTGGTAGCTTAAATACAATTCCTCTCTACGTTGCATTATATTTTGTAATATACGTCTTCTAGCAGGTCTACTGCAGTTTTCTATCTTCGGATTACAGCAGAGTAAATACGGTAAAAAAATGTAATAAATTGTTTGCACACAAAAAGTCTTTAACTTTCATTAAAAGAAATGTGAATCACATAAAAGTGGATTTTTAAAAATGAAGTGTTTGAATATATTAAAATAATGTCATTTTCATTTTCATTACCATTTACTTTTTATATATATACCACTTGCAATTATGTAGCTGTTAACCTGAAAAAAAAAAACCCCTCGATAACTGATTATGATAGAAAAATAAACCTCTTGTTTTCATCCAATCAAAATCTTCCCAATCTTCCATAATCGGGTACGCAGCTAAGTTTTACGGCAAACATTAGAAGTGTTTGCAAACTATATGGTTACAAATTTACCAGAGTTAACACACTTAAAACACACGTAATTATGCGCCAAACTACATTCCATTAAATAAAGTCAAATTGCTGTTGGCTGAAATATAGATCTTTCGCCAAAAATAGTCTTTGTAAACGACAAATAAAGTCAGTTATACAAAACTTAATAACCTAACACGTTATATTATAACGAAATAATCTTTTTGATGCACCGAGGACCTTTTTTCATTTCTCTAAAGAGTACAATAACACGGAGAAATAAATACACTTTTTATTTTCAAAATTACATTATTCTTCAGTCTGCTGCCTAAATAAACCTAAAATCGTTAATTTTTTCCTGAGTTTAGCGAATAGGATTGTGCGTCAGAAGAACTTGCTTTATAATGATTTCTATTTTCAATTTTATCTGCATTTCAGGTACTTTTTTCTTATCTAGGCTAAAATGATAAATCAACAAATATTGTTCCACCAGCCACCATTGGAATTTCAATTTTTTTTTTTCCAAGAATTTATTTTTTAGTGACAGTAAAATAACTACAAATAAAAAATATGTAATACTAAATCTTCTGTTCTCCGTTTGCTTCATAATGAAAAAACATAAATTTAATAATCGCTAAGTACAAATTTCATGTAATCATCTGTAATCGCGATCACTGTCCAGAGACTCTTTCAAATATAAAAGAAACATCCAAATAGTTCAGTAAATACACTAATTAGCGGGTAACCTGATTACGGAAGATTAATCCAATATCAAAAACCTTCAAAAAAAAAAAAAAAACTGAAAAAGGGATGACGAATTAAAAAGATAATCGAAAATTTATTTCAGTGAGCAATTTTTATTGTAAAATATTTTCTTTTGTGGTATTAATAACGCAAAATTGCATAAATTTTCTTAAGAATAATCTTTAGTACTTAACATTTGAAACAGTAGACTTTTCTAAAAGGGAAATTGGCGATATATGTAAAAAAAAAAAAAAAAAAAAAAAAAAAAAAAAAGAGTGGACAATATTCGTTGATCTGAGTTCGAGGTTATAAAAGTCATAAGTTTGGAAAAAAAAATAGCGTGTTTCCGTAGAAAAATATTTTAAATATCTGAAATTAAATTATTTATAATATGTGTGTGTGTGTGGAAGGGGGGGGGGGGGGCAAACTTTTGCATTAAAATTTAAATATTTGACTCCACTTTTATAATATTAACTGCTATTTATATAATATCGTCATTTTTATAATTACATCTGCTAGTTTTTTTCTGTAAGAGATACATAATAATAATAAATAATAATAATAAAAATTGTTACTCGCAAGGAAGGTCTCCTTAAAACGCATACTCAAAATATTTTGAAAAAGGAAATGCTAATAAAATTACTCATGTATATAAAAAAAGATCGGTAAATATATTGCGGTAGAATCCCAGTAGAAAATCTGTAAAAAAAAAAAAAAAAAAAAATCGAGTATTTGGCGCGAAAAGACTAACGCTCCACGCTCTTTGGCGAACCAATACGTTTCCTCGCCAAATGCAAGAAATTGAAATGCATTTATAAATTCCTTGTTAAATAAGTAATTAAATGCCTAATGCTCAATGAATTTAAACTTAAACTGTGGATTAGCTTACTATTTTTGCTGTAAGCTTATATAATATATGCAAATTGCGTGTTATTTGTATTGAGCTATTTAATTTTATACGGTGTCACCGTCTGGATAAGTTTTAAGGGTATTTTAATTAAGAATGCTATAATTAAACATTTCGATATTAAATTGTTGTTTCCATGGCAATAAAACTCTCTTGTTGTCTCTGACACTAACAATATTGAAGTCAAATTGCCAATGCTGAGAATCGGACCTTAATTTGAGTTTGAAACACTTTTAATCCATTTAAATTTCGTTGTAAACGGCATAAATACGATCGTTAAATTTCATTATTACATATATAAATGTACATGACAAAACTGCAGTTATAAATAAGTCTTTAAGTTAAACTTACTTAAACTAACTTCGTATCTAGAGTTGAAAAAGTTTTTCTTAAAGAATATTTATCACAGTATTATTCAAAATTTTATCGTGTCGCCATCCAGTTCTAAATCGCAAAAAATGAGATTTTCATTATTTTTTTAGGAATGCTAAATAGAGGTTCTGCCGTTTTTTTATGATATATATACTTATGAGAAGAATATTCTATAATTTTTTTTCAAATAATTCTGAGCATGCGCTTATGGGGAACTTCCTTGATATCATATTATATAAATTTTTCAGATGCATTTTTCTTAACCTGATGCAAAAGATAAATCGCCAAATATTATTTCAATTGCAATATTTCAACTGAGTAATTTTTTAAGTAATACGAACATTCTCTTTCATGTTTAAATTAAATATTTTTGTTTTTTAATATTATCACTCATTAAAATGGATTTCTTTTTTAAAGATTTTAAATAAAATTAGTAACAGTTTTTTGTCTTTTATTTTTCTAGATGTAATAGCCGTTTCAATTTTTCTTTTTTTTATCAACGATAAATTTCGCCAAGAAATAAAATGGTAAACCTTATCGTCCAAAATAACAGAACTTTCCGTCATAATTCTATAACTTATATAGGTAGAATGATGTGTTATAGCTTAAAACCTTCCCTAAAACGATACCTATCTAACGGTATAAGTTCCGTAAAAATCCATGCAGTAGAACTTGAAATCTAAGCGTTCGGAACGAAATTTCCATTTGGATTTTCTATATATAATAGATTTCTTTTTATGTTAAAGAACTAGCCGTCTCTAGCAAGCAGTTTTTTCTCCTTAAATGCATGTTAAGCATTGCATTATGTTACTGTTATTCCTAATTTAATTTACTTGCCCATTCTTTCTCCAAATCGGAAGCATTTGATAGAGAAATCAAGTACTCTTTACGATCATGGAATCACATCATATATTATATTTGTTTTGTTATGTATTTCATCTTTCGTGACAAATATTTCTTAACTCACTTATTCTTAATGTATGTTTTATTATCAATTGTAATACGTTCTCTAATGCGGAGATTTTTAATCCTATTACGTAATATTTTCTAATTGGGTTCACTGCCAATTATTGAATTTTAACTGATACGAAAGGTGCAAATGAAATGGTTCTTATGAAATCCTTTGACAATATCTGCATTTACATTAAACTATATTGATACTAATATCGTTTTGTTTCACGCTAACCTTTTCAGTAGATTCGATTACGAAAGAATGGAAAATCTACCGGCGCACTGCCATGATCTATTAGAAAATCTATCATTATTCCCATCTAATCGTACTGAACAATGTGCCAATGTGCTGTGGTTTAAGATTTTAGCTAATTTTACTCGAAACCTGAAAACTAAAATGCGAGGAACTCGATTATAGAAGATTCATTCTAACGTACATATCGATAAACAGGTTACATACATCTACCCTATATATATAAAATCCTAATGAATCGAATTGAAACGAATTTATGTAACGATTCTATGAAACGACTGATTAAACAACTGATTACGTTTCACGGCGATTTCTCCTAAAATATGGAATACTTTGCAATGAAATTAACACCAAAAATCCCTATTGATCCACAGATCTCAAAACTGGTATTAGAATTTTAAAATTAGAATTAGTTTTCGAAATATTAATTTTTTTCTAATTTTAAATACTTTTTTTCTAATGATGGCAACTCAAATTTTAATCATAACAGATATTTTTTTTCATATTTTAGAAAAAATTATTTTAAATTAATTTGGCGACGAGTTTGGCCTCCCTTAAATGTATGTTAAGAAATGCATCATGTTACTTTTATTCAGAATTCAATTTGTATTTCATTATCATTTTATTTAATACAAAACTTTCATTTAAAATTGAAACCTTTAAAATAAATGGCTTTTACTTCATTCTTTTTTTAAACGAAACGAAAAGAAAAATATTAGACACAGATGTCATATACGCAACGGGGTACCTAATTGGCGCCAAAATGGCGTTATTTTGCCTGACATGGTAACCCGGCTATTGTTGTTTATTTATTAATAAATGTTTATTTGAATTTATTTTCCTTTTATTTACAAAGAATGTTATAAATTGTTTTCTTTTATAGTTATTAATTAATTTTTTTATTGTTATTTCATTTTAAAAATAACAGAAAATAATTTAAAAATACATATGTAACAGGTATTTGAAAACGAGGTTTTCGCCAAATTGTCGTAAAAAAAAAAAAAAATCACGCCAAACCCGGTGCGTATGTGACAATGCAACAAATCATGAGATTTAATTTCCACTTCAAAGCAACGTTTTAATGTTATTACTTTTCCCGTCGACCAATTTCGCCATATTATATAAATAACCAAATTATACAAATTGACATATTTTTTTATTTTAAATAACAAAAGAACAAATAAATTAGTATAACATTAACAAAAATACAAATAAAACGCCGAAATAAAAATCACTTGATGGCGTGAACATGTGTAACTTCCTTAAAGTCAAGTGAATGTGACATTTACGATCAACCATTATTGGCACTTAATCTTATAGTTTGGCGACAGATTTTTGGTCGATGGGATAACCAAGTAGCACCGTTTTAATTTACCACTCGAAAAATAAAAAAATGCTAACTGGCGAGTTAAAAAAAAAAAAAAAAAGCTATTGACGAGATTTTCACCCGGCTAACATAAAAGTACCAGGAATTCTTTGTGATCATGGCAACTTTTATGTAGTTTTATTCGAAAAAATAATTTTGATTCTTTAATCAAAATGGAAACCTTTCTTATGAAAAGCGAAGGAATTAGCCCGTTGTTTATGGCAGTTACATGACTTGGACTATCAGAATATAAACGAAATAATGGGGATAGAATAATATTCGGCGACTTATCACACCTGTGGCTGGCTAACATTAAAGTACCAAAATGACCGCCTGGAATATAAAAAGCGAAGGGATCCGCCTGGAGCTGTTGATGATAGTCACATGACTTAGGCTATTATTATAGAGATTGTTTTCAATTTTAAAAACAGCGAAAAGAATAATATTTTCTAACGATTAAAATTTATTTTCACGTGACTATTAAAAACAGAAAAAAAAACTTTAAAATTACTATTAAATGAGTACGTGTTAAAGGCAGGAAAATATTGAAAATTATGTCCTGAAAATTGTATTTACACGTGAATATTAAAAGGGAAAGGAAACTTTAAAATAATAAATACATTAATATGAGTTTAACCCTTTCACAAACAAGGCACTTCTTTTCGTAAAATCTTGAAATCAGTGAATGGCACCAGAATTTACAAAGAAATTTCGAAATACAAAAATGCTTTTGTTCACTTACTTGATCACCCGACCGGAGCACCAACCAAAGAATGGCATAGGATGTAACGCTCCGGTGGAAATTCCCTACAACAATCACCGATGCCGGACATCGGAACGCACCCAAAATAACAAGGAAAATGGCATATATTCTGACGTACTTACATCAGTAAATAATAAATTTACAAAACAAATGATGTTGCTTTCATCATAATAATAAAAATAGAAAACAATAGTGAGGTGGCTTAAATGTATAACAAAAGTTAAGACTATAGATCATTGTTCAAGATTATGAAGTGTAAATGTTCATTAAAGTTCACTTTTCACTAATGTTCATATGAGTTCAGTGTTCGAAAAAAAATGTTCATAAATGTTTTGTAAAAGAAAAACTAACTTGAAAAAGATCACCATAATGTACAGACCTCAAGAGATAATCAGCGTTAAAAGAAATGTCAGACAAAGGGCAGTTACTATAAAAGGCACAATGTTGAGCTCGATTTTGATGTAGTGTCAGAAAACCACGTAATGTTCGTAGCGAACCACTGATGAGTATTAACACTATGATAGAAGCAAATAGATACAAGTGTAAAAATTCTCAAAATTTATACCCAATAAATGAGTATTCCCGATTAAGTGCGTTGTACATAGCACACAATTTTCTATAGTTTGAACGGGTGAAGAGAACGTTTCGAATGTTCCATCTCAATGTACAATTCCTGTTGAATTTAAATGTACAAGGCATTAACGAACAATGTCCAAACAAATAATGTTATATACTTCCTACATCACCACAGTTGCACCTGTTATTTGGGCGCTTTCCTATTTTAAACAGATACTGTGGAAATGCTCCATGTGAAGAAAGAAAATAACATATCACCTGGGATTCACATAGAAATAAATCGTCAACCTTGTTTAATATCGCATAAGTATATATTCCCTTGGCCGAATTTTCCCAAGAAACTTGCCATTGATCATGTAGAAGTGTTTTAAAATGACATTTTAAATTAGAAGTTGGTGCAGGAATGCGTAGAACTTTATCATAAAGATCATTTGTAATAACTGATTTTGCCAACATGTCCGCTCTTTCATTTCCTGATATTCCAACATGCGATTTTATCCAGCCAACATATATGACTTTATTATGTAACAGGCGCAAAGAGTTGAAGATATTAAAAAGCTGACTGTTAGATGGAAATAAGCGCTGAAGAGCGTAAATTGATGACAAGCTGTCAGTATAAAAATGAAATGAATATAAAAGGGAAATTTTCATCCCAATATTCTGATGCTAATGTGGCATTTAAGAATTAAAAGTAAGTGATCCAAAAATGAACCACCGCCCTTGAAGGGGTTAAAGCAGCAAATTTTAGTAACTGTATTATGTCAATCGTTTTATAACGCTGTTAAAAAATACCGAGAGACAAAGACTCTGTTTACTTAATTCATTTTATTTTAGCTTCTTTTCAAATGTTTAACTCATCTTCTTTAACCAAACACGAAAACAACCATTGGATGTCTTAACAGCAACTGATTCTACCTTAAATTTTTGCAATCAAAGGGAATTGAATGGAAACCCCTTTACGGGGAGATCGCTACAGGTTTTATCAGCATAATTCAATTTTCTCTAATATTTTAAAACCGATCAGATTAGCGTGCTTTTAGAATCTACAGTGTCTGAACGGGGGTTGGCGAGCGTAGCTTGCAGGGGGCAGAGCCCCCTATTATTATAGAATTATAATAATCATAAGGAGAACTGGCAGTTTCGGTGCTTTAATAGTTTCTGCAAATTCTCTTTATATGATACAGAAGTTTTAATAGTGTAAAGACTAACAACATAGAAACAGTAACTATAATAAGAGTACAATATTATAACATTAGCGGTGGTTTTGTGCAGTGACGAAACTATTAACACTTTGTAAATATTTATACGTTATGTCATTTAACTAATCAGATGATATGAGGAAAAATATAAATAGATGGTTCGCACTAATAATCAACTCAATGAAAAAAAAACCACTAGCGTCAAATTCTCGCCAAGCTTGGCGACATTTAGTGAAGTGTTGCCAAATTTGGTAATATATCATGTCAATTCTAAAATTTGGCGACGAAAAATGTTTTGTTTATTCTGACGTCATAATGATGCATATATATTATGTATTATACACATCTAAATAATAAAAGCATAAGTCATGTGACTGTCATTAACAGTTCCGGGCTACCCGCTTCACTCACCGCTTCAGGCGGCCAATTTAGTACGTACTTTAATGTTAGGCAGGCGCAGGTGATAAGTGGGCAAATATTATATAGAATATTATTATTATAAAGCTCAAAGCATTTGGCTGTCATCAACAGTTTGCAACAGGATAAAACTGCATTAAAGTTACACTTTTAGAAAGACTTTTTAGAAAGACTTTTTAGAAACTTTTATTCAAAAAATTATAATGTTTGAGAGATTGGCTACATTCAAATATCTATTTATTCTGAAATAATTTCAGGTGAAGTGACATTGACAGCCCAATATCTGTTTCCACCAAAGTAAACACAAAATATTCGTTCTTCATTGAGCGAAAAAAATATTAATTCATGAGGTAATCATTCACACAGTAATCTCTCCAACAATGAATTTTTTGTAAAAATATTTCACGCCTGTAAGTCAATCAAAGTTCAGCATCTCATTCTGTTAGGTAAACTGCTGTACAATTCACCTTCTTTTACGATGTTTTCTTGAAAAACAAACCCAACTCATGTAGTAATATTTAATGGATCAAATTTCAAATCGCATCGTGAGATAATTTGGTATTTATGTATTATCCGTGCCAGGAGAATAGAACACCGTAGATGATTGTTAATCGCCAATCATATTTACCATTGTGAATATCGCATTCAAAACAGTGATTTAATATATTTTTATTAAACAAGATCATTAAAAATGGTAAATAATATTGAAAAAAATCTAAAAGAACACAAAACAATAAGTAAACAGTTAACAAAAATTAATGGTCGTGACGTTACATTCACTTGACATCAGACTCGTTCAGATTTTTGTTACGTCATGAAGTGATTTTTAATTCGACATTTATCTATATTTTTAATGATGTTTTACAGATTTATTAGTTTTTTTTTTGGTACTACTTAGTTATCCCGTCGACCAAAAATCTATCGCCAAACTATAAGATTAAATGCCAATAATGGTTGATCATAAATGTCACATTCACTTGACTTTAAGCAAGTTATGTCAGATAACTAATATGCACACCGGCATTCGAGGTTCTTTACTTGATTGAGAATTCAATAAAACTACGAAATTAATAAACATAAAATAGATGTCTCTATTCAAATTGAAAAACTATAACGTTCACACGTTTCGTTAAAAAATACTACTATTTACCTTATTCTATAGAGACCTATATTTATAATATTAAAAATCGCTTGGCTTTATCTTTTAAATATATTTATTCCACCAGCAACATCTTTGGAATACAAAACAATTCTACCAAAACATAAAAATCTTGTTGCCAACAACATCAAAATAGTATAAAGAAATAAAATAAAATAAATATGATAAAGTTGCTGAAAGCCATTGCGTTCGGTTGATTACGTGACATCCTCCCACCTTGAGTTGGTGAGAGGCAACTCAACTGGTCACAAAAAGTTCTTACATTACAAATCTAGCCTTTGAGGCACCTTGACTATCCGCCCAGATCGTGTACGCTTTACAGGTTCAACTTTAGACACAGTCTGAATAGTCGGAAATGAATAGAGTTCTTTTCGTTCCTCTGACCATGTTGAAGATACTTCTATTAGATAAATTCGCTGAATAGGCCGTAAAACTTCTGATGTTGATGTTTGTAGACGGACTAATCTGGTGATACCATCTTTTCCGGGAATAAGTTCTATGACGCGTCCTAAAGGCCAATCCATACGTTTGGTATTATCTCTGCCAATTAACACGACGTCACCAAATTGAATTTGTTCTTTATATTTCTTATATTGAGGACGTTGGATCAATAATCCCAAATATTCAGAACGAAATCTGTTTCGCAGATCAGATATTAGCTTTTGTCGGTATTTGAGTTTTCTATTCAACTTGTTTTTATCCACAACATCAAAATCTGGTGTGCCCATTTGCTTTACATCTTGAATGAACAAAGCAGGATACAGCGGGACAAGTTCACCATTGCTTTCAGAAATATAAGTAAGAGGTCGAGAATTAATTATTGATTCTGTATCGCATAGAATGGTTGTCATTTCTTCATAAGAAACACTAGACTTTCCTAAGACTCTTCTAAGAATAGATTTCATAACTACTTTTCCAGCTGCATTTATTTCGTGAAGGGTTAAATCTCCATTCAACCTCGAGATTTTGGTTATCTTACAAATATGAATGAACCTGTGAATCCAAGCCACCAGACGGACAATTTTATCATAATTTGAGAAAAACCTAAAGTACCACTCACATCCATGCTACTTACAAAGACTATTCTTCTCATGTTTAGGTGAATTGCACCACTCACAAAACATTGTCTGGTTCGTTAAACATTTTACTGATTTTTCATCAACAGGCATTTTTGACTTCCTCTTTTCTTGGGCAATGGCGTTTTCATCAGCGGCTATATTAGACGAGGGCCATTTATCTTCAGTTTTCTTAGGCCAACTTGGGCCCTCCCACCATTTTATTTTCATTAGATGTTTCGCAGAACATCCTCTGGATGGAAGATCAGCTGGGTTTTTAGTTCCGGGTACGTGTTTCCATGAGTTTGGATCTGTTATTTTTCTAATCTCTTTTACTCGGTTGCTTACGAAAAGAGTCCAAGATTCTTCTCTTTGTATCCAACTCAATACCGTAGAGGAGTCTGTCCAAAAATACAATTTTACATTTTCCCACAGAAGTCCTTTCATGACTGAAGCACATAGTCTAGCTCCCACCGGGGCAGCGATTAATTCAAGACGTGGGATGGTAATTATTTTGACCGGTGCAACTCTGGATTTAGCAGCTAATAGATGTACTTCGACTCCGTCAGAAGTACTTATTCTAACGAATGTTGCGGCGGCATAAGCGTGTTGACTTGCATCACAGAAGGTATGTATACTAAGAGTTTCATAGTTTGCATCAACACAAAGCCATCTTCTTTCAAATATTTGTTTCAGGCAGCTAAGGTCTCTAAACCAGCTGGAGAATTCCTTTCTTATATTAACACCAATCTCTTCGTCCCACGAAATTCCATCTTTCCACATTCTCTGTAATAATAGCTTCGGCAACAAGAAAACTGGACTTGCCAATCCTATTGGATCAAACACCTTGTGTGCAATGGAGAGAATGGTTCGTTTTGTAATTTTCCCTAGTTCAAAATTCTCTAGCCAGCCCAAATTAAAAGCTAAAGTATCATTTTGTCGGTCCCAAAATAGACCAAGTACAGGCGAAATTGCAGGCTCGACATTATCTTCAGAATATTGCCATTTGCCAACCCCTCAAATTGAATTTACCTTCCCCCATTACATTTGTAACTTCCCGTATAAATTGTACCAATCTGTTTTTATTAGAAAAACTCGTAATAACATTGTCAACGTAAAAACTATGAAGAAGTTTTGTTATCATCTCTTTGTCATAACAAGGATTATCAGTATATTTCAGTAAATGAAATTCAATAATGACTGCCAAAATGAAAGGACTGCATTTTAAGCCAAAAACTAATCGTGCATGACGAAGTATTTTCAATTTTCTTTCATCTTCATCACTCCACAAAAAAAATCTTAATAAATCCCTGCATTCTGGTCTGATGCTTATTTGTAGAAAAGCTTTTTCTATATCCGCTATGACACCGTATTTTTGTTCACGGAATCTAAGAAGAATATCGGGAATAAGCTTCATTAAGTTCGGTCCACATTCCAAACATTGATTTAAGGACGGGGATGACTTTTCTCTCGCAGATGCGTCAAAAACTGGACGACCTTTCGTCGTGCTGTTATCTTTGAGCACTGGTCTATGAGGTAAGTAATGCACAGTGTCTACCTTTAAATTCACAGAAACTTCTTCAATTATGCCCAAAGTCGACCAGTCATTAAAAACCTCGTTATAGGATGTAAACAAATTATCGGAATCAAGTCTTTTAGTCATGGTTTCTAATCTCTTTAATGCTATATTTTCATTACTAGAAATAGGAAGACGTTCTTCAACCCATGGGAGAGAGACTTCGTAACGTCCTTCGTAATTTACAGTAACTGAGTCCAAGAAACTGGTTTTTGATTCACGTTCCTTTTCTTCTTGGGACTTCTGGATTACAGGACCAGTTATACCGATTGCATCGAGACTCCACAAGTCTGTTATACAAAATTCTTTCGAAAATAAAGATGTTAAAACCATTGCATCAGACTTTTCATGGACGTCATCAATCGGAACTTTGCCCATCAGTATCCAACCTAGATATGTTTCAATTGCAACTAAATTGCAGGATAATTTTCTTCTGCGCCCAGTTAATAATCTTCCGGCAACATCGGCACCGATTAAAACTTCGATTGGTCCTGGTTTTTTGTCTATACCACTTATGGAAATTTTCATATCTTTTAATTCATCAATCCAAGGATCTTTCTGTACCGAACGAATATTTTCGCAAATAACAGGTTCATCCAGAACATCAAAATTACAAAGAAATTTTCCATCTAAACTTTCTAAATGTATTTTGTAATACATATGCTTAGTTCTACTAGTTTTCTTTCGCCCAAACAAAGAATGGGTAACTAGTTCTTCTCCCAATGGTTCGTAATCCATATTTTCAGCAGTGCGTTTTAAAATATAAGACTTCTCTGAACCTGTATCGATCAACGCTCGAATATATGAACATGAATGAGGCTCTTTTAATTTCACTACCAAAGTTTGCAAAATTACCTTCGGATTGCGGGATAAATTCGATAAATTAACAGCGTTCTGTTCAGATGTTTTCTGCGTAGATGGTTCTGTTTTCTCTTCTTTTTTATCCCTTTTATCAATATGACCTCTCGAAACGTTTTTATTTGAGAATATTTCTGGACACATCAGTGTAGCATGTTCTTTATTACAAACTAAACATCTTATGAATGCATTACACTTATTTGAGCAGTGCCCTCGCTTAAAACATTTAAAGCAACAGCCCTTTTGTTTTAAAATCTTCTGTTTATTAACCAAATTTATTTTCTGCGCGTTAAAGCAGTTAAAACTTTCGTGCTGTCCATTACAAAAAACACAACTTTTAACGAACGCTGGACTGGTGGATAATAAACCAGCAGCGGTAGCGGTAGATATTCGGTCTTATACTGAAATACCCTGTTTTTTAATCTTAGGTTTTAGTTCAAATCCAGATAAGGCTAAATTAATTCTTTCTTCCGAATCTACTTCCGATTTTAAGAATTCCATCAAATTATCTAACCTATTTTTAGGTTCCGCGCCATCTATAAACTTAGAACTTCTTTTCCATGCCCTTAAAAATTCTTCTGGCATGCATGGTTCTGCTAAGGGGTATAACATAGCGGCACACTTTTCTGTAGTGACATTAAGAGTTTCAAGAGCTCTAATATGGGATTCTAAACTATCATAGAGTGAACACATGGAACTAGAGTTATTTCGTGAAGACGAATTCTTCAAAACTAATTTTAATAAGTCTCGGATATATACTTCTACTAACAGATCTTCCCTACCAAATCTAGATTTCAAACTATCAATTACCTTGGCGTAATTATCGCCGGTGGGCGTGAACGATTCTACGATTTCTCTGGCTCTAGAGCCTTTTACTGTAGCCTGAATAAGATATTGAAATTTATCAGACGGAACTATATCCGAATCTTCGTGTATTTTTTCGAACTGGCACCAGAATTGTAACCAGTTTTTTATTTCCCCATCAAATTTATAAAGTTCAAGTTTCGGAAGTTTAAACTTCCTTTTAATATTAGCTTCACTAATACCAGAACTGTTATTTATATCATTAGAAGATACATTAATTAATTCATAAACACTAACCTGTGTTTCAAGAAACTGTCGCACATGACTATCAGCTACTTCAGATTCTCCATCCAAATCGTCTGCGTTGTTTTCTATTTTCTGAAGAAGAATTTTATAGTTAAGCTCGATCAACTGTTTGTGTTTATCTTCTAACATCGATAAAGAAATCTGTAATTTCTTCTTATCCGGCGTATCTTCTTTAAATTCTTCTTTTATGGAATTTAGTTGTTTTGTAAAACCACTTCTAACAGTTCCTCTTAATTTCACATCATCACTTAAATTTAAAGCCATCACTTTCTCAACAAGTCTTGTCTGCGGACGCCAATAAATGTCAGATAACTAACATGCACACCGGCATTCGAGGTTCTTTACTTGATTGAGAATTCAATAAAACTACGAAATTAATAAACATAAAATAGATGTCTCTATTCAAATTGAAAAACTATAACGTTTACACGTTTCGTTAAAAAATACTACTATTTACCTTATTCTATAGAGACCTATATTTATAATATTAAAAATCGCTTGGCTTTATCTTTTAAATATATTTATTCCACCAGCAACATCTTTGGAATACAAAACAATTCTACCAAAACATAAAACTCTTGTTGCCAACAACATCAAAATAGTATAAAGAAATAAAATAAAATAAATATGATAAAGTTGCTGAAAGCCATTGCATTCGGTTGATTACGTGACAAGTTTCACGTGTTTACGTCATCAAGTGATTTTTATTGCCGAAACGTCAGTGAAGGCTTACTGTGGAGACACGAAAAGTTTTGATTTCCGTTTGTCTGTCTGTCTGTCTGTCCGTCTGTTCCGCGATAACTGCCGCAAAAAGCATCCGATCGGCTTGAAATTAATGTGGCATGTTGATGAGGTACTCGGACTTAGCTGTATGGTTTTTGGTTAAATTTGGTTCATTCGTTCGGGAAATATAGAACATTTTATTTTGCTCTGTAATGCTTTTCAATGGCAAGTCAGACGATTTTCAAATTTTCATTTGTTGAAAGAAATGGCTCATATAAAAAATGGATTTAAATGGTAAATTTTTGATGCTGAAATTTTTAAATAAGAGTAGTAAATTATTCCTATTAGTTTGCAATTTTGTCAAAACATTTGTCAGAGCTTTTAAATTAGGTGTATAACTTATGATGGAATTTTATACATGTGTTCGAATAATATAAAACATTTTATTTTATGAATTTACTTATATTTCATTTTTTTTTTTTTTAACCGTTGCGTAGCAACTATATCTCATCTAAAAATATCATAAATGTGAAAGTATGTATGGTTTTTAAAGTCAAATCAAAGTTAAAAGGAATGAATTAATGAATGCCTTTGTATAGATATTTGCATATAGATTGATTTAAACGCAGAAATGAAAATAGTATTTATATACTATATAGAATAATATCTTTATTTATGTATTCAACTATTTTGATTATAAAGGAAAAAGTTCGTTATTTTCATACAGAATAAACTGACATTATTCTATTAAACTTTATAAACTTTATTGTTGCCAAAAAAAAGGGAATAACAATTTCTCCCAAAGAGTTCATTTTAATTTGTAAGATTTTCACGTGCAAAGGGAAAATGCAGCAAATTACAAATAATAAAAAAGATAAATAGGACAGGAATGAATACATATAAACATTTCACACCAAATACCACCTAAATTAATTTTTGTAGTGGTCTTTTCCCACACTACGAAGAAAGATTCCTCGATTTACACGATTTTACTTGGCCTTCCTTTTCTCATTGGTTGCGATTTCATTTTCGCAATTGCGTATATTAATTGGCAAAAAATTTTACATTTTTATGACTGAGGTATATGTAAGGCCATACAAATAAGAAATTCCGTATTGTTTCCTATAAAATGTGATAAAGTGTTGGTTAACTATATATGTTTCTATTAAGAGGAGCAGGGCTGCCAAGCCTCCGGCGTTCTGGATACCAGTATTTTAATACAAAAAATGTTACTTTATTTAATTGAAACATTTGCGCGATTTAAAAGAACAACATTTTCTGTAAGGTAATAGTGTTGTGCAAAAAGCCTGAGACTTGCCATGTCTGGTGGTGAGTGAAATGTTTTATTTAATGCATTTACCTCTATTTTAATGCTACGTGAACAACGCCCCGTGTAACAGCTTGTAGAGTGTAAAATAAATTATTAAAATAATCCCTATTACGAAAAATGAAACAAAATGCCCGACTAAGGGAAATAAAAGGTTAGTTAACCTTTCGTAATTTGACCTGAACACAGGTGTGCATCAAATTTCAACGGTGTTTGTAACATCACGATTTTAAATTAAATGTGGATACTATTAAAAGGCTATCACAAAAAATACTTAACGGCGCCATATCACGTTTATCTATTTAGTCAATTGGAAGTGGACACGATGATGAATTATTAACCGTTAGGTTTAGAACTCCCCCTACTTTAGGGTGATTTTAGTAAGTTAATGCTATCGAGTACATTTTTAGATATTTAGATTAGATCTTAGATATAAATATTGCAGAATGGTAATCAAAATTATTATTAGATTTCTAAATTAGATGTCTCAGTTTACATTTCCAAAAGTTCTTTATCCATTAGATACAGATGTTTGTGGTTAGCAGGCAAGTAAATACTTCTGTATGGATATTAGGATAACGTAAAATGCTTGACCAAATTGTTGCTTATCCTTATAAATCGCAGTGTAAAAATGAATCTAAGATATAGGATAATCATTAACTCAATCAATAGAAAATTACAAATGCAAAATAAATTACACAACGGGGGGTTCAGGGGGGGGGGCTGAAGAAATTTGCTTTATTATATAAAAATTACTAGAATAAGTAGCTCGTGAGAATTTCAGAATATCATTACATAACAACGTGTTTAATTTAACGCTTCTAATGTCTGAAACCATAGAAATATTTTTTTCTCCTTCTATAAATGTTTGTGTAATTTAAAAGTTTAAATTTTGTTTTTGTAGAAAGATTAATATTAAGCAAAATTTGCTAAAAACAATAAGTTGCAGAGATGACGTTGAGGCTCTTGATCTGCAGATTTACTAGTTAATATTAATTACATATTTAAATAAAAATAATTGCCGAAACGTCAGTGAAGGCTTACTGTGGAGACACGAAAAGTTTTGATTTCCGTTTGTCTGTCTGTCTGTCCGTCTGTCTGTTCCGCGATAACTGCCGCAAAAAGCACCCGATCAGCTTGAAATTAATTGGGTATATTCGTGAGATACCCGGACGTAGCTGTATAGTTTTTGGTTAAATTTGGTTCATTCGTTCGGAAAATATGGAAGATTTTATTTTTCTTTATAATGCTTTTCTACGGCAAGTCAGACGATTTTCAAATTTCGATTAGTTGAAAGAAAATGGCACGTTTGATTAATGGATTTAAATGTCAAATTATGGATACTAAAATTCCAAATAAGGGTTTTAAATTATTCCTATTATATTGAAGTTTTATCAATATATCTATCAGATTTTTTTATTTACGTGTATAATGTTTTGAGGACATTTATACATGTATTCCAATAATATAAAGAATTTTTAAATTAATTTTCTTGTTTTACATGATACATATTTCTTTTTTTTTTTCTTTTCCTTTTCTTCGTTGCCTAGCGACTGTTATTCGTAGCCTATCATTGCGTCAAATATGAATGAAGTTAGTAAATTACGTTCATTTTGTTGCAGGTACTATTAAAAGGCTATCACAAAAAATATTTTATCGCGCCAAACCGATGCAATTTATGCAATTAACAGTGGACACGATAATGAATTATTTTCCAGTAGATTTATAGATCTCCAGATATACATATTTTGGGGGGCTTTTTAATATGTTATTGCTATCGCATGGATTAGGATGTTTAAACTAATGTTTAACCATGCTATAAGTGAAAAAAAAAAGTACAGTTAAAGGCATGTAAATCCTTTTTAACACTTTCCAACATGGATGAAAATTATTTATGACTTCAGTTTTTCTATCTGTCGACTGCCGTGTTTCTCTAAGTGCTCTAACTCGCGTAAATATAGTCGGGATTACATGTAATTGATATACGTTATTGAGGTTTGCCAAAGTATGTTTGGTATTAAAAATGAAGAGTGTAGCATTCATAGCTTAATTACAGGGGCACTCAAAACTATTCCGTTACATTATAGTATTTGGGAAAAATCGTCTGTGGTGTATTTTAATAATGTTACACAATTTTAAACGTAATGAAATTTATATACTTTATTAAGGTGCACTAGAACCTGGTTACTATAAAATATGTTATGTGTAGCACTTACAGCATGCATACAGGGAGCTCAAAAGTATTCATAATATTACAATCTTTGAAGAAAATCCTTTTGTGGCGTTTTTTAATGATGTTACTCTGTTACAAAATAATAAAATTGATATGTATTTTTTAAACATTTTTGTAGTATATGGGGTGCAAAGCATATGTTTTTTTCAGGGTCACACAAAAGTGGTCGATTAAAATGTGGTCTACGGGGGAAAAAAAACTCTTCACAGCTTATTTTAACACATTAGCGACGGGAAACGAGAATTCTCGTTTTTATTCAGAATACATCATTGGCTAAGGGAGTGACTTCTACCTTACAGAAAAGACATTTATATTGTGTTGTCCATATTTTTTATAGATTTTAAGACATTATATATTACATCCGTACATTGAAAGATATTTACTGCTGCATAAACATGAAAAACATATCTCAGAAACCAATTTCCGAGACACTTTCAGAAGAGGGAGGAGCTTCTACTGTTTTTAAACCCAGATTTAATTAAATTGCCTGTCGTCAGTGTGTTAATTGTGTTGCACTAATTCAAACATTATGAAATTAAATTACATTACTGTGGTTGACTACAAGAAGCTTGAATATGATTTGTATCGTATTTATCGTTCATTTATAGGGTCACATAAAAAATTTCGGATACAGTTCTGGTCTATTAGGGATGATTGCTGCAGAGCATTTTCGATTATGGTGTGCATTTTGACGTTAAGTAAATTTGTGATTAATAAGTAGTGCTTAAATATTGTATAGACCATGTACAGGGATACACAAATGAATTCGTAAGTATAAATGAAAATGAACGCGAATTGCTTCAGTGTTTTTTTTTTTTTTTTTTTTTTTTTTGAGTTATGTATTTCCCAGACCAATTACATTTAGTATACTAACAAATGTTTGCAGAATTTAAATAGAACCATATACAGGACTCCGCAGAAACTGGATATATGGTGCACACTATGCATACTAATCCCCGGAAATGTGATATGAGCAGTTTTAAGAGGGTTTTTTGTCTGCATTAAATTTAAATGTTATAGACGACGCGTAAAAATCTTCACGTAATATACAGGGCTGTAGAAAAGAATTCGTGTACGTTTCCGTCTATTGGTAGAATTTACTAAAGGACATTAACACAATTAATTGATAATTACAAATGTAAATTAGATTACACTACGAAGGGGTTCAGGGGGGCCCCTGAAGAAATCTACTTTATTATCTAAAAATTACCAGAATAAGTAGCTCATGAGATTTTCAGAATACCATTACATAACAATGGGTTTAATTTAACGCTTCTAATGTCAGAAACCTTCGAAATATTTTTTCGTTTTATAAATGTTTATGTAATTTCAAAACTTTAAATTTCGTTTTTTGTAGAAAGATTAATATTACTCAAAGGGTGCTAAACACAATGAATTGTAGAGCTGACGTTGAGGCTCCTGATCTGCAGATTTACTAGTTGCCGAAACGTCAGTGAAGGCTTACTGTGGAGACACGAAAAGTTTTGGTTTCCGTTAGTCTGTCTGTCTGTTCCGCGATAACTGCCGTAAAAAGCATCCGATTATCTTAAAATTAAGGATGCATGTTGGTGAAATCCCCGGATTTAGCTGTATAGTTTTTGGTTAAATTTGGTTCATTCGTTCGGAATATATAGAATATTTTATTTTGCGACTTAATGCTTTCCTATAGCAATTCAGACGATTTTTCCATTTTTATTTGTTGGAAAGAAATGGCTCATATGATTAAAGGATTTAAATGCTAAATTAAGGATGATGAAATTTCCTAATTAGAACCATACATTATTCATAGTAGTTTGAAATTTTGTGTATACATTTGTCAGAGTTTTTAAATTCGGTGTATAACTTTTATGGAGGGATTTTATATATGTGTTTCAATAATATAAATATTTTTTTAAATATAAATTTTCTTTTTAAGCACATATTTAATTGTTTTTATTATCTTTTAAATGTTACCTAGCAGCGAACTACACCTAAAAATATCGTAAATGTGAAAGTATGTGTATTTGTTTGAAGTTAAATCAAAGTCAAAAGGGACGAATTAATGCCTTTGTGTCTTTACATATAGATGGGATTTACCACAGAAATAAAGAAAGACTATGTTCTATTTATTTTGTTCAAATATTTTTCTTTTAAATAAAAAAGTTCATTATTTTCATAAGGAATAAATCGACATTTTGCTATGAAATTTAACAATCATTTTTCTTTTTTTTTTTTTTGCCGTTGCCACGAAAATTCAATCCCGGAATAAAAATTTATCCTAAACAGTTAATTTTGATTTGAAAGATTTTTATGTGCGAGAGGAAAATAAAATAAAAAATAGACATGAATACGCCTTCATATTAGAAATAAAGTGAAAATACGAAAAGAAGGTGAATTTGATCTCATATATCAAAAATAAAACGAATACGCTTTGAGGTTGAAATAAAAGGGGCTTGTGTTATGATATTAATTCTTATTATTAAAAAAAAAAAATGTTACTAATATCTCATGGTTTATCGTCTGCACACAGCTAACAGAAATGTTAATTCTTAATCGAAAATTCCAATGAGGAAAAAAAAACTTTTGAAGAGCAAATATATAGTACATATCAAAATTATGCACCGCAAAATTATCGCTGTCGAAAATGACGTCATTGTATCGGGAAATAAATATTTTCATCCTTAAAAACCAAGCATTAACTAGATTGCCTAAAAAAATGTTTTTTGACGGGTGTTACTTCTTAATGCCGCCTCATTTCAGAAAATATGAATGAAAATTATTTTATTTTTAAAGGAAATTACATTTTCATTCATAAAACCTAAACGTTTAATATAATTGCGTCAATGTAAATCATTTTTTGTGTTACCAGTATTGAAAAATAATGCTCGGAAGTGTAAAAAGAAATCTAAGATTTGCGCTAACTATTAGCGCAATCAATAAAAAGTTACGTATGTAAATTAATAAGACCACGGGGGGTTCAGGGGGGCGGAGCCCCCCTGAAGAAATCTACTTTATTATTTAAAAAATATACCAGAATTAACAGCTCATGAAAATTTCGAAATATCCTTCTATAACGTTTTCAATTTAATGCTTCTAATGTCTGAAAACTTCGTATTTTTTATTCTTATAAATAATTACATAATTTGAAAACTTTAAATTGCGGTTTGCAGGAAACTGAATATTACCAAAGTGAGTCTAAAAACAATGACTTGCAGAGCTGACGTTGAGGCTCCTGATCTGCAGATTTACTAGTTTCGACGTTTTATTGCCGAAACGTCAGTGAAGGCTTACTGTGGAGACACAAAAAGTTTTGATTTCCGTTTGTCTGTCTGTCTGTCTGTCTGTCTGTCCGTCTGTTCCGCGATAACTGCCGCAAAAAGCACCCGATCAGCTTGAAATTAATTGGGCATATTCGTGAGATACCCGGACGTAGCTGTATAGTTTTTGGTTAAATTTGGTTCATTCGTTCGGAAAATATGGAAGATTTTATTTTTCTTTATAATGCTTTTCTACGGCAAGTCAGACGATTTTCAAATTTCCATTTGTTGAAAGAAAATGGCACGTTTGATTAATGGATTTAAATGTCAAATTATGGATACTAAAATTCCAAATAAGGGTTTTAAATTATTCCTATTATATTGAAGTTTTATCAATATATCTATCAGATTTTTTTATTTACGTGTATAATGTTTTGAGAACATTTATACATGTATTCCAATAATATAAAGAATTTTTAAATTAATTTTCTTGTTTTACATGATACATATTTCTTTTTTTTTTTCCTTTTCTTCGTTGCCTAGCGACTGTTATTCGTAGCCTATCATTGCTTCAAATATGAATGAAGTTAGTAAATTACGTTAATTTTGTTGCAGGTACTATTAAAAGGCTATCACAAAAAATATTTTATCGCGCCAAATCGATGCAATTTATGCAATTAACAGTGGGCACGATAATGAATTATTTTCCAGTAGATTTATAGATCTCCAGATATACATATTTTGGGGGCTTTTAATATGTTATTGCTATCGCATGGATTAGGATGTTTAAACTAATGTTTAACCATGCTATAAGTGAAAAAAAAGTACAGTTAAAGGCATGTAAATCCTTTTTAACACTTTCCAACATGGATGAAAAGTATTTATGACTTCAGGTTTTCTATCTGTCGCCTGACATGTTTCTCTACGTGCTCTAACTCGCGTAAATATAGTCGGGATTGCATGTAATTGATATACGTTATTGAGGTTTGCAAAAGTATGTTTGGTATTAAAAATGAAGAGTGTAGCATTCATAGCTTAATTACAGGGGCACTCAAAACTATCCCGTTACATTATAGTCTTTGGGAAAAATCGTCTGCGGTGTATTTTAATAAAGTTACACAATTTTAAACGTAATGAAATTTATATACTTTATTAAGGTGCACTAGAACCTGGTTACTATAAAATATGTTATGTGTAGCATTTACAGCATGCGTACAGGGAACTCAAAAGTATTCATAATATTACAATCTTTAAAGAAAATCCTTTTGTGGCGTTTTTTAATGATGTTACTCTGTTACAAAATAATAAAATTGATATGTATTTTGAAACATTTTTGTAGTACATGGGGTGCAAAGCATATGTTTTTTTCAGGGTCACACAAAAGTGGTCTATTAAAATGTGGTCTACGGGGGGAAAAAAACGCTTCACAGCTTATTTTAACAAATTAGCGACGGGAAGCGAGAATTCTCGTTTTTATTCAGAATACGTCATTGGCTAAGGGAGTGACTTCTACCTTACAGAAAAGACATTTATATTGTGTTGTCCATATTTTTTATAGATTGTAAGACATTATATATTACATCCGTACATTGAAAGATATTTACTGCTGCATAAACATGAAAAACATATTTCAGAAACCAATTTCCAAGACACTTTCAGAAGAGGGAGGAGCTTCTACTGTTTTTAAACCCAGATTTAATTAAATTGCCTGTCGTCAGTGTGTTAATTGTGTTGCACTAATTCAAACATTATGAAATTAAATTACATTACTGTGGTTGACTACAAGAAGCTTGAATATGATTTGTATCGTATTTATCGTTCATTTATAGGGTCACATAAAAAATTTCGGATACAGTTCTGGTCTATTAGGGATGATTGCTGAAGAGCATTTTCGATTATGGTGTGCGTTTTAACGTTAAGTAAATTTGTGCTTAATAAGTAGTGCTTAAATATTGTATAGACTATGTACAGGGATACACAAATGAATTCGTAAGTATAAATGAAAATGAGCGCGAATTGCTTCAGTGTTTTTTTTTTTTTTTTTTTTTTTTTTTTTTTTTTTTTTTTTTTGAGTTATGTATTTCCCAGCCCAATTACATTTAGTATACTAACAAATGTTTGCAGAATTTAAATAGAACCATATACAGGACTCCGCAGAAACTGGATATATGGTGCACACTATGCATACTAATCCCCGGAAATGTGATATGAGCAGTTTTAAGAGGGTTTTTTGTCTGCATTACATTTAAATGTTATAGACGACGCGTAAAAATCTTCACGTAATATACAGGGCTGTAGAAAAGAATTCATGTACGTTTCCGTCTATTGGTAGAATTTACTAAAGGACATTAACACAATTAATTGATAATTACAAATGTAAATTAAATTACACTACGAAGGGGTTCAGGGAGGCAGAGCCCCCCTGAAGAAATCTACTTTATTATCTAAAAATTACCAGAATAAGTAGCTCATGAGATTTTCAGAATACCATTACATAACAATGGGTTTAATTTAACGCTTCTAATGTCAGAAACCTTCGAAATATTTTTTCGTTTTATAAATGTTTATGTAATTTCAAAACTTTAAATTTCGTTTTTTGTAGAAAGATTAATATTACTCAAAGGGTGCTGGGGAACATTTTATTTTGCTCTATGATGCTTTTCAATGGCAAGTCAGACGATTTTCAGATTTTTATTTGTTGAAAGAAATGGCTCATATGGAAAATGGATTTAAATGGTAAATTTTTTATGCTGAAATTTTTAAATAACATTATTAAATTATTCCAATAAATTATGTCAATATATTTGCGAGATTTTTTAAATTAGGTTTATAATATTGGGGGGAATTTTATGCATGTTTTGCAATAATATAAAGGATTTTGTTTTATCAATTTGACATAATGCATATTTCATTTTTTTCCTTTTCTTTCTCTGTTGCCTAGCAACAAATTTGCCCTAATAATATTAGTATAAATGCGTGTATAATGCTTGAGTAAAGCCAACGTCAAAACAGATGAATTAATGCATTTGTATCTTTGCATATAGAAGGATTTTAGCCCAGAAATAAAAATAGGCAATATTTCTTTTATTTTATTTATTTTATTGAAATATTTTGCTTAAAAATACAAAAGTTCATTATTCTCATGGAGAATAACGTAACATTTTCCCATAACATTTACCAATATTTCTTTAATTGTTGCCAAGAAAATCGAAACCCGGAATAATATTTTCTTTTAAACAATTTTCCATTGAAATGTTTTGTCGTGAAACAGGAAAATGAAAAATAAAATTAAGAATAGAAAAATTAATATAGCGGCATATTGGAAATAAAAAGAAATCTCTCGAATATTTCTTAATATAACAAGATGAAAAGTTTTGAGTAAGTACGCATAGCAGGTGAATTAAACGTCATTTATCGAAAACAAAGATGCTGGAATAAAAAGATCTTGGGTAAAATAAAATTAACCATTATTCACGGAGGAAAGAGATAGATGGAGATGCAGTATGCCGTAAAAACAATTTGCAATACGATGTGCGTTATCGCTCAGATTTAAATGCCCTCATTCGGCCCAAACAAAACAATCACGTGGAACAGGGACCAAATTCTTTGACTTCATCCGTTTTTTTTTTTTTTTGTTTTGTTTTGTTTTGTTTTTTAAGCACGTCGTTGTGTTGTGCCGAATGTAGCCGATTTTAGGGTTACATTTTTGGCGTCACTTCAAGATTTATTGTCTCTGTACGGTTAACATGAATATTTTATTTAAAATTTAAATTTTATTAATTTATAAAAAAAACTTATGCTTATCCATATAAATCACAGCGTAAAAAAAATCTAAGATATACTATAACCATCCGCACAATCAATAAAAAATTACGAATGTAAATTTAAATAGACTACGGGGGGGGGGGGGGCTGAAGAAATGCAATTTTTGATTTAAAAAGTTACCAGAATAAGTAGCTCATCAGAATTTCAGAACATCAATGTATAACCACTTGTTTAACACTTTTAATATCCGAAACTTTACGAAGTATCTTGTATGCTCATAAATATTTATGTAATTTGAAAACTTTAAAAAGCGATTTGTAGGAAGTTGAATATTACGCAATGAGTGTTAAAAAACAATGACTTGCAAAGATGACGTTGAGGCTCCAGATCTGCAGATTTACTAGTTTATTTGTTCTTTCGGTATTTAAAATAAAAATTTTGTCTATTTGTATAATTTGGCGAGTGTTTTGGCGATTTATATAATTTGGCGAAATTGGTCGACGGAATAATTGCCGAAACGTCAGTGAAGGCTAACTGTGGAGACACGAAAAGTTTTTGTTTCTGTTAGTCTGTCTGTCTGTTCCGCGATAACTGCCGCAAAAAGCATCCGATCGGCTTGAAATTCGCTGGGCATGTTGATGAGGTACCCGGACTTAGCTGTATAGTTTTTGGTTAAATTTGGTTCATTCGTTCGGGAAATATGGAACATTTTATTTTGCTCTATAATGCTTTTCAATGGCAAGTCAGACGATTTTCAGATTTTCATTTGTTGAAAGAAATGGCTCATGTGGAAAATGGATTTAAATGGTAAATTTTTGATGCTGAAATTTTTAAATAACATTATTAAATTATTCCAATAAATTATGTCAATATATTTGCGAGATTTTTAAAATTAGGTTTATAATATTGGGGGGAATTTTATGCATGTTTTGCAATAATATAAAGGATTTTGTTTTATCAATTTGACATAATGCATATTTCATTTTTTTCCTTTTCTTTCTCTGTTGCCTAGCAACAAATTTGCCCTAATAATATTAGTATAATTGCGTGTATAATGCTTGAATAAAGCCAACGTCAAAACAGATGAATTAATGCATTTGTATCTTTGCATATAGAAGGATTTTAGCCCAGAAATAAAAATAGGCAATATTTCTTTTATTTTATTTATTTTATTGAAATATTTTTCTTAAAAATACAAAAGTTCATTATTCTCATGGAGAATAACGTAACATTTTCCCATAACATTTACCAATATTTCTTTAATTGTTGCCAAGAAAATCGAAACCCGGAATAATATTTTTTTTAAACAATTTTCAATTGAAATGTTTTGTCGTGAAACAGGAAAATGAAAAATAAAATTAAGAATAGAAAAGTTAATATGGCGGCATATTGGAAATAAAAAGAAATCTCTCGAATATTTCTTAATATAACAAGATGAAAAGTTTTGAGTAAGTACGCATAGCAGGTGAATTAAACGTCATTTATCGAAAACAAAGATGCTGGAATAAAAAGATCTTGGGTAAAATAAAATTAACCATTATTCACGGAGGAAAGAGATAGATGGAGATGCAGTATGCCGTAAAAACAGTTTGCAATACGATGTGCGTTATCGCTCAGATTTAAATGCCCTCATTCGGCCCAAACAAAACAATCACGTGGAACAGGGACCAAATTCTTTGACTTCATCCGTTTTTTTTTTTTGTTGTTGTTTGTTTGTTTGTTTGTTTTTTTTTAAGCACGTCGTTGTGTTGTGCCGAATGTAGCTGATTTTAGGGTTACATTTTTGGCGTCACTTCAAGATTTATTGTCTCTGTACGGTTAACATGAATATTTTATTTAAAATTTAAATTTTATTAATTTATAAAAAAAAAAACTTATGCTTATCCATATAAATCACAGCGTAAAAAAAATCTAAGATATACTATAACCATCCGCACAATCAATAAAAAATTACGAATGTAAATTTAAATAGACTACGGGAGGGGGGGGGGGAGGGGGGCCCCAGAAGAAATGCAATTTTTGATTTAAAAAGTTACCAGAATAAGTAGCTCATCAGAATTTCAGAACATCAATGTATAACAACTTGTTTAACACTTTTAATATCTGAAACTTTACGAAGTATCTTGTATGCTCATAAATATTTATGTAATTTGAAAACTTTAAAAAGCGATTTGTAGGAAGTTGAATATTACGCAATGAGTGTTAAAAAACAATGACTTGCAAAGATGACGTTGAGGCTCCAGATCTGCAGATTTACTAGTTTATTTGTTCTTTCGGTATTTAAAATAAAAATTTTGTCTATTTGTATAATTTGGCGAGTGTTTTGGCGATTTATATAATTGCCGAAACGTCAGTGAAGGCTTACTGTGGAGACACGAAAAGTTTTGATTTCCGTTTGTCTGTCTGTCTGTCTGTTTCGCGATAACTGCCGCAAAAAGCATCCGATCGGCTTGATATTAATTGGGCATGTTGATGAGGTACTCGGACTTAGCTGTATAGTTTTTGGTTAAATTTGGTTCATTCGTTCGGGAAATATAGAACATTTTATTTTGCTCTGTAATGCTTGTCTATGGCAAGTCAGACGATTTTAAAATTTTCATTTGTTGAAAGAAATGGCTCATATAAAAAATGGATTTAAATGGTAAATTTTAAATGCTGAAATTTTTAAATAAGATTATTAAATTATTCCAATTAGTTTGAAATTATGTCAATATATTTGCGAGATTTTTTAAATTAGGTTTATAATTTTTGGGGGAACTTTATGCATGTTTTCCAATAATATAAAGCATTTTGTTTTATCAATTTGACATAATACATATTTCATTTTTTACCTTTTCTTTCATCAGTTGCCTAGCAAGGAATTTGGTCTTAATAATATTAGTATAAATGCGTCTATAATGTTTCAGTAAAGCCAACGTCAAAACGGATGAATTAATGCATTTGTATTTTTGCATATAGATGAATTTTAGCCGCAGAAATAAAAATAGGCAATATTTTATTTATTTTATACAATTATTTTGCTTAAAAATACAAAAGTTCATTATTTTCATAGAGAATAATGTGACATTTTTTCATAAAACTTATCAATGTTTCTTTAATCGTTGCCAAGAAAATCAAAACCCTGAATAATATTTTCTCTTAAACAATTTTCAATTGAATGATTTTGACGTGAAACAGGAAAATGAAAAAAAAAATTAAGAATAAAAAAATTAATATGGCGACATATTGGGAATAAAAAGAAAACTCTCAAGTATTTCTTAATATAACAAGATGAAAGGTTTTGAGTAAGTACGAATAGCAGATGAATTAGACGTCATTTATCAAAAAAAAAAAAAAAAGATGTTGGAATAAAAAGACCTTGGCTAAAATAAAATGAACTATTATTTACGGAGGAAAGAGATAGATGGAGATGCAGTATGCCGTAAAAACAGTTTGCAATATGATGTGCGTTATCGCCCAGATTTAAATGCCATTATTTGGCCCAAACAAAACAAGCACGTGGAACAGGGACCGAATTCTTTGACTTCATCCGTGCCTTTTTTCTGTAAAATGAAAATAATCTCCCTATATTTAAGCATTCTAAAGTAGCATTTCATCGTATTATGAATTAAAAACTGTATTACTAAAAATATTTTTCTTTTCTTTCTTTCTTTTTTTAAGCACGCCGTTGTGTTTCGGTCGAATGTAGAAGGATTTTAAGGTTACATTTTTTGGCGTCACTTCAAGATTTATTGTTTGCGTACGGTTAACATGAGGATTTTATTTTAAATTTTAAAGTTATTAATTTATAAAAAAACAACTTATGCTTATCCTTATAAATCACAGCGTAAAAAAAAACTTATGATATACTATAACCATCCGCACAATCAATAAAAAATTACGAATGTAAACTTAAATAAACTACGGAGGGTTCAGGGGGGCACAGCCCCCCTGAAGAAATGCAATTTTTGATTTAAAAAGTTACCAGAATTAGCAGCTCATCAGAACTTCAGAACATCAGTGTATAACCACTTGTTTAACACATTTAATTTCTGAAACTTTACGAAGTATTTTGTATTCTTATAAATATTTATGTAATTTGAAAACTTTAAAAAACGATTTGTAGGAAGATGAATATTACGCAATGAGTGTTAAAAAACAATGACTTGGAAAGATGACGTTGAGGCTCCTGATCTGCAGATTTACTAGTTTGGCGAAATTGGTCGACGGAATAATTGCCGAAACGTCAGTGAAGGCTTACTGTGGAGACACGAAAAGTTTTGGTTTCTGTTAGTCTGTCTGTCTTTTCCGCGATAACTGCCGCAAAAAGCATCCGATCGGCTTGAAATTCACTGGGCATATTGATGAGGTACCCGGACTTAGCTGTATAGTTTTTGGTTAAATTTGGTTCATTCGTTCGGGAAATAGGGAACATTTTATTTTGCTCTATAATGCTTTTCAATGGCAAGTCAGACGATTTTCAGATTTTCATTTGTTGAAAGAAATGGCTCATATGGAAAATGGATTTAAATGGTAAATTTTTTATGCTGAAATTTTTAAATAACATTATTAAATTATTCCAATAAATTATGTCAATATATTTGCGAGATTTTTTAAATTAGGTTTATAATATTGGGGGGAATTTTATGCATGTTTTGCAATAATATAAAGGATTTTGTTTTATCAATTTGACATAATGCATATTTCATTTTTTTCCTTTTCCTTCTCTGTTGCCTAGCAACAAATTTGCCCTAATAATATTAGTATAATTGCGTGTATAATGCTTGAGTAAAGCCAACGTCAAAACGGATGAATTAATGCATTTGTATCTTTGCATATAGATGGATTTTAGCCCAGAAATAAAAATAGGCAATATTTCATTTATTTTATTCAAATATTTTGCTTAAAAATACGAAAGTTGATTATTTTCATAGAGAATAACGTAACATTTTCCCATAACATTTAGCAATATTTCTTTAATTGTTGCCAAGAAAATCGAAACCCGGAATAATATTTTCTTTTAAACAATTTTCAATTGAAATGTTTTGTCGTGAAACAGGAAAATGAAAAATAAAATTAAGAATAGAAAAATTAATGTGGCGACATATTGGAAGTAAAAAGAAAACTCTCGAGTACTTCTTAATATAACAGATGAAAAGTTTTGAGTAAGTACGCATAGCAGGTGACTTAAACGTCATTTATCGAAAACAAAGATGCTGGAATAAAAAGATCTTGGGTAAATTAAAATTAACTATTATTCACGGAGGAAAGAGATAGATGGAGATGCAGTATGCCGTAAAAATAGTTTGCAATACGATGTGCGTTATCGCTCAGATTTAAGTGCCCTCAATCGGTCCAAACAAAACAAGCACGTGGAACAGGGCCCGAATTCTTTGACTTCATCCGTGCATTTTTTCTGTAAAATGCAAATGATCTGCTTATATTTAAGCAATAAGCATTCTAAGGTAGCATTTCATTGTATCTATATTATAAAGGACAAACATATCTGTGCGTAACGCATACGTCATTTTGCGAATGGCAACACTTTGAAATTTGAAATAAAATTTTGGTTTTGCAATTTTCTTTACTGCAAAATTTTAAACTTCTAACCATCGCACATTTTAAATTTTTACACCGTTGTATGAGGAAAAAAATGCTCTTTTAAATGCAATTTGTTTGAAAGCTGTATCTCAATTTATTTTTGAGATATTAATTTTTTTGTAGTTTTTAATATCATTTTTCTAATCGTGGCAACAAAAGAACCCCATTTCTATTGAAAGTCATTGAAAGTAAACGGAAAATAGTCGAAAATAGGAGATACTGTATATTTTGTTGTCATTTTCCCATAAAACCTGAAAAAAAAAATTAAAATGCTTGCTATGTCAGCGATTTTTTAAATTTCTAAATATCGCGCATTTTCAATTTTTACGCCGTCAAATAGAGAAAAAAACCTACTTTCAAATGCAATTTGTTTGAAGATTGTATCTTAATTGACTGAGTTATTATGGTTTTTAAAATAACTATTCGCCCGTGGCGACCAGTTTGGTCTCCCTTAAATGTATCCTAGGTATAATGTCATGTAATCCCATTGTATCATGTTACTTTTATTCATAATTTAATTTACTTGCTCGATCTTCGCCAAAGAGGAAGATTCTGATAGAGAAATCAAGAACTCGGTATTTTTATGTTAGTGGGGCACAGGTGATAAATCGCCAAACATTGTACCCGTTTTTCATATTTCATGATTAAAATATAATCCTTTCACTCATTTTATTTAAAATGGATAGCTTTAATTTAAAACTGAAACGTCTAAAATTCATGACTTTCACTTAAAAAGAAAATCTTTAAAAAAGAAAAAGAATAAATAATACCATAAACTATTTAATTTCAACATCAAAGCATTGTTTTAATTTACCCCTCGAAAAATAAAAAAAAATGTGCTGGCGAGTTAAAAAATGCCATTGGCGAGAATTACGCCCAGCTAACATTAAAGTACAAATTCTTTCTGATCATGGCAACTTTTGTGTAGTTTTATTCGAAAAAAATATTTTGATTAAATAGGTTGCCAGAAAGTACGTTGCCAAATTTCTTTCCTCGCCATGGACCTTTTCTCTATTTCGCCAAGTACCTATACTGGAAAAGTACCTTTATTTATTTATTTATTTATTGTATTTTAAATGAGATGAAGTCGTATGTTTGTTGTTCGATAAATAAATAAATAAATAAGTAAAAGACGGCACAGATGTCATATACGTACCACGTTGCGGCGATTTTTTTCTGACGCCAATGTCATATACGCACCGGGGTACTTAACTGGCGCCAAAGTGTCGTTATTTTGCTTGATATGGTAACACGGATGTTGTTGTTTATTTATTAATAAATTGCTTATTTACTTTTTTTTTATTATATAAATTGTTTTTTCTATAGTTATTAATTGAACTTTTTTTTATTTATTGTTATTCCCTTTTGAAAACTATTACACAATAACCAATGAGATGCGTTTCATTCGCGGTTGCCATTAAACAATTAACAAATAATTGAGATTTCTGTGCCACGTGCGATAGCGTAATATATATATATATATATATATAGAGAGAGAGAGAGAGAGAGAGAGATTTTCAAGCATGAATTATTTTTAAATGTGTCTCTATCACGTGTAGCTCGATTATGAAATATTAATCCGCTTGCCTTTAAAACAATATAAAAATGTCAGCATTTGTTTCCGTCTGATGTCCCATAACAAAATTAAAACTTCCTCTATAGAAAAATAAATAAAATAATGTAAATAAGAAACAAATTTAACAAACATGGGATTGAACCACGCGCTTAAAGCACTGAAATGTTCGGAAAGACTGCCTTAAGTCGCAAAATCTTAGGCTAAGAACTCCTGGCATGTGAAAGTAACGCTTTTAATAAATTTTAAAACTTTATTTGATTGCATAATTGATATTTTTTATATAAAAATTCTTTTTTATGTTAGTGGACAATCTAAAATATATATTACATGTAAAAAAATAATAATTAGAGTTAAAAAAGGAAAAAAAAGAATTGTTTTTACCTATACTCTGTAACCCGAGGAGCTCGGGTTCGATCCCCTAGTTATGAATTAAAAACTGTATTACTAAAAATATTATTCTGTTTTTTTTTGTTTTTTTTTTTTTAAGCACGTCGTTGTGTTGTGCCGAATGTAGCGGATTTTAGGGTTACATTTTTGGCGTCACTTCAAGATTTATTGTCTGTGTACGGTTAACATGAATATTTATTTTAAATTTAAATTTTATTAATTTGTAAAAAATCCTTATAAATCACAGCGCAAAAAATCTAAGATATACTATAACCATCCGCACAATCACTAAAAAATTACGAATGTAAATTTAAATAGACTACGGGGGGGGGAGGGGGGCCCCCTGAAGAAAAGCAATTTTTGATTTAAAAAGTTACCAGAATAAGTAGCTCATCAGAATTTCAGAACATCAATGTATAACCACTTGTTTAACACTTTTAATTTCTGAAACTTTACGAAGTATCTTGTATGCTTATAAATATTTATGTAATTTGAACACTTTAAAAAGCGATTTGTAGGAAGTTGAATATTACGCAATGAGTGTTAAAAAACAATGACTTGCAAAGATGACGTTGAGGCTCCCGATCTGCAGATTTACTAGTTTAATTATTTTCTATTATTTTCTAAAGGAAATATAAAAAAATAATTGCCGAAACGTCAGTGAAGGCTTACTGTGGAGAACCGAAAAGTTTTGGTTTCCGTCTGTCTGTTTGTTAGTCTGTCTGTCCCACGATAACTGCCGTAAAAAGCGTCCGATTAGCTTGAAATTAAGGATGCATGTTGGTGATGTCACCGGATTTAGCTGTATAGTTTTTGGTTAAATTTGGTTCTTTCGTTCGGAATATATAGAATATTTTATTTTCCGCCTTAATGCTTTCCTATAGCAATTCAGACGATTTTTCCATTTTTATTTGTTGAAAGGAAATGGCTCATATGATTGAAAGATTTAAATGATAAGTTATGGATGATGGAATTTCCTAATTAGAACCATACATTATTCATATTAGTTTGAAATTTTGTGTATACATTTTTCAGAGTTTTTAAATTCGGTGTATATCTTATGGAGGGATTTTACATATGCGTTCCAATAATATAAAGTATTTTCTCTTTTTAATTTACTTTTTTTCAATCACATATTTCATTGTATTAATTTTCTTTTAACTGTTTCCTAGCAACGGAAAGGTGAATTTGATCTCATATATGAAAAATAAAACAAATACGCTTTGAGGTTGAAATAAAAGGGGCTTGTGTTATGATATTAATTCATCTTATTAAAAAACACGTTACTAATATCTCACGGTTTATCGTCTGGACGCAGCTAACAGAAATATTTAATTTTTAATCGAAAATTTCAATGGGAGAAAAAAACTTTTGAAAAGCAAATTGATAGTAAATGTCAAAATTATGCACCGCAAATTTATCGCTGTCGAAAAGGACGTCATTGTATCGGGAAATAAATATTTTCATTCTTAAAAACAAACATTAACTAGATTGCCTGAAAAAATATTTTTTGACGAGTGTTAGTTCTTAATGCCGCCTCATTTCAGAAAACATGAATGAAAATTTTTTTATCTTTAAAAGGAAATTACATTTTCGTTCGTAAAACCTAAACTTTTAATATAATTGCGTCAATGTAAATCCTTTTCTGCCCACCAGTATTGAAGAATAAGGTTCGGAAGTGTAAAAAGATTTACCATAATCATTAGCGCAATCAATAAAAAGTTACATATGTAAATTAATGAGACCACGGGGGGTTCAGGGGTGCGGAGCCCCCCTGAATACTTTATTATTTATAAAAAATACCAGAATTAGTAGCTCATGAAAATTCAAAATATCCTTCCATAACAACGTTTTTAATTTAACGCTTCTAATGTCTGAAAACTTCGTATTTTTTATTCTTATAAAAAATTACGTAATTTGAAAACTTTAAATTGCGGTTTGCAGGAAATTGAATATCACTAGAGTGTGTCTAAAAACAATGAATTGCAGATCTGACGTTGAGGCTCCTGATCTGCAGATTTACTAGTTAATAATTACAGAACAAAATAATTGCCGAAACGTCAGTGAAGGCTTACTGTGGAGACCCGAAATTTTTTGGTTTCCATCTGTTTGTTAGTTAGTTAGTTAGTTAGTCTGTCTGTCCCGCGATAACTGCCGTAAAAAGCACCCGATTAGCTTGAAGTTAGGGATGTATATTAGTGAGCTCCCCGGATTTAGCTGTATATAGTTTTGGGTTAAATTTGGTTCATTTTTTCGGAATATATAGAACATTTTATTTTGTGACATAATGCTTTTCTATGGGAAGTCAGACGATTTTCGAATTTTCATTTGTTGAAAGAAATCGCTCATACCGGGTGTCCCAAAAAGGACTGACTGATTTTAAAATTCAATAACTTGCAAACGGTGACAGATATTAAAAAAATTCTTGCAGGAGGGTTATGCATAAGGTCAAAAGTTTTATTACAGTGATTTTCAATTTTAGTTCGATTTACAAACAATAGATGGCGCTGTAAGCAATAGTCGCTAAATACAGGCTCGAGTTTTGGTCCTTTATCTTGTTCCATGCAGAAAAAGGAGATGGAAATGTATTATCCGGGCCACGAAGTACCAAAAATCGAGCCTGAATTTAGCGACTATTGCTTACAGCGCCATCTATTATTTGTAAATCGAACTAAAATTGAAAATCACTTTAATAAAACTTTTGACCTTATGCATAACCCTCCTGCAAGAATTTTTTTAATATCTGTCACCGTTTGCAAGTTATTGAATTTTAAAATCAGTCAGTCCTTTTTGGGACACCCGGTATGAATAATAGATTTAAATAGTAAATTTTGGATGCTGAAATTTTTAAATAAGAGTATTAAATTATTCCTTTTAGTTTGCAATTTTGTCAAAACAATTGTCAGAGCTTTTAAATTAGGTGTATAACTTATGATGGAACTTTATACATGTGTTCGAATAATATAATACATTTTATTTTATGAATTTACATATATTTCATTTCTTTTCTTTTAACCGTTGCGTAGCAACTATTGGGAGTACAAATTAATTCGGTCCGTTTTCAATAGATGGCTCTGGCTGATTTGTTTACTGAATAATGATAGATGTTTTTGGCATTGTTAGAAAGGTTTGACCTTGTCAACCATATTCAGTCAACGAAGCTTCGAGTTTTATACAACAAAATTGGTTTTCTGAGCATTCAATATGTCGAGTTTTGTGCTAAATAAACAACATTTGCGGGAAGTTTTGATTTTCTTTCTTAATTGGAAGAAAAGTGCCGCTGAAGCGCATCGATCGCTTGTGGAAGTATATGGTGAATCTGCGCCATCTGATAAATCAAGTAGAGAGTGGTTTCGACGCTTCAAAAATGGTGATTTTAGTGTCGAAGACAAGGAGCGCCCGGGCCAGCCGAAAAAGTTCGAAGACGCCGAATTGGAGGAATTGCTCGATCAAGATCCGTGCCAAACACAACAAGAGCTTGCAGGATCGTTGGGAGTCACTCAGCAAGCAATTTCCGTGCGCTTAAAAAACATGGGAATGGTTCAAAACAAGGAAATTGGGTCCCATACGAGTTGAAACCGCGCGACGTTGAAAAGCGATTTTTCATCAGTGGACTGCTGCTCGAACGACAACAAAGGAAAGGTTTTTTGCATCGAGTTGTTACCGGAGACGAAAAGTGGATACACTACGATAACCCCAAGAAGAGGAAATACTATGCTCGGCCTGGTGAATCATTGCCCCATGTGGCAATTGTCGTTAAAAATTACTTGGAAACGTTGAAATGGGAGGTCCTGCCCCACCCGCCGTATTCGCCAGACATTGCTCCTTCTGATTATTGGTTGTTCCGACGGATGCATCACGATTTGGCTGGACACCGCTTCACTTCTTCCGAAGAAATTCAAGAATGGCTCGATTCATGGTTTGCGTCCAGAGAGGACTCATTTTTCAGAGATGGAATCCGAAAATTGCCAGAAAGGTGGACAAAGGTTGTGGCTGCCGATGGACAATACTTTGAATAACATGTTTTTTCATTTTGATAATAAATAAAATGTTTTTTTAACGAAAAAAAAACGGACCGAATTAATTTGTACTCCCAATATATATCATCTAAAAATATCATAAATGTGAAAGTATGTATAGTTTTTTAAGTCAAATCAAAGTTAAAAGGAATGAATTAATGAATCTCTTTGTATAGATATTTGCATACAGATTGATTTAAACGCAGAAATGAAAATAATATTTATATACTATATAGAATAATATTTTTATTTATGTATTCAACTATTTTGATTATAAATAAAAAAGTTCGTTATTTTCATACAGAATAAACTGACATTATTCTATTAAACTTTATAAACTTTATTGTTGCCAAAAAAAAAAAAAAGGAATAACAATTTCTCCCAACGAGTTAATTTTAATTTGTAAGATTTTCACACGCAAAAGGAAAATGGAATAAGCAAATTACAAAAAAGATAAATAGGACAGGAATGAATACATATAAACATTTCACACCAAATACCACCTAAAATAATTTTTGTAGTGGTATTTTCCCAACACTACGAAGAAAGATTCCTCGATTTACACGATTTTACTTGGCCTTCCTTTTCTCATTGGTTGCGATTTCATTTTCGCAATTGTGTATATTAATTGGCACAAAATTTTACATTTTTATGACTGAGGTATATGTAAGGCCGTACAAATAAGAAATTCCGTATTGTCTCCTATAAAATGTGATAAAGTGTTGGTTAACTATATATGTTTCTATTAAGAGGAGCAGAGCTGCCAAGCCTCCGACGTTCTGGTTACCAGTATTTTAATACAAAAAGTCCTTCCGGCCAGTGCCGGGAGGAAGAGGTAGCTTTCATATTCCTTATTTTAAAAAAGCCAACTTATATTATTCAAACACACGAAGTTCAATTAAGTGGAAACCGAATGTAGGAGATTCAATACTAATTTTTATCAATACTAAATCATTATGAATGAGAATTTCGCAAAATTAGTCAGCTTTATCCAAGCTGCTTTTATTTAAAGTAACTTATATTTCGCTGCCAAATTCGGCGATTTCTTAAAGTGCCTGCCATTTTAAGACAACATATTGGATGAGGCTAACCAGTGAACTTGGTCGAGACCTTAGTAATTGCTGTGCACATGCTCACTCACATCGGAATCGGTTGATACATACGAGTGCTGTCGCAGGCAAAAAATCAGATTTTTCAAAATGTCACCCACGTTAGAAATTGAAACTGCTATATCTGGGCCATTTTTTAAGATAAAGACAAACAAAAAATGCTCCTGAATCCTTATATCAAGGTCAAATACTTAAGAAAGAAACCTTTTTCAATTTCTAATTTTTTTGCACCTCACTTTAAATATATATTTTTTTTAATTTAATGGCCGCCATTTTGAAACAAGATGTCTGATGAAGCTGGCCAGCGAACTTGGTCGAGATATTGATGTATACTATCCACATGCCTTCTTCCATCGAAATAGGCGAATACGTGTGGTATCGCGAGACAAATACAAGATCGTAAGTATTAAAAAATATATATATACTAGAAAGGTAGCCCGTCAAAAATGACGGAAATTTAGATATAAAGATATATACAACTCATGTGCAAGAATATGAGTTTTCTCGCTTGTTCCGCAGTGATAGATGAAAATAACACATTTAAAGAACAAAACACATTTATGAAAAACTGTGTACAGTAGAAGACCACTAATCTGCACAGTTTGGTTCCAAGTGTTATGCAGATTTGAGGCTTTTTGCGGTCATGTCTATTCAATCTTTGTTTACATTTTTTTAAATTCATATATTGGACAATTTAGATTGTTAATCCTTAAAAATAAATAAATTTCACACTTGAAGTAAGGTAAAAACTATTAAATTATCGTATACGATTTCATGAAATGGTATTATATGGTATTATATGTGTGTGCTTCACGATCTTGGTTACGACGTTGGCGAAATTGGCTGCAACTTGTCATAATCCTAATAGTGTCGGCCGCTATAACAAAAATGTAACCAGTTTTTAGCAAAATTTCTGATATAAAGTAGTTTTCAAAAACTTGTGTAAAATTGCAGGCCGTTCTCATGTTACGTCAGTCCTAAGAATAATATTTCTAACACGAAGAGTTTCCATGTATATATGAAATTTAGAAAAGATTCTCCAAAAGAAAGGTCCTGAAATGACATTGTAATTCCTCTAACTTCAAAGTCTAATCGGGCTATGATGGTGTTTACTGAAATCTAATAAATACAGTTATTTTGAATATTACAACAGAATTAAACAGTTAAACTTATTTAACTTAAGCCCGCTGTTACTTCCCGATGTTATTTTTTACTATTAAGAAGGAAAATTATTAAAATTTTTCAAATCATGCATTTATAATTTTTTTCCGTCTTTAATAACTAAATAATGAAAAAATATGCTTTTGTTCTGAGCTCATAAATATGACAATAAAATAATGTAACTAAGAGACATTGCAAAATTAAATCTTTGTGATTTCAAACCACAAACAAACGATACCGCCACCATTTTACCTACTATGATGTCATTAGAATATTGTCCATTGATTATTGGAGAACTTACTTTATGAATGATTACCTCAATGATTAAAAAATTTTTAAGTTTCACGATGAATGAATCACTTGTGTTTGTTTAGGTTTATGGAATGAGATATTAAGCTGTGAACCTAATTTCAATTAAAGTTATCCAAGGATATATGTATTTTTAATTGAAATTAAAAACAATGCTTTGATCTCGAAAGAAAAAGTTTTAGTTTGCATAATTGGTTATTTCTGTTAATTATTTAGGTACTTTTCCATTATAGCGCATTTTTAAAAAAGCTTCGCGCAATTCGGGCATCAGAAAGTGAGATATGTTGCCAAAATATAAAAACAGCTATGAAAACAAAGCTAATGAACTTTTATTTTTGTTTATATATGCACTTATATACATAAAAAATCGTTTCTAAATATATATAATATTTTTTTATATACAAATTACGGCACAGATTTCAGATATGAACCGGGATACCTAACTGGCTCCAAAATAGTGTTATTTTGCTTGCTATGGTAACCCGGCTATTGTTTTTATTTAATAATAAATTGTTTATTTACTTTTATTTTCTGTTTTTAATTATATAAACTGTTTTGTTCTATAGCTATTTTTCAAACTTTTATTTATTTATAGTTATTTCCTTTTCAAAATGATAGCAAATAATTTAAAAATATATAAGTAACTGGTATTCGAAAGCGAGATTTCTGCCAAATTTGCGCCAGAGAAAAATCACGCCAACACCGATGCGTATATGACATCTGTGCAAAAATTACGGCACAGATGTCATATTCGCCCCATATTGGCACGATTTGTTTTCTGACGCCAATGTCATATACACACCGGGTACTTAACTTTCGCCAAAGTGTCGTTATTTTGCTTGATATGGTAACCCGGATGTTGTTGTTTATCCTGTTGATGCTTTCGCCAAATTGGCGTCGGAAAAAAATCGCGCCAATATGGGGCGAATATGACATCTGTGCCAAAATTACTTCTGTTTATTATAAAAAATGGGTAAATATTTTTTTACATTAAATAAAGGTACTTGTTAGTTATCCCGTCGACCAAATTACTGTTGCCAAATTGTAAGATTAAATGCCAATAATGATTGACATTAAACATGATCATGTGTTTCTTACGTCATCAAGTGATTTTTAATTCGACGTTATATTTGTATTTTTATTAATGTTTTGCTATTTTAATTGATCTTTCGTTGTTTAAAATAAAAATTATGTCAATTTGTATAATTTGGCGAGTGGTTTGGCGATTTATATAATTTGGCGAAACTGGTCGACGGGATAGCTAACAACTACCTAAATAAATTGCATACATATGAAAAAAATTGCTTGTGAGTATGAAGCAGTAAATAGATTGTCAGAAAATACGTTGGCAAACTTCTTTCTCGCCAAGCAACTTTTTTCCGAAGTATTGTACATAAGCAATGATTGCTAGAAATGCATTTTTAATTATGATATGCGCTTTTATGTTTCACTACATTTATGCATACTATACTGTGTGTATAAATGCTACAGTTCATATGCAGGGCTACACAAAAGAATTCGTAAGGGTTACTGAGTATGAGAGTAAATTGCTTAAAGGTTGTTTTTAAATGAGTTATGCGTTTTTACGCTGAACTGCATTTAGTTTACTAAGAAATGTTTGTAGAATATAGATAAAATGATATACAGGGTCACGCAAAGAATTGGATACATAACCGTCTATGGATGATAATATCTGGAAATGTGATTTCAGTAGTTTTAAGAGTTGTTTAAATTAAATTTTGGCTAGTGGCATGTAATAACGATACTATTGGCTATGGACGGTACCTGCTGAAATCATTTTTTAAAAATTTTTATGCGTCTTCTAAAATGTTTACTTAGTTATCTTATTTCCCCAAATAACGAAGTTTTGTTAAAACATTCAGGATGTGTTGGAAAGTGTTTCATATTCTATGCTTAAGGCATGATTTTTCTTTCTTCTTTAGTCTTATTTTGCATTTATTTTATTCTTAATTTTTTAGTCTTATACTGCTTTATAGAAACTTTGGCATAGTTGTCATATACGCCAATTTGGCGAAAACATCAACAGCATAAACAACAATATCCGGGTTACCATATCAAGCAAAATAACGACACTTTGCCGCCAGTTAAGTACCCGTTGTGTATATGACATTGGCGTCAGAGAAAAATCGCGCCAATATGTGGCGTATATGACATCTGTGCCGAAACTTTAATATTTAATTTTTAAACTCTTCGCTCCACACCCCTTACATATAGTACAAACTATAACACAGATAGCGTAAAATAATAGACAGTTTGATACTTTTACACTGTAGGAGATTTGGCGTTTTTTTTTTTTTTTTTTTTTTTTTTTTTTTTTTTTTTTTTTTAAAGCTTGGTGTAATTTGGGCATGAGAAAGTAAGATTTAGGTTCTTTTCCGTTATACGGATACCTTTGTCGCCAAGCGTAACAGATGGCGCAAAAGGAAAATCACGTGAATTGAAGCATTTGAAAATGAAAAGAAAAAACGGTACTTTTCGGTTAGCCGGGCGCCAGTGTTATATATACATATATATGTATATATAAGTGTATGTATATATACATATATATTTACATATATCTATATGTGTATATATACAATATGTGTATATACATATATATTTATATTTACATATTTGTATATATATAAATGTGTACATATATAGCACTGGCGCCCGGCTAACCGAAAAGTACAGAAAAAACATTGTCGATACTAAAGTGAGCATTTAAAAAATATAACATTTGAAAATTCCAGACTTTTACGAACTATTTCATTAAATTAGAATTATATACTTAAAATAAGTGAACAAATAACTGTTTTAAAATAAAGCAATAAAATAAAACTCATATTAAACTGCTGGCATAAAATTACAAATATCTTTTAGCATTTTGAAATAATTGGCGCATTAGCATACATTTTGGCATGGTGTCCGTATAACGGAAAAATATCGAGATTTGTTGTCAAATCATATAAACAGCTATGAAAACAAACTTGATGAGCGTTTTTGTTTGTTTTATATGTTTATTTTATATGTATATTATTGATGTTTTTATGTACAAATCACATCTGTTTCTTTATAAAATTAGAGAAACGTCTTTTTTATATTAAATAAATCGTATAAATATCGAAAAAAATGCGTGTGTATATAAAATGAAACAGTGGATAGGTTCCCGGAAAATATGTTGCCAAATTTCCTTTTTCGCCAAGGCATCTATACTGGAAAAGTACCTAAAGCACATTAAAATCGCGCAGTTAGGAGCTCACACAGTACAGCGTCGTCTATTGGCGGTTATTTTATTAGTAGCATCGGGAGAAAGATGTAAAGATGTACTTTAAATTCTCACTCATAGATTTTGAAGAATATCTTAAAAGAGCGGAGTTTAAATTAAATTTCGGTGACCTCCTTTATGAAAGATTAATGGTTTTAAATGGGAATTTCGCCAAATTAGCCAGCTATCACCAAGTTGGCTAACATTTGGCGCTACTGTGGTAACCCTGCATTAGTTTTTTTTTCAACAATTGCTCATTTCAATGAGGCGGTCTACCGGAATCGTGAGGGACACACAGAGACTTGGATTTTATATAAATAGATATTGATATATATATATATATATATATATCAATTTTGAACGGAGGATGGTTTCGGGGTCTGGGGGTCATGATCGATGAAAATATACCAAAATTTTTTGAAATCGCTTTCCTCCGAACGGCTGCAATAGGTAGCTTTTTGTAAAGAAAGCTACCTAAAAATGTTACTTTATTTAATTGAAACATTTGCGCGATTTAAAAGAACATTTTCTCTAAGATAATAGTGATGTGCAAAAAGCTTGAGACTTGGCATGTCTGGTGCGGAGTGAAATGTTTTACTTAATGCATTTATCTCTATTTTAATGCTACGTGAACAACGTCCCGTGTAACAGCTTGTAGAGTGTAAAATAAATTAAATTATTAAAATAATCCCTATTACGAAAAATGAAACAAAATGCCCGGCTAAGGTAAATAAAAGGTTAGTTAACCTTTCGTAATTTGACCTGAACACAGGTGTGCGTCAAATTTCAACGGTGTTTGTAACATCACGATTTTAAATTAAATGTGTATACTATTAAAAGGCTATCACAAAAAATACTTAACGGCGCCAAATCACGTTTATCTATTTAGTCAATTGGAAGTGGACACGATGATGAATTATTAACCGTTAGGTTTAGAAGTCCCCTTACTTTAGGGTGATTTTAGTAAGTTAATGCTATCGAGTACATTTTTAGATATTTAGATTAGATCTTAGATATAAATATTGCAGAATGGTAATCAAAATTATTTTTTGGAAACAAAAATTATAAAGGTATTAGATTAGATTTCTCAATTAGATGTCTCAGTTTACATTTCCAAAAGTTCTTTATCCATTAGATACAGGTGTTTGTGGTTAGCAGGCAAGTAAATACTGCTGTATGGATATTAGGATAACGTAAAATGCTTGACCAAATTGTTGCTTATCCTTATAAATCGCAGTGTAAAAAGGAATCTAAGATATAAGATAATCATTAACTCAATCAATAGAAAATTACAAATGCAAAATAAATTACACAACGGGAGGTTGAGGGGGGCGCCCCCCTGAAGAAATTTGCTTTATTATATAAAAATTACTAGAATATGTAGCTCGTGAGAATTTCAGAATATCATTACATAACAACGTGTTTAACTTAACGGTTCTAATGTCTGAAACCATCGAAATATTTTTTTCCTTTTATAAATGTTTGTGTAATTTAAAAAGTTTAAATTTTGTTTTTGTAGAAAGATTAATATTACGCAAAGTTTGCTAAAAACAATAAGTTGCAGAGATGACGTTGAGACTCTTGATCTGCAGATTTACTAGTTTATGTAATTTATAAAAAGAAATAAAAATAAATAAACATTTATTATCAAATAAACAACAAAAGCCGGATTACCATGTCAACCTTTTCTGAAATTGAAAAAATATATATATCTGTTTGATTAAAATTTGAGTTGCCATCATTAGAAAAATGTATATAAAATTAGAAAAAAATTAATATTTCGAAAACTAATTCGAATTTAAAAATTCTAATACCAGTTTTGAGATCTGCGGATCAATGTTGATTTTTGGTGTTAATTTTATCGCAAATAATAATAATTTTTAATCCTATTAAGTAATATTTTCTAATTGGGTTCGCTGCCAATTATAGTATTTTAACTGATACGATTTGGTCCAAGTGAAATGGTTCTTATGAAATCTTTTGACAATATCTGCATTTACATTAAACCATATTGATGCTAATATCGTTTTGTTTCACGCTAACCTTTTCAGTAGATTCGATTACGGAAGAATAGAAAATCTACCGGCGCAATACCATGATCCATTAGAAAATCTATCATTATTCTCATCTAATCGTTTTGAACAATGTGCCAATGTGCCGTGTTTAAGATTTTAGCTATTTTTACTTGAAACCTGAAAACTAAAATGCGAGGAACCGGATTATAGAAGATTCATTCTAACGTACATATCTATTAACAGGTTACATAATAATCACAAGGAGAACTGGCAGTTTCAATGCTTTAATAGTTTCCGTAAATTTCTCTTTATATAATACAGAAGTTTTAGCAGTGTAAAGATTAACAACATAGTCACAGTAAGTATAATAACAGTACACTATAATAACAATAGCAGAGGTTTTGGGCAGTGACGAAACTATTAACACTTTGTAAATATTTATACATTTTACCATTTAACTAATCAGATTATATGCGGAAAAATATAAATAGATGGTTCGCATTAATAATTAACTCAATGAAAAATTGCCACTAGCGTCAAATTTTCGCCAATCCTGGCGACATTTAGCGAAGTGTCGCCAAATCTGGTAATATATCATGTCAATTCTCAAATTTGGCGACGAAAAATGTTTTGTTTATTCTGACGTCATAACGATGCATATGTATTATGTACAGGGTTCTCGCTGACTTTTTACGAACGTTAATAATTTGGCTAATCAGAAGTAAAAAACATTCGCCAAATGAAAAAAAAAATTAGCAAAATAAATTTGTTTTGAAACAATGAAAGTTTGATCGTTAAACGTTTAACGTATCCCCCCTTGTTTTCAATATGTTTTAAAATAACCTAAGTTTTCAAAACTGTTTATAGATCAGCTATTCATCTAAATTTAATTATCCGCTACAGAAACTAAAAAAATAACTGTATTTTAAATGTGTTGCGCTATCCAGAAAAAATTTAAAATCCAATTTAACTCAATAAAATGTTATGAAATAAAACTTCCAATCTCAGTTAACTCAGGATTTCAATATATAACATTCAGTGAATTCTGAAAAATTCAAAATATAAACAACAAAATGTGTCAAAAACTTTATTTTTCTAGAATTCTTCGTCTTTTCATAGAATCCCATACTTCAAAGGCTATTTCAAAATAGTACTTTTGCCTACTGGGCAGATTAAAAAATCCTGAAATTACATTTTTGCTTACTGTGGCTTTGGCTGAAGCTAAACTGAATTGGTGTTGGGTTAGTATCTCTAAAAATGTTGTAAATTGTACGATACGATGTAACATAAGTGACATCAATCGTTCAGTAATGTAAATAAGAGTGTCGCCTGTACTGATATATATACACCCACCCACACACACAAAGAAAAAAGATGGGCAACAATTGAGCACTCGTAATTTGGCGAGTCTAATCATCCGTTTACTCGCCAAATGAAACATTTTGTCGTGATTTGGCGCAATGGCGAGCGGCAGCGAGAACCCTGGTTATGTATTATACACATACCTAAAATATGTATGATGCAAAAGTATTACGTATTATATGCATAGGTATAATATGTATAATGCATAAGCATAAAGTTCATTAACATCACTAAAACGCACTTAAAGGAATAGTGTTCCATAAATAGCAGCGGATATTTGCCAGATTGACTAGAGTGCTATTGAGATTAGAATTCCGACATTTGTAATAGACCGGGAGGCGTCTTCACACTTCCTCACCTCATCGAGTTTACAGCTGTAATTTTAGTATTAATCAAAAATAGATTAGCATATTAAAATGGAACAGGTTTGCCAAGTCATATCTTGGTGGGAACCACCTGAAGACCTAATTTTTGTGGTTGACTGATAGGTTTACTATTGTGTTTTCTTGCATTCAAAAGTTTGGAAACATGGAAGAATGGGTGCAGAAAAACAGAATGGAAAATCCACCAATTTACCAGTAAAATCTGGTCTGTAGATTGTTTCCACAAAGATATGACTTGCCAGACCAGTTACATTTTAATATGCTAATCTATTTTTAACTAATTCTAAAATTTCAGCCGTCAACTCGATGATGTGATGATCTGTGCAGATGCCTCTCGGTTTTTAGTAAAATTTGTTTTAAGGAAGTAAAAAAAAAGATGGACAGATAAACTGAAAGATTTGCCTTATCAAGATTTTTGTAAAAGAATATAAAAATTCATTTAGTTTGAAATCCTGAAACACCTTTATAACTCAGACTAATTTTTCTGCAATCGGGTTTTGGCAACGAACATATCTCATCTGTAGCTATAATCTTTCTTTTACAGATTTAAAATTAACAATAAATTAACAGTAAGTAGGCTAATAATACAATATAATAACATTAGCAGCGGTCTTCGAACGCCGCATCTGTCGCACATCATTAAAGACAGCTTTGTTATTATCTCGGCAAAGTGCGTGTATGCTAATTTGTAGCATTTAAAACTTTAAGTTTGAAAACTTACAAAAAGTTTAAAAAAATTTCGTGGCACATCTGAAATCTTTTTATAACACCCCAGAAGCCAGCGTAGTAGTAATCCTCTGATTTATAAGAATAACTAAATTTATTTACTCTATAATCCGTTGTTTTAAAAATTTTAATATAACTTTGCATTGATTTAGGCTGTTACTTACGCTTGATTTAAAATATATTTATTTGTTTCATGCAGTTTCATACTACAAACATGATTAAAAGCACTTAATTTTTGTGAGAACTTATTTGTAGATTAAACATAAAAAAGGACAAGAGAGGATGCCTTACAAAGGTATTTCTTTATTTAACTTTTCAATAATTATTTTTCAAAAAATATTTCATGACATCAACGCTATATGAAAACAGCAAGCAATGCGTTACAGTAATACACTCAAATCACTGAAAATGCTTACAAGAGGTATAACGTAAGCACATATTACAGTAATTAAATGATGCTACTAATAAAGGAAATACAAAAATTTAAAATATTAAAGCGTAAGACGAATAGACGCACAGTATCAATGAATTTAAGACTATTTAACATAGAAAAATATGAATTAAAATATCTTTTAATTATACTGTAATTATTTTTATAGTAACTTATCTTATACTTTAATTTATGCCGTGGATCTGTTTCAAATAACAGACCAGATGTCTTTACCAAATGGTTGTTCTGAGCAAATATTGTGTTGGTTGGGTTGTTGTCCAGATAGCTCAGTTGGAAGAGCAGTGGCAATTGGCTAAAAGTTCTCGGTTCGAGTCCTAGCTTGGATATATTTTCGCTCAGAGGGAAAAATTATTATACTTTATGAAACATCTTTTATTTCAAAATTTTTAAGGACTCTGAAGAAATAAAGTGCCTATAGTTTTCACATTTCAAATTTAACTCTTAAAAATAAAGAAAACACTGTCAAGTTCAACAATATATAATTTATATACTTTCACAATATATAAATCCTGAAAAGGATCTTTAAGTTCGTAAACAAACATTGGTGCGCATCAAGATGCGTTTTATACGTGTTTAGCTATGCATATTATAAAATCTATTAAATTTAGTAATATTTCATGTTTGTAACCAATTCATTTCATTAAACCTATTTAAAATTATAAATGAAGTTATAATATTATAGAAAATACACTGAAATATATTAAATTAAAAAAAATCTGAATGTTTTAATAACTAGTTTTTAATTAACGTCTTTTTGAGGAAAATGAAAAAAATGCTTCTTCTTATATTAAATGATATATTTGTAACCTGTGAAATTTGAAGAAGGTTTATGTAATATTTCTTACATCTAACTGGTCTATAGTCATAAGCATTTGGACAGAGAATAAAATCAAAGTTAAACACTCACACAACATAAAATTATGTATGTAAAAATTAAGTATTTTTTGTGCTATTTATAAACAAAAATATATCTGTTTTAAAAGAGAGAAGAAAATAACTTGTGTATCTACACTTGTGTATATACACTTGTGTATTAAACACATAACATGATTATGAACATCGTGCTAAATACCGGGTGTCACAAAAATGACTGACTGATTTTAAAATTTAATAACTTGCAAACGGTGCGTGATATTAAAAATTTTTTTGTAGGAGTGTTATATATGATGCCAGGGGTTTTTTTACTGAGATTCTTGATTTTAGTTCGAATTTAAAACAATAGATGGCGCTGTGAGAAATAGGTGCTAATTCCAAAACCGATTTTTGGTACTTCGGGATCCATTCAAAATATTTTAATCTCTTTTTTTCGCATGGGAGAAGAGAGAAGCCGAAAAATTAAAGCTGGATTTAGCGCCTATTGCTTGCAGTGCCATCTATCGCAGCTATTTGGAACTAAAACTGGAAATCGCAACATAAAAACTCCTGCCCTCTTTCATAACTCTCCTCCGAAAAAATTTCAATGTCTGTCACAGTTTGCAAGTTATTGAATTTTAAAACCCATCGGTCATTTTTGGGCCACCCGGTATGATTCGTTCACACTATCGAGATGTCCTTTGTGTCAGCAAAAATAACACAAAATCTTCTATGTACGCTCGATGTGAAGTGTAGGAAGTCTTGCTGGAGACCTTTTCTGTAATGTCGAGACGTGAAAGTCCAGCGATTCTAATACGAGTGTGTCCTCAGTGGTGGATATTCCCATGAACACCGTGATGTCCTCCATGGGTATGATGCCCATGATATGTAGATTCCATTATTACATTAGCTGGGTTTTTATTTGAAGTTCCTAGAGAATATTGTTTAATAAAATAAATAATTTTCGGAAAAACATTATATGAACTTTAGATTCAAATAGATGAGAAATTCTAGAAATAACAGAATTGAATTCATATGAAATATAACGAAAACGCTTATCTACACTATATATAAAATACAAATGGAAATTTCATTCCGGTTTCTTATAACTTGAGTTCTGTTGAACGGATTTTGATGGGACTTGCACCGTTAATTCGATATTTTTTCAGAGAAGGTTTTAATGTATTGCATATTGTTAAGTGTTGCTTCAATATAGAATTATAGGGTGGGGGGAGGTTCTGTAATCAGGTGAACCCGATTATGAAAGATTAGCCTTTTTAAAAAGTTCTATAGAACGGATTTTGATGAGACTTTGATTGGTAGTTTTATACTTTTTTAGACATGGTTTTAGTATATTGCATAATGTTCTACGGTGCTGAGTCATATGATTATGAGGGAAAGTTCTATAATCAGGTGAACCTGATTATGAATGATTAATATTTTTATAAAATTCTACTGGACGGATTTTAAAGGGTGTTATTTAGATAACTTTTACGGGATGTTGTTAGTATATTGCATGTCATTCTATTGTTCTTTACTAAATCGTACTGTAAATGACCACGCAAAAGATTTTATTTATAATAGCCCAAATTTTGTCTTACACATTAGAAAATATAATAGCGCAATGCCATTCGTATTGTTTTTGGCAAAGCGCAGAGACATTTCAGATGAAGGTCCATATTGCTTTATAGTACGCGGTCAAATTTACTGACATGATTCGTTTGATTTAAGGTTCATTTCGATAAATCGACCAATGCAGCGGGCGAAGCCTGCTAGTTTAATACACACACACGCAATAGAAATAAATTGAAAGTTGAGTTTAAAAACGATTTATGTATAAAAGATGTAAAAAGAGTGTATGCCACAGATATTCCTCTATGATTTTAATATTTGAACGTTTCACTAGTAGTAGCAATCATCATCATAAAAAGAAGAAAAAAATTACCTTAAAACACTTTATAGAATTTTGTTCAACAGCAAATATTTATATTTTATGTTAAAAAATAAATAAATAGCTATTTCGAATAAAATTAAGATTAGTCAATTAGAAATGGGATTTGAACATATTTAAAGTGTTGTCTTTCTTTTTATTTGCCAGACATTTTATCACAGTTTGTCTCAAAATGTTTCATAACAAGTAATTAAAATTAAATAAATAAACGTGACTGTTTCTTAATAAACAACTTACTGCAATTGTGAAAAAAAAAATACATGTTATGAAATCCAGTAACTCCTTTACCTATACTTTATAATGAAGAAAAAAATCACGATGTGACTTATGGGTATTGTTGCCCGATTGGGGATTTTTTGGCCCCAGATTGTTGATTGTCACCGCTTTTTTTGAAATAGAAATATTCGGGCTATTTAAAAATAATTAAAAATTCTGAAAAATAAGGAGAATTATACTATTTTTAAAAAGTGGTGACAGTCAAATAATCTGAATTTAAAAAGTCCACAATCTGGCAACACTGCTTATAGGTAGACAACCATAATCAATTTAATCTATGTTGTTGCCATTTGAGTGTCTTTATAACTAAAAGAGGTGTGGCTTATGCACATGACGCATGATCAGATTGTAAACTCTTGTGCACACTCTTGGAGCCCACGTTCCAGAATTTGGCAATACTCGCCTAAAAAAAATTGTATTAAACGAGTGAGACAAGTCAACAAACATTATCTTGACGGTAATGGCAGATTGTCTAAAATCCTCTCAACAAATAAAATTTCATTGTTTGTATGTCGCCACTTTCTCATTTATAAAGGCACTCTAGTTGCTCATCAGACACGTTCTTGTCCAAAATCTTTTCAACCATTTACGTTACATTTTTTATGAGCTTCTCATATATATAAAGGCAATCTATTGTTCATCGTTCACGTGTGAAACGTAGTAGACCATCATGCAGGGTATGCACATAGCCATACAAAAAATTCAAATGGCTGTCAGTGGACATCAAAACGGACAAAAACTGTAATGGGACGTGGTGTCGCAAACCACGTTTAATCGGTAAAAATCATGAAAATACGTATTCAGCTTGTAACAGACGAGAGAAAACGGATGTCACGTGATGCAGCGAGGAGCGTGGTTCATACATGATAGTGTTCCAGCCTCAGAGCAAGCATAGGAAGTAGAGACCAAATTCCATTGTTCTTTTGGACAGAAGTTGAAGCCAACATGTTTCAGCTTTCGTCGTCAAAAGGGTGTCGTTTTTTAGCGGTGATCCCTTTATTGGCAACTGCTGGATTTCATTCATGCCGAAGCAATAAAGTTTAAGCGGGAACCGGGGGGAAATTCTGAGGAGATTTTGGCGGGAGAAAAGCCAGTTTGGCGCGTTTTCTGTGCGCACTATCACATGACGGTGGGCAGTGATCAAGGCTCCAAGAAAGGGTTGCTATTTCGGTCTCTACCTCCTATACTTGCTCTGAGGTTCCAGTACACTTTTACGCGAGGTGCGTAGCCACCTCGATGTCACATATCCAGGGAGGTTTTTTGGACGCTCCGAACTTGTTGTTTGGCTCGCACGTTCGCCGGATCTCAAACCCTCGGACTTTTTCAATTTGGGGTCATTTAAAATCAGTCGCTTATGAGACGCCTGCGGACACACTCGAGGATCTCATAGCGCGGATCGTCATCCCTGCATAGCAGAAATCAATGCCGCAGCCGGTATCTTTGAGCACGTACGAAAATCCTTTTACGGCGTTGTAGACTGTGCAATGACGTCCGCGATTGCCGCTTAGAACAACACCTATAATAATTTTCTGCTGTGTTGTAAACTGATGCGAAATAAATTCTTTTTATCGTTCCCTTGTGACTTCACAACTTAAATAAGCATTTTTGCGATTTTCACCTACTAAACTTGGTTTGCGAGCCCATGTTCCATTACAATTTTGTTTGTCTTCATATCTTCTAACAGCCATTTGAATTTTTCGCATGATTATCTGAACACCGTGTATGATTGCCTACTACGTTTCACACGTGAGCAACGAGCAATAGATTTTCTTTATGTATGTGAGAAGCTTATAAAAAATGTAATTTAAATGGTTGAAAAGATTTTGGACAAGAACGTGACTGATGAACAACTAGAGTGCCTTCATAAATAAGAAAGTAACGACATACAAACAATGAAATTTTATTTGTTGAGAGGATTTTGGACAGTCTGCCATTACCGCCAAGATAATGTTTAAAGTAAAGGAAACTATATACAGTACGATAAGAGCTTTTAGGTTAAGAGTTTCCCTGGCATACTAGAAGTATGTTGAAATTGCATTCAAATCCGCTCAGTGATTGTTAAGAAAATTTAGGTTATACATACATACCTACGCAGATCCATACATATCAAGCAAAACCAGAAACTTTTTAGGTAGATTTCGTATGAAATACTACCTATTACATTCTTTCCTATGTTGGAATTTCTGAAAAAAAATTGCAGATCTACACCGATCATGACCCCTAGAACCCAAAACCACTCTCAGTAAAAAACTTTATATCTATCTATTTATCTATATATATATATATCACTTTCTTCTGGACACGATAACTTCCATAATTCTGCACGAATATCTTCCAAACTGATACATAAAATCAAGGGGCATAAAATCTCGGTCAAGTTCATAAATGAGCAAAATCGGACTAAGGGGGTGGAAATAGGAAGGGGTTTTGTGAAAATCGAAAAAACCCCATAACTTCTTTATTTTTATGCATATCAAATCAGTTTAAAGTTTTTATTGCTTCTAAAACAAGGGCCGAAAATTTATATATCACAGACTTTTGATAAATTTAAAAATGGGCTCAAGGGGCCCAAAAAATTTTGTTTTCGGGAGAAAAAAATTCATTACTTCGTCCATTCTCAAGATATCAAATCCAATTAAATTTATTGTAAATCTTCTTAATATTATCTAATATTATCTTTGTCTTTTAAATTGACAAGTTTTTGACAGGACCAGTTCGTACCGCAAAAAAAAAAAAAAAAAAAAATTGAAAACGGAAACAAACAGGAGAGGGGAGGGGGGGGGGGGGGTGAAGAAGAAAAAAATGCATAACTTCGTCAATTCACAAGATATAAAATCCGCATGAATTTATTATATATCTTCTTTATATTATCTACAACTTTCATATTGACAAGTTTTTGATAGGATCAATTCTTACAGCAAAAACAAATTAAAAATACATAGCGGTTGAAGAAAAAATCATCGTATTAAGGGTGCATTCAAATCCAAACTGCTTATTTTCTGACTCATTTTTAAATTCTTTTTTGCTCTCAAACGCATGCAATTGGTAGATTCTCTTATTCAGAAACAATATAATGTACCTTAATGGTCTAATTTTTGATAGAGGCAGAATATATTTCAAAAAATAGTGTCAAAGTGGGCATTTTGAACCGAATTCCTCGAAGCGATTGTGTTGGAAACGAAAAATATTGTCCTACTTAGAAAAGTGATTGTTTATAAATCAAGTTTTAAGCAATTGAACGAAAAGCAAAAACACAGGTCGCTTATAAATCTTTTCAAAAATCACGTGAGCAAATTATATATTTTTTCTTTTAAAAATGAATCTGAAAATGTGCCAGAAAATTTCGAGTTGTTGATCATGGAAAAGTATTTTTTGAATACCGCCTTAAGATGATTCTGATAAAACCAGCTCTTATATAAAAATGAAATAAAAACTCGTCAAAAGCGTCCAGATAAAATTGTTAAAGTGGGTTTATCTCTAATCATGATTATTTAGTTCTTGTTGTTGAAATTAGCACTTAACTTCTAAATCTACCTGCGCCTGTAGGCCGAGCCGGCAGGGATTTTTTTTATATTTTTCCTAGTCGCTTCTAAATATCCTAAACTTAAGTCTTATACATTAAAAATAAATTTTTATATTAAATCGAAGGAAATGTAGAACCAGTAAATTATTTCTGTTATCAATCATGCATTTAACATGCACCGCGAGAAAAATTACACAGAAGTAATAAATGTATAACTATTACCTGGTTCATCCGTCCTAACATGGGCTCTGAAGCCATGCTGATCGGCAACGTAATCCACAGTTCTGGAAAATAAAAAATGAGTTTTTAAAGACTTAAGAAATAGTATAGCTTAATTCTGAAATTAGGTTTATAAGGAAGAGTTTTAACAACACGACACAATCAATTGTAAATAATTTTAGCCCCCGGTACAATATGCTATTTCTTTCTCCCAGCTTATTTTGTGTCCAAAAAATAACGTTACGTTACAGAAGCCAGCAATAAACAAAGTAGATGTATCATTGTACAATTAAATACTCTACAGCATTTTTAAAAATTTCTAAGCATCGCACATTTTCAATTTTTATACTGTCGTACTGGAAAAAAAAGTACTTTTAAATGCAATTTGTTTGAAAACTGTATCTCCATTGACTTTTGAAATATTAATTTTTTTGTAGCTTTTAGCGACATTTGTTTCATTTTAGCAATTGAAGTACCCCATTTATGTAGAAAGTAAAGGGAAAATAGTTGAAAAATAGCAATTATATATTTTTGTTGCTATTTTCTCATAACAACCGAAAGAAAATGTAATTAAAATACGTGCTATTTTGAAAAAATATATATATATAAACGAATGATTTCTGTTAAAACAATGGAGCTATTATAAACTACATTTAATTTTAAGTTTCTATGAATCATTAGATAGCCGTTTTTTTTTTTTTTTTTTTTAGATAGATGATATAGATATTTAAAATTAAATTTAGTTTCTAATAGCTCCATGTTTTATCGGAAATCCTTCATTTATATTTTTTCAAAATAGCACGTATTTTACATAATTTTTTTTTCAGTTTTTATGGGAAAATGGCAACAAAAAGATATATATTTTTCTTTCACTTTCTACAGAAATGAAGTTCTTCCGTTGCCAATATTAAGCGAATGGCTCTAAAAACTACAAAAAAAAAATAATAATAATAACTCAAAAATAAATGGAGATAAAGTTTTCAAACAAATTGTATTAAAAGTACTTGTTTTCCGAATACGACGGTATAAAAATTGAAAATGTGCGATGCTTAGAAGTTAAAAAAATTGCTATAGAGTCTTTAATCGTACTGCTTTGTTTTACGGCTGGCTTCTGTAAGATAACGTTATTTTTTGGAGACTACACAAAATAAGCTGGGAGAAAGAAATAGCATACCGTACCGGGGGATAATAATTTTTTATGCTTTAAAAAAGCTAGGTGATTTGGAAAAAAATCTGACGAGAATAATTTAAATATCTAACATGTTTTTCTATCAAGTAGGTTTTTATACAATGACATAAACAAATTTAAATTGATACTGCATTATTAAATAAACAAATATGTCAATTTATTTCTAAAACAAGTTCGAAATTGCACGTCAAACGTGACAAATGAGGTGCGTTCGTACTATAACTTGTTTTATAAATATTTTTGCACCGCATATTGTACTGAATGATGTATATCTTAGTGCACTTCATAAATGCATGTCAATTTCATTCTGCTCGAAAGGCTGTAACATCATGAAAATGCACTTGAAATTATCTTTTTCCATTAGCCGTAATGTACCAGAAAACTTTTGACTGTCCGTGTAACTATACATCCGATTTTCATAAAATTTGAAATGACTCGACAAAATTCTGCAACGATTATATATCTTAAGTTTGAAACCATTAGGTTGGGTAGATTTTGCTCTGTTATATGCGGACGGATGAACGGACGGACAGACGGACAAACAGATGGACCGAACGACGACTATAGGTGCTATGTATTTATATAATTATGAACGCACCTAATTAGAAGAATGGTGTAAGATCTGTTTAACCTGCAGTGTAGATTTTATTGATAGTGGATGCGAAATGTAAATTTTAAAACAAAAATGATAAATATAGAGCAAATTAACACCTCGTAATATTACATTAATTTCAGTTGCTAAAAGGTGTAAATGAACACTTTAAAACCAGTAAAAATACGTTTATTTTGACTGTTTATACGTTTCAACTTTACCCGAGTCATTTTCAAAACAAATAAAAATTAATAGAAAACAGGAATTTTGCTTATTCAGAATTTAGTGTCGCCCCCAATGAAAAAAAAATGTCAAAGAATGCATGGCCGAAAATAAAACGCAAAGGTGCTGGTGCACTTGAAAACTTGGTCCATGCAAACCCTAAAGCTTCATTCTTGTTGCGAGTTATCGGGAGAAGAACACTAGTAGCATGCAAATGTGATATGGGGAAGACGAAGAACGCATATGCAAAATTTCGCCTTGATTAATACATAAAAGCTGCTGATCCGAGTGTGCAACTGGCAATCGCGGTAGGAACGTATCGAAAAATGTTGTCCTTCACTAAATGGAAAAGGCTGATATACATTTTATGTACGGAACTGCAAACAGAAATTACTCAGATGTTCAACGATTGTACGGAGAGCGCTCCCCCACCTTTCTTTTATCACTTTATCTTTCTTTGTGTGTTTTTGCCATGTATAACAACATCACCTTCGTCGCCACTAACACCTTTGAATTTTAATTTCCACCATGATTCTTTGATGAAAGTTGTTTGTTTGGATGTGTACTATCACCTCTTAACGTTTTGCCCATCCTTAATGAAACACCCTGTATATAAACATTTAAACGGAACGTAGTTTTGAGGTCGGAGAAGGGGATCAAGATCGACGGAAATATACCGAATTTTTCTGGAATTGCTTTCCTCCAAACGGTTGCTACCTAAAAGAGGTGCATTCTGGGGGTGCATTTTAAACTGGAGGGTTAAACATACGTTTCATGGAAATAAAAAAAAACTAGTTGGATGTGCCAATCCCAAAACTTTCTTCTATCTTATACATCTTAATATTTCAAAACCTAGTTACACATCTTAATACTTCAATATTATTAGTTCAATACTATACCAACTTTGATTTTCATCTTAAATTTCTGCTCAAGTCAATTAAACGGACTAAAAACGAGTTAATCTATATCATGATATTTGTTAAAATTATTAATTTTTCCTTATTCTGTTGTTATCAGCTGTTTGCGAATAGCCGGCTTAGCAGGAAGCGAGTTCCCGCCGCTGCATGAGCCGCCGATGCAAAATAGAACTACGAACAATCAAGAAAAGTATACAAAAATCGCTAGCACGGAGCCCCTTTACCGCGCAATATTTCCAAATTCAAGGACGACTTGTTGGCCAAAGCCAAAAACAAGCACAAACATTTTGGTTCAATTGTATGCATAATTTTATACGCTGTTCGATGGTACAATAATGAAAATGGCACAGAGATCGGAATTATAGCGCCCCCTTCTTTCGGAATTTTTTCAAGTTCAGGGAGGACTTGTTTGCCATAGCCAGAAACATGCACAAAAAATTTGGTTCAATTATATGGATAACTTCATACACTTTTCGATGGTACAATAATGAAAATGGTACAGACCTCGCAATTATAGTGCCCCCTACCGGCAGAATTTTTCCAAATTCAGGGAGGACCTTCGTGACATGACCAAAAATAAACACATAAAATTTGGTTCAATTCTATGCATAATTTCATACACTTTTCGACGGTACAATATTCAAAATGGCACAAAAATTATACAAAAATCGCTATTACAGCGCCCTCTACGAGCGATTTTTTTACAAATTAAGGGAGGACCTCCTTGCCATAGCCAAGAACTTAAAAATTTTTTTTGGTTCAATTCTATGCGTAACTTCATACACTTTTCGATGGTACAATATTCAAAATCGCACAAAAATCGCTATTACAGCGCCCCCTAACGGCGAATTTTTTGCAAATTCAGGGAGGACCTGCTTGCCATATCCAAAAACTTAAAATAAAAATTTGGTTTAATTCTATGCATAACTTCATACACTTTTGGACGGTAAAATATTCAAAATCGCACAAAAATCGCTATTACAGCGCTCCCTACCGGCGAATTTTTTCCAAATTCAGGGTGGACCTGCTTGCCATAGCCAAAAACTTAAAATAAAAATTTGGTTTAATTCTATGCATAACTTCATACACTTTTCGATGGTACAATATTCAAAATCGCACAAATATCGCATTTACAGCGCCCCCTACCGGCGAATTTTTTCCAAATTCAGGGAGGACCTGCTTGTCATATCCAAAAACTTAAAATAAAAATTTGGTTCAATTCTATGCATAACTCCATACACTTTTGGATGGTACAATATTCAAAATCGCACAAAAATTGTTATATCAGCGCCCCCTACCGGCTATTTTTTTCCAAATTCCGGGAGGACCTGCTTGCCATAGCCTAATACTTCTAATAAAATTTTGGTTTAATTCTATACATAACTTCATACACTTTTTGATGGTACAATGGCGACAGACAGACGGACAGACGGACGCACAGACAGACAGACATTTTCTATAAACATGTTTTTTGGAATCTCTGACCCTTAAAACATGCAAATCCGTCGAAAACCGGAAGTCGAAAAAAATTTCGATTACAATACTTTCTTCTATTGAAGATAGAAGAAAGTAAAAAGGGAGAGGAAAATCTATAATTATGTGTACTACCGTAAAAAATTTTACTAAAATCCGTAAAATAACTCAATTTTAAGAAAACTTGGCATCACTAAAACAAAGCTTTTTTTCGTTTTTTAATCATCAATCTTACAAATATAGACACTTCTGTTCGGATATAAATTATTTAAGTACCTGGAGAATCCTTCAGCCTCGATTGTGTAAGATCCCTCAACTCTTCCAGTTTCATCTCTAGTTTCTGTCCTTGATATCTTGCCGTCATGATGCACGTGATCATGTAAAAGTGCATTATAGCTGAATGCGTAGGGTCTGGGAGGCCAATCAGTGTGATGATGATGCTACATACAATTAACGATAAATAGCATGAATATAAATTTTTTTTAAATGTTTTAAACTAACACCGGTGTCCAAAGAAGTTAGAAACACTATTGATTGATTTTACCATTACATATCAAGCACAATTTGGAGCATCAACTTTATCAGGAGATGGACACAAACACGTTGATTCGCAAATTGAACTAAATCTAAAACCGAATTGTTATTATAATTGAATGGGATTTTACAATTAATGGGATGAAGGGAATTCATTTCTACCCAGTTTAGAAATCATGTGTCAAACACATGGTGGCATACCCTCCGTGCCATACACATTTTGTATTCGACGATAGATTTCATTAGCACTAACATTTACCGCTGTTAAAAATTGCATGACCGCGCGTTGACACCGTTTGGAGGCATCCATGATGCGAACGATCCCTTTTAACGTGCTCCCACGCTATCACACACGCATCTGGCGGGATCTGACGATATCGCATGCATTCCAAGAACTCTGCGTCCTTTATAGGAGCATGCGCAATCATCTTTTTCTTCAAATGGTGCAGTTATTACAGCAATGCAACTTTTATTTGAGCGACCCTTATAATTATTTTGTAAAAGTTACGTTCCTGGATGCTATGAGTTATATTTAGAAAACTTTGTCCATACTCTATGCTATCCTATATTCTAATTAGTTAAGGGGACGAGGGACCTTTAAAATCAATTTTTTATTTTTTGTAAATGTCACTTTAAATATTATTCAGGGGTACATTACATGCATTATGGCATACATTTATCACAAAATAATAATAATAATAATAATAATAATAATAATAATAATAATAAAATTTCCCCCAAAAAAATTATTTTTAATTTTTTCTTGAGATAAATTTATGCCATAATGCATATAATGTACTTTTGAATAATATTTAAAGTGAAATTTACAAAAAATAAAAAACTGACTTTAAAGGTCCCTTATCCCCTTAACTTTTCGAGTACAAAAATGCACCTTTTACTGATTAATTTGTTAGAAGATGAAAAAAGTTTTCTAAACAGGGTTCAGAAACCATATAAAAATTTAAATTTTGTAATTTTTAATAAAACAACCCATTTGACGTAATTTTTTTTTAATATGAGGAGAAAGATCATTTGAAACATTTTACATTTGGAACTATAGATGTAAATAATAAATAAAAAATTGTGTTGAAAACTAAATCGCTGAAAAACAAAAGTTTGAATACGCAATATATACAAATCAAGCACTGTGAAAATGAACAGACTTACACGTTTCTTTGCATGTGTTGGGAGGAGGGATGCTGATTTCATTTTATCCCTTTATGAACTGAATTATGAATTCATGAAAATTTTATCTTTTAAAGCATTTTTCGTGAATTGTTTAAACTACATCAGAAGATTTACATAACCATTTAATAAATTTTAGAAGGATTAATGAAATTTGTATGTATAGGTATTTTGTGTAATATTTATAACCCCACTCAAATATTTTATTTTAAATATTTTTCCTAGTATTTTGTAGAATTAGGAAATGTACAACTATAATGTTCTTACAGTAGAAATATAGAAATATTTCCGAATTGAAAAACATCCCCCCACCCCCATAGACGCCAACATTGTAAAGACTGTATCAGGAGTAAACCAGTTAAATTTCAGGAGTTTTGGACACTCTTCAGGAGTAAAATGTTCAGGTTTCAAGAGTTATTTCAGGAGTTGCACAAAGTTTTTTACGAGCTATATTTTTTACGAGTGATATTTTTTACAAATATTTTCAGTCCTCTTGCAGCTTTTGCATTTATCAACACAAACATAATTTAAATAAAGGTTACTTAATTTACTTTTACTTTTAATGTATTAATAATTTTTTATAATAAATTTTGGAATTTTTTTTATCTCTACGGAGCAAAAAATCCGTGATTGATGTGAGTGTGAAATCCCGCGACCAATTAACAAAATTCGCGATTTTCACCGAGATTGACTGACGAAAATCGCGAATTTTTCGCCGCGACTGACGAACGAAAATCGCGATGTTTTGCAGCGATTAGCAGACGAAAATCGCGATGTTTTGCCGCGACTTGCAGACGAAAATCGCAATATTTTGCCGCGACTTGCAGACGAAAATCGCAATATTTTGCCGCGACTTGCAGACGAAAATCGCAATATTTTGCCGCGACTTGCAGACGGAAATCGCGATGTTTTGCCGAGACTTGAGGACGAAAATCGCGATGTCTTGCCGCGACTCGAGGACGAAAATCGCGATGTCTTGCCGCGACTCGAGGACGAAAATCGCGATGTTTTGCCGCGACTTGAGAACGAAAATCGCGATGTTTTGCCTCGACATGAGGACGAAAATCGCGATGTTTTGCCGCAACTTGCAGACGAAAATCGCGTTGTTTTGTCGCGACTGAACGACGAAAACTGCGATGTTTTGTCGCGATTGACGGACGAAAATCGCAATGTTTTGCCGCGACTGACGAACGAAAATCGCAATTTTTTGCCGAGAACTCATCGACGGAAATCGCGATTTTTTGCCGCGACTGACTGACGAAAAGAGCGATTTTTTGCCGCGACTTACTGACGAAAACAGCGATTTTTTTGCCGCGACTGACTGACGAAAACAGCGATTTTTTGCCGCGACTCATTGACGAAAACAGCAATTCTTTACCGCGAATGACTAACGGAATTCGAGATTTCTTTTGCAGCGCAGCGAGTGATTGACGAAATCCGCGATTTTTATCATTGGCCGATTACCGGATTTCAGAATATTCCCCCCCCCCCCCAACTGATTAACGCAAATCGCGATATTTTGCCGCGGCTGCGATTTTTATCAACGACCTATTTATGAATTTCACGATTATTTGCAACGACTGATTGACAAAATTCGCAACTTTTTTCAACGATCGGTTGGCGAAATTTGCGATTTTCTGCCGCGACCGATTGTAGAAATTGGCGGTTTTATCGATTAATAGACGATTTTCGCGATATACTTCAACGACCGATTAACGAAATTCGTGATTTTTTGCCGCGATCGATCGAAGAAATTCGCGATTTTTTTGTCTCAAATTTCCGTATTTTCTACCATATTACCGTACTTCCGTAATTTATCCTACATTTCCGGAGAAACTCCGGAATTTCCGGAGATATTGGCATCTATGCACCCCCACCCCAACACCCAGAAAGCTGAATCGGAACAAAATAAAGTAATGCATCTATAACTCATTCTAAACTGTATTACAACTAATCGACGTATTAAATGAATTTTATAACAAGTTATTTTAATGGTACTTCTAAGTACCGTCAGTAGATAAAGGGTTAAACACTGAATGTGAGCCCCAGTACTCAAGAAACGTATACGTCTGTTTATTTTCACAGTGCTTGAATTGTATATATTGTGTGTTCAAACGTTGTTGTTTTTGTGATATAGGTCTAAAGCTAATGGCTCAGGAATTAGCTCTGGGACAATACGGTAAGAATCGGCACCCTGTATAGCTTGAAATATTTTAGAGATATAAATAATTAACAAGAAATTTAATGAAGGAACACCAAAATAAAGTCACGCGACACACTATAACAACAGCGAGAAGATGATCTTTATGGTACGGCGCATGAAGATGAGGTACGGTATATGCATAAAAATCCTAAAATGCTGAAAAAAAACCAATCAGCTAAACCTTTCTTGTTCATGCATATCAGCCGAAATTCCATACGGGATTTTTTTTTCTTTTTAATCTAGGCAGAATTTTCAAACCACCAAAGTATAAAAACAATCTGCGTACCATTTGTGAGTAAATTTCAATCTGCAAAATTATTTTGAAAAATAACTTTAAATATTCACAGATGAAATACTTGATGCTTAAAATTATTTTTACGTCTGAAAATTCACGTATACATTAATAAACTATTTTTTTAACCTATTTCCAACAAAGGAGGTTTTACAATTCGTTTGTATTTTGTTGTTTTTTTGTGCATGTATACACATAACTCTAGAACGGATGCTCCGAATTTTTCATATATATATATATATATATTTTTTTGTCAATTTGTTAATGTTGTTTGATTCATTATTTCACAGTTTTTGTTGGTGGTCGATAATGGTTATTTAATGGTTTTGGTCGATAATGGTTAATTCTAACGTAATATATATATATATTACGTTAGAAAGGTCTCGTCTTGCTAGGGGTTAAAATGTTAATTTTGCCAGGACATTAAAATGATATGTTTGTCTGTCAATCTGTTTTATTGTTCTCTTTTACTTTGAAGGCTCTAACTTTCGTAAAGTACAACTTTATGGTTTTAAAATAGTTGCCGTACCGTGTCTAACTTTTTTGCATTAAAACGTTTAAAAAATTATATAATACAGCCCACAGGGATGTCGAACCTGGCGCCCGCGAGATACTAGTAATTTCTTAGAAAAACTAGGGGGCTATGCCCCCTACGAGCTACGCTCGTCAACCCCCGTTCAGACACCGCAGACTCTAAAAGTACGCTAATTTGATCGGCTTTAAAAAGATTTCGGAAGATTGAATTATAATTAAAAAAACAATGGCGATCTCCCTATAAACGGATTTCTATTCATTTCTCTTTGACTGAGGAATTTTAAGGCCAAATCCGCTGCGGTACTACTTGATTAACCCGTCGACTAATTTCTCCAAATTATATAAATCGCCAAAGCACTCGCCAAATTATACAAATTGACATCATTTTTATTTTAAATAACGAAAGAACAAATAAATTAGTGCAACATTAATAAAAATACAAATAAAACGTCGAAATAAAAATAACTTGATGACGTAGACACGTGTAACTTGCTTAAAGTCAAGTTAATGTGGCATTTACGATCAACCATTATTGGCATTTAATCTTATAGTTTGGCGAATGATAGATTTTTGGTCCACGGGATAACTAAGTAGTACCAAAAATACATATGTCAATCGCTGTTTTCGTCTTTGATTAAGTAAAATAAGATAAACATTTCAAAATAAGCTAATATAAAAGGAATTAAGTAACCAGAATCTTTGTCTCCCGGTATTTTTTAACAAAGCGAAAAGAAAGTTCTTTTAAATAAGACATTTTAAATTAATCGTTTTTAATCTGACGTAATTTTGACCAAGCTATTCTTTCTCTTTTTAATATTCACGTGAAAATACTTGTGTTAGAAATGAAATATTATTTGCGCTTTCTTAACAAAAATAGTTGAAAAGTATCCTCTCAAAATATCAAATAAATGTCTAGCGCAGTTTCTAAATTTAAACCGTTTTGCAATATTATTTGGTGTTCATTTTATGTAATAACTGTAATTTGATGTAAATATGACGTAAATTCTCCTATTTAAGACTTCTAACGCATGTTAATAAATTTATTATTTTACGAATTCCTTTCTCTCTTAAAATTCACGTGTAATTATAGTTTTTATGACGTAATTTTTAATAAGTTCCTGCTTTTTGTACATAATTATTTAATTCTAATTCCAAATGTTTTTTTCTGTTTATAATAGTCACGTGTAAATAAATTTTTAATTTATTACACGTATAAATATTTGTTTTTTTTTTTTTTTGAAGCAAACATTATTATTTCCGCTGTTTATACAGTTGGCAACAGTTTAAATTAATATCACTTTCTAAAATCTGTAAAAAATATCTCTAGAAATGCTGAAAATTTGAATTTAAAATAGAAATAAAACCTCAAAAAATTAGCCAAATTAAAAAAAGAAATACAATCTGCACTCCGGCAAATTCTAACGCATAAAATGATCTAAAAATGATTACACTGCCATGTATAGTTTTTGCTGCTATAAAACTTTTTTAGTGGAACGATTTTGTCCAACTTTAGCATTAAATATCTCTTAAAGGAATTCTTCGATTTGAAAACTGCCTGCATCAGCGTGTTTATCAAACATTTCTATATAATACTACCGATTTTCATATTTTTGTATGCATTATTTTTCTTAATATTAACGAAGAAAGACCTCCGGTCACAAAAAATTCAAAACCGGCGGCGGTGACAGCGGTAGTTACTTTTATTTAGAATAGAGAGATATTCGTCTTATTTAATCTCCGAATTTCTGTAATTAACCTTTTCGCAGAGGCGCCGTTTGCACTCTGAGAACGGTTAACTGCAAATGGCACCAGCAATTTTTAGTACAATTTCGATCTCATACTATACGTGAAGAAGCTTTAGATTATTTCCCAAAAAGCTTTTTTACTAAATTGCGGCGTGAATTACTTATTTGAACATTTTTGGAGAAGAAATGCCTTGCCCCTGAAAGGGTTAAATTAGGCGAATATTTCTGTAAGAAACTACTGGTTTTCCCCGGGCACAAAGTTTTTCAGGCCTGTCCTGGCCTACGTAGTTATTTAGAATGATATTGGAAGCAATTGAATTTAAAGTTAATGATGTGGATCGGTATTGTATCAGGTCGGTTAACCGTATTTTAATCCGGTCCGAATTACTTAAATTCGGTTTTACCGGAATCCGGGTTCGGGCCTGGTTCACGTTGGTCATATTCGAGTTCCGATACTGTGCAACCTGGCTTGTATATGACTCGAATGTGTGGATAACAATAAATTTTTGCCACAAAAGCACGAAACCACACATTACCACAGAATCCTTTAAGGGGGTCCGGGACACATTTTCAAAAAAATTTTATTTATTGGGTTAAAATTTTGAATTTTTTTGTGATGGTTAACCATATCATTTGTAAACAAAATCAACTGATAAAACTTCTCACAGCTTTTTAAAAAAAATTTTTAATTTAAAATTTATGAAAAGAGTGGTATAACTTAAAATCATTATAACTCGAAATATTATTTGTAGAATTTAAATTGTTTTTCATTTAAATAAACAGAAATATATATTTTTTAATTTAGAGCCAGCATTTCAAAAAATATTAATTTTTAAAAAAATTTAAAATATTTAACGAAAAACTACCAAAAAAAGTGGTGCAACTTTTTAAAAAAAATCATATTTTCAAAAGTAAATATTTTTTTTCAAATATGCTGGCTCAAAAGTAAAGTAAAACAATTGAAAAAGATATGTTCCTAGTTTCAACCCTGTATTTTTAACGGTTCTCGAGTTATAAGAATGTAAATATGAGAAAGGATGAAAAAACCTATCATGAAGAAAAACGCAATTTCACAAGAACTCGTTTCCTTGACAACCATAGCTTGAAAGGCAGATTTTGAAAACAAACCAAAACGAAAAAATTAATATTTCCTGTTCTAATTAAGATAGAAACATGATTTAAACATCATTTTAAGCAGAAAACGGCAAAGAATTTTTTTTATCCAATTAAAAAAAAAATTGAAAATTTGAAGATTTTTGTGTCCACCCCCTTAAAGTCATTTTTATTCATTTTTGTTAAAAATTATTTGCTATATGCATCGGATTTAAATTATAAAAAAATAATGAAAAAATAAATGTAGTAACAAAACAACGGAACCTACATCTGTCCTATGATGTGGAGCAGGATGACCCGTGTGTGGAGTTCCACTTTGTTGAGCAAGAACTGCACTATAAACAGCAGTAGCCGCAAGTAGAAGAATATGTGCAGCCTACAGTAGAAAAAAAAAACTTAGATCTATCATTATGAACTTATTAGCACAACTTTTATAAAAAAGAAATATTTTTGGCAGAAGAGCAAAGGTACCTATCGAACTGGCTGGATTTTATTACTTTTTCAGATACCTGCAACATTTTGACAATAACTATCTCACATCTATTATGATATCAGATTTACAAAAATTCCAATACTATTATGAATCTTAATTTAATGTTTAAATTACACAAGAAATGTAATATAGAGCAGCATTGAAAACGCAGTTGCAAGTGTACTTGGTAAGTTAAGAAAGTGGGTAAGTGTGATCACAGATCGCACAGAGGGTTTCGTTTAATATTCCTTTCAAAACACTTTATCCCTTTGAAAAATCTGTTAGTTCCACACTTCGCAACCAGGAGGAGCACTCTATTCTAAACAAACCTCTATCCGAACGAAACTCCGTTTTACAAACTATCCCTAGATATATAGTAGAGGAGATAAGGCCCATAGCACCCCAAATAGGTAGGCACCCCCTCGAGGTAAAAATTGGAATTAGAATATGTACGACTATGGTGCATAACATGAAAGAGTGGTCAAAGGAGTGTCGGTAAAAGTTAGAAAAGTGCACCCCGGGTGAAAAGGGTGGAGGTTAGAAAAATTGCTAAAAATACAGAAGTTAGAGCCCGGAAGGGTAAATAATATAAGACTTTTCGAAAATTTTATGATTGTTCATGTGATCGCAAGTGTTCTGCTATAAGCATGCAAAATTTCACATCTCTAACTGAATTAGCGGCCGAGTTAGAAAAATTGCTTAAAATACACAAGTCAGAGTCCAGAGGGGTAAATATAAGACTTTTTCAAAATTTTATGATTTGTCGTTTGATGTGAGGTGTTCAGCTATAAGTATCCAAAATTTCAAGCCTTCAACTTAATTAGGGGCTCAGTTAGAAAAAAAGTAATATAAAAATTTTGTTTTTAAGGTCAATTCCTACTTAGGTCATCGAAGAAAAATTTAATACAGGGTGTCCGGTCTCAACGGTGTCGTCATAGACATATAGTTCCAATTACAAAAATGTTTTAAAGCAGGTAAAGAAATATTTTAAAAGCGATTTGGGTCAATAAAAACATTTCTTAAAAAATTATGAAATTTAAATTTTTATACGGTCCCCCGGTCCTATAAGTTATATTTAGTAAAATTTTCCTTTTACGCTGACAAGTAATACAAAAAAAGTCCCGTTATTCTACGATTAAAATTGACCGAGTAATACCTGTTTAAAGCATATTTTTTGCTGCAAATTGGGGGTCATTCGCAAATTTAGTCGAAATATGATTTCGTCAGATATATTAAACAAGTTGGAAATTGCTCGTCAAACGTGGCAAATGAGGTGCGTTCGTACTATAACTAGTTTTATAATTATTTTTTGCACCCCATATTATACTGAATGTATATTTTTTTGCGCTTCATAAGTGCATAGTCTGTAATATCATTAAAATGCACTTACAATAATTTTTTCCCCATTCCCCGTAATGTAACGGAAAACTTTTGACTGTCCCTGTAATTAAACTATACATTCGATTTTCATAAAATTTGAAATGGCTCGACAAAATTTTGCAGCAATTATATATTTAAAATTTCAGACCATTCGGAAGGCTGTAAAATCATTAAAATGCATTTGCAATATTTTTTTCCCATTGGCCATAATGTAACGGAAAACTTTTGGGTGTCCCTGTAATTAAACTATACATCCGATTTTCATAAAATTGAAAATGGCTCAACAAAATTTTGCAGCAATTATATATTAAAAATTTCAGACCATTCGGAAGGCTGTAAAATCATTAAAATGCATTTGCTATATTTTTTCCCATTGGCCGTAATGTAACGGAAAACTTTTGGGTGTCCCTGTAATTAAACTATACATCCGATTTTCATAAAATTGGAAATGGCTCGACAAAATTTTGCAGCAATTATATATTAAAAATTTCAGACCATTCGGAAGTCTGTAACATCATTAAAATTCACTTGCAATAATTTTTCCCATTGGCCGTAATGTAAAGAAAAACTTTTGACTGTCCCTGTAATTAAACTATACATCCGATTTTCATAAAATTGGAAATGGCTCGACAAAATTTTGCAGCAATTATATATTAAAAATTTCAGGTCATTCGGTCGGGTAGTTTTTGCTCTGTTATATGCGGACGGACAGACAGACGGACGGACAGACAGACGGACTGAACGACGACTATAGGTGCTACGTATTTATATAATTACGAACGCACCTAAAAATGGCTGAGAGTAAAATTAATATTGCAATATAAATTTGAAATCTTTAGTTATTCTGACATATTAATGCAAAATATACAATTTGTAATAAACATTTAAGAAGAAAGAAAAAAACAGAATTTTTGTTAAATAAAATGATGCTAAATCAACAGCTCAATTCTTTACAAAATGATACGTATTTTAAAATATTATTAGATTACACTAGCCTGCAAAAGTTGGATTATTTCATGTTTTTTAGCTTTTGATAATTGATTCTTGTGTATTCTGTACCGCTGAATCCGGAATTGACCTTCATTTTTAGCCATCACATCAGGATTTTTCGCAAATTGTAAATTTTAAAGTTAAAAAGTTCAAAGATAAAATTTAATCTCCTCTTCCATCTCATCACACCACCCAGCTGTAAGAGTCCCAAGATAAGCAAAAATATCGAATAAATTATTGAATAAAATAAAATAAAAAAAGTTTTACACATGTTTTATAGTATGAGATTTCCGCTATATTTTAAGTTACACATTTGCAAAAAAATTCTAACGTGATGGTTAAAAATAAAAGTCATTTTCAGATTTAGTGCTAAAAAGTGAGTAAAAATCAATTTTCAAAAGTTAAAAAATACAACCATCTCCTCTACTTTATAGTATCCGATTTTTGTTATTCTTTAAATACGACAATTTATGATTTGTGAAACATCCTGACATGATGGCTAAAAATTAAGGCAATTTTCGGATTCAGTGCAAAAAAAAAAAAAAAAAAAAAAAAAAAAAAAAAACACATAAAAGTTAAAAAACCCAACAATCTCCGTCTTGTATTATCTAATCTAAAACTTTTTCCTAAACTTCTTGGCGGTAATCTATCCGCAATTTTTTGTGTTATCCTGTAAAATAAGTATAAATGTTAACCACCGAAAATCATAATAATATTAGATTGTTATCGGATTTGTGCCAGTATGTAAAATGTAATCTCAATCGGATATTTGAAAGTGGGTTAAATTTCGAATACAAATTTTGAACTGAAAAAACATACATAAGATCGTTGAAGTAACATAAAAACTTATAAAAATAACATATATTATTAAAAGAAATCATAAAAGAAACAGTCTCAAATCCTGACAAAGTAAAACATATGTTATTTCAGCCAATCTGAAACTTAATACATGTTAATTTAATCGTAATACTTGTACGATTTTTTTCAAAGCGCAGATCCACATGAAATAAGATCTTCGAACACTTTAAGCACTTGGTATGTGATCCCGCAAAGCCAAGCCGAACTCATTTGTTTTCAGATCAGAAAAGTGGCATAAGTCATGCATTTTTAAAGTTTCATAACTCGCACAATTTTAGTGTTATATGAATGGGACTTTTTTTGTCTTACTTGTCAGTGTAATAGGAAAATTTTACTAAATGTAACTTATAGGACCGGGGGACCGTATAAAAATTTAAGTTTCGTAATTTTTTAAGAAATGTTTTTATTGACTCAAATCGCTTTAAAAATACTTCTTTACCTGATTTAAAGCATTTTTGTAATTGGAACTATATGTCTATGACTAACGGTTTAGGAATTAACCATTGGACATCGTTGAGACCGGACACCCTGTATAATCCCTTAAGCTAATATTAGTTTTTGTGGCACAGATGTCATATACGCCGCCCCATATTGGCGCGATTTTTTTCTGACGCCAATGTCATGTACACAACGGGGGCTTAATTAGCACCAAAGTGTCGTTATTTTGCTTGATATGGTAACCCGGATGTTGCTGTTTATACTGCTGATGTTTTCGCCAAATTGGCGTCGGAAAACAATCGCGCCAATATGGGGCGTATATGACATCTGTGCCGTTTTTGTTGCATTAAAATATCTCAATTTCTTGATTTTCTATAAGCAAGTAGGTTTACAATGGAACTCTATGGGAATTTGGCGAAATATTAGAGATATCGCCAAGTTGGTGTCACTTTTAGCGACTCATTTTGGCCGCCAAATTTGGCGATATATCGCCAAGTTGGTGACAAACTTGGCGGTATTTGGAGACAGAACAGGGTCCCTCCCTATGGTAACCCCTTATTGAAAATACTTTCATTGATCTTCAATAACCAATGGCCGCTATTTTGTTTCCCATGCAAAACTAAAATTAATTAATTAAAATTTAATTAATTAATTAATATTTGAAAAAACTGTATTAACATCAATTGTCATCCAGTACAAGTTACAAAAAAATTTATTTCAACTTGATAGGATGAATAATGAGTATTTTATTAACGATTGAAAATTTGAACAAGATATATAAATATATAAACATACAAATAAATAAATATAGGGAAAGTGTGAACTAATAGTAGGAATTGAAAAAAAAAGCTTAAAATACACAAGTTATATCCCAGTCGGGTAAATATAAGACTTTTTCAAAATTTTATGATTTGTCGTTTGATTTGAGGTATTCAGTTATAAGTATCCAAAATTTCAAGCCTTCAATTTAATTAGGGGCTCAGTTAGATAAAAAAAACTTAACATTAAAGCCCAGAGGGGTAAAATTTTATGATTTGTCGTTTGATGTGATGTGTTTAGCTATAAGAATCCAAAATTTCAAATCTCCAACATATACAGTTTCTGAGAACGGGCTCTGTGACAGACAGACAGAGAAGTGAGACGAATAGGGTTTCGTCAGATGATCGAAACCCTAAAAAGAAATCCTTTGACTAGCCCAACTAAGAGATTTGTTTTCAACGCACGATAGTTTAAATGTGTTTGTGATTTCGGTTCATCTGTCTGTCTGACTTCGAGTAAACAGATATTTATCATCAACGAAAAAACACAAGTATAGAACAGCATCACATAAAATTCAAATTTAATTATCTTTTTTACTTTCTTCTATCATTACAAGAAGAAAGTATTGGATTCGTAAAAATTTTCGACTTCCGGTTTTCGTACGATTTACACGTTTTAGAGGTCAGAGATTCCGAAAAACATGTTTTTACAAAATGTCTCTCTGTGAGTCTGTCTGTCTGTCTGTATGTGACACAAATTTTGTGGGTGCTCTATCTGAAGAATTAACGCACGGAATTGAATAAAAATTTATATTCAAGTAATCCCCAATATAAATTGGTGCTGACTAGTTTTTGGTGTAAATCGCCCAGCAAGGGGCGCTGCTATGTTGCATTTTTCACGATTTCTGCGATAGCTGTGTCTCACGAACTAATGCACGGATTTTCATCAAACTGCAGATTCAGATATTCCTTGATATGAATTGGTGCTGGTAATGTTTTGGTGTAAATCGCCCAACAGTTGGAGCTGCTATGCTGCATTTTGCAGCATTTACACGATTTTCGTAATAGCTCTATCTCAAAAAATAATGCACGGATTTTCATCAAACTTCAGATTCAGTTAGTCCTTGACATGAATTGACGTTTTGTACCTTCTGGTGTAAATAGCTCAACAGGTGGCGCTGCTATGCTGCAATTTTTGTGATTTCGGCAATATCTCTATCTCAAGATGCTTTGGTTTTCAGTAAACTTCAGATTCAGATATTCCTGGATATGAATTAGTGCTGTTTAAGTTTTGGTGTAAATCGCTCAACAGGTGACGCTGCTATGCAGAATTTTTCAGAATTTCCCCTATAACTCTATCTCAATAACTAATGCACGAATTTTTATCAAATTTCAAATTCAGATATACTTTGATATGAATTGGTGCTAAATTGATGTAGTTTCTTGTACTATTTAAATGATTTAATTGACGTGATTTATATAGAAGAAAGTTTTGTGATGGCCACAACATACTAGTTTTATTATCACGGCTTTTCCACTGAATGCACAATTTCAGAGAACATGGTGAAAGCATGTGGATAAATTATATCAGAACGCAAGCTGCAATTCAAACGAATTATAATAGAATCAAATTTAAATGTATTACCGGTACATTAATTTTTGAATTATAATTAAAAGGTTATCTAAACAAAAACCATAAATCGTGTAAATTTTCGGAGCGCACCTCTTTGAAATGATTTCATATCTCTTCGCCTCTTCTAAAAAGTTACCAGTCTCTAATACTCTCTTAATTACCCGACTGAAAAGAAGGGTCGTGTGTTTCACGCGTATCTGTGTATGTGAATTTCTTTATACCCTCGAAACATCCCAACGGCTGGATGGATTTTAATTAATGAGGTCTCTATCGATTCGTCTTAATATTCCGATGGTTATAGGCTAAGTTTTGTTTTTATAAATTGGAAATGGCGGCCGTAAAATACAAAATGGTGGTAGAGACGAAAAAAAAAATTTACGCACCCTATTGAGTGGCATATCATTGGATAGGTCTTTCAAAATGAAGACGATGTTTCATTGATTATTTTACAGTCAGAAGCTCCGTTAAAATATTATACAACCTGGAAGTTGTGTAGGTAGAATCTCTACTTTTCTGCAACTCTAACCATCATAGACATCTACAGACCTCATCAAAACAGTGTTTATAGATAGGAACTAACAATTAAACACAACTTAAAAGTCATCAATACAAGTAAATAACAAAAATAGGTAAGTTATATAAACAAGTAATTTGAAAAAACTATTTTAAGTCAATTCCTACTTAGGTCAATAAGAGAAATTTTTTTTCACCCATTCTTCCTCCCTCTTGAGTGGCGCAATAAAATGCCTTGATCAAGAAGAGGGCTCTCTCGGTCTTAAAAAACCTTGATCATGAAGAGGGCTCTCTCGATTATTGAAAATTAATTAAATTTAATTAATGAATTAATATTTGAAAAAAATTTGATTAACATCAAGTGTCATCCATTACAAGTTAAAAAAAATTATTTGAGCTTGATTGGATGAATAACAAGTATTTTATTAACGATTGAAAATTTGAACAAGATGTATATAGCGAGAGTGTGAGCTAATAGTAGGAATTGAAAAAAAAATAGTTTCACATTCATGAGAACTAATTAATTAGTTCGCTTTTTACGCAGTCGGGTTTTTTGATTTTTTAAATTTAATTGTTTATCTTCAAAGTTAAGTTGTTACTGATAAAATATTTATTAGCAAAAATTTTCAACATTTTTTAACCGAGCAATAGTAGCAAAAACCTTATCTCTATGAAAATAATAATAATTAAAAACAAAAAATACATTGTAACCTATAAAAATTGTAGTAGGAATTGATATCTTGAAGATTTAAATATACGAATTCAAGATTTCAGACCATTTTGCAAGTAATTTGGGAATTAGAAAAAGTACTCTCAATGCAATTTGTTTTGGAATGATTAAAAACCAATTTAACCTTAGTAGTTCAAAACTTTACATCTGAGTTATTCCTAGTATATTGTTACTACAGTAGAACCCCGCTAATCCGAACAACGCTGATCCGAAATTCCGGTTAATCCTAACCGATTTTATTTTCGAAAAATATACTTGAAAAGATTAAAAAACAGAATGAAAAAAATACTCAACAATGTAAAAGTAGAACATATGTACACGAATATAAAATGAAAATGTGCACTGAAGATCGACTTGTAGAAGCCATATTAGAAAAAAAAATTCGCATATCAGTTTGCCAGTCACTATAAAATATTTTTCTAAAATGCAAAAAGTATATAATTCGGATGATAAAAATTTATTTTTCCTTTCAACAGTTTGATTTCGCAAATTATCTACAGAAATGCTTTTTTCTTCACCCGTCGACGTGGTGTTTGAGTTATTTATAGATTTGCGATTTTGAGCCATTTCTAATTTGTTGTCAGGGGCCTCGCTAAGGGGATGAGGTGGGGGGAGCCTTCCCCCCCCCCCCCAAACATTCGCGAATGTTATTACACTGGGCAAATTTACAAACTTAGTTGGCAAATTTGTTTAAAACTTTAATAAAAACTATAATATATTTTCTATTTCCGATAGACTTGGCAAAAATTACAAAACTATAATTGGGAATATTATTAAACTTTTAACAAATATGAACTGTAATACATTTTCTAACTGTGTTAAGTTGGCAAAATTATAAAACGAGTTGGCAAATACTGAAATTTGAGTTGGCAATTTAAGGTTCTCTCCCCCAGCAATAAAAAGTCTTAGCGATGGCGCTGTGTGTTGTAACGTAATTCTTCATTCTGAAGTTCCATTGGATTATTATAAACACAAGGAGTGATTAAACAGGAATACTATTTTTTTCCGAATGCCGGCCTTAGGATGCCGGATTACAGGATATTTACTGTACTACTGAGTACTTATAACGTACATTTTTTATAGCACGTATCTTTTTCTTTTCTATTTTTTACCAGAATTTCGGGTAATCCGGATTTTTTGTAATCCGAACTGGCACTGATCCCAATTAATTCGGATTAGCGGGGTTCTACTGTATATCATCAGATTTTGAATTCGTTATCATTTATTCAAGCACTGTTTCGAGGTAAATTATTAAGGTTTCGTTCATCTGACGAAAGCCTATTCGTCTCATTCCTGTGTTTATCTGTCTGTCTCACAGTTCATTAGATTCGAAATTTTGCATATTTATATCTGAATACCACCGATCACACTACAAATAATAAAATTTTGAAAAAGTCTTATATTATTTCAATTAATTGAATTAATTTAATGACATTCGACCATTTCTGAGATTTAGATTTCAAAATAGAGCCTTCATTTCAGACTTTTTCGTGTAGACTTGACGGCTCTGTGGCAGCGCATTTGTCTGCAATTCAAAAGGTTTCTGGTTCGAAGCTCGGCATCGGAGTTTGAAATTTTTTCCCCGGAATAGATTTTATTATCTAATAAATTCAATTTTACAGATTTTTTTCTCGCTATGTTAAGGCCGAAAGTTGAAATTTTCGAATTTTTTCCCGAGGTCTATATTTCATTGTCCGATGAATTTAATTAAAAGAACTTTCGTATATTTTTGCCATTTTAAGGGTTTCTTTTTTTTTTAGCTAAAATAAATCATATTATTAAGTATGCTTTTCAGATATACCGGGTGTCCTAAGAAGGACTGACTGATTTTAAAATTCAATAACTTGCAAACGGTGACAGATATTTAAAAAATTCTTGCAGGAGGGTTATGCATAAGGTCAAAAGTTTTTTTATAGTGATTTTCGATTTTAGTTCAAATTACAAAATATAGATGGCGCTGCCATCAACAGACGCTAAATTCAGGCTCAATTTTTGGCACTTCAGGACCCACTGAATACATTTTCATCTCCTTTTTCCGCATGGAAGAACAGAAAAACCAAAAAATCGAGCCTGTATTTAGCGCCTACTGCTTACAGCGCCATCTATTTTTTGTAATTCGAACTAAAATCGAAAATCACTCTAAAAAAACTTTTGACCTCATGCATGACCCTCCTGCAACAATTTTTTAAATATCTGTCACCGTTTGCAAGTCATTGAATTTTAAAATCAGTCAGTCCTTTTTAAGACACCCGGTAGAAACATATATGCTGTTAAAATTATCTGAAAAGAAGTTCTTGGTTATTTTTAATTTGTTTAACAAAAACTTGTAATCATTTAAAAATTAAACTTATGTTGTTGCCATCTATGTTCTTATTGATAAAGAATTAAGTGTTTTGAAGGAATATTAAACGAAACACTTTATGCGATCTTCGATCACACTTACCCACTTGTTGTGGTTATTACAAGGTCTTTATTATGGTAAAAACGAAATCGCCAATAGGGTTTACACTTGAAGAACTTTGACCTTTAATTACTCAGGCCATAGATCGAATTTCAAAAATCATGTGACATTATTACGTCCCTTCTACTAAGATCTGTGTTTGCCTTAAATTACATTGTAATTGATCACGTCACTTCTGAGAAATGGCATGCATTTCATTGTCAAATTGGAGTGGGTACATGGTATCTGATGGTGGTCACTTTTTTCGAACAACTTTTTGATGAAATGTTGAATTACCATTTTAATAGTGCAGTCTTTTTTTTTTTTTTAATATTGAAATTTATTAACCAACTACCTTAATCTTAATCCAACTACCTTAATAACTTTATTTTTAATCAATACCATTTAAAATTATTTACATAAAAATATTATATTTTATAAATAATTTATAAATTATATACAATAGTATTTAAATATATTACTAAGTATATTACAAATGCTAATTTTTATCCCTTTTTTACCCAAATATCATTCTATTTTACTTTTTAAAATCATTTACACGTATGCAGCACTGAAAGGCATTTGTAACTTTATACAGATGATAAAAATACTTATTGCGTACCAAAAAAAATGGCCGTTTTGGCGAAAATTTTCGATTTTTTTATTGTGTTATTTGAAAGAACAATCTATTACTATTCCAAATCTGTTTTAATTTTATTCCTACGATTATTAGAACAGGGGTTACGGCAAGTTTAATAAACAGGAAGTAATGAGTAAACTGCCGAAAGTGGGAGTAGAAAAGCCAGGAGAAATATAAACAATGTTTCTATGCATGATTTTTTTACTTTTTTTACATAAAAATACTAATAAACCGTAATTGACACGTCTAGATTAATTTTATAGATAAGAAACTGCATAGATGAGAAATCTTTAAAGACGATTTCTGGAAAATCATTTTTTTCATTATTTCCTTGTTCGATAAACTCCATTTCATATAATGTTTTAAACATATTTCAGTGGAATTTCCTCAGAATGCTTACCCTATGACTCACTACATTCTGAACTATAATCCAAGCTCTTTGTGATAATGTAATTATTTATATGTGCTCGAATATAAAAGAAGAAAGAAAAATCATGCGTTAGGCATAAATTATGAAACACTTTCCAAAACTTCCTGAATGCTTTAACAAAACTTCGTTATTTAGGGAAATAAGGTAAATAAGATAACTAAGTAAACATTTTAGAAAACACATAAAAGAATTTAAAAATTGATTTCAGCGGTTACCGTCCATAGCCAAATATGTATTCCAATTCTTTTGAACACCCCTGTAGGTTGATATATATACTATATAATGGGAAAAATTAGTTTCGCGAGAAAACGAATAACAGGTTGAATTTTCTCTTTCAGCAATTTATACTACTATATGGCAACCTTTAACTTTTGTATACCCTTATTACACGCCCTATTTAGCTAATATTTAATTCAATTTTAAACACTCTTAAAACTACTGAAATCACATTTCCAGAATTTATTATTATAGACGGCTATGTATCCAATTATTTGCGTGACCCTGTGTATCATTTTATCTATATTCTACAAACATTTCTTAGTAAACTAAATGCAGTTCAGCGTAAAAATGCATAACATATTTAAAAACCATCTTTAAGCAATTTGCGCTCATATCTAGTAACCCTTACGAATTCTTTTGCGTAGGACTGTATATGAACTATAGCATATGAACACACCATATAAGTATGCATAAATATAGTGAAACATACAAGCGCATATTATAATTAAAAATGCATTTCCAGCAATCATCGCTAATGTACAGTACTTCGCATACAATATAGTATCTGAAATCTTTTGTGTGTCCCTGTAAATGCTATGCACTTCGTCTTATACATGAAATAAGTTACAGTAAACCTCAGTGACGTATATCAATTTCATTATATATGTAATAGTTTAACATAATTAAAATACGCCGCAAACGATTCCCTCCACCCTATATCATTATGTAAGGGAATTCTTTTGTGGTGGCCCTGTAAATAAATAATAACTATTCTTTGCACCGCATATTCTACAGAATGCATATTTTAGTGCACTTCATAAATACATCAACAGAGCCTTTGCCTCGAAGAATTTTTTAACAATTCCATAAAAATATTCTTTTAAATAAGACATTTTAAATATATCGTTTTAAATCTGAGATAATTTTCACAAAAGTTTTCTTTCTCATTTTAACATACATGAAAATACTTTTGTTTTTAAAAAGAAAATATTATTATTTGCGTTGTCTTTCAATTGGACACATTAGTTAATAAGATGATCTTGAAATATAAAATAAATGCATGGCATACAATATATTTAAAAATTTTAACTGTTTGTCAGTATTATCATTTGGCCATTCTAAGTAAGACATAATATCTCCCATTTACTGCTTTTAACTCATATTAATGAATTTATCATTTCAAATTTTTTGTTCTCTTTTTAATATTCCCGTGAAAATACTTTTGTTGTTAGAAAAGAAATATTATTATTTGCGTTGCCTTAGAATTGGCAACAGAAGTTTAGAAAATCATCTCGAAATATGAAATAAATGTCTCGTAAATATATTTTTAAATTTAAACTGTATGGCAGTATTATTATTTGGCCATTTTAAATATGTCGTAATTTCCCCCATTTATTTTTTTAACGCATATTAATTAATTTATTATTTTAAAGTTTTCTTTCTATTTTAATAGTCGTGTGTAAATACAATTTTTATGACGTAATTTTCAATATTTTACTGATTTTAAGACGTAATCATTTAAATCTAATTTGAATTTTTTTTTCTGTTTAGTCACGTGTAAATAAGTTTTTAATTGAAAGGAAATATTATTCTTTGCGCCGTTTGTACAAAAGACAGCAATTTAAAATAGTAAACTTTTCTAAAATGTGAAAAAAAATATCTCTTGAAATGAGGAAATTTGATTAAAATAAGTAAAAAAATATTATTTATTTAATAATATTATTATTATTATTATTACTATTTAATGAATTATTTTTCAAATTTTCCTGAAAAACATAATTTAATCGCATTATTGTCTTCACATTCAATTTAAATTATGACAAATGGCAACAATTTAAAATGGTAACCTTTTCTAAAATTTGAAAAAATCTCTCTTGAAATGAGGAAATTTAATTATAATAAGTATAGAATTATTATTTATTTAATATTATTAGCCTCCGGTACGGTATGCTATTTCTTTCTCCCAGCTTATTTTGTGTCCAAAAAATAAAGTTACCTTACAGAAGCTATAGCCGTAAAACAAAGCATTACGATTAAATACTCTTTAGCAATTTTTATAACTTCTAAGCATCGCACATTTTCAATTTTTATGCCGTCGTATTGGAAAAAAAAAGTTCTTTTAAATGCATTTTGTTTGAAAACTGTATCTCCATTTATTTTTGAAATATTAATTTTTTTGTAGCTTTTGGAGCCATTTTCTTAATATTGGCAACGGAAGTACTCCATTTCAGTAGAAAGTAAAGGAAAAATAGTTTTAAAATAGTAATTATATATTTTTGTTGCCATTTTCTCGTAACAACCGAAAGAAAATGTAATTAAAATACGTGCTATTTTGAAAAAAATATAAACGAATGATTTCTGTTAAAACAATGGAGCTATTATCTACTATATTTAATTGTAAGTATCTATGAATCATTAGATAGCCGTTTTTTTTTTCGATTTTCTTGAATGACGGAATCTTTTTGCTGCATTTGTGCATTATTTCGCGATAGTGATGCGCTATGCATGCTTTACTGTAGATGTTTAAGAGTAGATCGTAAATGTGGAATTCTTAAGCGGATGCGAAAGACGTCATTTTACATAAAATAAAACGTGTGCTTTAAGTCTTAAAATTGAAATATGTTTTGCTCTGCAGTAGAATCCCGCTTAACCGAGTTATTTTCTTCTGATGGACTGGTGGCTTGTATTATTATGAAACAGCCATTATAAATGAAGTGTTAGGTGAAGATAAAAGAGCAGCCGTAAAAAAAAAAAAAAAAAAAAAAAAAAAAAAAAAAAATATGACCATTTTTCTCCCCCATTCTGACCAGAAAATCAGAGTTCTAACTTTTTACGACTGCTCTTTCATCTTCACCTAACATCAGAAGATTCAGTCCATCAGAAGAAAATGAAGTAATGAAAATGGCGGGGGCGACACTAAATTCTGTAAAAGCAGAATTCCTGTTCTCTAGTTATTATTATTATTATTTAATGAAATATTTTTTCAAATTGTCCTGAAAAACATAACTTAATCACAACATTGTCTTCACTTTCGATTGAAATAAAAGATAGTTTCAATTTCAATTTGAAAATTACGAAAAAGAAAATAAATCTAATAATCCCATATTTTCCCCTTTTTCCACAAAACAAGAATAATTTAGTTGCCATCATTACAAAAAACTGTTAAAATCTCTCTCTCTCTATTCTAAAAAAAAGTAACTTACGCTGTCACCGCCGCCGGTTTTGAATTTTTTGTGACCGGAGTTCTTCCTCCATTAATATTAAGAAAAATATTGCAGGCAAAAATATGAAAATCGGCGGTATTATAGAGAAATGTTTGATAAACACGCTGATGCAGACAGTTTTCAAATCGAAGAATTATTTTAAGAGATATTTAATGCTAAAGTCGGACAAAATCGTTCCATTAAAAAAGTTTTATAGGAGCAAAAACTGTGCATGGGAATTATTTCATATTTAGATCATATTTTATACATTAGAATTTCCCGGTGTGCAGACTTTATTTATTTTTTTAATTTGACTCATTTTTTGAGGTTTTATTTCTATTTTAAATTCAAATTTTCAGCATTTTGAGAGATATTTTTTACTTATTTTAGAAAATGGTATTAATTTAAACTGTTGCCAACTGTATAAACAGCGCAAACAATAATGTTTGCTTCAAATTAAAAATTTATTTACACGTGACTATTATAAACAGAAAAAAAAACTTTCAAATTAGAATTAAACAATTACGCGTAAAGAGCAGGAACTTATTTAAAATTATTTCATAAAAACTATATTTACACGTGAATTTTAAAAGAGAAAGGATATTGTAAAATAATAAATTCATTAACATTCGTTAGAAGTCTTAAATAGGAGAAATTACGTCACATTTACGCACATTACACTTATTACGTAAAATGAACAAAAAATAATATTGCAAAATAGTTTGAATTTAAAAATTGAATGCAAATATTATTTCGTTTCTAACAAAAGTAGTTTCACGTGAATATTAAAAAGAGAAAGAAAAGTTTGGTGAAAATTACGTCAGATCAAAAACGGTACATTTAAATGTCTTATCTAAAAGAACTTTCTTTTCGCTTTGTTAAAAAATACAGGGAGACAAAGACTCTGTTTACTTAATTCATTTTATATTAGCTTATTTTGAAATGTTTAACTGATTTTATTTAATCAAAGACGAAAACAGCCATTGTATCTTTTAACAGCAGCTGATTTTTACTTAAAATTCCCCAATCAAAGAGAAATGACTAGAAACCCGTTTATAGGGAGATCGCCACTGTTTTTTAAATTATAATTCAATCTGCCAAAATCTTTCAGATCAAATTAGCGTGCTTTTAGAGACTGCGGTGTCTGGACGGGGGTTGGCAAGCGTAGCTCATAGGGGGCCGAGCCCCCTAGTTAGAAAAAAATTAATATTTCGAAAACCAATTCAAATTTAAAAATTCTAATTCCCTTAGAAGGAAGAGTTGTGAAACATACTCAGTCGTTTCATATATTCGTTTCATCAGGATTTTATATACATAGAGTAGATATAATATTAAATGCATCTAAAAATCCATACGCAGTCTTGTGTAATACACTTTTGAAAATCTGAGGGGGGGGGGGGGGGAAGGGCAAAAATAATAATATTTTAAAAATAGTAGGGATTAAAAAAAAATAAAATTTTTGTAAACTTTTTTAAAATTTTATTTAAATATGGAGTTAATTTTTTTTCTCCAAAATATACCTTTAGCTGTGCATTGACACCATTTGAACCATATTTTTTAAAAATAAACAAAATTGTTGAAAAAGCAAACAGTCCTCTTAAAGTTGGTCAAAATATTTCCTTTAAAAAAAGCTTTATAGGAACAAAAACTGTGCATAAGAATTTAACAATTTTTTCTAAGGATATACATCACAAGCTTGCGGTGTGCACACTACATTTTTTTTACTGTTTTTTTTTTTTTTTTTTTTTTTTTTTTTAGTGTTTTATTTTAATTTTTTACTCAGATTTTCATTATTTGAAAAGATATTTTTTTTTCATGTTAAAAAAGTCATTATTTTAAATTGTTGCCAATTGTAAAAAACAGCGCAAAGAATGCTATTGTTTTTCAGTTAAAAATGTATTTGCATTTGACTATTAAAAATAGAAAAAAAACTTTAAAATACGAATTAAATGAGCAAATGTCAAAATCAGGAAAATATTCAAAATTACGTCATAAAAATTGTATTTACACTGAATATTAAAAAAGAAAAGTAAATTTTAAAATAATTACATTAATATGTGTTAAAAGCAGTAAACGGGAGAGGGGGGTGTGAATTACGTCATATTTAGAATGACCAAATAGCAGTAATATTGCCAAACAATTTAAATTAAAAAATATCTTTACACGAGAGATTTATTTCCTATTTTGCGATAACATTTTGCGATTTTGCATATTTTGCTTTTGTTTATTTAGCTATTGTTGCCACTTCTAAGACAGCGAAAATAATATTTCTTTTCTAACAACAAAAGTATTTTCATGTGAATATTGAAAAGAGAAAGAAAACTTTGGTGAAAATTGTCAGATTTATAGCGAAACATTTAAAATGTCTTATTTAAAGCAATTTTCTCATAGCGTTGTTAAAAAAATCCGGGATTAGTTCATCTGTTTGATTCCAGCTTATTTTCAAATGCTGTTTACTGATCTTATTTAATCAATCTTATAAACAACCATTATATGTCTCAACAGCAGCTGATTACACCTTAAAATCTCTCAGTCAAGTGGTAACTGCGAATGGTTGTTTAATTATAATTCAATTTTCCGTAATCTTTTTAAAGCAGACCAAATTAGTGTGTTTTTAGAGTCTGTGGTGTCTGAACGGGGGTTGGCGAGCGTAGCTCGTAGGGGACAGAGCACACTAGTGCAATAAAAATATGGAAATTCACGTGATAAATCAACATAGAATTGTAAATTAATTCGGATTTTTTTTTTTTTTTTTTTTTTTTTTTTTTTTTTACATGTGCTACAAGAGCTTCCTCGTGTTAAATTTAAAGGTTCTATGTCAACAGAAAGTACCCTATAAATTTTGAGAACAAAAACCATAGGGTACTTCTGGTGGACCTAGAATCTTCAAATTTGGCACGAAGGAAGGTCTTATAGCACATATAAAAGAAAACATCCGAAAATCATTACTTTATAATTCTATGTTGATTTATTACGTGACAAATTCATGAATTTCCATAATCGGGACTACCGTCAAATTAATGTATTGTAACATAATATTTTGTGCATTTGTCAAGAAACTAGGTACATTAAAACCCCGCTAATCCGAACTAATTGGGACCGGTGTCTGTTCGGATTACAAAAATTAGGATTACCCGAAATTCTGATAAAAATAGAAAAGAAAAAGGTGTTTGCTGAAATAAAATGTAAGTTATAAGTACTCAGTAGTACAGTAAACATCCTCTAAACCGGCATCTTAAGGTCCGGCATGCTTGATAATCCGGCACGACTTTCTGAAAAAAAAATATTGCTTGTTTGATCACTCTTTATGTTTATAATAATCTAATGGAACTTCAGAATACGAAATTACGTAACAACTCATTACAAACGGTACAAAATTGCGAATCTATAAATAGCTCAGTCACTATGTCAACGAGGGGGGAGTACTGTAGATAATTTGCGAAATAAAGCTATTTAAAAGAAAAATATGTATCATCTGAATTAAATGCTTTTTGCATTAAAAAAAATAATTTTATATTGACTAGCAAACAAACCGATATTCAAGATTTTTTTAAGAGGTTTCTACGAGTAGGCGTACAGTGCATGTTTTCATTTTGTATTCGTGTACACATGTTGTACATTTACATTATTGAATTTTTTTTTCTGTTCAAGCTGTTTAGAGAATAAAAAACATCCTCTACTGCCATTTTTTGTTTAATTCTAACTTCTACACGTTTTTTACAACATTCAACCTGTAATCCGGAAAATTTTGTAGTAAAAAGTGTAAAAAGTATTATTTTGTTTTTAGTACCATAATTTAATATTTTCAGTTAATCTCTTAAGTATAATTTTCGAAAACAAAATCGGTTCGGATTAAACGGAATTTCGGATTAACGGGGTTCTACTGTACTCACTAAGCTTTGCTGTAATAAGACATAACGATACGAAACCCCCAGGGAGTAATTCCTACTCGCATTTGTCTTTTTAACACTTTCCAACAAAGTTGAAAAGTGTTTATGCATTCGGTTTTTCTGGCCGTCTGTCCACGCTCTAACTCCCGTAAATATATACTCGGATTTTCCTGAAATTGATAAAGATTATTTAGGGTCACCAAAGCATGTTTGGTATTGTATAGGAAGTATGTAGGATTAATCGTTCATTTACAGGGGCACTCAAAAGTATTACATTACATTATGGTATATGGGGGAAAATGGTTTGCAGGGTATTTCAATGACATGCTATTTTAGATGCATTGAAACTGATATAAATCACTGAATTTCACTACGATCACATTATAACAGGACATTCATAGCATTTTTTATTCATTTACAGGGACACACAAAAGAAATCAGTTACAGTACAGTGCTGTCTTGAGTAATAATTGCTGGAGTGTACGGTTTAAAATTAGGTATGCGCTTTTAAATTTAATTAATTTTTTGCATCTTACTCGTTATCTATAAATTTTATACTTTAAATACAGGGTTGCACAAAAGTATTCACGTACCGTTCTCCTTATTAGAGGAAATTGCTGAAGGTAAATTTTTAACTGAAGTATATGTATCTCTTAAGTGAACTAAATTTTGGCATGCATGTAGTTAATAGATTCAAATCTATATATCATATACAGGGCTGCTGAAAAAATTCGCATAATTTTCCGATTGTGGATGGGAACAGCTGAAATTGGGTTTTGAAATGTATTATGCGTTTTCATAGGGTTGAATTTGACGTAATATTTTAATTTTTTAAACGGTGCAGTTTTGTTACATTATTCTGAATGTGTTGGAAAGTGTTTCATAATCTATGCTTGACGCATGATTTTTTCTTACTTGTTTTATAATTTTTTTATATATATATATTTAACTGTATTACTAAATCTGTAACAAATTTAAGTACGATATTTCTTTGAACAAGTATCATTGCAATTATTTACTTTGAATCCATATTTTACACGCATTCAACGCAAAAGGGCAATCGTTAATGTGCAAAAAATAAAAAAATAAAATGATAATAACATTTAACATTTAAAGTATTTATTGCTTACCAACATCTTGTGAATAATATTTCCTGACAGACGTGTAGACTTCAGCAGCTGATACGAAGATAATGTCTCTACTCATCATACTTTCTCCATTTTATATAATTCCAAGAATTAAAAAAAAGCGACGACTGACATGGGGTCAATCGCATGAACAAAAAAAACCTTAAGATAGAATACCATCCTTGGAAGGAGGGTGGTCGAAAATGATACAACAGGTGACTAGGTCAGTCGCATAGGGCACGATGAATAAATTTTAATGACAGTTGTATTTCATTCCAGTGATGGAAATGGTCATGGCGCGGGAAGTAATTATTTAAATTGTTTAGGAATCGATTTAGTTGAGAGAAAAAAAAAATATTTTTTTTTATTCTTTCCGTGCTAAATTTTTGAAACGTTTATGATTAAGTGATTAAAATTCAGGGGTTCTCTATTTTTTAAACGCGTCTCATAACAGAGACGATATACAGAGGATTAGACATTACAAGGACTATGCATCGCAAGATGAAGGAAATATGTAAAAAATCTGTAGTAGGGAAGCGAAATGAAACAAATGTCGAAAACATATTCATTTATACAACAAAAAGACACATCAATAAATTCACTTAAGGGAGGAGATAAAGGGAGGGAAGCAGATTTAGCATGATGTTAAAGAGTGAATTAACTATTCTTTACACTGATTCCTGTCCCTCATGTAAAAATTTCATAAAGACATTTTCAATCCCTTAATTGCGGATTTTACTCATATGAAGAATAGCTAGACCATTAATCTATACTTTTCAGAACGAAATTTTGAAATAATTGTTAATATCTTTGTTTTTTTTTCTATGGTAATGTACACTGAAAAAAGAAATTATATATATATATATATATATATATATATATATATCTACCCTATATATATAAAATCCTAATGAAATGAATTTATGAAACGGGTATATGAAACGACTGAAATGTAACGAATTTATGAAACGATTCTTTGAAACGACTGATTAAACAACTGTTTATGTTTCACGGCGATTTCTCCTAAAATATATATGGAATACTTTGCGATGAAATTAACACTAAAAATCCGTATTCATATCCAGATCTCAAAACTGGTATTAGAATGTTTAAATTCGGATTAGTTTTCGAAATATTATTTTTTTTCTAATTTTAAATACTTTTTTCTAATGATGGCAACTCAAATTTTAATCATAACAGATATTTTTTTTTCATATTTCAGAAAAGGTTATTATTTTAAACTAATTTGGCGACCAGTTTGGCCTCCCTTAAATGTATGCTAAGAAATATATCATGTAACTTTTATTCATAATTCAATTTACTTGAACAATCTTTCGCCAAATCGAAAGATTCTGATAGAGAAATCAAGAACTCGGTATTTTTATGTTAGCGGGACGCAGGACGCAGGTGATAAATCGCCAAACATTTTTCCCGTCGCATTTTTTTATATTTCATTAATTTCATTTAAATAAAATCCTTTCATTCATTTTATTTAAAATACAAAACTTTCATTTAAAATGGATGGCTTTCACTTCTTTTTTTTTTTTTAACAAAACGAAAAGAAAAATATTAGGTACAGATGTATTTCGCACCGGGGTACCTAATTGACGCCAAAATGGCATTATTTTGATTGACATGGTAACCCGGCTATTGTTGTTTATTTAATAATAAATGTTTATTTACTTTTATTTCTTTTTTTAAATTATATAAATTATTTTGTTCTATAGTTATCAATTTTTTTTTGTTATTTACTTTTGAGAATAATAGAAAATAATTAAAAAATACGGTACTACTTAGTTATTCCGTCGACCAATTTCGCCAAATTATATAAATTGCCAAACCACTCACCAAATTATACAAATTGACATAATTTTTATTTTAAATAACGAAAGGACAAATAAATTAGTATAACATTAATAAATATACAAATAAAATGTCGAAATAAAAATCACTTGATGACGTAAACACGTGTAACTTGCTTAAAGCCAAGTGAATGTGACATTTACGATCAACCGTTATTGGCATTTAATATTATAGTTTGGCGATAGATTTTTGGTCGACAGGATAACTAAGTAGTATCAAAAATACATATGTAACTGGTATTCGAAAACAAGGTTTTCGCCAAATTTTCGTAAAAAAAAAAAAAAAAAAGAAAAAAAATTACGTCAAACCTGCGGTGTGTGTATGACATCTGGCCAAATATTATATAATGCAACAAACTATGACATTTAATTTCAATTTCAAATCAATGTTTTAATTTACCACTCGAAAAAAAAATGCTAACTGGCGTGTTGAAAAAAAAAAAAGGCTATTGGCGAGATTTGCACCCGGCTAGCGTAACAGTACCAATAATTCTTTGCGACCATGGCAACTTTTATGTAGTTTTATTCGAAAAAAAAATTTTGCTTTTTTAATCAAAATAGAAAACTTTCGGTACAAATGTCATATACGGTCCATATTGGCGCGATTTTTTTCTGACGCCAATGTCATATACACAACGGGTAATTAATTGGCGCCAAAGTATCGTTATTTTGATTGATATGGTAAGACGGATGTTGTTGTTAATGCTGTTGATGCTTTCCACAAATTGGTGTCGGAAAACAAATCGCGTCAATATGGGGCGTATATGACATCTGTGCCAAACTTTCATATGAAAGGCGAACGGATCAGACCGTATTTGTTTATGGCAGTTGATGACTTGAACTATTATACATTATAGAGGAAATGATCATGATGGCGATAGAATAATATTTGACGACTTATCATCTGTGCCTGGCTAATATTAAAGTACCAAAATGGCACCAAGAGTATAAAAAGCGAAGTGGTCCGCCCGGAACTGTTGATGATAGTCACATAACTTAGGCTATTATTATAGAGATTGTTTTAAAATACCGGTAGACAAAGATTCTGTATACTTAATTCATTTTATTTTAGCTTCTTTTCAAATGTTTAACTGATCCTCTTTAATCAAAAACGAAAACAACCATTGGATGTCTTAACAGCAACTAATTCGGCCTTAAATTTTTGCAATCAAAGGGAATTGAATGGAAACCAGTTTACAGGGAGATCTGCACAGCTTTTTTCAGTATAATTCAATCTTTAATATTTTTAATATTTTTAAAACCCATCAGATTTAGCGCGACATTGCATGTGAACATTCGCATTCTTGACTTATGATTCTAATCTCTGTATCGGCGAGTAAAATTCCAGAAATTTATATCCTTTAGAGGCGTTCTTAGTAAAATATTTGCTTTTATCAGAGAAAATAATCCTTTTCATTTAAATATGATGTCATTTTGCCTCATTGAAGCATTTCACCAAGCGTCTCAAACTCAATGAATGAAAAAGAATTGAATTATAACAGCTCTTTGCGGAAAACATGAGTATTTTATTAAAGCATGACGTCATTTTCTGTTCAATTTTTTCAGAAAGTTTATTTTGAATTTTATGAGAAAATGGCATCAATAAAGATAAGCAAACCTTATTATTTTTCCTTTCTTTACAACAATGGAAGTAATCCAATTGCTACCATTTTGAAACAAATTCATAGAAATTTTTTATAGTGTTTTTAAATTCTGCGGTGTCTGAACGGGGGTTGGCGAGCGTAGCTTGCAGGGGGCAGAGCCCCTAGTACATATATATATATATATATACGGGTGATTTTATATAAAATTTCTGTCTTTTAACAAAAACTTTTTATTTTGGTTGGAAGTCGTAAAGTGTTCTGGAAAAAAATGGAATTTTTTTTTAAATACTTACTTGTTGAATATTACAAACCAAAATGTTCCTTCGAAGATAGCTGAACAGAAACGTCCCTTTTCAATTAAAACAAGAACAAAAATCATGCTTCCAGCATAGCTTATTAAACACTTTCCAACACATTCAGAACACTGTAACAAAACATTACAATTTATTTAGAAAATATATAACGCATTTGAAATCCCAATTTCTGCTATTACCATGAATACTCAAAAGTATCCGAATTTTTTTTTGTGCAGCCCTGTATTTGATCCATAGATTCGTATGCATATTGCATAGTATGCTAAAAGTTAGTTCCATTTAAACGCATAGCACCAGTTGAAATTTCCTATTCAGCAGTTTACTTCTACAAAGGGAAATGCACTTATCTTTTGTGTAACCCTGTATATGAGCTATAGAATTTATACAAATCAAGTAACAAGCAAACAAATAGTTAAATTTTAAAACGTGTACCACAACTGAAAACGCATTTCCAGCAATTATTCTTCATAGGCAGTACTGTAGCCAAATACTTTTGCGTGTCCTGTAAATGAACGATAAATTACATGCACACCAGATTCCACAGTAAGCGTTTTGTCGTACACCTCAGTGATATATACAAATTTCAATGTGTTTAAAATAGTGTAATATCATTCAAATACACCACAAACTATTTTTTCTTACATACGCCGTAATGTAACGGAATTCTTTTGAGTGCGCCTGTAAATGGACCGTAAACGCTACACACTTCATATTCAATACCGAACATGCCATAGCAGGGCTCGACTTATGCAGGGGCACGCGGGGCAACTGCCCAGGGCCCCCCTTTTTAGTGGGCCCACCATGAGAGTAATCAAGATTTTCATTAAAAGGAACCGAATGATTAAAATTAGCCAAAAGTGACCAAAATACATATATTTTCAAACATTTAGAAAGAAGTGCAACCCCCTTGCACCCATGCAAAAAACAAACTATATGATTAGAAAACTAATGGGTTGTTCCCTACAATACTTGCAAATTTGGGCAAGCAGTCTGACTTGAATGATACATATGTAAATTCTCATAAAAATTAGATAAATGGTAAAAAATTAGTCAATTATTGAAGAAGATTTTAATAGCAGCAGAAATCGTTTTAAAAATTTGACTTGACAAAAAAAATAAAATAAAAATTTGTAGAAAAAATAAAATAAAAAATGTGAGAGAATGACGAGTGAGGGAATAATGAAATAAGACATTTTTACTAGTTATTAAAATAATAAAACTTTGTAAAAAATCACCATAAAATTAAAACAAAACACAGGACGCGTTTCGAGCTAAAAACATAACAGCTCGTCATCAGCAAAGCATACACGTGTCCGTAAACGAACAAGTTCAAAAATGAACTGAAGATAAATCTTCAGTTCTAAACTTTATCTTCAGTTCATTTTTGAACTTGTTCGTTTACGGACACGTGTATGCTTTGCTGATGACGAGCTGTTATGTTTTTAGCTCGAAACGCGTCCTGTGTTTTGTTTTAATTTTATGGTGATTTTTTACAAAGTTTTATTATTTTAATTGCTTCATTTCGCCAGTTTTCGGTGCTGTTTCGCCATTTTTACTAGTTGTAGAGAAAAAATGCAAAATTATGAAGAAATCCAAACTGTTTCCTTTAAGAGCAACACTTAATATATAATGTATGATAAAATTAAAATTTTTGATATTTGTAAAAAAATGAGTATTCTGTGTGAGGGAATGACTGCTAATAGAAACGCTTCCAGATATATTGACTGAAAATTTTTTTTGAAAAATTAACAAAATCTTACACCACCAATTTATGTTGCTGGACTGACAAGTGCTCAAAATGGCTTCTTCTCTGTGAAGGATGCTAGACTGCTACTGCTCTTTAGTGGTAGATATTTGAGATAATAGCAATGTGTGAGGGAATGATGGTCTAACATGGGGGAACATATAATTGATTAAGTAGGCTATATAATAACAGTAAAAAATAATATTTTTATTATTTTTTGTAATGTACCAAATAAGAACTTTATTTTGCTTGGGGTATTTTTAATTATTTTTATTTCTGGATGGAAAGAAATGGGCAATAAAATATGGTAGTGCAGGTGGGGGAAAGGTGAGGGAATGATGTTTGCATGATATATATTACATTTTTAAGTACTAAATTTATTTATTTTTAAATTTTACTTTCTGTCCCTAATAAACTATGTTTAGATCTTCTAATAAAAATAAAAATAAATAAAAATGTAATGAAATTAAGAACATTTATATGACTGGGAAACACTTTTCGCACTATTGTAGAGAATAACCCCTATAATGATTAAAATTTTATTATGACAACTTAGTATTCTGTTCTTTTCAAGAGAAATTCTTTATTAACGTTTTCCTCGCAATATGGCAAGTTAAAACAATTAATTATGATCAATATTTGGCATTTTCTTTTAGACATCTTACAATGTATCTAGATAAGCAAAGTGAAAGTTTGCAAAAAATATACGTGTCAACCAATTTATCATTTTTTCTACTATTATCCTATTAGTACTTTTTCTTAAAGTTGTGACCATCATTTTGTCATACCCTGTATAGAGATGTGAGCAGTACCAGGTACAAAATTTATGCATACATACAATATGTATTAAGTTTTGTACTAGCCACTTCCACATTATTCGCAAAAGAATTCTATAGATAGATAGAAGGGGGCTCCCCAGACTGATACTTGCCCGGGCCCCCCCCCCATATCTTAAGTCGGGCCCTGTGCCATGGTAAACCCCAGTAACATAGATCAATTTCATGACAATCATATATATTATTTCTGTTGTGAACATTCCTTTTTCTCAGCTGATATATAGCATACAACGATGGATGAGGTATAATTGAATATCATTTTTTCCCACATCTGACATCGCATACTCAATTTAAATAATATGTAGCGTACAACGATAAATAAAGTATACCATTGGATAGGATCTTTTGCCTTCATATAACTTTGCATACTGAATTTTCATCACACTTTTAGGTTAAGTATCATCATACATATTATGTCTCATCTCAACAATTTCATTTTATGAACTTACAAAGCACACAACGCTGAATGGGGTATTATACGAAAGGTTTTTGAGCAGGATTTTGACATAGTACACTACACACATATCTTGTTAAAACAAGTTGTTTGATTACAAAAATTGCAGTCAGTTATAAATTTAATGATAAATCTACCAGAAAATAAACTCTAAGGTTGCAGTGCGAAAGCCCCGTGCTGGTTTGACTGTATTTACGTGAGTTACAGCACAGACAGACAGACAAACCGAATTCATGAACACTTTTCAACTATGTTGGAAACTGTTAAAAAACGGGAAAATCCCAGTTAATGTTTCGCAGTGCATGTTTTGACCTAAAAGCAAGTAGTTGGATGTGGCCAAGCAGAGGCTACTTCACTCAATTGGAAAATTAAAACCACCTAACTGAGTGATGATGTTGCCACCGAAAGGTGTATCCCAATCACAAAGATTGACACTTTAAAAGCCCAATGATATTTCCTGAGCTTGTAATTGACAAAAAAATGGTCATCCCACAACAAAACAAGACACCCTTTGCCTCCAAACAAATAGTGAGGGAAATAGATTCCCCCTCCAGAAAAAAAATGATTAGCAGACAGGAGAGGAGGAGAAAGTTTTCCAATTGCACCTTCTAAAAAAGCTGTTCTGAAGTCTAAATAGGTTATTTTCCAACACATTTTCAAAATCATATATGTATATTTTTAAATGCACGAAATTTACCGATATTCTTATTCAGATGCTAAAAAATTGAATACCTTTTCTCTTTTTCTAATGAAGACAAAATATTATTCTGAAAATTATGTCAAAGTTGGTATTTTCAATTGGTTTTAGATACAACAATCAGGAAATATTTGTCATCTGTTAGCGATTCTAATTCCAAATATATTAAAATAAAAATATAAAAAACGATATTCGATTGAATAGTATTGTTACGCAAATTTAAAATTTCTATGTAAGAATGTATCGGAAAGACTTTATTCTTTGTTTTTAATATAGTTTTTAACAGCTTTAAATAATGTAATGAAACAATAAAATTAAAATTTTCCTTTTTCAATTAGGGTGAAGCAGAGGAAGTTAGTTTCATTTATTTATTTATTTATTTTATTACTTATTTATTTATTTATTTCCAGTTAGAAAAACACTACATCACTCATATGAAAAAGTATAATAGTTCAAACATTCCTTTTCATACATTACCAGCACTGTATTTTAATATATAGTAATAAGGACGGGTAACAGAGGTTCGAATCAGGAGAATGGCAGGGCGATAGAAAACGGATGGGATACGAGTCAATTCAAACACCTGTTCTCTGTAAATATGCATCAGAATATGTAGCTAGTAAATCTTCAGATCAGATGCCTCAACGTCCATTTTGCAAGAAATTTTATTCTTGTTTCTTGCAATACGCAATTTAATAATGTTAGATTATACATTTATTTTTAAGGTAGATGTCGACATTAGGAGTGCTTAAAATAAAATGTACAATATTGAATAAATACACATATTTTTAGTTAAATTGTAATAAAGAATCGTGAAAAAACGTAAAATCCCAGCAATAGCTCCATAACCTTTTAAAAAATTGGGGGTTTTCGCCATTTTTTTTAGCAAAGTTTCATGCAGATAGCGTTCACTCAATTCAACTAAATATATTCCAATTTCCTTTGTACTGCATATTACTAGTACACTTACCTGTGCACTGAACTAGGACTTTTGCAACATCTTCAAAATTAACTAAAATATCTCAAAATCTATAAAAAAAAATATATTTTTTATTAAAAATTACCATTTTTTTATAGTCAAGTGCCTATAAAATAATTACATTATCATAAAGGGCTCAGATTCTAGTTAGAACATAGTGCGTAATATGCTCATAAAATTTCACGGAAATATACTAGACCGCGGAGGCGGCAGCACAGACAACCACCTAATCGAGTTCACGGCTGAAATTCCAGAATTATTTAAAACTCGATTCGCATATTAAAACACAATCGGCCTGCCAAGTGATATCTTGGTGGAAAACACCAGAAAACCCTATTTTACGATTAACTCGTACGTTTACCATTGTGTTTTCCTGCGCTCAAAGGTATGAAAACATGGAGGACTGGGAGCACAAAAACACAATGATAAACCTACGAGTCAACCTCTAAAATCGAGTTCTAGGTTTTTCTCCCCAAGATGTGACTTGGCAGACCGATTGCGTTTCAATATGCGAATCGAGTTTTAAGTAATTCTGGAATTTCAGCCGTGAACTCGATGAGGTGATTGTCTGTGCTGCCACCTTCGAGTCTATATGTTTAAAAGTTTTATGTCATGAAGTTTATCGAACATAGAGATAACGAGAAAATTGATTTTCCATCAGAAATCGCATTTAAAGATTTCTTTTGCAGCTTTGAAATTACATACAAAATTAATTTAGAAGTCTCAGTTTTATTTTATTAGTGTTTTTATGTACAAAACGCAAGAAAGGGATGCAAAGAAACATTGTTTGCATTCCTCCGGGTTTTTCAACGCCCACTTCTGGTATTTGAGTCATTACTTCCTGTTTATTAAATTGGCCTTAACTCTTCTTCTAATAATCATAGAAATGAAATTAAAACAGGTTTGGAATCGTAAATGATTGCTCTTTCAAGTAAAACAATTAAAACAACAATCAAAAATTTTCATGAAAATGGTCGTTTTAATGTAAGCAGCTTAAACATATAATATTCGGAAAATCTAACTTGGGGACTTTTAAAATGGTCAAAAAATCGATTTTTTGATTTTTACATCTTTAGAAAGGTTCTTGTATTATGAATAAGTTGATACCAATCTCTTAACTGTGTGATAATTATTTACTGAGATATTAGGGGAAATGCAGACATCACCCCTTCATTTCCGATTTAAATGTCCTGCGACAACTGATATGGCGGCTTGTTTACATTTTGTTTTCGCGATTTCACACTATCGTAACTTTGGAAATATGCTAAAATCCGACAATTGTTATTGGTTAAATACCTTAAATAATAATAAGACAGATTTAAAATATTAACTTCAACTTCCACTTTCGTCAAATTTGTTTACTTTCATGGTTTTGCTCTGAAAGATGAGCACGTAATTGCTTAACTGTTTGAAGTTTTATTTGCTATTAAGTGCTTAGTTTGAAACAAAACAGTTTTTTTCCCTAGAGCAATACTATCATTATTTTGTAATAGCATTCTACTTCTTAGTATTTATTAGCATTTGTAAAGAAAAATTGCAAAATGTGCCTCAGAACAGCATGGAAGAAGGAGTCAGCTTAATGGTAATCGCTATATAAAATACGGTGATAGAAATATAACCGAAGATGCTAATTCATATTATAGAAAACTAAAAAGTAGTCAATTTAATAGTGATTATGTTTCAAATGACAGTTTAGAATACGGATTTATTGACATTAATACATTTTTTTAGTAAACTATTCGGATTTTTGTGCAGCAAAGTATGTGAATCAGATATCAAAATACGAGAATCCCCATAAAATGACCTATGTTTTACATTAAATCATTTAGTTTTATAAACCATGCATATTTAATTCACTTACAATCAATTCGAAACAAAATTTTAAATTATATGTTTAAAATTAATTTTTTGCAGTAGTAATGCTACATTTTTACAAATTACGTCTATGTATTTTTTACGCATGCTCTTACATTCTGCAGCATTTTTTGAACAATTTTATATTTTTCATTTTAAACTAGCATCTAATTTTATTCTTAATATAGTATACGTTATATAATTAGTAGTTTTGTTTCTTTTATTATATATTTTATATTTAAAAAATACAATTTAATCTTTAAAAGGCTTTCTCTCAAAATGACATTTTTTACTCTTGCGCGCATGATATCTCCAAAACTCTTTGAAGTATAGCTTTAAAATTTTTGCCCTACATAAATATTTAAATTATCATGAAAATGAACAATAATTATAATGCCGTGTTCAAGGAAAAAAATTATACGATTGAATGCATGTAAAAATTCGTAGTTTTCTATTTTTTCTAATTAAAAGTTAATTACTCTTTATCTAATTAACCTATTACAAATATCCTAGTTAAAATTATAGACCAGAGTGTTATTATTAATTTAAGATAAAGTTTATGCAAATACCATAAAATTAGCATGAGATATCGTCCGCGCAGTGAAATGTTATCCATTGTAAATATTTTAAATGTCACTTTGAAATTGACCCTTTGAATTTTTTAAAATTATAATATATCCAAATAAAAAATTCCTTAAACATAGTTCAATATCACCTAAATATACTCAGAAACTTTTGCGCTTATATAGTGATTATCTTATATATATATATATATATATATATAAAATTGCTAAACTCATGACAAGTTTCGCATGTTTTATGACTGTTAACGGTGTGCTGTTTCCTTAAGAACTATAATATTACACACGATTTTCTGCAATTACATTCTTCAACTGCTTTTTTTTTCCTTTTTCAATTTTGTAGAATTCAAAAATTACATTTCTTCGGGGCAGGGGCATCTGTTCTTCTGAACCTCTAGAAAAAGAGATTCTAGTATGCTATAAGTGCGTTTTAAACTATATTTAATTACAATAAGCGAGATCATTGTACACGAGATTTTATCCTATAGTAATACGAGGGCCACACTGAAATTTTTGAGATACGGTTAAATCGTACAAGTTAAAGTTACCAACACTTAGGAGTGTTCAAATTAGTTCCCTCCAAGATCCATGAATTTTTGTCGGCGAATTTTCCGAAGATTAAATGCCTCAAGCCATCCATTTCTTGGTACTGATGAAAAATATTATTTATAGCCTCATCAATCTCATCTTCGGAATGGAAACGACGCTCCCATAAATTCTTAAATTAAAAAATAGTCAAAAGTCACACATAGCAAGACCAGGAGAATAGGGTAGATGTTCTATCACTTTGATTTTTTTTTCACGAAATTCGTCTGTAATCCTTGCTGAATGAGTGCTTTCATGTAAAAAACGCAAGAAAATGATGCATAGAAACATTGTTTACATTCCTCCTGTTTTTTCTACACCCACTTCTGGAAATTGAGTCATTACTTCCTGTTTATTAAATTGGCCATAACTCTTCTTCTAATAATCATGGAAATGAAAATAAAACAGGTTCGGAATCGTAAATGATTGCTCTTTTAAATAAAACAACAACAACAAAAAAAATCCGAAATTTTTACGAAAATGGCCATATTACTGTAGGCAGTTTAAGCATATAAGATTCGAAAATCTAACTTTTAAGAACTATTATATTACACACGATTTTCTGTAATTATATTCTTCAACTGTTTTTTTTTTTTTTTTTTTTTTTTTTTTTTTAATTTTGTGGAATACAAAAAATTACATTTCTTCGGGGGGGAGGGGGGGGAAGGGGGCGGAGCCTCTGTTCTTCTGAACCTCTAAGAAAAGAGATTATAGTATTTCAAGATTCTAGTATAGCTATAAGTGCCTTTTAAGCTATATTTTATTAGAATAAGCGAGAACATTCTACACCAGATTTGTATACAAGGGTCACACTGGAATTTTTGAGATACGGCTATCTGGTACAAGTTAAAGTTACCAACTCTTAGGAGCGTTCAAAACAGTTCCCTCCAAGATCAATGCACTTTTGTAGACGAATTTTCTAAAGATTAAATGCCTCAAGCCATCCGTTTCTTGGAATTGATGAAAAATATTCATATATAGCCTCATCAATCTCATCTTCGGAATGGAAACGACGTCCACGTAATTATTTTTTTACATTAAAAAATAGCCAAAAGTCACGCATGGCAAGATCAGGAGAATAGGGCAGATGTTCTGTCACTTTGATGTTCTTTTGTTCAAGAAATTTGACTGATCCTTGCGGAATGAGAAGATGCATTGTCATGGTGAAGCATGAGTCCTCTTAGCATTCACCTCTGGGAAAATTTCTGGAAGACACTTAGTGGTGTACCAGTTGCTGTAACTGTCTTCTGTCCCTCTAGCTTAATGGCCTTGACCTGGCCAGACTTCTGACAGTGGCGTGCGTACCCAGGATTTTATTTCGGGGGGGGGGGGGACTTAAATTTTCATAATGTTCTAAATCTTACGAAACACGTTGAATTGCGTTGCAAACGGAAATCATTTTTGATAATAAGGCGTTAGCCAAAGGGGGAAAGGGGAGGGACAGGGCTGATTTTGTTTCGAATTTTCCGAAAATTAAAAAAATTCGGTCATCAGTCCGAAAATTCAGACTTAAAAAATATCGCGATTTTTAACAAATGGTCGCCGAAAAATATCAATTTCGTCAATCGTTCGCAGAAAAAAAACGCCAATTTTGTTAAAGTATCGAGGAAAAAACCCGAATTTTGTCAAAGGGCTGCGGATATAATGCGAATTTTGTCAAAGGATCGCGAAAAAAAGTCAAATTTTGTCAAATGACCGCGGAGAAAACGCGAATTACGTCAAATAATCGTGAAGTAAACCCGAATATCATTTAATAATTATAATAAGCATTTTTCATTTTTCTCATAAAGAAATGAATTTAAATGATAATTAATTACTAAAACATTTAAATAAGCACAGAAAAAAAATATATTCCAGATATGTTGTAATGTTACAGTAACGTTTGTAATTTCAGATAGTTCGGAAAAAAGAAAAAAAGGTTTGTTATGCAAGAACGTGAATTTTCAACTCTCTAGCTGTGGTAGATTCAATATAAAATATACCTAAAGCTGTAAAAAATGTGTTTTCAAAGAATAATTGCCGAAACGTCAGTAAAGGCTTACTGTGGAGACACGAAAAGTTTTGATTTCCGTTTGTCTGTCTGTCTGTTCCGCGATAACTGCCGCAAAAAGCATCCGATTGGCTTGAAATTAATTAGGCATATTGATGAGGTACTCGGATAGTTCAGGGCCCCCCTGAAGAAATGCAATTTTTGATTTAAAAAGTTACCAGAAGAAGCAGCTCATCAGAATTTCAGAACATCAGTGTATAACCACTTGTTTAACACATTTAATTTATGAAACTTTACGACGTATTTTGTATTCTTATAAATATTTATGTAATTTGAAAACTTTAAAAAGCGATTTGTAGGAAGATGAATATTACGCAATGAGTGTTAAAAAACAATGACTTGCAAAGATGACGTTGAGGCTCTTGATCTGCAGATTTACTAGTTGCCGAAACGTCAGTGAAGGCTTACTGTGGAGACACGAAAAGTTTTGGTTTCCGTTAGTCTGTCTGTCTGTTAGTCTGTCTGTCTGTTCCGCGATAACTGCCGCAAAAAGCATCCGATCGGCTTGAAATTCCCTGGGCATGTTGATGAGCTCCCCGGATTTAGCTGTATAGTTTTGGGTTAAATTTGGTTCATTCGTTCGGAATATACAGAACATTTTATTTTGTGATATAATGCTTTTCTATGGGAAGTCAGACGATTTTCAAATTTTCATTTGTTGAAAGAAATCGCTCATATGAATAATAGATTTAAATGGTAAATTTTGGATGCTGAAATTTTTAAATAAGAGTATTAAATTATTCTTATTAGTTTGCAATTTTGTCAAAACATTTGTCAGAGCTTTTAAATTAGGTGTATAACTTATGATAGAATTTTATACATGTGTTCGAATAATATAAAACATTTTATTTTATGAATTTACTTATATTTCATTTTTTCTTTTAACCGTTGCGTAGCAACAGCATCTCATCTAAAAATATCATAAATGTGAAAGTATGTATGGTTTTTTGAAGTCAAATCAAAGCAAAAGGAATGAATTAATGAATGCCTTTGTATAGATATTTGCATATAGATTTATTTAAACGCAGAAATGAAAATAGTATTTATATACTATATAGAATAATATTTTCATTTATTTATTCAACTATTTGATTATAAATGAAAAAGTTCGTTATTTTCATACAGAATAAACTGACATTATTCTGTTAAATTTTATAAACTTTATTGTTGCCAAAAAAAAATGAATAACAATTTCTCCCAAAGAGTTAATTTTAATTTGTAAGATTTTCACGTGCAAAAGAAAAATGGAATAAGCAAATAAAAAATTAAAAAAAGGATATATAGGACAGGAATGAATACATATAAACATTTCACACCAAATACCACCTAAAATAGTTTTTGTAGCAGTATTTTCCCAGCACTACGAAGAAAGATTCCTCGATTTACACGATTTTACTTGGCCTTCCTTTTCTCATTCTTTGCAATTTCATTTTCGCAATTGCGTGCATTAATTGGCACAAAATTTTACATTTTTATGACTGAGATATATGTAAGGCCATACAAATAAGAAATTCCTTATTGTCTCCTATAAAATGTGATAAAGTGTTGGTTAATCATATATGTTTTTATTAAGAGGAGCAGAGCTGCCAAGCCTCCGGCGTTCTGGATACCAGTATTTTAATACAGAAAATGTTACTTTATTTAATTGAAACATTTGCGCGATTTAAAAGAACATTTTCTCTAAGATAATAGTGATGTGCAAAAAGCTTGAAACTTGGTATGTCTGGTGGGGAGTGAAATGTTTTACTTAATGCATTTATCTCTATTTTAATGCTACGTGAACAACGTCCGTGTAACAGCTTGTAGAGTGTAAAATAAATTAAATTATTAAAATAATCCTTATTACGAAAAATGAAACAGAAAGTACGGCTAAGGGAAATGAAATGTTAGTTAACCTTTCGTAATTTGACCTGAACATAGGTTTGCGTCAAATTTCAACGGTATTTGTAACATCACGATTTTAAATTAAATGTAGATACTATTAAAAGAAAATCACAAAAAATACTTAAAGGCGCCAAATCATATTTATCTATTTAACGATGATGAATTATTACTGTTAGGTTCAGAAGCCCCCCTACTTTAGGGTGATTTTAGTAAGTTAATGCTATCGAGTACATTTTTTAATATTTAGATTAGATCTTAGATATAAATATTGCAGAATGGTAATCAAAATTATTTTTTTATAAACAAAATTTATAAAGGTATTAGATTTCTAAATTAGAAGTTTCAGTTTACATTTCCAAAAGTTCTTTATCCATTAGATACAGGTATTTGTGGTTAGCAGGCAAGTAAATACTGCTGTATGGATATTAGGATAACGTAAAATGCTTGACCGAATTATTGCTTATCCTTATAAATCGCAGTGTAAAAAGAAATCTAAGATATAGGGTAATCAGTAACTCAATCAGTAGAAAATTTCAAATGCAAAATAAATTACACAACGGGGGGTTCAGGGGGGCAGAGCCCCCCCTGAAGAAATTTGCTTTATTATATAAAAATTACTAGAATAAGTAGCTCGTGAGAATTTCAGAATATCCTTACATAACAACGTGTTTAATTTAACGCTTTTAATGTCTGAAACCATCGAAATATTTTTTTCCTTTTATAAATGTTTGTGTAATTTAAATAGTTTAAATTTTGTTTTTGTAGAAAGATTAATATTACGTAAAGTTCGATAAAAACAATGAGTTGCAGAGATGACGTTGAGGCTCTTGATCTGCAGATTTACTAGTTGCCGAAACATCAGTGAAGGCTTACTGTGGAGACCCGAAAAGTTTTTGGTTTCCGTTTGTTTGTCTGTCTGTTCCGCGATAACTGCCGTAAAAAGCAACCGATTAGCTTGAAATTAAGGAGGCATGTTGGTGAGGTACCCGGAATTAGCTGTATAGTTTTTTGTTATATTTGGTTCATTCGTTCGGAAAATATAGAGTATTTTATTTTGCACAATAATGCTTTTCTATGGCAATTCAAACGATTTTTCCAATTTTATTTGTTGAAAGGAAATGGCTCATATGATTGAAGGATTTAAATGTTAAATTATAGATGATGAAATTTCTTAATTGGAAGCATACATTATTCATATTAGTTTGAAATTTTCTCTATGCATTTGTTAGAGTTTTTAAATTCGGTGTATAACTTATGGAGGGATTTTATATATGCGTTCCAATAGTATAAAATATTTTTATAAATTTACTTCTTTTAAATATACACATTTCATTGTTTTAATTTTCTTTTAACTGCTGCCTAGCAACAAAACTACACCTAAAAATATCGTAGATGTGAAAGTATGTGTAATTGTTTGAAGTTAAATAATGAACGTCAAAAAGGGATGAATTAATGATTTTTTGTCTTTACAAAAATATAGATGGGTTTTACCCCAGAAATAAAGGCAGGCTATGTTCTATTTATTTTGTTCAAATATATTTCTTATAAATTAAAAAGTTCATTATTTTCATAAGGAATAAATTGACATTTTCCTATAAAATTTAACAATCTTTTTTTTTTATCGTTGCCAAGAAAATCAGATCCCGATATAATAATTTACCCTAAACAGTTAATTTTGATTTGAAAGATTTTCATGTGCAAGAGGAAAATGAAATAAATAATAGACATGAATTATACGTCCTCATATTGGAAATAAAACGAAAATACGAAATGAAGGTGAATTCGACCTCATATATCAAAAACAAAACGAATATGCTTTCACTGTAAAAATATTTCCGGAAGGTTCCGGAAAAAATTGGTGGCATTTAGATGCCACGGCTTTTTGCTGTTACGTTTCACAACAAAGTAATGAAACATTCCAATTTTTCAGAAACATTCCGTAATATATACTCCGAAACCTTTCATGACAAAGTAGTGAAACATTCCGTAATATATACTCCGCAACCTTTCATAACGGTTATGAAAGGTTTCGGAGTATATACGGAATGTTTCTGAAAAATTGGAATGTTGTGAAATGTAACAGCAAAAAGCCGTGGCATCTTAATGCCACCACTTTTGTCCGGAACCCTCCTGAAAAATTTTTAATAGTCAACGTTAGCAAACAATATAAGAGTATTATATTTGTTCATAAATGCAAGCTCGGTGGAAAAAAAGAATTTCTTCAATAAAAAAAAAAAAATCATGTTATGAAACGTTAAAATATTACATAAAAAATGTGAAAATAATAAAAAGAAACACTATTTTCAGATCTACTCGCTTTTTTTCAACATTAAATATTGCAAATAAATTTTCAATACATTTTTAGGTGCGTTAGTAATTATATAAATACGTAGCACCTATAATCGTCGTTCGGTCCATCTGTTTGCCTGTCCGTCCGTCCGCATATAACAGAGCAAAAACTACCCAACCGAATTGTCTGAAATTTTAAATATATAATTGTTGCAAAATTTTGTCGAGTCATTTAAAATTTTATGAAAATCGGATGTATAGTTTAATGACAGGTACAGTCAAAATTTTTCGTTTCGTGACGGCCAATGGGGAAAAAATATTTCAAGTGCATTTTAATGATGCTACATCTTTTCGAACAGAATGAAATGGATATGCACTTATGAAGTGCACTAAAATATACGTTCAGTACAATATGCGGTGCAAAAAATATTTATAAAACTAGTTACAGTACGAACGCAATTCATTTGCCAAGTGAGACGTGCAATTTCCAACTTGTTTATTTTAATTTCATATTGATAAACTGTTATTTTTTTTTAGAATTCAACCTCTGGGAAACATCTTTAAGAAAAAAATAGATAAGAATTTATTTTTCTGCCTTGGATTTGCAGCTTTGCTACGGACAGCAACTACAGGTATGCGCCGGTAAAATTCCTCGTTGTCGTCGGCGGCGGCTGCGCGAAACAGCGTGATTTTAAAATTTCTAAAACTTCTTATCACTATAGCTAATTAATATTAATAATTCAGTTTTTACATCTATTAGCTTTCTTAATTGCCTTTCTGAAGTAATAGTTTTCACTTCATATAGTTTTAACATATTTTGTTTGGTGTAATTCTCATACATGGTACAAAATTAAACTTTAGTGTTAGTTTTTGAATGTAACCCTAGAATCAAGCTGAAAGCGCATTAATTATGAAAATGTTATTTTTTATTTATCAGGTAACAAAATCAAAGCAGTACGACAAAAATATATTAATCGAAATTCGTGACCAAACATATAATAAAAAAAGTACTCAGTTAAACTGATGGCATTGAGCTCACAGGCCATTCACACTAATTGTATGTTATACTCTTATTTCAAAGAATAATGCTCCTTGAAAAATAAATTAAGGGGGGGATTATCCCCTCTGTTTCACATCTTTATACTTAACAAATGAGCCTCCAAATCTCATCAGGGAAGCGCCTTATCAGAATAAACCGGTATACCAAATTTGAAGCAAATCGGATAGAAAAACACATTTATCTAAAATAAGGGGGATTAGGCCCCCATTCCCCTCTTTATACTTAAACAATGAATCTCCAAATCTAAGCAGGGAAGTACCTTATCAGAATGATCGTAGAAAAAAAATGAAGCAAATCGGATATTTCTATCAAGAGTTATCGCGTTACGTACTTACAGAACCTGCGGGCACATTAGCTCTATGTCTTTCATAGTCTTTGAGCTAAAAAGTATTTACTAAAAATGAGTTCTGAGCTCAGACTTGCGCGAGTAAATAAAGTGTAAAACTGTTAATTATATTTTTAAAAAATTCAAACATTATTTTTATTCCTTTATTAAATTCATAAGTTTTTAGAAAATGTAAAATTTCCTTTTAATCAAATTTTTTCTGGTATAATAATTTACACCCTTGCTAGAAGATTCGATAAGCAATACAAAAGACAAGTATAAAACGTACAAAAACTACTTTTATGTGTTATTTTTTTTCCAAATTTTACATAATTGTCTGAGCTAAGAGAAGGCTAATACTCAGCGAAATATTACTGTCCGGACACATTACAGCTACGATGGATATTAGCGCCATCTCCTACTAAAAAAAAAGCCTAATCTGGGAGCACGGCAGTGCGTCCGCCAAGTTCGCACAAGCCGTAAGCTACATTTTCGCATTTTCCTGAACCATTTTGGCATACTTTTCACCCCCTCATGACGTCGTTTTAGGGAGAGATATAGAAATTTTTCTTTTATACACATGTTCGTATGGTCAAACTGAACTAAGATTCCACGATTTCATGTTTCTATATTTAGTAGTTTTCGAAATATTAAATTCCGAAAAAGCGCTTTTTTGTCACTGACTCACTTCGCATCATCAAATAACTAAGGTACTTCTAAAAGTCGTAGAATCATGAAATTTCACAAGTAAGTCGGGTTTGTAGCACAATTAACTAAAAAAATCTGAAAACACAGAATTTCCGCCTCTAAACCCTTCAAACAGGGGGTTTTCATTTGGCCGTAAACAGTTCCTACGCATTCAATTGTGCCAATGTTGGTCGCCAAAACTCGATTACAGAGTTTTGAAGGGAGTCACGTGATTTCAAGCAGAATAACATTTTATATATATGCTTTTCCAAAGATGTTTGTTAAATAGAAAAAATGAATATACCTAAAAATTTTAATCAGTATCGGTTATGATATATTTACGATATAAAAACAACAAAACATTTAACAAAATATAACTGCAATTCTGTACGTTTCCGATATAGTAGCCTTGGCGAAATACAGAAAACAGCCTTGACGAGAAAAGAAATTTGATAATAACGTATTTTCAGGCAACCTATCTACTGTGTCATATACACAAGCAATTTTTTCAATATATATACAATTTATTTAATGTAAGGAACCCGTTTATTTATTTTTATATACCAACATAAATAATTTGTATATAAAAATAATATTTTATACATGTATAAATAAAATGTTTATATGTATATAAATACATGGTACTTCTTAGTTATCCCGTCGACCAAATTACTGTCGCCAAATTGTAGGATTAAATGCCAATAATGGTTTGCCATTAATTAATTAATTGTAAGATTAAATGCCAATAATGGCCAATAAAACCATTAATTCGACGTTTTATTCCTATTTTTATTAATGTTTTATTAATTTATAAGTTCATCAGGTTTGTTTTCATCTCAGTTTCTGAAGTCCGAATTGCGCCAAGATTTAAAAAAAAATGCCAAGGTTCCTATAGTGGAAAAATATCCTAATTCCATATGAAAGTTTAAAAATCTCCTTTTAATTAAATGAAATGTGTAACTAATAAACTGCCTTTAACGATGTGCGAAAGATGCGGCGTCGTCCGCTGCTAATGTTATTATATTGTATTATTAGCCTACTTACTGTTAATTTATTGTTAATTTTAAATCTGTAAAAGAAAGATTATAGTTATAGATAAGATATGTTGGTCGCCAAAACCCGATTACAAAAAATTAGCCTGAGTTATAAAGGTGTTACATGATTTCAAGCAGAATGAATTTTTATATTCTTTTGCAAAAATCTTAATAAGGCAAATCTTTCAGATTATCTGTCCATCTTTCTATCTTTTACTTCCTTAAAACAAATTTTATTAAAGACCGGGAGGCGTCTGCACAGATCATCACCTCATCGAGTTGACGGCTGTAATTTTAGGATTAGTTAAATATCGATTAGCGTATTGAAATGTAACTGGTCTGCCAAGTCATATCTTTGTGGAAACCACCTACAGACCCGATTTTACGGGTTAATCGGTGGATTTTCCACTGTGTTTTCCTGCACCCATTCCTCCATGTTTTCAAACTTTTGGATGCAGGAAAATACAATAGTAAACCTATCAGTTAACCACTAAAATTAGGTCTTCAGGTGGTTTCTACCAAGATATGACTTAACAGACTAGTTGCATTTAAATATGCTAATCTAGTTTTAACTAATCGTAAAATTTCTGCTGTAAACTCGATGAGGTGATGGTGTGTGCAGACGCCTCCCGGTCTATTATAAATGTCGGAATTCTAATCTCAATAGCACTCTGGTCAATCTGGCAATTATCCCTACTATTTATAGAACACTATTCCTTTAAGTTCGTTTTAGTGATGTTAATGAACTTATGCATATGCATCATACATATTATACATATGCATATAATACGTAATACATTTGCATCATACATATTATAGGTATGTGTATAATACATAATACATATGCATCATTATGACGTCATAATAAACAAAACATTTTTTGTCGCCAAATTTGATAATTGACATGATATATTACCAAATTTGGCGAAACTTTGCTAAATGTCGCCAAGCTTGGCGAATATTTGACGCCAGTAGCTATTTTTCAATGAGTTAATTATTAATGCGAGTCATCTACTTTTTATTTTTTTGCATATCATCTAAATAGTTTAATGATATAACGTAATAATATTTTCAAAGTGCTTATAGTTTCGTCACTGCCCAAAACCTCTGCTGTTGTTATTATATTGTACTGTTATTATACTTACTGTGACTATGTTGTTAATCTTTACACCGCTAAAACTTCTGTATTATATAAAGAGAATTTACGGAAACTATTAAAGCATTGAAACTGCCAGTTCTCCTTATAATCATTATAATTCTATAATATGTAACCTGTTAATCGATATGTACGTTAGAATGAATCTTCTATAATCCGGTTCCTCGCATTTTAGTTTTCTGGTTTCGAATAAAATTAGCTAAAATCTTAAAACCATGGCACATTGACTAATTCTTCAACACGATCAGATGAGAAGAATGATAGATTTTCAAATGGATCATGGCAGTGAGCCGGTAGACCTTCTATTCTTCCTTAATCGAGTCTATTGAAAAGGTTAACGTGAAACAAAAAGATATTAGCATCAATATGGTTTAATGCAAATGCAGATATTGTCAAAGGATTTCATAAGAACCATTTCACTTGTACCCAGTCGTATCAGTTAAAATACAACAATTGGCAGTGAGCCCAATTAAAAAAGATTACTTAATAGGATAAAAAATTTCCGCATAAGAGAACGAATCGTAACTGCTAAGGAAACATGCATAAGTGAGTTAAGAGATATTTGTCACGAAAGATAAAATACATAACAACCCAAAATATATGATGTGCTTCCATGATCGTAAAGAGTTCTTGATTTCTCTATCAAAAGCTTCCGACTTGGCAAAAGAATGGGCAAGTAAATTAAATTATGAATAACAGTAACATGATGTAACGTTTAACATGGAATTAATACGGTAAATATTGCTTGCTAGAGGCGGCTAGTACTTTAATATAAAAAGAAATAAAGTATAAATTTGTAAAGCTCAATAAAATAAATTTAGGTATTTTTATGTTAGCCGGGCGAAGGTGGCAAATCGCCAAATACTGTTCCCAACTCCCATTGTTCATATTGCATTCATTTCATTTAAAGATATATACTTATCAGTCATCTCATTTAAAATAGATGCATTTCCCTCATTTTATTTAATAGAATATTTAACATAGAAATAATTAAATAAATAAATAAGAAATAATAACATAAACCAAAATATTTTATTTGAAAATCAAAGCATTGTTTCTAATTTACACATGTGAAAAATGAAAACTGCTATTGGCGAAAAAACAAAAGGCTAATGAGGAGATTTGCTCCCGGCTAACATAAAAGTACCGAAATTTAAGTTTTTTCATATTAATATGGTGTAGAATAATCATCTTGAAAAAACGTACAAAAAGTAGTGATATCCCAACAAAAAGTTTTTGGTAAAAAAAAAAAAAAAAAAGCCCCAAGTTCTCCTTAATGTTTCGGCCAGAAAAAGTAGTGATATCTGAAGTTCGCACAAGTTAAAAGCCAAACATCCCAAATCTTTCATTGAAAATGGCTTCCTGCGACTTGGCCGTTAATGCCTCCGAGAGAGTTTTTCAAATTTTAAAATATGTACAAATGAGCTACATGTCAACTACATTTTTTGATAATTTTAGGCATTTTGTAGCACAGAGTACAGAAATAAAATACACATTTGAAAAAAGCATTTAAACAACTTCAGTCTATTTAAATGATTAGAAGTTAAAAATAACAAAATACTTGTATTCAGGAGCTACTATCCCTAATTGCTAAAACATAATTAGTATCAGCTTTTAACTGTTTATAAATCGAATACCTCTTAATGTATGCGAACAAACTATAATAAATGTTCAAACGAAAAAAATCTCTTTCATCAATACACAAGATTTCAATATTATACAATAAAATATAATGTAACATATTGTGAGATTTGAAGTAAGTAAATTTTGTTTTATTTCTTGGGTTTTACGTTAATGACTTTAGCTTTAGACCGTACAAAATGGCAATTAAACCACAAGTGGACTAAATGATCTGTAATCAAAACTAATGTTTGTTGAAACTGAATGTTAGTTATCAGAAATCTTTTACATATAATGTCTTTATGTGAATTTGCCTCTTTGCATTCTAATATTACTTTTAATATTTAAATAATTCATAAATGCGTAATTTCCAATCATTAATTTTGAAATACCATAGAAGGCATTAACGGCCAAGTCGCAGGAAGCCATTTTCAATGAAAGATTTGGGATGTTTGGCTTTTAACTTGTGCGAACTTCAGATATCACTACTTTTTCTGGCCGAAACATTAAGGAGAACTTGGCGCTTTTTTTTTTTTACCAAAAACTTTTTGTTGGGATAAAAACCTTTCGTCAAGCATAACTCAAAAAATATTTGTCGGATTTCGTTTCTGATTGCACCAGAAGGTACCAATGAGGGCCACCTACTGAATGCACCTACTATGAAAAATAAGTTCCAAACCGTTTAAAAATTATATTAAAAAAACTGATAAAAAAGAACAATTTATCTGCATACGTCACAGAAATTTGGTGTGCGTCACTTTCACCGGTGGATGTTTTCCTAGACAACTGGTTTGAACACATGGAGCAAATAAAAAAAAATACGCACGCAGTAATATTGAATAGATCAGTTTCAACCACGTGATCACAAACCTTGCAACAACCCGTGGCAACCAGTTTTGGTGGGCAAACAAATAATAATACAGTACTCCGTACCACGGTGACCGTTTTTAGCCTGTTGTATAAAATCTGGCCTGTTGTATGACATACAATTGTGGATGATTAAAACAAAAGACATGAGTGTTTATTGCTCCGGGAGGTTATCTTTCTCCGGATGTCTGCCTGTCTATCATACAGCATGCAATTTTCTTGTAAAGGATGATATTATTATGCAGTAAAACCTCCATAACGGACACACCCGATTAGTGGACACCTCTATTTAGCGGGCCTTTTTTCAAATACCAACCCTTAAATAACTGTACATTTTTTACTCTCAGTATCGGACACCTCCAAATAGAGGACAAATTCTGCCCTCCCGAGGTGTTCGCTATTCAGAGGTTTTACTGGTAAAACCTCCATAACGGACACATCCGATTAGCGGATACCTCTATTTAGCGCACATTTTTTCGATTACCAACACTTAAATAACTGTACATGTTTTACTCTTAGTAGCGGACACCTCCAAATAGAGGACAAATTCTGCATTCTCGAGGTGTCCGCTATTCAGAGGTTTTGCTGTATACATTATTGATAGTTATTTTACAGGGCCGCACAAAAGAATAAGAATATATGAGACGAATATAAACTAAATTCGGGATTGGTAGATCGCTGATGGTAATGTAATTTTAGGGTGTTATTACAGTCATCCGCAGCATGTTTTTAAAGATTCGTTCACCTAACGAAGCTCTACCTGTCTCACTCCTTTGTATGTCTGTCTGTCTGTCACAGAGCCCGTTCTCAGAAACTATATATGTCGGAGACTTGAAAATTTGCATACTTATAGCTGAAAACCACACATCAAACAGCAAATAATAAAATTTTGAAAAAGTCTAATTGTAACCCTCTGGGCTCTAACTTGTGTATTTTAAGCAATTTTTCTAACTCAGCCTCTAATTAAGTTGGAGACATGAAATTTTGCATACTTATAGCTGAACACCTCACATCAAACAACAAATAATAAAATTTTGAAAAAGGTCTAATATTTAACCCTCTGGGCTCTAACTTATGTATTTTAAGCAATTTTTCTAACTCATCCCCTAACTAAGTTGGAGACTTGAAAGTTTGCATACTTATAGCTGAACACTTGCGATAACACGATAAATCATAAAATTTTGAAAAAGTCATATTTAATCCTCCAGTCTCTAACTTCTGTATTTTAAGCAATTTTTCTAACTCAGCCCCTAATTAAGTTGGAGACATGAAATTTTGCATACTTATAGCTGAACACCTCATATCAATTAACAAATAATAAAATTTTGAAAAAGTCTAATATTTAACCCTCTGGGCTCGAACTTCTGTATTTTAAACAATTTTTCTAACTCAGCCCCTAATTAAGTTGGAGACATGAAATTTTGCATACTTATAGCTGAACACCTCACATCAAACGACAAATAATAAAATTTTGAAAAAGGTCTAATATTTAACCCTCTGGGCTCTAACTTGTGTATTTTAAGCAATTTTTCTAACTCAGCCCCTAATTAAGTTGGAGACATGAAAGTTTGCATACTTATAGCTGAACACTTGCGATAACACGATAAATCATAAAATTTTGAAAAAGTCATATTTAACCCTCCGGTCTCTAACTTCTGTATTTTAAGCAATTTTTCTAACTTGGCCCCTAATTAAGTTGGAGACATGAAATTTTGCATACTTATAGCTGAACACCTCACATCAAATAACAAATAATAAAATTTTGAAAATAGTCTAATATTTAACCCTCTGGGCTCTAACTTGTGTATCTTAAACAATTTTTCTAACTCAGCCTCTAATTAAGTTGGATACATGAAATTTTGCATACTTTTGCTGAACACCTCACATCAAACGAAAAATAATAAAATTTTGAAAAAATCTAATATTTAACCTCTAATATTTTGTCTCGTACAATTTTTAAATTTAAACTGTTTTCCAATAATTTTTTTTTGTTCATTTTGCATAATAAGTGTAATGTGACGTAATTTCTTCTATTTCAAACTTGTAACGCATGTTAATGAATTTATTTTACAATATCCTTTCTCTTTTAAAATTCACATGTAAATATAGTTTTTATGGCGTAATTTCCAATAAGTTCCTGCTTTTTATACCTAATTATTTAATTCTAATTTGAAAGTTTTTTTTCTGTTTATAACAGTAACGTGTAAATATTTTTTTTATTTTAAGCAAACATTATTGTTTGCGCTGTTTATACAGTTGGCAACAGTTTAAATTAATACCATTTTCTGAAATATGTAAAAAATATCTGTCAAATTGCTGAATATTTGAATTTAAAATAGAAAGAAAACCTCAAAAAATGAGTCAAATTAAAAAAATTAATGGAATCTGCACACCGGGATCTTCTATTGAATAAAATGATCTAAAAATGATTAAATTCCAATGTATAGTTTTTGCTCCAATAAAACTTTTTTAATGGAACGATTTTGTCAGACTTTAGCATTAAATATCTCTTAAAATAATTCTTCGATTTGAAAACTGTATGCATCAGCGTGTTGATCAAACATTTCGCTATAATACCACCGATTTTCATATTTTTGTATGGAACAGTTTTCTTAATATTAACGAAGAAAGACTTCCGGTCACAAAAAATTCAAAACCGGCGACGGTGGCGGTGACAGCGTTAGTTACTTTTTTTAGAATAGAGAGATATAGTCCAGGGGAAATGTACATTTTACCTTGCAAAAAATCGGGTAGAAGATTTTTTTTTCTGACTTGTTTATAATGATGCCAACATGGAAAAATCAAGTTTTCCAACAAAATTTCTTAAGGCTAAATTTTTGTGGCCAAAAAACAACAAAATTTTGGGACTTTTTTTGATTTTCTTTAAATATCTCGATACCTGTTGCGTAGCATGATTTTTGTCAATTACAACATTAAAGAAGACGAAATGCTCTACAACTTTCATACCTACAACTTTTTTATACACTCAACAGCAAGCGCAATACGCCGTTTCAAAAATAAGACAATTTTTTCAATTTTCTTAAAAACCGTGAAAACGTAGTTCTTCCCCAGTTATTCATGTGTTTCCCACGGATTTAATCACGTATGTCAACTTCTAAAAATTAGTAGCAGTAAATTAATTATTATTTGCACACCCACGTCTTTATTTTCATCACAACATACATTTTATATTCAGTGAAATTATATAATTTTAAAAATAGGATAGTGTGTAGATGAATAAAACAATTTTCGTATCGACAGTAATTTTAAGTGTGTATAATGTTAATTTCAAAGCATTGTTTAAAAGAATACTTTAGTATTTAATAACTTATTGGTACTATAGTTTCAATTAAGAAAGAATTTTTGTTTAATTTTAATAATTTTGTAATTGTAATAATTTTTATAATGCATGCATATTTTTCCAGGAAACAATGGGATAGATATGAAAATTTGCGAAAAACATACTTTATTCCACATATTACACACTTAACATACAATGGTATATTTTATTTACCAATTATTGATAGCATATATTTTAATGCTTTATTTTTTAAAGATAGTAAACATTGGATTATACTTCCATATAAAATGGGGGAGGGGAGGCACTCAGAAAATAAATACATTTTATGTAAGAAATGCTTTTACCTTATAAAATAGCTACAATAAAAATGACAACAGGTTATTTCACTAACTGATGTTATACATTTATCTTCTGTAAAATTTAAAAATTTTGTCAATAACATATTTGAGATCACTATAAAAATATTTAAAAGATTAGTTTTAATAAATACTGTCAGTTTTTTCCTACTTATATAAATAAATAGAACAAGAGATTATATCACTTTAGCATGCAAAAATATATAAAACTTTAAGATTATCTATTAATTGCTTTAAAGCTTAAACAGAATAACTTACTTCGATTGTTGAAAAATACACTTTGTGGAATATTCTAATTTTCTGTATTATGCACTGGTTTGAAACTATGTCTGTTTAATGATCTCAGTGATAGCATTTATCAAATGAAATACCAATTTACTTATGATTGCAGACCATATAAACATTTTTATTTTGGCATTGATCCACTGTCGCATTCAACTCCACTTTTCCTACACAATAATAAAGTAAAGTACGCAATATGACTTAATAAGCTAAATGAAAAAATATATTTTAATAATAATAATTTTTTACAGGCTATTTAACAATATTTTTTTCTCTTTGATGACACTGTTGTAGGATCATTAGCGTCCCGTTTCAAAAGAATATCATTATCCTGAATAAACGAGGTATCTGCAAAAGAAATTTAAAAAAAGAATTTTACTAATTTCTAATAGCCGAATTATTTTAAAATTTAAATGTAATCATGAAATACGTAATGCTGAACTGCGTAACCCGATTTGTCTAATATTGATTCATTAAAACCTTTAAAAGGGAACCCAAAATATTCCGCTTTATACAGGTTTCCCTCTCAGCAGTTGCAATTGCTAGTATTCTTTCTGTACTTTTTTCATTTAAGACAGGATTCCGTTATCCTATTTTAATGCATTTGTTTCAAATTTTCTTTTGGATTAACATGTAATTTTTTCATTTAAAACAGGATTCTGTTATCCAGTTTTAATGCATTTGGTTCAATTTGCATTTTGGATTTTCCGGCTGTCAGACAATTTTAGCCAAATTTCATACTATATATTTTTTGGTATCAAACGACAAAAAAATCTTTATTTGGCGCCCCTTCGCCTTCCACTCTGGCGCCCGGGGCACATGCTCCCTCTGTCCCCTCTAGTTTCGGCCCTGATATATATATATATATGAAATTTGGATAAAAAAGTCTCACAGCCGGAAAACTGACCAAAAATAAAAAATAATAAAAACTGTAATCAAAATAGAAAAAGTAAACACTAATACGGTTGGAATTCAACGTCAGAACTTCTAAGCCCCTCAAAAAAAAAAGAAAAAAAAATCATTTAAAACTATTGAATTGCAAACGAGAAATTGTAAAAGGAACGCTTCCATAGGTTTAACCTTAGCATTCCAGTTTCTTCGCGTGAGTAGTGAAGTCTCACGCGAAAGCATTTGCACGCTCATGTTAAACCTACAAAAGTGTTCTTTTCAGAATTCTTGCTTGAATTTTAATATTTATTTATTTTTTCATCTGATACCGAGGTCGATATCTAACGATGTCTTTGTATGACTAATTTAGTCTCATAATTCATATAACTATGACATTAAACGCCTCAATACTACAACTATCATAAAATTTTTGAAAATAAAATCTTCATATACGGAATCCGGTACTTAAAGAAAAAATTATATATTCTTAAGAGAAAGAATATGACCAGTTATACCTCCTAAGATGGAAACCTGTTTAAAGCGGAATATATTTCGGTTCGGTTTTCAAGATTTTAATGAATCCATATTTGAAAAATCTGATTACGTATTTAAATGATTACACACTTAAAATTTTCAAAATATGGCTATTAGAGATTTATTAAAATAATTAACGAGGGGTGGGGCAAAATATGCATGAATTTTTATGTTAAAAAAATTCATGCATATTTCCCCCCCCCCCCCCCCCCGAAAGGCTAGTTTTGGTCCTCAAACACATAATTTACTTCTACCAATATATAGAAGTTGACATACATGATTAAATCCGTGGGAAACATATGAATAATCGGGGGAGAACTAACTACGTTTGTCACGGTTTTCAAGAAAATTAAAAAAATTGTCTTACTTTTGAAATGGCGTACTGCGCTTGCTATTGGGTGTATAAATAAATTGTAAATATGAAAGTTGTAGAGAATTTTGTCTTCTTTAATATTGTAATTGACAAAAATTATGCTACTGCAACGGCTATTGAGATATTTAAAAAAAATCGAAAAAAGTCCCAAAATTTTGTTGTTTTTCGGCCACAGAAAATTTAGCCTTAAGAGATTTTGTTGGAAAACTTGGTTTTTCCATGTTGGCATCATTATAAACAATTCAGAATAAAAAATCTTCTACCCGATTTTTTGTAAGGTAACCCCCATTTTTTTGTACATTTCCCCTGGACTAATATATAAAAATGAAAACTTGTCTATCTGTCTGTTTGTAATTCTATAAATATCCACAATTTGGAAGCTAAAATTGTGAAAAGATACGTACATGTGTATTAAAACATGGCCGAGGACACTAAAGTAATCCGGAATCGAAATAATTTATAGTTAATTTTTAATTAATAAAAAACCATCAATTTAACAGTAATTTCTTATCAAATTTAAACATTTTTCGTTATAGCAGTCGCCAACAATTAAAAAACACAATAAAATTATTACTACAACAATTAGTTTTCTACTGCAAGATTTCCACGTGAAAAATGAAAATGAAATAAAAAGTTTGCCGAATTTAAAAAAAGGTGAATATTACGTCATAACTTTTCTATTGCAAGATATTCACGTGAAAAATGAAAATGAAATAAATAATTTGACGAATTTAAAGAAAGTGAATATAACTTCATAACTTTTCTATTTCAAGGTTTCCACATGAAAGAGGAAAATATTACGTCACATTGGAAATATAAAGGACGTGGTGGATATAGTATAACGTCATATGAGTGTGAAAAATGTATTGAATCATGATAAAAACCCGATTAGGGAAATATTGGCGTATTTTAACATTATTGCTCCAATTATAAATTGAAATAAGTTCATATATAGCTGTATTCTTTTGCGTCTGTAATATACATTTATACATTTTTATATAGCGTTTTCATATGATTCATTCATACAACATTTCGACTGCTTTTTTTAATGTTTGTTTTATATTGTATGTTAAATTTTGAAATTGATTTTTCAGAACAAACATCCTTCAAATTCTGAGCAACGCCGGGCACTTTAGTTTGTATCAGATAAATGGCTTTTGTATCTGTACATCTAATGCTAATATTATAAAGCATTATAATATTATAAAGCGTTATAATATTATAAATTGTATAATATTATTAATGCTTGTACGTTTGTGAGGTGTTATCTCTGAAACTACATAGCCAACTTAAAAAAAATGTTGGTGGCCATCTCTGCTCCGAAAAAAGACTATTTTATGTCAGTGCAAGAAACTACATCGCTGCAGGAGCAAAAAAGTTCTAAAATTGCGATTTCTGCGATATTGATTGGGTTAGAAACTTTAAATTTGGTGCGGTAGTTACTTTTAAGATGTAAATATGTAATGAACGCTCTCTAAAAGGTTCAATTTGACGGATAAACGTAAAAATTTCTAGAAAGGTTCTAAACTATGATTTATTTGGAATACTGAAATTTTTGGGAACTGTTGGGGACTGTTTGGGGACTTTTGGGAACTGTTTGGGAATACTGTTGGGGTTAGAAACTAGAACTTTGGCATGGTAGTAATTAATAAGATGTAAATGCTCGTTGTAGAACGAATTCTAAAAAACTGAAAGACTAAACAAAGCGGAAAAAGATCTAAAGATGATCTAAGTAACGAAGTACATGGAATTGTTAGGAATATAAGCATGAAAATTGACATGGCTGTATTTATCATGACGTAAATTCTCGCAATAGAACAATTTCTAAAAATGTCGCTATATAAAACAGTACAGAAACAAAAAACTTTCGAAAATTTACTATTTCTGTGTTACTGCTGAGCCCAAAATCTTGAAATTTTGCTTCAGGTTAGTTTTAAAATATACAATTGTCTCTATGAATGGTTTCTAAAAAATTTAAAATTTAAAAAGATGAAATTAACGGAAAGCGATCTCAATTACCATTAATTTGGAATTATTAGGTACAGCAACTTTAAATATATCATAATGCTGCATTTCCTCCGCAAAACATGCAATTTAAATGCAACAAAACTGATAGATACCCACCTAGCATTAAATAAATTGTGTAAATATTGAATAAAGACCTGTATGAAACAGTGAGTAGGTTGTCCGAAAGTACTTGTTAAAGTGTTCCTTCTCTAGGCTTTTCTCTCTCTCGCCAAGGCCACTAACAGAGGGAAGTGCCGTTTTAAATGTGATATGAATTTTTTATCCGTTTCATTTTTATAGGCATTTTATCATAAGGTCATATTCTCAATTATCATTAGTAGATTTTTTATATATTAACTTATTCTGGTGAAATTTCATAATCGGGTTCATATTGTCGTATGTTAGCTTGCATGATTTGCTGAATAAATATGTATGGATTTGTAAATTACTTCAAATGACACTTTAACAGCTCAAAAGTTATGCAGACGATATATTCAGATCTTGTGTCATACTTTATGTTGTAATCATTGCCGATTTCTTTTATTTAATACATGCTAAATACAGCTCAACTTGTGCAGAATATGTTTGAAAACAAAACAATACAGCGTATGTTGTGGCCAGCATACACTCATCATTTAAATCCGATCGAGCATATGTAAAACACACTCTTACGAAGCATGGCATACCACTGTTGATGTATTCGGTACTTTGATACTATATCAGATTTTGAGGAGAGAATTCCTTAAATGTTATCGACAACCTCATTGCATCCTTGGAAAACAGATATTGTACAATATTAACTATTCCGGGGGAACACACACCATATAAAGTATAGTCCATTCTTTTTAAACATGATATATTTGTAGTTTAAAGTTACTCAAATTGGTGCGGAGCGTCTGATTATGTTCTTGACATAATTTTATACAGCTAAAATTCCGATATAAGTAATTTAGTGTTTCATTTTCTATTTTACTTTTAATATATTGCTTTTTTTCAATTTTATATCCATGCATCATGGCTGTCTTGAACGGTTTGATTTCCCATTTTTTTAAACGGTGTATACGAATTTATATATTAGACTAGCAGCTTAACGCCCGCTACGCTGGTCAGTTTTTCTAAAGAAACCTTGAATCAAACAAAATATATCTGTAAATTTGATCATGCGTTTTAAAGCAATGTGGACATTTACCTGGAATGCCCAAACAATATGAACGTTATTACGCTATTATATCTTTTGAGCCATACAAAATTTAGGCTGTTATGGGCCAACTTGTTTCGTTGATCATTTAGTGTAGTATTCGGTGAAGAACGATAGAACAATATGTAATATACTGAAATGGTTCATGAAAAATTATCAATGCAAGTCTCATCAGAATCTGTTGATCGGATATACTGAAAAGGCTAATCGTTCATAATTTGGTTCGCCTGCTTCTAAAACATTCAGCCTTAATTCTATAATCAAGCAACCTGACGACCAAGCAACACCAAGCGAATGATATGTGCTTTATACTAAAACATTCACTGAAAAATTAGCTAACCGCGCAAGTTCCATCGAAATCCACTGAGCAGGATCTTTTAACTGGAAAACGTACCGAAACACTTCATAAAAATAATATAATTAACAGTTTAAATCCCGTGAAAATTCATCCAGCGGAACATTAAAAAAAAGCCAATCTTTCGAAATTGTGTTCATCTGATTTAGATCTTTACGCATAATTATTTAATTAAGCAACGTAGAACATTATATTTTGTACTAACATCTTTTCTGTAAATTATCTAACTAACAATGTAAGCCCCATCAAAATCAATTCAGTAGAAGTAAATTTAAAAGAGGCCGGAATAAAACTTCTCTTTGCATTTTATATACATTGAGATAGTTAAATATAGCTATCATAATCGCGTTAGCCTGATTATATAGAACTCTCAGGGATGTAGTGGTAGGTATACGTTGCATCATTTCTGGATTTTTAAAGAAACTCTGCACAACTTCCATAACTATAGCATTCTAGTATACGTCCTTTGTCTGTAGCGTATTATCCTCCAATTTTCTTTACTATACCACAGATAACTTTTTCCGCATAGCTTCGTAACTAAACAATTTTGAACGATATGATAAATATTGAAAAAAATCCCTGAAATATTATCTAGCTAACTGTGCAACTGTCATTAAAATCAATTCAGTAAAACTTGAAATCTTTCCTAATCGAGTTCACCTAATTTTAGAACTCCCGTAACAATTACTAAGCAACTTGGAACGATGCTTTTTAGATTAAACTATTTATGAACCATATTTACTATCTAATAGTGTAAGTTCTGAAAAATTATGTTCAGTAGTATCTGAGTTATAATCAATCGGAATGAAATAGGAATTTACGCTTTACATATAGTAATAGAAGCCTTCGCCCGCTACGCTGGTCGGTTTCTCCAAGCGAAACTTTAATCAAACGAAATATATTGGTGTATTTGATCTTGTGTTTTGTAGCAATAAATACATTTATCTCTAATGATCATCCGCGTTGCTGAAAACAACATGAAATCCATTACGGTTTTATATCTTCTAATGTCTCAGACAAAATTTGGACTGTTATGAAGAAAATCTTTAAGTTGATTATTTATAACTCAATATAAAAAAGAACGGAAGAACAATATGTAGCATATTAAAATCATCCCTGAAAATTAAAAAATGCAAATCCCATCAAAATCCGTTCAGTAAAACCTTCTAATAAGACTAATTTTTCATAATCGGGTTCACCAGATAATACAACATTCAGCTATAATTCTATAGCAAAGGAATGTAGAACAATATACTAAAACCTTTCCTGAAATAATATCTAACAACAGTGCTAATTAACTCAGTAGAATCTTTTAAAAAGGCTAATATTTCAAAATAGGGTTCACTGATTAAAGAACTTTCGAACATAATTCTATAACTGAGCAACGTAGAATAATATGTGTTATATATTAAACACTTTCTTGAAAATTTATCTAACAATGCAAATCTTCTCAAAATCCAGTGAAAAGAACTCAAGTTATAAGCGGTCGGACAATTATTGCCCTTTTTATTTTATATTTGAAGTTGATAGTTAAATATATCTTTCATAATCAAGTTAACGTGATTGTGGAATTATTAGGAATGTAGCATAGACCATACGCCGTAGACCTTCTGGTGTTTTTTAGAAACTCTGCACTCCATAGCTATAACGTATATACTCTCTAATATGTACCCTCTGCCTATAGATTTTATCCTACTTTTTTTTCAACTACACCACTGAGAACTTTCCTCATAATACCATAACTAAAAATGTAGAATGACATTTCAAATATTGCAACAATCCCTAATATTATCTAACTGTGCAACTCCAATGAAAATACGTTCAGTAGAACTTTAAATAAAAGGTAATCTTTCACATTCGGGTTCACCTAGTTTTGGAACTTCCTCTTGTAATCTAATTTTCTGCAATCTGTTTTGTTGCCAAGTTTGTGCTTCAGAAAAACAATAACCCAGAAAAAAACTTCGCTACGGAGAAGTACCAACCATCCTCAAAAAATAATCTAACTAACAGAGTAAGTCCCATCCAAATACAACCAGCAAAACTCAAATTATAAACGGGTGAAAAAAAAAAGCAAATTTGCATTTTAATACATGCTTTACACTAATGTCATTGAAAAAGATAAGTAAAACAATAAGAAATAATGCCATAACTTAAAACAAAGAATTTTTTTTAATTTACATACGCGAAATGTAACTACTGCTATTGGCAATTTTAAAAATGCTAATGGCGATATTTACATACGGATACGGCTGACATAAGAGTACCCATTTTTCCTTCTTATCCAGGTGCAAGTGATAAATCGCGATGTATTATTTCAATTCCAATTTCTTCCATTAAAAAAAGTAATACTTACGCATTATTCGGACCATGAGATAGATCGCCAAAAATGGTTGACAATTGCCAATCTTGTTTATCGTTTGCCAATTACGTTCAAAAAAGTAATTTAACATTCTTAAATACATAACCTTGTTAAAAATGGCAAATTGTTTTAAGTAAATAAATAAATAAAATATATAACATAAAACTGCATACTATAAACTATAATAAATAAAAATTATAATAATAAAATTAATTTAAAACTATACTAAATAAACTATCAAATGGACAAAAAATAAGGGTTGCTGTAATTAATGTAATTGCCATGCTTGGCGCAGTTGTATCTGACACGGCCCGGATGTAAGTACCACAAAATTTTTAAAGTCGTACAAACATTGCTTTCATTTTTTAAATATTTTCGTTTTATAATGTTAATTTCTAAGTGGATCGCTTCCTTGTATTTTAAATAAATCCAATATATTTTTTTCTTTTTTTCAAGGCGTTTGTACTTATTTATTTTTTTCAAACTCATATAGCCGGTTCAATTCTTTAATCAAAAGATTTAACAAAAATATTTATATTGAATTTCTTCCGTTGCTACAGTAACGAATGTATAAGATGAATGAATATGGATGAATTATCACTTATAATGTTAGGTATTTCGAGGTTTTGGCGCCAAAGACATCGCCAAATTAGAAATATATGAAATATCTCGCGAACTATTGGACTTAAAAGAATTTAGTTAGTACCATTCGATTCAGCATACAAAAATACACCAAAATATGTTATCAGTTGAAAAATAGCTATAAAATCAGATTTTTAAGGAATTTTTTAAAAGTTCGTTCGATTTTTTACCCCCCTTAGGGGTGGAATTTTAGAAAATCCTTTCTTAGCGGCACTCTATGTCATAAGAAGAATTTTTACCCCAAATTTCAAGACTTTAGGTTCAGTAGTTTGGTCTGCGCGTTGATTAATACAAAATTGAGACTTTCATTTATATATATAGATTTTGTAATTCTACGATTCGTTTATTTTCATCATTTCAATTTATCGCAGTTTATGGACAATTAAAGATAACATCTCATTTTCTTTGCTTCCACCTGTTATTGCCGAAACGTCAGTGAAGGCTTACTGTGGAGACACGAAAAGTTTTGGTTTCCGTTAGTCTGTCTGTCTGTTAGTCTGTCTGTCTGTTCCGCGATAACTGCCGCAAAAAGCATCCGATCGGCTTGAAATTCACTGGGCATGTTGATGAGGTACCCGGATTTAGCTGTATAGTTTTTGGTTAAATTTGGTTCATTCGTTCGGGAAATATGGAACATTTTATTTTGCTCTATAATGCTTTTCAATGGCAAGTCAGACGATTTTCAGATTTTCATTTGTTGAAAGAAATGGCTCATATGAAAAATGGATTTAAATGGTAAATTTTTGATGCTGAAATTTTTAAATAACATTATTAAATTATTCCAATAAATTATGTCAATATATTTGCGAGATTTTTTTAATTAGGTTTATAATATTGGGGGGAATTTTATGCATGTTTTCCAATAATATAAAGGATTTTGTTTTATCAAATTGACATAATGCATATTTCATTTTTTTTTCTTTTCATTCTCTGTTGCCTAGCAACGTATTAGGTCCTAATAATATTAGTATAATTGCGTGTATACTGCTTGAGTAAAGCCAACGTCAAAACAGATGAATTAATGCATTTGTATCTTTGCATATAGAAGGATTTTATCCCAGAAATAAAAATAGGCAATATTTCATTTATTTTATTGAAATATTTTGCTTAAACATACAAAAGTTCATTATTTTCATAGAGAATAACGTAACATTTTCCCATAACATTTACCAATATTTCTTTAATTGTTGCCAAGAAAATCAAAACCCGGAATAATATTTTCTTTTAAACAATTTTCAATTGAAATGTTTTGTCGTGAAACAGGAAAATGAAAAATAAAATTAAGAATAGAAAAATTAATATGGCTGCATATTAAAAATAAAAAGGAAACTCTCGAGTATTTCTTAATATAACAAGATGAAAAGTTTAGAGTAAGTACGCATAGCAGGTGAATTAGACGTCATTTATCGAAAACAAAGATGCTGGAATAAAAAGATCTTGGGTAAAATAAAATTAACTATTATTCACGGAGGAAAGAGATAGATGGAGATGCAGTAAGCCGTAAAAACAGTTTGCAATACGATGTGCGTTATCGCTCAGATTTAAATGCCCTCATTCGGCCCAAACAAAACAAGCACGTGGAACAGGGACCAAATTCTTTGACTTCATCCGTTTTTTTTTTTTTTTTTTTTTTTTTTTTTTTTTTTTTTAAGCAGGTCTTTGTGTTGTGCCGAATGTAGCGGATTTTAAGGTTACATTTTTGGCGTTACTTCAAGATTTATTGTCTGTGTACGGTTAACATGAATATTTTATTTTAAATTTAAATTTTATTAATTTATAAAAAACTTATGCTTATCCTTATAAATCACAGCGTAAAAAAAATAAATCTAAGATATACTATAACCATCCGCACAATCAATAAAAAATTACGAATGTAAATTTAAATAGACTACGGAGGGTTCAGGGGGGCAGAGCCCCCCTGAAGAAATGCAATTTTTGATTTAAAAAGTTACCAGAATAAGTAGCTCATCAGAATTTCAGAACATCAATGTACAACCACTTGTTTAACACTTTTAATTTCTGAAACTTTACGAAGTATCTTGTATGCTCATAAATATTTATGTAATTTGAAAACTTTAAAAAGCGATTTGTAGGAAGTTGAATATTATGCAATGAGTGTTAAAAAACAATGACTTGCAAAGATGACGTTGAGGCTCCTGATCTGCAGATTTACTAGTTATTAAATCTATGTTCCCAGCAATATCGCTCAGACTAATCCCTCTGAGGGAAGTCCTAGTAAAATGAGAAAAATGGTACATTACACTTATTTTACTTACATCATATTTTATAAATGGGAAAGGCGGTACATTAAAAAATTTAAAATTATTTCAACTGCCTCTACGGCACAAATTTATTAAAATAATTTTGTTTATAATTAATTAAACAACAACAACAAACTAGTCGGATGTACCAATCCCAAAACTTTCTTCTATCTCATACATGTTAATACTTCAAAATTCGCTATCACACTGCCAAAATTAAATGGCAATCTATGCATCTCATGAGGATTCTAAAGATATGAAATTCCGTGCATTAGTTCTTGAGATATGACTATCGCTGAAATCGTCTAAATTCAGCAAAATGCTGCCTAGCAGCGCCACCTATTGGGTGATTTATACCAAATCCTAATCAGCAACAATTTATGTCAACGTCTGACTGAATCTGAAGTTTGGAGAAAATCCGTACATTAGTTTTTGAGATAGAGCAATAGCGAAAGTCGTGAAAATTTCTGCATAGCAGCGCCACCTATTGGGTGATTAACACCAAAACCTAATTAACAACAACTTTTGTCAACATACAACTAAATCTGAAGTTAGATGAAAATTGGTCCATTAGTTCTATTGATAGAGCTATTGAGACAATCGTGGAAAAGGCAGCAGAGAAGCGCCACCTGTTGGGCGATTTACACCAACACCTAATCAGTAGCAAGTTATATCAAGGACTAACTTAATCTGAAGTTTGATGAAAATCCGTGCGTTAGTTCTCAAGATAGAGCTATAGGGGAAATCGTGTAAATCCTGCAAAATTCATCATAACAGCGCCACCTGTTGGGCGATTTACACCAAAACGTAATCATCATCAATTCATATCAAGGACTAACTAAATCTGAAGTTTGATCAAAATCCGTGCATTAGTTCTTGAGATAGAGCTATTGCGAAAATCGTGAAAAATGCAGCATTGCAGCGCCACCTGTTCAGCGATTTACACCAAAAACTAATCAGCATCAACTTGTATTAGGCACTAACTGAATATCAATTTTTATTAAATTCCGTGCATTAGTTCTTGAGATAGAGCGCCCACAAAATTTGTGTCACATACACACAGACAGACAGACTCACAGAGTCACAGACAGACATTTTGTAAAAACATTTTTTTTGGAATCTCTGACCCCTAAAATGTGTAAATCCGTCGAAAACCGGAATTCGAAAATTTTCATGAATCCAATACTTTCTTCTTGTAAAGATAGAAGAAAGTAAAAAGACATATATGGTTATTTCAACGGATAAGATTTTTGAAAACAATTTACATATAACATAGGCTTAATGATGTATTTAAAGGACATTTTAATTAATTTATAAATTAAAGAGTGTACAAAAGCCGATTAATAAAATATATAAATTTTTGAAAGATAACAAAAGATGAACACGGACATTAATTACTCATTTAAAAAATACATAAATAAATAAAAACACTTGTAGCATCTGCTCTATGATTCCAAATGCATTAATCCTTTCTTTCTTTCTAACCGATGACCAGGCCCCTACCTGCCGGGATGCCGCAGCTTAACGGGTTTAGTACCTGGCATCGGGGCGAAAGACCGCCTAATCACCGCGAAGCGGCAATAAACCTGACATCATTGCCTCGATCGTCATCCTATCTGCAGTGCCTACTGCTCGTTTGTGTATACTTTGTTTTGCCGGTTACTTAACGTTATAAATGCATTAATCCTTTGACTAATGCATTAATCCTTTGAAGGGCACTGATATATGTCAAAATTACGATGTATTACAACCAGTATTTTACTATAATAATTTTTACATGTAAAATCTCCAAAATATAAAAGCCAAATTTTCTATTCGAAAATACTTGTGGCAAATTTGTGAATTTTTGGTGTTTGCGCCGTGCAAACGGTCCCGATAAAGGGTTAAAAAAGCTAAATTTCATGAAGCAATACAAACATTATAAAAACCGTTTGTGAAATATTTAAATATGCTTTATTTCATAAATTATTAAAAATATTAATTTTTAACAGCAGAAATGAATTTGATTATACCGCCATTCTATGGAAGTTTTAAAAAGAATATGATGTTTATCTTAAAAAATGAATTTCATAATGTTTTTAACTTATTAATGCATTACTCGTATTAAATATTAGGAAGCTTATTTCAAAAGAAAATTGAAAAATATTACTTATCTATATAGTAAAGTGGGGACAGATGCCGCAGTTTTACTTTTCTTCTTTTAAAATGTACAATAAAGCAAAAAACAGCAAACTAAGTACCAGAAATCATTAATCAAACCCTTTAGAATCAAATTTCTATGTCAAACAAGTTAAAGCCCTCTTAATAAAGCAGGCACAATTATTTTCCCAAACGTCCTTTTTGTAACATCATTTTTTATGTGCTGGGTAAGATGCCGCATGGAGAAAAAAGTTATGCTATTTATTCTTTTTCAAGTAAATCACATTTTTACTTCCTCAAACTACTTAAAATGAAAATAAATAACAGTAAACTTACATAAATTATATATATCACTAAATTGTGAAAAGTTTAATGAAATTACAAAAGTGCAAGCTCAAAAAATAAAACTTAAGGCAAAAAAAGAAAAAAAAAAGATTTGGCTGGAAACAATAGACAGCATAATTACAAAAAAGATATAAACCACTTGTTTATATCCCGGCGACCATTGTAGTTTGCTCTTAAGTACTAGTTCCATTCATTTTAGACCATAGTCTTTTTATTTTTGGCTTTTCTTCTCATTTTTTTTGTTTCGTACATCTATTCGCCCGCAATCACCACACTTTCCGTTGCAAGAGTAAAGTGAGCATGTTTCATGCAGCCACCGATTGCATGTTATGCACTGAATCCAGTCCGCTTTAGACTTTGTTTCTTGATATGACTCTAGACACTCAGCACATTCAGAGTCATCAAATTCCAATCCAATACTGACTTCAGAATTAATAAGAGGAATACTTTCGCCACTGACGGAAGATGACTCGCATTTCAGTTTCTTCCTCAAGTGAGGTGTTTTCAAGTTGATCTTCCCCTTCCTTTTTTTACACATTTTTCTTCCGCCAAGCTGTCGTTCTTTGACGCTTTCTTGCTTCCTTTGCTTTTTATTTCCTTCTTTTTTCTTGTTTATAAAATCTGTGCTTGTAATATTTGCAGCCTTTTGCTTTCTCTAACTTGGTCTTTTGACTATTGGAGTAGGAGACATTTTGTTTAATAGTTTAGATGGTGAGAATTGTAAACGGCCTACGTTTTCCTTATTCATACTTGGTGAACCACCAATGTTGCTGAGAATATTTTGATAAGTAGCAGAATGCGCTAATATACATTCATTTAAATATAAATTCTACTTAAATCGCAGTGATGAATTTATTGAACCGAAAAACAAAAATATATTTTGCGGCATCTGTCCCTCAACCTCGGTGCGTCATCTGTCCCAAAGTGGTGCGTAAGATGCCGCGTCGTCATTTTGTGTCATGTGAGCGACGCGAGAGAAAGACAAGCACATGTCTGTATTCTACGAGGATCTAGTCTACAGTTGCATTCGGTTTTGGGATGAAATCTCTGTTTATTTTGCTTAAAATATGATATAAAACTTTATTAGAATAATTTTAGCAACTTACCATGCAATTTCGAATCATAAAAACCGGCATAAATATGTAAATACTGACAATTAAGCGGTGGAAACGCATGCAACACAGAAGACAGCACTTAGGCACACAACGAAGTTCTTAATCTGGCCTAGGGAGCGCTAGTGTCGCCAATACAATCTCTGCGGCATCTGTCCCACCGCGGCGTCTGTCCTCACTTTACTATACATTTTAATAAAAAACATTTTCTCAATTGGGAGACACATTCAGATTTTATTACAAATAATAATTATTTCAAAATCAGACATTATAAAAAATAATCAATATACTTCAAAAGGATTTAAACTAGCTACTTATTTTATTGGTTGATATCCAAAGAATAGCATTTGTTCAGAATACATGTGTCTATGTACCTAGGCAGCTGTTTTTTTTTATTATTCTTTATTTATCAAAATGGCTAGTGGAAGATAAAACATGAAGTACGCATGCGCAAAATGTAGCCGGGCTCGGGCCGATTTTCATTCACGGCACTCGGGTCGGAGCATACTTTTTTCTGAGGGCTTGGGCCGGGCCTAACTTTTTTTTCTGTACAAAGCCGGGACTGGTTTCATTCTTAGTCTTCACGGCCCAAAATTTTCAGTCCTATTTTTGACCCAGCCCGTATGAAAATCATTGTCTCAGCGTGGCCTGGTCCATTCAAAGGTCAGTTAAATTAGTCCTGGCCCAAAAAATTTTTGCAAAAAATGCATGCATTTTTTAATTGTCATTATTCTACACTTAAACATTAAAATTTATTTCTTTTAAAGAATAGTAGATTTCTAAGCTTATTAAAATATAGCTAAATTAAAATATAGTTAAACGTGTGAAAAAGAACCTGCCTATGACGGAACCCAGTTTTAAACTGAAAAACGTGTTGATCCATCAAAATTAATATACTAACATGTAAGAAAAGAATATATAACGCATTTACACTTGCTAAGAAGGGAACATGTCTATAAGGCATTTTTTTTTTCTATGCAATTCCGTTTTAGAAGATTTTACTGTATAGCATTTTTCAAAATTTAAACACTTCAATACATGGAATATGGATTAACAATATTAACGATAACTGAAACATTTACATACAAGAAATGGAGATTCATTAAAAAAATAAATATCGCAGCCTACGGCACTTCTATAAATATGAAGATTGTAAACATGAAAAAATAATTAAGATAAATATTTTTGGTCAGAACTCTTCGTACGAGACAGACTTTTAACCAAATTGACGCAAAAATTAACGTTTTGTAGAAATTCACTCGGGCCGAGATTTTAACTTTTTTCAGGGCCGAACTTTTAATTTTTGTATTGGGCCGGGCCCGGGCCTGGAAATTTCGGCCCGAGCAGATCTCTAACGGAAATCGAAAAAAAATTTCGACTACAATACTTTCCATATCACAATATTAAAATATTTATTTGCTTAAAAGACGTCATAAAAACACATTAAAAGTAAATTAAAAATCTATATTTACATGTTTCAACTCTTTTACTGAGTCATCATCAGAATGTATAACAGAAAATTACAAATACAATGCATATGAAACTAGTATGTTGTGGCCATCACAAAACTTTCTTCTATATAAATCACGTCAACTAAATCATTTAAATAGTACAAGAAATAACAACGATTTAGCACCAATTCATATCAAAGTATATCTGAATTTGAAGTTGGATGAAGATTCGTGCATTAGTTCTTGAGATAGAGCTATAGCGGAAATTCTGAAAAAAATGTAGCATAGCAGCGCCACCTGTTGAGTGATTTACACCAAAAGTAAACGGCACTAAACGATATCAAGGTATACCTGAATCTGAAGTATGTTGAAAATCCAAGTTAATGTTAAATCCAAGTTAATCCAAGTTCTTGAGATAAAGCTATTGCGGAAATCGAAAAAAATACAGCATAGCAGCGCCACCTGTTGAGCGATTTACAGCAAAAATTAAACAGCGCTAATTTATACATCAATTCATGTCAAGGACTAACTAAATCTGAAGTTTGATGAAAATCCGTGCAATAATTCTTGAGATACAGCTCTTGTGGAAATCGTGAAAAATGCAGCACAGCAGCGCCACCTGTTGGGCGATTTGCACCAAAAATTAAGCAGCACTAATTTATATCAGGGACTAACTGAATCTGAAGTTTGATGAAAATTCGTGCATTTTTTCTTGAGTTAGAGCTATTGCGATAATCACGCGCCCTACGACCGATGATTTTTTCCATTTTTACTTTCTTCTATCTTGACAAGAATAAAGTATTGGTTTCATGAAAATTTTCGAATTCCAGTTTTCGACGGATTTACACGTTTTATGGGTCAGAGATTCCAAAAAACATGTTTTTACAAAATGTCTGTCTGTGAGTCTGTCTGTCTGTCCGTCTGTCTGTCTGTATGTGACACAAATTTTGTGGGCGCTCTATCTCAAATTTAATAAAAATTTATATTCAGGTAGTCCCTGATGTAGATTGGTACTGATTAGTTTTTGGTGTAAATCGCCCCGCAGGTGGCGCTGCTATGTAGCATTTTGCAGGATTTCCGCAAAAGCTCTATCGCAAGAACTAATGCACGGATTTTTATAAAACTTCAGATTCCGTTAATCCTTGATATGAATTGGTGCTGGTAACGTTTTGGTGCAAATCGCCCAACAGATGGCGCTGCTGTGCTGCATTTTGCAGCATTTACACGATTTTCGTAATAGCTCAATCTCAAGAAATAATGCACGGATTTTCATCAAACTTCAGATTCAGTTAGTGCTTGACATGAATTGACGTTTTGCCCCTTGTGGTGTAAATCGCTCCACAGGTGGCGCTGCTATGCTCCATTTTTTGAGATTTCCGCAATAGCTCTATCTCAAGAACTAATGCATGGATTTTCAGGAAACTTCAGATTCAGTTAGTCCTTGACATGAATTGATGTTTTGTACCTTTTCGTGTAAATCGCTCAACAGGTGGCGCTGCTGTGCTGCATTTTTTGTAATTTCCACAATAGCTCTAGCTCCAGAACTAATGCACCGATTTTCATCAAACTTCAGATTCCGGTATACCTTAATATGAATTAGTGCTGTTTGTGTTTTGGTGCAAATCGCTCAACAGGTGGCGCTGCTATGCTGCACTTTTCAGAATTTCCCCTACAGCTCTATCTCAATAAGTAATGCACGAATTTTCATCAAACTTCAAATTCAGGTATACTTTGATACGAATTGGTTCTAAATTGATGTAATTTCTTTTTCTATTTAAATGATTTAATTGACGTGATTTATATAGAAGAAAGTTTTGTGATGGCCACAACATACTAGTTTTCCATATGCATTGTATTTGTAATTTTCTGTTATACATTCTGATGACGACTCAGTAAAAGAGTTGAAACATGTAAATGTAGATTTTTAATTTACTTTTAATGAGCTTTTATGACGTCTTTTAAGCAAATAAATATTTTAATTTTGTGATAGGGTTAGTAGTGGACGTAATTTTGACTTATAACTCGCACTTAATACATTTGTAGAATACTTTCTTCTATTGAAGATAGAAAAAAGTAAAAATTGTGGTGATCGGATGAGTTGTTGAGGTGAAAAGGTTCATTTAGTTGAAATGTAAAACTCCTCAGTACAGGTCACCGAATAGGCGAAAGGTTTCTTTAAAAACTATTGTAGGTCGCGTCTACAAACATTCATCTTCGTCGTATAATTTAATACCCGCTGTTCATTCCATTTTTTTCTCTTATTAAAATGTTATGGCAACGACTAAAGAATATATTTCTGCCCATTTAAAGTTTTTATTATTTTTTTTTTTATGCGGAAATGCAAGGTTTTTCAATAGCGAAAGATTTTAAAATGCTGAATCAGTATTTCATTACCTACTATACTACATCTGCATACTGAGTTGTCATTTTACGGGGTGCGCCCGATAGAAGCTAAAGTTCATGCCAACAGACCTTGTCTTCATTTCGAGATTACGTAATATTTGTTGCATTTTACTTTTTATTAGCCCCCGGTATGCTATTTCTTTCTCCCAGCTTATTTTGAGTCGTCTCCAATAAATAACGTTACGTTGTATAAGCCTGCCGTAAAACAAAAGCCGACGTTTCATTGTGCGATTAAATACTCTACAGTATTTTTTAAAACATCTAAGCATCGTACATTTTCAATGTTTATACCGTCGTATTGGGGAAAAAAAGTACTTTTTAATGCAATTTGTTTAAAAACTGCATCTCCATTTATTTTTGAAATATTAATTTTTTTGTAGGTTTTAGCGACATTTGTTTCATTTTGGCAACTCAAGTACTCCATTTCTGTGCAAAGTAAAGAAAAAATAGTTGAAAAATAGCAATTATATCTTCTTGTTGCCATTTCCCCATAAAAACTGAAAAAATGTAATTAAAATACGTGCTATTTTGAAAAAAATATAAATGAATGATTTATGATAAAACATGGAGCTATTATAAACCATATTTAATTTTAAGCATCTATATTAATGCAAATTACGTCATTTTACATAAAATAAAAGCGTGTGCTTTAAGTCTTAAAATTGAAATATGTTTTGCACTAAAGCAGAGTCCCGATTATCCGTGTCCGGCTTAACCGAGTTATTTTCTTCTGATGGACTGGTGGTTTCTAATATTATGAAACAGCCATTATAAATGAAGCGTTTAGGTGAAGATGAAAGAGCAGTCGTAAAAAGTTAGAACTCTGATTTTCTGGTCAGAATGAAAAAAAAAACAGCCATAATTTTTTTTTTATTATGGCCATTTTTTCCCCCATTCTGATCAGAAAATCAGAGTTCTAACTTTTTACGACTGCTCTTTCCTCTTCACCTAAACGCTTCATTTATAATGGCTGTTTCATAATATTAGAAACCACCAGTCCATCAGAAGAAAATGAAGTAATGGAAATGTCGGGGGCGACACTAAATTCTCAAAAAGCAGAATTCCTGTACTCTAGTTCTATGTATTTCTTTCGTCATTGTTACAATGCTAATAGTTTTTATTTTAAAGATAAATAACTTTTATCACACCATGCATACTCATTTTACTATTTAATGCATTTTATATTGGGTAAAACTGATGGAATAACTCATGTAACCTGAACCTAATCTTTATATTGTTATTTTAAACTGAACATGAAGAAATAGTTAACCTTTTTCCTGAGAAAGCAAAAGTTCTCCTGTTAAACTGGCATTATTAGGTGCGTACGTCGCACCTATAGTCGTCTTTTGGTCCGTCTGTCTGTCCGCATATAACAGCGCAAAAACTACCACGCCGAATGGTTTCAAATTTAATATATATCTATATATAATCGTTGCAGAATTTTGTCGAGTCCTTTCAAATTTTATGAAAAATCGAATCAAAACTTAAAAATATATTAATAAAAGTTTTCTTCATTCTGTTAAATCCTATCCTACGTCATGAATTCAATGATATCCCCTAATAGGTAATGATTCCAGGTTGCCATGGTGATTGCGTCCTATTTAAGACGGAGTCCTATTATTTCCGTATTACTGAATTTAATATATAGAATCGTAATAAATTTTGAATTAATGCATTTTTTCATAAGAGTGCAACAGCTATTGTACCAAGATCCTAATATTTATAAAACTAGTTATAGTACGAACGCACCTCATTTGCCACGTTTGACGTACAATTTCCGACTTGTTTTGTTTACTTCTTTACGCTTGTTCGCTTAAAACGAAGTGTTCACCTTGATTGAGTGAAAAAATTGAATTTTCTGAATTCAATTTTTTCACTCTCATTTCTGATTCACTTAAATTTTCTGAATTCAATGAATTTCCGCAAGAGCTCTATCTCAAGAACTAATGTTACGGATTTTTATCAAACTCCAGATTCAGTTAGACGGTGACGTAAGTTGTTGTTGACTCGGTTTTGGTGTAAATCACCCAACAGGTGGCGCTGCTATGCTGCATTTTGCATGATTTACACGATTTTAGCGATAATCCTATCTCAAGAAGTAATGCACGGAATTTCATATCTTTAGAATCTCCATGATGTGCATAGGTTACCATTTAATTTTGGCACTGTGCTGAATTTTGAAGTATTAACAAGTACGAGATAGAAGAAAGTTTTGGGATTGTGGTACATCCGACTAGTTTAGTATTTTAATTACTTAAAAAAAAAAAAAAAAGACTGTGTGTGTAAAATATAGCAAATCGTTATTCGTTTATAATGAGAAAATCTTCGGTTCGCAAATATTAAACTTATTTTATCTCGTATTTGAAAATATTCTTATGTACCACACATTTGAGCTATTTTAAATAAATAAATCTCTAAATAACTCTAGATTTCTTTAAAATATTATCTATCTTCATTTTGCTAATAATTTTAAGTACAGGCTGTGTGTATAAATTGTAGCAAAATGTTATGTGTTTACAATTAAAGAAATCTTCAATTCAAAAACATCAAAATTATTTGAACTCATATTTGAAAATATTCTCAAGTATTACACTTGAGTTATTCCGAAGGAAATGTTCTTTATATAATTCTTTAAAAATTATTATCTAACTTCACTTAGTTATTATTAGGTAGCTTTCATTAAAAAAGCTACCTATTGCAGCCGTTCGGAGGAAAGCGATTTCAAAAAATTTTGGTATATTTTCATCGATAATGACCCCCAGACCCCGAAACCACCCTCCGTTCGAAATTGACATATATATATATATATATATATATATATATATATATGACCTATGCCACACTGTAACTCTCGTATTTATGAACCGATTTGGATGTAATTCGGTGTGTACATAGTACATACCAATGTCTCGACCGAGTTCGTTGGCCAGCTTCATCCGACATTTTGTTTCAAAATGGCGGCCATTTAAAATTTTTAAAAAAATTTAAAATTTGAAATGTGGTACCAAAAAATTGAAAATGGACAAATATTTTTTTCTGATGTATTTGACCTTTATACAAAGATTCCGGAGCAGTTTTTGTTTCGTCTATATCTTAAAAAATGGCTGAGTTATAGCATTTTGAATTTCTAGCGTGGCTGACATTTTGAAACGTCCTGAATTTTGTCAAGCGATAAAAGGCCTATTTATGAACCGATTTGGATGTAACTTCGTTTATACATAGTACATACCAATGTCTCGACCGAGTTCGTTGGCCAGCTTCATCCGCCATCTTGTTTAAAAATGGCGGCCATTTAAATTTTTTTTAAAAATTTTAATTTGAAATGTGGTACCAAAAAATTTAAAATTTAAAAAATATTTTTTTCTTATGTGTTTGACCTTGATAAAAAGATTCGGGAGCAGTTTTTGTTTCGTCTATATCTTAAAAAATGGCTAAGTTATAGCATTTTGAATTTCTAGCGTGGCTGATATTTTGAAACGTCCTGATTTTTGTCACGTGATAACGGGCCTATTTATGAACCGATTTGGATGTACCTTGGAGTGTGCATAGTACATACAAATGTCTCAACTGAGTTCGTTGTCCAGCTTCATCCGCCATCTTGTTTCAAAATGGCGGTCATTTAAAAAATTTAAAAAAAATTTAAATTTAAAATGAGATACCAAAAAATTGGAAAATGAAAATGATTTTTTTCGTATGTGTTTGACCTTAATACAAAGATTCCGGAACAGTTTTTGTTTCGTCAATATCTAAAAAAATGGCTGAGTTATAGCATTTTGAATTTCTATTGTGGCTGATATTTTAAAACGACCTGATTTTTGTCACGCGATAGCAGGGGTATTTATGAACCGATTTGGATGTAACTTGGTCTGTACATAGTACATACAAATGTCTCGACCGAGTTCGTTGGCCAGCTTCATTCGCCATCTTGTTTCAAAAGGGTTGCCATTAAAAAAAAATTAATTTAAAATGAGTTATTAAAAAATTGGAAAATGAAAAAGATTTTTTTTGTGTGTTTGGCCTTGATACAAAGATTCCCGAGCAGTTTTTGTTTCTGAAAATTTGTTCTGTTGTTTATATCTTAAAAAATGGTTGAATTATCGCACTTTGAATTTCTAGCATGGCTAACATTTTGAAACGATCTTGTATTTGTCACGCTATAACACACGTATTCGCCTATTTCGATGTAAGAAGGCATGTGGATAGTATACATCAATATCTCGACCAAGTTCGCTGGCCAGCTTCATCAGCCATCTTGTTTCAAAATGGCAGCCATTAAATTAAAAAAAAATTATAATTAAAGTGAGGTGCAAAAAAATTAGAAATTGAAAAAGTTTCTTTCTTAAGTATTTGATCTTGATATAAGGATTTAGGAGCATTTTTTGTTTGTCTTTATCTTAAAAAATGGCTCAGATATAGCAATTTCAATGTCTAATGTGGGTGACATTTTGAAAAATCTGATTTTTTGCCTGCGACAGCACTCGTATATATCAATCGATTCCGATGTGAGTGAGCATGTGCACAGCAATTACTAAGGTCTCGACCAAGTTCACTGGTTAGCCTCATCCACCCTGTTGTCTTAAAATGGCAGGCACTTTAATAAATCGCCGAATTTGGCAGCCAAATATAAGTTACTTTAAATAAAAGCAGCTTGGATAAAGCTGACTAATTTCGCGAAATTCTCATTCATAATGATTTAGTATTGATAAAAATTAGTATTGAATCTCCTATATTCGGTTTCCACTAAATTGAGCTTCGTGTGTTTGAATAATATAAGTTGGCTTTTTTAAAATAAGGAATATGAAAGCTACCTCTTCCTCCCGGCACTGGCCGGAAGGACTTTTTTAATATGCTCTCGTATTCAATGCCAAAAAAATATTATGTTACCAAACTATATTGCAGATTTTTAATGTTATTTTTGTTTTAATCTCTTTTATTATAACTAAATATATCTATTTATCTATATTATAAAGGACAAACACATGTGTGCGTAACGCATACGTGATTTTGCGAATGGCAATACTTTGAAATTTGAAATAAAATTTTGGTTTTGCAATTTTCTCTACTGCAAATTTTTAAACTTCTAAACATCGCACATTTTAAATTGTAACACCGTCGTATAAGGAAAAAAATGCTCGTTTAAATGCAATTTCTGTGAAAGCTGTATCTCAATTTAATTTTAAGATATTCATTTTTTTTGTAGTTTTTATTACTTTTTTTGTAATCGTGGCAACTGAAGTACTCAATTTCAGTTGATAGTAAAGGGGAAAAAAAAGAAAATAGTATATTGCTGTATCTTTTTGTTGCCATTTTCTCATAAAAACTGAAAACAAAAATTGAAATTAAAATACGTGCTATGTTAAGAATATCGTCTGTTATAAAACCCGATGGGTTTTGGCTTTATTTCGTTTTTATTTATCAAATTTAATGATTTTTAGTTTATTGCAATTTAACTTTACAAACGGTACAACACATTCTCTTTACAAAAATGTATTTTAAAAAACATTTGTGTGATTAAGCTAAATAATGCTATAAAAAGTGATAAAATATCTTTATTAAGATTGACGATCGTTTCATCACACAAACGGCGACATTTTCAAAATCATTCATGATAGAAATATTTTCACAGAATTTAAAAAAACAATAACTTGGTAAACAATGTCACGAGACATCATGCAAAAAATGAAAATCAGCTTAATCTGTTTATAAGTGATTATTATACATGTTGTTATAATATTTGTGTGACTTATTTTCTCCGCATTTATTTAATTCGTATCAAAAATCTGAAAGAATGCAATTTTATTAATCCGTGTATAATTACATTTTCCGAATTTTGGAAAAATATAAATGAATGGCTTCTGATAAAACATGGAGCTATTTTAAACAAAAAAATGAAGTCATATAAATCATTAGATACCCGAGATAGTTTTTACGAGCATCTCGGGGCTAACGAAAAAGACGGGCTACCGTGCTTCTCCGATTTAGAGTAGTCACGTGACGCTGGCGGTCTCAGCTGAGCTGAGCGAATCAGTTGACAAAATAGATGGATTTGGATTACTATCCTACCCAAACCATCATTCTTTAATTTAATAGAATTCATTACTTTACAGTATTATGAAAACATTAAAACCTCGTTTTTATAACACAAAAATAAAAAAATAACCTGCATAATTTATGCGATTTATTTTAGTTTTAATCCTCTTCTGTCTAAAGAAAATACTAATATATATGCTTTGATTTTTTCAGCGATAAAGATACTTTATCACCTTCAACAAGGATCAAAGGAGTTTATTACATATTATTAATGGGTTTTTTTTTCTTTCGACATATATATTTGCCTGTCAGGTATTCCACTCAAAGTACAATAATCCCTGCTTATATCGCTCATTCTCACATATTACTCTTTTTTCCGCCATTCCTATCGTCATAGCATCAATAAATATTTTCACATTAACAGCACTTTTCGCACTCTTTTATTTAACTCAAATTGATTTTTTGTACGTAAAGATGGAATTTAGCAATCGATTTTTAACCCACCATTATTAAAAATTAGTACGAAGTTGTATTATGTAAAATTATGCCCACTACAGGTGATAAATCGTCAAATATTCTCCGTAACTCATACATAATGGGAGTTGAAACAACAATAGATTATGTGCCAATAAATGCAACAATGCAACATTTTAAAGACTTAAATGTAGAAAATAAATTGTAAATAAAAAACTGCAACTTTAAAACAACGAGTTGGAACCCCTCGAAATTCAACGAACTAAAATGTTATAAAGGAACTGCAGATCGAATTTATAATAAACCTACAAAAATAATTACAATAAAAAATTCATCAAACATTGGTTGTCTCACTCTTAAAATAAATAATATTTTTAGCCTAAAATTACCAAAATATTATTTCCACAAACTTCAACTGCTTAAATTATTGAAAAATTAAACTCAATTAGAACACGTAATCAAGATGAGTAATTATGATGAATTTATCGATTGAGGCTCTTATGTTTGTTTTTATGGGATGAAAAATCAGTAAAAAGGATTTCGCTTTGTCACATCATAAAGTTTTTCCCCATAAAGTCTAAACTATACGTTATTTTCACATTCTCATAATTTACATTACGCACCACTCAAATTCACAATTTGAAAGTATTTTAACGCGCAATACGTTATTAAGGAATGTATTTCCAAACTTAAAGTCTCGTTTGTCCGATACAACTTTTCATTTGAACATTCGCACAAACTTTAAGTTCTAATCTCAATACCCGCGGAAAAAAATTTCAGAATTTTGCCTTTAGTTGTCATAGTATCGGCCATTTAGTACTGGTCAAATATTTAGTTTTATCAAAATAAATGATCGTATTGTTTTAAATATGACATAATTTTTACTCACTGAATCATTTTGTCTAGCGTCTCAAACTCAGTATCAGCGTAATGTAAAAATATTGAAATGTAACTGATTTATGAAGAAGAATGCATGTTCTTTTTTAATGTTTGACATCATTTTCAGTTCAAAAATTATAAAAAAGTTACTTTTATTTGTAATGTGAAAATGGCATCAATAAAGATATAATCAATAAAAATAATAAGCCATGACTATTTTCCCTTTACTTTCAATATAAATGGAGTACTTCAGTTGCCACGATTACAAAATTTGTATTAAAAACTACAAAAAAATTATTATCTCAAAAATAAATTGAGATACAGCTTTCAAACAAATTGCGTTTAAAAGAACATTTTTTTCCTTATACGACGGTATTAAAATTTAAACTGTGCGATGTTTAGAAGTTTAAAAATTTGCCGTAGATATAATTGCAAAACCAAAATTTTATTTCAAATTTCAAAGTGTTGCCATTCGCAAAATGACGTATGCGTTACGCACAGATATGTTTGTCCTTTATAATATAGATATGCTTTCATCAAGTAATAATTTAATATTAATTAATCTACGATTATACATTGAGAAATCAATTTAGAAATCCTAAAAAAAAAGTCCTTCCGGCCAGTGCCGGGAGGAAGAGGTAGCTTTCATAATCCTTATTTAAAAAAAGCCAACTTATATCATGCAAACACACGAAGCTCAATTTAGTGGAAACCGAATATAGGAGATTCAATACTAATTTTTATCAATATAATGAATGAGAATTTCGCGAAATTAGTCAGCTTTATCCAAGCTGCTTTTCTTTAAAGTAATTTATATTTGGCTGCCAAATTCGGCAATTTCTTAAAGTGCCTGTCATTTTAAGACAACATGGTGGATGAGGCTAAGCAGTGAACATGGTCGAGACCTTAGTAATTGCTGTGCACATGCTCACTCACATCGGAATCGGTTAATATATAGGAGTGCGGTCGCATGCAAAAAATCAGATTTTTCAAAATGTCACCCACAATAGAAATTGAAACTGCTATATCTGTGCCATTTTTTAAGGTAAAGACAAACAAAAAATGCTCCTGAATCCTTATATCAAGATCAAATACTTAAGAAAGAAACCTTTTTCAATTTCTAATTTTTTTGCACCTCACTTTAAATATATATATATTTTTTAATTTAATGGCCGCCATTTTGAAACAAGATGGCTGATGAATCTGGCCAGCGAACTTGGTCGAGGTGTTGATGTATACTATCCACATGCCTTCTTACATTGAAATAGGCGAATACGTGTGACAAATACAAGATCGTTTCAAAATGTTAGCCATGCAAGAAATTCAAAGTGCTATAAATCAACCATTTTTTAAGATATCAACAAAAGAACAAATTTTCAGAAACAAAAACTGCTCCGGAATCTTTGTATCAAGGCCAAACACATAAAAAAAATCTTTTTCATTTTCCAATTTTTTAATACCTCATTTTGAATTTTAAATTTAATTTTTTTTAAATGGCAACCTTTTTGAAACAAGATGGCGAATGAAGCTGGCCAACGAACTCGGTCGAGATATTTGTATGTACTATGTACACACCAAGGTACATCCAAGTCGGTTCATAAATACGCCTGTTATTACGTAAGAAAAATCAGGACGTTTCAAAATGTCAGCCTCGCTAGAAATTCAAAATGCTATAACTCAGCCATTTCTTAAGATATAGACGAAACAAAAACTGCTCCCGAATCTTTTTATCAAGGTCAAACACATAAGAAGAAAATATTTTTTCAATTTTCAATTTTTGGTACCACATTTCAAATTTAAATTTTTCTTAAAAATTTAAATGGCCGCCATTTTTAAACAAGATGGCGGGTGAAGCTGGCCAACGAACCCGGTCGAGACATTGGTATGTACTATGTATAAACGAAGTTACATCCAAATCGGTTCATAAATACGCCTTTTATCGCGTGACAAAATTCAGGACGTTTCAAAATGTCAGCCACGCTAGAAATTCAAAATACTATAACTCAGCCATTTTTTAAGATATAGACGAAACAAAAACTGCTCCGAAATCTTTGTATAAAGGTCAAATACATAAGAAAAAAATATTTTTCCATTTTCAATTTTTTGGTACAACATTTCAAATTTTAAATTTTTTTAAAAAAATTAAATGGCCGCCATTTTGAAACAAAATGGCGGATGAAGCTGGCCAACGAACTCGATCGAGAGATTGGTATATACTATGTACACACCGAATTACATCCAAATCGGTTCATAAATAAGCCTTTTATCGCGTGACAAAATTCAGGACGTTTCAAAATGTCAGCCACGCTAGAAATTCAAAATGCTATAACTCAGCCATTTTGTAAGATATAGACAAAACAAAAACTGCTCCGGAATCTTTGTATAAAGGTCAAATACATAAGAAAAAAATATTTTTCCATTTTTAATTTTTTGGTACCACATTTCAAGTTTTAAATTTTTTGAAAAATTTTAAATGTCCGCCATTTTGAAACAAAACGGCGGATGAAGCTGGCCAACGAACTCGGTCGAGACATTGGTATGTAATATGTACACACCGAATTACATCGAAATCGGTTCATAATTACGGGAGTTACAGTGTGACATATGTCAGATATATATATATATATATATATATATATATAGATATATATATATATATATATATATATATATATCAATTTTGAACGGAGGGTGGTTTCGGGGTCTGGGGGTCATGATCGATGAAAATATACCAAAATTTTTTGAAATCGCTTTCCTCCGAACGGCTGCAATAGGTAGCTTTTTTGTAAAGAAAGCTACCTAAAATACGTTAAATAACGCTTTATTTTTTTTCTTTCATGTTCCTTTTCTTAAAAAAATAAACAGAGCAAAAATTCCATATTTTTTAATAAATTCACTTACTTGAACTTTCTACGAAGCGTAAAAAAAGCAGTGAATTTTTCATAATCGAGTACTATTTTTATATAAGGGATAATCTAAGGGATAATCGAGATAATAATTGAAGGAATTTTTAAGGAGAAAACATGAATTGCGGTCAAAAAATTCCAGACCATTGAATGTTTATAAAAGAGTGGGGTTTTTTTCTAAAACTATTTTTACTGTTATTATTAAATAACTAATATGTAAATAACCATAAGTATATGTAACTTTAGGTTGGAAATTTATGGGAAAATTGTAATAAACTTATAATTCAACGTTTTCTAGACAAGATAAAACATTTAATGTCAAATTATCGTTCTAAGTTCTTTAATGCTTTTGAGCATTATCCCGTTTTTAGCTCACAGGCCGTCAAACCCTGAGAGCTAACGTGCCCGCAAGTTCTGTATTTACGTAATGCGATAACTCTTGATAGAAATATCCAATTTGCTTCAAATTGTGTAATTAGGTTCATTCTGATAAGACGCTTCCCTGATTAGTTTTGGGGGTTCATTGGTTAAGTATAAAGGAGGGGGGGGGGTAACGGAGGACTAACCATACCTAATTTAGATAAATGGGTTTTTCATACAGAATTATCCAATTTGCTTCAAATTGTGTAATTAGGTTCATTCTGATAAGACGCTTCCCTGATTAGTTTTGGGGGTTCATTGGTTAAGTATAAAGGAGGGGGCGGGGTTAACGGAGGACTAACCATACCTAATTTAGATAAATGGGTTTTTCATGCAGAATTATCCGATTTGCTTCAAATTTGGTATACCGGTTTATTTTGTTAAGGCACTTCCCTGATTAGTTTTGGGGGTTGTTAGTTTTCCCACGAATTCGTTTATTTTATTTTATTTTATGTCAGCTACGTTGTCAGTATATTTACCCAGGGGTGCAGAATATGTCCGATCCGGCGATCTAGGATCGGGGGAAATTTTAACTACCTGGGGAAATTTTGCAGAAACATATACAATTGATTTCGATTTTAACAACGAATTCCATAATTCCCTGAGATAGAAAAATTTCACTACAAATAAAAAGATCCGTATGGTGACCTTCACAAAATCGATCTTGGAATAATATGTACCGTATATCAGGGCTGATTCGCAAATTACGTCAAAAGATCGCGAATTTCGTCAAAGGGCCGCGAAGAAAACAATAGTGCTGGGAGCGGATTACCCCGCCCTTGCCCCTTCCCCTATTCTGCTGTAACCTTTCAGAAAATTTGCTGTGAATTTCAGAATTTTTTTTTTTCACTCAGAATCACCCCTACCTCGCGCATAAGTTGAGAAATATTGGAAAAATAAATTATCTGTACCTACGATAATACAGTATTTACCTATCACATACCGTAAAATTTTGGGAAAATTTTCATGTGGATTGGGGGAAATGTTGGGAGTCGAAACATTTTCTGCACCCCTGTATTTACCAGCAATAAAATAAATATCAGTGCTTCAATTCTTTTTTTTTTTTTCTTTTTTTTTACAGCGTAAACAAAAACTTGGGATCTCAGAGATTCATTGAAATTAATAATTAGTATAAATGAATAAAAAGCAAACATTCATAAATGAAATATATTAAATTCGGACATATTATTTACGGATGCATTTTCATTCGTAAATGCATAACATTTGCTAATCCAATGAAAATACTAAGAAAAGAAACCGTGTGTCTGAATTTCTTACAAATGCAAGCGATCTTTCAGAAAATATAGCCATGTATAACATTTTAAGACAATTTTAAAGATATGCTAGTCACTGAAAATAATCATCATGGAATAGACAATTAGACAATTATACTTCAAGAATATACTATGACTAAATGAAAATTAAAAATGTTCAATTCCTTACACTTATAGCCTGAAAGTCCCAACTCCTTCAGATAAAAATGATTTCTCAAATTTTTGAGAAAAAAGCGCATTATTGACTTGACCAAGAAAATTTAAAATCCGTGAACACTCTTAATATAAAAGCTATGGAGTATGCAAAATTCTTAAACTATTAAAATTAAAAATATACGCGTTGGGCCTTTGTCGGTTTCTTGAACCTGACACCTGGTGTCTCATCCATAGCTTCATTGTGCAGGGGTTTAGATTTTCCAGGTGCCGCCCCCTTCCCTGCACTTGGCTAAGAATTCATTGACAGTTTTGAAAAAAAAAACAAATTATTTTTTCTGAGCAATTCAATTTACGAAGTAGATTATTGAGTTATAATTTTATAACTAAGTAAAAAAGTATCCAGACCAAGATTTGAATCAGGGACCTTTGGCTTAAGCTGCCAATGCTCTGCCAACTGAGCTATCCTGGACAAACCTGGCGGCCACAATTCACTCAGATAACTTTTTGCTAAGACCAAATACAATTGAACTTCAAATTAATCAAGTGTAATTATGTATCCAGCGTTTATTTAGAGTCCCATCATCTGGTATTAAGGTTGAGCTGTTTCAGATAAATCATAAGATTAAGGATTAAGCTAATGAATTGTGGCCACCAGCTTTGTCCAGGATAGCTCAGAACAGAACATTGGCAGCTTAAACCAATGGTCACTGGTTCAAACCTTGGCCTAGGCACTTTTTCACTCAATTAGAAAATTACAATTCATATGATTTGTTCAGCAATTAAAATAATTGTGGTAAAATTAATCAAAATAGATTATTATCTCGGCTTTAGATTATGATCACATCCAAGTCAATTTTTAATTTTATAAAATTCGTTGCTTTCCAAGTAGCGGAATTATGATTGTCGAATCTTATAAAAATTTTTCAAAGCTCTGGCATATTTTAAGTATATTAAATAAAATAATTTGTAAACAGGAATAATGAAAAATATGTATTATAATCACTTATAATGAAACAAACTAAGTTAAAAATGCTATAAAAGTGATAATATCTTTATTTAGATTAACGAACGTTTCATCGCATAGGTATAAGTTTTCAAAAGTGAAAAAAAATCAACTGAGCTCTTTATATCATTGAAATAATCATTGTAAATACACCGAGATTTAACATAGTACTACATAAGAATTATTTCTTTAACAAATAAAAATTTTAAAGCTACAGCAAAATTTTAAATAATTAAGTTAGAAAATAAAAGATGTCGAAAGAAGGGAAAAAAATTGAAGATTTTTTTTTTTTTCGAACAGGATCTTTATACCTTACGTATCAATATTTCTGCACGAAAATTACACACGGTCATCAAAACTAAAACAATTATAGCACAACAGAATACAAGCAAATTGATATTTTTTTAACAAAATTTTTCCCTGGCAGCGGAATTATGATTGTAAAATCATATAAAAAGTTAAAAACACTAACATCATTTTAAGTATATCATAAACAAAATAATTTGTAACCAACTTTAATGTTATCGGGGGGGGGGGGGGGTAAAAAATAAAAATAAACCGAGCTCTTTGTACCCCAGAAATCATGGTAAATACGTTAAAATTTTAGACATCTTAATAATGATTATAGTCCGTATAAATATCATAGGTAATACTAAACTGAATATTGAATACTTAAAAATAACGTGAACATAGAAAACAACTTTTAGAATAGTGTTGGAAAGGACAAATTCATTTAAAGTAAATGATATTTACGTATATTTAAAGCATACGAAACATAAACAATCATATCAATGCATAGGTCTAAAACGAAAAAAATGGTTAATCCTACTTACATTCGATTGATCACTTTAATACAGCCAGGATCTCGTCATAATTTATCCATGAAACGTAACGAAATAATATCAATTTCACAAAAACAATAAATTATCATAGAATCGAAATAAACATTCCGTTTTTGTTATTATTTATTAAGAAGATATTAAGCACACAACAATAAAAAACAAAGTAATCGAATTGCTTTGTGTATAAGTGCGCGTCAGGGCGTTTTGGGTAAGACCGCGACTATCACGTGACTTTTAACCACGGAAGCCCATTACGTTAGCCCCGCGAGCATCTTAAATGACGTCATTGCTTTCTGCTGGCTTTGTGTATTATTCCGCTATAATTGTCATTTGCATACTGTTCTATAGATGTTGTTTAAGACGGGATCGTAAAAGTGGGATGCCCAAGTTTTTATCCAAAATTCTCTCTCTAATAAAATTTTATTGCTGTTCTTTCAGACATGTTATTGTAATTTTATCAAAATAACATAATTTGCTTAATTTAAATTTTCATAATTTTATATAAGCTATATATTTAAAACACAAGAATGTTTTTTTAGTCATCTGCCCTGAGCTTTCTGTTGAACCAAATTTACTAATAATTCTTTTAACTGAAAGCTGATCATTTGTAGATGTGCCCGCACTAGCTGTTTTTTTTAATATCCCATTATTATCATTTTAATTTTAAAAGTATTCTATGACACTTAATGAGATAGCTCTCATTATTGCAGAGAAGAGCGAAATAATGAGGGTTATTTATCTTTATTCGTATGATTATCTGATAAAAATTCAAAATTGTTGATAAAAATTGTTGTATAGGCGCAAAATCCCATTAGGGTCCTAATATTTTGAACGGAAATTACGTACTGCTTTTGAAAACACGCATTTTCCTCATCAAGTTTCCATATTTGTTTTCCTTCTGAATGTGTACTAAGTTTCAGACACTAGGTGAAATGCTTAAGTGAAAATGACGTCATATTTAAAAGAAAACGATGATTTTCTTAGCTAAACTAAACCTTTTAACATTAATAGGTAAAAAAAACATAAATTACGGCAATTTTTACCCTCCGGTACTGAGATTAGAATCTCGTTAAGAGTGCGACTGTTCACATGCAAAAATTTTGCTCAGAATCGTGACTTCACGTTTTGAGTTAAAATGATTTTAAAATGATCAAATTAAAATACCAATTTTTTAAGAAGGGGGATTGCGGGTATGAAAGGTTAACTTTTAAATTTATCTGTATAGGTGTCATTATAGTGGGACAATATATCGTCTATTTAATCTCAAATCTGAGATTATAAGATTTGAGATTAAATAGACTCCACACTGCGCTAGCAAGATTAGCACACACTCAGCCTATAAAAAAAGATTTCAACAGATCCAAAATTATCTTCCGTACAAGTAATCACCAAGAACCTATCATAAGATAATCTCTACAAATAATATCTAATAAAGAAATAGTCTGTAACGATATATTATATCATATGATATCCACGCAGTCTGGATAGATTTAATACATGATTGATAAACCTGTACTTATTTTGTGAAATTTTGAATAAAATTTTCCATTCTATCTTATGTTCCATACCACCCTTGAAGTAGAATGATCTATTTTGGGCAAAGCTAGAAGAAGCAAAGAGGCAACAGCTATTAGTTTTTCACTGATGAAGGTCGAGTAAGTTTCGGTTGAAAACGTTTTGATTTTTAAAAGGACTTTAATGTGTTTTTAAATGATTTTATTATGTTTGACGCACCTGTAAGCAATGTATTTACATTTATTTGTATCTTTATGAATTTTAATTATTAATCAAGGTGAATTTTGCACTGAAAATGCTACTTTTCAATGAAGTATATTATAATTAAACTTTTAATAGACATTCTCACCTTTGTTGTCAATGTGGTAATATCGAAAAAAGAGGCAGAAATTTCCATTACGCGCTGTGCGCTAGACGCTTCTCATTTTGGACTACGATTGCCAGCTCATACGGTGTCATCGATTGCTTGAGCACCCTGTTTTTCCAGAACTTTTCGTGATGTTATCACATTTCACCCAAAATAAGGTACAGTCGTAGAAAAAAAAGTAAACACCCCCTACTAACTCCTCAATAAATTATCGTAGACGAAAGTTACTGGTACCGAACGATAGGAAATAAAATCTACTTTTAAATGACGCATATAAAATTTCTTAGAGGGCCATCTACATATTAAGACGAATCCAAACTTCATTCTTTTTCATTGGCAATACCCAATTTTAACGAGATATTTCAAATCTTTGTTTCAATCTATGCCTAGACACCAAATTTCAAGTCATTTGAATGATAAGTTTTTGAATTATAAACATTCAAAATTTAGTGCTTCTAATGTTAAATTACATTTTCATATTTTTACTTATAACTCCTGAAATTATGCTCCTAATGTGCTAATTTTTTGCGTAGCAATAATACTAATATACCCAAACATAAATACGTTGAATTTGCAATTTTTATAATTTTATGATATGAATTATGAAATTAATATTCGAAAAAATTATTAATTGCAACCTAGTATTTTTTTTGATGGATTCAGATTTATTAAGTCCTGCTTTATGAAAATCCAAAATTTCACATTTTTCTTCCACGAAGTTTTCAAATTATGCTTAAAAAACGACAAAATGATGGTTTAAGGTGCCGTCTACGATAGAAGTTACTTGACATTTTGAAATTTCTTATGCTATCCTGCAGGCTTCATTGATTGCTTGAGTGGTGCTTAAGGTGCCTTGATCAAGAAGGGGGGCTCTCTCGGTTAACAATCGAGTACCGAACTTCAATTTGGATACAGCCCTTAAAATACGCTCTTTTTAAAATAATTAATTTCTCGGAAACTTATGGTACGAATTGACGGGTGTAGAGTTCATTTATGCTATCAGAATTGTGTACTGCTATTGAAAAAAAAAAATCAAATTTATGGTTTTGTTTCAATATGTAGTTGACCCCTAAGCAAATTTTATATATATCATTTAAAGGTAGACTTTATTTCCAATCGTTCGGTACCAGTAACTTTCTTCTACGATAATTTGTTGAAGAGTTAGTAGGGGGTGTTTACTTTTTTTCCACGACTGTACATATCGTTAAATTTTCATTGTAATGCTTTGATTTTTCTCGAAATTATGACCGTCAAGTCGACTTCAGTTAGGATGAAACACCTTGTATTTGTGACTAAATAAGTGGTTTGCGACCCCATGCTCTATGGTAATTTTTCATCCTCTTGATACTTTCTATCACTCCTCTTAATTTGTCAGTCAAACTTAGGAGCACCCTGTATATATATATATATATATATATATATATATATATATGTATATATAGGCAATAATAAGTATTGTAATCACCAACAAAAAATCAATATACATTTGTGTGAATTGCGCCAAAATGCTGCAGTGGAACACACAAAATGAATATAAACCAGCAAAAGAATATAGTTGGCCCGAACTAGCACACCCCCTCACAGAACAAGAAAAAAAGGACTATAACTATTTAAAAAGTTAAAAATTTCAACAAGAAAATAGAAAAATATAGAAAAAAACCAGGCTGTAGCCTCGTCGACAATGGATTATATTTTAAAAGAAGCCGAACATTCAAAAAATACATAAAATATGTATTAGTGGCAGTGGGTTTCAGCCAGAACACTGAGTAGCAAAATCAAATGTTAAATACTCGACGGCTACATATCATCCCCCACCGGACCCTACACCACAATATTAATGAATGCCTCATCTGGAACATAGTAAAACATGGAAAATTTTATTCGTTGAAAAAAAACCACACTCTACCAACTCAGCCATGTTGCCACATCCAGAAATATAAAATAACACTGGGGAACAATTTTTAACTCAATTTCTGTTGACTTCGATTTTTCAGCTGTTTTGAAGTCAAAAAAGCGTGCTAATTTCAAAACTGCAATTAGTTTTCTTCTATCACGTCAAGTTTTTTCTCTACAGCTTACATTAATGTGACCACTCTACGCTGAATCGGGCGTGAATCATAGGAAGAAAAAAGCTTCAGAACTCTTAGCATCAAGACTGCACAAGAAATTTTTGCTTGAAAAGGGAGCTAATGTATCCTACTTTCGATCAAGAGAAAGTTAATTTCTTCAATACTTTCGAAATAACGGTGGATTTGTTTTTTGCCATTGCCTATATGGTTTAATGGAGAAGTTGTGCATTTCATCCCATACCGCAACTGAATGGCGACTGTTCATCGATAACTCAAAGAGGAGCTTGAAATGCATACTCCTTCACAACGGAAATTTATTTGGAGCTGTCCCAATAAGCCATTCAGTTTATTTGCGCGAAGAATATGAGGACATAAAGAGAGCCATTGATTTACTGCACTATCACATTCACGAGTGGATCATTTGTGTTGACCCCAAAATGGTGTGCTTCCTTCTTGGCCAGCAACGTGGATATACCAAGTATCCATGTTTTTTGTGTATGTGGGACAGCAGAGCTCGTGAGAAGCATTCGTTCCAGCCGAATTGGCCTCCAAGATCTCACCTCAGACCTGGAGATCCAAATATATTACATCAGCCACTTGCTGACAGAAAGAACATAATATTTCCACCTCTGCATATAAAACTAAATCTAATGAATCAGTTCGTGAAAGCTTTGTGAATTGAAGGAGACTGTTTCACGTATCTCATTTCGATATTTCCAAACCTGTCTTTTGAAAAAATAAAGGCAAGTGTATTTGACGGCCCATAGATTCGTCAGCTTATTAGAGATGAACATTTCATCGGAGCAATGACAGAACTCCAAAAGAACGCTTAGTTGACATTCAAAAACCTTGTCAAAGACTTTGTTGGAAATACGCGAGTAGAAAATTACACCGAAATTGTCCAGCAACTTTTAGAGAACTTCTAAAGTCTTGGTTGCAACATGAGCATCAGACTTCATATTCTGCATAGCCATCTTGATGACTTCCTGGAAAATCTTGGTGCAGTCAGTGATGAGTAGGGTGAGCGATTCCACCAAGATTTGAAGCTCATGGAAGAGCGGTGTCAAGTCAGATGGGATGAACATATGATGGCTGACTATTGTTGGAGTATCAAGCGAGATTGGGCCCAAATTGAACACTCCAGGGAAAGCTACAAGCGAAAATTTGTACCTTAATATGTACTTTTTTCGTTTTGTAAAAGGATTTTACTACCTGTATGTGTGAGATGAAATCTCACATTTTTTTTCCACCTATTCACCGGTTTGCATCTGTGACGGAGCTGCGGCCGTTTTGTGTTTTGTTTCTTTTCTTTTTTCTCCCGTCTCCCTCGCCGACAACGTTAGCGTAGGCCTGTAAGTTGGCTTTTCCCCAGTGCTTGCATACGCACGTCATTCATTCATTATTCACAGCCCTCTGAACACTAGGCCTGAGTGCTCATTCAAAATGGCGGCCGCCGAAGGCGGACTTTTTCCCCCTAATATAATTTTATCGTGATTGAGCGCCCAGTGAATCTCCCTTATATTTTTGCTCCATAAGACCAGGCGAAAAGTTAGGTCCCGGTTTTCTTGTAATATTATTTTACTGAAAGATTTTTCATTAAGCTCAATCAATCAATTAATATTTTTGACACGATGGTTCATACTCAAATAACATAATTTTCCGCCTTTCTCTGTTTTCTAACAACATTTACAAAACATTCCGATCCTTTAAGCATTTCGCGACCACAAGAAATTATGCAGTAAAGCATTAAATGACATTAGGAATCGAAAATAAAATTACCATTATGTAACAAAAAAATCATATGCTTGTAAAAAAAGTACCCTTAGAATTCACAGGGATTTATGCTTTTTATGGTTGTTATTTGAAAAATCTGTTTCAAAATATAAAACTGGATTTATTATTGACTCATCATCAAAGTAAAGTATTATACTAATGTGTAAAAAGCAATATTCTGTATTCAAAATAACTCGTGGAAAATTTTGAATATGTCATACACCGAATGTACAATTTGCTACTAAAAATTTCTTTTGACAAGAAACTTAATATGCCATCATTCAAAAATATTTATCAAAAATTAACAAAATTATTTCTCATGTATTACATATCTGTCAGAAAAGTAAAGAAAGTTTAAAATTTTTGTTTGGCATCATGATCAAAGTTTTATGTGGAGCTCCTTAGTTATCAAAAGAATAACGTATCATATTGGCTAAATGCATTTACACAAATTAAAAATAAATGAAAGGATAAATTTAATATTTAAATTATGAAAAACACATGACATGAAAAATGATTCACGTATTGTTAAGAAATTAAATTCATATATTCTAAGGTTGAATGCCAAAAATAAATACCGATTTATTTATTTTTCAGTTTTTTTTTTAAATTTTCTCGTACATTCCTTTTCTTAATTAAAATTTTTAATAACTATTTTTGAGTAATTATTTGGTAAGATCTTATATACAACTTGGATCATATTTTTAAGTATACATAAAACTGTCATGAGTCCAGGGATCTGTTTAGAAAAAAATTGGGTTCTTTAATGGACCCTTCACAATTTTTTTTTTTATTTTAAAACAGGATGCTTCACAAAATTTTTCAACTTAACAATTAGCTTTATTCAAAACTTTTGCATTTCAAAACTGAGCTTTTCACAAATTTAATTACTTAAAAGTAAAATCTAATGGGTCACAAAATAACTGAAGTCGTCAAAGAACCTAATATCAAGATATAGATATGCAAATCACTTTGTTGAAAATGTATACACAAGAACCTGAATATAATGATAATTTCACATTCCCAAAATTAAAAGTAGATTTTTCATAAATGAAAAAAAAAACTATTCACAATTTCAAAAGTAGGACCCAGAAAGAAAAATCTTAACAGACCCCTGTGAGGGCAATATTTACATAAATGATCATTTATGTAATTCACTACATTTTTAACCTAAAGTTAACTAATTTTTAATAATAAATTCAGCAAAAATTCATATGAAAAATCACCATTACTAAAATCTATACGGTAATTACAACAGTGATGTTTTAACAAGTTAATAAAGCAGCATAACCTGCAATGAAAAGTAGGATTGGCACAATGTTTTCATCAACTGGGTTTAATATATCATTTAAAGGTCTTTAAATGCGTCTAAATTTATTGATAAATTGCATTTCTTATCTAAATATTTAAATGAATATTTTTGTTAATTATGAAAGAGCTTTTGACTTATTATTCTTTTCTCATTTTCAGTCAACTGCTCTAGTGAGATTTATAATAATAACTGACAGATGACTGCATCATCATACATTTTAACAATCATGTCAACCTGATATTTATATTCTAGATTGCTAAAATTCAAACCAAGCGTCTTTGTATAATTTTTTTTATTAAGACAATAAATTTGAAAAGTTAAATCAGAACTTACTTCAGTATGTATGTTAATCCTTGAGGATATCCACTGAATATCATTTTAGAAGATTTAATGCATATTCTAGCTTTTTAGATGAAATTAAAATTATCGTTGCGAATCCATGAGAGATATATCTTTTCAGAAAGAGAAACCGCATGAGATCATATATATCATCCCCTACCCTAGTAGGAAGGCACATGAAACGCAAGAGAAATACGTGAAACACTTTCTCGAAAGAAAACTTAAGTATCTTAACAAAATGGATAGTATCCAGATGAAAATCATGAACCATGTACAACTTTATTCGAAAACTGCGACTTGAATTCATCAACGATGGAATTTTCAATAACAGAATAAATGGCGCCCGTCACTTTGATTTCGCTTCAATTTAACCGCCTTCGACTGATCACGTGACCCACCGGAGTTATGTTAGCGATTTGGCCTGTGTTGAGATGGCTGTGCATTATTCCTCCCTTTCTTTTTTTCTCTCCGTGTTTCATCCGAGGCTGTAAGTGCGCGCATGCTCAGTAGAAAACGGGCGCTTGCTATGATTTCAAACGAGTGACGTTTCGTTTCGCGAACGAATTAGATTGCGTTACTTTCGGTTTCGCTTTCTCATTTGTTTTCCGAATACCGGTGGCTTTTGAATTTGGTCAATTGTTTTAAACCTCTCGCTTAATTACTTTTGCAGGCCCCGTAGCAATGTTTAAATACTATCTCCCTTAATTTTTTTTAGGCAGTTAAGTTCTGACGGGATTGCCGAAACAACGATGTCGATATCTGTTTGTAGTTGTGCCATTTTTTATCAACGGAGTTTCTGTTCTTCAGTTAAATATTGGATATTCTCTCGGGAATTTTTTAATCTAAGTGCTGGTATTTTCAAGAACTATTTATGGGTGATCAAAAGGGAAATTTTAGCCTAAATCATCAGCTTCCATATCAGAAAACAGAATTACAAAATTTATTAACTAAATATGATACAGTGTTTTCTTCTTCCTTAAAATCTTTGGGTCAACCTCATATCCAGTTTATCTCAGATGTTCCTGTTAAGACGCCGCCCTTCCCTGTGCCACAATCTATCCAAGAAGAGGCAAAAAAAAAAACAATTGGACATGTCAATTGATGCAGGAATTATTGAAAGAAGTATTTCCGAATGGGCATCTCCAATGCTTATGGTTAAAAAGAAAGCATCTTCTCCAAATGAAAAACCTAAATTTCGAATGGCACTTGATCTAAGATTAATTAATACCATGATTCGTAGTTCTTCTTATCCATTACCTAGAATTGATACTATTATTAACAATATTTCTAAATTTAAATACTTCACCACATTAGATTTTCCATCTGCATATCATCAAATAAATCTCCCAGAAGAATTTCGCAAGAAACTCTCTTTTACTAATGGGGTACTTATAGTTTTTCTCGTTTAATGTTTGGACTCAGATCCGCAGCCTCTTCATTTCAAATGTTAATTGATGCAATAATTGAAGAAAGTAAATTACAAGGTGTTTATGCATATCAGGATGACATTATTGTTGCTGGTGATTCATTTCAAGAAATGATTCACAAATTAGATGCTTTGTTTTCAATTTTACAGAAACATAACCTTACCTTGTCTCCTGCTAAATGCAAATTTCATCAAACAGCCATAGATTACCTTGGTTTTCATTTGCAGAATCATACTATCCAACCAGTGTCTTCTAATATAACCAAAAACTAAGAAACACTTAAAAAGATTTATTGGTCTATGTGATTTTTATCACAGACTTATTCCCAAATATTCTAAACTTATGGATCCACTAATTAAACTTACCTCTCCAAAGGTTCCTTTTATATAGACGCCAGATCATAATAAAATTTTTACAGAAGTTCAAAACATTTTTTTCTCAAAACCTTTTCTCTCCTTGCCTGATTGGTCCAAACCATTTTACCTCAATACGGATGCAAGTGTTATAGCTATTTCCGGTGTCCTTCTACAAAAGCGAAATGGTCATCTACTACCTGTGAGTTATTTTAGTAAATCTTTATCTCCTTCAGAAAGAAAATATCCTGCTCTGAAGCTAGAACTGATGGCAATTGTGAAATCAATTAATGCATTTAAATTTTTTCTGTAAAATAGACATTTTACGATTTTAAGTTACAGCAAACCTATTGAACATTATAAATCTACTAGTTCACCAGTTGATCTGACTACGAGATGGTTGGTTGACTTTTACAATTATGATTTCACTTTTCAATATCTTAAAGGCGAGAGTAATGTGTTAGCAGATTATTTCTCTCGTGAAGACTTTACAAATAATTCTCAAGATCTTAACACTAACCCTGCTTTAATAAGAGATAAAAATATTCTTCCAGTCACTACAAAGTCCAACTACTGAGTTGCATCACATAGATGATCAAAACCAACAATCTCAAGACCCAAAAATGGAAATTTCTGAGTCCACATTCCTCTGTGAACAACGTAAGGATCCTAAAATAATGAAAATAATTGACTCCATAACTTCAGATAAACCTAATTCTAAGTTCAAAAATTATTTTATTCATCCTGATACAGGTTTACTTATGATAAAACGTAAATTCTTACAACCTGAAAATTCGCCACATATTAAAATTATTGTACCTCATATTTTAAAGTCGAAAATCTTGCATATTTGCCATATGCCTCACTTCGGTATTGGAAATACTTATAGAAGACTATTCAAGAAATTTTACTGGTCAGGAATTTACAAAGATACAAAAAATTTTGTTTTATCCTGTGAGTTATGCGTTAGACATAAACCACGAAGAATACCTGCAGCACCATTACAAGAGATGTTCATCCCTTCTAAACCTGGTGAGCTCGTCTCAATGGATTTCCTAGGCCCTTTTTCGAATAAATTTTATGTCCTGACATTCCTGGATCATTTCTCAAAACATATAGAGCTATACCCGATCAAGATTGCTACTGCTCAGTCTGTTGTTAAATCTCTGACCAACTACATCACCACCTATGGTCGTTCGGCTTCTTTAATGTCTGATCTGGGCCTTCAGTTTAATTCACAAATATTTGATAATTTTACGGAGAGCCTCAAGATCAGTATTGTTCATTCATCCTCTGGGCATCCTCAAACACAAGGATCATCAGAGAGAATAAATACCAGCATTAAGTCATCAATTGCTACATTAGCTCAGGAGGGATATAATTTTCAATAGTCCCTAATGATACATAAAAGTCTCTATAACGACACAATACATTCTTTTACTGTATACTACCATCTTTTCTGCATTTTGACAGATCTATATCCAATATTTTTTATCTCTTCGATTATCCTGATCTGGAAGCGTTATCATATCCGTACGATTACTATCAGCATATGTCAACAATGAAACATGTGTACCAGAAAGTTTATGGCAACATGAAAGAGGCTCAACAGTTACGTAATCAACGTCAACATAAACGTGCTCATCTACGAAAGTTCCAGTGTGGTGATATTGTTTACATTAGAACTAATGATGCATTTAAGTCAAGAAACATTGGTCCTTATGTTGTGACAAATGTAATTTCTGATGTGCTTCTTTCTGTTAGGGTTTTAGAAGATGAACTGGACAAGCCTTTTACAATAAATATTAATAGAGTAATACCTGTACAGAAACGCCAACAACACTGCAAAGTCCTCATCCAATTACACCTCTACCCCACAACTATAATTTACGAAAAAGACATTAATATTTGCATTTAAATATGTATTTTCATAAACATTAATAGTTCATTTTTTTTTATTTATTTTTAGATTTAAGGGTAGTTGCACCTGACAATGTGATGATGTTATGACAATATTTTGTTCACCTAATATTCTAAGTTCTAGTAAATTTCATTTAATTTTAGCAATTGGTAATATCTGTTCCAGGTTATCTGTCTATTCCTTTTTATTTTTTTTTTTTTGGTACCATGTTTCTGATTTATAAATTGACATGATCAAGCTTATTATATAGAAATGTATGATTTTGATAGTATATTTTTAATTTTTTTTTTCTTTTTTGGAGATCTCCACTTTTTTTTTTATTTTCATACAGCAATATATATATATATATATATGTGTGTGTACCATACGTAGGTTGATGAATTTTGAGTAATTACTTATGTTAAATATTTTTGTTGAAGAGTAATTTATTGATGTTGACTTTTTTTTATTTTAGACGTTATACATGTTGTTTACTGTTGTTGACATTATTTTGATATATATATGTTAATGATAGTGAGCAGCTATATAAATATCTTCAATGAGTAAACAAATTATACTAGTACTCTTGATTTATGAGATACTTTGATGAAAACTTGAATAGCTGAAGATGTAAAATATTCTATAATACTCTTGGTCGACCAATTTTACTTATTATAGTTGCAACTGTTATTTTATATTATTCGAATAATACATTTTTCATGATATCTCTTGACAGCAAAGTTGTTTGCCTTTCTTTTTGGTGAAATATTAATGTTTGATATTTCTTTGATATGAGATCTTTTTAAAGATATACTATGTGCACAATTATTTTTATGGCATGCCACATGTAAATAATTGGAATACTCATTCTAAATGTATATATTTATATTGTACATACTACATTGATGTAACATTTATGTATTCCTTTTCCTTCTCTTTTTCCTTTTTGATCACCACATTTTATTTTTAGGGCTTGTTAATTGGCTTTCAAAATTTTGATTTTCCCATCCTGATGCAAAAGGTCACCTTTTTACATCTGTCTGGCACATCAAAATTTTATTCGACGTTGGGGGTATTGTGAGATAAAATCTCACATTTTTTCCCACCTATTCACTGTGACGGAGCCGCGGCCGTTTTGTGTTTTGTTTCTTTTCTTTTTTCTCCCGTCTCCCTCGCCGACAACGTTAGCGTAGGCCTGTAAGTTGGCTTTTCCCCAGTGCTTGCATACGCACGTCATTCATTCATTATTCCTCCCTTCCTTTTTTTCGCTCCGTGTTTCATCCGAGGCTGTAAGTGCGCGCATGCTCAGTAGAAAACGGGCGCTTGCTATGATTTCAAACGAGTGACGTTTCGTTTCGCGAACGAATTAGATTGCGTTACTTTCGGTTTCGCTTTCTCATTTGTTTTCCGAATACCGGTGGCTTTTGAATTTGGTTAATTGTTTTAAACCTCTCGCTTAATTACTTTTGCAGGCCCCGTAGCAATGTTTAAATACCATCTCCCTTAATTTTTTTAGGCAGTTAAGTTCTGACGGGATTGCCGAAACAACGATGTCGATATCTGTTTGTAGTTGTGCCGTTTTTTATCAACGGAGTTTTTGTTCTTCAGTTAAATATTGGATATTCTCGCGGGAATTTTTTAATCTAAGTGCTGGTATTTTCAAGAACTATTTATGGGTGATCAAAAGGGAAAATTATTCATCTTCATCTAAAATTATACTTGAATAAAGATTGATTTAGTTTCAAGAAAGTGTAGTTCCTGTCTCTTCCTCAACACTGCTTGTTTCAAGTAAGATCGTTTTAGACTTTTCTCCTTTTTAAAATGACCTTTTTAGGTCATTTTACACTTAGTTCTTTTGAACTAAGTGTAGGGTTATTGTCTCCATTGTTTTAAAAGAAGATTTTTACAACAAAATAATTCTAAAATACGATCAAAACAATTCGTGAATATTCTAATATTCACGTCAGAGTATGAACACAATGTAGTGTATAGTAACTATATACAGCCGTTGTATGAATAATATATTTGGTAATTTTGTCTTTATTTTCCTTTGTATCCACATTAAGTATGATTTTGGGGGTATCCTGTAGCTTAAAATGTTGACGTGGTAGAAAAAAACTGGGGTAATTTTTGGATTTAGATGCCAATAATTAGCCAAAAACTTGTGCCAGATCTAAGTCAACAAAATGTGTGTTCCCCAGTGCAATCTAAACAAGGCAGAATCCATCTTCCGGCGACCAATCCAAATTCACTCGAGGCAATAGACGCAGTACATCATCATAAAACCGTCCTTAAACAGGCTTTAGGAAGTATGATTCATTCACTGACGTCGAAAAGCAAACAATCAATAATGAAGAAATTCTGCAAAATCTGAATATTTTTTTTTATAAAATTAAGAGGAATATTGTTTTTGTAATATAGATTACTTTTAAAATAAAATAATTCCTTTTGAAACAGGTGTTTACCTGTACAGATTTTTTAAAAATATAGATTTAATTGATAATGATATTAATGTAAATACGTTTAAGAATGTTGGAGGACCAGCGAAGAAGCTGATTAACATTAAATGGGAAACTATTACGTGTATCTTAAATTGAAATCTGTGCTTTGTTTCCTATTGCAATTTTTAAATCAAGATAATCAGCCACGAATATATTATCATTTGTCTTCTTTAATACCAGGAATTCAGCAGAAATTTCATTAAAGTCACCATTGAAGTTTTAAATAATCAAGCCATCAATGTATCTATAAGTGAGGAAACGAACATCAGTTGTATTACTGTACTGAAACTTGCAAAAAAAAAAAAAGTTAGCAGATGTAGATGAGTAACTGACACCCATTCAATACCATTGATTTGTAAGTATGTTTTAGATCCTGTACAACCATAATTATTGTAAAGACAAAGAAATATACATATATACTTATAGTAATGTTATGGAACTGTGGATAATGAATATTTCAATGCAGGAATAAACGGTCAAGTGCGAGTATTATTCGTGCTCAGAGGGTTCCGTACAATAAATGCATGAATTATTAACTGTATTATAAAAAAATCATTACTAAAAGAATAACAAGACTTTGTAAAAAACTATACAATATAGGGCTGGGTCTAGCTGTATATAATAAAAAAGTATTAATGGATATACCATAAAAGTTCGAAGAGATATGAAGCCTAAATAATATCAAATATTGATATCCTGTACAACTCTTTTTTTAAATTTTATTCTAATCTGTTTATGGCGAACTTAATTCGGTATTGACAATAAAAGTAGTCCATATTTAAACTTCATTTGGCATTTCATAAAACTAAATTTAGAGTAGTAATAATCTTTTCTTTTCATAGTGTAGCTAAAACAAAACCCTTGTTCAAAGATTAAACTTGGCATTGTGCTAAGCGCGCTTCGAAAGGAGGTCGCAAAGTTGCAACGCCGCCTTGATCCGTGCCGTGTTTTTCCACATAGGTTTTTAATTAATTTTTAAAGTCACGGGAGGTGTATTGAGAGATCCACTCAATGCAAACTAGCCGCTAATCCCATAGTATTTACGTGATTAATTCTAATTAAATTGGTCTGTTTTTAACAATTTGACGTTTATTGCTTTTATAGTGCTACTGAGCATTGCATTAAATAAATATATTATTAAAAGTTGTTATGTAGGCTTTAAAAGCCGATGGTACATGGAATACGTACATTATACATACATACATTATGTATGTCCAAACCGTCCGTGTTTTTAAAGGTTAATATCTCGGCTAATTACCGACGATGTTTTTCGAAAATCATTATCACCAATGCTTTTATACTTCTGCTACGATAGGTACCTCCAGCGCTCCTCAACACCTTTGCTGAATGCCCGCAAATTGAAATTTGTGTGTAACGGAAAAATGCGCTTTTCTCAAAAACTATGTGACCTAGAATAATCGCTATAATTTTCCTGCAAGGTTTAAATTAACGCCTACTACCTCTAATTTTTCCATTTTTACTTACCCTAAAAATGAATTTATTCACTTCACACATGCATTTTCATAGAATGCATGTGCATGATCAATAAGAGTTTGTGCAAGACTGTAACAATATGTGCCATTTTTTATACGCAATACTTTATATAAATTTATTTTGACGCGTTCAATACGTCATGATATAACATATTCTATGTGTTATTTGAACATAACATTCAAACTGTTTAAATAATAATACATTTATAAATACATTATAGCAGACTTCATGCTGTACTGTACATTACAGCAAAAATACTTATGTCAAAATATATGCCACTCTCAAAGTGTCTACCATCTACCTTTTGTTTTCTATTACATTTACATTTGTAACATTTATAAAGCACGTTGCAAAAAATTTTTAATATTATGTACAGCTACATGCAAAGATCATTACAAGTAAAAGTTCTCCTATACATAAATAATTAACCGTACTCATTACATACATTGTCAGGTTATATTACATCAATATATAGAATATTATATATAATATTATATATATATTAACACTACTATACATATAGTTATTTAGCAACTTGCATATATTTTGTTTAAAATAAACAACTTAAATTTTATGGTTTGATTTATGTGTACTTTAGTATTTTATGAAAAGTTCAGAAATATTTAAAAAATAAAAACGATATGTAAAGATACTCAGTGAGTTTCTTTTTTAAGAAATAGTTAAATGTACTTATGAGATACTAATGCATCTATATGTATCAGTACATCATAATAATACATCTATATTTTATAGTTACTATATAATGCCCTCAATGTCGTTAATGTACACAATAAAACGGAGTTTAGAAAAAAAATTAAATAATACTATATAAATAAAACTACACATAGGCCGAGGGTTGTAAGACTGCATACATTAACTAAATCTTAAAGAAAATAATATTCATAAGAAATAAAAGACGCCTTAAAATGGATATATCACAATGCATTGAATATTGTAAATTATTAAATGACAGATTGTAGAATATACCGTTTTTATAACACACAAACTATATAATTAGACTGTATCATAAAATAAATAATTACAGACAATAAATAATAACATAATAGAAAAATATTTAACAGTTTAGCAAAACAGAGACCTTTGTTTATATTTGGTCACTGGACATTCGAAAAAAGGCGTAGATTTATAGCCAATCAAAAAGATGCAGGTCTGGATGATATCAAAAGTTTATAAAGTGCATAGAAAGTTTTTAAAGGAAAATTTAAAAATATAATTTTTTAAGTCAATTGGGAAAGGAATGAGTACTCTGCTTTTGAAATTTTCAGCAGCATGCTTTCTCATATTTTGTGCATTATACCTCGCTAGTACAGGATTTCAGCATATGGTTACAGCAAAAAGTCCACAATCATATGGATTGAGTTGTTGTTGTATTCTATGAAATACATTCACAGTATGATTTCCTTAAAGTCCCTTTAAAGTATGTTTCATGATCTATGTTTAAGGATTCTTAATTCATACTATCGTATACATGATTTAGTTTTCCATCATAGTATGTACACATCGAGTGACCAATACCGTACAAAGTCTAAAGTTCGGTTTTGCCTAAACTTGGGACTTTGCAGCGGCAATACTCCAGAAAGTAGGGAAAAACAAAATTATTGAAACAAACATAAAAAGGTGCAGAGCAAAGAAGCTTTATTACTGAATCAGAACTCATGTCAATCTACAGAATAAAAGAAAAACTTCTTAATGAGAATCTTAAATTAATAAAGCAGCGCACATTAACTGAAATGTTGAATAGTTAAGTAAGTTACAATTTGCTCTTAAATTGTATGTTCCCTTAAATAAATATTTTTGTTTTATTCTTTATTTTGTTATGATTTATTTAATGAAAATGGTTGTTTTATTTAATATTAATAGTTTTTATATGCAATTTTTAATATATAAATATCATATTTTGCATTTTTAAATAGTGACACTTATTTTACCTTTTATTGGGAAAGCAATATTTTTGATGACCCGAAATTTGGAAAAATCCGAAGTTCGGACTTGGCAAAGACCCGAGGATTCCGGACTTTAGACTATTGGTATTGTATTAGAACCTGGACAACTGCTGTACAGAATTTGAAAATTTGGTTTACCATGTGGAATTGGCATAACAGAACTTGGAGTTTGTATGTACAGTGCACTTTCCATTTTAAAGTTTGTATAATAGTTCACTATTTCACCAAACATGTCCATTTGTGAATCTTCCAAATAAACCATTACTATCCAACAAGACGGTCATCTCATTCACTGTAATTTTTCTGATAGTTGCATCCTGTGTTATTGATGAAGTGGGCTTTAAAAAAAAAAAACGATTTTATTTACTGCTGCTATCTCCCAACACATCAGTTAATACAAATTGTTTATAGAATTCTCAATAGACGACATTATTTAGTTCATTTTTTATGCCAAAGTTTTATTTATCATTTGAGCAGTTTCGGATCGTTTTTACTAAAATGAACTTCGTAAATTTTGTAAAATTAACAAGTGGGAAATTGTACGTCAAACGTGGCAAATTAGGTGCGTTCGCACCATGACTAGTTTTATAAAGATTCAAATCTTGGTGTAATAGCACTCTAACGCAAAAATGCATGAATACAAAATTTATTACGATTATATACAGGTTGTTTCTACGATCATGGGACAAAGTGTAGGGGAAGGTAAAGTAAACATGAAGAAACAATTTTCATATAACAATGTGGGGTCGGAAATGAAAAGTTTTTGCGGAAAACAAGAAATGCGGAGGAAATGAAAAAAAGTATTTTATTGACATACGAATGGCATTAAGTGCTAAAATGTACGGTCACCCACATCGATATATACCTGGCAGCGTCAGCAAGTGATCAGTGCACCTTTTTGAAGGTTCCAGATGTCTCACCTATGAGACACCAGTTGACTCTGATGAGGACCTCATTGCAAGACTTTCAGTCGTTGCTTCAAATGTTCGTGAGACACTTGGAATCTGCGAAAAGGTACGCCAATCACTTGCTAGATACTGCCAGTGGTACATTTTAGCTATTACTGTAATTGTTATCTATTCTAAAAAAAAAGTAACTACCGCTGTCACCGCCGCCGGTTTTGAATTTCTTGTGACCGGAGGTCTTTCTTCGTTAATATTAAGAAAAATAATGCATACAAAAATATGAAAATCGGTGTTATTATACAGAAATGTTTGATAAACACGCTGATGCAGACAGTTTTCAAATCGAAGAATTATTTTAAGAGATATTTAATGCTAAAGTTGGACAAAATCGTTCCACAAAAAAGTTTTATAGGAGCAAAAACTATTCATGGGAATTTAATCATATTTAGATCATTTTATACGTTTGAAGTTCCCGGTGTGCAGACTGTATTTCTTTTTTTAATTTGACTCATTTTTTGAGGTTTTACTTTTATTTTAAATTCAAATTTTCAGCATTTCTAAGGATATTTTTTACATTATTTTAGAAAATGGTATTAATTTAAACTGTTTCCAAATGTATAAACAGCGAAAACAGTAATGTTTGCTTCAAATTAAAAATTTATTTACACGTGACTATTATAAACAGAAAAAATCATCTGGAATTAGAATTAAATAGTTATGTACAAAAAGCAGGAATTTATTAAAAATTACGTCATAAAAACTATACACGTGAATTTTAAAAGAGAAAGGATATTGTAAAATAATAAATTCATTAGCATGCGTTAGAAGTCTTAAATAGGAGAAATTACGTCATATTCACGATACATTACAGTTATTACATAAAATGAACACAAAATAATATTGCAAAACTGTTTAAATTTAGAAATTGCGCTAGACATTTATTTGATATTTTGAGAGGATCTTTTCAACTATTTTTGTTAGAAATGAAATATTATTTGCGCTTTCCTAACAAAAGTATTTTCACGTGAATATTTAAAAGAGAAAGAATAGCTTGGTCAAAATTACGTCAGATTAAAAACGATTAATTTAAAATGTCTCATTTAAAAGAACTTTCTTTTCGCGTTGTTAAAAAATACCAGGAGACAAAGACTCTGTTTACTTAATTCCTTTTATAGTAGCTTATTTTGAAATGTTTAACTTATTTTACTTAATCAAAGACGAAAACAGCGATTGTATCTTTGGTACTACTTAGTTATCCCGTCGACCAAAAAACTATCATTCGCCAAACTATAAAATTAAATGCCAATAATGGTTGATCGTAAATGTCACATTAACTTGACTTTAAGCAAGTTACACGTGTCTACGTTATCAAGTTATTTTTATTTTGACGTTTTATTTGTATTTTTATTAATGTTGTACTAATTTATTTGTTCTTTCGTTATTTAAAATAAAAATTATGTCAATCTGTATAACTTGGCGAGTGGTTTGGCGATTTATATAATTTGGCGAAATTGGTCGACGGGATAATCAAGTAGTACCGCAGCGGATTTGGCATTAAAATTCCCCAATCAAAGGGAAATGAATAGAAATCCGTTTATAGGGAGATCGCCACTGTTTTTTAAATTATAATTCAATCTTTTGAAATCTTTTTAAAGCCGATCAAATTAGCGTGCATTTAGAGTCTGCGGTGTCTGGACGGGGGTTGACGAGCGTAGCTCATAGGGGGCAGAGCCCCCTAGTGTCAATAAAAAGATCGTTTTCATTTCCTCCGAATTTCTTGTTTTACGCCATAAATTTTCATTTTCGACCCCGCATTGCTATATCAAAATTGTTTCTCTATGTGTAGGTACTGTACCGCCCCTTACAGTTTGTCACATGGTCGTAGAAACACTCTGTACATTAAATTAAGTAATATGGAAATAATAATACTCCATCTTAAATAGGACGCAATCAACCTGGCAACCTAGGATATCACTGAATGAATTACGTATAATAGGGTTTAATAGAATGAAGAAAATTTTTATTAATGTGGGAATAAAAGATGAGACTCAAGGGTTAAATGAACGTGATATTTCAAGCGGGACTCGTAAAACGTGAACTCAAAATTGCAGAGCGAGATGAGGTTGTTCCATAGATATTCAGCAATGGAGTGGTTAAAGATTTTTAACGCAAGGCTCAGAGAAGCTTGTGCGAGTTCTACAATGTTATTTTGAATATTAAGCTGTATGTTTGGTGACGTATTAAACCTTTTTATACATATTCACAGTTTAAAGAGTATCAGTTTCGATTACGTAATACAGTACTCACATTAAAACCCACAGTAATATCTTTTTAAGTTTTGATTCGATTTTCATAAAATTTGAAATGACTCGAAAAACTTCTACAACGATTATATATATCGAATTTCAAACCATTCGGTTGGGTAGTTTTTGCGCTGTTATTAGAGTTGCAAAGGGTGTGAAAAAAAGAGTTTATTCCCGGGAATAAACCAGGTTTTTTGGGAGGGAAATTTTGAAAATTCCCAAGAGTTTTCAGAAAATTGTAGGCATGGAAATTTTTCTTATTATTTTTAATTTTTTTTACCGATTTTAATTTTTGTCAATGTAAGTAAAATATTTTTTAGAAATACAAATAAACCCAATAAAATAACTGTACAAAAATAGCATAGTTTACATGAAAACTTACGAAATAAACGCAAAAAGCTGCAACAATATTAAGTAAGAGTAATTAAAATATCATAATTAATTTAATATTTTAATAGTTGAGAAGTAGAAAGTGAGACAGTCAGGTGGCAGATTCATCTTGCCTGACATGAAAATAAACATTAGCCCCGTTAGCCAACTTATGCAATGTAAACAAAAAAGAAAATGACCAAACTAAGTGAAATCAATGGAAAAATACAATGAAACTCACAAGAAAACAAATATAGGGTATGCCTAAATAGTAGATATGACAGCTAAAAGAAATTAAGCAATTTCAGTTTTTAAAGAAACATTCCAATCCTCACCAATTTTCAACCGCCATTAATGTATGTCAGTAATTACAATGTTAATCAGTATTAAGAAATTATAAAAACTTAAGAGCAATGCATGATCATGTTTCGTGAATGAATAATGAAAAATCTGTCTTAAAGTTCTCTGAGCGGTAACTGAAATTTCTTAAAAATAAAAATTTGAAATTCAAAAAAATGATTGGTTTTGTTTACTTTCAAATTTCCTTCAAAATTTCCAATATTCCCCAAAATTCCCGTCCCTCAAAATCTGCGGGTTTTTTCCAATTCTAGCTGTTACATGTGGGCAGACGACGACTATAAGTGCTACGTATTTATATAATTACTATCGCATCTAAAGAGGCTGGAGACGTCCAAAAATAGATTTATTACAAAGGTAGATTCGTATACTTTAAAATTCTGTATTAGAAAATTCACACCATTTAGGAGAAGTACTATGTAATTTTCTGTTTATTGCAGATGTGAAGAGAGTACTGTCCAGTCAATAAGTTACCATTTTTATGTTCTAAATTTTTTTTAATTATTTTTACATGCTTAAAATGATGGCTTCTAACAACTGAGTAAATATTTTTCAAATCGTTGTTGAGTCACAAAGGGTTAACTTCTTTCACAGGCTAGTGATTCTTCCGCAATGCTCTTAATTTTCGAGGAAGACCGTGATTTTTTGTGGTGGAATTCCGCAAAATCAATTCATTAATCGGGCGCGAAAGAAAACCGTGAGTTTTGCTAATCTGACGCGGGAAAAATCTTCAATTTCCTCAGACGTCTAAAATAAAATATCGCGAATTTCACCTAGCAATCGCGAGAAAAAAATCGCGAATTGTATCAAACTGTTTCGAAAAAAAAAAATCACGAATTTAGTGAAACAATTGCGCAAAAAATAGAGAATTTCGTCTAACGACCGCGTAAAAGTCGAGATTTTTCTCAGACCGTTACGGAAAAAACATTTTGGTAAATGATCATGGAGAAGAATCGCGAATTTTCTCAATCAGTCTCTAAAAAATATCGCAAAATTTGACAAATGATCGCGGAAAAAAATCCAGAGTTTCATCAAATGGTCGTGGGAAAAATATCACGAAATTACTGCTTGAAGAAAAATTTCGTACTTGTGTGCAGTTAGGAGGAATTTTCATGAAAAATGATCGGTTTGGAGCAAAATTGCGAAAGATCATTGTTTTGGCGCAATTGGAGCAGCTGTTACATCATTGCTTTTGAAAGAAAATTCTATGCCACACATTTCGCAAAAAAATGGCTTTTCTCCTGTATGAGTGCAAAAACTTCATTTAGAATTCTGTAGTAAGAAAATCTTGTGAAGTATATCTTACATATGAATCGATTTTTCATTTGCATGAGCTCGATAGTGACGTTTTCGATTTTCATTTGTTTTAAATTTTTTTAAACATATTTCACAAATAAACGGCTTTTCCCCAGTATGCGTACGGAGATGTTCATTTAGCCTTGTCTTTTGAGAAAATGCTTTAGAGCACACTTCACAAATAAATGGTTTTTCTCCAGTATGGATGCGTATGTGCCTCTTTAGGTCATTACTTTTTAAAAATCCTTTGGAGCATAATTCACAAATAAACGGCTTTTTCCCTATATGTGAGTAAATATGCCTCTTCAGATAACGTCTACTAGAAAATCCCTCAGAGCATACATCGCAAACGAACGGTTTCTCATCTGTATGAGTGCAAAGGTGAATATCTAGGCTTGTCTGTTGGGAAAATGTTTGAAAGCATATTAAGCAACTAAATGGCTTCTCTCCAGTATGAATGCGATAATGTTGATTTAGAATTCTTCTTGTAGAAAATCCTTTAAAACATACTTCACAAACAAACGGTTTTTCCCCTGTATGTGTACGAAGATGATTATCTAGACTTGCCTTTTGAAAAAAGGCCTTGGAGCACACTTCACAAATAAATGTTTTTTCTCCATTGTGAGTGCTTAAGTGTCTCTTTAGATCATGGCTGTTAAAAAATCCTTTGGAGCATATATCGCACGTAAATGGCTTTTTCCCTGTATGTGTGTAAATATGTCTGTTCAGATATCTGCTAGTAGAAAACCTTTTAAAACATACTTCGCAAAGGAATGGTTTTTCGCCTGTATGAATGCGGAAGTGAATATCTAAGCTTATCTTTTGAGAAAAAGTTTGAAGACATATTTCACAACTATATGGTTTCTCTCCAGTATGAATGAGATAATGTTGATTTAAAGTTCTTCTTCTAGAAAATCTTTTAGAACATATTTCGCAAATATACGGCTTTTCCCCTGTATGTATACGGAGGTGTTCACCTAGGCTTGTCTTTTGTGAAAACGCTTTAGAGCACATTTCACAAATAAATGGTTTTTCTCCAATATGGATGCGCAAGTGTCTCACTAGATCATTGCGTCTAAGAAATCCTTTCGAACATAAATCACAAATGAATGGCTTTTTCCCAGAATGGGTAGGTAGATGTCTCTTTAAGCCACTACTTTTGTGAAAGCCTTTTCTGCAAACATCACAAATAAATGTTTTTTTCACTGTATGAGTGTCAATATGTTGTATTAGAGTACTGCTTTTAGAAAACAATTTAGAGCATACCTCACTTCCTTTATGATTTGGAAGATCATATTGAAAATTTTTTAAAGGGTCATCACTGATAATCGGGTTTTTTTCACTGTCTGTAGAGAGGAATTCTTTAGTCGTGCACTCCTCTGTGAATGTTTTTCCAGACATGCTATAGAAATACAAGATCTTTCTTTGTGATTTGTTTTCTATGAAGATTAAGTATTATTTTTCTGGTTTGTTTTCCTTATTTAAGTTTTCTGCTTACAAAAATTTTAATTACATTTAAAAAAGAAAAAAATATACACTCGCTAATAAGAGTGTGAAAATGGGATCAACTAAATTTATCTCAGCTAACAATGATTTACATGATATGAGAGATTTTTATGGGATGCATGCAATAAAATATTTGTGTATGTTGCTTCAGAGAAAATCCTTTACATCTTACAATGATCAATGTGGCTGTCTGCTTTGTCTTGTATACCTGAAATAGAAAAGTCAGTTTTAATGAACATTTAAATTATTCCACTTTTTTCAAATTAAAAAAAAAATTAAATGTTTTAAAATTTAGAAAGGTAAAAATTCCATAATAATATTGGGATATTTGTTCAAAGCGATTTATATTAACATAATAAAATGTCAGATACTGCTATATTATACCAGGGATGGAGAACCTTTATGGGTATGTGTGCCAAAAATTTCAAAATTATTATGTATACCAACATTCTGACATGCCAGAAACATTTTAACTTAGATAAAATCCAATAATTAATTTTTATGAAATTTTTACTTAAATATTTTTACACTTATATTAAATTCAATTCCTAACTTATTTATTATACTGTATTTCTCAATAATATAGCCATGTCGCATTGAATGCCGTATTAATAATCTATAAATGAGTTTTCTTTTATTGTATACTTCCGAATCAGATCATTTTTAGTTCTTCAGGTAGAAGCAGGTTCAACAGATACATTAAATATATATCAAAAGCTTTACGCTAATAGTTAAATTCAATTTTGAAAATTGAAACCTAAATATAATAAAACCTAAAATAACTCAAAATACTAAACCTAAATATATCAAAACCTAAATCTGAAGTAGAAGCATGTCAATTAGGTATATTACTATGCAAACTATCTCTTAAAATTCAATTTTCAAAAATAAAACGTTTGGAATTTGATAGAGAAACTGTGATTTGGAAAACACTATATGTTGAACGGTTTGGCGAGAAAATGACACTACAGGTTTTAAAGTAAATTATATAACTGTTACAAATAACTATACTTAATGTTAAAAAAAATGTATTGTTCTCCATAAACTGAATATAATCTATGTTTTTTCGCGTGTCGGAGAAGTTTTTTTACGTGCCAAGTTCGGCACGCATGCCATAGGTTCGCCATCCTTACTATATCCTATTTTCAGGCATTATTACTATAGTAGAGAGCTATCACAGTATAGACATTCTTTTCCTTATAGGCTATTCAAGTTATTAAAAATATGACACATTGTTTTTCATTCAAGAAAATTCCTTATATTGTTTGTATACATTTACATTAAAAACAATTTTTATAAAACATATTTCGTTATTTTTCATAAAAAAAAACATATACTCTAAC